>JAVRXN010000008.1:83984868-85396206 GCA_033556935.1 Timema podura | reverse complement strand
CCCTTGTGGAAGACATTAAACTGTTTGAAATGCTCTTAGGTGGACAAAGATGCGCCTCTTTTCTCATTGATTCTATATCATTGTATATTATTTTATGCGTTTTCTTATGTGGAGTGCTGATGATACAATGTACATTATTCCGTTCAGAAATCTTACGAGTTTATAGAAAGAGAGAGAAAGTCTGTGCGGTGCGCCGTACCATTTATTTTATTTATTACATCAATGTACATTGTTTTTGTTTTTTGAACTTGCATCCCATGTATAGATATTCTCAGTAGATTGGATGTCCAGGGCAAGAATAATAATCTGCTTCAGAAAGTCTTCGGTTGTAAGTGTCCAACTTGAGTTAAAACTTTAGGTAAAGTCCTGGGGACTTGAGAGAAAGGGTTTCGTCTTACCGCTGAGCAGTTTATGGGGATAAATTTATTTAATAATAAAAATCTACGTAATTTACAAAATAAAAGTGGTTGATATTTGGCGCCCAACATTGTAAGTTAAAATAAATTCATTCGTATTTACAGAATAATAATAATGATTAAAATAAATATTTTATTTTCACCACACGGGTTATAAAACGAAAAGTACTTGTATAAGATCAAAAATTATGTTATTTTACAACTATTAAATGGATTATGAATTAAAATCTAATTTTATTTAAAATATTGCAACTACTTCATTGCATACAATTAATATGCATGTCAAGCTAGAATAAATTTAATCCCTATAATCCCCTTAAAATAAGTATGTAAAATGGATAAGAAGTAAGTTTGACTAATTATAACTCGAGAACTGTAATGATTTTAAATCATTGAATCAATATTTATAGCTTATATTTATACACTTATTAAAATATTTCAATAACAATTTGGTAGTCGAATGACCTTAACAAATGCACTGAAATACATTGCAGGTGAAAGTAATAACAGAGCAATCCAAGAGACAGACAATATTTCTCCCCAGGATTGAACTCATTTCCACAGATAGCAATACTCTATTCATCTTGAAACGAAAGCAGTTCCCGGTTCGATTAGCCTTCGCAATGATTATCAACTAGTCCCAAGGCCAGATCTTAAAATAAACTCTTCATCTATCTATCTCGATGCGTGTTCATCCATGGTCAGCTGTATATTGCATTCAGCCGTGTTTCTTCAGCTCCATATTTAAACATCCAAATAGAACCTACTACGGGTCACGTGCAAATACCTGGACACGAGGGATTCTTTACAAGACATATTGTTTACAATAAAGTTTGTCTTTAATGTGCAATAATCATTGTATCTACTCTGTTTAGTGGTATAATATATTTGTTATTCACTTTAATAGTTATAATCACTGTATGTTTCAATGCGTAATCTTTATAAAAAAAATGTGCTGTTTAATCTCCCATGTACAGTCATTCTTTATTTACACCACCTTGGGAAAATACGCTAGCTAAAATTTAACGTCAATTGTGGCAGAATTTTCTGCACAATCCACTAGTGCTGAATACAATATTTGTAAATATACTTTAATCTGATTCTAAAATATGTTGTCATATTAAATTACCCGCCTCGGTGCCATAGTTGGCTAACGCGCCAGTCGTGTTGAGCCAGACCACCGAGGACGGGGAGATCGAGGTTCGAATCTCGGTCGGGTGAACTGGGGGAGGTTTTTCCTAAATGGTTTTCCACTCTCTCTCTCCACGCAAATGCAGGCTCACTTCCTATAAATTCAACCTTCCCAATTCCTAATACATTAGTGTAATTAATACTTAAGCGTATAACCCGAACGGGTAGTAAGACGCGGTGCTTAATAATCATAAATATTATATTTTAAGCACAGGATTCATCAATATATTTATGTTATACCCTATCTACGTTAGAAGAATTGATAAGTGATAGTGAGCAGAAGGTTCTGTATTGAAAACATTGGCTGAAAGTCACTATTCGGAAATAATTCTAAATAATACCAAGAAAATATAAATTATTTCCGAATGGGCTGTCATTAGTTACTTCTAGCCATTGTTTGCAATAAAGTACCTTCGGCTAGATGTCAGCTACCACCTCTACGACCGTAAATGGGGTATAAATAAAATATCTGTGGAGGTATTTCATTCCAATTTGTCAATACAATTTCTAAAAAATAATTGTTAATATACTTTTAAAATAAGTCCAGTGTTTGTAGATTTAATTTATATTGAATTCGATACATGCAAATATATACCCTGAAATTTTACATTCTAGGAATTATTTGATGACCAAATTATAAAGTTGATCTAGAAATGTATCAAAAGCTTCAAATAAAACTTCCTTATGGATTACTGTACAGTCTCTCTTTACATTATAGATTAAACGGACTAAGAATGTGAATGCAATGATAATATTGTAATATTTATTCACCGCCATTATGGCAACATGAATTTCCAGTTTTCATCTGATGAAAGAGCTTCCTGTGAAAATCGAACTGTACTTTATTCACTATAACTCAAGAATTAATAAATATAATTTGTTTGTCTATCTGTCATGAGCATTGCGCGAAATCTACCGTACCCAAAGGGAAGAAACTAGTAAGTAAGCCCTGTGCATAAACATATACACCTAGAAGCTGAGATTTTAATATTTTATTTAGATGTTTTTACATCATTAAAAACTATGTCGAAAGAACTAATTAAAGAGATTTTTTCTTTCTGTTTGAAGCACAGAAAAACTTTGGGCGGGGTAAACACGAAATTCATTGCATGGCTACCCCGGGAAACACCGGGTACATCTGTATACACCATTTAAAACTCTATAAAATCCAGAAATCTAGTTATAAAAAATAAATAAAATATTTATCAATATTAGCTATCCTCAAAGTTTTGACTGACTATTAAAACAACTTGTAGTTCAAGAGGTAAGCTAACAGTAATCACAGACAAGTGATATTACTTAAAACTAGGGTCATCATGTTTTGGCCCGACCTTAATTGTAAACATATTTTGTAATTAATATGGGATTGATATTCATTATTATATAAATAAACTGCTCATAGTTCAAGAACGACTTCAATATAGTGAGAATTTCACGTTTCATAATTAAATCGTTCTACAAGTAAATAAAATAGGTATGTTTAGTCCAAAATAATTTGAAAAACAATATAAATAAATGAAATAATTAATTCGTTTCCAAGAAAAAATATAACTTCATTGTTATTCGTTGCCTTAGAAATGTGCCATAGGACACAATATTCTTTGAGTTAAACATTTTATAATTTTAATTGATTTTAAATATGTCTCTTCTTAGGAATTGTTTCCTTTCTACCACGAAATGTGTAAGATATGTAAGAAACCTCGCGTAAGTTTAAACTTCACCTAGTTGGTAGTATAATCTTGTGGAGGTGATTGATGTGTTTAACAAGTAAGACAGATGACAATCTAAAGGCTTATTTTGGTAGGAAGAACAGTAGAAATTAGTTACTAAAGTTACTAAAACAATTTTAATATATTCATACATCAAGTTACTTTTAATAGACATCAATAATACCTAGAGAACAACAACTTATTTAAATGCTATCAATGCTGGCCGCAAATAATTATGTTTGAATTAGCTCTACTGTTTTTCCAACCAAAATCAGGGTATACGTTTCACTCGAATCGACCCGATTTGCGATCTGAAGGATTCGTAATTCAGTGGGTGAAAGCCATGTCACATTTTTTCGTTTTTTGTATTTTACTTTCTCTCAACACCTCGGAGAGAAAGTATTGTGATCGTCAAAATAATCGAAATCGAGATTTTGATAAATATCAATGTTTAATGACCCCCTGAAACAAACTAAAAGTTGTTTTCGCGATACCGTCTGCTGTACCTCGGACTAAAGTCGAAACTGTTTTACTGATTTGGCTAAAACTTGGTATCCGGGTTATTAACAAGGTCCCCTGAAGGGGTTATTGTAATTAGAGATCTAACCCAAAGCTTAAGGGCAAAATGTGAAAAAATCGATTTCCTCGAAACTCGCTCTAACGATTTTGATTACATTTTATATATACACACTGTTTATCATTATAAACGAGAAGGAAACTCTCAATTTCTCATGAAATGATTTGAGGGTACTTTACATGGGAGAAATTATCCAAATTTCATTATTTCTCCGCAACTATTTGAGATCCAAAATAACTTATCATAAAGTTGTATGACTATTTAAGATACAAATCTTTTGGCCGTGATTACAACCCGGACCACCTCGTAACCAGTAATCTAATTTTTTATAGGAAGAACAGTAGAATTCACCAACATTGATTGGAAGTTACTAACATTTGACATTATAGAAATATGCTTTATTTGATTGATTTATTATCTATATTTAATCTAAAAAATTAGAATAACACTTTTAATACTACCTCCTTATGGATTGCTTATTAATTTGTCTTTATATTATTAATTATACGGACTTATAATGTAATATTTTCATTTACACCATTGTGGTAACATGAGCTACAATAGTGCAAAGATTTATAAATTAAATATATTAAATTCACCATCACTCAAAGGTTTACATTTCTTTGCAAGAAGGTGACTTACGTTGAACAATGTAAATCAAGCCTTACGAATCAAGTGTTTGGGTCGATAACCTGTTTGAGTTTTTTCAAGTTGAGTTGTCCAACCTGAGTGGGAATTCCAACTAGTACTTGCCGTCAAACGTGTTGAAATGGCATACCAAATTAGCTTTTTTTTAATTATTGTCACATAAGCATTAGAAATTAAGCAACAACATTTGTCTTTTATAATAAGAAAGAAGTAATCAAAACCCACTCAGTGGGAAAATTACAAGTCTTACTCTTTTTAGAAGCACTCATTTGGCAGTGGCGTATTCTTTGGGTATGCTAGTCCTGCGCCGCATACCCATAATTATTTGCAAAAGATGTATACATAGAAAATCTATATTTGTTAATTTTACGATATATATTGTGTTTTGAATCATTCTTCTTCCAAGTGCTCTTACCTACCAGCAAACTCCAAAGGCTTGCTGTTTGAGAAACGCAATCTAGCTTTCACTTCAAGAAAGAGAGGTCCTAATGACCTTGTCCAATGTCTATGTGACAGCCACCCCTCCGCTCCTCAAACCCCAAACATAGGCCAATGAACCGACAGTTTTATCACTAAAGGCTTGCTATTCTCGAACAGCAAACAAGGAGGCACTTGTGCCAAATGTTGAAAAATAAATCTAGTTATCAATTATTATTATGATTAATTATTATAGCCTAACATAATTAAAGTAAAATTATATTAAATTAATGCATGTATTTGTAAAAATAAAAGCTACTACTTGTACCAAGCATTAAAATAAAGTTTTCTTAAATAATTGCGGTGCAATACCTTTGCACTATAGAATAATTTATCTACATGTATTTGGCAACATGATTTTCCACCCCCCCCCCCCCCCCCCCCCCAGCAGTTGAGAGTAGTGGAGGGATTCTTTTATTTTGAACTGAAGTATTTAGTGCTCGTAGTTCTCGGGCGTGTAGTAGGTCGTTTTGGAATTTAGGTCGCGCTTTTAGTTTATTTATTTTATCCTAGATTGTTGTCTAGGCTTTTGTGATTTAATATCGGTGAAAGATATATATGGTCCTATCTTCGACTACATACGGCTTAAGAATGAGCTTACCGTCTTGTATAGTTCGAAAGAATTTCAAAATATGTCTGCAATGAAAATTGTTCCATACATGAGACAAAATGATTTAGACTCAGTAATGCCAGAAGTGTATAAATTGGCTACCCTAATATGGACAATTCCGTCCACCACCGCAACTGTATAGCGAACCCTTTCTGCTTTGAAAAGAATAAAAACTTTCTGTAGATCAAAACAAGGCGAGGAAAGATTAACTGGACTATCAATGATTTCAATTGAAAAAGAGCTTCTTAAACATTTAAGAAAGAATACTCCCTTCAAAAACAAAGTAATTGACCACTTTATAATGCAATCTCGTATATTGGACTTCACTTTCAAATAAAATTGGACAAAAAACTATCATTTGTGTGAATATAAGTGATTTTCTTTGATAGTGACAGTTTTATTATGTTGATCTTTGTAGCCTATATTCTAGTGTAGTGATATTAACAGACACTCTTCTAAGACAGGTGCACCATCTAGCAGAAAAGGTAAGAATCCTTACAGACAATTTAATTACAGTTATAAAAAAGTTGTTTATTGCTTATAAATTAAACGAAGTCATGAGGGGGGGGCGAAGGGAGGAGGGAATCTGGCATGTGGGTGGGAGAGGGGGTAGATAATCTTGACCCCACCTCTTTATTTTCACTCTGTTGGACATGAAAAATAACCTCTAAATTGCCAATATTTTATATTTTTTTACGTGAGGATGGATCACCAAACTTTTCTTGCGAATACTATAGAACAGCATACCTGTTAAATTTATCAGAATACGCCACTGCTCATTTCTTATTTCACTACATATGACACTATCTGTTATTAATGTTATAAGATGCAGTGTGAGTGTAAGACACTGGCCCTTATTAATGTTATGAAAAACCAAACACGTTGGTAAAAGCAGTTGAACGAGGAATGTACCAAACTAACTAAGAAGCACAGCTCATTTGCTAAACACCAAACCACTGATCTGATACATCCAACGTCTCAAGAGGGTCATCAACTCTCTTATCCCAAGTGATAGTACACGGGCCTGAAAGGCGTTGTTTGTCGCCATGCCTGTGTTGCTATGCCTTCTGTCGCTCGTGTGACATAACTCAATTGAATATCAACATAAACGGCAAAAGATCTTTCGGATATAAACAAGCGTATAGTACCGAAATCTATTTTCAAATATTTTAACATTTAACAATTGACCAAAAATGATGTGATCGACGTGTTGGCCAGACCTGCTGTAATTAGAGATGGGCAAAATCGATCTTTTAAATGAACGATTCATTGTATCTGGTTCAGTTCTATGATCCGTTCATTTGACTCAATGATCTCTTCATTTGACTTGTTCACCATTAATTCAAATTTTTTTAAGATATTTTTTATTTAAATATAGTTAAAACAATGTTATTTTTCCTTAACATTATTTAAATTGTTAATAAAAAGATCGGCTTACTGTTTAAAAATGGTGATGCCTTTTTACTATACTTTTTTTTAAGAAACCACTTATTTTTCTATGATATTAATATTTTGTAGGTAAATTATGATGGAATGCTTTGTAGAATCATAAAAAACCTATGTTATGATACACCTAATACACAATTCACATATATATATTATAATTGTTAAAAATATAAACAGTTGACCAAAAAAAATTACAATGATTAAACGTCTAAATTAGAATCCAAGATCAAGTCAAGATCTGACTAAAATGTTTTGTAGAGCTTGAACGAGAGCAATAAAACCATTGTGAATAACTGACCCTCAACTCATTTACTTACTGATCCCTTCAATATAGAGTTGACAAATGAACGAGAGCAATAGAAAAATTGTGAATAACTGACCCTCCACTCATTTACTCAATGATCCCTTCAATATAGAGTTGACAAATGAACGAGAGCAATAGAAAAATGGTGATTGATTGCTCCTCCACTCACTCATTGATTCGTTCAATAAACGAATGACTGATAATGATAAAAGACCCGATGAACGACTAGCTCTCCGGTCACTTGTTGATCCATCCAATTTACAAATGAACGAGATTGAGAGAAAAGCAGTAAATGAATGGGGGAAAATCAACTAACCTTGATCCATTGTTTGGACGAATGAATGAGAATGAGAGAATGTTGGTGAGTTGGTGGACTGCTGAGCAAAATAATGGTTTGAGAAGGAACGTGTGGAAACAATGTTCTGATAACCGAGGCTAGCCGAGTTGAACCGAACATCAAGCGAAGCTCCTGAGATAGTATAGAGAGATAAAAAATGAACAACGGCTCATTTAAACCAAGATCCGAATCGTTCATTCTTTTTATACTATTTCGTTCATATTGACCTATTCGTTCATGAATGACTCATCTCTATGCTGTATAGGTTGTATTGACTTCCAGAGAAATATTGATTTAAGAATAGTTCATATAAACTGGATGTTGAAAATTTTGAATATTTTAAAATAGTCTGAATGAATTTAAAAGAAAATAAGAACGTATTTTCATACTCGAAAAAAAAATTTTTTTGAGGTTATTTTACAACTAGCTTTTATAATTTTTAGTATAAATTGGTTTAAAATACAGTATATACTTGAAGAGTGGTATATATTATGTATTATGTATGATGTATTATTCACTATAATATGTTATTTCTAATAAAAATTATTTGAGGATAGCCGCTTTTTATTTTTATATTACTAATTACAATCGACGAGAGAGTATGTGATATTGGGTTGTAGCATTTATATTCTATACGGGTTTGTTTCAATATTTTCTTTCTTTCAATAAGGCTGTTGGAAGTTTGATCCTAAGTAAATAACAACATTCCCTTCATTGGTTCTAAGCAACTAAAAAGCAGTTCACGTTCCTCTTTTGTGTATAGTAATAAAAGCGACCTGACCATCTGTCCCACAATTGGGACCAGTTTGATCGAGCCCTGCATCTTGGACCCCTACATTCCAAAACCCTGCGTAACCATCATAGGAGCAGGGTTAGCGGGACTCTCCGCGGCACACCGACTCACCAAATGCGGCATTAAGAACGTTACCGTCCTGGAGGCCACAGAGAGGTACAGGTCAATCAATGTGCTTCTTATCTTTAGGAGGTTGTACGAAGTTTAGAAATGTCAAAGTCGAAAGGGCAAATATATCTTCTTACAATTTGACTTCGACAACCACGATAACCTTCGCATCTTCGAAACATTTCGAAGGAAGAAGAAAACTTCACCCTCTTCGGGTGGTCAAATGTTCTTAAGCGTCACCCTCGCACTGCTGAAAAGGTGAAGATTGGGGTTCGAATCCCGTTTGGGTGTTTTTGATAAACAGTTTTCCACTCTCCCTCTAATCAAATGCTGGTACACTTCCTCTAAATTCAACCTAATCTATTTATCACATAGTATCTTAATTAGTATCCTACATAGACATGCGTAAGCTACAGCTCGAATACTGACAAAACACAAAAAACACTTCGATATATTTGAAATATCACACTAAATATGACATATTTCAACATATAGTTATTTTTATAACAGCTACTAAATAGTAATTTACCACCAACTGGTGATTAAATTACATATACTACACAAGAATAGTTAAATGTATATGTGTCAGCATAAAATAACCTCGCGTGATTTTGTTTTCCTCTCTAAATATTTCTCTTTACAAGGATGCATTTTATGGATAGTTAAAAAAAACACATAAACATTATTTAACTAATACAAAAATTTTGTCCTCAACTTCATCTTGAACTTCACTTCGCGCTTCACTTCACATTTTAAAAAGCACCGTTTGCAAGGCCCTTCCGGTTTCCACGTTTATTTTCCATTAATATCCAAACGCTGTCGTCATATTACGGTATATTGTTGTATATTTTAATAATACCCTTAAGGTTTCCTGTTGAAAGATAAATACTAAAGTGTTTATTATCATTGTTATTGTTGTTATTATTAGCACTGTGTCTTTCTATTCGTTTGGGTTATATGCAAATGTACTATTCACGCTAATGTGTTAGTAATGTGGATGGTCAAATTTTAGAGGACCTGTACTCACATTTACATGAAGATATAGATAAAGAGAAATGTAAAAAAGTTTATGAAAAACCACCCTAAGTACACTAGAACTGGATTTGATCCCCAATCTCCAGGTCATCGGGAGTCCAGTCTCTTGCGAGAGAGACATGTTATATCCATCGACCACCGAAGCTGATCTCAACAAAGTAAATACCAGACCGTGCTATTGATGAAGATGGGAGGCATGGCTTGCTAAGCTCGCTTTGTGCTATTCCCCAACACACACTACCATCTAAACAGGATTTTATCCTGCTAGAAAAGCATATCTCATGGTTGATGGCCAGAATGTAAATCTAAATAGCGATTGTGTTTCTCTAGACCTGGCGGCCGCATCCAATCCTTCTGGCTGAACGATTCCAGCATGGAGTTGGGGGCTCAGTGGATCCATGGCGCGTGCGCATCTAATCCTGTGTTCACCCTCGCTGCTCAGGAGGGTGTGCTGCGCCCCCCTCTCGGCCTGTCCGACAACAGCGCCGGATACTTCTACACCACGGACGGTCGAGTGGTGAGCCCCGCCGTCTCCATAGCCGCCACCAATGCATTCCACCTCATCAAGAACTTAGCCATCAATCTGTTTAAGTCCAACTACAATGCGAGGCAGCACATGTCGCTGTCAGAGTTCCTCGCCAGCCAGATGGACCAGGAGCTTTCCCGGTTCCCCGATTTCCACCGGGACGATGCGTCCAGAGTAATGAACGGATTAGCCAACGCTATAAGAGCACGGCAAGGTGACGACCTCTCCCTTGTCTCTGCCGATTACTACGGGAGCTTTATCGGCATCCCTGGAGGGAACGTGAGAGTCCCTCTAGGCCACGCCGGAATTCTGGCACCACTACTTCGCGATCTACCTGAGTGTTGTGTCAAGTACTGCACCCCGGTAAAGTCCATCATGTGGGACGCGGAGGAAACCGCGGGTCCCGCGCAAAGGTGCATTGTTTCAACGGAGAGGAATACCCGTGCGATTACGTCATCGTGACCACGTCATTAGGAGTACTCAAGAACACCGCAAAACAGTTGTTTTGTCCCGAGCTCCCAAATAATAAACAGATCGCCATTGACAGACTTGGTTATGGGTGCATGGACAAGATCTTTCTCGAGTACAAAAAACCATTCTGGGTGTCTATAGACGATACCATCAGGCTTGGCTGGTCCACAGAAGAGCTGGCAAGGAGGTCCGACTGGTCGAAAGGGATAACTCACATCGAGCCTGTGGTCGGCAGTAAGCACGTGTTGTGCGCATGGATAGGAGGCCCTGATTCGGCCATTATGGAGACATGTTCAGATGAAGACGTGGCGGAAAAATTAACCAAAACCATTAGAAAGTTTACTGGCAATCCTTGCCTGCCGTATCCCAGCACCATATCGAGGTCGACCTGGTGCACGAACCCGTATTTTTGTGGGGCTTTCAGTTACATGAGTATAAGCTCCACCTTGGGGCACCAGCGTGACCTTGGGATGCCCACCCCCGGGGAGTGTGGGGAAGCTCCTCCAATAATACTGTTCGCCGGGGAGGCAACTCTCCCAGGGTATCACGGCACAACACAAGGTGCTCTCGTCAGTGGAATCAGGGAGGCCGACAGAGTTATTAAACTCACAAAAAAATATCAGGGCCCTCCAAATTCTAAAAATCTGAAGGATACTTAAATATGTTTATTAGTGGTAGACATGACAATAGCTAGCGTTGTTCGAGAGATCACTGTATTGGCTGGCGGAAACCGGGGAGATAATAAAATACAAACTGGACGAAAGCTCTCGCAGGACCGAGACTATAAACACCCATACATCCAATACAGACATGTTTGCAATCATGCAGATCTCCAGACAACCGCTAGTTTCCAACAAAAGTGAGGATGTGAACTGTTCTCATATTTGTGTGCAAGTACAGAGTGGTCCACAATGTCTGTGTTCTGATGGACTACTAGTTCACGTGGGAGACGCGTGTCATGCAAAGCTCACTGTCACTAGAACAGCTTCATCAGGGTTAGAATCAACCCAAGAATCTTTTGGCAACACTGCTGTAACTGTGCTCGTAGTAATCTTGTTTGTTGTGGCAATATTGCTGACAGAATATTATATCTACCAGCGGAGATTTCGCGGTGATGGACTTGATATGAGCATCCATTTTCCAAAACCGTGCTTTCGGACTTTCCAAAATCGTGGGTGACAGCACTCCAACGTCACTACCCAAGAAAGCCCTGAAACCTGGTCAACACGAATATACCAATCCTCTGGACAGATCTTCAGTCTATGAACAAAAAGATGGTAAGGTTGTGATTCTGGCAGGCGATGGGAAGCTAAGATCCCTGTCGTGTTGAGATTACCAAGGACACAAACCAAGACAAAGATGACTCGGACTCGGATCAACCTGATTGTATGACTGCTCAACTGCTGCTATAGGCTGACAAAATATTGGGATATTTTGTATATATGAACTGTTTGATATATAACCTTGATTACCGATTTTATGTCGACTTATTGTTCACTTTCTGCTTTTTCTCACTTTATTAAATGACAAAAAAAAATCACTGCCCTCTTAATTCTAAAAATCTGAGGGATACTTAAATATGTTTACTAGTGGTAGAAATGACACTTATTGCTCACTTTCTGCTTTTTCTCACTTTATTAAACTCAAAAAAAATATCAGGGCCCTCCAAATTCTTAAAAATCTGAAGGATACTTAAATATGTTTATTAGTGGTAGAAATGGCAGTTATTGTTCACTCTCTCCCATAAGAGTTACCACATGCAAAGTTATTTCTCATTTGATCGTTCCCATCATTGAAAGTTTATGGCCAGAAGTATTTCGGGGTTGTTGATCGATCTCCTCATAGAGCGGTGGCCCTTGTGTAAAATAGCATTGATTCAGTCAAGGATCACCCACCCCCCCAACATTCCCCCACCACGATCCCCCAATGGTAGAGAGGAGACAGTTGGGAGGATTCATTGAAATGCATCCTCCATCAACTTCGATCTGCGTGTCAATCTATTCTTAACATAGCCACGATCAGTGGCAAGATCAGAGGAGTATTTGGGGTTGTTGCATTGACCCTAACTGTGCGTTGGTCACTTTTCTCATAACATAACATGATAGGGTCGATCAGGAACATAATTGGGGTGGTTAAAAGAAATTGGTTTTCCCCCTTTTACCACCCAATATTCTGATCTGCACTTATCAATTATTGTTATAAAAGTGACCCAATCCACAGTGAGGGATCAATTTGCAACATAACCCAAAATAATACTACCGACTGCACTGATCAATCTATTCTTACACATGCACGCTTATGGGAACGTCAACATGTGAGAAAGTGGCCCAACTTTGCAATGTGGTGAATCAATGTTACTCTTATGGGAGAGAGTGGGCTACAACTGTCATTTCTACCACTTCTATGTTTTAATATAATAAAATGATAAATCAACCAGTATCAATAAGAAAACTCAACGTTTATAAATTTCAATGGAAGTAATAGCTCAACAGTAAATGTGAAAATTTTATGTATACAAAAAGAATCGGCCCTAATTGTTTTTATTGTTGATTTGTTAAACTGCATGTATAACATTTGAGTAAGTACATTATTGTATTAATTGCTACATTAGATATAATTGTTCAAATTCATCTATGCTTATTTATTAATTTTTAAATATAGGAATTTAAATCAACCAAAATATTTGATTTATCGGTCACTACATCTTACTACCCTCATAGATTATAATACTATGTACTAAATACGCTTTAATGTGCTAGATACGATAAAGGTTACATGTATAGGATGTGTACCTGTTTTTGAATGGAGGGAGAGTTGGAAATCATTTATTAAAAACCACCCTCGATAAAACCGAACTTCCTTCCGTTCCACCGCGACTAACGTAGCCGGAACATCCTTCCGTTCCACCGCCACTCACGTTGCCGGAACATCCTTCCGTTCCACCGCGACTAACGTTGCCGGAACACACTCGTCGACCTTTTTCTTACCACTACCCACACGTGTCTGACCACGACGTCACCGTCGGCGTGATATCAACCAGTTACCCCCGAAGCCGAAGGAATGGATAACAGCATTATACCATTCGACCACCGAATAAGATTAACCAAAAGATGTTAAATTAAAACAAAAATCACAAAGCTTTATGTAATTTATTAGTAGGCCATGTGGTTTGGAATGTGTAGAAAGTAGCTATTTTCCCTATTATTTTATACAAAATATTCCTTATGTGCTATTTATTTGCTCAATTATTTTAAAAAAAAGTTAAATTAAATTATGCAGAACATGTAATATTTCTTGATCACAAAAACATTTACAAATTATATCACAAAGTATTATTACAGTCTAAATTTCATATTAAATCCTAATCTGACAACGTAGAAAAGCCACTAGATCTACTTTCACTTATTCATAGTCAATAATTCATGTTATCCGAAAATTTCACTTTTGGTAGATATCACAACCTACAAAATAGCAAATAAAATAATAATATTTTCAATATTTACCGTTTATTGTAAAATAATATGTTTATATTAGCCCTTTCTATCACAATTAAACTATCTTTTATGTCTCTGTATACAATATTTTGCGTGTGAGTTTGTATCTTAGTTGCATAGCCTAGAACTCCTCTTTTCTATTTTTAGGGCCTGAGCGCTACCACTTCTCACCATAAAAATTTGCTCGTGAGTATCTTAGCCTCTTTCACATCCATAAAATCAACAACTTATTTTTACTCCTCATCCTGTTTATGGCGTTGACTTAAATTTCAAATAAATTGATACTCTTATTTTTAATATATATAATGTGTTTGGTCAATTTTTTGCCATACTTATTATTGACTATTTTATTTTATTTATGATTCCAAGGCCCAATTTATTTGACAGTTTTCAAAACCATCATAAATCAAGATAGCCCAAATTCAATATAAAATTAATGTGTTTAGTGTCAGGTACGCTCTTAAGGGTGTGCAAACGGCGCAGCCACACATGGCCCCATGATTTTGGGGGGGAAGGGGAGCATTGGAGTAGTAAATTTGTGCCTGCACGCTTGTGTAATATTCTCCCTGTACAAGCGATCCAGGAAATATTGTCACAGGGAAAGTAACATAAAAACATATTCATGTGGTTTGATTTACTAAACGAGTGAAGCAAGTTCTCTATTTTAACTCGACCGATTGTTTGTCTCTCTGTGATGGATATTTCTCACGATAACTTTTGAATCCATCAACCGATTTAATTCAAACTTGGCACGGTTGTTCTTTGTACCTTTATAAAGATTAAATTAAGTTGGAGAAGAAAATCGAACTAAGGTTGGGGATAAATCAATTATTAAAAATTTGTATAAAAACACAGACTCTACCATTAATTATTACATGTATCAACTTTTTAAGGTATTTCCCAATAACTCATAATAATAATAATAATAATAATAATAATAATAATAATAATAATAATAATAATAAAAATAATAATAATATCTTCTTTATTTGGTTTAAGTTAAGGCCAGTGCCTTTTCTTACACTTAAACCACTTAATAAAAATGAACATACATTTAATACTTATATGCTAAGAACTAGTTTATAATATTTGTACAATAATGATAATAATAATAATAAAATATTCCCCACATAAGTTATTGTACATGTAGGAACATATTGACTGAAAGTTATTATAACGGTGTAAACTACTGTAATACCATTAAGGCCATATGTACTGATTTTTTTTTTCACCATTCAAAAGAGTTTTCTTCTATGAAATGTCACACACCATAAATGTATTTTTATGTAATTTTTCTAACGAGCTATGAGGGTAAGAAACTTCCATTTTTACGTTTTCCGAATCAAGTTTTAGGCCACACTTTTTGAAATAAAAATTTGAAAATTGAGATTTAGTATCTTTAATACTATATCTATTTGATAAAGCTGGGATTTTACCGTAGGTAGAAACATACTCTATATATGTATACTTAAGTTCCCTTAAAATCAACACAATTCAACAATTGTTTACTAATACTAATTTATCTATAAATATTAAATATTAGTATTCATACGATTTATAGATGTGTATACTTAAGATAAAATATATATTCAGATTTAAATATGAAACGATTTACTGAATAACTTGATTTCCGTATGACATTAAAATATGCACTGAAATTCCAAGTTGGCTCGCCAGATCAAAACTTTATAGGGAAGTGTAGCTTAGTTTACAAGAACGGGTGAAAGCGCCCGCCTCCACAATTCGCGCAACACACAGCGACTACTCCAGCTGTATTATCACAGAAATACAAGTAATCTGCCGTCCATGCGAGATTTCTGTTTGAACGATCATTCACAAGTTGTCTCTTGAAATAATTAGCCTCATGTTTTATATCACTGCCGGAGTTATTTCATTATTGAAACATGTTGTAGTAATTTAAAGATTTGTGTTTTATTTGTGATCTCTGTGAACTGTAAAGAATATATATATATATATATATATAAAATTATTAAGATAATAAACAATAGTTTCTTCCATTACAACCAGGAAAACGTCAATCTTTGAAACCGAGAATGAGCATAATGTATTATATGGGCAGATAGGCTTTATGTTTATTTTATATATTAAGGATTTTGCAGAATCAGTAACACAGAATATACAATTTAATAAACAATAAATGGCTGTAAGCGATAGCCCAAGGCTTCGACACATTGCATATCAAGAATGTTGAAATAAATACTTAACATTTGAAAGCACTTTTTACAGCCATTGTAAAAATAATCTTTTTCATGAAAAATAAATTAATTTAGGCAGTTTATAGTGTTTTAATTTCTTAGCTATTTGAACTAGTTTAGTCGTTATTTATGCAGAAAAAGGCATTATTTTATATAACTTAAATTGGCAAAACTTATTACCCTGAACACAACTTGTGAATGTGAGGAATGCCAGGCCTCCACCGTGGTTCGAATTCCACGTTAAACTGTAGGTCTTCAATTTCATTTCACAATCACCCTAACATTACACATTAGCGTAAGTGCGTAGAATACGAACGGGTAGTAAGACGCGGTGCTAATAATAATAATAACCTGAATACATTAATATACATATAGTAAAAATAGTTTCATGATCTTCAATTTAGTGAAAACTGCAATTATTATTATCAATTAAATTATCTATGTTTTAATATGTATTTATATTTTTAATTAGAGGTAAGAATATTTATACTGTCAGTCAGACTTAGATATTGGTTCATATGGGATTATCTGCATGATAAATTTTATTGATCAATTACATTTTAATTAACATTAAAATTGTTGTGATTATCTACATTTTAAATCATCTGGACGATTTTCCTCAAATTAGTTAGGCATAGGCTATAGGTAAATATAATGTGTGCATAGATGGTGATTATGAAAGCATTAATATATTTATGCATTTTACCTTAAGTAGCAAACCCAAAAAGTCAAGTGGTTACAATTAAATTGATTATATTGTTCAAATATTTAATAATTTTAGGAATAGTTTACATGGTTAAAAAGAATTATTGAATTCTAAGACATATACAACATCCAGAAGAAGGCCGAGAATTGATCAAATAAAAAATATTACACCCCTACCAGAAATCGAGTCCGAAACCTTTTGTACTGTAGACCATCCTGCTAGCAAGTGAGCTAACGTGTTGGGCTATGGTACTATCATTATATCACATGTATAGCCTATATTTTCTTACGTTCTCTCCCACAGCTGTAAAACTATTAATTGAGTGGCCTCTTGAAAATATGCTTGATAAGAAATAGATTTTTTATCGCCTTAAAAACGATGTGAATGCAAGAATCTACGTTTAAGCTGGCAATTTTTCCAGCATTTTATATGGCTTACATTTTGGAAACTATTATATTTGAATATTTAGAATTTCTCTGTTAATCCCACCTATAAGGGTATAATCAGGTCAAGTTATAAGTAGTCTATAATGATGTCCCAATCAGTGAGATATCCTGTTGGGTACCTAAACAATATAGGAAGGAATAGTGTTCATTATTTATATATTTCGAACTCACTTAGAGAGTAATTTTAGGCCCAAGTATGATATTATAGTAGTAATTGATTTTTACTTTCTCTCTATCTTACAGGTAGAGAAAGTATTGTGATCGTCAAAAAAATCGAACTCGAGATTTTGATGAATTTTGACGTTTCATGACTTCCTGAATCCGAAAAAGTGGTTTTTGAATTTCCGTCTGTCTGTCTGTCTGTCTGTCTGTCTGTCTGTACCTCCAACTAGAGCCTAAACTATTTTACCGATTGAGCTGAAACTTGATATCTAGGGTTTTCATAGGGTTGCCCCGAGGAGTTTTTGGAATTGGATATCTACCCCTAAAATTAAGGGTAGTTTACTGAAGGGAAAAAAGAGAAAAAGTCGATTTTCTCAAAATCGGCTCTAACGATTTTGATTAAATTTCATTTATGAACATTAATAAATATTCCAAACAAAATGGCTACTCTCAATATTTCGGCAAAATGGCTTTAAGGGTTCCGGTCTGATGCGTAAATTAACATTTTTTATAATAGCTCCGAAACTATTGGAGATATGAAATTACTTAGCATCAAAAATATGTATATATATTTATAATACAAATATTTTATTCGAAACATATTTTTATAAAATCAATAACTTTCAATATATACGCAATTATATATATATTTTTAACTTTTTGGACATTAAAGCTTAAGTATTACGACCGTAAGAAAAACTAACCTGAAATGTTGATGGATGTCGACGTCTCATGACCCCCCGAACCCTAAAAAATAGTCTTTGCAATGCCGTCTGTCTGTGTGTCTATACAAACTTAAAATTAAGGGTAGTTTACTGAAGGGCAAAAAGAGAAAAAGTCGATTTTCTCAAAATCGGCTCCAACGATTTTGATTAAATTTCATTTATAAATATTAATAAATATTCCAAACAAAATGGCTACCCTCAATATTTCGGCAAAATGGCTTTAAGGGCTCCGGTCTGATGCGTCAATTAACATTTTTTTAAATAGCTCCGAAACTATTTGAGATATGAAATTACTTAGCATTACAAATATGTATATATATTTATAATATAGATATTTTATCCGAAACATATTTTTATAAAATCAATAACTTTCAATATATACGCAATTATATATATATTTTTAACTTTTTGGACATTAAAGCTTAAGTATTGCGACCGTAAGAAAAACTAACCTGAAATGTTGATGGATGTCAACGTCTCATGACCCCCCGAACCCTAAAAAATAGTCTTTGCAATGCCGTCTGTCTGTGTGTCTATTAAAACTTAAAATTAAGGGTAGTTTACTGAAGGACGAAAAGAGAAAAATTTGGTTTCCTCAAAATCTGCTTAAACGATTTTGATTAAAATTCGTATCTAGGCGTTGATTAAGATTATAAATAAACTGGCTATTTTCATTTTCCTATGAAAATGATTTTTAGGGTACATTACAGAAGCGTTAATTTCCGTATCTCCACAACTATTGGAGAAACTAAACAACTTATCATTGCAAAATTGTAGGACTATTAGAAATAAAAAACTTTTATTTGACATATATTTTTATAAAAACAGCAGTTTCTGAGATATTTGCAAATATATTAATACAATTTTGTGAGCTTTAGTTGTAAACATATACTACTTAAGTCTTAACGCAATAATACTCCAATGCCATAGAGTAATTAAATATAAGTAAGTATCTAAAAAAAGTATGTTATTTTTCTTTAAATCTCTTAGGAGAAATGTTTGCATAGCAATGATTTATCTCCATTTTAGACTCAATAGTCAATATTTACATTTTTTATTGGTCAAAATGTATAAATGAATAATTAAATATCAATGCGATGACTTGAAGATCTGCAACACCTTTTAAAATGTTAAAATTTTAACCAGAAATCGAAATTTTAATACGAAGTGTTGACCCTTGTGGAAGACATTAAACTGTTTGAAATGTTCTTAGGTGGACAAAGATGCGCCTCTTTTCTCATTGATTCTATATCATTGTATATTATTTTATGCGTGTTCTTATGTGGAGTGGTGATGATACAATGTACATTATTCCGTTCAGAAATCTTACGAGTTTATAGAAAGAGAGAGAAAGTCTGTGCGGTGTGCCGTACCATTTATTGTATTTGCAAGTGTGTACGCACTCTGAATTTACTTTAAATGAAAAACCGCTATTTACTATTGTAACGACAGTCTTTCTACCATTTTTTTAAATTATTTTTTTGCTAATAAATAATGTAATGAAATAATTATTTCATTTACAAAGGAATGTCGTTTATTACATATGAGTCATAAAAAAAATGTGTGTGAAAGAGAAAGAACGATTTTTATTTGAATTAATTTAATCAAAATAACTAAAGCATTACTATCCAAACATGATGTAGCTTATAAACTTATATATAATCGCTCTCCTATGTTTTTAGGTACTTTGAATTATTTAGTGATTAGGTTAGGAGGTTTGAGTTATTCTAGGGTGCAAGGAGAATTAAACAAATTTTTCTAGTAAATGCACCCTATTTACGTGGAGAGTGGATGGGGAAACTATAGAAAGAGAACTCATGTGGCAAGCCACCTAAAAATATGTAAAAATTATATATTTTTATTATTTGTATAGGTAAATTATTAATAAACCTACCTTTTATTTTGTAAACTCGAGTTTATTGCTGCAAGTTCCTAGTAATTTTTTGAATAAATATTTTTGGCCTGATTCACCAACTGATTCAAGTCCTTATCGAAGTTTAGCTTTATATAATATATGCTCACTTTGAAATAATATATTATTATGTCACATGACTTACACAAATGAACAACGTAATCATCAGTTTTGTTCAATTCTCTCTCTCTCTCTCTCTCTCTCTCTCTCTCTCTCATATGTATATATAATTACAACTTATATAGGTGTATAAAACATATTTATCTTTATAATAAGCTTTATCTCTATTGCAAAATCATTAGTTGCCTGTTCTTGATTATAATAAATAATATACATTTTGAAATGATAATTTAGGCCCTAATATTTTTTCTATTACAGAGAAGACATATGTGATACGGAGTACATGTCCGGTATGGAAGAACTCCCTCCCTCCCCAATTGATAGCATTATTAGCTATAAGTATTCTGATGTTGAATGTACCGATTCATAATTCCAAAGTTCAGAGGAAGGTGATAGTTGTGAGATTAATTCAATAGAAAATGAAGAATTTTGAGTTGTATAGGAAAGTGATGATGACATAGGGGAAGTCAGGCAATTATGAGCACCTTAAGAAAATCTGTTATTTCATTAGAAACAGTAAGGCTATCCAAAAGTAATATTATTTTATTCAATTGATCATTCAATTAGGTCTACAAAATACAATAAATATGAATGATATTTTAATAATTTTGGTCTAGAAAAAATAATAATTAAGAAGAAACAAGTGCTCATATTAAAAGCATGGGAGGAAAATATGAGCACACCCAGGGGGTAAGATGAGCATCGTGTTATAATTTGTTATAAACATACAACGATGCTTTAAATATCAGACAGAAATACTCAATAGGTCATATGCACACAGGGAAACAGTGGTAAAGATATAACATATAATAATTACTCTCTTAGTATCCTACAAGCACAAACCAATCCCTACTGATATTCAATTTCTGTCTTGATAGGCCTATTTTGATAACCTGAACAAAGGTCGCAAATGTAACGCTTCTGTTTTTAAAAAACACCACTGCACTTGACGTGAGCCCATTTTTTTGCATGCTTGGCACTGTACCCAATTACCACCTGTTGTGTAAAAAAGATCCCCACAGAAAATGCACTCTGCATCTTCTACATCTCTTGACTTCTTAGCAGATGATGAATTTGAAGACTTTATTGCTCTTTTTCTGGTAGTGATAACACATGTTTCTTGACATTCTCGACGCTATTTTTGTGAGGACTATCCGTGAATATAATAGAATGAGCCATTCTTCTGGTAGAAGGCTTCCTTGTACCTTTGGCTGGAATCGGAATCAGGTCTCGGAATTTTGGAGAACATTGTGAAGTTGATCCTGCCTGTGATTATTATTTATTAACATTATTTACTATTTTACGTTATTTTAATTATTATTATTATTATTACTTTAACTATGTTAATTGTTATTATTTTGACTATCTTAAGCATAATGTAGCTGTAGACACCGCGAAAAGTGTAAAAATTCACAATTTAAAAAAGATCAGGGTATTGTGAGCACCCCTGCTCATATAAACAACTGGGGCCATTTCGCCTTTTCAGACATCTTATTCGTTGTGGTGAGATGTTAACTTTAATTTCTTTCAAGGGATGCAATGAGTAGGTTTTATGTTACATTTGAGCTTAAATAACGACCAAACCAAAGATAAATGTAGTCCCTGTTGCTTATAAAACTAAGGGAAACATTTTAGTAACTTAATTTTAAACGTATCTTTTCCTAAATTGATAAATACAGGACGCTGTGATTCTTTTATTATCGCCGTGCACTTCCGTCTATGTTGCTATGATGCAGTTAAACGTTCTTCACTATGGTCGCAGTACATACTTGCCAAGGGGAGAGTTTCAGACGGGTATGCTCATATATCACACCTGCTCATATTAGCCTGACCTCCCCTACCTAGATTATTGATGAGAACGATACCTCCGTCAAAAATAATATAACAGGAATGGATAGATATTTAATATTTTCTTAACCAAATGTAAATAATCCCACCATTTGTACCATGGGTAGGTCCAACTGTGAGAAAAATATGTCTGCGGTTTGCCCCCCCTCCCCCCATTTAAAAATTCAAGTTTTTTTAATTGCAATCGTTTGTTCTTCGCTTGTTCCGCAAAATGTTCGCTTGTTCTGTTTTGATAGGCCCACAAATGATATGTTTATATTGGTGGGACCAACTTCACGTAATCCCCCCCCATTTTGGAAAATTTACATTTTTTGGTTACAATCGTTTGTTCCGGATTATATCGCAAAAAGGCTCGTTTGTTCCGCATTTGTTCTTGCACAAATGGGACATGAACTTGTGACACTTTATTTACTCGTGAGGGGCCAACTTCACGGTAGCCCCTCCACTTTGAAAAATCCATGTATTTACGATTGCATTCGTTTGTTTCGGGTTGTCCCACAAACATTTAGTTTGTTCTGTTTTGATAATCAAACAAATTATATGTTTACATTGGTAGTGCCAACTTACGATATCTCCCTCCCACTTTTGAAAATTGAAATTTTTATGGTTGCGATCCTTTGTTTCAGATTGTTAAAAAAAAAATTAAATCTTGACACGTACCCAAAATTAATTATCATAATTTGACATTTGACTACCATGAATTCACCCTTCTCCCCTTTTAAAAACTTTTTTTATGATTACAATAGTTTTTTCTTTGTTAGTTCCGGATTGTTCCACAAAAAATCAGTTTTTCTGTTTTGATACGCTCACAAATGATATGTTTACTTTGGACCTCCATGAAGCTGCCTCAGCGTCCTTTTCCCCTAATAACATTAAAAAAATAAATTTTATGATTGCAATAAGTTGTTCTTCGTTTGTTCCAGATTGTTCCGGAAAAAATAGTTTGATATGTTTTTATACGCCCATAATTGTATGTTTACATTGCCCGTCCATGTTATTGACCCCCTCCCCCATCTTTTAAAAATCCATATTTTTATGATTGCAATCGTTTGTTCTTCGTTTGTTCCGGATGGTTCCTTAAAATAAACGCACATTTCATTTTGGCAGGAAAACAGAATATTTATTTACACTAGGAGCGTGGATTGACACCTTTATGGCAACCATATTCACCACATGAACACATACAACTTTTAAAAATCGATATTTTATCTTTACAATCAATAATTCGTTCTTGGTTCATTTTAGATTTCTTTTTGCGAAGATTTCCATTTATTCCTTTTGTAAAGCCTTGATAAATTTTTCTAGTAGTAGCTCTCTCACATTCTTTAAAAACTTGAACATTTTTACTTTCTCTCTATCTTACAGGTAGAGAAAGTATGGTGATCGTCAAAAAAATCGAACTCGAGATTTTGATGAATTTTGACGTTTCATGACTTTCTGAATCCGAAAAAGTGGTTTTTGAATTTCCGTCTGTCTGTCTGTCTGTACCTCCAACTAGAGCCTAAACTATTTTACCGATTGAGCTGAAACTTGATATCTAGGGTTTTCATAGGGTTGCCCCGAGGGTGTTTTTGGAATTGGATATCTACCCCTAAAATTAAGGGTAGTTTACTGAAGGGAAAAAAGAGAAAAAGTTGATTTTCTCAAAATCGGCTCTAACGATTTTGATTAAATTTCATTTATGAACATTAATAAATATTCCAAACAAAATGGCTACTCTCAATATTTCGGCAAAATCGCTTTAAGGGCTCCGGTCTGATGCGTAAATTAACATTTTTTATAATAGCTCCGAAACTATTTGAGATATGAAATAACTTAGCATTACAAATATGTATATATATTTATAATACAAATATTTTATTCGAAACATATTTTTATAAAATCAACAATTTTCATTCTATACGCAATTATATATATATTTTTAGCTTTTTGGATATTAAAGCTTAAGTATTGCGATCGTAAAAAAAACTAACCTGAAATGTTGATGGATTTCGACGTCTCATGACCCCCGAACTCTAAAAAATAGTCTTTGCAATGCCGTCTGTCTGTGTGTCTATTTAAACTTAAAATTAAGGGTAGTTTACTGAAGGGCAAAAAGAGAAAAAGTCGATTTTCTCAAAATCGGCTCCAACGATTTTGATTAAATTTCATTTATAAACATTAATAAATATTCCAAACAAAATGGCTACCCTCAATATTTCGGCAAAATGGCTTTAAGGGCTCCGGTCTGATGCGTCAATTAACATTTTTTATAATAGCTCCGAAACTATTTGAGATATGAAATTACTTAGCATTACAAATATGTATATATATTTATAATACAGATATTTTATCCGAAACATATTTTTATAAAATCAATAACTTTCAATATATACGCAATTTTATGAATTTTTTAACTTTTTGGACATTAAAGTTTAAGTATTGCGACCGTAAAAAAAAACTAACCTGAAATGTTGATGGATGTCGACGTCTCATGACCCCCCGAGGCCTAAAAAATAGTCTTTGCAATGCCGTCTGTCTGTGTGCCTATAAAAACTTAAAATTAAGGGTAGTTTACTGAAGGGCGAAAAGAGAAAAATTTGGTTTTCTCAAAATCTGCTCAAACGATTTTGATTAAAATTCGTATCTAGGCGTTGATTAAGATTATTAATAAACTGGCTATTTTCATTTTTCTATGAAAATTATTTTTAGGGTACTTTACAGAAGCGTTAATTTCCGTATCTCCACAACTATTGGAGAAACTAAACAACTTATCATTGCAAAATTGTAGGACTATTAGAAATAAAAAACTTTTATTTGACATATATTTTTATAAAAGCAGCAGTTTCTGAGATATTTGGAAATATATTAATACAATTTTGTGAACTTTAGTTGTAAACATATACTACTTAAGTCTTAACGCAATAATTCTCCAATGCCATAGAGTAATTAAATATAAGTATCTAAAAAAGTATGTTATTTTTCTTTAAATCTCTTAGGATAAATGTTTTCATAGCAATGATTTATCTCCATTTTAGACTTAATAGTCAATATTTACATTTTTTATTGGTCAAAATGTATAAATGAATAATTAAATATCAATGCGATGACTTGAAGATCTGCAACACCTTATAAAATGTTAAAACTTTAACTAGAATCGAAATTTTAATACGAAGTGTTGACCCTTGTGGAAGACATTAAACTGTTTGAAATGTTCTAAGGTGGACAAAGATGCGCCTCTTTTCTCATTGATTCTATATCATTGTATATTATTTTATGCGTGTTCTTATGTGGAGTGGTGATGATACAATGTACATTATTCTGTTCAGAAATCTTACGAGTTTATAGAAAGAGAGAGAAAGTCTGTGCGCTGCTCCGTACCATTTATTTATTTAAAGTTTGTTGTTAGTTTGTTTGAGTTCCTTAACATGTTTATCTTTATTTCGTTCTGAATTTATTTTAAAAAAATGTGTATTTCATGTTGATAGTTTTAAAAATAATATATTTTTATCACTATGCTAAGCTCCATTTCCTTACCTCAACTAGATAAAATATAACAAAATTTGTATTTTAGGTTTTATAACTTTATTAGTTTGTTCCAGATTACTGTGCATTATATTTTAGTTTGTTAGTTCTTAGATCTCTTACAAACGCTAAATAAACTAGTGATGATGATGGCCTTTTGTGTGTGAGACCTGTATGGTCACACAGGGCACCAAGTAAAGAATTGTCCCATCCTCTGTGTCAAAGTATGAAAATTATTGACTTTGATTAACTCATTATTCACAAAAAAGCAATAAAAAGGCGAAGCAAGTCAGAAATAAAAAAAACTAGGGAGATCTTGGTCTACAACTTATTGCATGCCATAAAACTCATAGTAAAGAAAAGTATTTTTATGGCCCTCACTTCCTACTAAGCTCCAAAAAATTGGTTTCGTATTTTTGTGCAGTTGTGTTATTATTATTATTATTATTATTATTATTATTATTATTATTATTATTATCAGCACCGTGTCTTACTATCCGTTCGGGTTATACGCACTTACGCTAATTTGCAATGGTAGGGTGATTGTGAGATGAAATGGAGGACCTACAGTTTAACGTGGAATCCGAACCATGGTAGAGGCCTGGCATTCCTCGTATTCACAAGTTGTGATTAATACACATCTTGTCAGAGGTGAAGGAAGGGTTTGGCAATCAGATAAATCTGTGCCGGGACCGAGGATTGAACCCCGGACTCTCAGCACAGAAGTCTGACACCTTACCCCTAGACCACCAGGTCACCAATTGTGCAGTTGTGAAACTACCGAAAGATACACGAGATCTTACCTCCCTCTTCCCCTACCCCTTCATAAGAGCTCATAACTAGGTTACCCTAAAGTATTGACATCGCACCTTCATTTTGTTTGCTACTATTACTGCTAAGATGTAGTAAATAGGATCTTTGACCGCAAAGAGACATGATTGGAAGAAAATTTCAACTATTTCAACTCTGACACGAAGAAGACTAAGAAATTCCTTGACTCAGTTTTATCTTCTGTGGTGCTGACTGACAGCTCACAGCTGACTTCTGACAGTCAACAGTTAGGTATATACCTAAATTTTGACTGTCAGAAGTGACAACTGATAAAGACATGGTTTTTGTAGATCATATTGTTCGGCGTAGGGATACATAATTTGGTCTGGTAGCTTTTCAAAGCCGTCAGAAGTCAGCTGTGAGCTGTCAGTCAGCACCACAAAAGCTAAAACTGAGGTATACTATTACTGCTAAGATGTAGTAAATAGGATCTTTGACCGCAAAGAGACATGATTGGAAGAAAATGTCAACTATTCCAACTCTGACACGAAGAAGACTAAGAAATTCCTTGACGATAAAAATATTTTTTTCAAATCAAATTTTACTAAGCGGAACAGAATAAATTTTCAAAAGAGTGATCAAAAATATCTATAGAATAGCCTGAAATTCTAAAAAAATTGCCACAAATTTGCCAAAAAAAACAAATTAAGAATTTAAACAAAAAATCGAAATGAATGCACATGACTAGATCAAAAACGTTCTTTACAAATGGAAACTAAAAATAGCTATGCAATGAAGTCTTTTAACAGCTAAACTCTTGCATTCTCATAAATATAATATTGATTTACAAAAATTTACTTTAAAAGAATTCCCATCCCAACGCAACTTTTCACCGTTTAATTTCAGCGTCTAATCGGTTATGTGGATTTTACAAACATGACAAACAATTAGGATACATAGTTAATTTTCAACATTTTCTTATCATCCCTACAACTGGTTGATTAAAAAGAATAGGTTTGAGTATCTATGCATTATAAAATATCGATATCATTTAAAAATATACTAATTTAACATAAGTGCCTGGATATTATTCAAACTGGAATGGGCTACCGTGAAGTTGGCCCCTCTCCCCCCCAATGTAAACATACTATTTGTGGGCTTTTTAAAACGGAACAGACAAAAATTTGTGTCTAACAATCCGGAAAAAGCGAGGAACAAACGAGTGCAATCAAAACACCATGAATTTTTAAAAGTTTTTTTTGAGGGGGGGTGGGTTTCCATGAAGTTGGCCCCTCATGAGTAAACAAACTCTATCGCAACCATGTAAATGTCAATTTTCCAAAGTGTATGGGGGGGGGAGTGGGTCTATCGTTAAGTTGCCCCCCCAAACCCGAATATAAACACACCATTTGTGAATTTATCAAAATGGAACAAACGAACATTTTTGCGGAACAATCCAGAACAAACGATTGCAATCATAAAAACTTGAATTTTTCATAATGATGGACCAACTACGGACGAAAATGACGGATATCCTGTCAGAAATGTAATCGAAGAGAACTCTACTGTATGTATTGCTCTTTTTGCAAGCTTATCAACACATCCCAGTCCTTGCTACTCAGATGCTTCATCACTGACCAGTCAACGAAATTATCAAACCCTTAAGGGCATTACTACCACTGGCAACTCTAGAGTTTCGCATGTATACATGACTTCAGCTTTATTACGGTAGTGTACGTCAAGCAGCCTTGCTGTGTCGGCACAGAGGCACAGACGTAAGCTGATACTCCGTGGGTCAACTGTTTGAACTTAGGGATTGATAATTTCGTTGGCTGGTCAGTGATGAAGCATCTGAGTAGCAAGGGTTAGGATGTTTTGATAAGCTAGCAAAAAGAGCAATACATTCAGTAGAGTTCTCTTCGATTACATTTCTGACAGGATATCCGTCAATTACGTCCGTAGTTGGTCCATCATTATGAAAAATTCAAGTTTTTATGATTGCAATCGTTTGTTCTGGATTGTTCCTCAAAAAAATTTTTTGTTCCATTTTGATAAATCCACAAATGGTGTGTTTATATTGGGATTTGGGGGGCAACTTCACGATAGACCACTCCATTCCCCCATACACTTTGGAAAATTGGCATTTACATGATTGCGATAGAGTTTGTTCCGCAAAAAGTTTCGTTTGCTGTGTATTTGTGCTTGCACAAATGGTACGTGAATTTGAAACTTTGTTTACTCATGAGGGGCCAACTTCATGGAAACCCCCCCCCTCAAAAAAAACCTTTTAAAAATTCATGGTGTTTTGATTGCACTCGTTTGTTCCGTATTGTTAGACACACATTTTTGTTTGTTCCGTTTTAAAAAGCCCACAAATAGTATGTTTACATTGGGGGGGAGAGGGGCCAACTTCACGGTAGCCCATTCCAGTTTGAATAATATCCAGACACTTATGTTAAATTAGTATATTTTTAAATGATATCGATATTTTATAATGCATAGATACTCAAACCTATTATTTTTAATCAAACAGATGTAGGGATGATAAGATAATATTGAAAATTAACTATGTATCCTAATTGTTTGTCATGTTTGTAAAATCCACATAACCGATTAGACGCTGAAATTAGACGGTGAAAAGTTGCGTTGGGATGGGAATTCTTTTAAAGTAAATTTTTGTAAATCAATATTATATTTATGAGAATGCAAGAGTTTAGCTGTTAGAGGACTTCATTGCATAGCTATTTTTAGTTTCCATTTGTAAAGAACGTTTTTGATTTAGTCATGTGCATTCATTTCGATTTTTTGTTTAAATTCTTAGTTTGTTTTTTTTGGCAAATATGTAGCAATTTTTTTAGAATTTCAGGCTATTCTATAGATATTTTTAATCACTTTTTTGAAAATTTATTCTGGGTCCGCTTAGTAAACTTTGATTTGAAAAAAATATTTTTATCGTCAAGGAATTTCGTAGTCTTCTTCGTGTCAGAGTTGGAATAATTGATATTTTCTTCCAATCATGTCTCTTTGCGGTCAAAGATCCTATTTACTACAGCTTAGCAGTAATAGTAGCAAACAAAATGAAGGTGCGATGTCAATACTTTAGGGTAACCTAGTTATGAGCTCTCTTGAGGGGGTAGGGGAAAAGGGAGGTAAGATCTCATGTATCTTTCGGTAGTTTCACAACTGCACAAATAGACGAAACCAATATTTTGGAGCTTAGTAGGAAGTGAGGCCCATAAAAATACTTTTTTTACTATGAGTTTTATGGCATGCAATAAGTTGTAGACCAAGATCTCCCTAGTTTTTGTATTTCTGACTTGCTTAGCCTTTTTATTGCTTTTTTGTGCATAATGAGTGAATCAAAGGCAATATTTTTCATACTTTAACACAGAGTGTGGGACAGTACTTTACTTGGGCTCTGTGTGACGATACAGGTCGCATATACAAAAGGCCATCATCACTAGTGACACTAGTTTATTTAGCATTTGTAAGAGATATAAGAACCAACAAACTAAAATATGATGCACAATAATCTGGAACAAACTAATAAAGTTATAAAACCAAAAATACAAATTTTGTTATATTTTATCTAGTTGAGGTAAGGAAATGGAGCTTAGCTTAGTGATAAAAATATATTCATTTTAAAACTATCAACATGAAATAAACACATTTTTTAAAAATAAATTCAGGACAAAATAAAGATAAACATGTTAAGGAACTCAAACAAACGGACATGCGGCAGTGGACCTAAAATTATAAGACCTAAAGTCACAACTCCTAAACTAAATTTATTAACTTCATAACACCTAACTTTATAAGACCTAATTTTATAAGACCTAACTTCATAGCACCTAATTTTATAACTCCTAATTTTACTAGACCTAAAAGCACTGGACCTAAAATTCATTTTTCATCGATTACTTTAAAATATCTTTAACTGTTCAAACAAGCAGTGGACCTAAAGGCACAAGACCTAATTTTATAAGACCTAATTTCACAAGACCTAACTTCACTGGACCTAATTTTATAAGACCTAACCCCACAAGACCTAATTTCACAAGCCAACAAGTACAAGACCTAACCTCACAAGACCTAAATTCATAAGACCTAAATTTATATGGCATGCCGGCATAAGTCCTAAAACTACATTCTTTTTAACACAATGATAGGAACACAGACAAAGGCGTCAGTTTTGTCTTGTCTAATTTTCTGAGGAATGGGAGGTCGTAGTTTAAATCCTGCTGGGTGTATTTCTCTCGTCATATAAAACATACCATTATCGATAAAGTGGTTTTAATAAACACGGCCAAAACGCTTGGAATGTGGAATAATGTCAAGCTCATCTAATCTAGTTTTCCACTGACAAGGAAGTTGGGATTAGAATCTTGGCCGAGCGTACCGAGGTATTTTTCTAGAGGATTCCTCACTCTCTTTTCAAGCAAATGTGGGAACATTTCCCCTAAATTATTCCTTCCTCGGTCACTTTAAAATAGTAAAATTAAATGCGGATAGTTCTAACGAGAAGTAAGATGAAAATCTCTGATAGGCAGGATTGTCTCAATGTTAATAATTTCGACTGACGTGGACAGCTTTTATTTAGGAAGTATTTGTCTATCCTTTACAGGTATGCTAGACGTGTTCTCCCGCTTATTTGTTTACTCATTCTCTCTCCACGTATTTCACCGTATTTAAAATAAAAAGATATTAAAAAATGTATTGTGGAGACATAATTATTAATAACTAAAATAAAATTTAACTGTGCAATAATCGTGGCCCAAATTTTTGTCACCCGTATCACGTATTTACTAGCACGCTCAGGCTATCCACATTTTTTCACAATGGTGTAAGAAAGATAAATGTACAATTTAGAGGATATGTACTCTCATTTGCGTGGAGGAAAACTCAGAAACCATTTATTAAAACTCACTTTCACTTGAATGGAATTTAACTGGGTCTCGCCATCATAAAAAATTCAGTCTACTCTCTGAATCATTCGATCACCGATGCGGGCTAAAGTGCAGTTATTGAGGGAACAAAGCAAATATCATTATTGGATGATTGTATTTTATCAGCTTAATCTAATGGCATATGGCATTAGAAAACTTCACTTATTTGTTGATTCAATTAATGAGTAATTCTTATTAAAACACATATTATATACTATTATATTTTAACCGATGAAAGTCGAAAGTCTTTAGAGCCGCAACAATCACATAAATAGGTAGCCTATATAAATACTATTTATAAAATGTGAGTTTATTTTATTGAAAGCCAAAGTATGTTAACATTAGGGCCTAATATATTAATTACCCCAATTAATCACTTAGGAAAATTCAAAATGGCCTCCAAAATACCTTACAACGTTATGTGGAAATCAGAGCTGGCCGCCACCAAAATCAAAGATGGCCGCTCCTATACCTTATAAGCATAGCTGGAGCCCATTGATCTCTATATTATAAATGAGTGGACATCTGCGGCTAAAATTTTTGAGCTGTCATTTGTACAACATTGTGTAAGAGAGAAGGAAACATTCGGGTATCTCTTTCTTTCTTATACACATACAAGGCAATGTGGCATTTAAACATAATTCGCTAATTTTATTGAATTTAGGAGATATATCAATGTATGATTAGTTAAACGAAATAAATGGGTTAGTAAAAGGTTTGAAGGGCATAACTAATTTCAACACTCATGACTTGTTTCTTTAAATAAGTTGATTTAGGCTAAAATAGTAATATTTCCTACACGCCTATACGCTAAATGATCGTTTGAACGTAAGACTCTACACAAAATTTTGTCGTTCGAACAAAATTAGCCTGGTTTTTAGAAAATATTTCATTATAGTTATCTAACATTAAATATAATATGGCTTTTGAAAGCAAAAGGCAATACACGCTAAGAGCCAACTTAATAATATTATAATATAGTAATACTTCGTATAAACCTCTAGCCTAAATGATAATTTGAATACAAAACTACTACACAAACTTTGTCATTTAAACGAACGTAAGTTTGAAGCTACCTTTTTTCATTTTAGATATCGAACTCAACATAATATTGTTTCTGAAACCAATATATTAGCTAATAACCAATTTTAAACATACTGTAATCTTGGCAGAATGTAAACCACATTGGCTTTAGCTACTTATTTTAATATATCAAAGATTTTATTCTTATTTGTACAATGTCACATTTAAAATTGAATAATTGTATATCCTCTAATGTAAATGTGTCTTCAGTCAAGTAGGGTATAAAAAACTTTTATTCACGAGAGACACGTTTTGCTCAAGAACATTAAAAGAAACCGTTAAATTTGTCCTCTAGCTAGCAAGCAGACGACAAACTTGGTGTCACGATTTGGTGCGTTGCAAGGGGTGTGTTAGAGAGAAATACGCCATGGATTATTATTATGATTACTATTATTAGCCATCTTAATTTTGTTTTACATGTCTTTCTTTACAATTTTATAAAGGAGCTACAACTTAGCTTTGTTCGAGAATATTCAGTTCATCTTGACGAATATGAAGCATACAGTTTTTCTAAGCACCGCAGGATTGTTTACGATAACTGCATTATTGATAAGGTCGTAATATATCAATGACAATGTGGGTAATAAACCTATTTATATAAAAAAATAATGCTGCATTATATTACCCAGCCAAAATATTAACACTTTTGAATCACTAAGGTAGAAATGAAGAAGGTATAATGTAGAGTAATTATCACTGTATTTGCATGGAGGTGGAGTGGGAAACCATGAAGGAAAATACACCTCAGTACACATAGGTCATATGCCAGAACGAGCTGGGTTTTAAAAAGTAAACACTCAACTCCAAGAAATGACTTGTAGACTAGGGATAGAGTGAAAACCTCACTTCCGAAAATGAATAGTGTGAAGCCACGCTTACATGAGGCCAGTTGATGGCAGGTTAGACGCGTCAATTTTCGAATTTGCCTGACAAATGGCCTCGTGTATACGTGGCTAAAGTAAAGAATGAGCGAGGAAAATTTTGCTCGGGACTGCACGTCTGTTTAATTTTTCCTATCTAAGCTTTTTCTTGGTAATGAGTATTCACCCACACTTCTCACTTACTCATTTTCGTTCTTGTATACAGCCTATAGCCAGGAATATCTCCTCAGCCTCTGACACTGTAAAACCAGATCGAGACTGAAACTTTTTCGGAGGGATAGGGAAGGAGGAGGAGGAAAACTTGTTAAGGAGTCAGTATTATCTGGCTTACCTGTGAGGAAGATTTGGATTCGAGTCCCGGCTGGAATCACCCACTTTACTGGAAAGGATTTTTTATCCTTTTTCTAGGAATATGCTGGTATACTTCCGCTTGAATTACTTCCTGATACTTAAATAGGGAGATTCAGATACTTCTGGGGAGAATTTTTTTATTAAAATGGTGGACATCGACGCCGCCCCCGCCCCTGGCGTTGCGACGTCCCCACCCCACCTCTTCGTCCCTTATTAATTGCATTGATTAATTAACTACTTTAATTAATCGCTTTGAACAATTCAAAATAGCCACCAAAATACCTTAAAACGTTATGTGGAAATCCAAGATGGTCGCTAAAAATCCTTACAACTTTATATGAAAATCCAAAAGGACCGCCCTATACCTTATAACGTGATGTGGAAATTCTAGATGGCCGCCACCAAAATTAAAGCTCGCCACCCCTATAACTTATAAGTAGAGGGGGATACAGAACCCTAAAGCCCATCAACGCGACCTCATGATGACAAATTCCGTACGCCCAGCAACGAATTTACATTCTTTCTCCAGGTGAATGCTGATGCACTTGACATATTCTGAATACCTCCTCTACACCACATCCTCAACAACCTAACTCTACAGCGGTAAATTACCTACGTTTCCTCCTAAGGTTATGACATTTCTTCCCTTTGACTTAACTTTTTCTCCCGGACACACCCATTTTTGCTGCAAAATTCCCTTTTTGATACTATTAACATTATTTTTGACAGGTATTGCCCCCTGAGCCCTAGAGCCCACAATGGTAGTTACCCTTGACGCTCTGAAACCTCCTCCAAAATGACGTCCCGACGCCCCCAACACCCAGATCTCATAACGGTAATTTACCCTCAACGTCTGGACGCCCCACGAACACGACACCCGCGGCACTCCCAATAACTCGAACCCATAGCTGTAAATACCTGGCACCCTGTTGCTCCTAGAAACTCGAGCCCATATCAATAACTTCTCATCCTGACCCCCTCTCTCCCAACCAGAGCAGGTATCGACAGACTTTCCACCACCTTTCCTCTAACCCCTGGCTCCATACCCTACATTCTCTAACCTGCACGACAATTTAGAGATGGCGGCATGGGATTAAAAATAGAAATAAAATCTTATTAAAATATAATTAAAGTTATATTTAACCTTATAGTGTGATGTGGAAAATCACAATGGATCCCTACCCCACCCCCTTCTTGTACTCAGCCTATGCAGGTCCCGATATGCACCCTCAACCCAAGGTTATATAGCCCTCAAGGCAAGGTAATTGGTTCTAAAATCTAGGAGGTATTGGATTATTTTAATGTTGTTTATTTGATGGTCACAATGGGCCTGAATATGTTTGATGATATGGAAGTTATAATTTATTACACCTAGCCTTATAAGACCTAACGGCACAAGACCTAAATGCTACAAGAACTAAACCCCATAAGATCTAAATTTATAAGACCTAATTTTATAAGACCTAACTTCATAGCACCTAATTTTATAACTCCTAACTTTACTAGACCTAAAAGCACTGGACCTAAAATTCATTTTTCATCGATTACTTTAAAATATCTTTAACTGTTCAAACAGGCAGTGGACCTAAAGGCACAAGACCTAATTTTATAAGACCTAATTTCATAAGACCTAACTTCACTGGACCTAATTTTATAAGACCTAAAGTCATAGCTCCTAAACTTTAGGTCTTGTGAAATTAGGTCCACTGCATGTCATCCCCTATTATATGTTATTTTGACTAAATTGTATATGTTTAAATATTTATGGTCACCATATTGGATCCGTAATTTTATTATTTTGCAATTTTGACTTTTGTTTCGTAATCAGTGACCTCTAAAACCCCTAGGTACCAAGTTTCGTACAAAATGAATAAAACTTGAATATTTTGCCGGCTTTTATGAATTTAGAACTGCCACAATGGGTCCACCATTTTGTTTTTTCAATTCTGACTTTTGATTCGCAATCAGCAACCTTTAAAACCCCTATGTACTAAATTTAATACAAATTGAATAATATTTTCATATTTTGACCAGCTTTTCGGGATTTGGCCCCACGGCCCGGCGGTGGGAAACGCTGCTTTAAACACATGCACTGGTGGTCATAAAATTTAATGCTTCTGGCTCTCAAGAAACTGGATTGATTTGAGGAAGAGGTAAAGATACGAATACTAACTAGATGCACAACATCTAAATTGTCCCTGTTGTTTACCTATACTCACTCCATGCTGATGCAGGTGCACATTTGCTAAACTACCTTATCACTCCATTGCACTTAAATCACCTCTTAATAAATATGGTAGCTAAGTAATTAAAAAATGCAGGCTGTGTAGCACTCGTTTAAGTGTTTACATCTAGAGGACACTAGTTTGATACCGGGGTGCTAGAGAATGAAATTTCTATTTGTAGATGGATACGTCCTTCTATCTGAATGGTGAATATCTAGGCTATATTTCTGAATGTGAAGTACAGATTACATTGTTACCTAAGTTAGGTTGGCTGTTTAAAAAGTGTACGTTAAATGCATGAATATAATTAGTCCTGTGTATTTTTAAGCAATTCACTGTTGCTATATATACTAAAAAAAATAGTCACCTAAAATCAGCAATGCATAGTTTCTTCCCCTTATTTAAATTTCTTTTCTTGTGGTGGGCTGTGAGGTATAATCTTATTTTTATCCCTCTTCTATGGTCCGCAGTTGTATTTTCTCGGTTTATACTGACGCTAGCTTTTTTTAGCTTGCACTTACTAAAATGTGGTCAGAATGTATTTTTCAATAAAGAGCGCCACGACCTACAAGGTTCTACCGAAGGTGATGAGCCGGGTGGAAGTACAAACAGCAAGAGAAAGCGAGAGAAGGATTAACCTGCTTGTCTGCCATTTTTAACTTCTCCTACCTCCTCCTTTGCTCAGAGCTACCTTTGCCGAGTGATGGCGTTAGTGCACAGGGAAAATGTTACCAGTTGCTACCTCTCAGGTTAATAATAATGCCAATAAATTTTGTGTTGTGACCCCCCTAATAAATTATATAATTCGATTCATAAATCTCCATTCTATGTTCCTATAGTATTGCCCTTTCATGTCCCTTGGATTTAGGTCTTTAACAATCAACTCAAATATCGCTTATTTTGACTTTTCTAAGGGCAAAATTTCATATTTTAAGCCATGTTTACAGATCTCTCCTAACTATAGAAACATAGAATAGAGTTTTGTATTCATTCCAGTGAAGACAAAACTTCAATACTACTAATAGTTTTATCAAAATCGTGATAGAGCTGAACACTTGAGTGACACTGTATTGGCTCCCCTATGTAGCCCCCTTAAGACATGAGGCCTAACACGAATGATACTTTCTCACGTACCGAGGCGGCCCCCTTAACCAAACCAGTTTTTTAAAATATTAGAAATATGGTCATGCCGTTTTAAGTTAAATATGTATCGAACACATGTGTTTTGTAGTCGTTGTAGTCGTTCTGCTAGATCATCTCTTAAGTCATTAGTATACTACGTCACAGTAGTCAAAGTGTGGCATTATTAAGCTCTGGACAAGGATAATTCGTAAAGTTTCTGGGATAAAATTCCTTTAGTCTTCTCAGTGAATGTAAGCAGGCATACACTTTCTTGCACATCGAAGTTACCTGATCTGTCCAATTAAGATTTTCATCAATAATCACACCAAGGTTTTTAGTCATTGTTGTCAGTTGTACTGTGGTTACTCCTAATCGTATGTCAGTCAGCAGGGAACGGTCCACATTCAGTAGTGTCTGCTTGTTCCTATAAGAATGGCTTGAGTTTTATCAGGGTTCAATTTAAGTCCATTTTTTTCAGACCAAGCATTTATTGCAGCTAGGTCAATATTTATTCGTTGTATGGCTGTATTTATTGAAGAACGGTCAGTGGAAACATATATTTGAAGGTCGTCTGCATACATTTGATATTTACAGTATGACATTGAAGAAGTGATATCGTTCACATATATAGAAAAAAGCAATGGCCCTAGAACTGAGCCCTGTGGAACACCAGCTTCAACTGGGCGCCATGTTGAGAAGTGTTGCTTATCATAACACTTTGCTGGCGACCATGCAAATAAGATCTCATCCACTGTATACTGCCTGGAGAGAAATTAATATAATACATGCAATTTTTCTAATAGAATATTAAAATCCACAGTATTAAAAGCTTTAGGAAAATCTAATAATATAAGAAGTGTTAACTCGCGCTTATCCATGGCTAGTCTGATGACATCTGTGACATTTATCAACGCAGTACATGTACTATGATGTGATCTGAATCCTGATTGATAGTAGAAACAGAATGCTATATAGATACTTAGCATTTAATTAATTATATTTGAAAAATGATGTTTTATCAATTTTATGCGAAATATTTGAGGATTTTTTTTAAGAATAGTTATTTAGTTGTACTCATGTAATATATCATACACAAATAAAAATATAAACATTCTTAGTAGCAACAAAGAATGACCTGCTTCAGTGTTCGTATGTCCTAAGGCATCACTATAGCTAGAGATCGGGGATCAAATCCCAGTCAGGTGAACTAAGGGTGATTTTTCCTAAATAGGTTTTCACTCTCTCTCAAGGCAAAAGTGGGTACACTTCCTCTAAATTCAACCTTTCTCATCCCTAACTCACTAGCGTAATTAGTACATAGGCGTATAACCTGAACAGGTAGTAAGAAATGGTGCAAAAACAAAATGCAAACAGAGTTTGTGTCTAATAGCTTTCCGTCAGTTAAATAACTAACAGTTAACAATGATAGAAACACAAATACGTACTCAAGTATACATCCGCCCAAAGATAAACAAATTTGTCATCTGGGAAATTCACATTTTCAACACAATGCAGCCAAACTCGGATTTATGACTCAGGGAATGCACTTAAAAGCACGCTTTAAAAAAAGCAGTAGAGCCACTTATGTACAACTTAATTACTTAGCTAATAACTTAGCTACCGTACTTCGCAAAATAATTAAATCAAAAAACACAATAAAGCATTTGTTTCCAACTTGAAAAAATATATAAAGTAAGCTATAATTTTCTAAACTTGTCTAGTGTCTTAGTTTGCAACAAATTTGGCAGTCATCTGTTGATTAGTTTGAAATCTATAAATTGATAAGACACAAAACGGCTGGTTAGAACATGAGTTTCTTTTTCCGTGAGACTAGATGTAAAAGGTTTCAAAAAGTGTTTGTTTCCCCGATGTCGGTAAAGAAACTGAGAGAAACGCTGAGGAAATAAAAAGTAAAAACGAAACGTCCAGATTTCTTCTTGAGCCTTTTTTTTTTCTACCCCCAAGTGATGTATGATAGGGTTGGGCAGAGCCGTGGGGAAATGGGAGGGGGTTATTGCCCCCTACTACTCTCCGGCAAGCTCCGGTGACACGGGCCAATGAGTTTTAAATCGCTTCCAAAGTCTGAGAGCAAAAAAAAAGGGGGGGGGGAGGGAAAGGATTACCAGCTACTTTTTCGCACTGCAGACTGCAGCCCTCCCACCCCCCCCCCTCCCACACACACACACATACACACACACACGTGGTAAGCAATCGAAGAAACAGGAAGATATCTGTTAAGAAAAAGGACGCTGACGTTTTTCAGGCAAGGCTGTGTGTACATATTGTTGCAATAAAATCACAGGATAAGGCTCTAGTCATAAATTTGATGATTCTGGCCATCAGTCCTTTCTAAAGAGACTCTTAATTGGAGCTAAAATAATAGAACTGGACCCAATGACCTGCAATTCGTGTATGCCGGTGAAGTCAATTAACTGCCTACTAGGGACAAATCAGAAATATGGGAAAATGTACTTATATTTTGGGTGAAGGAACGGGGGAGGGAGGTGGGATATGTTTCAGTAAAACATTGGATGCCAAGCTTCCACACAAATAACCCAATAGCCCTCAATGCTAAATTTACTATTTAATTAAACCTGCCTCTTTCTATCCTACTTTTTTATTTTCTCACAGCCAAAGTATTGTAATCGTGAATATGTCAGCCTCTAGATCATGATGTGCCCCAAAACTCAAAAATATGGGGCCTTATAGTTCCATTTGTCTTTAGTTGAGGCGACAACCGAAATAGTTTCATGAATTTCCTATGAAAATTAGGCTATTTATTAAAGCTTAGGCATGATTATAACGTACTGTAAATCAAGATTTTTTTTAGTATTTACGTTGTTAAAAAGCTGGCGTGATTCGGGTTAGATATAATGATTTTTGACTTAACTAATATTATATTAGATATAGGCTCTATCATAAATGGTAAATTATGAAAAAAGGCTGTTTCAGAGTGAATCTGCCATTTTCAATATTTATTACATATTTTGTTATATGAAATAAAATAAGAGAATTTATCAGCACAGAAGTGTTTGTAGAAGGGTAAGCCACTAAAAATAGCAAATATAACTTTCGAATTTAAAGAAAATTTAAACATTCAAATTTTCTTTTCATATTATTTTCAAGAATGTGATGATATAGTAAAAACAGTAGTTTATCATAGTGCTTTGCAAGTTAAATTTTCAAATTCATCTCATATTAATTTCTAGTCAAATTAACTTAAATGTAAAAAGGAAGCTCTTTCTTGGGGGTAATTTTCAGGGGCGCACACAGAAATTCCTGTTAGGAGGGATCCAAAGTACAGAAATTACAAGTCAACAGTCAATCCAATCCATTACTCGTATACAATTCATACTTTGAACAAATTACCAATTAATTTATGAGACTATATACCGATTATACAGTACTAACCTAAGGCGTTACTTTTATGATTTAATGATAAATAATAATTTCAATAGATTATATACATATTCATAACATGAAGGGGAGTTAATATTGCTAGATCATTGCTTTGTATGATAATTTTATTTATCTTTCATGTTCGCCTGGGGGGGGGGGGTACGGATCCGGTGGACCCTTCCCCCCCCCCCCCCGTGTGTGCGCCCCTGGTAATTTTAGCTATTACATTCTCAGCGTATGCCATTTATACTTCAAATAATTAATATCATTTAATTAGAATATATTAATAATACTACCAACATGATATAAAATTGTATTCAACATAATTTTAATGAGATTTACACCATTTACATAGAAAATAATTTAGAATAATCAGTGTGGATTTCGATGAAATAAATCAACAACAGATCAGATTTGTTTTATTCAGCAAATATTATAAAAAAGTGGTAACTCAACAAGACGGTTCATCAATTATACATAGATTTTAAAAAGACATATGATTCAGTTAAAAGAGATAAATTATATGAAAATCCATTTAAGTTTGGGATACCCACCAAACTTGTCAAGCTAATAATTGAGGTATGTTTGAGAGATAAGCGTGGCAGGGTACGGGGTTGACGTCACTTATCAGATACTTTCGAAACACATAAGGAGGTACACTTTCCACATGAATTTTTAATCTGGCCTTAGAGTACGCTTTTAGGGTAATGCAAGGGAATAGGAAAGGGTATGATGTAGCTATTAGGGTACGGAGATGATTTAGCTTGTTGGGCCTTAGGAATGAAGCTGTTGCAAGAAATGCAAAAATTATACTCGAGACCAGTAAGGAAATAGGTTTAGAAGGTGAAAGCTGAAAAGACCGAGTATATGATCACATAGAGAATACAAATTGGGGATGATAATTTAGAGATTACTTCGAACAAAATCATTTGACAGTTTTAATCAGTTAAAATATTTAGGAACAATTTTAACTAGCAGTAACGATATTAGATTGTAAATTAGGAAAAGAATACAGTCTGGAAATGCATGCTATTACTCGGTCAGTAAGTTGTTAACAGCTCACCCAAATTCAAGGAATATAAAACTGAGAATACACAAAACAATAATTTATTTATTTTATTTATTTAGCACCGCGTCTTACTACCCGTTCGGGTTATACGCTTAAGTACTAATTACACTAATTGATTAGGAATTGGGAAAGTTGAATATAGAGGAAGTGAACCCGCATTTGCGTGGAGGGAGAGTGGAAAACCATTTAGGAAACCCCCCCCCCCAGTTCACCCGACCGAGATTCGAACCTCGATCTCCCCGTCCTCGGCGGTCTGGCTCAACACGACTGGCGCATTAACCAACTACGCCACCTAGGCGGGTAAAACAATAATTTTACCAGGGGTTCTCTACGGCTGTGAAACATGATCTCCTAACTTACATGACCAAAAAATATCTAGATTGTTTGAAAACGAGGTGCTTAGGAAGATATTTGGTCCAAAATGGGATGAGGCTACTGGAGTTTGAAGAAGGTTACATAATAATGAGTTACATACCCTGTACTCATCACAAGACATTGTTATGATAAACAAGTCTCGTAGATTACGGTGGGCAGGAAATGTAGCGTAAATAGGAGATGCTAGAACCTGGTTCAGGATACTGACTAGCAAAACCCAATGGGAAGAAACTATTGGGAAGACCTAGACGTAGATGGGAGGATAATTTTATAATGGACCTGGAACAAATAGGGTGTTCTGAGTCGGCCTGAATAGAACTAACTCAAGATAGAGAGAGATAGGTTGCCTACTTCTTTTAATGCGGCAATAAACTTTTGAGTTCTTAGTGCCATAAAGTAAGTACTTAATATTATTTTACTATTTTAAACATGATGTTTTAAAAAGCTCATATTTAATTACTTAATAATGCAGTTAATGCAAAGGTTTGTTTTTAAAACTTTCTCTAAGGTTTAATAAAAATTTGAGCTGATTTTTCCCTTTAAAAAAAAAAAAGACACGTCAACACACACACTAAATTGTCAAATGAGACGACCGCCATTGTTGTATCCATGTAGGGATATTCTTGGCCTGACTGTATACTCAACTCTTTATGAAGGCCATGAAAATCAAGGTGAAATGTGTGGACAAAAATCAAGGAAGATATATGAACAGGGAAGAGGTAGGTATATTTCTCATCGTAGGCACAACGCCTCAGATGTCAAATCACTTGAAACAGCTAATTAGGGGCAACAATACTATTTTCAATGGCAGAATGGAAAGGTTGGCCAATTATAGTCAAACAGCAATACATAATATTGGAAAGTTTATTTTATTTGTTATCTGGAAAAGAAACAGTAACGATCACACCATTTGAATTTTTGTTGTGTGTTGAATCAATTTTAAACCAAATTCATGGAAATTTATTAAAAAATTATCAAGTACAATATTTTCATTAATTAAAAACCTAAAAAAAATGTGAATGCTACTTAATTCAAACAACCCTATTACCTTATAAACAATATGTTTCAGTGAAAGTGTGCAAAAGATAAACAGGACATATGGGATGCTCTACCGAACATTTTGAGATAGGGAACGTGTGGTCTGTGAAGCCAGCTAATTGGCATATGGGCCTAGACATGTCTAACACTGTTACTGATGTTCAGTTTATTTATATCTAGTCATTACATGTAATTTATTTACATTTAGTTGTAAATTTACGTACGATTTATATATTCACACTATTTATCCCGATTCCTAGCATGTAGCTTGGGACATAGATCTACATCTTGAATTAACATTACATCTTTTAGCTACGTTCTTTTTTCTTTTTTTAATACAATAATAAATTATTTAGAATAAGCACCTAAATCTAAAAGTCTTATTTGTCCTTCTTTCCTATACCTAATTTACTAGTTGGTCCGCCCCGGGTATATTACGCCCCCGGTACCCCGCCCCACTGGGTGCCCCACCGCACTTTGGATCTAATAGTCCCCAGATCAGCGAGAGCTCCAGTGGGGGGTGGGCATTCCCCCCTCTGCCACCTGGGGAGACGCCCTACCGGAGATTTCGCTCCACTTACTACCCACAATATCAACACCTATGGACTTACAACTGACTTAACCTAAAGATTTATAAAAATACTTAATACTAACTTAACCTAAGTACAATCCCTTCTTATAGTTGGCTGCAGGGTCTTTCATTTGTTATCGCCGATCAATTTTCTGAACTGAAAGCAGCCATCCAATGGATCGGTGGACGGACCAGACACCCGACATCTCCAGCCCAGCATCACACACTTGTCGTCAAGGGGGCTGGACCCTATGAGTGAGGGTTGATTCTCCCGTCTGAAGATGTTGTTCTCTTGTACTCCCTAGCAGGTATCAAGGCGCCCTCTAGTTCATCAGCAGTTCAAACTACTGGAATACAAAGAGCACTCCTTCTCTCAGCTAGGCTCCGGTTTGCCTGGAGATCCCCACCACATTCTACCCAGCCAGCCGATAATCCAGTTTGTCTTTGTCACACCTATTGACTTATTCCAGTCGTACCGTTATGTGTCATACATATATGTTGTAACGTCACTGTCTACTGTCATGTCACTGTCGCTCTCCATCCTGTACCCTTGTCTTAAGTTGACCAGTCTATTTTGTCCTTTATTTTTCATTGCAGTTAAGTACTTATCTCTTTCGTATTTGGATACATTATCCGCGATTGCATCCAGGAGACTCCAACGGTCCACGTCACGCAGTATGTGATAAACCGTGCTCGCTTGCAACGGTATATGTTGGCTAATTCTATCTTCCAACGTCTCAATACACTCCATCACGACGTGTTCCAGCATTGCCTCCCTCCACAATCGCAAATTCCTGTATCTGTCAGTCGTCTAGCGAAAAGAGCGGCCTTATATGGACCATGCTAATAATGAAATGTACCAAACTTGGAGAGGGCTTGAGGTACTCCATTCCCAACCGTTCAGCAACGCTTGGAAATATCTGATGCGTTCTTCTACCTGTTTTGCTCCACTCCCACTCGTTTTATAACTCCTCTTCAAGATATTTCCTGACCTGAAGTCCCATTGTTATCCCTGCTCCCGTGAGATTACCCACTTTTTCCATATCTCTTTTCCTTATCCAATACAATACCATTCTCCTCCTCACCTCTAAGTCCAAGGGCCAGATACCTAAGGCTACACACAAAGCATATGTGGCAACAGTCTTGTACGCTCCAGATAGCCTCAAAAGTACATTTCTCTTAAGGCTTCTGATTTTCCTTCTGATTCTTACATGTCTGAGCCGATAAGCCCATGCGCCAGCTCCATAACCCACAATGGAGACCAACATATCCTGGTGATCCAATCTGATCAGCCTCATAGACAGTTTAAATCTGCCCTGCCCTATGCTGATGATCTTAGTCATGGCTCTCAAAGCTTTTCCACGTGCGTTCTCCACGTGCGTCATGAAGTCGCACCTCTCATCCAGCACCACGCCCAGGTATCTGGTGTCCTTGCTTCGTCTTATCGTCTGTTCGTCAATATTAACCCTCGGGTTTCTCTTGAGTACCCCCCTGAATAGCACGTAAGTTGTCTTTGCAGGAGCTAAACTCAGTTTTACCTTTTTACACCAAGAGTTCAGCCCAGTGAGAACTGCGTCACTCTTGTCTTCTAATTCTCTTCTAGATGTTGCTTCAACTATTATGATTATATCGTCCGCAAAGGCAACCACCCCCGCCGTTCCAGGGAGGGACTCAATCTCCACTAAACCAGGTTTGAGTGCTACGTCCCATAACATCGACCCACAGGCCGACTCCTGGGGACATCCTTTCGTAAGTTTTTTGCTTTACTGTCATTCCTGGTCATCTCAGGCTCGCGTATCTTCCCATACAGTAGTCCATAAGACTGCTATAGAGGTTCCCCAGACATCTAATTTCTCTCAGCCTCACGAATAGCGCCGGCCACCAAAAGTTGTCAAACGCTCCCGAAATGTCCCCGAATATCTCCATTACGTATTTATCTCTAGCCTTATCTACAAGACTCATGGCCTCACAGATAGCGTCCTCCGTAGACCTACCCCTCCTGAAACCATACTGCTGTTGATGCAGCCACACAGCCTCTCTATGTTTTTGCAATATATTGGACAGGATCTTTTCTTGCAATTTTCCGCATACATTTAAGAGACAAATCAGACGATTTCTGGAGTTGAGGATCCTTATCCTCTCCCTTACTCAAGATAACTACCTAACTTTGCTTCCATATGTTTGGTACGTGGCCCTGAGCCACGCACTCATTCATCAATCTAACTAAGAAGGGCGCTACCTGCTCACTGATCTGTTGAAGGACTTCCACCCTGATCCTATCTGGTCCAGGTGCCTTCTTCTTTTTCATTTCAGCCACAAGTCTTATTACCTCATCTGGGTTAATTAATCTGTCACCTCTTAATTGTCGTATCTACTCGTCATGTCCTGTTTAGCTATCACTTTCCTTTGTCGTCTTCTCCGTCTTCGTCTGGAAGTAGGGTGTCTATCAGCAGCCTCGCTAATTCTTCCCAGTTTGGTGTAAGTCCCCCCCCCCGCCCCCCCGGCTTCCTTAGTGTCGAGATAATTGTTGGGGGCCTTACCTTTCCTGTAGCTATCTGGAACGATATTCCCCATGTGTTACTTCTCAATTCCTCCTGCACATATCGCTCCCAGCTTTCTCTCTTCACCGTCACCAGGGTGGAGTCAAACTCTTCTTTTTTCCATCTATAACCATTGAGGAGCAGTCCTACGACTAGCAGGATCTATAGACCTCTGATATCTCCTTCATGCTACCCTCATCTCCTTTCGAAGTCTACCAAGTCATTCGTTCCATGGTCGATTGTTTATATTCAATGTATCCTTCACCATTGGGATGGATGCCGTCATAGCTCTCTGAACTGACCTGGTAAACTCCTTCGCGGCGATAATGACATTTCCTCCTTCAGTCACCTCAGGCGGCAGCACCAGCAGCCCCCTTGGCCTGTCCCAGTTTGCCTTCCTTGTGTTGTATCTTATCCTTTTCTCCATGTCTCTCTGATCTTGCCTATGTTGGAACTGGCTCCAGCTCTCCCTTGGTATGTTGGTGGATTCCCTGGCAGTTTCGCCACTATAATTTTTCTCACCTCATTTATCTCCTCCAATTTCTATCCCTCTTATAGGCACGATATCCTCCTTTTCTTCCATCCGCTCTCCTTCACACATCGCTGAACCACAGGGGTGACCTAGAATTCGTATCTGCTAATTAAATAACAGGAGTCCTTCCATATAAGTCATCTACTGCCTCAATCAATCCTAAATATGGTTCTATATCGTCTCTATACTGGAAATACATATTGACAAGAATGACTGTGCCTATTCTCGATCTTACCTCAACACAAGTGAATCTCTAGTTGCATAATTGATCAACCCTTGTGATCGTTAGATGCTTATTAAAGACCACTACTGCACTCATGGGTGACTTCCCATTCTCAAATTTACCGGCATCTGTGGTATCTTCCCACCTCGGGTACTATACGGTTCCTGCAGACAGACTATGTCTAGCTGCAGGTCCTCCACCACCTTCCTTATCTCATCCATTACCGTCACACTCCACATAGCATTCAACGGCCCAATCTTTAATTTTTCAACTGTAGCCATTATGGGTTATGCGTAAAAACATAAGATTTGGGCCAAGCTTCCTTCGAGTCAAACGCTATGCGACCGTTTGCTTTTACAAAATGCCGGTAAAGCTCCTCTGCATCGAGCTTTTCATCCCTTCTTTCAAATACCTTGTGAATCCTTTCCAGTAGCTGTCCCACCTCCGTAGGAATGTTCATGGCCTTGAGTTGTATTCTGTCCAAGGCCCCGGGGTGGCGAAAGCAACAGAATTACCTTTCTCATGGCCAGTTCTTATTACGTGCCTCATGGCCAGGTGGAGGGTTTGCTGCTCTTCCAGCCTTGACAGATGTAGAGTTATTGTATATCTGACTATGATCGACCACATCCTCCAACTTATTCTTTTTTCTTCCTCCACTGTCTTCCCCTCATCCCCGTTCGCTGTCTTCTCTCTCTCTCAGTGGACGCTTCCGGTGGCTTCAACGGGTGCCGCTCTTTACCTGTTTCTTCCTTTTGTTCCTCCTCAGCTTCGACAACTCTTTCACGTATTATAACCGGTCCTTTTTTCCAAAACTTCCACCTCTCAATGTTCCAGAGCTTTCGCGTATACTCTTCCACAGTTGAAGTTGAAGTTACTTTCTCTATCTCTACCTCTACCTTCTCCATTAACTGTTGTTCAAGGTGGGTGCTTATCTTTGCCTTAGATTTGCCTTCTCTATGCCTTTCTGCTCTCCTCATATTCCTCCTCCTTCTTGAAGGGGAATTCTTCTTTTTATTATCAGACTTACCTTTGCTTCCCCTATTGTGTCTGTCCACGTCCATCTCATTTAATCTGTCCAGTAATTTCTGTAGCACCGTCATTAGAGCTCTTATGTCGATACTCTGTATCTGTATATCTAAAAGCATTTGGTATGTGGAGCACTCTCTGGTGTTAGGGTGCTTACACTTATCTTTTCCTCTATTACCACATGGTATACACGTCTGAGTTTTCACCTTACATTCCTTGAGTTCATGTCCCACCTTCCCACAGTGACCACATACCGGCTACTTTTTAGGGCAGAATTTCACCCTGTGCCCTAAATCCCTGCACCTGTTGCATCTCGTAATGACTAAGTAGTCCTTCACCGAGACACTACTGAAACGTAAGTAGACACGGCCCCCAACCAGTAGGTTCCGGACCCTTGCGGATACCTCCACCACATGGTTGGTGACCCGTCTCTCTCTCTCTCAATCCTGTTTTGAACCTAGGTAACATAATGTAACATAAACATATTGACCATCATGATTTTCCAAAGAGAATCATGGTCACTAAGCTATGTCACTATAATTTGTTTATTCTAATTGTCGTGTCTCTCCTAAACAGTCACTAATTTATCCTTTAACCTTAATAAGTAGTAAGAAGCGGTGCTAAAAATAAAATATATACTTCGATTTTTAGCTATGTGCTCGCAATACTAGTAGATCCACTTTAAGATAATATTTAGTTTTTGTATTCGTTTATGTTTAGACATTTTTTATAAGCCTTTAAAAAACTAATGTTTTTCATCATATCATGGGGGTTTTTCTATTAGTTTAGGAAATTTTAGTCTTCCCACTCCCCCTCTTTCCCAGCGCCTCATTTTTAAATTCTAAACTTGCCAACTTTTATGGTTATGTGGTGTGGTCCTTTCACCAACTTGACGATTATTTTTCCATGCTGAAAAGTAGATTTTCTAATTCTTTTGAAAATATGACCCTTACCCCACCTCCTTTTCAGCTCTCACGTTCCCAATGTGAAATTTTAAGACTTATTTGGCTAACTTTTCTTAGATGTTATTTTACTTGCCTACAAAATTACAGCTTCGGACTACATCAAAAATAATTTTCTTTATAAGTTGTATTAATTTTAAGTTCTTCCATTTCCCGGACTTCAATTTTGAAATAATATATGTTCAGACGTAATTCAGCTGTCCATAAAGGTATATTTGAGCCACCATTAATTTTTAAATCTAAGAATTCTAAGACCTTGGTACTGTTTGAGGTGGTCTTTGCACAGGGCTGACAAATGTCGATCGTTTACATTGTAATAAGTAGGGCTAGGATTTTGATGATTCTGCATCTTTTTTACTTTCTCTCTATCTTACAGGTAGAGAAAGTATGGTGATCGTCAAAAAAATCGAACTCGAGATTTTGATGAATCTTGACGTTTCATGACTCCCTGAATCCGAAAAAGTGGTTTTTGAATTTCCGTCTATCTGTCTGTCTGTCTGTCTGTCTGTCTGTCCGTCTGTCTGTCTGTCTGTACCTCCAACTAGAGCCTAAACTATTTTACCGATTGAGCTGAAACTTGATATCTAGGGTTTTCATAGGGTTGCCCCGAGGGGTTTTTGGAATTGGATATCTACCCCTAAAATTAAGGGTAGTTTACTGAAGGGCAAAAAGAGAAAAAGTCGATTTTCTCAAAATCGGCTCTAACGATTTTGATTAAATTTCATTTATGAACATTAATAAATATTCCAAACAAAATGGCTACTCTCAATATTTCGGCAAAATGGCTTTAAGGGCTCCGGTCTGATACGTAAATTAACATTTTTTATAATAGCTCCAAAACTATTTGAGATATGAAATTACTTAGCATTACAAATATGTATATATATTTATAATACAAATATTTTATTTGAAATATATTTTTATAAACTCAATAATTTTCAATCTATACGCCATTATATATATATTTTTAACTTTTTGGACATTAAAGCTTAAGTATTGCGACCGTAAAAAAAACTAACCTGAAATGTTGATGGATGTCGACGTCTCATGACCCCCCGAACCCTAAAAAATAGTCTTTGCAATGCCGTCTGTCTGTGTGTCTATAAAAACTTAAAATTAAGGGTAGTTTACTGAAGGGCGAAAAGAGAAAAATTTGGTTTTCTCAAAATCTGCTCAAACGATTTTGATTAAAATTCGTATCTAGGCGTTGATTAAGATTATAAATAAACTGACTATTTTCATTTTCCTATGAAAATGATTTTTAGGGTACTTTACAGAAGCGTTAATTTCCGTATCTTCACAACTATTTGAGAAACTAAACAACTTATTGCAAAATTGTAGGACTATTAGAAATAAAAAACTTTTATTTGACATATATTTTTATAAAAGCAACAGTTTCTGAGATATTTGCAAATATATTAATACAATTTTGTGAGCTTTAGTTGTAAACATATACTACTTAAGTCTTAACGCAATAATTCTCCAATGCCATAGAGTAATTAAATATAAGTAAGTATCTAAAAAAAGTATGTTATTTTTCCTTAAAGCTCTTAGGAGAAATGTTTGCACAGCAACGATCTATCTCCATTTTAGACTCAATAGTCAATATTTACATTTTTTATTGGTCAAAATGTATAAATGAATAATTAAATATCAATGCGATGACTTGAAGATCTGCAACACCTTATAAAATGTAAAAATTTTAACCAGAAATCGAAATTTTAATACGAAGTGTTGACCCTTGTGGAAGACATTAAACTGTTTGAAATGCTCTTAGGTGGACAAAGATGCGCCTCTTTTCTCATTGATTCTATATCATTGTATATTATTTTATGCGTGTTCTTATGTGGAGTGGTGATGATACAATGTACATTATTCCGTTCAGAAATCTTACGAGTTTATAGAAAGAGAGAGAAAGTCTGTGCGGTGCCCCGTACCATTTATTTATTTTTTTGGCAAACCTGGAACGTTGTTCAAGTATATACAAATGTGTTTCATAAGAAACTTCGCTGATTTAAGTAGCTTTGTTAAGGCTTTTTTTTTCGTGGCATTTTTAAAGGTTTTTCGGTCATTTAAAAAAAAGTTTTTTTTAGTCATTTACTCATGGCTAGAACATCTCTGCACACATCATAACAAATGGTGGTGCCAAGACGGCGGTTAGACTACTTCCATCCCTCCCCCAACTCTTCCTTCAAGCCGGTGATAGCTGGATAGCTCTTCCCCCTCCCCTATAGCATAGTGGGGCTGTAAATGAACTCGTCTAAACTAGTCCGAGAAAGTTTTGCAGATAACGGTGTCTCATTGTCTCTACATTTTTTGGAAGCTGCACGTGTTGTTTATGTGAATTTTAACATTAAGCATGCCTAAAGTGAAAGAAAATGCCTCACATAAATTAAAACTTTTCGTTGCTGAATATGGCGGAAAAGTATTCTCTAACAATGGACAGATACTATATTGCAAACTGTGTGATGGTGAGAGTTGTCGCAGAAAATAAATTTACTGTGCAGCAGCATGTCAAGAGAGAAAAACACAAACGAGGTCTTCAGTGATTCCCGGATGAGAACAAACTACAGAAAATGATCCTTGGCCAAACCAGTGAGTCTTCAAAACATTCTGCTGATATTCCTTTGAGCAAAGTTAACAATCCGAAATTGCGAGGCTTTTTAGAAAAGCACACTGGGAAGTATTTTCCGGACTCCTCCACACTAAGAAAAAATTATGTCAGCCATTGCTATGAAAACACCATGAAGAAGATATGAGAAAAGTAGCAGAAAAGAAAATATGGGTATCAATGGATGTGATAACTGACTCTCTAGGACGATATGTAGCTAACGTAGTGGTAGGTACGATGGAAGAAGATGGTCCTGGTGAACATTTTCTTATCATTTGTAAACATTAAGAAAAAGTTAATGTTTCTACAATAAGCAAACTCTTTGATAGGTCCTTGAGCTTAATATGGCTCGATGGTCTCCAACACGACAATGTCCTGCTCTGAAAGCGCTGTACTAAAAAATAGTGCACCTAACATGTCTAGCGCATGCCTGTCACAGAGTTGCTGAAGAGATACGAGGGCAATTCACTGAAGTTTACCAGCCGATTGGGTGCGTGAAGAAAGTTTTTCAGAAGACACCATCTCGAGTGGCATCATTCAATTTGGAGGCCCCGAATGTTCCTTTGCCGCCGGCTCCCATTTTAACCAGGGAGGAGGACTTGGATTGAAGCATGCAACTATTACTGTGAGAACTTACAAGTTGTGAAAAAGATCATCGACTCATTTGACAGCAATGAAGCAACCTCAATTAAAGTTGCGCAGGAACTTCTTTCTGATCCTGAACTTGCAGGTAAGTTTTCCTACCTAAGGTCGAACTTTGGATTTATGCCTAGTTCCATTACTTCCTTGAAGAAATTCGCAGTGCTATTAGTGGATCAAATAGATTTGATAGAGAAAGTTGTGAATGACCTAAATATTGTGACTGGAAAAGTGGGAAAGAAAGGTTGTGTAAGTTAAAAAAAAATGAAGGATAAGAACTACTGTGCTTAATTGCAGATGTGCTATCAGGGAAAAACTTTTCCCTGGGTGAAATTTCAGGAGATTTTGAACAAAGCGACGTAGTTTATTTCAAGTAGGCCTATGCTCCTGTGGTGTCAGTAGAAGTGGAAAAAAACTTCTCTATGTTTAAATCATTGCTAGCAGATAATAGAAAACCACTCTCTTTCAAAAATCTGCACATGATTTTGGTTGTGCATTGCAATTCTGAACTTTTGAAATAAAATCTGTTTGTCATGTCAAATTAAACTGTCAGAAAATGTAAGTTGAATTTTTATGTTTTTTCCTTGTTTTATTTTATATGGAATATTTTATATTGACAAAATAAAAACTTTAAGGTTAGCACAGAAACGGAACGTTAAATTACATTTTAAGGTTTGGTTTTGGTTTATTTGTTTCAGTAAGGGAAAAAATAATTTTGGTAATTTTTTTAGTTCTAAAGAGCATTTTTTTACATTTTTTGAGTCATAAATGCATTTTTAATAGGGAATTTTATACAAATTTTTAGATCATCAAAATCTTAGCCCTAGTGATAAGTATTTCTTCCCTTTAGTTTTGGGCATTTCGAGACCCCTCCTCCCTCTCTTATTTCACCATCCCCCTTTTAGAACATTAAATATAGCGTTGAAATAACCCGTTAAACTAAACTTAAAAACACACACAATTTTTATTCTAAGCATTACGATCTTTCCTGCTTCGTATACAATTTTCTCCTTCCAGTCTATATCCTCCGAGACAGAAACCTTTTTTGGGGGGGAGAGGGGGGGGTTGATTGTAATCGAGTGTACCCGATGTAAACAATCAGTGGGGTGACTTAGTGTTGACACTGCGGAAAGAGGCGACACTAAGGAAAGTCCTAAGTTTAGTCCTGTCATTGGTTTTGTCAACCCTGAATCGGCGACAGTCTGTGCAAGACAACTTTATCTGATCCGAAGACACTAGTATCTACAGCTGAAAAAGTAACGTTGGAACAAGATATAAACCCTTTTATTCAAATTTTAAGGGATCCGGTTCCATTTGGATGATCGAAATCCCGACTAATACATAATTTGAGAGTTTGTAACTGCTAGATATTTTTTTTGTTTTTTTTGTCACCGCGTTTTACTAACCGTTCGGGTTAGGCACATTGTACTAAATACGTAGTATGTTAGTAATGAGGAAGGTTAAATTTAGAGGAAGTGTATCCTAATTTGAGTAAAGGGAGAGTGGAAAACCATTTATGGAAAAGCACTCTCAGTATACCGTAACGGGATTCGAACCCTTGTCACCAGAAGGACACATTGATAGAAAACACTGAGGGGACCGCATTTTAAACATTTCAATAGTAGCATTACAATGTAAAAATAATTACAACTTAATACCTCCCCCTTCTTTTTTTTTTTAGCACCACGACATAATACATGTTAATATGCCTTTCATTACCTCGTCTGGAAGGAAAGGTGTGTATCCTTACCCCATTTGACAATGTCGAACTATTTCAAAAGCTAAACATCAAAAGACGTTAGTCGGTTTACATCTTCGACTTGTTTTATCTAACTTATAAAGAATCACACTTCCAATAGGAATATTGCAAATCTGTATAACAACGCGAATATATAATTATTATAATATGTAACGATTGAGCCCCTGTGATCTCTAGTTTGAGAGACAAACAGTGGATAATACTTTAATCAATCCATTCCAACCGAGGTGGGAGGGATTTATAGGTGTCGTTTTGTTTGTTAATCTTGATGAATAGGACTTGTTTGTTTTAAGCTCCCCTTGTCAGTTGCTAGATCGTCGGGAATTACAAGGCTTTATTCCTCAAGGTGATCGATAGATCTCAGTCAGCGGAATACAAAAAAATATCATTAATATAACCATTCAATTACGAATAGAAAGTTTAAATTTAGGATGAGTCCCGTGAGTTAGAGTGAGATAGGCGTATCAAATTAAATTGGGATGAGAATCCGGCGAGGCTAGGTGAGATTAGAATCTACGCTAAGGTGGGATAAATATCACCGCAAGTTAAGGTGGATGTATATACCAAGTTAAGGTGGATTGTTATTTCCGTCTAGTTAGATGTGGGTATGGATATCCACAGTATTTTATGGTGTTGATTTGTTATATTATGTGTATGTTATTTTTTTCTTGTTTTGTTTTATTTTTATGTTCTTGTTGTTGTTTTGTTTATTATTATTATACACCGCGTCTTACTACCCGTTCGGGTTATACGCACTTACGCTAATGTGTAATGGTAGGGTGATTGTGAGGTGAAATGGAGGACCTACATTTTAACGTGGAATCCGAACCACGGTGGAGGCCTGGCATTCATCACATTCACAAGTTGTGATTAATACACATCTTGTCAGAGGTGAAGGAAGGGTTTGGCAATCAGATAAATCTGTGCCGGGACAGAGGATTGAACCCCGGACCCCCAGCACAGAAGTCCGACACCTTACCCCTAGACCCCAGGTCACCCACCTATGAGTTAAGGTGGGAAGAAAATCATCGCAAGTTAAGGTAGAATGTATATTATCATGAATTAAGGTGGGAAGAATATCATCATGAGTTAAAGTATAATGTATATTACCATGAGTTAAGGTGGGATGCATCGCTAGTTAACAGAGTTAAGTGTGAGATATGTTTTGTTCGTGATAGGTTTAACACTGGTATTACTAACAAATTAATATAATGCCGGAATCACAATCAATATAACGTTCATGTTCATGTAACGGTTGAGTTTGTAAATGAAAGCCATCCCGTTTCGCTTGATATAAGAATTGTAAACTTTGTGTCACGTATGTTAAATGAAGGTTACCACGTGTTCATGTCAGTCAATTATGTTGTGAGCAATGTCAACATGGCTATTTAGTAATTCATTTGCTATTTTTATGGTGTCAGCCAATTCATTTGTCAGCTTCTTGCTAACACTAAAAGATTGTGACCTATTCGTACACTTTATTTCGTAGTTCCAGTACAGTTATTTGAAAATCCTTGAAGCATTATCAGCCCTTAGTGCTTAAGTTACATTTAAGTAAACAATTTGTTTCTAAACAATCCAGATTAATCTGTGTTTTACTTAAGGCGTTAAGTTATGTTACTGAATCCTGACACTCCTTATGTGTGTATAATTACATTATGTGAAAGTTTTGTTTATTATGATCTTGGAATAAATGTTATGAATGAGGAGGCTAACTTAAAATAAATGCACTTAAATCTGCATGATTGGATAGTTAAACCACAGTGGAAATCCTGTGGAAATCCAGTAAACTTAAGAGCTAAGAGACAGTCTTGGGGTAAAATGTTTGTCACACAGCCCGATATTTGTGAGTTCAAACCTGATTGAGGTCAACAGAAATTCGCAAAGTGGTGAAAATCCCAAGCACAACTTTCTTCTGAGGGAAGTGAATACATTAATCCCATGTTGGTTGTGGCAAAGAAAAGATCCTTGGAAGATATAGGACATATTGTTTTCAGCAAAATTTGTAGGATCTTTCTTGCTCGCTCATAGAAATTCAGAGTGAAAAGCAACAGGAAAGTATCGCACTGTCAGGACTTTGTTAAGACATGTACTTTCTCTAAATTTTGCAAGCAGGTAACACTAACCATCAAAGGTGTGAACGTGCGCTGCTCCAAATGGATAGAAAACACACCAGGAGCAACCTTCAGGCTGTTTATAATTCATCTAGCCTACACATATTTAAATACACTATTAGAATTGCAATGATTTAGTAGAATTTAGAGAAATGTATCCACAGTTGCATTGATGGAGAGTGTGAAACTACCCTTCGCATCACCAGCAAACCAGACTAGATAAGCCTGACAATCAGCCCGTGTTTCCACCGATGTGTCTCTTGAGAGGCTGATCTTGCTATTACTTGTATTGTAGACGTAAATAATTTACAAAATAGTTATTTTTATCCCCGTGTCTTACTACCTGTTCAGTTATACGCTTATAAGATAATTACTCTAATGGAGTAGGGATGAGGAAGGAAGCATTTTAGAGGTAATCTATCCGAATTTGCGTGAAGGAGGGTGGAAAACAATTTAGGAAAAACCACCCTAAGTAGACCCAACCAGGATTCGAACCCCAATCTCCCCGTCATCAGCATGCCAGTATGGGGGAGCTGAATTGTATCCACTCGGAATGGTATCCATTCCAACAGTTTTGTAATAAACTGCTTTTGTGAAAATCCTGAATTGTATCCACCTGAATTATATCCACAAAAACTGGAATTGTATTGCTTTGCTCACTTCCTATGCTCAATGAGTTCTAGTGATGGGAAGAATCGAGTAACAGTAGTCAACTACACCTTTTGTGTATCGTAATCGGTTGAACTCGATTCTTCCAGAAATACTCAAGTAAAAGTAGTTGGGCCCTGTTCTTCTTTTAGTTGCTCCTTTTTTTTATCTTCAGATATATACACAATATTGGTTGGTATGTTTAACGTGTTATTTTAATACAAAATCTTTTTTCCCATACATTTCATTTTTCAGTTATAGTCTTATCAACGCACAATTTAGAACAACATTCGATTCCCATTTGACATTTTATCAATAATACATCTATGACCATATCGGGAATCGAACTCAGGACACCTAGCCTAGTTGGCACACGCACTACCAACTGTGGTAGTGTTGAATTTATGCTAGGTGATTCGTTAAAGATTCGAGCCCCAACCTAATTACTAACGGTGACAGTATAACGAGTGTAATAGTCCTTAGACCAATCGACCCCCTAGTGAGGGTAACAGGTGTCTTCAGTCTGAAGTAAATAAATTGTATGATAGTGTATTTATTGTGGCTGCGCATAAAATATACTTTGAAAATTTTAATATTGCCTCGGCAATTGCATCACAATCCAGTCTTTTGAACTATACGAACGAAGAAGTATATTATTAATTTTGATGTGAATGATAAAAGCTGACATAACTCTTCAGTGTTCGTCACAACTGCCTGAGAGTGACACGCTCTTCAAGACTGGGTATGGTGCCAATCAAGATAAGCCCTCTGCAACTTAAAAACACCACCATACATAAATTAATATGTTTCACAAATAAACTTGAACTATTATTTTAATATCAAAAAGATAATATAGGTATATGCATTTAAAATCAAAATAATAAGTTTCTTACGAGACAACTTTTTCATTTATCCCCCCACTCCCCCACAACACTCCAAATACACTGAAAGGGGGAAGCGGCCCTGCACTGAAATATGACGACATTCATAAATACTACTGAAGGTATGTTTCTGCAGAATCAGAAGTGTTGAGGTAAAGCATTAATTGTATTTTGTACTGTATTATTAGTAAATTAAGTTATATTATCAATGAATGAGTCGCTATTCCCCCGTTTCGGTGGCCGCATGGTCTAAATATATCACTTTATTTATAGACTGGCTTTTTGATGGTGGAGAGACCTGGGTTCAAATCCAGGTCGGGTTTACTGAGGATGGTTTTTGCCTAAAAGGTTTCTCACTCCCCTTCCACGCAAATGCGGGTTGATTACCTCTAAAATTCTTTTTTATTCCTATCCCATTAGAGAAGTATTTTCAAACTAGTGGCCCACACAACCCACATGTATTTTATACTTTTATATTACTGTGTAACCTGCAGTCACATTTTTTAACATAGTGGCTAAAGTCTGTTGGCAAATAAAATGAAAGATTTGTTTCTTTAAAATTATAGAAGTCGATACATGCTCTAAAATATATTGACCTAAAAAAAAATCTTACAAATTAAATAAGGTTGAAAATTAATGTTCTTGTATGCACTGCAATCTTTAAAGGGAATGAATACTTCAAGTTTAAGAAAATACTTTTACAGCCCACTTGAAAAGAGAATTAGAGCACTAATGACAAACTTAGTTTGAATTCACCTATATCAATTTGATTACAAATAAATTTTTGAAGCATCCTCAAGGAAACAATAAAAACTATGATGAACAGTGATAATATTAATACAAGGATAGTCAATATCTATAAATAACAGTGAAATAGAGTAAAATGCTATCAATGTTGACTGCAAACAATTTGTTTATACTTTCTAAAAGCTGCTCCTAATGCCCATAAGTTTAACTTCTGTTCCCCTGGCCTAAAGTGTATAATCGAGCAGGAATGGCTGATATAGGATACGAATATCCTCTGTAGCACATCTCTTAACCTACAATACATGTTAAGTAAAATAAAAACTAAATACAGCAATGTGTTTAGTTGGAATTTTAATATTATATGTAATGTTGGCAGCTTTATAGGAGTCTACGAATTTCAAATAATTACTTAAACTTATTTAAATAATTTGATTGGATTTGTCTGCACTCTAGTATACAAGTAGTAAGTTAAGAAGATTCCATCCTGCTGCCCTCTACCAGAATTGTGACAAAGCTTTGAAGTTAAACGTTCCTTCTGTTAAACCTCAAGTCGGCCATTTGTGGATATGATTCAAGTTTTCTCTTAAAGGTGTATATTTCAAAACTGTCGGAATGGATAGCATTCCGAGTGGATACAATTCAGTCTCCTCGCCAGTATAACATAAAAGTGATGCCTTGAGTCATTCGGCCACTGAAGTAGGTTACAAAATAGTTAAAATTAAAATATATTGTTTATAAAAATTTTAAAAAATTGTGAAAATTTGATGACAGGTCTTTAATGATACCAAATAGTGTACAAATGTATAAAATAAAAAGAAAGTATCAAAACATTCCCATTCAAAATATATCACAAATGTTAACATGAAAATAATAGTTTAAAAATGTATTACTTGACTACATTTAACAGACTTGCTAGCCAATTAATAAATAGATACATGATTTATTCCACATCACAATACTAGTAAATATTTTAATACATGTTTCATACATTCCAGGAAAAAAATAGTCTTCAAGTATGTTTTTATGGAAGGTTTACAACATACTTTTAGATACAGGATTTTTAAATACTTCTTGGTCATTTCAGTTCTGAAAAATTAAAGAAAACAAGTTGATTTTTAAATGATTTTTTTTTAAACATAACATTCAAAATTAGAATGATGAAGTGACTTTCTGAAGGATGGATTGAATGAGCATGATAATGAGCAGTGGCAATTGCCTGGAGAAAACATGAAACACTACAACATGCTACAGATGTTTAACAAAAGAATTTCTGTTTCTTGAACTATGTCTTACCCATTCGGCCTATCTGCATATTCACACTAAAGAGGTAAGAGTGAAGGAGGTGGATTTAGAGAAAATGAAGACTATTTGAATGCATCCTTTTGAAGCACAAAGTAATATCAATATAATTTCTAACATGCTAGCTTAGCCTTTACTTTACACCCATTACTGTTTCCAGCCTGTGGCCTGGGTCATTTTTTTATTCAAGCCATATATTTTCCACTACCAGCTGACTAGGCCTGTCGTAGCTTCATATGCCTTATAATATAACTTAAGACTAGGACAAACACAACATTCAGTACCGAGGCGTTAATTCATCACTGTGAAAGGGTAAACCCCCTTTTCACCAATTATACATTTTTCGGCCATACCAGGAATCGAACCCGGGACCCTTAGCTCAATAGACAGACACGGTACCGACTGAGCTAAGGTGTCAGATGATAACTTAACCTAAGACAGCATAGATGCTACAAAGCAACCAAGCCTAGAAACAAGAATTTTAATGTCTGGTTTAGGAAAATCTCATATTATATTATTTGGGTGACACCCAGAGGATCAAACTAGGATCCCCTAAATCTGTAGAAGACAGAGGTGAACTGTGCCGCCATGACACTGTGAGAGATCTTCTTGGACCAGTTGGATTTGGGCTGATGCTGCTATTTTGAACTAAAATAAAGCCATCCATTCAATACTAAATGATTGTTTTTATTAGATTTCAATCAAAAGTTCTAGTAAGTCTCAGGGTGCCCAGAATGAATGGTTTGTTAAGATTTGTGATGGCATTATATGTAAGAATGTCCTGTTTGTTGTTTGTTGTTTGTTGGTGTTGTTTATAAACAGTTCTTCAAGACAAACATAAACATTTGTTTAGTGAATACCAACTATCACTAGCTTTGTAATCCTCACAAGAAGCAGCTGGAGAATCAATTTACAAACTTAAATATTTCAAAAATAGACTCACAAATGTTTTTTAAAATCTAGAAGTGATTTACTCATGTCTGTAGAAGGTAAAAGCTGAGGTTTTAAGTTGACTGAATAGAACGTAATCTTCGATAATGAAGCTTAAATGTACTTATATTAAAAATATAAATACTTTAGCCCATCACTTCAGCTTGCATTAAAACATAGCTTCAGTGGTATTTATGAATGTACGTCAAAGGCCCTCATATTTGTAGTCCAGGACCACTTAGAACCCGCCAGTCCACCCCTGGTAGTAGACCTCTATAGTCCCTCAGGCACATATACAGGATCTTTATATTCAGGTATAAATGACAGCAACAACAAAGAGCACCACACACACTTCATTCATACCCACAATGGGCTCATGGAATAGCGTCGGGATCATCTAGTTTGGTTTACTGGTTATAGAAAGTTCAAAGTTTTGATCCTGGTTAGGTGTAATGAGGTTTATTTTTCCTAGATAGTTTACCATTTTCCCCTCCTCACACACAAATTCAACATTCCTCATTCTACCCCATTATCATAATTAAAATATGTGGATGACCTGGTGGTCTAGATGTAAGGTGTCAGACTTCTATGCTGAGGGTCCGGGGTTCAATCCTTGGTCCGGCACAGATTTATCTGATTGCCAAACCTTCCTTCACCTCTGACAAGACGTGTATTAATCACAACTTGTGAATGTGAGGAATGCCAGGCCTCCACCGTGGTTCGGATCCCACGTTAAGCTGTAGGTCCTCCATTTCATCTCACAATCACCCTACCATTACACATTAGCGTAATGCGTAACCTGAACAGGTAGTAAGACGCGGTGCTAATAATAATAAAACATGTATAGTCCAAACAGTTAATACAATGTGGTAGGAAAAAAATAACAAACTTTGTTGGTAAAGCCCAGAAACTCTAGATTAATCGAAATAAAACCTGTCTGATTAAAGCTTGAAAGAGCAGTAAGAAATACTGACCTGTGGTCAATCTCAATATCTCAATATCCAGTGAGGGCGACTGAGGAGGGTAGTGGGATCGGATCTCTTGACACCGATCTTTGTCTATGCTCAATGTCTTCCTCTTGACCATAATGCCCTTCTCAAGGTCAGACCTGGTCTTAAGGAGAGCGGCCAGAGTCTCCTCCGCTTGTTTCAGTTGACCCAGCAGGGCCGACACACTCTCCGAGAGGGACTTCACCTCATCCACCAACTGACAACACACATACATTTATGTCTGCAGCAACAAATCTGATTTCAGCTTTTGCTGCTTTATCGCAAAATTGACTTGCAACAGTATGGCATCATGCAGGCACTCATCTAAGTTTGGCTTTCCATGATGAGGTTCAAATCCCATCTAGGTGTAATGAGATTTTTTTTTTCCTGAATAGTTTCTCTCTATACAAATACAGATACACTTCTTCTAAATTTTACCTTCTTTCACTCCTACCCTATTAGTATAATTAACTACAGAAAGCCCATATGTGTGGGAAAAATAATATTAAATCATAATATTTGTGTATCCTCTGCACTTCAATTGAAACCAAAGAATGTAACCTACCCAAATTGGGGCACGTCCCTACAGTTCTCTGCCCTTGGTCGACCCATTCTATTGTTCAACCTCGTCTGAGCCACCTTCATGGGGAAATCTTGTGCCCTTATCGCACTCTTCAAGTCCAAGATCAACTTCTCTGTGTCTGCAATGCGCCGGAGTGTCTAAGCGAGCACAACAAATAGTCTTTGAAATGTGTAGAAGGACATATTACACTTATAATGTAAAAGCATCAGAAGTGTTTGAATTAAGGGGTGCATTTGTACGTCTCTACTAATAAATTTGAAAGGGGTTAAGAACTTATTTCTAAAAATATTTTAAAAAAATATATGGCTGATATAAAAATATTTGGCAAGGATTTTCAGATTGAAACTCAATGAGTTACAGACACGAAAATAAGCACACCTACACCTAATGCTATCTTGTTCCCCTTAATATAAAAATGACCTGCTTCAGTGGCCGAAGACGTCACTCTCGTGTTAGACTGGCCTTCTGATGACGGGAATATCGGGATTCGAATCCCGGTCTGGTCTATGAATGTTATTTCCTAAATGGTTTCGTCCATGCAAATTCGGTAAGCTTACCTTTAAAAAATGCGTTCTTCCTCATCCCTAGCCCATTAAAATAATTAATATATATTCATATAACCGAAAACAGGTAGTAAGATACGATTATGGAAAAAATATTAAGTGTACTATATATTCTTTAAAAAAAACTGCTTTAACTTTTTCTATGATCAGAGGAAGATATTTTTCTCATGGAATAGTGTTAAGGTTATGATCATGCAATGAGCTGCACTCCAGATGTGTAGTTAGTGAATTGAATGGTTGTGACATGAATAATATAAAAAATTAAATAGCCATAATCAAGGTGTCTACAGATTCAGACCAGCTTTGATGACATAGTCACTTTTATACAGCTATTCATGTCTCGATCGAAAAACTCGGAAACATTTAATTATGTGGCCACACTTCGCCAAATGAGGGTCATAATTAACAATGTCAGCAATTCTGATTTCTCATTTTTTAATAATGTTATAGTCAGAGAAGTACGTGAATTAAAATGGGTACATAGGAAAATATATTAAAAATCCTATGTTTACTAATATGTAAATCTTAGCTTCCCAATATTCATGAATAGCAATTTTAATTAATGACATTTTTAAGCGGTCTTGAACAAAATTCATGTAATGACTTACATGACCATATAAACCTTTATTAGGAACACACAATAAAGGATGAATTACTTGCAACAAGTCATTCTCAAAGCGCCGTCTAGCCTCGTGGTCTCCACGATCCGACACGCCAGTGAAGTCTCCACTCTGTCAGACTGAACACGCAGGTCCCTCGAGATATCAGTCAACATGACTTCTAAAATGTGACGAAGCTCTTTGGACTTGTTCCGTTCTGTCTCCAGCAATGTGAGGTTTTCTCGCGTTAAGAACTCCCACGTTTCAGGTGTTGATTGTCTTTCAACAGAATAAGGAACCATGTTAAACCATAGTTTCACATTCACACCAACATGATCAATGTCTTAAACCTGCACTGGCAGGTCTCACATTCTATGATGCCAGGCTTGCAATAAACTGAATTGCTGGTGACGAGAAAGTTAAAGGTCAAATTTCAACTAGGTGAGCTTGATGTGATTATCCCACGCTGTCTTACACTAATTCAGGTGTACATTCAATAAAACTACCTTTATTGACATTACCCAATGGTTTAAGCTGTTTGATACTTCTTGTGCACAAACAAGGAAAGAACAGATCACAACCGCTAGGTTAAAATTGTTGCGCTCCTTTTCGAGGTTTACTTCTTCAACATTTGGATCGCTAGGCGTGAAGAATTTAAAGTTAGAAAAAAATATTGCATGGTTTTAAATATATCTAAGGGTTTCTGTTTATCAAAATTACATAGTAAACACTAAAGTTAAGTATTGTATTTTGTGTGAGTACATGAATGCAGGCCGGATATGTCTCACGGGCCATGCAAATCCTACCTTATCATTCGACCACTGAAGTGGGTTCTTTCTGTTAATAAAAGTTAAATCAGTTCAAAAATTTAATCAATCATGTAGGGCCCATATGTATAAGTAAAATTATTTACAGTTTATTGAACCAATTATTCAACATAATATATACCCTATACTCCATTTATCTTAAAAGGTAGCAAGCTACTCTGGAGTAGTAGTGTAGCTTATAAAACACGGCTATAGTCTAATCTAGTCTAGTTTAGTTAATTAAAGTATTGATGTCACCTTTCGGTGTAAGCTGATTGTGGGCTACATAAATATTATTTTGATATGTGAGATACAAAATAAATAGGTATCTCAAACTGCTTTCCTATTTACTATTTAACATATTTTGTTATTAAATGAATGGTATTATAAGTAGAAACTAACGAATATGAAACTATACACATACAGTTTTAACGTTATTTTATTACCACAAATTAAATTTCTATATTTATTTGTTTTATCATTTGATCTTTTAAATATGTTGCTGGCTATCTTGCATACAAGAGAGAACAGAAATTTCACTGTAAACTCTACAAGAATACATTAAAAAAGTGGGATGCCAATATGGAGTCAGAATATGCTTATCTAATTTTCTCAATAAAGGGCATGATGAATTATGAAATCTCAAATCCCCTAAAGTAGCAGTTCCCAAACTGTGGTTTGCAAAATCTTCTAAGGGGTTCGCCAAAATATTTCAGTAATGGCGAATTTTTGCAGCACACTGTGAGAAAATGGGAAGAGCATTTACAACTGTTTATTGTCTCACACTGAAGTCAGGCGGGTTATCTCGAGGTAGAACTCTTACAAGATTGTTTGAACTTAAACACGAATTTTTCATTTTTCTTATCAACCATCCCCACAAAGCAAAGTGCATGCAAGATCAAATGTGGTGCCAGGCTTTGGCCTATATAGCAGAAATTTTCTCAAAAATGAACAGTTTAAACCTGTCTCTCTTCAGGGGTCAAAATATTAACGTTTTTACTGTGCAAGACCGTATAGAGTCGTTAATAAAAAAAAAAATTTTGGGGAAACATGTTTAATTAGCAATCAAGCCGAGTGCTATGATACCCATCCCGACTTCATGGTAGAAAATCAACTTTCTTTGGACGAAAAATTAAAGAACGTGGTTATAGAACACTTGAAGGGGCTTGGAAAAACCTTCAGAGAATATTTCCCAGCCATAATAACAATTGAATTCTTGATCCCCTGGAAGAGAAAACAATTTTGAATTCCTCCACATTAAGCGTGAGTGAAAATGAGCAGCTCCTTGAAATTTCTACTGATTTTGAATTAAAGAAAATCTATAAATCTTTGTCATTAATTGGTTTCTGGTTATGTTTAAAGGAGAAGTTCTCATTGTTAGAGAATAAAGCTATTACAGTTTTGTTACCATTTTATTCTACGTATTTGAGTGAGAAATCTTTTTAGTCATATGCCTATAAAAAAAAATACAGGAACAGCCACAATGCTGAAAGTGACTTGAGACTTTATTTATCGTCTGTGGTTCCTAACTTTAAAGCTCTAGTCCCGTGAAGAGGTGAATAGCTGTTAAAACTTGTTAAAAAATTTTAAACTTAAATTGGCATAGAATTCTGTGATTAAAGGAGGGTTTTTCATTTATGTCAAAGCAGCAATCTCCAGTACCACTTTAAAAAACATGTGAAGTGTGATAATATTGTGACAGTAAAGATAAGAAAATGTTACTACAGTACTTTGCTTAGTTAATTTCAGTTTTTATTTTTTAAACAAATATATAATTATTTGAACTTTTACTTAAGTAGTTTCAATATTATTTCATTATATTTGGTAGGATATCTCAAAGTATCTACCGACCTATGGTAGGTTAATTTAAAGGTATTAAACATTTGATTACAATTTATAACTAGATTTCATAAAAATTAGGTATAAAATTGAGTGGCTATGTATATTTACCAGGGGCTTCATGCAACTCAGATGTTTGTTAAAGGGGTTCGCGAGTCGAGAAAGTTTGGAAACCGCTGCCCTACAGATATGTTCACACACATGTCCTAGAAACATTTATTGAGCAATTTCCTGATGTGCAATACAAAGAAGGTATTGAACTTTACATAACATGTTAGGAAAGGCATTGAGGAAAATAGGATAATATACCCTAACTGGCTTCAACAATGCAAAAAACACAAGATATTTTGCACTAAGCCACCTCCTTAAAGTTAGAATCCACAATCACTTGCTGTGGACTGCAAACAAGAATCTTCAATGTTTAGGGAAACCAACGCAGAAAATGTGGAATGTATTACACCAATAATCTCATCTCATTGAGTGAATTTTGGAGAGTTGAGTACTTGTGACTTTAAGCTGAATTTTGAACCCAATTAAATTTAATACATTAACTGTGTTTTGCACATATTACTATGAATCTAGACTCTTGTCTCTAAAGTAAGATTTGTAGTGTGTTCCATTTTAAAACGTTGAAATAATGTAAGGCATTATAAGTTGTTTTTAAAATTGTGAATATGTTACAAACAAAACCAGCTGTTTGGCTTAAACCTTAGAGGTTAACAACTTTGACCTATAAATATTAGGCTTGGATAGGAGGTATGTTTCAATAAAACACTTTAGTTGTTATAGTTTTTAAAAGCTCAAATATGTACCGGTACCTAGCCAAACATTCTTCATAAGACTAAAGGAACTATAGTTGATAGGTTAAAAATAAATACATCAGTCAAATAATGGGACATTATGACTGTATAAACTCAAAAACTTAAATAAGTTACCAATGTAATATCTACTACTTTTTGCTTCTTAAATTGTGATTATTTTACTCCATTGTACCATTGAGCCTTTAGTTGAAAGTAGTTTTAAGAATGTATAGAAATCTGTTTGCACCACCGAAACATATCTTTACGTAAATAAACAATCTTTACTTTCTCTCGACACCTTAAAGAGAAAATTACTGTGATCGTAAAACAATAGAATCCAAATTTTGATAAATATCAACCCCTGAAACCAAAAAAGTGTTTTTGCGATGCTGTCTGCCTGTGTGTCTATATCTAGGCTAGAGCCGAAACCATTTTACTTACTTAGTATCTACGGTTTTTATAAGGTTACCCTGAGGAATTTTTGGAATTAGATATCTTACCTAAAATTGAGGGTAGTTTACTAGAGGTAAAAAAGAGAGAAAACAAGTTATCTCGAAATCCGATGTAATGATTAAATTTCGTACCTGGGCATTGTTTATCATTATAAACTAAATGGTCGTTCGAATCATTCCATGAACATAATTTTAAGAGTATCTACATAGACAGATATTGCCAACTTTAATCATATTTTGCAAGTATTTGAGACACAAAATAACTCATTATTGTAAAGTTGTAGTAGAATTAAAATTTTAAAAAACCATTACGTGAGGCTTTTTTCATTATTTTCGACCCCCCTCCTCCCAAAATCTCTATATGTAAGGGACCGTAAAATTTTTAGTTCACCCATCTTCCCTTACCAATCTTTCGTAAAACTTTTTTTACGATTTGGTAAATTATATTATACTTAGTGCAGTAAAATTAGGTGTAGCACATCATAAGTATATGACAGTGAGTGTATTGTTATGTATAGCTGTGTATGTATATAGGCTATGATTCAGCGCTATCTGTCATTGTTAGGTGCAACCTTTTTGACCGTGCATCTGTAGAAGTGTTTTTTTAGATTTTGCTTCACCATAAATATTGATAAAATCCTTAGTTATGATGGATTCTGCCCACCCCCACGAAAACGTGAGAAAATACTGATCACCCCCACCCCCACTTCAAAAAAACCCTCACGTAATTTATGGACGAGTCCCTAGCTTCCAAGCTATTGGCAAATATATTTTTTTTAATTGGGTCTTGGAAATCGAAAGTTGATTATTATGCTTTTTGATGAACAATATTTTTCTGTAAAATATGGATAATGAACAATACGTTTCTTTCATTTATGTCTCTTGGTGGAATGTGATGCTCTTTTTTTTCCATCATATTTATGCAAAAATATATATTATCTGGTTTCAAAAATCTTAAAAGAGTTTCTAAGTAAATGTTTCCAATTTAGACAAAGGAGAAAGAAAGTCTGTGTGTTGCATCATACCATTTATTTTTAGAGGTAGGCCTAGTTGTTAATCCTAATATTTTACAATTTTATTTTATTTATTATCCAAAGATATATGAATACAATTTTTGTAGCGGTAGAAACTTTAAATATCACCATGTAATTTAATAGACCTTCCCGGATAGCCAACCGATGTCTGAACAAATGGAATTTCAAAATTGAAGCCCAGGAAATGGAAGCACTTAAAATGTATACAACCAAATAGAACACTCTTTTCGATTATGTTAGGTTGAAGTTTAGTAGACACATAAAATAACATATAAGATAAGCAAATATGTCTTAAAATTTCAAATTTGAACTGTGGGAGCTAATGAGAATGACAGGGAGAGGGGGGTTTGTAAATGAGAGTAAATTGCCATCTTTCCTAAAGAAAATCTACTTTTATGCATAAAAGAAAATTTTAATTCGCCAAGTTGTTAAAAGGACCACCCCACATAACTATAAAAAATGGAAAGTTTGGAATTCGCTGGGAAATGGGAGGGGCCTCTAAAATTTCCTAAACTACAAAAACGTGATATGGTGGAACACTAACTTTGATAAGCAGAGTAAAAAAGTTTAAAGTACTAAAAGTAAATGAATACACAAACTAAAGACTATCTTAAAATGGATACATTAGATTTGCAAATACATAGCTATTATCGCATATCTAGGAGAACATAACAATTAAAATAAACCAATTCAGGAGACATAGCTTGGTGACCATGATTCTCTTTGGAAACTCATGATGATTCATATCTAATATGTTTCTGTAACAGAGTCTATTATTTAATTTATGCTCTTTTTTCAAACATGTTTCTATGATAGTGCTTAGGTAAAGTTTGTGTTGTCAATGGAGTGTGATGGCCGCCCTGTGATTGGGCTTGTTTGTGCACTCAGTTTGTAGACTAAGTAATATTTTCTTTCTATGATGATTTATTTATTAATTGTCATAACTGCTTTGTGATTGCCATTTGTTAGCTTAGCTGTACACGAAGGAACTATCAAAATTGAGACAGCTGGATGTTCACCAATAAAGCAAGAATGCTTTAGCTAAATATGTCAAAGCTTGATCTGGTACATTATGAAATCAAAGTGACCAGAATATTATGAAATATATCAATGTCCAAATTTGTTTGACACATATTTTAATCAAATTTATGTTAAATATTACTTCTGTATTGATTTTTGATGATAGTGATCATAATTTTAGTTTCAAGCCTGTCCAAACTAGATTAACAGAAATTTTTTTCTTTACATTTTAGTAGATAATTTTTACACAAAACACTTAATAATTATCTGTGATTAAAACAATATTTGTGAAAAGTTAAGAGTGTTTTTTCATATACTTTATATTGTCAACAATTTAACTCAACTCTTATTTTATTGTGATAAAAATATTTATTTTTCTAGAAAATCTGCAATTATTAATTGTATGAAAATATAGTTTTATTATAGTAAAATAATATTATAATGAAAGCGTTTTCCATGTAAAAAAAAATTCTATTCCCCTTTACTAAAATTAATTTTCCATACAAACACGAGAAAGTGTTGGGAGAGTGTAATTGGACAAAACATGATATTTTGTTGTGTAAACCTAAAAGCACGTTCAGGGAGATAAGCTTCATTTTCAGACCTGATTTAAAATAGTTTTGTTAGCTCTCATTGAACACCGGTATTAAAGAATTCAGAATATATCACTCCATTGAAGGTATTACTGATACCAAATATATATTTGAGAAACTCTTCTCATTGTATTTTCCATGCATTTAACTTTTTTTTTTAGCTATAGATTAGCATATCACTTGAATATTTTATTTGTATTACTTTAACAACAAAATGTAAAAAAATAAATGCAACCTTTACAACATAAGTATTTAATTTTAATTACTGGTATATTTTGTAAATTAGGAATGAGGAAGGTAAAATCTTTGGGAAATGTGCCTGTATTTGCGTTGAAGGAGAGTTATAAACATTTTAAGATAAAAAAAACTCTTCAGTACACTCGATCGGAATTTGAACACCAATATCTCAGTTATTTGCAGTCCAGTCTAACGAAAAAGTGAATCCTAAAGAAATGTGCCCGACAGAAGCTGGTCACAAAATATTTAATAATTCATTTACAAGTGCATTTCCAAGACTGCGTGTCGCTTACGTTTAAACTGTAGAAGCAGTGGCATTGTATATTTGGGTCCAACACACTCAATTGTTTGAAAAGTGGTTGAGGCGGGGTAAGGGGTTACCGCTACCTGGACTATTGTACTCGGGGAGACGGCAGCTCTTAGCTCTCATGAGGAACATTTTGAAAGATAGTTGTTTTAAAGAATTCTCACTTGGAAGCGCTGTTATACTTGACTCGAGGGGCGCAGCAAATCTCCCGTAAGGTTGTGTAGCTGTTATTTCCTTGTCTGTGTCCTTGTGTCAAATCTTTTTAACCAAATGTATCAAATTCAGTGAGATGATAGTAAAGACTAATCCAGAATGTGGAGTAAGGTTTCAACCTTGTCTAGTGTGTTTTTGTGTGTGGATACATTTTCTATAAATTGTATCCTCCTCATTCCTACACCATTAACTTAAGAGTGTGGATAGCCCAGACAGGTATTAGGAAACTGCACAGTATAAAAAGCTGTTGTTTAGTATTATATTTTAAAACCATGTATACATACTATTTTGTTTTATGTTTTTAGGCAGTTCCCAGGATCAAACCATGTCCCTCTTCATACACCCAAACCCAATGGTCATGGTTATGTAACCTTAATTTGAGGGTGGAAAGAGGAAGAAATTAAACTTGTGCAAAACTTTAAAATATCAAATTCAAACCTGAAACTAACAAACTGAGTATTGTATTCAACATTAGTCCTAATGTTGATAGTTAATTTGAGATAGTGAAACAAGATTCAAATTAGAGTAAAAAATTAAAAATTGGATTAGTACATATAGGCCTATTTATATGCTATTTTTACACATATAAGAAGCTACAACAGGCTTAGCAAGCCGGTAGTGGAAATGGCTTGAAAAAATCCGACACCTTAGCTCAGTGGTAGCATGATTGCCTACTGAGCTTATGGTCCCGGGTTTGATTCCAGCATGGCCAAAAAAATGTATCATTAGTGAAATATGGGTTACCCTTTCACAATGGTAAATTAACAACCGGGTACTGGATGTTGTGTCTGTCCTAGTCTTAAGATAGATTGTAAGACATATGAAGCTACGGCAGGCCTAGCAAGCGGTAGTGGATAAATATATGCTTGAATTTAAAAAAACTGACCCATGCCATAGACTTGAAACAGTAATGGATGTAAAAAAAAAGTCTTTGCACAGCTTCAGCATATAAACATTTTTTGTAAACACATATTAGTGGTGATGGACTTATATTTATTTTTTAAATAAATTGTTCAAGGTTTTTCCAAAGTACCAAAATATTATTAAAACGACCACCCAACTTCTTTTATAAACAGGTTTGAATATATTTCTAAGCAATTTTGATATTTGATATGGATCTTTTCTACAGCTTTACATTTGAATTAAAAAATTTATTGAATGCTTTATTTTCAATTTGGATTTAATTTAAGTTGTCATGTCTTAAAGTAAAATCAGTCTAGTATCTGTCCACACACAACTGACCCGTCAGCGAATCTAGTGGCACCAGGGTGGAAGAGAATTGTAGGTGAAGTATTCTTTAGTCCTATGTTTGCTGTCTCGATCTCGTAAGCCTCTTTCTTATCACTCCAGTCCATTTCCAAACGCTGCTTGACTGCTTTATTGATTTTCTGCTGCTCTTCCATCTGAGCAGCATCCGGCTCATTAGGTCCCGAACTTCATTAATCAGAGCTATTTCCTTAAAAGATAATACAGTTATAACTTAGTGGTAAACTCAACCCAAAGTTTATTATTGAGGATGGGTCCTTCAAAATGTTCAAGGCTACTACAGATTCATGACTCAAAAAATGTACTTTTTTCTAATTTTTATTGTTTGTTTTTTTAGTTATTATTATGCTTTTTGTGGTTTAGCACAGAATAATTTAGGATAAACTAACAAAAGACCCCATACCATTAATTTATCACTTTCTAGATATAAATTCACATAAACAAAATGTAATCCTCTAAGTACAATTATTTTTGTTTTCTATAGCAATTAGATGTGAACAAAATTAAACTTAAAGAAAAAATAATTATAGCTATGAGGCAAAGTTAACCTCTTATGCTTCCCATGTTTTCTAAGATTCAGATTTTCAATTCATAGGTAAAATGAAGACTCAGATTTAAAAAAAAATTAGTTCAACCCAACTCTATTAATTAACAACTGAATCTAAGAGGTAGCTTGAGGCGGTGGCTAAAGGGAGTGCACCTGCATTAGAGTGAAGAAAGTATATAAAAAAATCACACATCTAAAACAAATCTTAAGTGCATTTAGCTGGGATTCAAATTTTATTTTATCCATTAAGACAGCCGAATAATATACAATGTACTCATTATGCATTGTAATTTTTTTTTAATCTGTTTCAAACTGAATTATAATGTGACAAAGCCATCATTTCCAAATTCCTCTCTGCAAACCATAACCTCAATACTGATGTGGTAGAGGCCCTGTCTAAGCTTAAAAACAATCTCAAGAAATTATAATCCTCCCTGCTGACAACGGATCCATTACGGTGATCCTTAACAAATCCACCTCTATCACAGAAGCACAACAAACTTGCTGATGAAAATACTTACAAGAAACTGGACATGAATCTACAAGAAAATACAACAGTCTCATCAAGAATGTTTTACCAGTACATGGACCACATCAGGGCTTCTCTGCCAAAATATTAGAACTCCTCACACACCCACTATCTATCTCTATTTACAAAAAGGAAGGACCTCCACCCAGTGATGTTTGCTGTGGTACCCCCACTGAACTCATTTCAGCATTGCTCGACTCTCATCTTCAATCCCTGGTCCAACAACTTCCCTTAAACATTAAGGACCCAAACCACTTTCTCAACTGTTTACAAAACATTAAAAACAAAATCCCCATCATTGGTCACCATAGATGTAAAAATCCACTTTGCACCAATATATGCCAAGCCCAAGGACATTCTGCAATGCAACATTTTCTGGACAAACAACCACCCAATTCTAAGCCATCCATTACTTTTCTAGTGGAATCCGCCTGCCTCATGCTTGAAAATAACAATTTCCGCTTCCTGGACAGACACTACCGCCAAATCTAAGGGAAGGCAATGGGTATATATATAATGCCCCCACCCTATGATAACCTATTCATGAGCAAACTATAATCAACTTTTTGCAATCCGGACCCTTGCAACCACTCTGCTGGATGAGATTTAGGCTGACGTCTTCATAATTTGGTCAGATTCTGAAACTAATTTATTATAGTTCCTGAAATGATTAAATGATCATAGCACCCTCAAGGTCACCTGGAACATTTCAAAACACCAAGATGGATTAGAACTGAACTTCAATAGGGACATATTAACACCACAGTCCACACAAACCATCAACAGTACCTCCATTTCCAAAGCAACCGTTCTCTTCCTGTAAAGTGCTCTCTACCTATAGCCTAGCTTTCCAGAGCCCAATTATAATGTTCTAGAAGAGACCTTAACATGCAATGTCAACAAATTTCAAGGCTTTCACAGCCTGAGGATACCCTAAACACATATTTAACAGTCAAATAAACAAAGAAGAACCTATCCAATCACAGAGCCTATCAAGAAACAACCTTCCAATGACATATTGCTCATCACTCTCTATTATGAGGACTACAAGATTTATCCTGAACACAGGCTACAATATCCTAACTTCATCCCCTCTCACACAAAATCTTCTCAACAGTGTTCTAAGAATCAAATTCAAACACCCCCTAATCTCTGTAACATTCTGGTTCCCCCTAAATTGGCCGACCCAGCCACAGATAATAACATACAACATCAGGCCCAAGTTTCCTACCCATGCAACAAACCAAGCTGTAGTACCTGCAAAATTCACCAACAGCAGACTCGCACAAATGGAATACCCCATGAACCCACTATGACTGCTCCATAGAAAATCTATATATACATGCAACTACTGTATTCTGAATACAATGGCCTCACCACAGGAACATTCAGACAACGAATGAATGGTCATCATTTTGACACCAACCACAACGACCCTGACAAACCAGAAACACTCATGCCAATGCATAATTCATATTTTGACTCATGTTATAGTAACTAGAGTAATTGAGCCTCCCAAAAGTTGCAATGCTTCCAGTTTCGTAGTGGAAACTTCTATCACCAATATACAACCAATACAGGCAACCCCTGGCTCAACCTTGATAACCATCTCTTTTTCCTGCATAGCAAGACTACTCACACCAACAGTGATTCTATACAAACAATTAATAACTGATAATTTATAATTCAATATAAATATAATATAATACAGCATCTATCCATCTACAAAGAGTCAAGACACAAGTTGAACAGCAACTGCAGAATCCAGGCCTAAATCTTAAATTGTGAAATTGAGACCTGCAGTCTTTCTGATAAGTGTGTAGGCCTTGACTTCTATCCTCCTTTCAATGTTTAATTCAATGAAACAATTTAAATGTGAAAATAAAGTTTACCTTAAATAATATATTTACAATATTAAGTTTTAGTGAATTGTTAGTTGGTTTACTGACACCCTTAATATAACATTATACTATAGCCAAATAGAATCAAGCAGTGTACTTTAATGAGCTCTTCTTCAACTTGATCACGGACAAGATCTGGCTCGAGCCTGGCAGTCCTCCGCTCCAGGCACTCCCCCGCAATTGACTCGGGCATGCGCAGTACACCCATGGCTGTCTTCAGTCTCTGCCTTTGATGTTCCAGCAAGTTGAGTTCTTCCCCCATCAAGTTAACAGCACGCTCCAACTCACACTTCCAGCGATGCACATCATGTGCACGCTGCTCCAGACGACGAGTGTTGGTGAGTTGGTCCTTGTCTGTGCGCGCAGCCATCTGCTCTGCGCAGCGCCGGCTATTGAAGTCTAACCTATAATGACATAAAGCTCATCCATGCAGAAACAATTCATAAAAATAAGACTATTAACAATTAATGCTACAAGTCATTGGAGAGAGTGATGCGAAATAAGTTCACTAAGTTCAAGAGGATTTTTGGATTTTGGATTTACTCATTTCCCTTCTGATACTTTGGTTTTTGTAGACTGCATCTTCCCACCAAAACTAATAGGGTTAGGGTTCAAAAGAAATAATTTATATGAAATGTATCCACATTTGCATGGACAGAGAGTGGCAAGCCATTTATGAAAACACCACCTCATTAAAACTGGGCAGAATTCCAACCTTCCATTACTGGTGATACAATCTAATACAAAAGTGATACCTTAGAACAGGGAACCATCAATTTTGTTGCTAATCAATTATTTATTCTTGACCCTACCAACGCCTCTGATCATCATAATCATCCTTCACTACTCACAAGTTGGCCCTATGTTGCTCCTGTCCGGCCCCACTGACCAACTCGGCATTCATCTTCTTCCATTCCCCCTCGCTGAATCGTGTTATGGAATAGCGGTCCACCACAGGCCTTGTTCCAGTCAGGCCTGAGAGTGGGCCCCAATCCAAACGTCCGGTGGCCCATGGACCAATGGGGCCCATTCTTTCCACTGTATCTTCAGTCCCAGAAGCTGGTGGTGGAGCACAGTCTTCCAGACCTGACACGTAGCAAGGGTGACCTTTGGGGTACGTCGAAGGAGGGTATTCTGCAATGGGTTCGAGTGGGCCAGGAGCCTTCAATAAAAGAAACAAGAGCGATCATTTGACTTACAACAAATTGGGTACACACAGCTAATACACCCACATGGTTAAAAACATAGTTGTCATTATTTTTAGAATACATTTTGTTTATTGTCCTGAGGCACTGTTCAGTCCTTTTTGTTTGACAAAATTTAGAATTAAAAGTACTAATATTATAATAAAATTAGTATAGTAATAAACATATATTAAAACAATAGAACGATTTACAATTAAAATCATTAAACATAAAGTTGTTGTCAATAGTAAAATGAGTAAATAGTCAAAACTTGATTTTCTATAATATTTTAAACTTTATAAACATTTTAAACTAATTGTTCCAATTTTATTAACTGTTACATGTTTTAATAACTTTTTAAACTTTATAAGCATTTTAATAAAGTTTTTACTATTTACTCTTTTTACTATTGATGACAACATTATGTTTATGATTTTAACTATAATTTTATTGTTATATTGTTTTAGTATATATTTATTAAATTAATCACTCTTATATTATAAGATTTGTGCTTTTAATTCTAATAGCTATCAAACATTAAGTACCTAGTAATTATTTATTCGGGAATTTAGTTTACTCTTTCTAAGAACAAAGTTGTCATCAGTACACAGCGTTGGCCTGGCCAGGTCGGCTAGTCAGCGATCGCTGACCAGAATGGGCCGACAGGTTCCCAAAGGGGGCCCACGGCAGATACATTATAACAATTTGTGTTCGGTTTGGGACGTGATTTTCTTTAGGGGAATGTAATAAAATCTCTTGCACCATAATGTACACTAAAAAATTTGAAACAATTATGTTTTCCCTCATCCTGTACAAGTTTGAGGTGAAGAAGTGTGTCGTGTCCCATCCCCCCCCCCGCCAATGTCCCTTTTCAGAGAAAAATTGTGCGTTGTATTGTGACACAGGTACGAGAAGAGAGATTCACTGGATGTTTTATCTAAAAAAATTAATATTAAAATAAAAAAGTTATTGGATCAAAATTTAATTTTGAGAAATCTTCAGGAATCAGTTGTTTATATTTTGATGGTGGATGGATGGTACACAAGAGGTGGTCATAATGGATCAGTTAGCTCTTTGTGTTAGTTTTGTGAATCGTGTTAAAGTATATTAAAGTTTGCTGCAATCAAGAGTAGTAGATGATTATAGCAGTAACGAATTGTATGAATTTCTTTAGTTAGAGCTTAACAAATTAGGAATTCAAATTGCAAATGTTTTCGCATGTTCATTTAATGGACTGGGTAGAATAAAGGCAATGGCATTCAAGCCTATTTTAATATAAAAATTCCTCCCTGATCTTCACAGTCGTGAATTTGTTTGGTTTAGTCGAGGAGTCCCTATTAAGCAATTCCCATAAAAAAATGACAATGTGAAAGAGGCTACTAAGGGGCGATACTCCACACAGTCGTGATTAATTGTATCTCTTAATAAAGATAGGAGCCAAGGGTTAGTGGAGTGAACATAAGGTTCTATCATGGATTTTAATGAAACTGAGAGTGAATCCAGTAGAGTCGTAACACTGGTTTCTTATTACTTTCTCTCTGCCCCTAGAAAAGAGAAGTATTATGATCATCAAAAGAATTGATCTCAAGATTTTGACTAAAAAAAGGTCAACATTTCATGACCCCCTGAAACTGAAAATGTTTTCGCAATGCTGACTGTCTGTGTCCGTATCTCGGCCTAACCCAAAACTATTTTACCGATCCGACTAAAATATTGTATCTCAGGTTTTCAGGAGGTTACCCCAAGGATTATTTTTGTAATTAGATGTCTAACCTTAAAATTAATGGTAGTTTATGAAGGAGCAAAAAAGAGAGAAAAAAAGTTCTTAAAATTTACTAAAACTATTTTGATTAAGATTCGTATCCAGGCACTGTTTGACATTACAAAAAATAAATGGCAACTCTCACTTTCCCATGAAAATTACTTTGAGGGTACTTTACATTCTCTCGCTTTCCCATGAAAATTACTTTGAGGGTACTTTACATTATCTCGCTTTCCTATGAAAATTACTTTGAGGATACTTTACATTCTCTCGCTTTCCCATGAAAATTACTTTGAGGGTACTTTACATTCTCTCGCTTTCCCATGAAAATTACTTTGAGGGTACTTTACATTATCTCGCTTTCCTATGAAAATTACTTTGAGGATACTTTACATTCTCTCGCTTTCCCATGAAAATTACTTTGAGGGTACTTTACATTCTCTCGCTTTCCCATGAAAATTACTTTGAGGGTACTTTATATTATCTCGCTTTCCTATGAAAATTACTTTGAGGATACTTTACATTATCTCGCTTTCCCATGAAAATTACTCTGAGGGTACTTTACATTATCTCGCTTTCCCATGAAAATTACTTTGAGGGTACTTTACATTATCTCGCTTTCCTATGAAAATTACTTTGAGGATACTTTACATTATCTGGCTTTCCCATGAAAATTACTTTGAGGATACTTTACATTATCTCGCTTTCCTATTAAAATTACTTTGAGGATACTTTATATTATCTTGCTTTCCTATGAAAATTACTTTGAGGATACTTTACATTATCTCGCTTTCCTATGAAAATTACTTCGAGGGTACTTTACATTGGCAGAAACATACAATTTTGATCATATCCCTACAGCTCTTTGAGATACGAAAGAATATATTATTGATAAGTTGCAGTGCTATTAAAAATTAAAATATCTTATTTGAAGTATATTTTTATATTCTGAGCTATAATCAAATATATATTTTATTCTGGTCTTTGAAATCTTAAATTGATTGTTATTCTCTTTGGTGGACAGAGATGTTCCTTTTTATTCAATTTTTTTGTAACACTGTATCTTATTTTATTTATGCTCTTTGGTGGAATGTTTCTGCAACAATATATGCTATTTCATATAACACATCCTAAAAGTTTTTAATAAATGTCTCTATTTTAAAATAAAAGAGTACCGTACTATTTATTTAGTAGATGTGAAGCAAAGTAGCTTTTACTGCAAAGCAAAATTTTGAGTCAATATGTTACTTAAAAAATGTAAACAAATTAAAAATGTACTGATGGCACTAGCTATTTTAAATTTATTTTCTGTGACCGTTCTAGTATCAATAATTTTACAAACTAATGTTTTAAATTGTCTAAAAGTGTGGCACATACACAGTTGAAACATCATTGGGGCAAATTAAAGCTAAACAAATTAATTCTATTTCTTAAAACACCTTAAAAAATGCCAAACATTTGCTCAAAATTATTATTATTAGCACCACATCTTACTACCCATTCGGGTTATATGCTCTTACGCTAATGTGTAATGGTAGGGTGATTGTGAGATGAAATGGAGGACCTACAGTTTAACGTGGGATCCGAACCACGGTGGGGGCCTGGCTTTCCTACATTGAAAAGTTGTGATTAATACACGTCTTGTCAGAGGTGAAGGAAGGGATATTTGCTCAAAATATTTTAAAGACATATGTCTTGTAAACATGCAAGACGATGTTACTGAAATACAAATTCCAATGAAAATAAAATTACAATGAGGAAATTGTCCTTAAATACAAAATCATTTATTACAAAACTATGCTGCTGCCAGTAGCTCCTTACCCAGACAAACCCCCTTTTGAAATAACTGAAAGAGAGGAGATTTGGTAACAGTTAACTGACAGAGAGCGAATATAAAGCTTTTTTCCTTAAGACATGTAGTTCCCTCAGCAATGATATTGGGTATAGTGAGTTTGTTGATGAAAACGAGCTTGATGATATCTAAGACCAAGATGTTAATTTAAAACTTTGTATGAAAGAACATTCCAGACTCAAAAAATGCTCTAAGTGTTTACGTTGAGCATTTTCTGTTTTACATGAAATATCAGCGCGGTCGGGATTCTTCACTAACCTGAACGCCGCCACTTTCAAATTTGTAATGAATCTGTACGCAAGTAGCATGTGAGAGGGTTTGTTTCCATAAGTTTTAAGTTCTCAAACTAGATTACAATATCTCTTAAGCCATTTTTTTTGTCTCCACTCTTGTTAATGTATGTTGAAAAATACTATTTTCATGATCTCAACAAATATGAAAAATAGATGAAATAGCAGTATCTAATGAAGAGCTTAAGTTATTACTTTGACAAGAAAAAGTTATTCTTTCTCTCAGTGCTTGTTCCTAGATATCATATTCTGAAAATTGAAAAATGACACCTGGACACGGGAATCGAACCCGGGACCTTTGGCTTAGTGTCCAGATGTCATTTTTCAATTTTCAGAATATGATATCTAGATGGGGTAATCCTCACTAAAAGCTTAAATAATAACTTTGGCTATTTAATGCTTGTTCCTAGAATTGTTGGATGTTCAATGACTATAAATTTTAATTAGGTACTGTTAGTGTCGGCGATTATGTAAATCAACTAAAAAATTTCTGAATGTAATGTTACAGTACATAAGGTATAACTTTCCACATTGTTGCAATACATTCTGAAACTGCTTTAAAAACATGTTTTTATTTACCCATTTGTATACTCTATAATATTATCCAGAGTTATAAACTTTTTAATTATTAATTAATAAATATACCCTTGCTATAGTTAAAGGGATGTATTATGTTTTATTTTTTATTTTTACATTTTACTAAGCTGTACATTTATATTTATTTTTAACAGTGTGAACTAAAGTTATTTAGATCAGCTGAATATTTGTATTTAGTTTTAATTTTGACAGTTAAGTTAGTTATTTTTAAGCTTAGTTTTTGTAAATGCAGTTAAAAATTGTATTTGATTATATTAGATTGGATATTAAAACTTAACAGATAGTGAGATGTGGTGAAAATAAAATTTTGGATTGACTGGGGTGTCTAAAAATATATAAAAATTATATAAGCTATTTTATATGAACACATTGTTTTTTTATCTAGGGCTATTTATAACTAATATTTCTATATCTTTATCGTTGACATTTCAGGAAACACAACTCAAGTGACCATAGGCGCTTGGTCAATTCACGGTAAAAAATAATATCCCAGTAATACATTTTGTACACTTAGGTAAGTTATCTTTATTTACAAAATTAATATATAGGCCTAGTCTACTGGTGTGTTATGGTAATGTAAATGCAATATTAACTCAATATCTGAGAAATTGATAAACTAATTAAAGTTGATTACTACTAAAATTGTTAATATTAGAGATTGGGCGCTTGAATTCTCAAATACCTCATTATTTAAGAGATTCAAGATTTGTAAAAATCTCAAAAAAGTATCTCTAGTACAGTTATGAAAACCTTGACTCAAAATAACCATTCAAAGCAATTGGTAAAAGGAATTATATAGACTTAGGTAGATGGGAGAGTAACAAGATCAAAGAATGACAAAATAAAATTGTATTAGTGAAATTAATTTACCAAGAAAATTGTTCTCTTTGTTGTCTATGACATAAAAGACATTACAAACAATAAATATTTGTCAGTGGCACCAAGCCTTAAACAATTTTTATTAATTGAATTTTAAATATTTAAATTTTAACAAAAATCATACATTTTTAAATATTTGAGGATATGAATTAGGGGTTTCGAGATTCGCAAGAAAATTTAATATTTGGATTCAAGACATATGGGGTTTGACCCATCTCTAGTTAATATTATTTGTTTAGTTTAAATTAAAATGTCAAGAAACCAAAAGAATTACTTATTCTAGAACTATAAATAGATGTTGAATTGACGTGTGTATCCGAGGCCTGGGATAGGATTTGTGTTTATTGTAAATGTAGTGAGCTGTGTGGAAAAAACACATTTCATTGTAAAAAACAGTGCCAATTTACCCATAGTACCGTAATTCACCGCATAATTATTGCATTTTTTATGCCTAATTATTGGGCAGAAAAGTAAGGTGCGACCATTATGTGAAGCTTTAAAAAAAATTACTTATTGCTAAACTTTAAAAAAACGGGAAGTTTGAAAGCACTAGATGGGTCTGAAGATGACACACTGTGGTAATACAACAATGGCAACACATCTGATATGAGTGGCGCTGAGGAGAGCGCACCAGATAATGGAACCAGCGGTAGCAGCCGACACAGAAGATTAAGGGCCAATCTTACAATGTCTCGTCAAAGTCCTCGTAACTTAACTGTTCGTAAAGTCTAACCGATTGTTAAACTTGGCGCTGTGTCTTACAATACTATTTTTATGTGCTCGTCAAGTTACGAACAGGTGCCTTCCATTAGTTATTATCGTTAACTTTCTCGGAACACTAGATTTGTTTCAAAGCTTTTGATTGGCTTAATTTTACCATTGAGAATATAAGCAAGTCATTACAACGTCTATGGAACTGTGATGAAAACAAATCGATCAAAGCAAATCCAATTTATTAAGACTCTTTAAGGTTATCTTGTATCTTTTATCATATTTATTTGTCTGCTAAAACGTTTGTTGAAAATACTAAACACGAAATTTAATTTTTAGCAAAGAAGAGGAAATTTTGCTAATTGAATTAATAGATAAATACAAACAAATGATTTAAAATAAACAATTCTAATTGGTGTCCAATCACTTCAAGAATTTCTAAAACTTTATTTTTGTACAAACGAAAATGTTAAATGATTCTTCCTCATTAAAAATTTTAGGAAATTCTTTCATTCCAATTACTGTATCTCTTCGGTCTTTAAAGTCTTGGGTTCCTTAGAACTTGAAACTCATTTTCAAAGTCATCATAATCAAACAATAAATCACCCATTTCATAATACAAATAAATGTAACCTAACTTTAATAATAACAGTTGCCTTGAAAACAATATAGCGGCGTCTTTAACGTTGTTAATGTAGACGTTATGTTTGCTAACCGGAAGGTAGACCTCGCGTTAACTTTACGAGCACTTTTACGTGGACATTAGCGCTAACCAAACATTGTAAAATCAAAAGTAGTGGTTGTTATCACTTAACCTTATGTTAAGCCCTAACGAATAGAATAACATGACATTGTAAGATTGGGCCTAAATTTTGTACCTAAGTCATACTTCACAATACATTTTGCACCCTAAGCTTGTACCAAAGACTGTTAAGTAAAAAATGATTACTGTATTAGTCCGAATATAGTACAGTACGGCCTTAAATATAATACGACTCTACATTTTTAAGGTGTTCAACATGAAACATAAATGGTCTCGAATAAAATACAACCTGATATTATGAGAATAACAGAAGTAAAATTTAATAATTTTAACACTCTTTTTTTAAAGTAAAAGTTTAGTGTGGAATTTTACAAACAAAGACTGAAAAAGAGGGTGCGACCATTATGCGGTGAAATACAGTAAGTATAACTTGCTAAGTTTTGGAATAACCTTGATAAAGCCACCGTAAACATTTTGATGCTCGGGAGGACATGGAGACTCGGGAGGAAGAATCTGTCCAGTGGTGTGTTGGTGTTCCTGGGGACACTCACACTCAAACTTAAAGTTTACTCTTGGTGTTCTTTGCTGGAAAAAAAAGTACACGTTGAATAAGCCATATGTGTGTTATATGCAATTGAAAACTTATATATCTTAATTAATAATAATAATAATAATAATAATATTTAGCACCGCGTCTTACTACCCGTTCGGGTAATACGCTTAAGTACTAATTACGCTAATGGATTAGGAATTGGGAGGGTTGAATTTAGAGGAAGTGAACCCGCATTTGCGTGGAGGTAGAGTGGAAAACCATTTAGGAAAAACCACCCCCAGTTCACCCGACCGAGATTCGAACCTCAATCTCCCCGCCCTTGGCGGTCGAGCTCAACATGACCAGCGTGTTAGCCAACTACGCCACCGAGGCGGGTTATATCTTAATTATATAAGTGCACAAATTAGAAACTAGTGTAACTTAGGACAGTGCATTCAACTTGATCATCGTCCACACAAGTGGTCACAAAGTTTAAGGCATCAGGCTCACAAAATAATGATTATTTTGGTGACAGGGAGTGGTTAGGGGATTTGATTTATCACTATGGTTTTCCCATACTCCTTCCATGATAATGTGGATGCATTTCCTCTAAGTTACCCTTCTGATCTCTACATTGTACCTCAGTTCATGGTGTTGATTTTACTATTGTGTAAAAACCTTTATCACCAGAAATTTGCATATTTGGCTAGCAAAACTAAGCTTTTCACAAATACCATATTATTTTAGGAAAGTATGGAATTGGATCAAATTGTACTTATGTACAAGTTAGCCTCCTTGGTCAACCAACCATGAGTACGAGGATTTAAACCATCTTAACTGGGGTATAGGCTGCATATTAGTAACCAAATGAAAAGGTATTTTATTTAGGACTGTATAATCCTTTTGGAAAGTTTAATAAATTTAGTTTTCTCTTTTTTTGGGCCTTACATTCAGGTTATTCACATATTCATACCAATGGAGAAGAGATCAGGAAGTTAGAACTTAGAGGAAGTATACCTATACATGTGAGAGAGTTTGAAACCATTTAGGAAAAAAAAACCTCAGTCAGGCCCAGATTAACACTTTTGAGGGCTCTGTGCCAAGTAGAACTTGGGGCCCTTTAAAGTTAGTTCCCCAATGAATGGTTATGAATCTTACAGAAACATCATATATAGATGATTTTATTTAAAGACAAACATTTAGCAATCATAGTGAGTACCGTGAGTTTTGTTATTAACATATTAATTATCGATACTATACTAACTATTAAATTATACAGTCTATTCTATACTGAGTTTAATATAGTACTGAAAATTAATAATTAATACTATAGTTATACTTGACATTATATAATTATAGACTATTTCAGTGTAATTGCATTTTAATAATTAATACTATAGTAAAACTGGACATTATATAATTATAGACTATTTAAGTGTAATTGCATTTTATATAGTCCGCCGTCTGAAGATAAGATAGTAATAGTATTAGTGTAGTAAAAATGATTTTATTATTTATTATTTAAAACTTTTTTTGTGTTTTTCTCATGTTGCATTTAGTTAATTCTTCAATAGTAATAATTGTATTATTTTATCTCAGAAACTATTGTCAAAAGAAAATTAATGTTTATTTTTCTATCAAAAGTCAATGGTAACATCTGCAGATATGTAGTAGGTATTTCTGGTTTGCCAAAACCAAAGGTTGCGTTAATTTTTAAGTACGGACTGTTGGACTCCACTTAATACCAGGCTGCCAGCACCCTTCAATTAGGTCATTTCTAGATTAGTTTGGGATAAATTTTACGAAAAACATGAAATATTGAAATACAATACTATCACAAAATAAATATGACAAGTCAAAGTGATTTATTTTCCAGGCGGGCGGAGGCCCCTAACCTCGGGGGCCCCTGTACGTGGCACACTTGGCACATGCCTTAATCCGGGCCTGACCTCATTGCACCCAACCAGGATTCAAACCCTAAACACTCGGTCACCTGAAATCATACAAGACACAATAAGAATGAGGCGATACCTGGTCTGCATGCCCAATAATTAGAGTAATTAAATAAATAGAAATTCAGGTTGTCATTGTGACAAAATACAAAGGCAATAGACATGCATAGTTAGCGACATTGACTGCAAAATAAATATGTAGTTAAAATGGATGATTTTTTATAGGTAGGGATGGACCCTAGGATAGTAAAATCCAAGGCCGTAGCCAGCCAATAATTTCAGGGGGGGTTTGGTGGACCCATCCCCCAATTGACGGAGGCTAGAAAAAATTCTAAATAAAAAACTGTTCTAGAAGCTTTCTGAAGTGTTTTTTATGGCAACACTACCCCAACTATCAGAGGCTAGGACAAATTCTAATTATTATACAGATCTAGAAGCTCTCTTAAGTGCTTTTTTATTGGTACCATAACCCCATAAATGCCGGAGGCTATAGGAAAATTCTATATATTTAAACACCTCTAGATGCTCTCTAAAAATTTTTTTATAGTAGCATAACTGTTGAAGTTAAGGAAAAATTATAAATATTAAACACCTCTAGAAGCTCTCTGAAGTGTCTTTTATGGCACCATAACACCCTAACTGCCAAGGGCTGGGAAAATTTCTAAATATTAAACACCTCTAGAAGTTATCTGAAGTGTTTTTTATGGCAACATAATCCCCTAACCACCGAAAAATAGGAACAATTCTAAATATTAAATACCTCTAGAAGCTATCTGAAATTTTTTTTTACTACAATATAACACCATAACTGCCGAAGGCTAGAAAAATATTCTAAATAATAAACACCTCTGGAAGCTCTCTGAAGTGCTTTTTATGGTAACACAGCCCCCTAATTTGTACTTGTACCTTAATTTTGATATTGTTTGAACCATAAATAAAGCCATATATATTTTGTTCATAAAATTTGGGGGGGGGGGGTTTGAACCCCGAAACCCCCCCCCTGACAACGGCCTTGGTAAAATCCCTTGAATCATTTGGAATATGTGAGATTCAAGGAGTCAAATAAATTTCTTATTCAAGAGTTGAAAAAAAAAGAATCTGTCTTAACCTAACTTATTTAAATACTTAAAGATACCAATATGATGATTTGGTGCAGCATCTTTACACCATAAACTTAACAACAAGAACCCAAACCATTAATTTACTGCACAATGGGAACAAAATCAGAATTAAATAAACAAAATTAACCACTGTAGGAAAGTTAACATCTTAAGTTAACTTGCATCATATTTTCTAAGATACAGATTCGAGAAAAAACATATTGAGCCATCTCCAGTTCTAAGCAGGGCTACAGAATTGGCATGGCAATCCTTCAACTATGACTTCACTATTTTCTATTGTCTGGCTCAAGCTCAGACTCCTTCAGAAATGGCTAAAGTATAAATATTAGTAATAACAAATTTATTGCTGTAAAGTTCTTCAGTACAGATTACCTCATGGGAAGCTCCTTTGGCATTGTGAATTATGAAGGATTATGATCCATATATCATGATGGATTAAATAGCAAGGCTATTATATTTGTTAGTTATGGTTACAGCCACATCTTGATGTCAAGTTCTTTAAATTAAGAATTATATTTAAATAAATTTGTCATTCTAAATTACAAATATTGGTCATAAGGAATAAAAAAGGTATTATATTAAAATGCTATAATTACCATACCAGTATATAGTTTATAACACAATATTTTTTTATTTTGAAGCCGGAGTCAGATTTGGTATATTTTTACCAACACCGACTACACCCAAAATTGCTTCCAATGACTACACAGACCTGGTTGAAAGTATGGTACAATACCTTTTGTAAGGCCGGGCATATTTCTGGTTCGTTGGGTTGATGGTCATTACTTTGGTTTTGCTGGTAATGTTGACTTTCTTCCGTAGTTTGCTGAAAATAAAGGAAAATAAAGATTTTGTTATGAATATTTGTTTGACAAGCATATCTAAATCTCTTTTTAAAGACAATTCTAAAAAACTTTTGATAGACTATTTTACTTTAAGTTAGCTGAATAATATTAATGTTTGTTTTCAGAGAATCCCCTAAAGTGGGAGTCAAGGAAGGGTGTCACCCCTCCCTCCCTTCCCACTACCCCCACTACACCCCACCCCCACCCCTGGATGTGGAGAATCATATTTACCATACTCATTTTATAACCACAAAGTTTAAAGGCTACATGTTTATCTTAATTTTCTATGTCTTGCCTTGTTAATTTTAAATTTGTGCGACCTAAGTGTTGAATGTCTTATAAAATCAAAAATTTCAATTTTTAAGTTGGAGTTTTATTAGTATTTAATAATGTGGTCATTCTCTATAAAGGTAAAAATCCAAAAGTTTATAATATAATATTGACTTGCAAGTTAGATTTCATTTATTTCATTTAGGCCTCTTTGAGGTATTTAATGTGCACTTTCTGAACCAATTGGTTATATCAATCGACACACAATTTATAAACTAGCTTAAAACTAGAACAGACACAAAATCCAGCCCCCAGCTGTTAATTCATCACTGTGAAACGGGAAAACTCACATTTCACCAATGATAACTTTTTCAGCCATGCCAAGAATCAAAACCCAGGACCCCTAGTTCAAATGACTGACACGCTACAGATTTAGCTAAGGTTTGGACTTGTAGGAGAGAAAACAACATGTAAACAATAGGTACAATATCTAGAGAACATTAATGTTTGTGCAATGTTTTAAAGTAAGTTATTATGTTGTGTATTGTGTCTTAATGATTCAGTTTCAATCAAATTAAGTAAAAGCCGATAATCTCAAATCTAGGCTATTTAACATTGGTATGAAAATCTTGTATATTTTGTTTATCCTCAACTTCCTCTCTCCCCTAAAAATGCTCCAACAGATGTCCATCTATCTCCTTAGTATTAGTAAATAAACAAGATAATTAATGAGAGCAAATACTGTTGTGAATTAATATCAGTAGCATACTCATGGGGGAAGGGGGATTTGAGCCCCCTACCATAGTTTTGGAATGCCTCGAGATATATGCAGATCTGAAGAGAAAATAAAATGGGGGCGGTGGAAGGGGGAGGAGGGCAGGGTATGACCAGTTTAACATTGTGAGCAAATAAAATATCAAGTGCCACACATCCTTGTGTTGATCCTCCCTAGTAGTCCTAATTGATGTCCTTGCAGTCTAGGAAGTACCACACATCCTTGTGTTGATCCTCCCTAGTAGTACTAATTGATGTTCTTGCAGTCTAGGAAGTACCACACATCCTTGTGTTGATCCTCCCTAGTAGTCCTAATTGATGTTCTTGCAGTCTAGGAAGTACCACACATCCTTGTGTTGATCCTCCCTAGTAGTACTAATTGATGTTCTTGCAGTCTAGGATGTACCACACATCCTTGTGTTGATCCTCCCTAGTAGTACTAATTGATGTCCTTGCAGTCTAGGAAGTGCCACACATCCTTGTGTTGATCCTCCATAGTAGTCCTAATTGATGTTCTTGCAGTCTAGGAAGTACCACACATCCTTGTGTTGGTCCTCCCTAGTAGTCCTAATTGATGTTCTTGCAGTCTAGGAAGTACCACACATCCTTGTGTTGGTCCTCCCTAGTAGTCCTAATTGATGTTCTAGTAGTCTAGGAAGTGTCACACATCCTTGTGTTGATCCTCCCTAGTAGTCCTAATTGATGTCCTTGCAGTCTAGGAAGTACCACACATCCTTGTGTTGGTCCTCCCTAGTAGTCCTAATTGATGTCCTTGCAGTCTAGGAAGTACCACACATCCTTGTGTTGGTCCTCCCTAGTAGTCCTAATTGATGTTCTAGTAGTCTAGGAAGTGCCACACATCCTTGTGTTGGTCCTCCCTAGTTGTCCTAATTGATGTTCTAGTAGTCTAGGAAGTGTCACACATCCTTGTGTTGGTCCTCCCTAGTAGTCCTAATTGATGTTCTAGTAGTCTAGGAAGTGCCACACATCCTTGTGTTGGTCCTCCCTAGTAGTCCTAATTGATGTTCTAGTAGTCTAGGAAGTACCACACATCCTTGTGTTGGTCCTCCCTAGTAGTTCTAATTGATGTTCTAGTAGTCTAGGAAGTGTCACACATCCTTGTGTTGGTCCTCCCTAGTAGTCCTAATTGATGTTCTAGTAGTCTAGGAAGTGCCACACATCCTTGTGTTGGTCCTCCCTAGTAGTCCTAATTGATGTTCTAGTAGTCTAGGAAGTACCACACATCCTTGTGTTGGTCCTCCCTAGTAGTTCTAATTGATGTTCTAGTAGTCTAGGAAGTACCACACATCCTTGTGTTGGTCCTCCCTAGTAGTCCTAATTGATGTTCTAGTAGTCTAGGAAGTGCCACACATCCTTGTGTTGGTCCTCCCTAGTAGTCCTAATTGATGTTCTAGTAGTCTAGGAAGTACCACACATCCTTGTGTTGGTCCTCCCTAGTAGTCCTAATTGATGTTCTAGTAGTCTAGGAAGTGCCACACATCCTTGTGTTGGTCCTCCCTAGTAGTTCTAATTGATGTTCTAGTAGTCTAGGAAGTGTCACACATCCTTGTGTTGGTCCTCCCTAGTAGTCCTAATTGATGTTCTTGTAGTCTAGGAAGTGCCACACATCCTTGTGTTGGTCCTCCCTAGTAGTCCTAATTGATGTTCTAGTAGTCTAGGAAGTGCCACACATCCTTGTGTTGGTCCTCCCTAGTAGTCCTAATTGATGTTCTTGCAGTCTAGGAAGTGTCACACATCCTTGTGTTGATCCTCCCTAGTAGTCCTAATTGATGTCCTTGCAGTCTAGGAAGTGCCACACATCCTTGTGTTGGTCCTCCCTAGTAGTCCTAATTGATGTTCTTGTAGTCTAGGAAGTGCCACACATCCTTGTGTTGGTCCTCCCTAGTAGTCCTAATTGATGTTCTAGTAGTCTAGGAAGTGCCACACATCCTTGTGTTGGTCCTCCTAGTAGTCCTAATTGATGTTCTTGTAGTCTAGGAAGTGTCACACATCCTTGTGTTGGTCCTCCTAGTAGTCCTAATTGATGTTCTAGTAGTCTAGGAAGTGTCACACATCCTTGTGTTGGTCCTCCCTAGTAGTCCTAATTGATGTTCTAGTAGTCTAGGAAGTGCCACACATCCTTGTGTTGGTCCTCCCTAGTAGTTCTAATTGATGTTCTAGTAGTCTAGGAAGTACCACACATCCTTGTGTTGGTCCTCCCTAGTAGTCCTAATTGATGTTCTAGTAGTCTAGGAAGTGTCACACATCCTTGTGTTGGTCCTCCCTAGTAGTCCTAATTGATGTTCTAGTAGTCTAGGAAGTGTCACACATCCTTGTGTTGGTCCTCCCTAGTAGTCCTAATTGATGTTCTAGTAGTCTAGGAAGTGTCACACATCCTTGTGTTGGTCCTCCCTAGTAGTCCTAATTGATGTTCTAGTAGTCTAGGAAGTACCACACATCCTTGTGTTGGTCCTCCCTAGTAGTCCTAATTGATGTTCTAGTAGTCTAGGAAGTGCCACACATCCTTGTGTTGGTCCTCCCTAGTAGTCCTAATTGATGTTCTAGTAGTCTAGGAAGTGCCACACATCCTTGTGTTGGTCCTCCCTAGTAGTCCTAATTGATGTTCTAGTAGTCTAGGAAGTACCACACATCCTTGTGTTGGTCCTCCCTAGTAGTCCTAATTGATGTTCTAGTAGTCTAGGAAGTACCACACATCCTTGTGTTGGTCCTCCCTAGTAGTCCTAATTGATGTTCTAGTAGTCTAGGAAGTAACCTAAGTCCTGAAGATTGCGGCAGGTTCCAAATCTTCCAGTTTCACACGTGTTTCCATCAAGGAGTAGCACAGTAGATAGACATTTACCTAATATAAATAGCCGTGGCTTTTTTTTGGTAACAGTAGGCCTATGTGACGGTTAAGCTCGCTTTAATGTAGGCCTATTTATTCATTATTTTGTTAGACTATCACGTTTATTATAGTAAGATATCAATGATAAAGTTAACAAATACCAATCAAAAACCTTCCAAAAAAGCTTATAGATGTATATAGTGGTAAAAAGATAATTTGCTTTCGGCAGTTGGGGGACCTCCCCCCAAACCCCTATAAGGCCCCCCACCCACTTCGCAATCCTACATATGTTACTGATTAATATATATAAATTTCACAATTGATCACATAGTTTAGAAATTTTATTCAATTAGTATGTTGATGAAAATTGTGTTTTTAGATAAAATAGTTGGGATTTAATAAGCCTAGTTAACAAAATAATTGTTTTGATTTTATTCTAATTTGGTTATGGATGAAGACAAAAAGACCACAACCAATATTTTTAAAGTATTTTTTATGGTAGTAATATATAATTTGCCAAACCCTTCCTTCACCTCTAACAAGATGTGTATTAATCACAACTTGTGAATGTGAGGAATGCCAGGCCTCCACCGTGGTTTGGATTCCACGTTAAACTGTAGGTCCTCCATTTCATCTCACAATCACCCTACCATTACACATTAGCGTAAGTGCGTATAACCCGAACGGTAGTAAGACGCGGTGCTAATAATAATAATATATAATTGTAACTTTATTATAGTATATTTTAAATTTATTTATACCATAGGTACAAAAAGGGCTAGATTGGCTAAGCACCCTGCACCAGTGAAGGTAGCTGATAATATATGCTACTAGCATCTGATTCTGAATTCCAAAATTATTTTCAAACTCTAGCAGTCTGTATGTAGGAATGGTTTTATGAATTGTAATTTTCCCATTACAAATAGCACTCACAAAAGGTTGAACCATAATATGCAATCAAATGCCTACCAGCAGGTTAACACATTTAACACAAAGGTGTCATTATTGCTCCACAAACAATGTAATCAGCAAATTAAAATGATGTATTTGTTATTATTGCTATTAATTGTATATTAACCCTGAATGACACAAATTCCTAACCAAACTAATAAGAGGTATAAATATTATATTGTTTCTAAAGGATAAAATTACCTGAACATACTCCGAAAGTGTTTGTCCATTCTTATGATTTTCTGGTGCACATGGGCATTGGGTGTCAGGCCCTTCTGGCATTGTTAAATGATTAACTCTATATTACAGTTGAGAAGTTACAGAAAAATGTAACTTAATACTATTAAATTAAATAAATACAAAATAATATAGAAATCTAGATTAACATTAGAAGTTATTCAACTATGTTGAAGCACAATTTAGTGCCAAAATAAAATATAAGTGAAAAGATTTAGTATAAATCAATTAAATTCACTTAAATCACGTTTGTAATTATATAGATACTCGTTGCTAGGCAACCAATAAAGCAGGCTATCCAACTACTTTGTCCAATTAGTCCCTATAATCCAAATATAAACTTCTAAAAACTTAAAATATTCCTAAAAGCTTCTCACTTCATAGGTATACCCTCCTTTATCTATGGCCTTAGAACAAAAGCCCACAGATTATAATAAAATACTAACAGAACACTATGGTCCTTTGATACAGGCGTTTCGTGACGCGCGTTTTATAAGTACAGAGGAGACAATGAATGCTTTTATACACTGCCGCGCGTCATTCGTGTCGGCGCTATCTGAAAAGTATGTCACCGTAACCCATTGATCTCTATAATATAGCTGGATGGACATACACATAGACACATTGACACACAAGGACCATAGATAAGGGAGAGACAAGGACAAAACCGTGACGCTCAAGTCTATCGTCTGCTACACTGTGGGGGGTGGGGGGGGTGGACTGATTTAACGGTTTCTTCCAATGTTCTTATGGGAAAACATGTCTCTGATGAATAAAAGTTTTATTGTTTGAAAATGGTGAAGTATAAATAAATAAATTATTGATCATATTACACTTTCCTGAAAAAACATAAACATTAAAGGACATACACTTCAGTTTTACAGGTAATACTGTACAAATATGAATAAAATCTTGTAGTTATCATCAATGTGTTTACAGTCTGCCAAGACTACACTTATATTTAAAGTTAGTTACTAACTTGTATATTGGTTTCAGAAACCATAGGCTATTATATTGAAAGTTCGATGAATATAATGAATAAGGTATTTTAAAACGTGACTGCATTTTTTGAATGACAAACTTTGTGTTGTTGCCATACATTCAACTCAATGTTGCCAACTGTACGATCTGGATACTACTTTTGATATTGTAATATACTCTATAGCAGGGATGTGTACAGGTTAAGTTGGTCAATCTGGACTGAACTGACTAGAGTAGTTATGGCAGGAAGTAATGGACAACATGGTCAGGTCTAAGCCTTTATCTTTAGTCTTGACTGGGCGTTGTAACGTGCGCGAGATATGTGTTTAGTATCCCCGATAAAATATATGTATGTGTGAGGACATAACAGTTTGGCGACGAGGTGATTGATACGTTAACCCATTATATAATTAAGCCACCGAAGAGTGCATAATGGCAGCGTTTTTTATCAAGTTTCGCGGAATTCGATACTACCCAACCACACACGTGGACAAACTACGCAAAAAGGTTAGAACATTTTTTCATTGCTAATGACATCATCGACGATAAGAAGAAACGGTCTATATTGTTTTGTGTGATCGGGGATAAAACATTTGATCGCTTAACTGCGTTAGTGGTGCCAGAGGATCCCGATTCTAAATCATTTGGTGATATAGTTAGTGTTTTAAACGGCCATTTTGCTCCAAAACACAATGATATTGTTGAAACTTTTAATTTCAGTAAAAGGGATCAGCGACCCGGAGAGTCCATTGTGGAATATGTTGCCGTTTTGAAAGAGATGGCTAACCGTTGCAACTTTGGAACATTTACAAATCGAATGCTGCGTGATCGTTTAGTGCAGGGGGTCGCGGATGAGACAGTGCAGCGCGAAATGCTTTCTAAAAACGAAATGAAGTTAGATGAGGCAATTTCCATGGCAGTAAGTAGCGAAGCAGCGGCACAACATCAACGTGTGATGCGGCCAACTTCTGCAACACCGGTTGGGTACCAAGACCAAGAAACAGGCCCAATGGAAGTACACAGACTATCTAGAAACCACCAATCTCAACATACAGGTGCCAATAAGCAGCAAAGATTTTCTCCAAACCAACAACAGGATCAACGGTGCTATCGTTGTGACAAAGAGCATCTAACCTCTGAATGTCCTTGGGCGAATGCGATATGTCGTTTTTGTAAGAAGTTGGGCCACATAGAAAGGGCATGTAGATCGAAGAGACGAAATGACGTCAAACGAAGAGTGCAACACCCACAAACCAACCATCTAGCACCCATGGAACCTGCAAGATCAGAATTAGATATGGCATATCAGCTGTTTTCTATGGGATCTGAAACTAGAGACAACCAACCCTTCCACATAAATGTGATGTTGAATGGAACTAAACATCACATGGAGATCGATTCAGGAGCAGCCCTAACAGTTATCAGCTCAGTAACCTATGAAAAAATATGGACCTCTAAACCAAAACTTATGAGTTCCGATATTCAACTTTGCACCTGGGGAACAAAACAGCCGCTTTGTATCCTGGGTTGGTGTAATGTGGAGGCCACATACAATGGTATGTCCGCTAATCTGCCCGTAACCGTGGTGGAAGGAAATGGGCCAAGCCTCCTCGGGAGAATTGGTTCACTAAGTTGGGAATTAAAATGCAAGGAATTCACCATATCACTGATAGTAAGTTCTTGGAGACAGTACAGAAACTGTCAGCTTTTGAAGATAACAAACTAGGAGAATATGTTGGACCCCCAGTTTCATTAAAAATAGACCCCTCAGTTCAACCTCAGTATCTACGGAGCCGTCCAATACCACTGGCACTGGCAGACGATGTCAATCAAGAGATTACAAGGTTAGTTGATGAAGGGATATACAAACCAGTATCATTTTCAAAGTGGGCTACACCCCTAGTGATTGTGCCAAAGCGAGATGGATCTCTACGGTTGTGCGGGGACTACCGGAGGACAGTTAATAAAGCTCTATGCCCTGACAAATACCCTTTACCAACTGCAACTGAAGCTTTTGCATGCCTAACAGGTGGAACCATATTTTCTAAGCTTGACCTTGCACATGCTTATGCCCAAGTTAAAGTGGATGAAGAATCTTCTAAAATATTGACGGTTAATACGCCAAAAGGCTTGATGCAGGTGACAAGAATGCCTTTTGGAATTAGTGCAGCACCGGGGATTTTCCAGAGGCTTATTGAAGGTCTATTGGCAGGTATACTAGATACAGCGGTACTCCTGGATGACATACTTATATCGGGCAAAGATAGAGAACAACATGATTCCAGAGTACAGGAAGTACTACAAAGATTGAGTGATGCAGGGTTGCGGTTAAGGAAGGACAAGTGCAGGTTTGGAGTTCCAGAGGTGTCATTTTTAGGGTTTCAGGTAGACGCCCAAGGCATTCACCCCCTACAAGACAAGGTTGAAGCCATACACAAAGCTCCAGCACCTAAGAACAAAATAGAACTTCAAGCTTTCTTAGGATATCTCAATTTTTATGAGAGATGCTTAATGGACAAAGCTACTGTTTTGGAACCCCTACACCGTCTTCTAGATAAGGATACACCATGGCAGTGGACTCAAAACCATGGGAGTGCGTTCAATAAAGCAAAAGCCATGTTAACATCAGACTTAGTTCTGACGCATTATGATAGAAGTAGACCCTTGATACTATCGTGTGATGCATCTCCTTACGGGGTTGGAGTGGTCCTCTCCCATGTTATGGACAATGGGATGGAAGCTCCGGTAGCGTTTGGATCAAGAACACTGTCACAAGCTGAGCGTAACTACGCTCAAATCGATAAAGAAGCTTTGGCGGTTATATTTGGTGTCAACAAGTTCCAGCAGTTTCTCTTGGGCCGATCTTTCACAATAGTCACAGATCACAAGCCACTTCTAGGATTATTTCATCCTACCCGCCAGACACCAAGTGTTATGACACCGCGGATGTTACGGTGGAGCTTAATGCTAGGAGGTTATGCTTATAACATTATTTACAGACCAGCGAAACACCATGGAAATGCAGATGGGCTTAGCAGACTCCCAATGAACACTTCAGAAACTGTGAATATAGAACCCAGGGGCATTTTTATGCTAGACATGGAAGACCCGCCTATTTCAGTGATTGAAATTGCCAGGGAAACAATAAAAGATACTGTGCTATGTAAGGTTAAAGAGTGGGTTTTACAGGGTTGGCCCGAAGAAGAGGTGGGGGAGGAATTCAAGCCCTACACCGCACGGCGCTCTGAAATATCTCTGTCACAAGATTGCTTACTTTGGGGTAGCAGAGTGATATTGCCAAATAAACTTCACAAAAGGTTTCTCCTCTTGCTTCATGCTACACATCAAGGGGTGGTGCAATCAAAAGCAGTAGCTCGCACCTATACATGGTGGCCTAAAATGGACGCAACCATAGAGGAAGTAGTGGGAACTTGCCAAACTTGTCAAGAAAGCCGGAACAATCCCCCACAGGCCCCAGTACAGTCATGGACAGCACCAACAAGCCCATGGATTCGTCTACACATTGACATGGCAGGGCCGATACAAGGACAAAACTTTTTAATACTTGTGGATGCACATTCTAAATGGCCTGAGGTCAGACAGATGAAGTCTACAACATCAACGAACATAATAATGGAACTAAGAGACATTTTTGCTACACATGGGCTTCCATCAGTCCTAGTAAGCGACAATGGTCGTAATTTTGTGTCTGAGGAGTTTGAACGATTTCTTAGGCTCAATGGAATTAAGCATTTAACAACAGCACCCTATCACCCTGCAAGCAATGGGCAAGCAGAACGTATGGTTCAAACAGTTAAGAAACAGTTGGGAAGAACAACAGGCGACTGGCATACTAGGCTCACAAGAATCCTCCTCATGCTTCGGACTACCCCCACTGGAACTACAGGCCAAAGTCCAGCTCAGCTACTAATGCATCGGCAACTCCGAACACGTTTGGATGTGCTACATCCAGATAGACAGACAACAGGCTTTGCGCCACTACCTCAAGATATGGAGAATATGCGAGTCTTCACAAAAGGAGCAGCAGTCTGGGCAAGGCAGTATGGAGTAAATAGGTCTAAATGGATGCCAGCAGTGGTCACTGGCGTGCTAGGGAGGAATATGTACCGTGTCAGTTTTAAGGAGGGGCTTGGACAAACGAGACACATAGACCAACTTCGGAAACGCTATGAAAGAACGCCTCAACCAGAGGATGCCTCGGAAAGGCCACTTTCACAAGTTGAGCCGGCAAGATACCCAGATAAAGACCTTGTGACACATCATAGAGCAAGACCACTTCAACAACCACTTCCAACTCCGGCAAGAGAAGACCACGAGCAACAACCAGTAGAGAACCCACAACCCCGGGAACAGTAACCAGCAGCACTGATAGACAACACAGGTCAACAGCCAGCAGCATTGGTGGACAACACAGGTCAACAGCCAGCAGCATTGGTGGACAACACAGGTCAACAGCCGGCAACACCAGAATCATGCCCTCTTCTGAGGCCACAGAGACAGTTGCGTACTCCTGTGTACTTGAGAGCTTATGTGTAGATATCTAGGAGGGGAGGAATGTAATATACTCTATAGCAGGGATGTGTACAGGTTAAGTTGGTCAATCTGGACTGAACTGACTAGAGTAGTTATGGCAGGAAGTAATGGACAACATGGTCAGGTCTAAGCCTTTATCTTTAGTCTTGACTGGGCGTTGTAACGTGCGCGAGATATGTGTTTAGTATCCCCGATAAAATATATGTATGTGTGAGGACATAACAGATATAATTTCAACACGTGTACAATCCAATTTTAGGATATTTTCTAAAAGTAATATCCTGTGGCCCTGCCATCTAGTAACAAATTTCACATTAATTATTATTATTTTATGAAAATCGCAGGGTTTATCAATATAATGCCAGAGAGTAATATTCTACTGGTCAAAATACAATCCATTTTAGGTCCATGTACTATCGCTAGAGACTATAGATTTGGCAACACTGATTCAACCTATCACTTATAGGGTTTCAAAAGTATTATTATGGAACAATTTTTTTAAAATTTGGCTCATATCTTGTTTATTGCTTTCAGAAACCATATTATGTTGAAAGTTCGATAACTATAATGAAACCGGTTAGCTAAAAACTGTATTAAATTTGTTCGAATGACATACTTTGTGTAGAAGTGAAATGATAATTAAGGTTATAAGCTTATAGGAAGTACGGTATCTACTAAATCCTGAATTTAGTAATAATCCCAATCTGTAAGGTAAAAAATTTCCTTCTGGAAGGTCTTTTATCCTAACTTAACATAACTATAGGGTAGGATTCTGGTACGAAATAAAGCCTTACAAGCAAGCTTCCTTCAAAAATCATCGTATATATTAGTCAAAGAAAAAACTAACCAGTTTTGACCTTTATATGCTCTTCAAAACTTTTACTAACATATTTATTTCATTTAACTAATCACACATTGTTGTATCTCATATATTCAATCAAATTAATGAACGATGTCAAAATGCCACCTTGCCTTGTATGGGTGTAAGAGAAAAAGGGATACCCGAAAGATTCTTTTTCTCTTACACAATGGTATGCAGACGACAGCTCGAAAATTTCAGTCACAGATGTCCATCCAGTTATATTATCGAGATCAATGCCGTAACCGAGAGAACGCCGCGTCAAAAATGACGCAAGACGATCTACGACACATTATCTTCAATGGAGCATTTTATACAGGCGTCAGCGTATGTAGTTTCATGTCGAGAATGCAGAGTAACCAACCTCTAACAACAACTACCAACCTCAAACGGGGACAGGAGGAGGAGGAGAAGCGTTTTTTGATCGGTTTGTGATTAAATGGAAACTATAGACTTATCATGTTCTTGTTTATAAATCAAGATTGGGTAGAGCAAGATTTTATTCCATAAAGTAGATCCACTTATTAAATGTCATTAAAGAATAGATGTACTTTAACTATAACCTTTCAAAGAGTTCAATTAGATGGTTTAATCCCTAATTGCAATGCAGCTGACATAAATTCTATTGTTGCATCATCCTAAAGTATCTAAAGGAGGATAAATTGACAGAGTTGTGGAAAGGGGAGCTCTTAATAAATATAATAGGTACATTGTTTTATAATGAGAAGAACAAGAGAGTTGGTAAGGTAAGGGAAGATATATCTCCCCCCCCACACCTCCACCCCTCCCAATAATCAGAAGGCGATGACACCAGTGCAATCTACACACATGCATGATGCATATTATCAAAGGGAACTATTTATATGCTGCCAATGATGCTACAAAATAGTTACTTTTATGTGTTGTATGTAATTCATTAAAAAAACATTACTGTTTAGCAATTCCATGTCTTCATTTATTCTAAAAGTAAGAATGAATAAATTTGATTTTTATGATAACTTAACCAAAATGTACAAGCCATGAATATTTTTCACCTTTGTAATGCAGGGGTACTTTTACGCTCAACCCTTGCACAAGCAGGCCTGCAGGGGTCTGTTCTCTACCACTGATCCTTGGTGACTTTTATCAAGATCTACGACACACGCACAAAACCAACACCAACCTCAGACCAACGAGAGTCGCGTCTTTCGTTTATTTGTCCCATTATTCAGAGTTGCGAGTGCAAAAGGTCTTACCAACACGGTAAGTAAAAAGTATTTCAATAGTATATGGATTATTGGCTTCTACTCATGTTTTATGGACACATTATCATCATGAAAGGTTGGGCTTACTTTCTCTTTAATTCTTTTCTTGATTGTTGTTGATTTTATTTTTGTACCTATGCAATTATTAGTATCATAAGGCGAGTTTTCGCTATTTTTGTTACGGTTTGGTATAAAGTGATATTGACCAAATGGTTAGAGCCAGGGTGAAGCACGAAAACGACTTTGAGTTGTTTTCCATAAACAAAAGTATTGGTTGGGGTAGAGTAGATATAACAACTGGTAGGTTGATTAATTAAAACCTACATGTAATGCAAATTGACGTAATATTACCCATTTAATTTTATTCTTGGATAGATTGGTGTTTATTTTTACTAGGCCTAATATTTACACAATATAATTACTAAACTTATGTTTTAAAAAATAGCCCACAGAAAACATGAAGCATGTTTGTGAGAGTATATATGCCTAAATAAAAACGTAGGTACCGATTCTATAAGGGTATCCCTAACAAAACGATTTTTAAGTACTTTTAACAGGAAACTGCGGTTTCAAAGTATTGCCTGGGTATATTATATTCGGCCATAATACTAAAGAGTGCAAAAACGTTCTGTTCGTAAACCGTAAACATTGATACCAGGTCAATCGCGAAATCACGTAAAGAAACATGGAAATAAAATAAATTTAAATTTTCGTTGATATAAAAATAAAACTCTTATAAAATGTGTTCAATCCTAACTGCAAAAAAAAAGTCATCATCATCTAAAATGCTCTCACTACAAAAATTTGCCTTTAACTATCCATGTTTTCCTCATATCACATGTATATTCTTTATTTTATGTTGTTTACTAAGGCCGAGTTTATATTTGTGCCTAACTAATTGTAAATGGTGTATAGGCACCATGCAAAGTGCAGACGATATTTGAATTCACGACACGAGCGTGCAAGACAGCCACATTTTTAAGTTATTGCTGGGTAAATCCAAATGGCATCGTGTTTACCGCGATCAAATAACTGAAAATCCTAAAACACAGCTCACCGTTTCTCGTAAACTACTTGGACAATCACGATAGGGTTTTTCAGAACTCATTGTAAAAACCTTAAAAGACATTAGGGTATTATTAAAATTTCTATATTCCAATTGGTTTGCTTTGAAACAATTGTTTTCTAATGAAAGAACTATAATTAGGTTTCTACTGCAGACATATTTTCACTCTGTGTAAATGTTTTTTCCTAATAAAAATAGATGGGTAGTATAAGTGTACGAAATGATCAGTGAGAATTGTCAAAATACATGATAGTCTAACTCGGTACAAGGCGAGTTCTATTCTGTCAAATACATGTTGCAGACATAAGACATTACAATATACAGACATAGATAGCAAGTCCTTGGGGTAACACCTATGATGCTCAACTTGTTCCTGGATAGAGAGTGTAGTTCCTCACATAGCCGCAGGGCGCTATCATCACAATCATCATGAACTGAATTTTATTTTGATATATGACTCATTCCTCTAACACCAATATTTTTCACAGTTTGATGTGTTTAGTTACGAGGACTACAGCTACTTATTTTGGTGTGGTTATATAGCGGCGTTTAATTGTTGGCCATATCCTCTCCTCACATTGGCTGATAAGTCTCAAGTCCAATGATTATCTATATTCTAACTATGAAGTTAAAGTTAAATTAACTTTATGCAGATTACATTTCACTAGTAACTACCGATATGTATAGATTATAATCACTCTCATTGAAAATTATGAATATCAACTTCTTCATTCTTACATTCTGGGCTATTCATTATTAATCATCCGTTTTGCCTAATATATTCACTATTTTTCAATGTTCGTATTCAAATAAAACTAATCCTCCATCTTAAATCTTAGCACAAATATTTTACAATAAATTCTGGTATTTTGATCTGTGAACAGACTGACAACATTACCGTCTACTAATTCTTTACACGAAGAAAAATAATAGTCCTTGCTTATGATTATGGTTGTTTACTGATGGTTATTTTGAATTGTGCTGTTACTGTTTGCTAACTTTGCTTACATAAAATTACTAATGCAACGATAATGTTAAATAGTTTTTGTGTTATGTTTGATAACCACTTATCTTTATAGAAGAACGGATATTTTAATATATATTTACGAGAATGGCGTCAGGTTTAGAAAGCTATGTCAACCGTATCCTTTGAGACTACTTTTTAATTGAGTAACTTAAATTTAATTACATAGGTTATGTTTTGTGATGTTGAATTCTGCATCATGTTATTTAATTAATATATTCTTATATTACCAAATATACCATAGAAAAAAGTGCTTGCTTACACTAAGTTTTTAAGCATGATGTTTAGGTTATTTCCAATTCATTCCCAGAATTAATTTGACCATAATTGCATATTTAAGAAGAATGCCAAATGGTTTTATTCTATAGTCGTTAAAAAAAAGGACAGTCAAATACCTCTACAGTCCATTTGAATATTGCTATTAAGCCCTACTTAAAAAAATTAGTGACTTAACTCAAAATAAAGTCAGTGTCTGCTTAATATATTTAAAAAATTAATATAGACAATTTATGAAATAAGCTAGTGTACTTTCTGTTAATGTTAAAAGACACGTGTTCTTTCAGGAATGATGCCTAAGAACCTTGTTTAATAAACTGTATTTTACTTACAGTAAGATATAAAATTATAGAAAAGTTTAGTAACACTATAATTACACTCACAAGGGAATGGCACATCGAATTAATGGTCTACTATAACTATTTATTTGAAATTATTTTATTTTTATAACATTTAGACAACTCACTAAAACCCAAGTCCAAATGTAAACACCAACACAAAATTTAATCGATCTCTTATGATATGACATCTTATACATCAAAAGTAAAATGGTTTATTTTGTGAATATTAATTGAGTTTGTAATTTATTACTAAATAGAAAGGTAACAAGGCTAGATTGAGTCAGCTGAGTAATAACCATAATAAAAGCTTGCATAGGTTAAATTTGTTTGTAAAAAAAACCTAGTAATTAGAGATGGGATGCTCGAATTTTAGATTCCTATGGCGTTCAAGTTTGTAAAAATTTCATAAAAGTATGAAAATCTAGACTTGAAATATCAATTTTAAACATTTGGTAAAAGGAACTAGTCCTATACAGATTTGTGAAGTTGGAAGGATAACAAAATCGCACATGCAGGCCTAGACAAAAAAAAAAAGACAAAATTATATAATATCTTTGTTGTTTATAATGTAATAGACATGGCAAACAAAACAGCATTTGTCAGTACCACCGAGCCTTAAACAACTTTTTTTAGATCCAATTTTAAATATATTCACTTTGAAATTAAATATTTTTTAGAATCTGAGGATTTTAATTTGAATTCAAGATTTGAAAAAAAAAAATGGATTTATAAGAACTACAGTATTCAACCCATCTCTGATAATAATATAATATTATTATTATTATTACTATAATTATAATTAAATAATAATAATAGTAATAAATTAATATTATAATTAATAATAATTATTATTATTAAATTATATAATTATAATAATAATTATTATTATTATAAAAATAATGAAAATAATAAAAAATAATTATAAAAAAAATACATGATATAAACCTTATAACAGGGTTGCCACAGACAGGGAATTTGATCATGTAACAGAAAAAATAAGGCACCATCGACATTAAATAAAATCTGGAGAAAGGAGAAACTTTGTTATTGTAGTTAGTTGACCCTCTTCAATATTTTAAACAGCAATTTTGGTCAATCAACTTAATCTAATAACTAACTCTGGACACATTTTGCTGTTTTGATTATTTTCAGTCGACCTCAGTGGTCTCAGTGTAAAGTGCTCACTTCAGAAACCGATGTTTGTGGGTTCAAACCCAACTGAGGTCAACAGGATTTTCTTGAGCGTTAAAAATCCATAGCACAATTTCCTTTGGAGGGGAAGTAAATCCGTCGGTTTCATATCGATTGTGACATGTAAAATAACCCTGGAAGGTATGTAGAAATACCTTTTTTCGGCAAAATTGGTAAGCCCTTTCGCTTTTGCTCATAGAAATTCTCGTGTGTTGATATAACCAGGTGATTCACGAAGTGCACATTAATACCTCAAAAAAATAAATATTTTCTTCACCTTGACCAAGGCCATATATTACATATGTGTGCAAACTATTCCTGCGTTGCTTAAGTGATTTTTTTTTCTAAGTGTGTCTTACTACCTGTTCAGGTTATACACATATATGATATGGGGTAGGAATGAGGAAGGAAGCATTTATGAGGTAATCTGACCGCATTTGTGTGAAAGGAGAGTGGGAAACCATTTAGGAAAAACCACCCTCAGTAGCCCAGATTAGACCAGGATTCGAACACCAATCTCCCCGTCATCAATAGGCCAATAATACAAGAATGACGCCTTAGACCACTTGGCCACTGCATTAGGTTAGATGATTTTGGCTCTGAATAGTATTGTTAAGTTAGTTATAACTTATAACTAAGTTTATTAATAATCTTCGATTTAGTATCATTGGATTCCCTGCATTTGTGTGAGCATAATGCCGGTACTTAGGCTATACTTTTCGTGTTTCTTGGGTGAAAAAATTGGTCTGAAAGGTATGGTTTTTGGGTTTCATCCCTTTTCTTTCTTATATACTCTTAATTTTATTTTTTGGCACAACAAGAATAGGGACATAGTGACCTACCAATACTCAGCAATGTAGTCTAATAATCAAACTCTCACTAATAGCGATGATTCTATAAAATACAAATAACTCCACAAAGATTTATAGCCTATTTAAATGAATGAAATAGTCCCAAGATGATGCTGTAGACTCAGGTAAGCCTATCCCAACCTAAGAAACCCTAACCTTCCACATAAACAAATAAAAGATTCAATTAAGCTGAAGTTGATAATGTTTACTGTTTAATGATTTTTTTAAATAATTTTAAATGATTAGGAAAAGAATAGGTCCAAGATAATTAAATAGGGATCAATTAGGACCAAGAATCAAGATGATATAATGTTGAAAACACTTTTTTATAGGCCTAAGATATTTTAGAGTTCAATCTAGGTAATTACTGTAGGCCTACTAAATAAAAAAATAATAATATTAATGATTTGTAATGTAAATATCCTTAGTCTTGGTGTGTAGATTCTTAATAATAATCCATTTTGATAACGTAAAGCGAAATATGTTTTTTACAATCCCACCGAGCAGCCTATAGGCTATAGGGTCTACTCTAACCATAATTAATGTTGCATAAGAATACTTTTGTATAAGTTATAGAGCGTTCAAGACAATTTTTATAAATTATGGACCTATCCTACTCCTCTACAACCATACCAAATATGACTTAGCCACTAATAAAACTCTTTGGAGATGAAACTTTTCAAAATAAGTATAGCTTAGGTCTCTTTGACATTTCATATGGGACACTTTAAACAACAAAAAGTGAAATCTTATATCAAACTATAGTTTATATTAATTTGTGCATAATTATGTGTTGCCCCCAAGTGAAAGGTTCCACTTACTCCACGGTAACATGATCTTAAAAAGACACATTCCACTAGGTACAGTACCTAGGCCTTTCTACTAAGATCTAAGGTCCAGTCTATTCTTCTTTTCCTATCCTTCACAACCTGAACCTTTTTTCATGTATAAAGACAGTGTATCCAACATGACCCTAAATGATTTGCATGCTTATTGTGTAATTTCAAATTGCTTTATGTAAAATAAAATCAGTCCAAGCACCGATTATCCTAGAAAATTTCATTATGGTTTAGTGGGCCTATGTCTAATTAGAGCACTTAGATTAACCCCTTCATTCCTTTCCCCCCTTCACAAACTTGATAATATTAACAAAATGTTTTCCTTAGATAGCAAATTTAGACACTGTATCAATAATCACAGCAGATGGAAGAAACTTTGTTGTAAGTATTGTCACTAAAATAATTGTTATATATATATAGAACCTACACGAGTGAGTAGGACTAAATGTCAAGCTCGTCAACTCTGGGTTACTGCTGACAGGGAGGTCAAATTTTTAATTTTGGTTGTGTGTATTGAGGGGGATTTTTTTCCATTTGGTTGCCTATTCTCTCTCTGCATAAATTCAAGTACCTTAGGTCACCTTTTTATTTTTATTTTTATGTTTATGTTTAGTAAGTGAACTGCTTTCTTTCAAGGAAGTTTGTAATCATATGCTTGCATTTTTTGTGTTTTTATAATGTACAGGTTAAATGACAAAACTCCAAATAATGATTTAGTAGGTATATGGTTTTATCTGGCTGCACCATTATATATATAAATCAGTATCAGTTCTGGTTTTCAGTAACTTAGAACCAACTACCAAGGCCTGAAAGAATTCTGAATCTCAATAAAAATGTACAACTATGCACCTGTCCATCATCGGATAGTGGGGCACCAAGTTCTTCTCTTTCCTCCCCCAATCAAAAATATGTTTTATTAAAAGCTTAAATCATGGACTTTTCTATATAACTAGGGCTAGGGCTGAAGATGTGTCGAATGTTTTGAAAATATTAATATAAAGCTTACGAAGTACTGAAATAATGACTTTTATGCTCTTCCCTCAAAATAAATGTATGGGTGCCCCATTGCTGTCAGGAATCAAACCTAGTCTCTGGATTCTGAGTTTACTACACTATAGCCAAACCTTTCAGTAAAAAGATGCTTACATTATTGAATCATAATAAATTAAAATAAGTAAAAATAAACAAAGGTATACATCAACTAACATAAGGTGACCTAGATTTTATTAAATATACTTTTTTTTCCTCTTAGGAAGTTGCGTTACGCGTTTCACACTCCTCCCTGATGAGTTCCGATAAGCGAAAAGAGGTTTTCCTTATGGAGATATATTAAATAGAAATTGCAATTTAAACATGTATTAAATGTCTCTTTATTCTAAAACTATATTTCCTCTTAGTTCCCATAATTTTGCACAAATTGTCTTTGTTGGGGAACATTATTTTAAATTTACATATTACATTGTGTATTAGTTAATATTGAATACAACAAGAATAGTTAATAGCAGTTTGATTGCAGGGCACATTGAAAGGTTTTGACCAGACCATCAACCTGATACTAGATGAGAGTCATGAGCGTGTTTACAGCACAACACAAGGTGTGGAGCAAGTTGTTCTGGGACTGCACATTATCAGAGGCGACAACGTGTAAGTTTACTGAACACTTTTCAAAGTGTTTTTACAAAATTATGCAAGATAAAACATGGTGCAGAGTTGGCATTTTTTTTTCAGACACTTCAGAGGAATTAAACAACATTTTTTACTAAAGTGACTAGTGTGTATTTGGTGTTTAGAACAGGGTGATTGTACCTCGATGGGGAAATATACGCAGTCTCTACGCAATCCAATGTTTCAAGAAGAAAATGGGGAGAGAGGGTAATACATGTTTTCAACTCATTGGGCTTAGTTTATTTCTTTAGTTCAATTTTTATATTTTATATGCGAAGACCTACTATTTAAAACTTTCAGTTAAATGTTTCAAATTCATAAATATTCTGGTAGGGACGGTATTTTTTTTATTTTTATGAAATGTCTTATTTTCTCCCGGTTTTCCAGGTACTACATGGCAAACCTTATTTGTGCATTGAATAAAAACATGTCAAGCTTGTTAATCTGTGGTTAGTATGGGATCTTATTTGTGCATCTAATAAAACATGTCAAGCTTGTATCTGTGGTTAGAAAGGGGAATCTTATTTGTGCGTCTAATAAAACATGTCAAGCTTGTATCTGTGGTTAGTAAGGGATCATTTAATTCCAAGGTGGCACTTAAAATAATTGAGTATTTTTCTTAAAATAATTTCAACAAATACCCAAATATTAAAATTTTTGCAAGCTATGTGCTGTTATAAGTTATAACCCTTATTTATAAATTCTTGATTATCTCAAACTATATTGTGTCTGCCTACTGAGCTAAGGGTCCAAGGTTTGATTCCTGACATGACCGAAAAATGTATAATCGATGAAATTGGGGGTTCAACTTTCAGGGTGACGCATCAACAGCTGGGAGACTATGTGTTGTATCTGTCCAAGAATTAAGCTAATCTGTAGTTCATTTGCTGATATAATATTTTGTTCATAAAGTGCATCTTAAATACCCTAAATTAATAATAATAAATCGTAAATGTTGTCCATAGTAAAATAAAATAAGTTGATCGGAATTGTAATTTGTTTCAGAGCCGTCGTGGGAGAGTTGGACGATAACATGGATTCTCGTTTGGACCTAAGTAGTATCAGAGCTGAGCCCCTTAATTCAGTCGTCCACTAAAACAATATAGACCATTGTGTGGGGTCTTCCACCTTTGGCACATTTTGAACATATAGTGAATTTTTTGGTACTTTACTGTACGTAATGTGTATGTTTTATTTCATTAAATAAATAGGAATTCATGGCATAGTTCATAAAACAGTGAAAGTTCATGCTTCAGCCATGACTTATTTTACTAGCATGTCTTGTATTATGGACAAAATTCAAGAAGGAAGAAAAATGCTCTTCCAACTATGAACAGAAACTGTTACTATAATTGCAAATATTACCTAAGTACCAATTATTTTAAACTAATAATCTATCAATGTGTGACTGCAACTTTTGAACAGTATAAAATTGTCATAATAAATTGGCTGTAATTTTTTATGGTCATTGTACTTGCTGTTATACTTTTGTACTATTATTTTAATCATGTACTCTTTTTATTCAATTTAGATCCCTTTATTTAGTTTTGCCACTAAAAGGATCCTAGTATTGAAAGTTTGACCTAAGGGTATAATGGGCTTGTGACCTATCCTCTAAATCTTTTTATTTGAAAGTGAAAACAATTAGTTTAAAGGTAAGGTATTTGCTATCATGGTCATCTTTAGAACTTGCAAGGTAAACGATGCAAATGAGTGTAACTCATCTCACGGTGTAAACATAATAAAGTTTTCTTTTCCAAACTTGACTTATTCATAAAACACTATGGAATATATTTACTGACTCATTCTCATTTCAGTTGCATAAAAAAAGTGTTCTTGCTGTTTATTTGCTTTTGTTATAATTTTAGACTAAGTTTTCAAAAATAGTAATCAATACTCTAACCTCAAATGGTCTTTTTTATACTATCATGTAAAAACTTCCCAGATATACACTTTAATAAAATCATGTCAATTTTCTAAAATTACCCAACATCAAACATTTCTTTATTAGAGGGCCCCATTTAAAATTGAATAACACCCCCCCCCCCCCCGAGAACATAAAGAATGGTTTTTAGACTATGGGGCACATTATAGATTCATCATAATCTCAAGGTTGAAATTTTTCCATTATGATATTTTTTTTCATTTTATTAGAAAGTAAAAAGTGAAATAAATCAAAAGAGTATAATATTGACAGGCTAGTTTCTGCTAAGTCAATTATAATTTGTTCAACAAGTACAGTCCGATTTTCATATAAGAGCAGACATTTTCTTAAAATGTACTATAGTATTATTATTTTCTTAATAATAAGTGACAGATAATAATTATGATGGCTTGAAAATATATTCAGTATTGTTAGCTGTCAGATAAGGCTCTTCCTATGAAAATTGGACTGTAAAACTATATATGAAATGTTATTTAAATAGGCTGTCTTTGCCGCTTGATAAACACTTTCGTTATAGAATGTTCTGCTCTGACAAGGCACGCTTATCAAGTGGTCTGCTATTTGTAAAAGATTGAGAAACACTATCTAAGTCGTCACTCTCGTGAGAGACTGGCCTGCTGATGACGGGTATATTGGGGTTCAAATCCTGATCATGTCTACTCAGGGTGGTTTTCCCCAAAATGATTTTCCACTCTCCTTCCAAGCAAATGCGGGAAGATTAACTTTAAAATGATTCCTTCCTAATCCCTACCCCATTATAGTAACTATCTTATATTATATGTGTATAGCTTGAACAGGTATGATGTGGTAATAAAAATAAAATACACATGAGATTATACCCATAGACAAAATTGATGAATTTTGTAGACACTCAATATTGAGATATTATATGGTCATATCTTGTGCCCAAATAGGGGTTTTGATTCTGGCCTTAAAATTAACTGATAACTTATTTTGGAAATTTCATAAAAATTGTTAGGTGAGTATTGTTTTACAGAGTAAGCAATTAATTACTTGAGGGTAGTTTACTAAAATTGATATTTAAAGTATTGTTAATAGACTAACAATTTTGTTCCAAATGAGAAATTTTAATTTTTTATAACCTTTAATATATTCGATAAATTCCATTTAATTAACTTGTGGTATTGTCGAAAGAAAGTTCTACTAAGCTGCTTGGTTGTTGACCCATGGTGCTTTGTTACACCAACTCGAAACAGCTGGTTTGTGGATACAGCTGTTTTCCATGGCCCAGACATGATTATGATTACAACTATGATTGTGTTGTTATAAAAAGTGGAATAATATATCTACTCGTGATGAAATGATAAACTATAAATCTTGTGATGTGAATCCACAGTGACACTCTAGTTTAATGGCATTGATAACCTTTATTTGAAATAAATGATTGTTACATTGTAAGAAGTAGTGCTATGTACTAATGTCTGAAGACATTTATAAGAAAGTGCAATAGTTAATAATCATAATTCAAAAAGATATTGGTAAAGACATTAAAAGAAGAATACATCTAACTGTTGAAACAATTAGAGGAATTAAATTCTTAGCAAATATAACTTTTAGCATGTTTATTCAAAGTCGAAGAACTGTGGCTGCAATGTGTTGATAGAGTGATTTCACCAGATAAAACTCTACAACACAAGTTTGTGAACTTGAGCAATATAATTCTAGTTTTGCGTCTCGATAAACTTAAAAAACTGCATTCAGCAGAATATTTAGAGCATGCAAATGGTTTGAAAAATTATTTACTCAAGTTTTTTAATAAAATAAGCATATATATTAATATATTTAAATTAGAGGTGTATTGCTGAGATGCCTACCAAAGAGAAGGCTCAGCTCATGATGATTCTATATTTAACTTTGAGTATGAAATAATGTGCATTAAGCAAAATATAAAATAGTATTAAAATAAAGCAAAAATAAAAGTAAAAACACTTCCTCCAGAGAAGTTCTCATCCTGCACAACAAAGTTGGCACCATTGAAGCTAGCTTCCTGTTCAGTCTTTTTCCTGAGGAAGATGCAATATGAGCATCGAAATATTGAAGTGTTTGTAAATATCTGTTACTATTTTTACTTATATTTGTGCTTTGTTTTTTCTACAATTCTGTCATTTTGTTTATTTTTTGTTATATATTTAACTTTGATAATTATTTCTTATAACATTTTTTCCCTTTGTCTTTCATTTGTTTTTTAAAAGGTATGCTTGGTAGACATTTCATGTTCAAGAAAATATTGCTTTAAATACACATTAAAAAGCTGACAATAATACTAGTAAAAAATTTTATATAGGCCTAGTTACTATATAAGACGCTTCCGAAATATGAGAAATAAATGGCAATAAAATAAAATTGTTGGGATTAACATATAGTACATATGGAGTAAATAGCCAATGTTAAAGTTTGACAAATAATTACTCTTCAAGAAATAAAAATTATTAGAAAACAGAGGTAACATTCATACTTGCATAATCTATATTTAAGATCTAAAGAACGACAGAAAATCCCTGCATCTATAGTAATTATATTTTTGTTTGAATATAGAAAAATAATGGCCGATATTTACTAAGTCTTAATGACTATATCATGGTGTCTACTCAGCTTGAACAATGAAATTCCCGACTTTTTCCCTGATTTCTCCTGATCATTTCCTAAAATTCCCGACTAAAAAGTATGTCACATCCTTCTAATTCCCCCACCTCCCCCCTCATTTTTTCTATTAATTTTTTTTATGAATAGTAAGTTTTAAAATTTAAATAAACATATTTTTTTAATTTGTATTAACATTGTTTATTAGGAATTAAAAAATTTATTACACAGCTACAAAAAAAAACTAAAGTTTGAATAACATTATTATTTACTGTTTTAATGATTATTATATTTCATATTTTGAGTAAAACCACATTTTCCCAAATTTTTATTGTAATTTACCAAATTCCCGGGTTATTCCCGTTTTTTCCCGATCACTTCAAATTCCCGGCTAATTCCCGTTTTCCCTGATTTTCCCGGATGGTAGACACCCTGCTATATATATATATATATATTTTTTACTATACTTAAAATATGTTTGTTCGCTAATGGTATGCAAAGATTTTAGCTTTGACTTCACTTAGATACAAAGCACCCCCAATAAAAATAGACATTTATCTTTAATTTTTGTCATTTTGTGCCGTTGTGTGAATTACAAATTTATGCTCTTATGACAAAAATCTGTAGAATTTAAGTGCATGTTGATTCATCCACTTAGAACAAAATGTGCTAAAACATTTTTGCAATAAAATAATTTGTAAAGGATATTTCATATTAACCTAAGTTTCATCATCATGTGGGGGCTACTAGGATGACGACGCCTGCTTGTATGAAGAACACAAGACAATGGAACACCTCTTGAGGTGCCAATCCCTACCAGTTCTCTCTATCTTTAGGCTCTATGGATGTGTAATGAAAATACTGTGATTTGTGCCAGACATTGGGGAGATTCATGAAATCTTAGATGTTATATTAATTTTAATATACTTACATGCCATAGTCCAGACAAAACTAGATAAAAATCATCATGTTTCCTTCCAGCCTACCCCAGGTCAGTTTAGTCAAATGCCTCCAGCTTTCTCTATCCTTCCACCATTCATCCTTTATTTGCTTTGATTCTTTTCTGCTCTCTTAATAGATTCTCTCTCCTCCCACAATACACCTCAATCATACTTTCAAGACACTTTTCAATCTATACATTTTTCAGCTTTACTTAATACAATTTTGATAACTTTTCTAGGCCTTGTTATTTCCATCACTTCATTTTTCACCACACAACGTTTAAACCCACTCTCTTCTTTCATTTTCACCCATACCATTAAGCCATCAGCAAACATAACTATTTTCATTCTTTCCACACTTTCTTCATGACAATTACAAATAATATTGGTGAGAGAGCACACCAATGCTTGACTCCATTTTTTATTTGGAACCACTCCAGACTCCATCCACCTTTTCGTCTTAACACAATTTAGGTTATGTATTCTTTATTCACATTACAACTCCTCTTTTCACTCCAGCCACCTCCATTTCTTTCCAGACTTTATTTATATGCACATTTTTATATGCCTTCTCCACATCCATAAATACCATTACCAAATGCTTCCCAAATTCATACCTTCTCCCCAATCAGCTTTAATATAGTGAAGATTAAAGATCTAAAGTTATATAAATATCAAATATGCAAAATATATTTAATTTTGTTTCAAGACAGAATTAAAAAAAAAAGATCACATATTTACTCTACTTCAGGAATATTTAATATAATTTTATTCATCTTTGTTTAAAATAAAATAGTTGGACTTGGCAAACCCGAATTTTTCACATTTTTTTAATATTAGAATTGGCAGACCTCCAATTAAAAATCTAATACCTTAACATCAATAGGAGTTGTGTATTTGTTTACAATCTAAGTTCAACTTTCAAAATTTATTTGATTAGTTACTCAAGAGACTTTATTTTGAGGTAATCATGATTTTTTTCTCTCAAATTCAGTAAAATAATTTAATCATAACATCTCGTCTGGTCACGACAATGTTAATTAAAATGTCTTTCTCTAAATTTAGTAGTAGTTTGATCGTCTCATGAGACCTAGGAAAGCTTCAAATACATTCTTTATTTTTAGAACTTGAAATATTAATATAATTTTTATTTTACTAGAATGTTTTCCCAATCTTATAAGAGCATCATTTGAAAAGTTTTTATTGAAACAAAATGAATACAAAATAGACTATTTTTGAATGCAAGATAAGTTTAACTTAAAACCTTACACTCTAACATCCCAAACTTAGAGCCAAAAACTTTCCCAGCTTATGAGGTCAAAGGTATTGAAAATATGCTTGAGTTAAAGTTTAATCCAAAATTAATACTAGACTAAATAAATAATTAACAGTTTCCATGGTATTACCCTCATTAACTCATGACTTTTAAAACATGTTTTGAAGATATAAATAATTTTAGATTTTGCTAGAGATCAAGCCACCACACTTTATCTGCTTAACTGCCCCCCGTAGAGCAGTCAGAGGAACCATATCAGTGCTGCCATCTAATGACAATGGATCTGGGGGAAAACATGCCAATTCGTGTTTCTTTGTTCTCATTCATTTTGTAATATTTGGGTACAACCAATAACTCGCTTTTAATTTTAGTTTGCAAATACTTTCAACTTTCCTAGTCCATCTTGACAAGAAGAAAAACCCCTCCAAAATTCTTCACGAGTTCAAATCGCTAGAATTGTCCTCAACTTGAATGGTATAAACTATAACGCTTGAAGTAAAATTAGGTTATTATATATTTTAGAAGTTTGAGATGGGATTCTAAGATAAATCATATATTGTACATTTAATTTGTAAATCAGTTCAAAACACTTCTGATGAGCTCGTATTCCTGGTACAAATGGATTTGAAAAATAGGCCTTAAGCCAGTTTGTTAAATGTTTAGTGTTGAATAAATACCAAAACCACTTTTTAAATAAAAATTGCCATGTTAGGATATAAAATCTTTAAAATGTATTTAAAGTTTAATGTTTAACAATGAGGAGGCCCTGTGGCTAAATAATTATACAAAAATTAAAATTGATAAAAATGAGGAAAGATAACTTATTAAATTGATTGGAGAAATCCCACATAGGGAAACGGGATTTTTTTTTTTTTTTTTACTCTTTCCTTGGTGGTTTTCTTCAATTAATTTTCATTTAATTAGTTTATATTTTCTAATTTTTTTCTATTTAAAATTTAGATAATAGAAACGGCCAAATTCTGAGGGTAAAACATTCTATTGAAACTAGAAGAATTTTGTATATTTGAAAGCCTCCATGAAATATTTTTAAGATTAAAATAGCTAAATAATATTAATGATCATGGAAAACCACAAAACACATGCTATGCATAGGGAAGAATAAACATTTGTTTAGTAATTATAGTATATTTTTTATTTTTTTTATTATTTCTTTGTATAATACTTTTTGTCTTAACAGTGTTAAATATTCTTTGTTACCTTACAGAACATTTTGTAGAGCCCTCCACCACCTATTTCTACTCAACACTTTAAGATACAAACTTAAAGCTAGGCATGAAATTGAAACTGGCTAAAACAAACACATAAGTGTAGTGGCATTATGTGTGCCTGTCCTTCAGTGCTGGCTGCTACATTTACATTTAAATCGATGAACAATGAAATTATTTTTAATCTAACATGTTGCAGAAACCGGTTTTTTTTAGCACTGTATCTTACTACCCGTCCAGGTTATACATTTATTTACTAATTAGGCTAATGATTTTTAGGGTTTAGGAAGGTTATATTTAGAGAATATGTACTCACATTTACATGGAGATCGAGTGGAAAACCATTTTGGAAAATAAACTCAGTTCACTGGACCCAGATTCAAACCTCGAACTGCCCGTCATCAGCAGTTTAGTCTATTGCAAAAATAGTGCATTAGACCATGCAGCCAATGAAGTGGTTAGAAACCTGCATTGATTAAGTAATATGGGTAGATTGAAACATACAACCATATTTGCGCTAAGTGAACAAATCTTTTACCAGGCACTCATTTAAAACAAAAAAGAAAGGATCGTTGAACTTCAATATGCCCAAAAGTTTATGAAAATCTGTTTCCCTATCAAAGTTAGTTATTAAAGACATAAAAACAGCTAACCCATGGAAACACAAAGATAGTAAAATTTAAGGAATTTTGCCAGATTTTACCTGAAGTGGAAGGAAAACTTCAGTGTGAAAAATAATAAAACATCCCTAATGTAGTCGACTCTACATAAACTATGGCTCAACTAGGTCAGGCACACTTATTGCTCAAATAATTGTGCCTGTATTGGTGCTTACATATTGAAAGAATATGCTGTGGCAATGTAATTAATGTTGGAGCTGCAGGAACCTAAATGGATACCAAGACACCACAGAAAAGAATATTTTAATGGCTAGTTTCGTATTGAGCCAGACTTCTGAGGACGGGAAGATCGAGGCTCGAATCTGGTCAGGTGAACTGGGGGAGGTTTTCCCTAAATGGTTTTCCACTCTTCCTCTATGCAGATGCAGGTTCACTTCCTCTAAATTCAACCTTTTCTATTCCTAATCCATTAGTTTAATTAGTGTAATTAGTACTCAGACGTACAACCCGAATGGGTAGTAAGAATAAATTTTTAAAAAAAATATTTTGATGGAATTTTCTGTGATCCTATGGTTACATACTTTTAACGATGTTATTAAATTGTAATAAAAACCAGTCAATCAGTTGAAGAACCTTGTCTGCAGTTGATACAATATATCTACTTGTATACATTTATACACCATTGGATGTATTCTGCAGGCCAATTCGTAAACCAGAGCCAACATTTTTGAAAATTCCAGTCATGTAAATTTTCCCAATTTTTGTCAAATGTATCTAGTGAACTTGCATATCCTAAATTCTAATAGGTTCTTCAAGAGACATACCTAAGTATACCTAATACAAATAAAGTTAAGCCTAGTGAATATATTGTGTCCAAGCACACCATTTCCAGTTTATGATGAGGGTTACATTCATCTTGAGCTGCAGTGTAAACCTTTCCTATCCCTTATTTGTATGTGATGCTAATTTGTCCCCTTTCACTCAACCATCAATAACTCTTTAAAAAACCACCTCAACTGTCTTATGATTGCTGTTAACCGAGTACAATTTGCTCAATGTAAAACATAATTAACTTTGTTTAAAGAGAGCCAATCATTAACACATTTGAAATTTGCTGAAGTTGTGATAATGATGTTTTTTCGTGTTTTAAATAAAAGTTATTGTTTGACACAATCAAAATGTAAGTATCGAATAATTTACCAGTACTCAAAACACAAGACCTACAATAATGCCACTAAACAAGTATATTACAAAAATAGTGTACTAACTAAATAAAGCGGTCGCAGAAAAGATAAGTATAAAAGAAAAGTAAGGCAAGTGGAGGGAGCGCACACACTGTGAAATGTTGCTCACTTAAGAGCAGACTTTCTGTCACTCAACCACCCCGTCAAGAACGTTATTAATAACCACGGCTTGGCTCTTGAACCAAACAATCATCTAGCCGGGACAACACAAACATTTTACACTATGACTGTAGACCTGTAGTCAAACTGTATCTGTTACTACTCATCTTCATGATTTATTTATTTTTGAAAACTTGTACTGAACCTTTCCTATTTACATATATATTTATTTACTGTTTCACAGTCAAATTAGGCCAAACTTAATTTAAATCATGTTTTGTACTAGTATTCCAAGATCGTGAGGGGGAAAAAATATTTTATAAAGGCCCATAAGTTTAAAAAAGATTGGCTTGTATAAGAAAAATTAGAAAGCAGGGAAGAATAGGAAGAAGATCCAAGTAAAAATATTACAGTTTAAGTGGTTATTTCCACTTCCCCAAGTCATACAGCACAGTGTAAACGTCCGATCCCAGTGCGGCAGCAGCAGTATGAACCAAGCGATGAGCAGCGCCAGCCTCGAAACCCTAGTGAGAGTCACTACTGACTCCTCAGTTCCTTCCCCACGCTGTAAGAAACAATCTTGTTCCAGTCAATCTTGGCCCTGGTGACAGGTAGCTGTCTCCGCAGAGCCTTGAACGTTGTGTCTGACATGGTCTGGTAGTTCTCCGAGATGGCGAGCTGGTATTCGTTCTCCGCACCCTCTATCAGCCGCGCCACCTCCTTGGCGAGCTCGGTCGCTGTACCGGTGGACACAGACTCCTTCACCTCCTTGGAGCTCACAAGCTGGACATTACCATCCTCATAGTAGTGGACCTGCAAAGGCACACATGTCATGTGGGTGCAGTTACATATTTAATCTGCGACATGTTTCAAAAAATTACATTGCATGTGAGCAAAATTTAATACTTTTCATTAAATTATGTCAAACATTTTTTGACTGTTTTTAAATAAGACAAAAATAATTTGCTAAAAGAACTATGACATATTTTTGTGGTACATTTAACATGGGTTAACAGCCTAATCTGAGTGGTAAAAATAAAGTCCAACATTGACCTTTCAATCTTAGACCTCTCGGTTAGTGCTGTTTGTCATTTACTAAGATTAAACAAAATGCTCCAAATGCGTATGGGTGTGCCGAGCTAGTGACTATTAGCTCGCACAATTGTGTAATCATCTTATTGTTCGAGATATCAGCTACCAATCATGAGCTGGAACGGAGTTTTGACTCCCCTTTAACTACATGTCAACGCGAGTGTGTTCCTGGATGGATCCTTGCAGAGTAGCGTCATCTAATTAGCATTCTCTCATTTACCATGTCAATAAAATGTAGAGTGGGACCAGACCACATACGTTTCCAATTGTCTTTCTCTTTCTCTGCTTGTCGCGCATGCGCCTGTGCTCTCTTGGCGCGGGCATTAGAACTGTTTAGAATGTGCGACTAAATGGTCGGCTAACTGTTACTTCCCTACTACCTAGTTTTAGCTCTACATTCGAGTGGGGCTAGGTCGGCATGAAGGCAGCCCATATCGCCGTTCGGGCTTTCTGAGTGTAGCATTCCGCCACTTCCAGAACATCAATATCATCCTTTTTACTACAAGTGCTTCAGGAGTGCACTTTCTACTCTATCATTAAAACTGCTATGCTTCCAAGCTCGCTTAGTCAAATGCCGGGTTATAGTCGACCTGAACGCAGGCTATTATGTAACCAGCAAGTTAATTATGATCCCACTTATTAGCGAGTAGTAAAGTAAAACTCATGATTTGTTTTGTGCTAGCCCTCAGAGTAGCACAAGTTTGTTACAAGCTAGTTTGGCTGACTTCATGTAGGTGCCTCATGAGCCAACTGGGGCAAGGTAGTTCCTGAAGCGTTAATCGCATTATGTTGAGTGTGCTAATATGCGTTACTTTTTATGGGACGCGGTTTATCCGCCCCTACTATGAAAATGTTTGGTAGTACCAATTTCTTATTAACAGTTGTTAATAAGACAGATTAGTTGATTAGAGTTATATTTATTATGTAACATTGGTCTGAGTTTAATTGCAAAGAGCATATAACCCGAACGAGTAGTAAGACGCGGTGATAAATTAAAAAAAAAAATTGCAAAGGGAGCGTCTCCACTCACTTGCTAGGAGTAGCAGTTAGTATTTGATGACCTAGTTGGGTCTGATGGACTTCTTTATGGTGTCCCGTACTCTTGTTTATTGGTCTATTCTATATGACTATGTGTAGCTTGGGTAATGAACCTAAAGGTTTGTTTATTTTGGTGCCCTGCAGGCGGCCTCCTAATGTGGGGGTATTAGTTATTCAGGAATTCTGAGGTCTACCCATTTGTTAAGTTTTGATAGTGAGTGTGGATACATATATCCAAGGATGTAGCATGGATACCCTAATTAGGGCTTATAGTTCCCTATTTAAGAGGGACAGTGTAGGCTCCTTCTTGTAGTGAATTTGACGTTCTCTTAGTATTAGTCGCCATAGTTAAGGGACTTTAATAACCCAGGCCTTTATTGCCTCTGTTCTAGAATTATTTATGGGTGCGTTTAAGTTTAGGCTCGATGAGCTAGAATTCAAATATATTTGGGTATTGACTTTATATCTCACCTGCTGTGGGAGCTGGCTATTTGTTTGGGGATTTCTTAGACTTTACGGGATTGTCACCAGCCGTCTTGCAACTTGACGCTGACAAGTAGTTGACTTGGACCACTCGTGTAATGTTGGTTACATTGAAGCTGGCCGCTCATAGATATTTCATTTATTATTATATTATTATTATTATTATTTATCATCACCGCGTATTACTACCTGTTCGGGTTGTACGCACTTACGCTAATGTGTAATGGTAGGGTGATTGTGAGATGAAATGGAGGACCTACAGTTTAACGTGGAATCCGAACCACGGTGGAGGCCTGGCATTCCTCACATTCACAAGTTGTGATTAATACACATCTTGTCAGAGGTGAAGGAAGGGTTTGGCAATCAGATAAATCTATGCCGGGACCGAGGATTGAACCCCGGACCCTCAGCACAGAAGTCTGACACCTTACCCCTCATAGATATTAGTCCTGACCTATAGCAGTCATCACATAGCGCTGAGCTCACGCAACCCATCGAACCAAAGGTTATGTTTTCTGTCAGTTATGTACTTATTAATAACTTGTTAACTTTCTAAAACTTCATTCCATATTACTAGATGGAGAGAAGTACAGAAACCTAATGAACAAAACATATGTATGGTTTTAAAATTTAATGACTTTTCAATAAAACCCTGTTTTTACTGTATTTATTTTTTTATGTATTTGCTATACCCTGATTTTGGTTGGAAAAATAGAAAAATTTCAAACATATTTTTTTGTGGTCAACATTGATAACATTTCACTATATAATTTGTGTTATTTTATAGTTATTGATGATATCTATCAAAAGGGTCAGCTCCAGATAGCATGACTTTATGTATGAATATATTAAAATTATTTTATTAACCTTATTAACTAAATTCTACTGTTCTTCCTACCAACTATTCCTATGGCTTAAGGGGTTATTAGCATCAGTATTAATCGCTTGTTAGATTTTCTTTAATATTCTAGAGCATGTTTGTGTGTATTCATATTTTGGTGGAGGACTTGAAGTAAAAATTTCTCAAGCAGGTTCAGATTCCAAGTGTACCAACAAATCAAATACATTTATGCTATTTAGGAGGTATATCAAAATTCCCTCACAATACACACTGAACGAAATAATAAACATTGTGATCTCTTACCTGAACCTTGAGAATTCCTCTGAGTTCAACAGTGACAGAGTTGAGGGTAATGCACCACTGTGAGCGCCATCTGCCATTCCAATAGTTGTTGGGTTGAAACTGGTGGTCTTCTATACACCCTAGAAGCACCACCGCACCTGCTTGGCTCTTACCATATACACTGCACACTCCGTTCTTAAAGTGGTTCAGGGTGTAAGCAGTCAACTCAGTTTCCAATGCTGATCGCCATGATTCACATGTCTGATCAGACGTCCATGACTGGAATATGGGGGAAATTCATGATCAATAATACTTCAGAGTCAATGTGCAGGATTAAATTACAATAATCTAGGGGAATATAATAGGGTTTTAAATGAATGTCACTCGGATCAATGGGGACACAAATTAAACATAAAGCTTGTCTTATCTGGTTTGCCGATAATGGAGAGGTTGTGTGATTTTTTAAAAATGTTTCCCTCTCTTCCTCAAGGCGAATGCAGGTACATTTTAGCTTTATCATCTCTACCACATTAGTGCGATTAATTTATAAGAATGGCCTAGACCAGTATTAAGATGTGATGCAAAGATAATAAAAAAAGGTCATATTAAAGGGTAGAGTAAGAGAATATATCCAAAAGATATACTTCCAAATTTTCTAAAACTATACTTGAGCTCTATTCTTGTTTATTTTACTTGTTATGGTACAAAAAAAATACCACTTCATCGACTTAAAAGATCTATTTTCTCCTTTGTACAAAAATGAGCAAAAAAAAAATCTTTTGTGTAGCAAATGATTTACCTTTTCTATGAACAAAGCAAAACTTTACAAAGTATTGGGTAATCCGGCAATAAACACATTTTCAAAAATTTATGTTTCTATTTAAGTAACAGTCCTTTTATGAAAATCATCAAAGATAGGCTATAGTAAAATTCTTTTCTTTTTAAATACGAGGGTTTTATGCTCTACATATGTTAGGACCAGGCGATTGAGTATACTGAGTCCATGAATTAGATTTTCTTTTCTAAGTCCGTAAAACATTGTTATATTTTTATGATACCCTAAATGGTAGGATCTTGTTTAAAATCTCTTTATGGCAACAATCAGATCTAACACTTTCTTCGTGGACCTAGTTAGGTCAGTGACTGGTTGCAGCCATGATTACACCCTTGTTTGTGTAGCTATTTATGGTGCGCAACCTGTGGGAGCACTACTAGATTGAAGTAGTGGCCCACGAGGATAATGCTTTCTTTCGGCCCCTTCAGGATCTATATTTATCTAAGTGTTCAAAGATAGTTTGTACTAGATTCTGTAAGCTCTTGTTTTGGGTAAATCAATTAATTTACTATTGATTGCTCTGTAAGAACTCATTAGGAAATGACCGGCCGTAGTAAAATACTGTGTAGATGCCTGATTGTTAGCCATCTATTATTTTTAAGTGGAAGCTCCTTTTATAAGAAATTATTCTTTAGTTTTTCATGACTCTCCATGAGGGCTAATACAATCTAGCTAGCTTAAATAAAATTATTCTTAGTAACTCTAAAAATATAGGATTTGATGGTATGTTTCTATTTTCAATTGTTTCAATATTTTTCATGATTAGACCTCTCAGGTATTAGTCTGGTATTAGCCTGGCTTGATTGTCTTTTTGTATATTGCCTAAAACTTAATTCCCCTGTTTACTGTTGCCAAGTTGTGGCAGACGCTTCATCGTTCAAGTAAGAGCGAATATCCATATTTCTAGAGTTATTAAACTAAACGAAATGTTCAATCTAACTTCTGTCAGTTCCTTGTCTACAACATATTAATACCTATTTGTCCAACTTAATGTTTTCTACCTTGATAACAGAATATAGTTATCGTTAATTAATTGAATTAAAATCTTGTCACTCATATGTAATTCTATATCTTATTGTTTGCTTTTTAGTAAACTTATTTATTAATCTTATATATTTCTGTGATACACTTTCCTTCCATTTCCTTCATCAAGTATAACTTATTTAATTATGTACCAGCAATCGTTTCTTTTTCTACGAGATAGGAGAAGCAACGATTCATTGTGTTATCAGCATACATCATGGCTTTGCAAAAATTCTGTAGGAATTCTGGGAAATGGTTTGTCAGGAGTATACATAGAACCGGCCCAAGTACTGCTCATTGTCGTACTCCTCTCCTTATGGTAATGGCTGTGATTTCACTTTGTGGGGGTTTTTTTTATATCTCTGAATGTAAGTTCTACCAGTTGTTATCTGTTGCTCATATTCTGCTGAACCATTGTGCCTCTTTTCCATTCACACCCAGTGCTTTAAGTTTACCAATTAGGCAATTATTAAGTTGTGTCTTCAAGGCAATCAAAAGCCTTGTTAAAATCATGGATGACATAGTTATGCATCCTTTCTTCAGTTTAGGTTTTGATAAGCTGTACTATTGCTGTTGTAGTTGATTTGCCTTTCAGGAATCCATGTGAAGGTATGTTCTTTTTTTAGGACAACTCTTTCCATGATCTTAGATGAAGTAGGGGCTAGTTATATAGGGTGGTAGCTGCGGGCTTCAGTGACTGCTCCACTTTTATACTTCAAATAGGCCTTAGCAAGTTTTAGCCCATTTGGGAAGATGCTTGGGCAAATGGAACTTGTTTATTATGCTTAAGAGTGGTGCGATGAGTTCTTTTATTCAACACTTTATCAGTTTTGATGAGATCTTCTCCAGCAGATGTTTTGGGTTTCAGCGAGTCTTGATTTTATTACTTCAATATGGTTTGTCTTGTAGAGTTGTGGTATTTCCGTTAGATATATCTTGGTCACACACTGATGGGAGGTTGGGCTCTTCGGACCTAGCCTTCATCAAGGTTCTATCAGCAGTCTTCATGTAGAAGTTGTTTAAATAAGCTGCAATCTTGTTTGGAGAGGTATTGCTTTCTCCCTCAAAATTCAGATTTTGCTGTGTAGAGTTTGGGGTTCAGCCTTTTCTTTAATTGTTTATTACCTTCCAGTGGCTTTGGACTTGTTGGCTGTCTCCTCTATGTAATTTGGAGTTTGTTGTCCTCAGAATGCATTAAGTTTTAGATCACATGCCATTTTTCTGGTAATTCTCTTTTTTTTTCGTCCTCTAGTCGGACAATGAGTGTTTCTCTGTTTTAGGCCTTTCTGAGTGTTTCACTTTTGGATCCCCGTAGATTTGTGGCAGAGTTTCTTTTTGGTCTTATTGTTGAGTATGGGAAGGCAGTGTTTAGTGTGTTGGTTGTTGGAAAATACCATTTAAAGCCTCAATGGGAGCGTCAATACAATTTATGTGTTTCCTTAATCCAGTCTTGAGTTTCCAGTATGAGCCTCAGGTGTTCGGTTGTATGTTGATTGAAATGTCTACTCTTTGAGGTGGGTGGTGTATTATTTTTGGCTGTTAGGTCGCCGCTGCATACCTGTGAGGTGTGGTCAGACAATCCCGTAGTTTGTACCATAACAAATATATCTTTATCATTCAGGTTTGTGCATGTGAAGGTCTGACTATGCTCTGTTATTCTGGTGAGGGATGGTTCAATCTTTTCATGGTTTACTCTGTGAGAACCTCTGAACTAGCTTATTTTTGTCATCATTATCAATCAGGTTATTCACATTTATGTCCCCTATAATAACTATAAGATAGTTTATGGTAAGCACCTTCTCCAGTTCTTCTATTATGTCAATGGTGTTGTCCACGTTACCATTGGGTGGTCTATAGACACCTAATACTAGGTGCTCTTTCTTTTTTTTTTTATAGGGCTGTTTCACATATTAATTCTTTAGTTGGATCCGGAGTGAATGTAAAAATTATAGGGCAATTAGTTTGTTTGAGTTTCTTTAATCAATTTACTAAAACATATAATTATTCACTCACAAGAATTAGGTTTGTTACCTAGGCCTTATTAACAAAGAAACCTGTAGGCCTAGTAGGGCTACCTGTAAAATGCTTTATGCATATTAATAAATACGTTAAATCACCATTGGGCTATAGGACCTAATCTAAGGTGTCTGAACTGTTAGCTAGGAAAATTGATTAAGACAAGGAGCTTTTGTTGAAAATGTTTGTATACCCTACCACTACGTTTGGTTATCATATCACTGTGTTTTTTATGTTGCAGGGTATCAAGCTGTGCTCTGAAAAGATTATTTAATACACACAGAGATTCGGTCATTTAATTCAATTTTTCAATTATACTTGTGCCTGGAAGTTGCTTGGCGGAACCTTAATGGGTGAATTAGGTCAGTTTCTAATAAATTTTTTATTTGGTTTAGAATTTTTTCACAATAGGCCTATTTGTTTTCAAAAATTTACTTAAATGTTGTAGTATGAGTGCTAGAAACATTAAATTTCTAACAATTTAATATTTAAAAAAATAACCTCACCTTCAGCTAAGTACTAATTCTACATCCAGCAAACACTCACACAAGGCTACAGGGTGGGCTTTGGGGGCTGTCCCCGCTCCCCCAAAAATTAATAATATTACAAAAATATGATAAGCACTATGTTCTGTCAATTAATCATTATATTATTATATTATTATATTACACGGTCTACACCTTCGGTTATACCACTACGCTAATGTAATGGTAGGTGATTGTGGATGAAATGGAGGACCACAGTTAAGTGGATCCGAACCACGTGGAGGCTGCATTCCTCACATCACAATCGTGATTAAACATCTTGTCAGTGAGGAAGGGTTGCAAGGTAATCGTCCGGACAGGTGAACCGGACTCACACAGTCTGACACTACCAGACACCAGTCACCTAATCAATATTGTTTAACTACTTTAACTAACAATAATTGTGCAATATTAGGGCTTTTCTCACCACACAATCTGGTGAAAGAATGGTAACAGACCGGGTAACAGTTTGGGGTACACAGGTTAAGGTGTAGACCGATTGGTACAAATTAACTTAAATATTACCATTTGCATCCTTTGAAATCAAAATTTTTCTTGGGGGAGAAACCCCTGGACCTCCACTTTTTGGGGTGTCGCTGATTCTTTATTTCTTATCCCCCTACTTTATATTAAATTTCCAAATATTACAGTAATTGAAATATATAATGGTACAATTATCAAAACAATTATGTAAAAAGCCCCCCCAGCTCAAAATCACGGGGCGCCCCTGCAAGGCTACAATAAAAATTAATTGAAAACATAGTAAGATCTGAGCAATAAACCTTCTGAAATTCGCCCCCCATTATTCAGATAAGCCTATTAAAATAAAATAATATTTATTTTAAGGCTAAATATTGTATAAGTATATTAAGGTTCCTTTCCAACATAGCTTAACCAAACCTTTATCATGGTAATAATAATAATAATAGCCTTTATTTATCTGGCCAAGTTAAGGTGTTAGCCTTCTCTTCCACTTAACCAGTGTTGAATACAACATACACTATTACATTTATTGAAATACAATTTAATAAAGGAATATTCAAATAAGAATAAAAACATTCACACGCTCATTCATACACTCATTTAAAGCTCAAGTAGTTTCAAGAACTCATGTAGCTTATTAAACAAGATAAACCCGTTAACTGCGCACCTTGAAGGGATTTGGATGTTAGATGACGAGTCGAGTACCTAGTTTGTTCCAAGCCTGTGATGCCAGGACAGTAAAAGAACGAGCATATGTTTGAGATCTATGTATGGGAATAGACATCTGTAGAGTGGATTCTGATCTAGTAGCTCGGCTGTGTTTATCTTTCAGAAATAGGAACCGTGAGGAAAGGTATTTAGGCTGAGATTTTGATAATATTTTGTGAAGCAATAATAATAAGTGTAGCCTTCGCCTTTAATTTATTCTTAACCAAACCAGTTTATTAAAATACTTAGAAATATGGTCATGCCGTTTTAAGTTAAATATGTATCGAACACATGTGTTTGGTAGTCGTTGTAGTCGTTTTGCTAGATCATCAATTAAGTCATTGTATACTACGTCACAGAAGAAAAAGTGTGGCATTATTAAGCTCTGGAAAAGGATAATTCGTACATTTTCTGGGAGAAAATTCCTTAGTCTTCTCAGTGAATGTAAGCAGGCATACACTTTCTTGCAAATCGAAGTTACCTGATCAGTCCAATTAAGATTTTCATCAATAATCACACCAAGGTTTTTAGTAATTGTTGTTAGTTGTACTGTGGCTACTTCTAATTGTATGTCAGTCAGCAGGGATCGGTCCACATTCAGTAGTAGTCTGTTTGTTCCTATAAGAAGGCTTGAGTTTTATCAGGGTTCAATTTGAGTCCATTTTTTTCAGACCAAGCATTTATTGCAGCTAGGTCAATATTTATTCGTTGTATGGCTGTATTTATTGAAGAATGGTCAGTGGAAACATATATTTGAAGGTCGTCTGCATACATGTGATATTTACAGTATGACATTGAAGAAGTGATATTGTTCACATATATAGAAAAAACCAATGGCCCTAAAACTGAGCCCTATGATCTCATCCACTGTATACTTCCTGGAGATAAATTAAATAATACATGCAATTTTGCTAGTAGAATATTAAAATCCACAGTATTAAAAGCTTTTGAAAAATCTAATAATATAAGAAGTGTTAGCTCGCGCTTATCCATGGCTAGTCTAATGTCATCTGTGACATTTATCAACGCGGTACATGTACTATGATGTGATATGAATCCTGATTGATAGGCAGTTAACAAATTGTGTTGTTAATGTGTCGGTAAATTTGTTGATGCACTAGGAATTTAGTGCCTTAGAAAGGAACGGAAGTATACTTATAGTTCTAAAAGTCATGTAAATCTTTTGCTAGTCCTTTTTTAGGTACTGGTGTGGTAAGTGCAAGTTTCCACAGTGCGGGATACTGCCCGGTCATGAGTGAGAAGTTGAATTAGTCAGCTATTATTGATATAACATTTCTTAAAATTGTTTGTATTAGCAATATTAAAATTTAGTCAATACCCTGTGCTTTCGATTTTACTCTCATTATTGATTTGTATACCTCACGAGTCAAATCTGCAAAGTAAAAAGTACTGTGATCATTAAGTCATTATTATGATTACTTGCATTGGAGGCATAAATGACTTTATAGTTTGTATTCTAGCCATCTTGTTAGTTAAATTAGGAATGTGAAGAAACTCATTTAGTTTGTTGGGACTGATGTGCATATGATTGCTTTTGGACAGAGACTAATCTTCTATTTGCTAATCTCAATTAGGCCTAATATTCACAAAAACACAATTTTACTTTCATGGTACATGTCATATTGTAAGGAATACTGTATCAAGCGATGTGGTCTATTAGTATGTTTACGTTTGGACTTACATTTTATTGAGTTGACTTAGTGTTGTAAAAATAGAATAATAAAAATAACCGTATTATAGTACCGGTATCATAGGAGTCACCATTTCCTTGTAAGTATAATGAAGTAGGGCCTATTAAATTTTAATGATTCGGTATTTTAGTAAAATACAGTGTATTATATGACAAGGTGCTTAGCCAACATTCCCCAACTATTTTGTAAATTATGAATTGAATGGTTTTAGTATATAGATGCATGACGTTTTAATGTGTTTTACATTAATTAATCTTTTTTTTTTATAAGAAATTGTAGGTAGGCGTTCTTGATACCATAAAGAATATTGGGTCTAGGTAACCTTGCCCAAGACTACACGCCTAGCTTAGGTTAGAATAATCAGTAGTTTCCTGTAATCATCTGTTATCAACACTATGACGTCATGCATGACAGGATACTTACTTGATAATCAGAGGATTCTTTTTTAAGGTGATCATACTTGAAGCTCTGCTTTGATCTGTCATCGAAAAATCTGCCCCCTCCGAGGTCATTATGTTCTGTAATAAGAACTTTATGATCGGAACCTTCTATCTTTACTGGAGTCAGCTGGTCCTTATTATATTGAGCGAATGCCGAAGAAGCTCCTTCTTTCAATAAACTATCATTATTTAATAGAACTCGAACATCGTTGAACACTTCATTAAATTCTCCAGGAGGAGAATGTAAAATAAAATTAGTTACAATCCGCACTTTTTCTTGATCCGAAATAGGATCATCACTGTCCGCCGCCATTTTTCTATGATGTACTTAATAACCACGATATAAGAGGTGTTATAGCGAACCTATAGCTGCCAATTTATGTCAAATTTTAAAAGCGCTACTAAAGAATTACCTAGGTTAAATTAATAGATAGGTATTTAATAAATTATAAACGAAAAAGATAAGTAGTATATTCTTTAATCAAATATTCCACTAAAAATTAGATAAGTGTTACATATTTTGGAAGAATTTAAATTTCACATAAATTTAAATAAAATCTGTATCATTATTTAAAAATCTTAGTTGGTGATTACGACACGGAATTAGGACAAGTAAATAACTGGTGTGACAGTGAGGGAGTAAAAACTGAATATATTAAAAAGTTGTAAGTACCTGGGTAGCAGGGTGTAGTGGTGCGGGAACGGGTGGGAATTGCTTTTCATGGACAAATATTAAATATATATATTTTTTGTAAGGTTTTATACTATGCAATTCTAATTTAACTGATTGAATTTATATCAATATTATGTTAAAACAGTTTTTTCATGCTATAAATCAATAAAATCTGTTGAATTTTACTGTGTTATATGTGAATTTTTGAAATCTTAGAGGAAGTGCGCTAAGTAGGTTTCTGCCTTAATAACCATTTAAAAAAATGCTCCAAATATCTTCTAGAGATATTTGTTTGTGAAATTTTTTTCGCCTACGGTGGCTGGGGAACTGTTGTTTTATATTTATATATATATATATATATATATATATATATATATATATATATATATATATATATATATATATATATATATATATATATATATATATACCTGAATATATATATATATATATATATATATACCTGAATATATATATATATACCTGTATATATATATAGTCAGGAATCAAATAGATAAAGCTATTATTTATGCTTTTTAGGAGGATTACTCCATCTAGATGTCATATTCTGAAAATTTATATATATAGTCAGGAATCCAATAGATAAAGCTATTATTTATGCTTTTTAGGAGGATTACTCCATCTAGATGTCATATTCTGAAAATTGATAAATGACACCTGGACACGGGAATCCAACCCTGGACCTTTGGTTTGGTATGCCATTGCTCTAACTACTGAGCTATCCTGGATTCGTCCCGTGCCCACGGTCATTCTTCACTCATATTTTAAGGCAGAGCCTATGATGGACGTGCGGAAATCATCGGCTACAAAAGCATAAATAATAGCTTTAAATATTTGATTCTTAGTATGCAATCCCGTACAATTATAATAATTGTACAAATGTAAGCAATTAACCAACTACCGAGTCGAAGATGGTTGCGTTATCTGATAGCTCGTGATATTAATATAATAACATATTTGTAACTGACGATTTCCACACGTCCATCATAGGCTCTGCCTTAAAATATGAGTGAAGAATGACCGTGGCCACGGTACGAATCCTGGATAGCTCAGTGGTTAGAGCATTGGCGTACCAAGCCAAAGGTCCCGGGTTCGATTCCCGTGTCCAGGTTTCATTTTTCAATTTTCAGAATATATATATATACATATATATATATATATAGTCAGATAAATATATTATTAATCCATTACGGTGGGATGAAAAGGGCCGCGATAAAAGGTCAGTGTTTTTGCAGTTTTTATGACAAAACATTTATTTGACAAAAATAAATATCGCTCCATTATAAACATAGAGTATAATTTTTTTCACATGTTGATATCAACAGTTCCTGTAAATCCATCTCGAGCATAGTGGCATTAGATGATAAACTTTGTGAATGAAGAGAAAAGTTGTCATTAAATTCCAGGATACCTCTGACACATATTAAAGAAATTTCGAGGTCAGCATGTGAATAAAATCAAATTCTATGTTTATACTGGAGCAAAATTCTATCCAGAGGCGTAACTAGGGTGAGCCAGTAGCGGAATGTGCCCTGCGCACCAAATTTGAGGGGGCCACCATTTTAATGGTTGAAAAAAATACAAATTGATTTTTGTTTTGGTTGAATATCACTTTTACCCACCTCGGTGGCGTAGTTGGCTAACGCGCTAGTCGTGTTGAGCTCGACCGCCGAGGACGGGGAGATCGAGGTTCGAATCTCGGTCGGGTGAACTGGGAGTGGTTTTTCCTAAATGGTTTTCCACTCTCCATCCACGCAAATGCGGGTTCACTTCCTCTAAATTCAACCCTCCCAATTCCTAATCCATTAGCGTAATTAGTACTTAAGCGTATAACCCGAACGGGTAGTAAGACGCGATGCTAAAAAATGCTAAAAAAATATCACTTTTGTACCCGTTGAACCATCGTGGTTTACACTTTTTTGCCGTATTCTCTTCTCAATAATCTTATGGACTTAGTACTTGATTAGAACTTCTCTTGTTTTGATGGTGTACCGCACTCACCCTACGCCTAAAAGCTAGAGGCCACTACTTGTCTAAAAGAGGGAGGGTTGGCGGGAGCTAAGGAAATAATTATATAAAAAAGGGGAAACATTTGCAAATTTAAGAAATATTTGAATTATTTATTCAATGTAATAAACAGAGGTAAAACAACAAATTACATGGCCTTACAAGTGAGGCGTGTAGTTGCAAAACTAGTTCACTCCATAAAAAAAGAATTAGCGATGGTGCTGCTATCTTTTCCAAAACCTCTATTGATTTATCATATTCTTGAGATTCAAAACCTGCTCTTTCCCCGTCTATTTAAGCTTTGAAAAGTGAGTGTAGTTGCAAAACTTTCTGAATCCATGACATGTTTTGTTTCAATACTATTTAAATCCAATCCTTTATTTTGTTTCAAAACTCATTGAATCCCTGTACGGCAACGGCGTGATGACATTGCTATTTTCAAAACTCTTTACATCCCTCCAAAATATATTAGTCAGTATTTTAATGTTTTATTCCTTGTAAAATGAGCTGTTGGCTTAAATGATGATAATAATTCGTTTAATTTTGTTAAGTCAACACATGTTACATAACCTTGAAATTAGCATCATTTGTATACTGTCTACTCTAAATGTTAATGTGTTTTAAAACTTTATTCATTCACTATAATATTAAGTTATAATTACATTTCCTGAAGAAAAATGGAAAATGTTGTAATAGCCATACCATCTGGAACGGGAAGGAAAAGAAGTAAAAACCCTAGCACATGTAAAAGGGAGACACTGAATAATAATATAATATTTAGCACCGCGTCTTACTACCCGTTCGGGTTATACGCTTAAGTACTAATTACGCTAATGGATTAGGAATTGGGAGGGTTGAACTTAAAGGAAGTGAACCCGCATTTGCGTGGAGGGAGAGCGGAAAACCATTTAGGAAAAACCACCCCCAGTTCACCCGACCGAGATTCGAACCTCGATCTCCCCGTCCTCGGCGGTCGAGCTCAACACGACTAGCGCGTTAGCCAACTACGCCACCGAGGCAGGTGAGACACTGAAAAAATCAAGGTAAGAATAATACTTTTTTTTATACTATTAAATATGGTTAATAATTGTTTCTGTGAGCTTCTTTTGTCCAATGTCTGCCCATCTACGAAAAACCAAAAGCAAATGAGACATGACATATGGTACAATGTGTTTTTAACCTTACATGGCATAGGCTACAACGTATTTTTAACCTTTGCAGGCACCAATCTAAATCACTTCTAAAAATGCCACAGTGTAAGCATAAGAATAAAACTTATGAATGTGCTACCTTATCGATGCAGGACATTCGCAGATTTCATCAATCACTTTACTATACCACAGTTAAAGTAGACCAAGACAATTTCATTCTAAAACACACTCATCCGCAGAAACCACATCGCAAACGACCAGTCAAAGGAAATCGAAAGTCTAATGCGGTAACAGTGTCTTACTTTGTGAGAACCAAGCAAAAAGGAATGGTTCAGGTATGTGCACATACCTTTTTATCCATTCTTGGATAACAAAATTTCGAGTGCAAAATATATGTAAGAAGTATTTAAATACAATGGAGTCTCCAGTAGAAAAACGAGTTGGGGATCGTCGAACTCAGAAATATGCAAAGAAGAGAATCAGAGTGAGAGCATTCATCAGCAAATTAGAATATGAGGAATCTCACTACACAAGAGAGAAAAGTACGCGTCAGTATATGCCAAGTGATATCACTATAAGGAAGCTATGGAGGGCCTATTGTGACGACAATGAAACTATCCCTGTGAAATATAGTTTTTTCCGAGATATTTTGGTCAGTGATTTCAATATAAGTTTTCGATCACCAGCAACTGATGCCTGCTCGGAATGTATCAGACTGAAGACTCTGGCCACTACAACAGCTTCAAATGACAAAGTGGAATCGCTTGTAGAATTAAGAGTTCACCAGTTGAAATCAAAAGAATTTTATGAAATGCTAAAACATGAAGAAGAACATACTATAAAACTTTATTCGATTGTCAAAAAAATATGGTTTTGCCAAGAGTGCCGGCCAGTTACATATTATTCCAGGCAATTGCACCAATTCAATTTTACAGTTTGCCAATGGCACTCTGAATCACCTCAACCAAAGAACCAAGTCTTTATTTACACTTGGTCTGAAAACGAGAGAGCTAAGGGCTCTAATGAGATTGCATCCATGCTGTACCACAGACTTTGCAACACTAATTTGGAGAACATAACGTGCATTAAATTATTTTCAGATGGGTGTCCAGGACAAAATAAAAACACCACCATGATTGGCATGTTAGCAAAGTGGCTTTCCTCAAGTGCTTCAGGTGTTAAATTAGTTCAAATTACTTTCCCTATCGTGGGGCACTCCTTTCTACCACCAGACAGGGTCTTCGGACGTATTGAAAAAATAGTGAGAAAAAAGGACACCATCATTAAACCAGAACAATATAAAGACATTTTTGCTCTTAATGGTACAGTGATGGATCTGGGAGCAGACTTTTTGGTATATGATTGGAAAGGTACTGTGGAAACTGTCATCAAACCACCAGCTCAATGGCATTTCAAATTTGCATCTTCTAAAAGGATATTGTTGAAAAAGAATATGTCTGGTGATGTCAAGGTGAAAGGAGAGGTAAATTACAGGTCAGATTTAGGAGTTTACAAATCAATACTGAAACGTGAGAAATCACTAAATAACTTGAATCCTTCTCAGTTACCGAATGAGGTTCCAGTTAAGGCAAAGAAACTATTTGATGTGGAAAAGTTGTTGATAAATCATTTTGGGGAAGAATGGAGGGGTTAGAGGACCTTTCATACTATAGGGATTTGATCACCAACATTTCAGTAATGGACAATGATGATGGCAATGGCGTGAATGAAGAATTAAGTGAAATGTCATATTGTGAAGAAGAAGATTTGAGAGTTTAAGCATACAAGTTTTTATTCACAGGGAAAAAAGTACCAATTTCCAAAATTGTATTTTGTTTTATATATTGCTTATTTTATTTTAGTTAGTAGAAACAAAATTTGTATATTAAAAGTATGGACATAAAAGATAACTAACACATTTTCCTATTTTGATAAAGAATAAATAGAATAAACGTGAAAAAATATTGGCGTTTTGTTAGATTTTTCTTTATCATGGACTTTGAAACTTTTAGTAGCAAAACTTGCTGCATCCCAAACTGTAGTTTCAAAAGTGGTTTAATCCATCGATTTGCTGCAGAACTCATTGAATCTATTTTAAATTGATAAATTACTCATCAAATACTGAACATACATTTCCAGACTCATTGTTGATTATTAATATAATTATGATCTTTCACATGAATACTTAAGCTTTTGATTATGTCATTTTGGGAAAAATCTGTAGGTTTTTTGTGTTTTACTGAAAACCATCTATAGGTGGACTGAATAAGTTTTGCATCTGCACGCCTCATTAGTCAAACTGGGGTGTGTTGGAAAACAAATAAATCATGGCTGAGTGTGCAGTTGCGCAGTTCGCAGTACGTTTGAAAGTATATATTCAAACTCTCAAGGTATATTATTATTTTAATTTGAACTAGTCTGGAATAGACAAAAATTATAAACAATATGGTTAATATTGTAAAAAAAAACTAATTTAAAGAACCTTTCTTACATGATTTACCAAGCATCTAGCTCCCCACAATGAATTCAGACAAAACAAATTTAGGATCAAAATTTAAATTTAAATATCGAATCAGATATTTATTAAAAATTTAGATTACTACCATACGATGATTACAAAGAGCTTGAAGAGCCACTTTTAAATGGTTTACAACGCGTCTGATTCACCACTGTGAATACAGACAAAACAAATTTAAATTTTAGGATCAAATTTAAATTTTAAATATCGAAATAGATATTTTCCATTAGCACAAAGGTTTGACTTCTCGACAAAACTTAAACCTTCTCGGAACTATTACCCTCGATACTTTTAAAGAATTCGACAAAATTCCTATATTTTAATATTTAATATTAAAATAGAGACCAAAGCATTGTTACGTTAGAATTACATGTATTTTCACACTAAATGAATCGGAGAATTCAAAAGTCAAAACCTTATTAACCAAAGAAAAAGTTACTTTAATATTTATTCCGAAGAAGATACGTCTACAAAAATAACCTTTAAATGAAACATTATCAAATTTAATGAATTTAATATTATTATTATTATATTATATTAGTAAACCACAAGAGCAATAAAAATAATATTTAAAATAAATATATCAATTAAAAAAAAAGGAATAAAAAAATTGTGACTGACCCGAATATTTCAGGAAATAACAAAGATACTAGCGCACAAGCGGCAATAGGAGACATTAAGTGTTCCACAACAGAATTTACTTTCAAAAATAAAACATTTAGCAAAAATTTACAGATGCCTATACTGAGTGATTTTAACTACATATTAAACCTACGTGTTCAAGATAATCAAACCCATAGTTGAAGAATAAAGTTCATATAATCAATAATATATATAGCCATCCTGGCTAGATAATGTTCTAGTCCTGAACAGGACTTCTCGTGGAGGCGTCGTATGTAATAGTCATCGATGCTAGCTGAACGCTAGCTAGTTGATGGACCTGTAGGTGGGAAATTTCCTTATTAGGAAATTGATTACTAATAGTATAACGTCACACTCTAAGCAGTTGGTGGATAGGATACGTCTCTTTTATCACGTCCGCCAGTTTATTAGTGTGTTGTATATCCATTTGACTTGTCTCCAAGGACCGAACACCAGACACATGGTGAGCCGCTGCAGACTCTAGCTACGTGTATTCAGTCACGAAGACCAGGTAAGTTGCAGTGAACCCAGTGAGTGGCCAGCCGGGACAACACAGTCTGGCCAATCTGCGTATTTCTGGGCTTTTCTCTTCGTTTTTGAATTTGGTGTGAACAGGCTGGTTATGGAGGTCATGCTAGTCCGAAAGATACAACGAGTGAATAGAGCACCTATATAAGACATAGTGAGATTGTGATATTTAATAATGTTGGATGTCTATAGGTATAAGATTATTTGGGGTGGTAGTATACTAACTAGTCTTCTAGTATTTATATTGAAGGATGTCTATATGTTTAAGCTTATTGGGGCGGTAGTAATATTGTGATATTAACAGTACAAGCTAATGTTACAATTGTAGCTAAACATATGTTCATTAGTCATTTCCACCCCACCTCCCTTCTTTCCCCTTTCTTATTCCGCTGTGCGGCCGATTTCTGAGAACAATGTAGCCAAGTAAAAATCATACATTGATGGTAACTAAACTATTGAATGCTCATTTTAACTTCTCTTTTGAGTCTTTTCCCATTTCTTCCCTTTCTAAGCGGTTGATTTCTGAGAGTTGCAACTCTTTTCTCAATACTTGAAACTTCAACCAGTTGTTCAGTTGTAAAATTATATAGTGTGGTGACAGGTGAATGGTGATATATTGATTATTTAAGTTAATTCCATTCAATTTTATATTTATGTGTTTGTAACAATGCTAGTAAAATCAAATATAAGTATTTAATAAAAGCCATGTGGCGTATGTTTGCCAGTCTGTCCACTGTCCAGAGTTTTTCTAAAACTTCCCAATTAGGTACAAAGCTCAAACTTTGCACAATTAATTAAACGTTGTCCCTATCTTTTTAAAGAGGAAATTAACCCCTTCCTTTACAAAATTATGTTATTCCCGGAATACTAAGATCTTCCTTATATATATAAAAAGTAATTACACTGTTCACTGATTAAGACGATTATATTATTGCCCTGCTATAGACAAGAACCATGAACTTTAATGGTGTTACACATGATTTAAAAGCTTTTCCAGACTATTGGTCTGTGAATCACTTGAAGATGGTATGAAACTGTGTGATAATGAATATTCAAATAAAAAGTATCCCAGAAAGAAGAAACAAGTGCCCGGTGTGAAAGCAAAGGATGTGGGCTCTCTGCAAAAGAAGAAATGATAAGAATAATCAAGGAACTATTGATCACCTTCATAATGAAATTGAAAGGCAGATTTGTCCTTCTCCATGAATTGGATAAAAATTGGATTTCTTTTAGATGTGAATAGATTTTTGCTTGACTCAAATGATGACGGTCTAAATACCTTGAAGAAACGTTGTGTCAATCTTGGACAGTTGTATAGCAATTATATTATCAGTTTTTAGCTTTATGGAGAAATTCTGGATTGAAAGAGGCTTCTGAAAAGTCGTGCAAATATTAAAAATTCTAAGACTGAGGAGCTCCTCAAGTTTATCGTTCAGTATAAGGATGAAAATGTTTTTCCAAACTTAACAGTTGCTGTTCAAATAATACTTCACTGTTTCCATCTCAATTTCCAGCTGTGAGCGATCTTTTAGCAAGCTAAAATTGGTCTTATCATATTTGAGAGCTTCAATAGGGTAGGATAGACTTTCTGCTTTAGCCTTGCTCAGCATTAAACGCGAGTAAACTGAAACAACAAATTTTGATGATATTATTAATCAATTTGCATCTGCTAAAGCTATAAAAATTCATTTATAGTGTGAATATCCAAAAAGCTTTTCTAAAGACCATTAACAATTGATTATTTTGCACTGGTGATTAAAATAAAATATTTTATCAACAATATAGTTTATTTTTTTTAACAATAGAAGTGTACTAATATTTTTAATTAGTAACCAATAACAATAGAAGTGTTTTTTGTTTTTATTATTTTGTAGCTAATATTTGTACAATAATTATAACATTTCAGTAAAATAGAAACATGTTTCAGTGGGCGCCATAAACCGTAGTTACGCCTCTAATTCTGTTTATGTTGGTCAAAAAAAGCTTTGCCTTAAAAACTGCAAAAATACCAGGTTTTTCTCATATACGTTCCATCTCACCTTAATCATGCTAAAGCTTTAAAAACATTGAAATCACAGAGCTATTTATTAAAGCCAGACATAAAAAAAATATTTCAACAGCTAAAGAAAATCAAACGTACAATATACAAATAATTTTGTAAATATTCAATATTCAAGAGAAAGTTAAAAATTCTTCAATCCTGTATGAGGCGTTCTAGGAAGTTCTTAATTTTCTATTTAAATTAACTGTATTTTCAAAACCTATGATATTACTTCATTAGGTAAAGCATTATACAATTTAACCACAGACAAGATATTCCTTTCTGAACAAATTTTAATTAGTTGAGGGCTTGTGTAGATGGTTTCTACGTCTTGTGTTATAGTTATGCTTATGCGCCTTTTTAAAATTGTTTTAAACAGAATAATTATTGTTTGTGTAAATTCTTCATTTTTTACAACTGTAAACAAAACAGATTATTTACAAAACAAGACCCACTTGATTTAGATTAGTTAACAAGATTACCACCAGATTGCTACAATGTACAGCCTGGGTATTTAGGCGCGAATAACTATATTTTGACACACTCCCTTAATGACGTCCGCAAAATATTTTTCTAATGTCATAGGGGCACCGTTAAAAAATACATATATATGAGCCAACACACTGAGCACACAAATAAACAAAATTAATTCACAACTTCAAGAAAACTCGGTTACCAAATCGGCACATAGTCGTTGAAAAACCTCACGGGGCAATGGCTTCGTGAGGAGGTGGCAAGCTGATCCTTTGATGCGGTGTATCGCAGCTCGATTCCCCATGTTAAAATCACTCCTGATTGTAATGATAGCGAAATGTCTATGTGCTTGGTACGCTTGTGGTATTCCGGATTCTTCACAAGTTTTATGGCCTTTGACTGTCAACAAAGATCACCGTTGGTGCAGCGGCTTCTTCAAAGATGTCCATGAAGATAGCTCTAAGCCACATAGCTTCTTTAGATGCTGCTGAGACTGCCATATATTCAGTTTCGGTGGTTGAGAGGGCTACTGTTTGCTGTCTAGTACTGCTCCAAGTAATAGGACCATCCGAGATCTTGAATATAGTAGCCGTTGTAGATCGTCTTGTATCAAGGTCTTCGGCATAATCAGAGTTTGAATATCCCACAATCGTAATTGGGTCTTCGGACTTTCAATACATGACTCCATAGTTGGCTGTAGCTTTGAGATATTTGATAATTTTCTTTAAACTTTTTCAGTGGTTTTTGTCAAAGTTGTTGCAATATTTGCTGACCTACCCCACTGCAAAAGCTATATCAGGGGACTGACCGTGCAAATAAATATTAATGGCCAACTGCTTCCCTGTATGGTACATCCTTATTGATTGGTCTTATACTGCGGCTTGTAGGTGAATACTGGAATCTGCAGGCACGCTACAAGGATTAGCGTCCTGAAGATTGAATCTTTTGGCAATCTGGTGTATGTAGGTTGATTGTCCAATAAAGAGCGTGCCATCTTCTCTGTTGTAGCCTATCTGCATCCCCACAAAGAATTCTACTGATGATGTCGTGATCTCAAAACCCTTCTGCAACTCATCGATTACAACGTTGCATGATGTTTTATTAGGTCCTATCACAAGACCATCGTCGACAAAAAGGATTAGAAAGACACGATTCCCCTTAGCATCGGCTTTGTAGATGCACTTATCCCCATTAAATTGCCTGAAGCCAAAATTATTTATGAATTGGTCGAAATTACGGTTCCAGCATCGTGACGATTGCTTCAGACCGTAAAGACTCTTATTGAGTTTACAAACAACATTTGAATCCACCTGTATCCCTTATGGAGAACTCATGTATATCTCCTCTTCAAGATCTCCACTAAGGAATGTGGTTTTGACATCAATTGGGTTAGCTCATAGTTAAATCTAACTGCAATAGAGAGCAGCACCCTAACGAATCATAACGAGTTGTGGGGGGAAATGTTTCATTGTTGTCTATTCCCAACTTTTATGTGTACCCTTTTGCACACAAACGTGCTTTGTATCTCATAATCTCATCCGAAGAATTTCTTTTAATTTTAAAGACCCATTTTGAAGCCGATGGGTTTCTTCCCTTCAGGTATTGATACCACTGTCTATGTGTCATTTTTCTCTAAGGCGTCAACATTCCGGTTTCATCTCCAGATTTTTCCGGGATGTAATAGCTTCAGAATAGATACTAGGAGTATTTTCCTCAACGCAGAGAAGATTCTAAGTGAATCTTTCTGGCGGCTTTAAAACACTATGAGGTCTGAGGCTATGAGTAGGCCTATACATCTAGTATGATTCGTCCTTTTGAAGAATTTCTACCAGTGGCTCACCCGGCTCTGGGGATGTCTTCTTAGTCTCGTAGTCTTCTTGGCTCTCGACTTACAGCTTCTTCATCACAGTCAATTTTCGTGGGCACGTAGTGGAAATATTTTTTAAAGCCTTGTTGTGCTTCATTGAAGAGAATATTTCTTTATATTATAATTTTCTTAGTGTCAGTAGTTGGTAGAATTTCCATAATATCCAACAAGTATCATCTTCTTGGATTTCTTATCCAACTTCTTTCTTCCGTTTTGCACCAGCATATAGGCTTCACATCCAAACGTCCTTACATGCGATAGCTGAGGATTTGTGCCGGTCCACAGTTCCAGGGGTGTGGAGTTAAGTGCCTGCTTTGTAGGCGTACGGTTTAATATGTATACAGCACAATTTACCGCTTCCGCACAAAGCTCTTGAGGGAGGTTCACTGCTGCAAAGCATCGCCCTTGCACTCTCTATAATTGTACGCATATCTCTCTTGAGTAAGAGTTTTCTTCGTGTGTGTATGGCGCTGTTCTCTCAGCAATGATCCCTTTTGAGGCAAGAAAAGCATGAAATTCCACATTGACGTACTCTCTACCATTGTCTGTATGGAGTATTTGCATACTTCGCTTGTATTTTGTCTCTACAATCTTACAAAAATCTTTAAAACATTGTAGTGTATCACTTTTATGTTTAATGAACGATACTACTCTATAGCCAGAGAAGTCATCTTTGAACGTAACAAAGTACTTAACTCCTCCTACAGACTCGACTGGCATGAAACCAATATCACTGTATTTTAACTCACCAAACTTCATCTTTTTGGTGGGTTGGGTTGTTGAACGGAAACTTGTGGTTCTTTCCATATGCACATCCAGGGAAAAAGAAATTTTCTACATCACTTAGATCTACATCCTCAGCTAAGCCTTTTGAGACTAACTCCTTCAAAGCTTTAACATTGATGTGGCCGAGGCGTTCGTGCCATAGCTTCAAACTAGTCTGAGTGACAGAATTGGCTTCTTTTGAGGTTATAGTCTGAAAAAAGAATTTTATACAGGTTATTTGGCTGGTCTTCACCACAAGTGACCAACTTTCATTTTTCAAAAACTTCAACAAAATTGTCTAATTTAACAATTTTCATTCCTAGCTTGGTGGTTTTTCCTTCAGACATAAGGTTCTTTTTCAGTCCAGAACAAATAGGACGTCTATAATGACCAAGTCATGCTACTGACCATTCAGCAACTTCCGAATCATTTCATCACACCTTTCCCTTTGAGAAAAAGCTTGTAGTTGTCACCAAGACGCACAGAAGAACCAACACTAACCTCTTCAAACTTGTCAAAATAGTCTCTGTGCCATGTCCATATGGCTGGAAAGCCTCACTATCCATGGTCCAAGTATTCTCGCAAAAAAATAAATACATGCATTTGCTTCCTCAACATTAATGGCAGAAAAATTTGACTGGTTACTTTGCCTTTATCAGAAACTGGGTGATTTTTTTCTCATTCCGGCAATCACGGGCAGGTGGCTTCTACGTTGGCAGTAATAGCAGGTAAGTTTTCTTATGCTTTAGTTACTTTGTTTTCCTGCTTCATAAAATTGTGGTTTATGTCCACGAGATCTAGTTTATAGGTTAGCTATTGAAACTAAGGCAGTTTCTTGTTCTTCCCCCTTAGTCAGGCTCGCCTTACATTAATCAGACGTGACGTCAAATTGGCAATGGTTTGTTTGTCCTCACTCATGGAAAGTAGGGCCTGTCTGAAACTCTTATATTTCAGAGGTAGACTACTCAAGATCTTGGTCATGATAGCTAGATCGCTGACTGAATCTCCAACCTCTTTTATTTTTGAGCAAGAGCTTCCACTTTGGTGATGTGTTGAGCCATTGAGTCGGCCGAGTTCAAGGTTAAGATCAAAGTCTATTCTTACAAAAACGACTCTATTGAGTAAATAAACTTACTAGCGTACAATTACTTGAAACTTCACTTTTTCGTTTAACTGATAAGCATGAATTTTTCCGTGAGAATGTTCACTCAAATATTGTGACACTAAACATAATGTGCTCATTAAAAACAACTTTCTTGTGACGTTAACAGCCCCGGTGGTATGGATAGCTTGAATACTACAAAACTGTTCTTTTTTTTATTCTTTTTTTTAGAGAACCAACAACGCATTAAATTAATTAATCCTGGGCCCATACCCTTTTAAAAGTCTTTTAAGTAGAATTATTATTTGTGTTAGTTCTTCATTTTTTACAACAATAAACAAAACAGAGATTATTTACAAAACAAGACCCACTTGATTTAGATTAGTTAACAAGATTACCACCAGATTGCTACAATGTACATCCTGGGTATTTAGGCGTGAATTACTATATTCTGACACAACTCACCATTTAGTTAGAAATTATCTAATGCTAACAAATGATATAATTTCGTAAATATACTGAAATATAAGTGTAATTAATGTTTTCAAGTCTTTGAAAAGTTGTCGACATGATTCACGCTTTGTTTATTTCATAAAATTCTAATTGTTTTCTTCCGTAACACAATTATTTTATACTACCAACTAAAGGCGTCCTCACGAGGCTGAGTTTGACCCGTTCCAGACCCATTGTTTCACAGATAAATTTCGGAAGCAGCCGGGATTGAATCCGATACTGTTGGATTTGTAGCCAGGAACTCTGCCCACTAGACCACAGTGGTGGTCATTTATGATTAAACAATATTATTTGGCAGTTCGATAATAATAATGAAATAAGTTAGCTAACAATTTGATTACATTTGTTTGAATGACAAAATTTGTGTATTATTCTTACGTTCAAACGATCATTTAGGTTATAGGCTTGTAGGACGTATTATACTATATTGGCTACATCCGGCGTTGAAGCGGGGAGGGGTGGTTTCTGTTCGTACCTGGTACCATCGATCAAAGTGTGTCTTGGAAGTGTAATTTTGTAAAAATAAAAGTAAAAGAATAACACTATTATTAGAAAAAATATTTATAACATTTAATAAAATTTATAATATAGTAATTATTAGAATTAAAAAATATTTAAATCCTAATGTTATTAATTGCTATTTCTTACTAAAATTAAGAATTAAATTTTTTACTTTGAATCATTAAAGTACCTACTTACTTTAAACCATTAAAGTATTTACTTTACGTCATTAAAATATTAGTAAGGTACAATTTTTAAAGGCACGCCGCATTTACGTCCCCCAGTATCGGTAGACGGCAATTCGAAATGTCCAAGCTCTCTAGGACGTTCTAGTTAAGCTTCTTAAGCCATGTATAGACGGGTGTAACGTGTAATATAATCGATGGCGTGATGTAAAACTATTCGTTAGTTTGGACGCACAACGAGCGTGTAATGTATTGCTCGAACTGAGGTTCGTTCCAATCCGTCAGCTGTCGGTTTTTAGAGAGAACACAAAGGTGCTTGTAGTATACGTTTGGACGTGATTCGATGTGAAATTGCGAATGGCCAATGGTGGTTTGCTTACTTACTTAATTTATTTCTCTTTTAATTTACTTAGCGAAATCTATTTATTTACTTTCCTTACTTATACTGACTTTTAAAGTTACGAATATGTGGAGTGAAGAGAAATCGCTTGAATTGATCGAGATATACAAAAGTAAATTTAATTTGTGGAACCCGAAACATCCATAAATATAAAATAAAAAATAATTAAAGAATAATGCCTGGTTAGAAATGAGTACTTCTATGGATTCAGAGGAATGTAAAGGGAAAATGTTGAATTTGCTAGCATCGTATCAAAGAGAAAGGGGCAAGACGAAAAACAGTGAGGGTACTGAGAAAGGTATTTATTACATATATGCTTACTACATAACTATTATTTCCAATACTTATTCTTAACTAATAATACTACCGAACTGAAATGGCTGATCTCATTAGCGTATCATGTATGTTTTGATATTTTTGATCCAATTAATGTTATTAAATAGTAGTTAAAATCGGTGGGTGACATCCGTGAGAAGTTTTTATATAGTCCACGTATTTTTTGACACTTTAAATCAGAAATCAATTCTGAACCCTGTCACTTTTTAAATAGTTGTGTTTTCCACCAACGACGACGTCTAGATTTATTTTCACCTTCCATTATTAAATACATAAAAGTAAAACCAGCACCAATGCATAGCACCTGTCTGTTTGGCATATTCACAGCGACTGAGTGGATCAGACGATTCGTGGTAGGATTCACGACTTGCTAGTGTGACGTCCAAAGCATTTCACTTTACATTACACTGTTGCTTACACGTTACACCCGTCTGTACGCGGCTTTATAAGTGTTTGGTTTTCACACAGGGAAGAGGGTGCCAAAATTGAGATCCACCCTAGCAACGCCACTCTCTAAATCAACTTATTTAAATAAACAAATCATGAGTTTCAAAATTAGTTGTGCTGAACCTTTTGTTAAGACATTTATTTCATTTAACTAAATATATATTGATGTCAAATTGCCACATTGCCTCGTGTGTATGTAGGAAAGAAGATTATACCCGTAAGTTTTTTCTCTCTCTTACGAATATGTGGCTAAATGATGTCCATCCATTTTACATTATAAAATATATAGGTCATAAGTTCCACTACCATCACAACCAAGCCTACCCCCACGAAATATATATATATGTGTTTAGATCATTGATATCTATAATATAACTGAATGATGAATTCAGTGCATTAAGAAACAGGTCTTGTCTTCTGGTTTCTCTCTTGGTGTGATTAGCGTCCAAGAAACTCTCCATCCTAGGTTTATAAAGAGAATAGTCATTTTTTAAAGTAAACTCCCTCAAGACGCCAATGGTGGTGGTTTCTCCCGTCTTCAGCCATTTTGACTGCAAATGTAGACTCCTTCCTTGGGATTGACGTCTCAGGTCTTCAATTTCGGCATACACTTAGTAAGCTTGTAAACTCGAATATTTGCTATTCTTGGTTTTGGTCAACACCAGATTCGACAGTGGGTCATCCCATCCTCATCGCCAATGTTAAATACTCGCTAATATTTTACCGTTCACACTTTAACGTCCACACTTCCTATCTTGTCGCACAACACATCGCAACGCAAGTCTCTCACAAATCATCATACCGTTTCAATGCCAAAACAATGTAACCAACTTCACCACTGTAATGACCCACGATGATTAAGTCTGGTTCTCTCAATGTAAAGAGAATAGAAGGTTGCGCCAGTTGGAGAAATATATCCGATAGGCTGAGCGTGTGACGTCACTCAAGACAGCGCTTAGGCTGGTATTACACTAAAACATTTTTCTTTGATCAAATATATGATAAAATATTTAACGCCGTCTTTGATCAAAGATGTGTTATTACACTACATCACATTTCTTTCAGAGTTGCTTCAATATATGTTATTAAAAAAATTGACTCCAATGGTTTAATTTCATGTGCGGTGACTGTGAGTGCTATTGTTATAATCTCGTTGCTGCTTAGAACGAAAAGAAAACCTGTTAAACGATTGTGGGATCAACCTTGGGTTGGGAGATGAAATTAAAGAGGGATTAATAGCTGCCTGCTAAAAGAACTTCAAAATGAAGATCCGGAATCTTATCAAAAATATTTATGCGTGGCCTGTGAAACTTGTAATATTTGGTAGCAAAAGTCCAGGGCTATATAGTAAGGGCTGTCTCACTACGGCTCTGGAGGTGGTCCTCTCTCATTCAAGACGTGACGGCACCGGCATGATGGAGCTCGAATGACACATAAAGAACGCTCGAAAGTTCCAAAACATAACTCACATTTTCTCGTAAACTACTTGAACAATCACAGTAATTTTTTCAGAATTTGTTATAAAAACCTTTTAAGACATGAAGAAATTATTAAAATTCCCATATTCCAATTGATTTGCTTTTAAAAAAATTGTTTTCTAATGGAAGAACTATAATTAAGTTTTTATAGCAGACACATTTTCACTCTGTTGAAAAGTTTTTTCCTAATTGAAATAGTTGGGTAGTATAAGCGTACGAAATGATGACCATGAACTGAATTTTATTTAGATATAAGACTCATCTCTGTAGCTTAAATACTTTGCTCAATTTAACGTGTTTAGTTACAAGCTATTTTAGCGTGCCTGGTTTTAGATAGACTGAGTGAGGCTTGTCAGAAAGACTGGTCCGTCAATAATATTTAAACTAGTGATATTAATCACTAGGCCTATACAGAGTAGTAAATAGAATTAATTCAAGCCAAACCTTCTTGAAATTTACAAGAACCTCTAATAATATTGTTCATAATATAATAATAATAATAATAATAATAATAATAATAATAATAATAATAATAATAATAATAATAATAATAATAATAATAACACAGAAAAATAAGTACACAATATAACAATACTTATTAGAACAAAAACCGATCACATGTTTTTATTTAAAAAATAATATAATAATACTATAATATCCCTTGCATAAGCTGCCTACATATACAAGCAAAACTAATACATAACACTTTATATACTACTGTTGGTATAGTAATAATAATAATAATATAACTTGCGTACTCTATAGCATAAGGAACTCACACAAATTTACATGTATTTGTTATTTCTTGAATTGTATTCATTTCTTCAAAAAGAAAAGATTGTATCCATAGCTTTAAAACTAAATGAGGAAACATCACGCATTGGAATTACTACTGTATTAACACGTGGTGATTTGGCAGGTGCCGCGCTGTGTCTGGCCGGTGACGTCACGCCAGTGCTCCCCCCTCCAACTAGCGGAAACAAGGCCACAGCGTTAGCATCAAAGAACTGGGACAGCCCTTACTATATAGCCCTGGCAAAAGTCACTCCATTAATTAAAAGAAAAAATACACACCTAATAAATGCTAAGACTACTTCGCACGTCCAGGATAATCTTTCAGACGCCATTTTCTTTTATCAAACCTTAGAGCATGTTCTTTAACGTAAATATGTGATCAAAGATCTTTGAGGAGTCATCAAAGATACATCACATTTTATTTGATCACAGATCTTTGATCAAAGAAATATGACAGAAATGTGATAGTGTAATACCGGCCTAAGAGCCATGTTCTCACGTGTCATTTTCAGTAAATAATTTCAAGTGATTCATTTGTAATGAAAATAGAAATTAAAGGAATTTGTTCACACCTGTTATTTATTATAATAATCATGTTGCAAATGATCAACTACTGTTTCATTTATTAAAATGGCACTACTTGCTGTTTTATTGTATACAAATCACTACTTATATTACACAGACATTCAAATTGTCTGTAACAGTCCAAAAATGGGTCGGTTTATTTGTCTCGCCACTTTAATACAATTTTTGAGAAATCTCATAACATAATGTCTGTAAATATCTAAATAAATCTTTACATTTAAATAAAAATGAATTCATTAATATTCTTGTACGTGTTCACACGGTTCTTTTGTTTTCATTTTTATAATAATGATAATAACAATGAAGAAAAGTATAAATCCCTTTCACTTTTAATAAAGCGGGAAATAATAATTCAGTGCTATAAAATGAGTGTTTGGACGTTCATTTTGTATTAATTGTCAGTGAATCACTGAAAATGACACGCGAGAACACGGCTTAATATTGACAAAGCTTTATGGAAGACAAATTAAGTCGTTTCTGTATAATTATTGTTAGAAATTTAATATCACGTTTGGGAACATTAAACATATTAATACTTATTTAAAATCCACACCAATAAATGAAAAAACTGAATAAATTACACTTAACCTATTAAAATAGGTTCAAAATTACTTACATGTTGGAACTATTGTATTAAGACTGGCAACATTCAATTGCGTTCTGAAGTTCTTGACATTTTGTTAACTTTCCATTTAGCACCACAAATATCAAAGTCACTATCAGCAAAATGAATGGAACATTCGAGCAAAATTTGTATCAATTGTGTCTTTCCTTTTACATTTTAGCTCCCATGTACGGCCAATTTCTGGATCCGTAGAAAAGGAGTAAAAAGATACAGTATAGTTTTATTATCTTGCAGTTTCGTTGATTATTTACACAGAGTGCAACAGCACAAATTGGCATTTTTTATGTCTAAGAATTAAATAGCCAAAGCTATTATATTAGTTTTAGTGGGGATTTACTCACATTTAGATATATATCCTGAAAATTGAAAAATGACACCTGGTCCCGGTCTCAGGTTTGATTCCCGTTTCCAGGTGTCATTTTTAAATTTTCAGAATATGATATCTAGATGCGAGTAAATCCTCACTGAAACTAATATAATAGCTTTGGTTATTTGATTCTTAAATATGTGATACCTTACAATTATAATAATTTAACAATAACAAAAAAAAACTTTATCTCAAGCTAATACATCTTTTATGCCTATCGCTTTTGTAAAAGAAATAACTACATTTATTGCATTATTAATTTGTTATTCAATTAGGTTTGCTTTAGTTTATAATATACAGAGTTTTAAAACCACCTATTATTGAACCATAGCCTAACTGGATGAGTGATTGAACTAAACCAAATAATTAAATGCCAGGATTATGATCAACTTCATCTTAACATTCACATAATGTAACGTTCACTCAGGGTTAACTTACATTGGGATCACTGAAAAAATTGTTCACTAAAATGAAACCCAATCATTTAGGACTGGTTAGGCTACAATTACTTGCAATAGAAGCGTACTGGATGTACAAAATAAATTAAAATAAGAGATTTTTAGAGTTAGCAAAACACAGAAAAAGTTGTATCGAAGAATTCTTGTACATACCATAAACAAAGTACTAAAGAGCCTTGCTGTTACTCGCAACATGATTGGGTAGCTACAACACATACAGTCTTCAATCACTGTTCACATAACATTCACTTAACATGTAAGTTCTCCCTTATACAACTCCTAAGTTAAGTAAACTTTAAGTTAAGTGCATCATGATGGCTTCCATTTCAAAACATGAGAACCGTTATGTTACATTGTTTTTTAGCACTACATTTTATTACTCGTTTGGGTTATGTGCTCCTTCATGAAATTTAAGTGTACGTTAAATTGACGTAATCCTGGCATTAATGTTTATTTATCTTAAATAAGCTTATTGTGTGAACCGAATTAACATCAGATTTTGTAACAACTCGAGCTAAACATTGGATTTGAACTGTTAGAAAACAAACTGTTTACTAAAACTGAAACCCAATCATTTATGCCGGGATCACAATCAACCTAGCTATCAATTAGGGTTCACTTAACATACAGAAACTAGTGAATGATCATGATTCACCTAACTTAACGTAACAACTTCATCTAAACACAGACGATGGATTTGAACTGTTAGAAAATGGTTTACCAAAATCAAACCACTCATTTATGCCAGGATCACAATCAACTTAACGTTCACTTTTAAAAGAAACTAGTGTGTGATCATGATTCATTTAACTAACGTAACAACTCGAGCAAAGCACGGACAAAGAATTGAACGTTCGAAATAAATTTTCTTAAAGTAAAACTTATTATTAGGCTGGATATTATGTCTACAAGTATTGCAAAAAAAGCTTAGTGAATATACAAATAAAGTGTACAAGAGACTATGACATTTAAGTTGTTTCCAGACTAGTGAGCGAAACACGTTGCGAGCCATATTTTGCTTCATAAAGTTATGTACTTCGGTAGATGACACACACAATGAACAGGGGAAAGTTAAAATTGGCTGCCGCGGCATAATTTATCTACACCTTGCAACAAAAAACCCAAATAGGACAGAGGATAGTGGCAAACTCAAATGTACTTAAGGCGAGCGGAATATAGTGGAAATATTTTGCTCCCCTAACTTAGATTTCAAGAAATTAGTGGTCAACACAAAAACTTAACTCGAATTTCACCAAGTGATTAAGCATCTAATTATTTTCATTGGGCCAAAATGAAAAAAAAAAAAAAAACGAAAAAAACTGACGTCTAAGAGAATCTATAAAAGTTTAGGAAAGACTTGCAATAACATTTAATGAGAATCAAATAGCCAAAGTTATTATTTATGCTTTTTAGTGAGGAATTCTCCATCTAGATATCATATTCTGAAAATTAAAAATGACGCCTGGATACGGGAATTGGTCCCAGGCTCGATTCCCGTGTCCAGGTGTCATTTTTCAATTTTCAGAATATGATAACATTTATATGTTTATTAACAACTGGTGGTTTTTATACCAGTCTACAATAGGTACCTATTTAAGCTCTTTAAACCAGGGAATCAAACCAAAATTTTTATCGGTTCTGGTTCCGGTTCCAAACAAACATTTTAAAGATTATGGTTCTGGTTAGAGCACATTAAAGGTTCCGGTTCTTTTTGGTTCCTGAGAGTGTTACGGTCCTGGTTCTTTAATTTTTTTTAAATTCTTTAGCACGGCATCTTTCTATTAATTCAGGCTACGTCAATGTATTAATTTCGATAATGGTTTTTTTTAATTAATGAGTAAGGTTATATTTTTATATTTATAGGAAGTGCATCCGCATTTTCATGGAAGGAGAGCAGAGAACCACTTTGGAAATAAGACTCTGGATCAAAAGTATTGCTAGATTAAAAAAATATTATAACATCCTTAGTAACAATAGTGAATCCTTTTAATTTGCATCTTGATTTGTCACGTCAATCTCATAGTCAAAAAACTTCCGAACTGAGTTTTCTTTAACGCACCCAGTCAATAACATTATTTAAACCACTTACTAATAAACACAAATAATCACCTCCACACTGTACACAAGGAACACATTCACTGAGCTACTTCCTAATTTAAACTTGCTTGAAAGAATTTAAAGTTTGCATTTTGCCAGCCTCCATCTCCCATAACCCGCTATTATAAGTGTTCAACCAACCCCCAGATTATCAGTCTTCACTTCCAGGAAGAACTAACTACAATAGACTAGACTGCTTGTCCAAAAGAGATGATCTCTTAATTTCTGTATTTCAACTATTGAGGAATGTGGTATTATCTGCTGTCTATCAAAGCTAAATACATCTCCTTAACCTCTAGTCATTAAAGTGAGAAAACAGAGAACAATGTGACAGTCACGACATTCCTCGGAATCTAAACTCATTAGTGTGTATTGCTAATCACCTTAGAAAAGATGTTTCAAACAAAGTAGTAAACTAAAATATATCAAGCCCTTTCAGAACTTACTGAGAAAGGGGGAAAAACAACATTTCAAAATTAAACTAAGCTTAGGAAAGAAAAAAAAAAGTGCAACATGTCAAAATTATATACAATTCTGTAAAACTAGGAAATTTAAGAGCCTTTAGAACCTAAAATTTTTTAACGGCTCCAATTCTGGTTCGGTTCTTCAGAATAGTGTTTTTAGGGTTTCAGTTCCTTAAAAATAAATGTTAATTTCAGTTATCGGTTTCGGTTCCTATTCCAGTTCAACTCCCTGCTCTAAACAGAGTGTGTGTATATATATATATGATAATTAATCTTTTGGGTGGAAATGAAGAAAGAAGCATTTTAAAGATAATCTACCTGCATTTGCGTGGAAGGAGAGTAGAAAACCATATAGGAAAAACCACCCTCAATAGACCCGTTTGGGATTCGAACCCTGATCTCCCCGCCTTGAGCACGCCAGTCTAACACGACAGTGATGCATTAGATCACTACACCACTGAAGTGGGCTGGGACATATTTACCCACAAAATCTACCTAGGGTGACAGTCTATTCTTTATCCCACCCTCTTTCCCCAGAGGCAGTTTCAAACTTATTTTAAGTGTGAAACAATTTTTCTTAGAAAAAGTATAACCATCGTTGTACAGTTTACAACACGCGAGTAATCATATGACTGTAAATATTGTTTTTAATTTTTAAAGATTAGATTCATTTTTATTTATTTACCTCGACCTATTATAAAATGAATTTGCAGTTAATATTTAATATGTCGATTAAAAAAAAAAAATGCAAACAAAATTTTGAGGTTTAGAAAATTTCTGCTTAACTAACATATCAAGCGTGTGACTGAAGGTTAATTAAAAATAAACATTAATTTAAAGTTGCAAGTGGTTCAGCTCGAAGCGCCGTCTAGTGAGTTTTGAGCTGAGTCTTGTAATATCCTTTTATATTCTTCAAAATATCGATAACATTCACTGGGTTGCTGCGAGCATTCTGATGAACCCATTTATCCTGTGTGTACGAGACTCTGCTCGAGGTTCGGCTTGCTAGTCTGGATGCAGCTATAGAGTTTGCCAAAGGTGTGTGTGTGTGTGTGTGTGTGTATGGGTGGAGAGAGGGGGGAGGGGAGATTCACAGAATAATTTGTCTGCATACCATAAACAAACAAAGTACTAAATAGCCCTGTTAATGTGACTTGACTCTCAACATGATTGGGTAGCTAGAACACCATGATACCCATATAATAGAAACCTTCAATTAACGCTCACTTAACGCTAAAGTTCTCCCCTAGACAACCCTTAATTAACTGCATTTTGATGGCTTTTATTTTATAATATGAGAAGAACATTAATTTACATTATGTTATGTGAGAGTTAAGTGAGAGTTTAACTTAATTTAAAAGTGTCCAAAAATATATGATAGGCATTGATATGGAATCAAAAGACACGTGACTAATCATACTTTTTTTGAAGGGTTAATCCCCACATACCACCAGTATTGCTGGGTGCTATAATCCTAGCAAGGGGTCTAGGGTTCAGTTCATTAATAAGAAATAGTATTTTTACTATGAAAATATTTTTGGGGGAAGGAGGAATATTTACATGCATAGGCCCTACATATATAATCACGCCATTCCCTTACGGGGTAGGCAAAAAACTGCATATAGCTCAAAAGACTAAAACTCCATATTTAATCTATCCTCACTTTCTACTTACCTATCCTTGCGTACTCCCTTCATTCAACAACAACCATACACAGAGTCATACATGCTCTTTTATTCTTCAAACTCTCAATGTTTCTCTTTTTCACAAATTCGTTTACACCATTTAATCATGTCTTACTTACATGGTGTTAGTAGACAAGGCTGTGCTATTTTTGTTTAATGTATTCAAGGATAAGTGTATGAAGGATGCTTGGGAGGACACGGTTGCTGTACAAATGGACAACGTGAATGTGAGAGTTCTGCAATACGCAGATGATGATATGTTAAGGGCATTACTACCACTCGCAACTCTAGAGCTTCGCATGGATACATGACTTCAGCTTTATTACGGTAGTGTACGTCAAGCAGCCTTGTTTTGTCGGCACAGAGGTACAGACGTAAGCTGATACTCCGTGGGTCAACTGTTTGAACTTAGGGTTTGATAATTTCGTTGGCTGGTCAGTGATGAAGCATCCGAGTAGCAAGGGCTAGAATGTGTTAATAAGCTTGCAAAAAGAGCAATACATTCAGTAGAATTCTCTTCGATTACATTTCTCACAAGATATCCGTCAATTACGTCCGTAGTTGGTCCATCATTATGAAAAATTCAAATTTTTATGATTGCAATCGTTTGTTCTGGATTGTTCCGAAAAAAAATTTTTTGTTCCATTTTGATAAATCCACAAATGGTGTGTTTATATTGAGATTTGGGGGGGCAACTTCACGATAGACCCCCCCCCCCCATACACTTTGGAAAATTGACATTTACATGGTTGCGATAGAGTTTGTTCCGCAAAAAGTTTCGTTTGCTGTGTATTTGTTCTTGCACAAATGGTATGTGAATTTGAAACTTTGTTTACTCATGAGGGGCCAACTTCTTGGAAACCCCCCTCCCTCAAAAAAAACCTTTTAAAAATTCATGGTGTTTTGATTGCACTCGTTTGTTCCGTATTGTTAGACACAAATTTTTGTTTGTTCTGTTTTAAAAAGCCCACAAATAGTATGTTTACATTGGGTGGGAGAGGGGCCAACTTCACGGTAGCCCATTCCAGTTTTAATAATATCCAGGAACTTATGTTAAATTAGTATATTTTTAAATGATATCGATATTTTCTAATGCATAGATACTCAAACCTATTCTTTTTAATCAAACAGTTGTAGGGATGATAAGATAATGTTGAAAATTAACTATGTATCCTAATTGTTTGTCATGTTTGTAAAATCCACATAACCGATTAGACGCTGAAATTAAACGGTGAAAAGTTGCGTTGGGATGGGAATTCTTTTAAAGTAAATTTTTGTAAATCGATATTATATTTACGAGAATGCAAGAGTTTAGCTGTTAAAAGACTTCATTGCATAGCTATTTTTAGTTTCCATTTGTAAAGAACGTTTTTGATTTAGTCATGTGCATTCATTTCGATTTTTTGTTTAAATTCTTAGTTTGTTTTTTTGGCAAATTTGTAGTAATTTTTTTAGAATTTCAGGCTATTCTATAGATATTTTTAATAACTTTTTTGAAAATTTATTCTGGTTCCGCTTAGTAAACTTTGATTTGAAAAAAATATTTTTATCGTCAAGGAATTTCTTAGTCTTCTTCGTGTCAGAGTTGGAATAATTGACATTTTCTTCCAATCATGTCTCTTTGCGGTCAAAGATACTATTTACTACATCTTAACAGTAATAGTAGCAAACTAAAGGAAGGTGCGATGTCAATACTTTAGGGTAACCTAGTTATGAGCTCTCTTGAGGGGGTAGGAGATCTCGTGTATCTTTCTGTAGTTTCACAACTGCACAAATAGACGAAACCAATATTTTGGAGCTTAGTAGGAAGTGAGGTCCATAAAAATACTTTTTTTACTATGAGTTTTATGGTATGCAATAAGTTGTAGACCAAGATCTACCTAGTTTTTGTATTTCTGACTTGCTTCGCCTTTTTATTGCTTTTTTGTGCATAATGAGTGAATCAAAGGCAATATTTTTCATACTTTGACACAGAGTGTGGGACAATTCTTTACTTGGGCTCTGTGTGACGATACAGATCGCATATACAAAAGGCCATCATCATTAGTGACACTAGTTTATTTAGCATTTGTAAGAGATATAAGAACCAACAAACTAAAATATAATGCACAATAATCTGGAACAAACTAATAAAGTTATAAAACCAAAAATACAAATTTTGTTATATTTTATCTAGTTGAGGGAAGGAAATGGAGCTTAGCATAGTGATAAAAATATATTAATTTTAAAACTATCAACATGAAATAAACAAATTTTTTAAAAATAAATTCAGAACAAAATAAAGATAAACATGTTAAGGAACTCAAACAAACTAGCAACAAACTTTAAATAAAAAATGTTCAAGTTTTGAAAGAATGTGAGAGAGCTACTACTAGAAAAATTTATCGAGGCTTTACAATAGGATTAAATGGAAATCTTCGCAAAAAGAAATCTAAAATGAACCAAGAACGAATTATTGATTGAAAAGATAAAATATCGATTTTTAAAAGTTGTGTGTGTTCATGTGGTGAATATAGTTGCCATTAAGGTGTCAATCCACGCTCCTAGTGTAAATAAATCTTGTGTTTTCCTGCCAAAACGAAATGTGCGTTTATTTTAAGGAACCATCCGGAACAAACTAAGAACAAACGATTGCAATCATAACTTTTTTTTAATGTTATTAGGGGAAAAGGACGGTGAAGCAGCTTCATGGAGGTCCAAAATAAACATATCATTTGTGAGCGTATCAAAACAGAAAAACTGATTTTTTGCTGAACAATCCAGAACTAGCAAAGAAAAAACTATTGTAATCATAAAAAAAAGTGTTTAAAAGGAGAGAAGGGCGAATTCATAGATGTCAAATGTTAAAGTATGATAATTAATTTTGGGTACGTATCAAGACGTAATTTTTTTTTTTTAACAATCTGAAACAAACAATCGCAACCATAAAAATTTCAATTTTCAAAAGTGGGAGGGAGATATCGTAAGTTGGCACTACCAATGTAAACATACAATTTGTGAGATTATCAAAATGGAACAAACTAAATGTTTGTGGGACAACCCGAAACAAACGAATGCAATCGTAAATACATGGATTTTTCAAAGTGGAGGGGCTACCGTGAAGTTGGCCCCTCACGAGTAAATAAAATGTCACAAGTTCATGTCCCATTTGTGCAAGAACAAATGCGTAACAAACTAGCCTTTTTGCAATACAATCCGGAACAAACGATTGCAACCATAAAAATGTAAATTTTCCAAAATGGGGGGATGCCGTGAAGTTGGTCCCACCAATGTAAACATATCATTTGTGGCCCTATCAAATCAGAACAAACGAAAATTTTGCGGAACAATCCGGAACAAGCGAAGAACAAACGATTGCAATAAAAAAAACTAGAATTTTTAAATTGGGCAAACCGCAGACGTATTTTTTTCACAGTTGGACCTACCCATGGTACAAATGGTGGGATTATTTACATTTGGTTAAGAAAATATTAAATATCTATCCATTCCTGTTATATTATTTTTGACGGAGGTATCGTTCTCATCAATAATCTAGGTATGTCATCATCACTTTCCTATACAACTCAAAATTCTTCATTTTTATTGAATTAATCTCACAACTATCACCTTCCTCAGAACTTTGGAATTCTGAATCGGTACATTCAACATCAGAATACTTATAGCTAATAATGTTATCAATTGGGGAGGGAGGAAGTTCTTCCACACCGGACATGTACTCCGTATCACATATGTCTTCTCTGTAATAGAAAAAAATATTAGGGCCTAAATTATCATTTCAAAATGTATATTATTTATTCTAATAAAGAACAAGCAACTAATGATTTTGCAATAGAGATAAAGCGTATTATAAAGATAAATATGTTTTATACACCTAGATAAGTTGTAATTATATATATATATATATATATATATATATATATATATATATATATATATATATATATATATGAGAGAGAGAGAGAAAATTGAACAAGACTGATGATTACGTTGTTCATTTGTGTAAGTCATGTGACATAATAATATATTTTTTCAAAGTGTGCATATATTATATAAAGCTAAACTTCGATAAGGACTTGAATCAGTTGGTGAATCAGGCCAAAAATATTTATTCAAAAAATTACTAGGAACTTGCAGCAATAAACTCGAGTTTACAAAATAAAAGGTAGGTTTATTAATAATTTACCTATACAAATAATAAAAATATATAATTTTTACATATTTTTAGGTGGCTTGTCACATGAGTTCTCTTTCTATAGTTTCCCCATCCTCTCTCCACGTAAATAGGGTGCATTTACTAGAACAATTTGTTTCCTTCTCTCTGCACCCTAGAATAACTCAAACCTCCAAACCTAATCACTAAATAATTCAAAGTACCTAAAAACATAGGAGAGCGATTATATATAAGTTTATAAGCTACATCTTGTTTGGATAGTAATACTTTAGTTATTTTGATTAAATTAATTCAAATAAAAATCGTTCTTTCTCTTTCACACACATATTTTTTTATGACTCATATGTAATAAACGACATTCCTTTGTGAATAGAATAATTATTTCATTACATTATTTATTTTCAAAAAAATAATAAAAAAATTGGTAGAAAGACTGTCGTTACAATAGTAAATAGCGGTTTTTCATTTGAAGTAAATTCAGAGTGCTTACACACTTGCAAATGCAAACATCAATTACTACTATAATATCATACTTGGGCCTAAAATTACTCTCTAAGTGAGTTCGAAATATATAAATAATGAACACTATACCTTCCTATATTGTTTAGGTATCCAACAGGATATCTCACTGATTGGGACATCATTATAGACTACTTCTACTTGACCTGATTATACCCCTATAAGTGGGATTAACAGAGAAATTCTAAATATTCAAATATAATAGTTTCCAAAATGTAAGCCATATAAAAGGCTGGAAAAATTGCCAGATTAAACGTAGATTCTTGCATTCATACCATTTTTAAGGCGATAAAAAAATCTATTTCTTATCAAGCATATTTTCAAGAGGCCACTCAATTAATAATTTTACAGCTGTGGGAGAGAACGTAAGAAAATATAAGCTATACACGTGATATAATGATAGTACCATAGCCCGACACGTTAGCTCACTTGCTTGCAGGATGGTCTACAGTGCAAAAGGTTTCGGGCTCGATTTCCGGTAGGGGTGTAATATTTTTTATTTGATCAATTCTCAGCCTTCTTCTGGATGTTGTATATGTCTTAGAATTCAATAATTCTTTTTAACCGTGTAAACTTGCAGTATTCCTAAAATTAACAAATATTTGAACAATATAATCAATTTAATTGTAACCACTTGACTTTTTGGGTTTGCTACTTAAAGTAAAATGCATATATATATATATATATATATATATATATATATATATATATATATATTATGCTTTCATAATCACCATCTATGCACACATTATATTTACCTATAGCCTATGGCTAACTAATTTGAGGAAAATCGTCCAGATGATTTAAAATGTAGATAATAACAAAATTTTAATGTTAATTAAAATGTAATTGATCAATAAAATTTATCATGCAGATAATCCCATATGAACCCATATCTAAGTCTGACTGACAGTATAAATATTCTTACCTCTAATTAAAAATATAAATACATATTAAAACATAGATAATTTAATTGATTTTAATAATTGCAGTTCTCACTAAATTGAAGATCATGAAACTATTTTTACTATATGTATATTAATGTATTCAGGGTATTATTATTATTATTAGCACCACGTCTTACTATCCGTTCGGGTTATACGCACTTACGCTAATGTGTAATGTTAGGGTGATTGTGAAATGAAATGGAAGACCTACAGTTTAACGTGGAATCCGAACCACGGGGTAGGCCTGGCATTCCTCACATTCACAAGTTGTGTTCAGGGTAATAAGTTTTGCCAATTTAAGTTATATAAAATAATGCCTTTTTCTGCATAAATAATGACTAAATATTTTAAATAGCTAAGAAATTAAAACACTATAAACTGCCTAAATTACTTTATTTATCATGAAAAAGATTATTTTTACAATGGCTGTAAAAAGTGCTTTCAAATGTTAAGTATTTACTTCATCATTCTTGATATGCGATGTGTCAAAGCCTTGCTTATCGCTTACAGCCATTTATTGTTTATTAAATTGTATATTCTGTGTTACTGATTCTGGAAAACCCTTAATATATAAAATAAACATAAAGCCTATCTGCCCATATAATACATTATGCTCATTCTCGGTTTCAAAGATTGACGTTTTCCAGTTTGTAAGGGAAGAAACCATTGTTTATTATTTTAATAATTTTATATATATATATATATATATATATATATATATATATATATACTTTACAGTTCACAGAGATCACAAATAAAACACAAATCTTTAAATTACTACAACATGTTTCAATAATGAAATAACTCCGGCATTGATATAAAGATCAATATCACTAAAACATGAGGCTAATTATTTCAAGCGACAACTTGTGAATGATCGTTCAAACAGAAATCTCGCATGGACGGCAGATTACTTGGATTTCTGTGATAATACAGCTGGAGTAGCCGCTGTGTGTTGTGCAAATTGTGGAGGCGGGCGCTATCACCCTTTCTTGTAAACTAAGCTACACTTCCCTACAAAGTTTTGATCTGGCGAGCCAACTTGGAATTTCAGTGCATATTTTAATGTCATATGGAAATCAAGTTATTCAGTAAATCGTTTCATATTTAAATCTGAATATATATTTATCTTAAGTATACACATCTATAAATCGTATGAATACTAATATTTAATATTTATAGATTAATTAGTATGTATACTCCATTCACGGTAGGAATTACTCTCTGAAAGGTCTTTTTCCTACCAATATCCTACTATATAATAGATTTCTGGTAGGGAAAAGGCCTTTCAGAAAACAATTCCTACGGTGAACAGACTTTAACAATTGTTGAATTGTGTTGATTTTAAGAGAACTTTAAGTATACATATATAAAGTATGCTTCTACCTACGGTAAAATCCCAGCTTTATCAAATAGGTATAGTATTAAAGATACTAAATTTAAATTTTCAAATTTTTATTTCAAAAACTGTGGCCTAAAACTTGATTTGGAAAACGTAAAAATGGAAGTTTCTTACCCTCATAGCTCGTTAGAAAAAATACATAAAAATATATTTATGGTGTGTAACATTTCATAGAAGAAAACTCTTTTGAATGGTGGAAAAAAAAATTTCTGTACATATGGCCTTAATGGATGAGAATGAAAGTGACTTACAGAATACATTAAATTGATTGAATGTGGCAACAGGCAGAATGGACCTTCGTGTAAATGTCTCCAAAACTAAGGTGATAATTTTTGGTAAGGACGGATCAGGAAAGGATTGTCGGCTTAATATAAATGGAAATCTGTTAGAACAAGTGAATGATTTTGTGAGTCTGGGCAGAATGTTCTGTAAAAATGGAAGGATGGATCGGCAGACGGATGAATGCATCTCGTAGAGTAGTTGTATGTATGTGGACTATTGCAAAGACTGAAGCCATATCGAATGAGGGAAATAAAAAAAAAAGTGTGTGAGGAATATTTAAGTTTATGTATATATAAAACTTAAAGATTCCTCACACACTCTTTATATATAATCTATATATTATATATATATATTAGCTATATATTATATATATATATTATATTATATTATATATATAATATAGGGCAAACCGGGGTAATTTCGCAATATTAAGGTTAATTGCCTTCAATGTCTACATGAATTAATAAACAAATTTTACAAAATCAGTAGTAATAATAATAATAATAATAATAATAATAATACTTAGCACCGCGTCTTACTACCCGTTCAGGTTATACGCTTAAGTACTAATTACACTAATGGGTTAGGAATTGGGAGGGTTTGAATTTTTATAGGAAGCGAACCCCTATTTGCGTGGAGGGAGAGTGGAAAACTATTTAGGAACAACCACCCCCAGTTCACCCGACCGAGATTCGAACCTCGATCTCCCCGTCCTCGGCGGTCGAGCTCAACACGACTAGTGCGTTAGCCAACTACGCCACCGAGGCGGGTTACAAAATCAGTAAACTGTTATTAAGGATAGAGTATATATTTATGTGTATAGAGCCTTTTTTTAATACTATCACCTAGTACAAAATATATCTATCTTAAAGAGCACAACTAAAAACCATTTAGTCTTGTGAATTTTGAAGCACCCATTTAATTTCGCAATATTACCAGTTTAATATCGCAATATTTCTAAATATTGTTTCAGAATCCTCTAAAATTTTAATAAAAGATTACAAATTAATAATAACATTATATGTTGTGTCTACATAGAAAAAAATATTTAGTTATTATTGAAGAAAAATAAGGTATGTATTTGAAGAGTTCACTGTTAAAAATGACGGATGTCATAAATCCTTATTTATCAGGAAATCGGTTTTTAAAGTTGAAAACCTTTATATTGGACGACTATCTATTTTATTTGGAAAAGCATTTCACTTATCTATGCTTTCAAGACAGTAGAAACAAACTTAAAATATCAAATAATTCCAAAACATAAAATAAAATTTTTATATATAAAAAATTTGTTAACTACACAATAAAACAGTGCAAAAACGCTGAATGTATGAAAAATATCCAAGAATGATGATTGTCATGGGGTAGAAATTTAGCACTTATAAAACCAAAGAACAGTACATGTCACATGTGAAAGTTATTATAAAGACATTCATTAATAAAATTCACTCATCTCTTGTCACTGTGATTCTTTATTTTTCTATTTGACGTCCTTATCTCTCTACGCGGAAGCATACTATAGATCTCCCTGACCTCTTGTCCACAAAATTGCATGAGATGTTGCAAGTCTATGAACTTCTCTCACGAAATTGGCAGGAGATCTGTAACATGATCAGAATCATACAATTGTACTATCTAGCTGATAATGAGCTATCCGACCATTTATTTTCTGCAACCTTCTTCTCTGCTTGGTACTTGTCACAGCTGGCACAAGTATCACATCTTGGGTACCTAAGACTTATGTTAAACTGTGTATTTAAAATAGTTCTGTAATACTTATAGGACACTGTTAGTAAGTTTTGTTCCCTGTATATCTCATACATTTCACATTTAACACATTGGGAAGGTATATTTGATCACTTTTGTGCTTAGAATAGTGACCAGGCCTTCCCTTAAAAGAAGCAATGTGATTGGTCACACTTTTCTCAACATCAGGAGACATTTTAAAATGTGACTGACTGTATTTCCACCGCTTAACTTTTGGTGGCGGTCCAATCTTCTTACACGATGTCCGTAATGTATGTACCCTCCTTGACGTTATACCATGGATAGATAGAGAAGCCTTCACAAACACTGAAATTTCACTCACAGAATTATCATCCCAAACTCTATGTTTGTAGGTGTAAACATTTTCATGAAATTTTTCATTTTTTCTTCTTTCCCGGACCTATGTTTTTTAAATGCATTAACTGACATTAAAACAAACAGATATGAGTTTTTTCATCATAGCTTGCCATTTGATAGAATTAAATAATTATACGTTTTCTTTGTATATCATAAACATTTTTAAAACAATTAAGCCGCACACAGTCACAGTCTGGGCCAGTCTCGTGACTACATAACCTTACATTCTTGATAACTTCACTCATCCTACCACTTTTCTTCCCTTTCTTACTTGGAGCTGTTTTCATTTTACTTGATACGGGTTCACTATCACTATCTGGATTCATGATGTTTGTATACAGAACCAAACAAAAAGGAAGCAATTAAACAAACACCACAACTATCTAAAACAACAGACCGTACACTAACTGCATCACTGGCAAACTGCAAACTTATAGTGCAATACACAGGTCATTGGAGCCTTTTTTAACGACAGACAACATTCTTTTCCTGTATGGGATTTCTTCTCTCCTCTGTAACTCAGGAACTATCATCATTAATGCTGTGGACTCTTGTGGTATAATTCTACACCACCTGAAGTCTACAACGTGTATCTAAAACATTGCATCAAACTTTGGCAGGCTATTCCTTGGGTGAAAATAGAATAATTCTCATAAGCAACCTAGGGTCCATCTTCAATATTAAGGGCGGTATACACCCCTAAAGATAGAGCTAAAAACGACTGTTGTGTGAAATATTATGAAAACTGCTTAGGGTATTACAATGAATATTTGTATACTACTTATTGAAACCTTGATCATTAATAAATTAAAGGTGCTGTTACCGTTACCCACCCCCATTATGTAAAAAAGGGGGGGGTTGTAAGACTTTTTTCTGCAATAAAATATGTAAGAGTAAGTATTGCCAATTTTGACTTAAGATTGCAAAATATGGAGTAAAAATTAACAAAAAAGGTGTCTTGGAGAAACTGTCTAGCTTTCCCCGTTTCCAAGATAATCACACAAGTTTGAGCTCAGAGACAAATGTATCTAACACAGCTATACTGGCTCCCTACCTGGCAGGAATTAACACTTGTCTTTGAAATCAAACATGCATGATTATCTTGGAAACGGGGAAAGTTAGACAGTTTCTTCAAGACACCTTTTTTGTTAATTTTTACTCCATGTTTTGTAATCTTAAGTCAAAATCTGTAATACTTACTCTGACATATTTTATTGCAGAAAAAGTCTTACAACCCCCCCTTTTTTACATAATGAGGGTGGGTAATGGTAACAGTACATTTAATTTATTAATGATCAAGGTTTCAATAAGTAGTATACAAATAATCGTTGTAATACCCTAAGCAGTTTTCATAATATTTCACACAAAAGTCGTTTTTAGCTCTATCTTTAGGGGTGTATACCGCCCTTATTATTCAAGATGGACCCTAGGTTGCTGATGTGAATTATTCTATTTTCACCCAAGGAATAGCCTGCCAAAGTTTGATGCAATGTTTTAGATACACGTTGTATATAACTCATTTTCACGAAAAAGTGACATCTATCATTTTTGCAGTGGACTCTTCATTTGCTATTTATAAGAAAACAGTACTCAAATAGTAAAGACTAAAAACCAATTAAGATTGGCTGAAGGAAGACTAATCCAAATTGTCTATAGGACTATCCAAATTTAAAAAAAAACTTGGATGAAGCAATATTATAAATAGCTCTTACAAGAGTAGGCACTGTAATTTTCATGAAAACTCTCCAAACGAGGACCACTACAAATAGTATCTAGGACATTAATTAGGGAAGGGGAGGGTATAAATGCCCTAAAATTTGTTTCTTGCCCCCTACCCCTTACCTTTTTACATAAATAAAGTTCCACTACTACTGAATAAAATAACAATGTTCTTATTGCTTAGGGTTTAGTAGTAAGTCTTAACATCATGTCATAATCTTATGATTTTGAACCTCCCCCCCCTCCCCCTATTTAAATTCTCCCTAGGCCCATACTCCTGTTTATCGGCTTATTAGGTTAAAATCATTGTTTGTTTTTGTTTAGTAAGCAATTAACCTACTTCCAAACAAATTTTAAAACATTAACTTGAAATAAATAAAATACTAATATTAATTAAATAAATGTTAACGTATGTTGAAAGCACTTGCAATTTAGTTTATTGCCAAAAACTCGTAAGAAAAGCTAAAATGGCAACAAGAATTTACAAGCTGACTTCTTTTGAAAATAATGCAAATTATAGCTTAAAATAGCTATCGTGTTGTAAGTAAAATAATAATATGGACATTAGTTCATACATTCAACAAAATAATGTTTAAAATGTCCAAAAAAGACATGAGAGTTTCACAAACAAGAAAAAAGAACAATTTACAAACATTAATTATTGAAGTTCCAACAACATCCACCAGAATTCACCAATACTTACAACGAAAATTTGACGTCGTTTTGTATGGTACTGTGATCTAGCAAAAGTATTTTCTGAGCCCATACTTTCTGGTTAATTCTGCAATAAAATAAATGCAAAATATTGTGAAATTACCCTGGTTTGCTATATAGACCTCTGTGGTCTAACGGCCAGAGTTCCTGGTCAAACTCAGCCGTGTGAGGACAAATGAGGAACTACTTGAATACAGAAGTAGCAGTTCCAGTTTATAAAACTGAGATTAACAGCCGGAGGACTCACTGTGCTGACTACATGACACCCTCTATTCACAAATGTTGGCACTACCATCGCTCTTAATAATGCTTGCTTGGCCGGTATAGCTCGCTTGCAGGCTCACACCATGAAGTTTTTAAAAAATACATTTATAAACAACCCCTTGAAGATCTAGACTGAGCTCTTCACTTGTTGCTGACCCAGACACAGACCCAACCCAACAGAGAGACTAAAACCAGTAATGATTTTTATTCTCAACACACTGAGATGTACTCCTTGCTGTCTTTCCCTAAGCCACAGAGCACGCTGCTACATGCTTTACTTTTTTTTTTATTGCTTTTCTGTGTACTTGATGGTGTCCTTGCTATGATAACATTTCAAAGAGAGGAAACTAACAACTTTTCTCTTCTTTGCTAATGGGTTATTTATAAGATATTCGCCTCTCCCCCCTTTCAATCCCCTTATATATGAATACATTTTTCTACCAAGTTCCCTGACCATTCTTTGGGGTCGGCCTGTACACATTATATTACTCTTTTTGGGGATCTTCACCCAACCCTTAGTCATACCCATCAACATACTTATTTATTTTCCCTATTCTCTTTGTTTTAATGCAAGACAAATGTAAATCCAACATCATTTCTGGGTGCTAAAATAGTGAGATAAAAATGATTAACTAGTGATCCCTGCAGTTGAACTTTCGTGTGCATCTAGTTTGATTGGAATTTCTTAATAATAGAGTTTAAAAAAATATATGACAAAACCTCCTTAGCTCAGTCGGTAACGTGTCTGCCTACTGAGCTAAGGTTCCCGGGTTCAATTCCCAGCATGGTCAAAAATTTCTCCCCAATGAAAATATGGGTTTACCATTTCACATTGATAAATTAACAGCCAGGAACTGGATGTTGTGCCTGTCCTATTTTTAAGCTAGATTATAAGGCATATGAAGCTACGAAAGGCCTATCAAGCTGGTAGTGGAAAAATATATGGCTTGAATAAAAAACTGAGCTGGACCACAGGCTGGAGACAGTAATGGATTTAAGTGACAAAAACTCATTATTTACTCTATATTATTGGTACCTGGATTATGTTGAAAAATGCCCAGTGGCATACACCACTCCTGTACAATAAACTTGTACAATTCAGCAGCATAAAAGCTTTGGCTATATTTCTGATGATCTTACATATCAATCACAGACTCTTTCTTATTATTCCAATGAATTGGAAGAAAACTATTAATTAGCATGTCCCGAACCTCCCCTCATCTGTCCCAAAAATAGAAGAACCTCCTCACATCAGTAGCGTCTCATGACCAAAGTTCTTAGGCAAGCTTGGAAGGGGTGCTCCCAAGCTTAAAAGGGGAGGTCCTGAAATTTTTATTTTTATTTTTTATGCTTTAAGAAGCTATTTGGAGTTTTTTTAATGGTAGTTGTGGCTTTGGGCGTCCTTCTGTGATTTATATTATTGTGTTATTACTTATTATAGACAAATACTTATAAACTTTTATTTGTTAGATTTCCCTGATACAACTTAAAACAAAAGCACCTGCTACAGTAATATCCACAAAACTATAAAGCCCGGTACACACGACACAACTTCTTGTACAAAAAGTTGTGCAAGAAATTGTACAATATCTTGGTCAAATTTAAGCCAGTGATTGTTCACGCGGCATTTGTGATTGCATTCAATATTTGAAAAAAAAACCATGGCATTTTTGCCCTTTTTATGGAAAAATAATTATTGAATGATTTGGAAAATATTGGTATTTAATGTAAATAATTTCTTAATAATTCCTAAATATTATGAAAATAAAAAAATAATTACTTTCAATTTATTTTATATTTCTTTAAAATAGTAGAAAACCTTTTTATTTGGGTTTAACGTCCTTCAATTATAATTATTTGTTTGTTTTCAAGCATTTAGCTGTCTTTCTTACAATCACTCTTTAAAAAAATAGTAACTGTCTAGCAAATGCAATTTTCGTGTTTACAACTCAAAAATTGTACAAGAAAAATGGCTAATATAGGCAGGGGTACACCCACAAAGTTATCTTTGGGGGCTAAAGTCCCCCCCACCCCCCAGCTGAAGGCCCTTCCCCAGAAAATTAAGAATATTACAAAAATATGATAAGCACTATGTTCTGTCAATAATCAATTATATTTGTTAATTACATTTAATATAAACAAATAATTGTGCATAGTTAGGGCTTTCAAGATACTTTTATATGATTTTAACTTTGCTGTAATTTGCACTAAATGAAAACTGACTGTGATACCATAATTTTCTAGAAATGGTTAAAGTCTTACTCTTGTACATAAAGTTTTGAATTGGGTACAGTATTGAAATTATTATTAGAGCATTATGTAAACACTATTGTACAGGAAGAGGAAAGGACAGTGATATTATTATATGCCCCCACTCCACCAACTGCAAATCCTGGTGTGAAGAAGAATGTGTAAACACAGACCTGTTAACCAGTAGCGTACACAGGGTTAGAGGGTAGGTTGAGGACCCGATTTTGATAAAAATTAGCTTAAATATTACCATTTGCATTCTTTGAAATCAAAATTTTTCTCAGGGGATAAACCCCAGTCCCCCATCTTTTAGGGGGCATCGCTGATTCTCTATCTTTCTTATCCCCCTACTTCAAATCAAATTTCCAAATATTACAGTAATTGAAATATATAATGGTGCAATTATCAAAATTATTATGTAAAAAGCCCCCCCCCCCCTCAGCTCAAAATCCTGGGTGCACCCCCTGGATAGAGGGTGCGTTCTATTTCCTGAAATTGTATACAATAAGTTGTAGAAAACAGATTTAATGCCATACCATACCTCTATGTTTTGAAAGGGGAATAGAGGGGTAATGACTTCGGTTCTAGTCGTCACCTTTCGGGCAAGAGAAATCTTAGTTCGGCTGCTTGCATTTTTGCCTGACATCCTCAGCTCTTCCTCTTCTCCCCCCTCCGAAATCTATGACGTCACAAATAATAATTAAACTAGCTAGAGCAATGGGATGAAAGTCGGACAAATACAGACTTTCAACCACCATTAGATGGACTCATGCACGTCTTGCATGCATGTTACAGTCATTGCCATGTATGGGATTTTTTTTTTCAAACCCACTGATGCTTGAATTACATTAAAATGATTACCAGGAGAATATTTTTGCAAACATTAAATAAAATAATTACATATCTTCAATCAAAGGCAAGCAGTGCTTGCCCTGACATGAGGCCATTGCCTCACATTGTCATTGGCAAGGGGATTTAGTGCTTGGAAGGATGCAACACAAAAGTTCAATAGTACACACAAGAGGGGTTATAGCTTTCATGTTTTAGTCACTTTGCTTCACATTTTATCGTTAAGTAATTGTTTGTCTCTCATTCCTCTTAGTTTTCATGTCTTATTTTCTTTTCTCTCATTAGTTATAATTCTTTATTTATGTTAAGGAAGCTAATGATGGCTTTTGTTTCAACCCATCTTTAAACTCAAATAGAAATCATATCCACTATTCAAATAATTGGCTGAGGATCAAACATTTGCCACCCGTCTGAAAGTTTTTTTTTTTGTTATTTATAAAGAGTTTCCTTATCATCTTCATGTATAAAGTTCAGGCAGCCTTATTAAAACTGACAAACAGACAAACAAAACACTATTTGAGATTGTGTATCTGTACAGTTACCATCTATTAGAAATTCTGACAAACTATTAACACAAAATGGCTCTAGTTGAGGTGTTGGGTTTTGGTTTTATAATCTTGGTCATTGCAGTGTTTGTGTTATATCTTTTATTTCCTTACCATTTTATGTCTAATCAGACACACCAACTTATCAACAAGATACCTGGGCCACCTTTACTTTTTGCCTTTGGGAACACTTGGGAATTTTTCTTGGAACCAGAAGGTAAGAGAGAGATAAGTAGTAGTCGTTTTTAATTCACAGATAGAAGAATTTTGTCTAATCACTTGGTGACAAAGAATGTGACTACATATCAATATGTACAGTGTTCATATTCTATTTTGACATATTTCTTATTATCTTTAAATTATACCATATCTTTTATAATTTTTAATATTTACTATTAACATGATACATTATAGTTAATATCAATTGTGTAGCATTTAGATCAAAGGATGCAGTCTATAGTGTGATTACAATCTTTAAAATAAATTAAAAACATTTGACTTAATTATGAAAGTAGGTTCTTAATTTGTTACATACCTATTTAATTTGTTACTATAATTTGTTATATTAATTATCATTAGATACTTCCAATCATTCTTAATTTGGTTACTAACTATTTTTTCCTATGTAACTTAAGCTATAAGGTTGAATTTAAGACTGATTCTATTATATATATATTAGTAATATATTATATAATATAGAATATATATATAGTAATAATATATAGTATAAATATATATATTTCTTACATGGATGTGAACATTCTGTTAAATCAATTATTTGTCATCTAATGTAATTATTGTAATTTGTTAGGACTATAATTTGTTTAAAAAAACTTTTTTAATTACCTATACCTAACATAAGAGTGCCTTGGAACCTATAAGCAAATAATATATTTAAAAACTCCGCTTTCTAAACTTAAAATGTTCTTAAATGTGTTCAGAGTATACTATGAATACAATAGCTTCAAGTGTAATATATTCAATATTTAACAAGTCCGAGGTGGAAATAATTCAGGTATATCAGGGTTTTGAGAGTGTTGAATTCTTAACTTAAATTAATATTAAGTAAAACCATTTATACATTTTACCATTAAATACCGAACCTTTATTATATATTAGCAATATTTTGAAAGCGAAAAACTTACAAAATATTTATTTTATTTTCAGAATTTTTTTATAAAATGTTAGAGCTTCATGGAAGGTATCCTGAAATATTTAGAATTTGGATTTTAGGGAAGCCAACTGTAGTTCTCGTCAACCCAAAGGACATTGAGGTGATTAGATATTTTATTTGAACAGATCTTGAAATATATTTTGTTATGTATATAAGAATTGGTTTTTATCTGTTAATAACATCAATACTAATGCAGGGGATGGCTGCACACCAATCACAGCAGCAATATGAGTCAGTGGTAGGACTCGCTTGGTTCCTGTGCTGTAAGTATAAAGTCGACCTCGGTGGTCTTAGGGTAAAGTGCTCACCTTAGGACCCATTGTTCATGGGTTCAAACCCAGTTAGGGTTGATGGATTTTCTTGAGCGATAATAATACTTGGAAGTTAAGCTGTCACTTTCATGGCAATTGTGGCAAGTAAAAGAACCCAGCAAGGTATGTGAAAATACCTTTCCTGGCAAAATTAGTAGGTTTTTGGAAAAACATTTGATTTGTTTAGTAAAGAATGTTTAATATTGATAAATTAAATTCAATTTGTAGTTAAATTAGGTTGTGCAAGTTGTATTAAATTAACATGAAAGCCATAAATGTGTAGTATAATATAATATATATGCACAATATTTTATTGATATTTGAAAGAAATTGGTAATATTAATTACAAGTTATGATACTTTATAGTTATGAATGTCTTGAAATTATAACAAACATCTAAAAATTCAATACATATTAAAATTGTAGACATTTGAGTTATACTTAGAACTATGTTTTTAAAAACAAAGGATTTTGTGATCATGCATATTTTGAACTTATTATAAGGGTTAGGTGTCAGGGAGTTTTTTTTTATAGAAATAGCACCCGCATTAGTGGGGAGAGGGAATGGAAAAACTGTTGTGATAAATCACATGTAGTAAACCCAGTGCACTCGGCCAGGACTTGAGCCTTGATATCATCCTCAGAGATTAAATCTATTGTGAACATAAAAGTATTTATTATGCAACCACAACTAAACTTAAATATTTTAGTAATATTAATAAGCTAAAAATAGATTTAAATAGGTATTTTCTCGACAGATAGTTTTCGGTTCCAATGGGCACACAGATTAATAATGTCAATCTCATCTAGTTTGGTTTTCTGGTGACAGCAGGTAGAGGTTCAAATCCTTGACAGGTGAAGGAAGGATTTTTTTTTCTAAATGATTTCCAACTCTCCCTTCATGCAAATATGGATACTTTCCCCCTAAATTCTACCCTAATCATCCTGACACAAACAATATAATTAGAGATACCCGCTTTTTTGGCAGCATGGTCTAAGGCATTACTGTCATGATAGACTAGACTGCCAATTACGAGGAGATAGTGGTTCACTCCCGGCCAGGTGTACTAATGGTGGTTTTTCCTATATCATTTCCCACTCTCTCTCTCTCTCTCTCTCTCTATCTCTCCCCCTCTCCACACAAACGCGGATACACTTCTTTTAAATCCAACCTTTCTTATCCTTAGCTCATTAGTAATTAGTACATAAGTGTATAACTCGAATATGTAGTTAGATGCGGTTTTAAAAAAATATCTTTGATTAGACGCACAAAGAATAAAAAATGTACATTACAATGAGAGCCTGTTGCCTTTGATCATTCTGCGGTCAGCGCAGGTATGTGAGTAAATGTTAACCATGTGTATAGTGATCTCCAAACAACCTGAGCTTTGCTTGATTTCTTACCATGTGAAGAATAAAACCTGACTACACAAGGATTCAAATGAAAGTCTGTTGAAGTTGGTTGGTGAGCATTCGGAGCTCATTGCCTCAATGCCTTGGATCAATTCTAAGGTATTAAAAGTGAACTAGCACTTAACCATGTTTCACTGATACTCAACAGATAGTTTGCAATCGAGATGTGCAGTCTCAAATCCTAGCTGGTTTCAAGTTATATAAATGCCTTGATTTGTGGTATTTATACCTCAGTTTTAGCTTATGTGGTGCTGACTGACAGTTCACAGCTGACTTCTGACAGTCAACATTTAGGTATATACCTAAATTTTGACTGTCAGAAGTGACAACTGCTAAAGACATGTTTTTTGCAGATCATATGGTTCGGCATAGGGATACATAATTTGGTCTGGTAGCTTTTTAAAGCCGTCAGAAGTCAGCTGTGAGCTGTCAGTCAGCACCACATAAGCTAAAACTGAGGTATAGATACCGGTACTTGATAATATTGTTGGATTGAAATAATTGTCATTGGCCCAATTATCTCTTCATTAACATGCTTAACTCTAATCTTGGAGGAGGTCACACAGACCGAATATTGGGCGATTGCACCAAGAGGGTTAATTTTACTCATCCATGATGTTATCTTCTATGATGTTATCATGTTGTTCTCATTATTTGCCATCATGTTATTGTAAGCTGTGGGTATTCTAATTGGGAGTTAAAACATTTAGCATTAAGAAATTAAAACATAAGCTACTCTATAATCTCTCTACCTTGAAAGAAATCATTCTTTGTTTCCACAAAACTTTAGGTATATCAAGCGAGCTTTGATTTAATAATAATATTACATTTATTTTTTGTTGGGGTGTCATTTGTAAGCTCATGAATAACAAAATTTGTTCTAAAATATACATTGTTTGGGACCTTCTCTGATATTGTCATCACTATATAAAAATACTATTGGTACCATAGTTTTTTTAGCACAGCGCCTTACTACCTGTTTGGGCTATACACATACGTGTTAGCTAAGTTAATGTGTGAGAGATGATGAAGGTTGGATTTAAAGGAAGTGTATTTGCATTTGTATGGAGGGAGAGGAGAAAACAATTATTTTTAAACCATCCTCAGTACACCCGACTAGGATTTGAACCCCAATCTCCCTGTCATCGGCAGTCCAGTCTATTGTGAGAGAGACACCTTAGACCATTTGACCACTGAAGTGAGTATCATATTTATTGAAGTTTAAATCGTTTATCTGTAAAACCTTAGTAAACTCAGTAAATATGCTAAATTAAAATTGGTTTCTATAACAATGAAACGCAAGGTCCTCAACAATGTTTATTTTATAACAAAAGTTTGTTATTACATATGTAAACTATTCAATATGATGTTTTTTTCAGGTGGTTTTGAACAGCACCAAACACATTGACAAGAGCCACCACTACACATTTCTCCATGATTGGTTGGGCTTAGGACTCCTCACAAGCACAGGTAAAAACACCTGTGAAACTAAACAAACCTCTTTTACGATTTTAAAACCTATTTTACATGTTTTTTCATATAAATAAAGTTGAAAAACTACACCTTGGCACACAAATCAAACCTAGGACCTTTGGCTTGCCATGCCACTGAGATATCCAGCATTCATCTCAAGCTCAACCTCATTATTACTCTTTACTAGTAATTTATGGCAGAGTCTGTTGAGAAAAATTGACGTGCCTATTGGTCTATTATTATAAATGTTTACATATGTATAGCGCTCCTAGTGGATGTGTAGGGTTGACTTGCAAGTATAATTAATACCTCTGTGTAACCTCTTTGCTAATACTAGGTAGGCTTGGTTTTGTCAATTAATGTTTGCCATGTTTTTCATTTTGGTTACTTTGTATACTTAATAAAATATTATTAATTCCTTTTTAACTACTAGAGTGTTCATTGAATGTGTAATAACTCAACAGAGTTTGGCTGTATCCAGAATAGTCTACTTCACGCACCGTCGACCCTTGACGTTCACTTGATAGTTGCATTAGCAATCACGTTAGATCTGTCCAAATAGTCACGAAGTGTGCAACTGCACCCCTCACACGCCCTTGAGTCCAAGGGTGACAGAAAGTTACCCTTGACATGCCGTCGATACAGGGTTTGATCGGCAATTGTTTAATTTTTCATCTGCTAGAGATAGAGCTCGTAGAGTAATGTGATCTTTGATAATGTACGTTAAAATATATAATGGTGGTTTTGTAGTGTTTTAGAGTTGTGTTGGATAATTTGTATAGTTTGTCATGTGCAGTGAAAATAAGTCACCACAAATCTCTAAGTAGCCTATGCTAATTTGGGTTGATAGATGGCATTTAAAATAGTTTCTAAGAAAGATTCTAATACTCAAGTTGCAGCTACTAACCTTATAATAAAAATTCAAAATACTATTGACCAGGGAAAAATCGGGAATGGGTGTGTTTATTGACCTGACTAAGGCCTTTGATACAGTTGATCACATGATATTGATTGATAAATTGAAGTATATTCAATTAGAAAAAGTAGTCATTAAAATGGTTCAAAAATTACTTAAGTTATAGATGCCAAAGAGCTATGATAAAAAATGAGCAAGGCTCAAAATTCTTTAGTGACTAAACAAATACTGTGTGGCGTTCCTCAAGGTTCAATCCTTGGACCCATTCTTTTCTTAGTTTATTTAAATGATTTACACAAAAGTAATTTGAATGGTCACATTCAGCTTTTTGGAGATGACACTTGCTTATATTATGAGAACATTAATTTAAATGTTCTGCTAAATAATGTTCAATCCGACACCCCTCCTTTGCTAGACTGGAGTCATACCAATAAACTCTATTAATTTAAAAAAACTAAACTTATCCTATTCTCAAAACCTAGCCACAAAAGAATAATAAAATATAAAATAATTATGGAAAATGAAATACTGAAATTTGTAGACTTCATTACTTATCTAGGCCTAACTATTGACAAGAATCTCTTATGGGGTAGTCACATAAATAATATAACAAAAAAACTAATTCCTATTGCAGGTGCATTAAACCGATGTGCCTATGCATTAACTAATCCAGTCAAAAGAACTCTTTATTTTTCTTTGGTACACTTATATCTAATATATATAAGTAATATTGGTTTTTGCAACCAAATCGAGACTTAAGACTATCTGCACTCCAAAATAGAATTATTAGATCACTATATCATTTACCTGTCAAGGAAAATAGAACTACCAAAATTTATAAATATCTGGATTTAATGCCTCTCAATAAACTGATTATTTACCAAACAGGCATTCTTGCTTACAAAATAAATATTAAAAAAAACTTAAAAGTACCCACAAATTAGAATTCCCTCAGTCAGGTCATCATACGAGGGGCTCACTTAAAATATATCATGAATCTTTTAACACTGTAAACTATGGAACAAATTCAGCTTTAAATAAAATGACTATAATATATAATGCAATTCCAACAGATATTTCTTGCTTACTGGAACTGACAAATTTAAAAAAAAATTACAAATATTTTCTTTGCCAATGAACAACTTTAAACCCAATATACCAAAATTATGTAAAGTTTTTGACCACCTCTCCTCTGTTTGTGATTAAAATAGGGCTACAATACTGTAAAATACTTCACTTAAGTCTCATCCTATCTACTTGCCTTCACTTTCAATTATTATAATAAATTTATCTTTTCTCAGTAAACATTTTATAATCTAGTATTATTTCCCTGAATATACCTTCATGTATTTTTTATTATTGAAATACTAATTAATTTTCTGCAATTAATTTTTTTATCTCAAAGTAATTTATTTATTATTATTATTATTACTATTACTATTATTATCATTATCATTAATGATTTTTTTACTTTTTTTTATTTATATCACATTTATTGATAAAATGTATTCATCAATCTTATCACACATATTTCAATTATAAATATAACTTATTTCCCTGAACATACCCACATGTCTTGTTTATTATTATAAAATTAATTAATTTTCCTCAATTTTCATATTTATTTCAAAGGAACTGTCTCATTATTAATGTATTATTATTATATTTTTATGCATATTTTTAAATATCTGTTTATTGATAAAATGTATTCATCAACATTATCACACATAATATTTCAAAATGATTTTATCTGTTAACATTGTACTGGTACTGCTGTTTATTATGTTTTGTGTATTTTGCTATTTTTTTTATCATTATGATTTTGTGTTACTTTTATTTCAATAAGTGAGCTCTAGCTCTTTAGATCATGTAATTAATTATAGAAGAAAAATATCATTGTTAGGAAGTAGCACTGTGGATTCAAGGTTGTGAAAAGGATATTTTGCCGTTCAAATAGTTTGTTGCAGTCTTCGATCTCAAGTGATTGGTAAGTGTAAAGTCATCACATCTGCATCAAGTCAATTGTAGTTGACTATTCGAATACAGCCTATGTGTCCGCTAATTAGTAGCTATCAGAAACACTGCTATCATTGACTGGGGTCATATAAATCAGACTCTGACTGAAATTATGAACCCTGAGCATAGGAAAATTCTTGGCAGCTCAGAGATAGAGAGAGCATTGACACACTAAGTCAAAAGGTCGAGAGACCAATTCCCATGTGTAGCTTTAATATCTTAATAGCTGTGTCCATAATCCAAACTAAATAACATCATTATTGTAAATGTGATGATTTATTTTAGAAAAATGTTATTATAACTTTTGTTATGTCTTAATAACTGTCAGAGCTATCCTCATTTAACATAAGGGTTGTTTGTAATGAGGAAGGAAGAATTAAGATAAAATGTGCCTATATTTGCATGTACCCAAACTCTTGTCATTGACAAACCAGACCAGACAAGGTTAACGCCTTAGTATACATGATCACTGGTACAGGTGCTATTATAATAAAATTATATTATAAAGATGTTTTTTGAAAAAGTAGAAAAACATTTAAAAAATAGAATAAATAGCCAGATTATCACATCATTTTTAAAAATTGCATCATGAACAATGGTGTAGGAACTATTATTTGTATATTTTATTTTCATAATGTTCTTTAATATTTTAAGATTTCATGTGTTTCCATCAGGCACCAAATGGCACAACCGCAGGAAGATGTTGACGCCAGCATTCCACTTCAAAATCTTGGAGGAGCACGTACCCGCACTTAATCAAATGACCAATATCTTGACCCAAAAATTGATGGCTTGCACCATTGACGACACCCCTGTCGACATTCACAAGTTCATCACACTCTGTTCTCTCGACATAATATGTGGTACATGATGTTAATAATAGTGATAATTTTGGTTGGGTCTTTACAGGTATTTGGGCACAGATTTATCTGATTGCCAAACCCTTCCTTCACCTCTGACAAGACGTGTATTAATCACAACTTGTGAATGTGAGGAATGCCAGGCCTCCACCGTGGTTCGGATTCCACATTAAACTGTAGGTCTTCCATTTCATCTCACAATTACCCTACCATTACACATTAGCGTAAGTGCGTACAACCCAGACGGGTAGTAAAACGTGGTAGTAATAATAATACAGGTACTTAATGTATTTGACTAAAGCAAACTTTTATCGGATTGTGAAGCAACATTTATTCCAATGATCCTAAAACTAGTGAGTTTCATTAAATATTAAAATAGCTATTCTCTATGAATCAGCCCTTTAAGATGGGAGTTAAATGCGTTTCACTGGAACTCTTGAACAGTGAGCAGTCAGAAACCTTGTATTCACTCATCTTCCCTCTGTTCTATCCACTTCCTGTTTCTTGGAAGGATGTCTTCCTCTCACAACAACTCTATTATAGAATATCTCAAGGGCTGTTGCCTCTTTGCAGAACATTCACACACGAAAAAAGATATATATATCACCGCGTCTTGTTACTCCAATGAGGTAGGAATGAGGAAGGAAGCATTTTAGAGGTAGTTTACCCGCACTCGCATGGAAGGAAAGTGGGAAACAAGGAAAAACCCACTCTCAGTAGACCTGACAGGAACTCGAACCCCGATCTCCCCGTCATAAATAAGCCAGACTAACACGAGAGTGACGCCTTATACCGTTCGACCACTGAAACGTTTTTTTCGACGTTTGAAATGACACATTACACTTAACCAAATTGTACATCTTTGTTACATAAAATAACCAAATTAATTAGTTAATTAATTTTTTTAGCGCCGCGTCTTACTACCTATTTAGGTTATATGCCTATGTACTAATTACAATAATGGGTTAGGATTAGGAAGGCTTAATTTATAGTAAATGCACCCGAATTGCATAGAGGGAGAGTGGGGAAAAACCCGAGATTAGTGCGTAAGATGACATGGCCACCGAAGCGCGTAGTTAAATGTTGAATAGTGGGTACCAGCCAAATGGGCAATAAGATGTGAAAAGTAGAATATAATACATACAACAAATAAATTAAATCGTTTTGTACAAATACACAATATAGTTTTAAACTTTTCTTTTGACATCACATGCGTTGAATAAATCAAAAGGAAGTTCCTTTAACAAAACCTGTTTAGGTAATCGAATGGTCTAGGTGTCACTCTAGCACTAGACTAGACTGCTGATGACAAGAAGATTGGGGTACGAACCCTGGTTGGATGTATTGAGGTTGTGTTTTTCCTAAATGGTTTAACATCCCTACTACTCCCTACAAAAATGTAGAAACACTCCCTCTAAATTCAACCTTCTTCATTCCTAACACATTTGTGTAATTTGTTCATATGATTATAAATCAAATGGGTAGTAAGATGTGGTTTCTAAAAACATATAAAAAATTACAATTCACAGGGATTTTGTATTCGCTTGTCACTGTTCTACAATCTGGTCATCCTGGCTCGACTCGTATTTAGGGTCATCTTTTACTAGTTGATGTGTTGAGTCTTGTAACGTAGTTGTGCTAACTGGTAAAAGTAATATTAGTTATTCTTGGTTACATCAAAGTGAGATCAGAAATCTATGGTGATATATATTTTAGTGAAATACAATAATAAATAGAAGTGTGTCATTTTGCGTCTTTTTTTTTCTTTTTCTTTTTTTCTCACTCATAACTTCCCAACTAATATGTAGATATCGACCAAAACTGAATCACATACATCCGCTGGTTTTGTTTTTGATTGTCCTTAGAACTGCCTTTTTAGAGGCAAGAATATTCAAGGTAAAATAATTAATAATTTGTGTAAGTTTAAAGCTATAAAAGTATCACAATTCTACTATCTGCACAGAATAAATGTAATTAATGAGCCTTATTCTGATAAGCAAATATTAAAACCCAATGTTTATAAACTAGTCTAAAGTATTTTGGAACATTATAAAATAATGGTGGTGAAAATGAACAAACAATTGATACCATTCGACAAAACTTGGAAAGCATATACTACTCATATAGATAATATTTTATGTATTATGACATTTTTTATATCAGCTTAGGTGTTCAAAATTTGGTAAAATATTAATTTTAACAGATTTGATATGATTTAGACCCGAACTTTGTAAATACACATTCCCTTTAAAACAAATACATTATTCTGATTTTTATCCTGTAGTGTCAAATTTTAATCATACCTAGTGTGTCAAAATTTGGCAAACTTTTTAGAGGGGGGAAATAATCCTTTGATTCGAATCTAATTACACTTTGTTGGTGACATAGTATTATATTAGGACGTAATTTATTAATTATTATTTTGTCCCCAAGTCCAATTTTTTAATAAAATGAATAGTGTTATGTAATAACCTTTTTTTTTTAATTATCAATTTCACATTATGTTAACGAAATCATGTAAGTCATCTTGTAATCAAAAATATACACCTACCTATGTAACTTGCATACAATGCCATATTAATGATTACTAAATTTGAGCATTTCTAAAAACAGTTCTTTGTTAACAAAATTATGTCACTGACAATGGTTACATTATTTTTGTAACCTATATTTACTGAGTCACCATTGACCAACCTAATATTTTAGTTAGCCAATTTTAATTAAACTTAGTATACATCAATAATAATAATAATAATTATTATTATTGTTAGTAATAGTAACAATAATAATAATTATTATTGTTACTATTACTATCAATGGTTCTGTCTTACGACAGGTCCATTCCTTTTGTCAGTGAACTTAGACCACTAAGGCGCCCTCTCCTCTGCCTCCTCCTTCAACTCCCAGAATGTTCTTCTTTCCTTCAAGTCATCCAATATTTGAATCCTCCTTCCTAAGATCCTCTTTCCCTCAACCTTGTCTTATATGACGTCGTATAAAAGAAAGTTCCTTCTAAGGATGTGTCCGATCCAGTTTACTTTGTTCCAAAGAATCACACCCAAAATGGTTCTCTTCTCACCCACTCCTCTTCTTAGGATTTCTTTATTCACCACCCTGTCTGTTCATCTGATATTTTCAATTCTTCTCTAGCACCACATTTTAAATCTTTTCGAGTATTTATTTTCCATCTTCTTGAGAGTCCAATATGCGTTTACAACTTTAAATATTATATTAATAACACAATCAAATAGTTTTCCTGGAATTCATTTTTTGAGCAATAATGATTCAATGCAAAGAAGATTGTGTTAATTGAATTTCACTCAAGCATTGTATAGCTTACATTTGCTATAATAAATCCTGTATTTTAGTAAACAATATGATTTTGTCCATCCTGTCCATAGTATTATTATTATTATTAGCACCGCGTCTTACTACCCGTTCGGGTTATACGCAATTACGCTAATGTGTAATGGTAGGGTGATTGCGAGATGAAATGGAGGACCTACAGTTTAACGTGGAATCCGAACCATGGTGGAGGCCTGGCATTCCTCACATTCACAAGTTGTGACTAATATACATCTTGTCAGAGGTGAAGGAAGGGTTTGGCAATCAGATAAATCTGTGCCGGGACCAAGAATTGAACCCCGGACCCTCAGCACAGAAGTCTGACACCTTACCCCTAGACCACCAGGTCACCCTGTCCATAGTAACTGGTCCAATAGTGTAAGAGGTATATTATAAATCTTTCAACTAAAGTAATACTTTAACAATTCCTTGAAAATTAAGAAAAATATAATATAATAGTAATTATTGGTTTTACAATATCTTTTTAGCTTTATCCAACTAACATGTGATTTAAAGAATTTCTACAAATTTATTTTATTATATTATTTACACTATTCATACGACTAAAAATATTTGTTCAACTGAACTACTACTATACATTGATTTTGGTTGGAAGGGCTTAGTAAAAAGGCCTCTTTTTTCAACCAAAATACTACTGAATAGTAGGATACTAGTAGGAAAAAAGGCCTCTTATAAGGCCCTTCCAATCAAAATCAGTCAACTCTCTCCAAGAATTTGCAAACCTAATTATATCTTATTGTATTCTACCAACTTGGTTGAATTCAAAATAAAGTTCTGTTTTATAAATAAATAGTGTAATATTCTATAAACACTTTACATATTTAAATTAATCTAGCTCACCCACAAACTACAATTATAACACCTTTTGATAGTTCTTAGTATTTACACCAATGGATGCTTTAATTGTTTTTTCTTTCGTGAAGTAATGGCGCGTTGCACTTCTATTATAGATTAGGATCCAAATACTCTTTAAGCACAATTTCTGGCAACAGGCACTCTTAAAAAAACTTTTTAACTTTTGGAGCAATTAATTGACTCCATCTTCATCTTTCTTTATTTCTTCTATGAAAAGAGGTGTTTTCTCATCATTGAAGACAACTAGATAGCATTTGTCCACCTGAGCTCTTTGTAGCTGTCCCTGAACCTGAAATACTCACATTTAAATCTGATGATGTATAAAGTTTTTATTAGACGTAGAAATATAGTTTTTCTAAATTACTAATACATTATAAACTATTTATAGAAAAAGAATTGTGATATCGACAAAAAACTGTTATCAATGTGTTAGGGATGAGGAAGGTTGGATTTAGAGGAAGTGTAGCCGCAGTTGCGTAGAGGGGGATAGGAAAGCCATTTACGGAACCCTCAGTACACCCGACAGGGGTTGATCCTCAACCCCTCCACCATCGGTATTCTAGTCTATTGCGAGAGTCATGCCTTAGCGCTTAGACCATCCTGCCACAAAATAATGTGCCCGAAAAGTTTTTGAAAATCATGCCAGAGGTGTTCTAGTTAAGACCTCTATAAAACAAAATGTGTTAAGGGGTAGAGGTAAGGAAGGGGGTTATGAATGTTGAATACCTCTAGAACAGTGGTGCTCAACCTTTTTCAGCTGACACCCCCCTTGGTAGGTAGTCAAATTCCCTCCCTCTACTTTTTGGGATCGTTACAAATAAATATTAAAGAGTTTTGTTTTCTAGTCAAGTTATTTTACACAAAATTCAATGTATTACAGCATAATGGTGCAAAAATATCATTGAAGATTAGTGTTAGTGTGGTGGTTGAAACTTTTGTTTTCATCGGTTCTTGAATATTGGATTCAGGCCTACTTATTTGGTCTTATTAGATAATTCTAAACGTTATTTCTTGATTGTTTCATCCATCGTCCCCACCCTCCCCTTCCCGGTAGGTTTTCACTCCTCTCAGGAGGACGTGACTTCCAGGTTGATAACGACTGCTTTAAAAGCTCTTTGTAATTTTGTAGTTGTTTTTATGAAAACTAAGAGCAAAGGTTTAAAAATAATAAAAGTGCTATAAATATCATTAAAATAAAAAAAATACTAAATTGTATTAAATTTATCATTACTCTTTGGTTAGTGAACAAAGGCTAAATACATATTATTAAAAGAGCTAAACAAAAAGTATTTAAACTAAATAATATTAACAAAACATTTTATTTAAAATATAATTAAGAACCTAATACAAGTTTTAACGTTATTAGCTGGATTCTTAGCAACTAATATTGTGATATAAGTTTATATTAGATCAGAGATTTTTTTTATAAATTACAATCTTGACATAGAAATGAAATCAGTGTTTCAGGAGTAATTTTTTGAAATATGTAAAGAAACTTTCTGAAGATATCACTCATATTCATTACTATTTATTTATATTGTAATTATAATAATAAAAGTATATTACATTATTCGGTGGGTATTTTACTTAATGCCAAATAGCTTTCAAATCTTGTAATACAATTGATGAATCTGTCGAGCTCCTATCTTCATTTAAAATCTCAACTCTTTTTTTTCCGGCAAAGTCAGTTTGCCTAATTTCCTCTTGTTCTGTGATTTTTTTTAGTTTATAAGCTCTACTAGCCTACTTCTTTAGTGTTCACGGCCATGACTTTTCTTATCGCCTTTATTTCTTTCCATTTTTTAGCAAATATTTAAAAAAATTATGATATAGAAATTAGTTAAGACAAAACTCACCAATTTAAATATTCAATATATATTATAGTTAATGATTATATCATAGTTATTTTGATCTTTTCCTAATACCAATCTTTGTAGAAAAAACTCTAACTTGCGCTTGTGGAGCCCAGAACACACCACTGATACTTGTCACTTCTATTGAAGTCATCACCCGGTTACATTTTGGTTTTGTTAAAATTCTTCTCATTCATTCTCTACAAATACTGACAAAACTGTAAAAGGTTAGGTGACTAGTATTAATAAACTTGTAAACCAGTCAAGCAAAAAGGATAATGAGTGGGACCAGCAAGGACTTTGTTATGTTGTTCTCCCAGGTAAAGAGAGGGTGGAGGGGGGAGGTGAGGAAAGTTGATTCAACAATCTTGAAGACAACCGAGTATCACAGGTTAACCTTGACCGTGTTTCTACCGGGTGTCAAATGCTAGAACTACAGTTTAACATGTGTCTAATGAAAGGATCGCACATGATAATTCTTTGCGTCTAGAGTATGCAAAGAAGGAATTAAAAATTCCCTAAAATAAAGGTTGTTGTTTATAGAGTTTTTCTAAACTAATATACAAAGTAAATTTTTTTAAAAATTTATTAATATAATTTTAATTTTTAATTCAAATTACATTAAAATAATCAAAATATAGAGAAAAAATAAATTTTTTATGTGTGTAGGTGTGAAGCATTAAGAATATCAAAAAAATAAACTAAGGGGAAAAAAAGTTAAATATATTTATTTGTTAAAGTACACTAAGGCCGCACAGCTCTCAAACATAGTGTTACATAAACAAGGACCCATAACATGAACTAGGAATCGTAATAAAAATTAACATTTATTTACTTTATCTGATTGTGAAACTAATCTGTACTACACAAATTTTTTTTTTAAATCACATTTTTAGGAATTGACTCTTTTATACAGCCTAATATAATCCTATGTTTTCCTCTTTTATTTTTGACTCCCACCTTAAATAAGGAATATAGAACTACTCATTGGGGTGGTTGGAAAGGAATAGTATACTGCTGACCAACACTCAAGCTTGTCAATAAGTTGAACACATTTAATGATATAAATTGAAGTAATTTCCCGACTGTCAATCAAACAACAAATAAGTGTAGTAAACCTAAAGCATCACATTCAAACTAAATATTATTTTTATAGACACATTTGTTGATTGTCCCATGACGGCTACATTAACTTGACATCCATAGCCATAATGAATATATCAACATCAAAGTTACGTTGAATTTTGGACGTGGCCTAAACAAGACCCACCTGCTCAGGTTCACTACACATGTCTGACCTGCTCACACCTCAATCCTTCTTTATCACTTTTGGTAGAACATTAATTTATCGAACAAGTGAGTAAATACCTGTGTGTGAAGCTAAATTGACGAATAATTAATCATAAAACACTGGCCATGTGTACTTTCAGAAACTGCCATGGGGATATCTGTGGGAGCCCAGGAGGGTCACCACGACGACTACGCTCACACGATAAAAAGGTGAGAAAACAAGTTTTTATGAAGGATCCTTATATTAAAACCCTTTAAAAGTGTTGAGTGGAGTAAGTGTAGCCATTTTCATCTGTAAAATATGATAATTTCACTGTCTACAAGATAATGCAATGATTTCATAATGATATTAATTTATAAACAAAATATTTTTTTCCCATAGCGTTCCATATTTATATTTGTGATGTGTTGAATTTACTTGTGGAATGTTAAGTTTCAGGCTAATATTAAAACAGTAAATTAAATAAATCTTAGAAAGCAAGTATTTCAAATATGAATAAGAAACATTGTCAGAAAAGGAAGAATTTGTCAACAAACTAATATAAATTCAGATACGACCCATTTGTGAAACTAAAGCTATCATGGCTCATTGATTTAAAGTGAATTTGATGCATTTGACCACAAGTGTATAGAAAGCGTGAACTTTTTTGATCTTGGTTTGTGGTTTTGATTTTTGTTTGCAGGATGACGAGACTACTCCGACACCGTCAAACCCATGTTTGGATTTGGAGGCCATTTACATTTGGTTTGAGTCCATCAGGTAGAGAACACAACAAGTGTGTAAAGGTCGTGCACAATTTCACTGAAAAAGTATGTTCATTTTTGTAAACTGGGTATAGATTTTCACTAAAAAAAAATTATACAACTTAATAAATCTCTATAAATATTACACACAGAGTGGTATGCACCTGAAGCAGGGTTGAAAAATACCTGGGTTATTTAAAAAAAAAAGCTTAACCCACTTGGGATAGAATGGGTTTTATTGGGTTTTTTCGTCCTTTTTGGTATATTTGGGAGTTTAATTTAGTTTACTATATATGCCAACTGATTTAACCAATCAAACAAATATAGTAGGGGTGATCGGGCAGCAAATATTTTTCTCGATGGGCATTACAAATTTACACTCTGGCACGGGCAGATTAGGGCGGGCATATTTTTGAAAACAACTTTGTCACAGGCCTATACAATTTCAAATTATAAGTCTAATTTAATTTAATAAAAAAGATAGAACAACTTTGTCACATGCCCCTTAAAATTTCAAATTACAAGTTAAACAGTCACATTTGATTAAAGGAAATTAAAATGGTTTGTTTATGCTCAAGAATCTATAGTTAATACTAGAGCAGATTTCTCTTTGCTTTGTGAAAGTTCTGTTGGAGCATAACCAGTTCCTTTCATTTTCTAATTTAAATTAAGTTTTCCAAGCATAGGGCCTAAAAATTCAATGTGGAAATGTTGAATTTGTTATGTTGTTGGCATTGACAGAGAAAATAAAATCTTAGGAATCTTGATTTCGCCATGTTCTAGACTTGTAACCTGTGAGAAACATATCGTAGTTTTGTTGAAAGCAAACATAATAATTACAAAACTAATATGTTAATCAATTCAACTTAAACTATCTATTTTTTTCAAAGTTTGAATTAGAGGCTAGTGCTAACATGCAAGCATACTTACCAAGTTCTTGAGATGCTGATCAAATACGGACATAAATAATACTCGCCCGATATTCCGGGATTTTTAGATGCCCGATTTATCACCCAAAATTTTGGGTGCCCGACAACTCTAAAATATAGTAATTTAGTCATGATCAAGTGAAAGATATTTTAACTTTTAATATACAAAGTGTCGTATCCTAGTTAAACTTAGGTAATAAGTTGGTTGTATTCATTAGAACATTTATTGTATTAATGAGTTGGTAACCTTTGTTTCATTAGAGATTACTACACGCTGTATTTGGATTCCTACACTGTAAGAAGTGTATTTAATATCAATCAATTAACCTGTTAGTTTAACCCCTTTAGTGAAAGAGTATCGATTCATTGGTCTAAAGCTGTTTACTTTCCCTGCGGATTCATTTAACCATACAAAGTCTTAAGGATAACCCAAGGTAGTAAGAGGTGCTAGTAAAAAAAAAATATCAATCAATTAAAGTATATTAAAGTATCATTTCATGGAATGTTAAGTTGTGAGTTAAATACAACACTAAGGAAAGAAAAAATAAGAATAATAAAGGAAAACAATAATACAACAATATACTAATTTATTTGAATGATTTCTAGCAATTTTTTATGAGAAAAAAATACTATAAAGGACCTAGCTTACACTTCATAAAACTGTAAGTAAAGTTAGAATATGGATGAAGAAGGAAGAACGTTGAAGACAGGAAAGGAAGAAAGGAACTATGGAGGAGATATTTTGAGAAGAGGCTCCAACTGGAAGAAGAAAGGGATGAGAGTGAAGTGGAGGAACAGGAAGAAATAGCAGAAGAGTAGGATAAAGACCCCACATGGAAAGAGATGGACGTATTAAAGAGGATGAAACAATGAAAGCACCGGGTGTGGACGAACTGACTGTGGAAATGATAACAACTGCAGGTGAAGCAGGTATACAATGGTTATACAGGTGCTGAGAGTGATTTGGAAGGAGAACAAGTACAGGAGCTGGAAAAAGGGAGTTATAATACCTAGTTTCAAGAAAGGAAATGTGAAGAGGTGTACAAATCACGGGGGATAAGGCTGATGTGCCACTGTACAAAAAATGTATGAAAAGATATGGAAAAGAGAATAAAAGGAAGGTGGAGAGAGGAACAGCATGGGTTTAGGGAACAAATGTCTAAATAGACTTAATCTTTGCAATACGACAGCTGACGGAAAGAAGGTATGAACATGGGAAAGACTTGGTAGTAATTATATTTATGGATGTTGAGAAAGTTATATGTTAGCGTGGAAGGAAATAAAGTTTGGAAAGTGATGTAGGAGGTCAAAGTGAAAATAGGAGTGGTAATAAAAGTGAAAAGAATGTATAGAGGATAGGGATAACAGGAGTTGTGTTAAGATGAGAGTGGGAGGACAAAGTGGCTCCAAATAAAAATTGGATATGAAGCAATGGAGTGCCCTCTCACCATTACTATTTGTAATGGTAATGGAAATGGTTATGAACAAAGTGGCGGAAGACTCGGGAGGAAAGAATAAAAGCCATGATGTATGCTGATGCTTGATGGATGGGGAGAAGGAAGAGGAAGTAAAGAACATTATAGGAATGGAAAGAGGAATGAAGAAATTAGCATGGCAAGTGTGAAGTGTTGATATGACAAGGAAGAGCATAAGGCCTGGTAAATCTATAACATTGGATGGAGTAGAGCTGAGTAAAGTACAGAATAAAATATCTTGGAAGCATGATTGAAGCAAAAGGTGGAAGCATAGAGGATTTAATGAGAAGAGGAGAGTTGTTCTATAGCTATGTAAGAGACCTGTTGTGGAGAAGAGAAGTGCCCTTGAAGTGTAAGGAAGTGTTGTACAGGCCGTACTTTGTACCCATTGTCATGTATGCAGCAGAAACATGGACATTGAATGTAAGAGAGACTAGGAAAGTGGAGGCTATGGGAATGAAGTTGTGAGGAGCATGTAGCTGTCAGGAAGAGAAACAAAACTAGGAATGGATTTATCTGGAAAGAGTGGGAGTAAGGCCTACATTGAGAGCAAGACTGAGATGGGTATGGTATGTAATTAGGATGGAAAAAGAGAGGATGTTAAAAAAATGTTTAAATAAGTATATAGGAAAAAGGCGCAAGGGAGGCCAATGAAAAAGATGGGAGGAGCAGATAACGAAATGTTCAAATGAGAGGAGAAGAATGGAAGAAATTAAAGAAGGAAGAATGTAGGAAGGATAGCGGAAGATGGAGGCATTTACTAAACGACCCGACCACAGGATGGAAATAGTTTGATGATGATGATAATAATGTATTCTCTTTAAAGTCTGCAATAACATTTATTTAATCTAAACCCATGCTACTCTATGTTTCTTTAATTCAAATTCTAACTACATGCTACATAGACTATTTATTACAATAAGTAATCATATTTTAAATTATTAAATAGAAATATAGGCTCTCTTAAAAAATCCATCATATAATTACTTTGGATGCAAGATAAAATAAATGGTTCTTGTTTTTAAGTGAGGTTTATTTAAGGTGCGGCAGAAGGGAGTGCGAGTAATCCTACAGTTTTTATAGAATTGAAATTTTTTGCCAAAATATATCAAATAGTTTCCAGTAGCAACATAGAGTTTAGTTTTCTGCACATGCTAACATCAACAAATCTTGAATATCTGTCAAGGGTGTCATGTAATTTTGTCAAAACTTTTTCTCTTTATTTAAAAAGTTTTAACAAAATTCCAGGACACCCTTGACAGATATTCAAAATCTGTTGATATTAGCATGTGCAGAAAACTAAACTCTATGTTGCTACTGGAGAAATATTTGATTTATTTTGGCAAAAAAATTTCAATTCTATAAAAAATGTAAAAATACTTTCGCTCCCTTCGCCGCATTAGTAAAACCCAAGTAGTTTTTTTGAGGCTGAGTAAAATTATAATAACCGAGTTCTTTATCTGGTGAGGTCACAGGCCTCATCTATATACTCAATTTTCATACATATCTACATTCTGGAAGATTTCTCTAATCTTAAAAATTCTATAGAAATAATTTGATTTTAAATATGTTTTCTGAATCATCATAATCATCATAATCATCATAATCATCATCTTCATAATCATCATCATAAAATTCTCATAATCTACATCATCATATTAATGTATTCCATTCTGTCCTCTCACTCTAACACTTTTGTCATATGCTCCTCCCATCTCTTTCTTGGCCTCCGCTTGCGGTCTTTTTCTTACATACTTTATTTCCAACATTTTCTTTGGCATTTTCCCTTTTTTCATTCCCATTACATGCCTATACCATTTCAGTCTTACTTCCTCTATTATCTCATGTACTCCCCGAAACATCAAAAAGTCTTATTGTCATTATCAACCCTAAACTTCTCATATAGGTGTATTTGTGAAATGTTTGGCTCAAGCAACTCAAATTGAACTCTCTACATTAGCTGAGTTGCCACATTTTTGTTATAATTTGAATATGGGTCAAGTTACAGCTTTTAACTAGTACGATTGGATAGAGAGGAATACAATTCACACTTAACACTGCTGTGACTAAAAAAGAAGAACACAGTTCCACACACTGCTGCCACTGGAAAAAGAGGTAGTTGTTGATATTTAAAGAAAGTTGATTGTTAGTTTTCAATCCCTCGACCTAGGTTTTGTTCTATCAACATTCTTCAGGAAGGAGTTTTGAAATTTGTATTGCATCTTCCTAAAAGAGAAAATCAATAAGAGAAAATGAAAAAGAAAGAAAATCGGTAAGTAATATATTTGGACGAGATTCAAACATCACCCTTCTACTAGAGCTTGACATTTAATCCGCAGTATTTCTGTTATATATTCCTTATTTAACATAATTTACCTTAAAGGTGAAGAGTGTGTTTTTAATGAAACAATAAAAAGACCTATTCAACTCATAAAGTTAATACATTTATGTGACTCTGGCTGGCCCAAATAACACCTGACTATATTTCAGGTAATCAGGGAGAGAAGAATCGAATATAGAGAAAATGCAAAGAAGGGAGATGACAAAACAACAGGTATCTATCATCTTATTCCTTAACTATGGTAGATTGGATTTTACTCTATTTTATTGTGCAATTTATTGGGAAACCCAAGTTTTATTGTTTGTTCACATACTAACTCTAGCACTGGCAAGATTAACAGTTTAGGGGTTTGAACTACTGATGCAAAGGTCACACAAACTTTTTTTTTCCCACAAGCTTGGAATAGACTGGAAAATTACCGATGTCAGACATTATAGATGGTGGGCATAGGTGTCTCTAGATCTTATTTATTGGGGGTAGGGGATATGGGACAAACTCATTTGGAGTTAAAATTAGAAAATATAAATCATTTTCTTCAAAATGAATAATACAAGTAATTTGATTATAAAAAAACTATTTTTATAAGTCATTTAAAAAAAAGATAACTTAATCATAATATCATATGTGTTGCTCCAAATGTGGATTTTCTTTGTTCCCAATTCACTGTTTCTTTTAAAGTAGGAATGTGCTAGGACCATTTTTTCATAAATATATAGTTCATTCAAACACTTGAGATATAACTCATACATATTTTAAATGTAATTAATAAAATAGTGATAGGTAGTTACAATGAACACCATTTATAATTTAATTTTGTAGTGTAACAGCTTATATTGTCAAAGTTTGATATTGAAAAACAATATTCATAACCAAAATGTTTCTCAAGAAAGGCTATTTTTGGGGGTGAATGCGGCCTATTTTTTGGTTATTATGGTATTATTGGAAATAATAAATTCACAGTGGCGCCAACAACGTGGGGCCTGCTTTCATGTTGGAAAAAAAAATGTATCTTACTAGTAAAGGTTTCACAAAGACAACTTTTTATTAAATCGTGATTAGTTCACGAGGTATGAAACCGGCAGGTTATTTCCTTAGAAGTAAAATTAGAGATAAGGATTCCACGGTAAGTCAGACTACGGATACGATTAAGATGGAGTCACAGGAGATCATGCGAAGTATTGAGGAGGAGGTAACTGTGATTCCTCAGTTGTTAGAGGAGATTGGGGACGAGGTTAGGACACCTGATCTACCAACCACCTCTATCCCTCCACTTGACCTACCTCACACTTTTGTTTCTCCTCCCAGTATACAATCCACCGCTGTCCAGGTTCCTACAACACCCCCTCCCGATATTCTATCGGGAATCCAACAGCTTTTAGGACAGCTGGTAGCTAGTCAGGAACAGATGAGGGTGGGACAAGAGGAACTGAAAGCCAGCTTAGAGGGCCAACTAAGGGACAGTCGTGAGCAGGCTAAGGAGGACCTTCAAACATATATAGGGACACTGGCAAGCTCCTTAAGAAACGAGTTTGCTTATGAATTAGTTCGTACTAGGGAGGACTTGGAAGTGAGGATTGCTGTTTCAGAAGAGCGGGTTTCCCTGGAACTAGCCGAGGTACAGGAGAAAGCTCAGACTATTCTTAGCGAGGTACATAAGGAACTAGAGTCGAACCGGAAGGTAGTGGACGAGCGATTAGCTCGCCAAACCACGCTTTTAGAGGAAGGGTTGCACTCACTGAACCTTGAAGTGCACACGCAAAGACAGACTCAAGTAGGGACTACCACCGCCGTACATTCGGCAATTTCCAGACTGGATGAGAAGAGTAGGGACCACGTTCGAGCCCATGAGAGACTCGAAAACAAGATAAGTAACGTTCAGACGGTAGCGGACTTACAGGGGCAAGTACAGAGCATCGCTGAGAGGTCAAGGACGGGGTACAACACTGGCCCTGACAATTTCATGTCACCTTTGCTAACTTTATTAGGAGAGCGCTCGTTGGAGAACCGACTTCCCCGGTTCAGCCGTCGGAATCAACAAAATCCGGTAGAGCACATTACGGCCTTAGAGGAGTTGTTTGAGGGACACCACCTCTCTGATAAAGAAAAGGTGAAACTTGCGGGCAACTCTTTAATTGGTGACGCCGTACCTTGGTGGTCGGTTAGTAAGGAGGGAGTTACAGGATGGACGGATTTCCGGTCAAAGTTCCTGGGTATGTTTTGGTCGGCCGAGACACAGGGACAATTGCGCGCTAAACTGCATGCGTCCCGAAACAGCGAGCAAAGAGGGACCTTAGAGGGCTACTTGGCGGACATTTACGCCAAGAGTCGCCACTTTGAGTCACCAATTACGGACACGGAAATTGTGCACATGGTGACCCACCAATTGCCTTTCAGACTCAGAGAGTTACTCATTGGGACTGCATATGAATCCCTAGAGGAGTTTAGAGCGGGTCTACAGAGACTTGATGCGCTAGAAGAAGAACGGAAGTGTGAACATGGTATGTCGTCCAGGGTTTCACCCACTAAACCCTGTAGTGGAGGATTTAGGAGGGATGAGCAGCCTCATGGGCCACAGGGAGGATTCCACCAAGGAGGCCTATGGCAGAGAGACAGACCCCCTAGAGTTGACCAGGGTGGTAATGTAGGTTGGGGTAACTCGTCCCAACGCCGTCCGGACAGAGCATCTAACGACAGGGGGTGCCTCAATCCTGGAGTAAGGGAGTGGAGGCCACCTCGAGATAACGGACCGAGTGATCGTAACCACCCTTTCTCCCGTGAGAGGGACCAAAGATATCATAATAGACCCCAACAATCCTCCCAACAACAACAACTTTCATCTCATCGTAACGAGTCGACATCTAGGAGTAATCATGGTTACCGGGGACCCAACACTTCACCCCACTCGGAGCGAGCTCCTCAGCCTTTTGACGTGAACGTCATAGTGAGAGAGGAAAATGTTCAACTTGCGGCTTAAGCGGCCCAGATGGGGCGAAGGGTTTACAAGTTCAGGACGCAGAATTGGCAAGGATAGAGGAGTTAGATTTTTTTTTTAAATAAGGAAGATTTACGACAATCTAATAACTAGGAGAACAAGAAGAATAAAAACAAAAGATATAAGGGTAGTACATATAAAATAAGGAGAGGGAAGAACCTAAGACTAGAATAGGAAGAGACACACATTTTATTTCACTTTAGAAGATTTTTTTTCATGAACTCCAACAATTTTATTTTGTTTAGTTAAGTATTATTATAATAAGCTGACTAGAGCAAATATGGAACACACGTATGGTAGAAGAGAAACACCCCCCAAACCTCAGCGAACTAGCTTGGCCAAGTTAGGAGACCGAGACAGCAAGTTTGTATTCGTCAAGATGTGAAGCCCGAACCGTTAATGTGAGCCGGTATACCATAGCAGTGGTAACTACGAGGAGTGTCATTCCAGGATCTCGTGTGGACGATCTTTCCTGAGGGACACTTCTTTTGAATGAGATAGATGCCTGCACTTTCTCTGGGTCTTGGAAAGTTGTTCCAACCTTCTCAGTGAAGCGCTTTTGAGGATCTAGTCTGAAATTTTAATATTTTTGTCGTGTCGTTGTAGAACCATTATAAGAAGTTAAGAAGATATTATATTGCTGGTGAGGGGTGCCATGAAACTGCTGATGGGGAAGTTTGAGCCACTTGTGTCGTTATGAAAGTCTAGCCTAGTTGCTGTTTTTTCCCTTTATTTCAAATTCTTTAGAAGTGAATTAGAAGCTAGTTACATAGGCCAGTTAGCTCTTGGAGTTAAACGTATTACTTTTTTTTTTTACATTCCCTCCGCAGTTTTTTTTTTAAATCTCCTGGATAAGTATTTAGGTGTTTTTTTTGTGGATATAGTTACCTGAATTTGTGTTCCTCTCCTTATGATATAATATTGTAGAGAATAGAACCCCTTTTACGTACCCTGATGTTAACCGAAACCGATTCAGTGAACTGACAGAAGCTTTAAGAGCCTTTCGCCCTTTTGGGAAGACACCACGGAGACTATTTCCTAATTCTTGGAAGTAGTATCTGTGCCAGCTTTTATCTAATTTTTTTTTTGTATCATTAACAAATAATGATTTTGTGTTACATGTTCATAATGTAATTGTTGAGGTTTTTTTTTTACTATTACAAGTTTAGAAACTCTACGGTTTCAGATTTTCGTTAGCTAAGATCTTACTAGTTTGTGGATTTTGGTTGATTGTTATATGTCTAGCTTGATTTAGTAACTCTTAAAGTTAGGTTTTGTTTTTTGTTGTTGTAGGCTTAGAGTCTAAGCCAGAGGTTGATCTGAGTTATTTCTTAAGTGTCTTTGTGGAATTTTGGCTAATGGGAGCACCGGACTCATATTTTGATTACACCTGAAGGGACCAGGTTCAATGTTTATTGTAGCTGTCAATATATTTATTTAATTTGAGAACAGGTCATCAATCTAAATGAGGTTTGAATTTGTTTTATGTCTGTTAATTTGGTTATATTGTTATATTTTATTTATGTTAAGTTTAATTATTTCAGGTTATAATGTCAACAGAGTTTAAGGGTATTTATTATGTGTGGATGATTAAAACGAGAACGAAACCAGTGATAATTTGTAGACACTCAAACTGGGGAATGGCTATATTTTTTTTATGCAAATGAAAGAGACATTGTAACTGATTGTCAATGTATCAACAGACTTTCGTGAGTGAATTATTAGGACATGTGTACCAACACAAAACATTGAGAAAGTCAAGTCTTACATCTGTAGAAAGTATTATGTTTTAGGGAATTAAAATTGTTTTATCTACCTAGTTATATATAGTCCCTAGCAACTAATTTTCATTCAATAATTAGTTACTATGGTCTAAGAGGGCACTGTAAGAATTTTAATTCTATCAAGGTATATCTTTATTTACCTTTAATTATCCTTAAGTGGTTATTTATCTTAAATTTACTATTTCCAACGGTCATTGCATTGCGTCGAAGGAAACCAAGAATAATAATGCTTGTACAGTTATTTTATCAAGAAATTATTATTATTATTAAACTGGAGTTTTATCCGTCTTATCATCCTCTATGAGATTTGAAATGGCCGCCCTACACAAGGAGTAATGAAAATGACTCCAACATCAAGCATTCATCTAAAAAAAAAATGTGATTGCAACAATTGGGTTCACGGATAACTTCCACTTCCCACTACAATTAACTCGGGGAAAGTAAAAAAAAAAAAAACTATAATACTACAAATGACCAAATTTGAGCACGGGACTCTCACAGGACCTCTGGGTCATGTTGGAAAAAAAAATGTAACTTTACTGTCCAAGCAGACTTACTAAACAATCAGATATTTAATAAAAAAAACAATTTGAACTCTTTAAATATATAAATACTATACACATTCATTATGATCAATTTCCTCAATGAGGTTGTTCGGTGGATACAAAAAAACAATGAATACTAAATAAGGTTATTGCATTTTGTCGAAGTCGATAATAAAAGGTTTCATTTATAGAGTCAATTGTGGAAACAGAATATTACGTTTAGGGGAAAATTCCACTGTTAGTGTGTTGAGTTGAAATAAATATTATTCTTTGATTTTGGAGTAATAAAGTTAAAAAAAATAAAAATTAATGAAGTTCAGTCGAAATTGTAGCAAAAAAAGAAAAAGAAGGATGACTCACGAATAATATTTATATTGATATCACCTCATGTTAATGGAGTCCTGTATTGTCTTCTGTGTTGAAAATGTTAGTAGATCAGATCAACTCACTTATAGGTCACAGCCGTGGTTGCTTTATGCCATTGAATTCTTTACAAGTCCGCGTCTTTTTTTTTGATTCTTCATAACAAGCCACGCTTCCTCTTTGGTCTCCCCCTTCCCCACTGTTGGAGTCATTTTCATTACTCCTTGTATAGGGCGGCCATTTCAAATCTCATAGAGGATGATAAGACGGATTAAATTCCAGTTTAATAATAATAATTGCTTATAAAAATAACTTTACAGGCATTATTATTCTTGGTTTCCTTCGACGCAATGCAATAACCGTTGGAAATAGTAAATTTAAGATAAATAACCACTTAAGGATAATTAAAGATAAATAAAAGTATGCCTTGATAGAATTAAAATTCTTACAGTGCCCTCTTAGACCATAGTAACTAATTATCGAATGAAAATTAGTTGCTAGGGACTATATATAACTAGGTAGATAAAACAATTTTAATTCCCTAAAACATAATACTTTCTACAGCTGTAAGACTTGACTTTCTCAATGTTTTGTGTTGGTACACATGTCCTAATAATTCACTCACGAAAGTCTGTTGATACATTGACAATCAGTTACAATGTCTCTTTCATTTGCATAAAAAAAATATAGCCATTCCCCAGTTTGAGTGTCTACAAATTATCACTGGTTTCGTTCTCGTTTTAATCATCCACACATAATAAATACCCTTAAACTCTGTTGACATTATAACCTGAAATAATTAAACTTAACATAAATAAAATATAACAATATAACCAAATTAACAGACATAAAACAAATTCAAACCTCATTTAGATTGATGACCTGTTCTCAAATTAAATAAATATATTGACAGCTACAATAAACATTGAACCTGGTCCCTTCAGGTGTAATCAAAATATGAGTCCGGTGCTCCCATTAGCCAAAATTCCACAAAGACACTTAAGAAATAACTCAGATCAACCTCTGGCTTAGACTCTAAGCCTACAACAACAAAAAACAAAACCTAACTTTAAGAGTTACTAAATCAAGCTAGACATATAACAATCAACCAAAATCCACAAACTAGTAAGATCTTAGCTAACGAAAATCTGAAACCGTAGAGTTTCTAAACTTGTAATAGTAAAAAAAAAACCTCAACAATTACATTATGAACATGTAACACAAAATCATTATTTGTTAATGATACAAAAAAAAAAATTAGATAAAAGCTGGCACAGATACTACTTCCAAGAATCAGGAAATAGTCTCCGTGGTGTCTTCCCAAAAGGGCGAAAGGCTCTTAAAGCTTCTGTCAGTTCACTGAATCGGTTTCGGTTAACATCAGGGTACGTAAAAGGGGTTCTATTCTCTACAATATTATATCATAAGGAGAGGAACACAAATTCAGGTAACTATATCCACAAAAAAAAACCTAAATACTTATCCAGGAGATTTAAAAAAAAAACTGCGGAGGGAATGTAAAAAAAAAAAGTAATACGTTTAACTCCAAGAGCTAACTGGCCTATGTAACTAGCTTCTAATTCACTTCTAAAGAATTTGAAATAAAGGGAAAAAACAGCAACTAGGCTAGACTTTCATAACGACACATGTGGCTCAAACTTCCCCATCAGCAGTTTCATGGCACCCCTCACCAGCAATATAATATCTTCTTAACTTCTTATAATGGTTCTACAACGACACGACAAAAATATTAAAATTTCAGACTAGATCCTCAAAAGCGCTTCACTGAGAAGGTTGGAACAACTTTCCAAGACCCAGAGAAAGTGCAGGCATCTATCTCATTCAAAAGAAGTGTCCCTCAGGAAAGGTCGTTCACACGAGATCCTGGAATGACACTCCTCGTAGTTACCACTGCTATGGTATACCGGCTCACATTAACGGTTCGGGCTTCACATCTTGACGAATACAAACTTGCTGTCTCGGTCTCCTAACTTGGCCAAGCTAGTTCGCTGAGGTTTGGGGTGTGTTTCTCTTCTACCATACGTGTGTTCCATATTTGCTCTAGTCAGCTTATTATAATAATACTTAACTAAACAAAATAAAATTGTTGGAGTTCATGAAAAAAAATCTTCTAAAGTGAAATAAAATGTGTGTCTCTTCCTATTCTAGTCTTGGGTTCTTCCCTCTCCTTATTTTATATGTACTACCCTTATATCTTTTGTTTTTATTCTTCTTGTTCTCCTAGTTATTAGATTGTCGTAAATCTTCCTTATTTAAAAAAAAAATCTAACTCCTCTATCCTTGCCAATTCTGCGTCCTGAACTTGTAAACCCTTCGCCCCATCTGGGCCGCTTAAGCCGCAAGTTGACCATTTTCCTCTCTCACTATGACGTTCACGTCAAAAGGCTGAGGAGCTCGCTCCGAGTGGGGTGAAGTGTTGGGTCCCCGGTAACCATGATTACTCCTAGATGTCGACTCGTTCCGATGAGATGAAAGTTGTTGTTGTTGGGAGGATTGTTGGGGTCTATTATGATATCTTTGGTCCCTCTCACGGGAGAAAGGGTGGTTACGATCACTCGGTCCGTTATCTCGAGGTGGCCTCCACTCCCTCACTCCAGGATTGAGGCATCCCCTGTCGTTAGGTCCTCTGTCCGGACGGCGTTGGGACGAGTTACCCGAACCTACATTACCACCCTGGTCAACTCTAGGGGGTCTGTCTCTCTGCCATAGGCCTCCTTGGTGGAATCCTCCCTGTGGCCCATGAGGCTGCTCATCCCTCCTAAATCCTCCACTACAGGGTTTAGTGGGTGAAACCCTGGACGACATACCATGTTCACACTTCCGTTCTTCTTCTAGCGCATCAAGTCTCTGTAGACCCGCTCTAAACTCCTCTAGGGATTCATATGTAGTCCCAATGAGTAACTCTCTGAGTCTGAAAGGCAATTGGTGGGTCACCATGTGCACAATTTCCGTGTCCGTAATTGGTGACTCAAAGTGGCGACTCTTGGCGTAAATTTCCGCCAAGTAGCCCTCTAAGGTCCCTCTTTGCTCGCTGTATCGGGACGCATGCAGTTTAGCGCGCAATTGTCCCTGTGTCTCGGCCGACCAAAACATTCCCAATAACTTCGACCGGAAATCCGTCCATCCTGTAACTCCCTCCTTACTAACCGACCACCAAGGTACGGCGTCACCAATTAGAGAGTTGCCCGCAAGTTTCACCTTTTCTTTATCAAAGAGGTGGTGTCCCTCAAACAACTCCTCTAAGGCCGTAATGTGCTCTACCGGATTTTGTTGATTCCGACGGCTGAACCGGGGAAGTCGGTTCTCCAACGAGCGCTCTCCTAATAAAGTTAGCAAAGGTGACATGAAATTGTCAGGGCCAGTGTTGTACCCCGTCCTTGACCTCTCAGCGATGCTCTGTACTTGCCCCTGTAAGTCCGCTACCGTCTGAACGTTACTTATCTTGTTTTCGAGTCTCTCATGGGCTCGAACGTGGTCCCTACTCTTCTCATCCAGTCTGGAAATTGCCGAATGTACGGCTGTGGTAGTCCCTACTTGAGTATGTCTTTGCGTGTGCACTTCAAGGTTCAGTGAGTGCAACCCTTCCTCTAAAAGCGTGGTTTGGCGAGCTAATTGCTCGTCCACTACCTTCCGGTTCGACTCTAGTTCCTTATGTACCTCGGTAAGAATAGTCTGAGCTTTCTCCTGTACCTCGGCTAGTTCCAGGGAAACCCGCTCTTCTGAAACAGCAATCCTCACTTCCAAGTCCTCCCTAGTACGAACTAATTCATTAGCAAACTCATTTCTTAAGGAGCTTGCCAGTGTCCCTATATATGTTTGAAGGTCCTCCTTAGTCTGTTCACGACTGTCCCTTAGTTGGCCCTCTAAGCTGGCTTTCAGTTCCTCTTGTCCCACCCTCATCTGTTCCTGACTAGCTACCAGCTGTCCTAAAAGCTGTTGGATTCCCGATAGAATATCGGGAGGGGGTGTTGTAGGAACCTGGACAGCGGTGGATTGTATACTGGGAGGAGAAACAAAAGTGTGAGGTAGGTCAAGTGGAGGGATAGAGGTGGTTGGTAGATCAGGTGTCCTAACCTCGTCCCCAATCTCCTCTAACAACTGAGGAATCACAGTTTCCTCCTCCTCAATACTTAGTCTGATCTCCTGTGACTCCATCTTAATCGTATCCGTAGTCTGACTTACCGTGGAATCCTTATCTCTAATTTTACTTCTAAGGAAATAACCTGCCGGTTTCATACCTCGTGAACTAATCACGATTTAATAAAAGTTGTCTTTGTGAAACCTTTACTAGTAAGATACATTTTTTTTTTCCAACATGAAAGCAGGCCCCACGTTGGGCGCCACTGTGAACTCTTCCTAGTTATATTTGTTTGTTGTTAAAATTTCCTTTTATTAAATTTTAATATATATAAGCTTATTTACATCAAGCATTCATCTAAAAAAAAAAAAATGTGATTGCAACAATTGGGTTCACGGATAACTTCCACTTCCCACTACAATTAACTCGGGGAAAGTAAAAAAAAAAAAACTATAATACTACAAATGACCAAATTTGAGCACGGGACTCTCACAGGACCTCTGGGTCATGTTGGAAAAAAAAATGTAACTTTACTGTCCAAGCAGACTTACTAAACAATCAGATATTTAATAAAAAAAACAATTTGAACTCTTTAAATATATAAATACTATACACATTCATTATGATCAATTTCCTCAATGAGGTTGTTCGGTGGATACAAAAAAACAATGAATACTAAATAAGGTTATTGCATTTTGTCGAAGTCGATAATAAAAGGTTTCATTTATAGAGTCAATTGTGGAAACAGAATATTACGTTTAGGGGAAAATTCCACTGTTAGTGTGTTGAGTTGAAATAAATATTATTCTTTGATTTTGGAGTAATAAAGTTAAAAAAAATAAAAATTATTGAAGTTCAGTCGAAATTGTAGCAAAAAAGAAAAAGAAGGATGACTCACGAATAATATTTATATTGATATCACCTCATGTTAATGGAGTCCTGTATTGTCTTCTGTGTTGAAAATGTTAGTAGATCAGATCAACTCACTTATAGGTCTCAGCCGTGGTTGCTTTATGCCATTGAATTCTTTACAAGTCCGCGTCTTTTTTTTGATTCTTCATAACAAGCCACGCTTCCTCTTTGGTCTCCCGCTTCCCCACTGTTGAAGTCATTTTCATTACTCCTTGTATAGGGCGGCCATTTCAAATCTCATAGAGGATGATAAGATGGATAAAACTCCAGTTTAATAATAATAATTTCTTGATAAAATAACTGTACAAGCATTATTATTCTTGGTTTCCTTCGACGCAATGCAATGACCGTTGGAAATAGTAAATTTAAGATAAATAACCACTTAAGGATAATTAAAAGTAAATAAAGGTATACCTTGATAGAATTAAAATTCTTACAATTCATTTTTTAATTTTCGAGACGAGATCAAGATTATTTTTTTCTCGAATTTTTGAGATATTTTTGAGTCTCGCACATCCCTATTTTAAAGTACTATGAGTATCCTATTTGAGCAGATTACTGGGGGAAACATGTCCCCCTTCTAAGCCTCCACCCTCCACTAATGATGCCCTTGACAGTGATCACACAAGCGTTATTTTTACATCTGCCTATTAACATGTACAAGTTTGAGTGAAAGAGATGGGTTTTATTGATGAGTTTTATTTATTTGCTTTATTGAAAGACACCAAAGGCCAAGAAAATGCTGAATAAATCCCATGATCAGTAAAGTAATTGACTAAAGGAAAATTCAATTTTCTTATTGACAACGATTTCCTCCCTGTTTCGAAACTTTTACCATCCTCGTATTATTCATATACACAATTAATTTTATTCTTTAGTTTTATCTACTCAATCTGTATATTTTTTTGTGCTTGAGTAATAAAGAATACATATTCTTCTATAGCTCTTATTAAAAGTTCCCTGTCTATAAAATTAGTATTGGTATCTATATTGGGTAGTGTTCGAACAAAGGTTATATTCAAGAAATGCACCCCTTTGGAGAACAGCATTGTCTGGCAACCTAAGTGCTCTCAGTGGAAATTCAACACTGTTGAATTCGTGTTCCAGGTAGCCTCAAGACACAACACAACACCTTCCTTGTCAAAGAAATTCCCTTCTGTAAGGTCATTGTGTGGTTTCTAGCTGTGGCACTTCTTGAATGTTTTTTTCCTCTTTGTTAAAACATAAAAAACCCTCGTGTGCACATTTCCTGAGTCTAAACTTTACTTTACATTCGTTACTGTTTCCATCTATGGCTGGGGTCAATTTTTATTCAAGCCATATATTTTCTACTACCGCTTGCTAGGCCTGTTATAGTTACCTACACCTTATGATCTAATTTAAGACTAGGACAGGCACAACATACAGTCCCTGGCTGTTAATTCATCGCTGTGAAAGTGTAGACCCACATTTCACCCCTGATAAATTTTTCGGCCATGCCGGGAATCAAACCCGGGACCCTTAGCTCAGTATACAGACACGCTACCAACTGAACTAATGTGTCGACTAGCCTAAGTCTAAACTGGGAGGTGGAAACGCCATCTCGATCTAATGTGTCAGGGTAGTTATTACGATGAACGTGAAAGAAAAATTATCCCCTTCACTATGTGTTTTAAGATTAATTAAAGTAAGTTGTGAATTTGATGAACAGGCAGAGAGTATCTTAAAAAACTACTAAAAAAACACTCTTGGGTTTATAATGGCTGGAATCTTCTGATCATTGTAATTTTGATTCTGAAAGATGTTGTTCATGTCTTTATGTAACTTTATAAGCATAGAGCATAATAGATTATTCTATTCATCCTTAAATAAAGTGAGCATCTCCTATACTAATACATCTATCCCCTACACCAGTGACACCCAATCTTTTTTCGTTTGCGTACTCCTTGGCAGCCCATTTCCATAAAGTGTGCCCTTAATTTTTAGCAAAATGTCTAATTACTACAGTAGTAGCTACTTATGATTGAATTGTTAAACCTGAAAATAAATAGGCTAATAATTGGATTAAAAAATAATGTGATAGTTAGCTGAATAAAAAGTGCAGATATTTTTACATTCAAAAAGCAAAAGTTACAATAAAAACAAACACATTAATTTATTTATTAATAACTATAAAAAGTATTTTATGTTTGAAATTAAAATCATTTTCTCAATATCAAATATATAAGAAATCTGCACCACCCCTCATTATATCGTTGAGTTAATTTCATAACTTTTGACTAGTCTTTTGTCTTACACTGTTGGCACTATTAATCACATATTTTCACTTACCCCCATACGCCCTGGCACCAGGCTCATTTTAAGAAAAGGTGAGGCCCGGGGCAAAAAAATCTGAGGTCCCCCTATGTACGGCAGTTTTTCAGTTTTAGCACCAAGCCGTTATAATATATTGATACGTACTCGGTACTTATGTTACTTAATGATTTATCATGTTTTATGGAAAATTGATCAACCCATTATATGATTGTACTTTATTAAATGGAAACAAATTGAGTTAACAAAAGTAAATTCCTCTTTGCACCATTGCACTGTTAGTTTTCTGTGGACCGACAGTGGTAGCACAATGGTGGCGTTTTCTTCTGTACTGCAGCACATTACTCGTATAGAATAAATCTTAAATTACATAGAGTTAGGGTTTTCAGGAATCTGGAATGGAATACTATCACTAAGCGAATAATACTTATTGCTGCTAATTAACTTATTGCTGTTAATTATCTGAAAACTATTTGATGCAAAATTTAGAATAATAACTGTTAATTTGATTTAATAATTTTTGGGGGAAATGTGGCTCCCTGGAATGTGAAGCCCGGAGAAATTGCCCCCTTTGTCCCCCCGCCCCCCTAGACGCGGCCCTGCCTGGCACATACCCCTGGGGGTACGATTACCCCAAGTTGGGAACCGCTGCTCTAGACCAAAATAGTTATGTAAGTTTGGCCATGTCTTGACTCAGAGAGATTCAAAACATAGAGAGTGACGCTATCCATAAATTTTTAATCACACCATTAATTGTGTCAAAAGTTATAAGGAGGGACATATGAGCCCATGCACAAGAAAAATAATAGCCACATCATAGTTAGTACGAAACATACAATATTCCCTTTATTGTGAAACTTGTACTTAATATTTACAAAAACGGCATACATCATGTTTAGATTAAGTGTTGTCCACCATTTTACTAGTAAAGAATAACTCTCTTTACCTTATTGGCAAATAATGATAAATATTATGTAAAATATTTGTTAGTAACCACTGCAAAGTATCTTTTTAATAGCCCTATTAGTATTCTTATATTAAATAGGAAAATATTCAAATATAATGGCCAAGTATAAAGTCTTATGATTTTTAGGGTCATGTTATACTGCATCTTACCACACTGTTCATAGAATATATACTAGTATTCAACTTATTCATTTTCAGACAAAAAAAGGTTGGCATTCCTGGACTTGCTTATAGCTCTGTCCGAGAAAGATGGATCGCTTAGTGATGCAGACATAAGAGAAGAGGTTGACACATTCATGTTTGAGGTACCTACTACATAAGTTGCATTCAGAACAATGCAGGGGCTTGATATGAACAAGATCACTAGGGTGTCCTAACTTACCAGAAATTTTACACTTGAGAGTTAAATGTTCACCACTTTGATCAACTTAACAGCTGAAAACATATTTGGATGGACAATATAACATATAATATAAGACAATATAAAATAATACTAAGAAAACAGATTTGGTCACCTCAATTCACATTAAAGACTTACCATGGACCTAGTTTAAAATTGTCTTATTTTATTTTGGATCTAAACATTAATTTTCTGTCATATTACTTTTCCAACAACTTTCATACACAAATATTTATTTGAAAAGTCTGTCTTGCTCTAAGAATCTCATGTTCAAATCTTGGAGTTATATTGGGGTGTTACCTACCACAGTGATAAGTTAGTCGCCACATAACTAAGTATTGTGTCTGTTTTAAGCTTTGTGACGATATTAACATTTGGTTAAGAAAGTGTTCATTTAATATTCTTTTTAAAAAAAATTATATTTGAAACAAATCTATAGAAATGAAAACCTTGATTTATGGAATCCATGATAAATTCTTTAAGGACTGATCTACCATTCTTCAGTGTGACCTTGACTGTCTGCTGGTATAATTGGAATTAAATTAATTTAATAATGCGTCTGTGAATTGAAGCTATTTGTAACAAACTCGTTGAGGCATCAAATACTCCACACACCTGCCCAAGTACTTATATGAATGTTTGTTTATTTTTCATAATTGTTTTTTGAACAATTACTCCATTGTTTAGTCTATTGCAGTATAATTTCAGTTTCATTTCTTGCTTTTGGTTCACTCCTTGAAACAAGGTTCATGGGTTTTATTCCAGTAGGGTTATAAATATATCATTGCTGAATTTACATTTTTAGTTATGAATGTTTTGTATGTCTTAAAAATAAGCTAGTTCATAAGCCATGTGATGATAAAACAATTGGTTTTAGAACATGCCTCTACTCATAAAAAAGAGAAAAAGATCACCCACTTTGGATAATTATTACTAGCACCGCGTCTTACTACCCATTTGGGTTGTACACACTTACGCTCATGTGTGGTGGTAGGGTGATTGTGAGATGAAATGAAGGACCTACAGTTTAACGTGGAATCCGAACCACGGTGGAGGCCTGGCATTCCTCACATTCACAAGTTGTGATTAATACACGTCTTGTCAGAGGTGAAGGAAGGGTTTGACAATTAGATAAATCTGTGCTGGGACCAGGGATTGAACCTCGGACCCCCAGCACAGAGGTCTGACATCTTACCTCCTAGACCACCAGGTCACCTTCACTTTGGATAATGTCTCGCACAAAAATTGGGAGAGTATTGCAGTAATTTTCAAATGAGGAATTATGATAATTCTAGTTCAACGTTTAAAAATGAGATGGCCCAATGGCTAAACAATTTTATAGTAATGTAAATTGATAAAACTAAAGAAAAAGGGAAAATAAACTAATAGGATTAAATTTGATGAAAGTGAAAGAGGAAAAATGTGTGAAGAATCCAATGCACAAAGGTGACATCTTCCTTTCTTCAGTCTTCTATATTAGAAGTTGTCACACACACACATTTTAACACAAATAGAATAATATTTCGGCCTTGTTGCCTTTATCAAACACAAAGAATGAAAGAAAGTAAGAAGAGAAGATACACTAGACAAAAACACTGGATTATTCCAATTTCTTTGTGTTTGATAAATGTGGCGCCCTAAGAAAATCACATTTTGTGAAGATGCGCCCCCTGCTCAGGACATGGTGGTGGATAGTGAAAATGCTTTCTTCCCTCTGGAACCAAAATTGGTACAATTAATAATGTAGGGTGAGTGGGGGGTAGGGGGGGGGAGAAAGGATAAGAGAATCATACACTTCAAACTAGCGCTAGTTGCATATGTGAGTGGTCAGGGTAGGTACATAATTTTGTGAGTTCATTGGTGTTTCACATTTTAAACTAGAAATTTGTCTAAGGATGAAAAAATAATATTCAATCAAGGCAAAAAGTAAATATAAAATTTCTGGCGAAAGGACGGACATCGATGTAACGCTCACGTGAGGAAGTTATCAAGACTGTGTCAAGACAATCACACTTAATTACATAGAACACCATGCTAAAGAGTTATATTTAAGAAATGTGATCTTATTAAACATGATCTACATTCATTGACAGTAAATGTACTATACCAGAAACTTACCTAAACAACCAAACCAGATGTGGAAGTACACTCGAAAAATAAATCTGTTAGCATTGTTGTTTAAGTTTAGCACATTACAATTCACAACATTTGAACACAATCACAGAAAAATACAGCTGCAAACTGGCTAGGCTAAGTGTTGACGACTTGACATCAAGATGCTCTCCTTTTGGTGTACGCTTTCACGCGCACTGCTCTCACTCATGCGCTGGGCAGTGAGAAGAAAGCTGTCTGTGCATGCTTGCATGATAAACAGGATTCCCCTTACAAAACTACCCGAAATTTTATGGTAGATGACACCCGTCTAGCACACTTTCTCCTGCTATCTGTGCTCACAACGCAACTAGCTGTTTTCATCCGGGATATTTTTTCCTAATTCAGCGAATTTTTATTTTAGTTTGGTAACTACTAACTAGTAGTATTTCAAATCTTCCAATGGCACCCCCCTCTAGGCTGTTATCTGGGGTGGACCCCCCCTACTTCAGTACACCACTGTATAAGCTTTAACTAAAGCATGTAAGCTACTTAAAGTGAATGTTTGTTTGTTTTGTAGGGTCATGACACTGTGTCTACTGCAATAACATGGGCCCTCTACTTGATTGGAATTCACAAGGATATTCAAGTAATTATTTAGATTAAAGTATTGATACATTTCCTAGTTGAAACACTTTACTATTTTACTGTATATTTGGTTAACAGATCATATAAAGTAGGTATAGAAGGCTTGAATTCAATTTTTCTAGAATATGAATCTAATTATGTCTACAAATCCCAATTATTAAATTTGAATCTTAAAAAAACATAGCCTAGTAGGTTAGTTTTCACACATGGGTAACCGGTTCTTATGTTTTTTCTCTTTATTTCTGATTTTGTTCACATTAAGAGATATATTTATGGTCAGATGTATAGTTTTTAGGTTTGTCCTATATTGATGTCAGGATAAACCTCTGCTAAACATCATTATAGTTAAACAAAAACATAAATTGGCTTATTCAAATTCAAAATTTGAGGATCTTGAATATTACATTTTTTATTCCTCGAATATTACTTTGGATTATAAGAAATCTAACTCTGAATAATCAATATCAAGGCCATATCCAAATTATAATTTTCATGCAAGGAATTATTTTTAACATTAAATATTTCTTGAAGTAAGATAATTTTTTAAAACCTAATTAGGGCTGTAGGTGTTATAAATTTTATAAGACTCCAACTAGTTATTAACTTGGGCATTGAGGATGATACTTCAGTGGTAAGGGATAATGGGGTAAATAAGGGGGCTGAGCCCAGGGTTGGCCTTAGGGCGGGCTGAGCGGAGCGCTCCTGAAACAAGTGAGAAAATGTTCTTTTTCCTTTTGATGAAGGAGTGGGGATGGGGGATTTTAATGTTTGACAAATTTTGTATGTATTCACAATACTCTGGACACGTTGGCTATATAAGCTTATTAAAAAAAAAACTAGCTTACAAATGCAATTAGTAATACTGTGTTCTGTTCTGCAGGATTGATAGTGTTAAGGCTATTAGATATCAGATAAAGGATGTTTGTGATGCATTAGTGGACATTTTTTAAACTAGCCTGGTCTAAGATATGAAGCTGATAAGTTGATGAAATTTGAATTCTTGATTTCTCTGGTTGTTTGGTATGATATTTTGTATCAAGTAAACATTGCGAGTAAGGCGATGCAAAGTCCAGCAATGGATATTGTTAATGCTACGTCGTTAATTAAGAAATATGCATAATATATTTCTTCAAATAGACATGTTGGCTATGAAAATGCTATTATTATTGTGAAAGAACAATTTGGAGCTGATCCTGTCTTGCAGATTTGACACATAAGCGAACAAAGAAAAGGCAGTTCGAATATGAAGGTCATGATGAGTCAGAAAATGCTAGCCCAAAAGATCAATTTAAATTTAACTTTTTTCTAAGTATTGTACCTCACATGGTCTAATAATTGCACACCTCTATAATTTGACCTCACCCAAAACACGCTGTGACCCCCAGGTTGGAAACCGCTGCTTTATTACTACACATTTGGAAACAATATTTAACTAGTAAGCTCTCTGAGAACTCGCTCGTCACTTTATCAACAAACTAGCAATTTTGCCATGTTTGTTTAAAAACCTTTTCAACTGTAAAATAAGGCAACAAAAATGGAATTTATCGATATTTCTACAGTATTTTGATACCTGTCTACCGATGTCATAAATCATAACCTCATTTAGGTTGACCTAAAATGTTAATACTGGTACATCAATAAACTATTCAAAACATATTGTAATTTAGCGTGTGAGGGTGAAGGACCTTCCCCTGAAATTGTATTAAATAACTTATTGAAAATTAGAAATCACCACTCTAAGCAACATGGTTATACGAAATTTCATGCAAATCGAACACTAAATAACGAATTTAAAAATGTATCTCAAATTTGAAAATGTTAGGGTGGAAAAAAACTTAATTTTGGATTAATGTAGTCTACTTAATCAAATGAAAAATTGTAAGCGTTGTAACAATGTAATACAGCCCGATTACTCCTCTTCCTTCATTGTTGCTTTGTGCTTTCATGAAAGCCTATTTTAATAAACAATGAAATAAGATACATCAGTTCAATTCAAACTAGTATGGATACTTGCTAGAAAAATTAATGTGTATTTCAGAAGTCAAACATTAACACTAACCTCAATGTCCTCATTTCATCAGACAGAGCTTTCGATAAGAAAATAATAAAATGTTGCGTAACATTCACTGCATTTATGCCTTCAAAATTTAATAAAGCCCTAATTAAGGCATTGGCTGCACAACATATGATAATTTGAATCATAATTTACATAAAACTGCGACAGTCTAGCACTAAACCATAAACAAATCATTTGCTGACAATTCTGCCACTTCAAGCATTGTTGGCTAAATGAAATTTTGCTACTAGGCAGCTCATGTTCCCTTATGATTCATTTCCATACAGCATTCGACATAGACTCACCGGCCGTTGTCTCTGCCTACTGACAAGGCGCTACTAGACTATTTGATTAACTAAGCTTTCTACAATTTACTACAGAAGGAATCTCCTTTCATTGTTTGATGATTTTTGAAGTTGGGATTTTTTGTGAAGTAGGGATCAACGGTTGGGAAATTTTAAATTTGTCTGTACAAGTCTGTGGTTAAGGACTTTCATAATAGAAAATAATGGAGTACAGAATAACCCTAGAATGTCCCAACTCCAGATTTCAAATCTCACAAAATTCCCATATTCAAGCTTTTAACAACATTGGGAGGGGTGACACCCCCGAACCCCTCTAGAGCAATGCCCCTGCTTAAAATACACACTTTTGTTATTTTTTAAGTATAGTATGTTTACGATAATGTTGCCTTTTTTTTTATGATGGTTAAAAATTACTAAAAAACAGTTTCATGCTCATTCATCCATCTCACAAAAGTGTAATAACTCTTTGACAAGTGATGACGATTGGCATCCCTTGTTAAATTGACAATACTTATTGGGGAAGTCAACAATTAATATCAAACTGTTTTAGTTACTTTTCAAATTTCACATGAGATATATATATTTCTCGAATGGGTGATTAATTTAAATCATGGCATATGTTGAATGCTAATATTATGTCTTGTTCAACTTTTGATGGTGCTTTTTAAGTTTTAACAATTCCAAAATATTATGAATTAATTCCTGTCAGAGGAGATTTAGATAACTTTGCAACTTCTTTGGTATGATTGTCATTTTTGAGAATGTATGCATATGATTGGTGAAACGTTCTTTAATCCCACTGTTTATGGTGTATGTGTACTGCCAACTTAACCATATTGATCGTTATTTTGGAAAATTGCTGATATTTTGCATCTTAAGGACACTTTTTTTTAACAATGCGGATACAACCAAATCATTATGTTTAATAGTCAACTGTACCGAGCAGTGAGCCTATTTCAAGTATATTTTATTTCATTGTACAAATAAAACTAATTATTATGAGTTTAGTATATATTATCTAACCACACAAGTGGAAACATGGATTAAACATCAAGCTTACCTAGTCTGGTTAACTGTTGATGGGAGGTTGGGACTTGATTCCCGGTTGGGTGTAATAAAGATGGCTTCCTGCTTATCTCTAATGCAAATACAGGTACATTTAACATAAAAAATTTACCTTCAACATCCCTAATCCATTAGGGTTACTATTACAGAGGGCCAGTATGGGTAGTGAGATGTGCACGCACGCACACACAGACACACCCACACACACAAATTGATTGGCATGTTCTATCTAACTTAGGATAAGTTGGTGGAGGAACTAGATGACATTTTCCATGGCTCTGACCGCCCAGCAACCTGGAATGACCTCAACAACATGAAGTACATGGAGATGACTATAAAGGAGGCTCTTAGGATGTACCCTAGTGTCCCTGTATTTGCAAGAGAAACTACATCTGTTGTCCAGCTCGGTAAGGTGCACCTGTATAATAGCAGACCTTACTAGATTATAAATATCAATGCGCCTGTGTGTTTCAGCACCCATGAATTCAAGACCACGAGACTCGGAGACCTGAAACGTTGTATTTATTGCAAGGACACCCTAAGGGCGCTTAACATAGTGCTATGTTTTATATTTGCTTCTAACAACTTCCGTTTATTATATATCTTTAATAGTGGGTAAACAATACAAGATAGGTGACCTATTTCTGTCAAATTACTTTTAATAAACATCTTTTTTTAATAACAACCTAACCATACCATATTTAATTTGTGATTTTCGAGAATGTTTGTTTCAAAGTGGACAGCTTTTTGTCAAATACAACAAAGATGGGATTCAAAATAAATATTTATCCATCCAACGCAATAACATTTAATTTTGCTAGCATATGATAATGAGTCACAATAGCTAAAATTATATTTTAAAGCATGGAATTGATAAAGAAGGACAAATGGGACGGTAAAATAAAATAAACTACCGAGTAAAAACTAGAGAAGGGGAAAAAAAAACTAATGATGTTTCATATGCTAAAGGGATCTTGATGGTTGTGTAGCTGTGGTGCAGATGTCAACTCAACTGAATATCGAAAAAATTGCGTCTAGTTTGAAAGTTTATTTTTCACTGGACTCAACAAATAAAACATAATGTATTATGTTCTAACACTATTTAAATTTTTATCTTAAAACCTGGAGGGTTATATTTGCCTCAGAAATTGGTGTATTGTGTTTTATGTTAAATGTAAACTTTTAACTAGATTTTTCTTATTATTGACTCCAACCATTTTGCACTATTTTCTCATTTGTCTAAGGCTGAGGACATACGAGCGTACAATGTGCATATGTTGCAATGTGTGTCGTGATGCATATTGTAGAATCATTAGATTTTATATGGAGCCCTCACACTATTAATGTGGGCATCTATTAGCAAACATTTTAACAGGCATACATTTTCTACCGACATATGGTGTAACACCATGACATGTCAACATACATTGTTGCAATACAATAGAGAACTCTTTTTAAAAAATGGCCCATTTTGAGACCAAAATATTAGTAATTGGAGTAGAGAAAATATAATTATAGTGAATACTGAAATTTAAGACCATAAGGAAAAAGTAAGAAGCATTCAGCACGGGTTAAAGTGTGTTCATCTTTACTTGAAGATTTTTCTACAAAGTCACAAGCAGACCAAAAAGTGTAATTTCACTAGAGTTCATCTTGCCCTTGTGATTTTTTTTTTCAAATTCTGACACTCGTGTGTTGTCCAAGCAATTTTAGTTACAAATGCATGCATGTTACAACATGCATTCACTATATATTCGTGTGTCCCCAATCTAAGTGGGCTGAACAAGAGAAGGGGAAGGAGAAACAGGAAATGATGGGTTTGAGGATACATTTTATTCTTTTCTCTATTTTATTTAGAAGGATGTGCCACTAAATGTTACACAACACTTTTAAATGTGATATTCAAGTATTTTTTTTCTACCTTTATCAAACAAGGAATAATCAAGAAACCCCTAGCTCAAAAACATGAATACTGATCTACCCCATGGTTGGGGTGGGAAGTAAAGTGCTGTAGCCAGAAACCAGGGCTCAAAGCTAAGGTACGTAATTTTGTTTAAAAAAAAAAGACCTTCTTTATACTGTTCCTTTAGAATAGTGCGGTGGTGGTAGTCCTTGATAGATAATAAAATTCCCACAGCCACAGCCTATTTTTTGGTATGTTTACGAACAAAATAATTTAAATGATTTTTAGTTACATCTTTATTTAACACTAAAATCATTGTAACACTGGCAGGATAGTAGTAGAAAAAAATGACAAGCTTATCGTGATGGTTGGCATTGTTTTGTTTTCATCAGTATGAATTTTGGGTTTGATGTTTGACAGAGCACACCACAAACCACTATTCTCTTCAAGTCGATAACACTGTCTAGTTTTTATGAGAGTCAGCGTTGAAGATTTGGTGGTGTTGCACATGGCTGCAACGGTAGCTTACGGCAACATTTTTCAAATCGTGCTCGGCGGAGCCCTTGGACTCCGCCAGTTATCACAGGCTCCATGAGGCAATTTTATAATTCCTTTATTGGTTTTGCACACTGTAGCAAACATTGTAACAGGCATACATTTTCTACCGACATACGTAGCAACACCATGACATGTCAACATGTCCAATTATTAGGATTGCCAATTTTTTAAATCTGAGTAAAAAAAATTGCCAAAGGTGCAGCCAGAACATGTATGTGATTTTCTGTTTTTTGTATATTCTTATACTTTTAAATTTAACTGTCGTTATTGAATGCTCATAATATTAGAGTGAAAAATCCTATGAAGGCTCCTTCATGTAGTTTTTCTGGTGCAAGGGCTATTTTTGATATAAAAATTTTGGGAACCTCTGGCTCAGGGGGAGTGTGAAGAGGAGAATTGAGGGGCAAATCTGAGGCTTGGCGAGCTTGAAAATAAACATGTGCATGCACAATTTTAGCTGATCATTGAATTTATTACAACTGGTAGTCATTGTTGCCAATACCGCAAGAAATCATTATTTTAATTAATAATTACTGTGGAAAAGTGATTTAAATGAAAAATATCTTCAATTTTTATATGGTTCTTAACATTATTTCAACATTATTTCACCCCCGCATCCGCCCAGAAGTGTTTTAGGCCCCACACCCACCAAACTGGGAACTATTGGATTAGAGAGTATAAGTTGCTAATGATGTTATTTTAATCTTATTTAGTTTAGAACTTTTTTTAATAAATTATTACATTTAACACCATTGTTATTAAATTCTTAATTTAAAGGATAGGAAGGTAGTGTTAGAGGATGTGTATTAGTTTGGAGAGAATGTGGAAAAATCAGAGTGAAAAATGTGTGTAAATCACCTCCAGTGCACCCATTTGAGATTCAATCTTCAACATCCCTGTCATTGTCAATCCAATTCCTATTGGGGGACTGACGCATTAAACATAAGGACCACCTCCCGCTGAGAGTGCTAACAGACTCGCAACAACTTATTAGATAAATAAATAGGCGATATGCCAGGAACAGCCTGTAGTTTCTTACCAGGGTGGCAAGACTGTAATAGTTTATCTGTTTTCTCCCCCTTATCTTCTATTTGACCAACCACACACAAAATAGTGCAATAAACAAATATATAATATATATTGGATTTATAAAAGGTCAAGTTTGTTACTGAACGGTAAGAACTAATTTCCTAGTCTAGCCCTGCCAAGCCTTCCTTGCCTTGGCAATCCCACAAACTGCCCCTTGTATTAATGTACTTTCAGTATTAAGTGTGAATCAACTTGGAGCTATTGAAATAAAATAACTTGGTAACCTGAGCCCTAATCTTTGTCATGGAATTGAAACTTTTGCACATTTAATAAGGTAACAATAATAGTTAGAGATTACCCACAATGTTGGACATGTCATTAGGTCTGTTTTGCTGATGACTAAAAGGATGGGGTTTGAATCCTACCCGGGCTTACCGAAGATGCTTTTTCTAAATGATTTCCCACTCGCTTTTCATGCAAATACAGATATATTTCCTCTTAACTATATATTCCTCATCCCTACCACATTAGGTGTAATTTAATGCATATATCCCGGACATGTAGTAAGACATAATGTTAGATTAGTTACAGATTCATAGTTATTATTTATATTAATGTGATTTTAACATTAAGTAATGCTTATAACAATGCTCCAAGCATTAAAGGCTTAGCAAATATTCTAACTTTAGCAGGATTAGCATGACGAACTACCAATTGTCTTCTCCGCCTATGTAACCCAATTTCCCTAACTTACATTTCTAAAATTAATAGTGAGTTTATTTTAACCCCATTTTTCTGACAAAAATTTGCACTCTCAAGAGAATCATAGGTTCATAACTATAATAAACATGCTTGTTTGATGTTTCAGAGAAGTATACAATTCCAAAAGGTGTAGAGTTCATATTCTTCCCATACGTGATTCATCGCAACCCCGAGGTGTTCCCTGAGCCAAACAAGTTCAACCCAGAGAACTTTCTGCCAGACAGGATACAAAGCAGACACCCGTTTTCTTACTTGCCTTTCAGCGCTGGACCCAGGAACTGCATTGGCAAGCTTCTTATTTATTTTAATTTGAGATTTATTTGTGTGTTTGTGGCTAGCCCTTTTTCGTAACAATGGTATACACACTTATAATTACTAGGGATGGGACCTTCGAATCCTTAGGGATTTAAAATTAGAAAAAATATCAAATTCAAGATTGAAAAAAAAAAAAAAAATTTAAACAAAATTTTCGAATGCAGTTAGTTTTAGACCTTTAATATTGCTTAATGATGGTTCAATCCCAACATCATTATAGGAAAAACTTAACCAGACCCCAGACCATTATTTTAACACTTAAATGAATTTATGAATGTTATAATTAGGCTTAGGATCAGGATTATTATGCACTAAAAACTTCAAAATATGCATCAAAAACATCAAAAATATGCAATTAAATATGCACTAAAAATTCAACTAACTAGAAAAATAATCAGTTTTTAATAACGATATTTTCTATTAAAATACACAGAAATCTTTTAATTCAAAATTATTTGACTAAAATAAAAATAAAAAATGTAAAATTACTAAATTAAAAAAACAAACCATAATTGCACTTAAAAAAATATGATGTAATGACTTTTTGAATGTAAATTTGCGCTTATCATTGAGAATATTTTTGTACTGTGAAAAAACTCTCTCAACATCACACAACATTGGTACAAATTCGAAGTTTACAATGTCAATGACACTTAACTGTTCATTTCTGGCATCAAGGGTTGTTTCATTTTGCAACACCCCTCTTAAATACTTCAGTTGTTGATAATTCATATTTTTTGAAAGTACTTCATTTAATTTATTAATGAAATTCTTTTCTTGAGTTCAGTTAAACCCTTAACCATATACTATACTATTTCAATACTGTCTTGTAAAGATAATCCTTCACTTTTATTTTAGAGATTGCAGTTGAAATGAAAGCCAATTTAGCTTGAATAAATATCAAATCTTTTTGAATACTCTTTTTCTCAGAATACCATGTACTTCTTCAATACTCTGTGCTTCTTCAGAGTCGAATTCATCAACAATTTACTTCATAATTCATTTAGCATAATACACAGCAGCGTTGATCCAAGTTACCCATCTTATAATGATTGGCACGAGTGAAAGTGGAACGTCCCCCACAACTTCCTGAAACTTCTGCACACGACTCAATGCTTTTTTCACAGATGATATTAGCACGCTAACATCTGAATAAATATTGCAAACTAAGTCAGCTACTTGATGTAAACCATGTGCTAAATAGCTCACATGTATCATGTTTGGATACAAAATCTACAGTCCTCACATTGTTTTGTACATATATCATGCAGCATCGCTACTAACCACCAGCACTTTTTCATATAAAATCCATGACAGTGACAATAAGCTTAGAGAGTCGTTGAAAAAAAACCCAGCAATTGTAGAATGATTCACTTTGTCCATCACTTTTAAAGACAGCAGATATGATTTGTTTGTTTTCCTTTGCTAACCCCTAATATAACAAACACATAATTTGCAATGCATCTTTGATCTTCAGTGGTTGTTTCATATATTTTTTTTTTTGTGTACTTTTCCAGAAAATTGCAAAGAACTTCATTTTTTAACCAAGTCAACAGAATGTCAGGGCGAATAAAATCCTTACAAAGCTCTTCAGTGAATTCTAAACATTTAGGTCCAGGCCTTGGTAAATCAATAAATTCAGAAATTAACACTTGCCTAGTTATTAACTCTTTTTCAATTTTATTGCTTGCACGTTTTCTGAATTGTAGATGCTGCGTGACTTGGAACTTTTTAGTTGATGCAACAGGAACTTGGTAATATTTACAAATAACATCATCATAGTTACTCACAAACTAATTTAAAATGGCACTTAAGGTAGGGTGCTAGTGAGCATGAGTTTAGGACAGTATTTTTGAAGTTTTTATAGCATAAATATTTTTTGGCCAAACTAAATCAAATATTTCACTTATAGAAACATATAGTTTAGTTTTCTGCACATGCTAATCTCAACAGTTCTTGAATATCTGTCAAGGGTGTTCTGGAATGTTGTGACATTTTCTCTTTATTTAAAAAGTATGTCAACAAATGCCCCTATGCTCTTGACAGATATTCAAGAACTGTTGGGATTAGCATGTGCAGAAAACTAAACTCTATGTTTCTATGGAAGAAATATTTGATTTATTTTGGCCAAAAAAGTTCATGCTATAAAAATTGTAAAATTAATGCACTAAACTCGCGCTCACTAGCACCCCACCTTAAACAATTCTTTCTTTCGGCATCTTGAAGAAGTTAACACTATTGGAACTAATAGACAATCGATGAAGATGGTTGATGGATTGTTAAACTTTCAACATTATACAGGTTTTCCCAGTAGCGCCACAGGACCACTCAAACCCTGGTAACCCCTAGTATTTCAAGTATTCTGGTTTACCCAAATGTGAATAATACCCAACCATAACCTCAAAGAGTGGGAATTTTCTAATTAAAGGACAGTATCAAGTACACTTTAGTTCCTATATTACCTTTATAAAATACAAATCTGAGAGAATCAGAAAGGTCAGAAGTAGATATTTTAAAATTTTCTCGAGTTGGCCCTTGCTCAGGTAAAATATTCCAGGAACTATTATCCTACTTATATTGTGAAGATGTTGCCTCCGTACTGGTTTATGCCTGCATATTATTTACGACTTCACTAATATTCTGAGATTTATTTTAAAAACTATTTCTGACATTCTTCAGGAAGTGAATTTGTACTTGATAACAAAAAATTGTATAAATATGCTCTTAAATAGACAAATGCTGCAAATTATGCATTAATACTCAAAAACCAATTAAAATATGCATCTATTACTAAAAAGTGTAAAATATTCATTTGCATATGTAAATGCATAATTATCTTAAGATTAGTTTTAATGAAAGCATGTTAGCAAAAATTGTTAACACTTATTTCTATTTTATACTATTCTGTTAATATTATGTTCATTTCTTCCAAGATTTGGATTTGAATTTGAGATTCAAAGGTAAAATAAAGATTCAGATTTGTAAAATAGTAGATCAGACCAATCTTTAATAATTATGAATAATATACGGTACAGTAAACTTCCAGTCATGTATAAGTTATCCAGTTTATAGTGTATCCATTCCGGATTTATTTTCCATACATGAGATACATGCGAACTAGGCTTTCGAGCAAATTGCTGAGTTATGAACGTTGTTAAATGAAAACCCCTATTTACTTTTTGAGGTATTTACGATTATCAGTTATCATAGACAAAAGAATGTTTTCTGGATAGCTAATATAAGCATTACATTGTATTACAGGGTCCACAACTGTTTTAAGCTCACCATTCAGATAACGTGATAGTTCTAGTCTTTTAAAAACGTGTCAGCAACAATATTTACAAGAAAAATGCACCTTTATCTCAAACCACATTGAAGCATACACTCTAATTATAAATTCAACCTAATTTGTTATATTTAAAGAAGGATTATCACTTCCTACATAAAGTCGCAGCACACGGTTTGCCGTTGTTAGCCCTAGAATGAGCCAGTTTCCCTGGACAACGATTAGCTAAATTTATACACACATACCACATGAAATAGCTTTACACATTTCATATAAATAAGCTTGATCATTATTTAAATCACTCACTTTGAGTTCTGGTAAATGACAGTTGATTTTACCAAAATTCACAATTTTATAGTAACTTTCCAATTGTTCCAAAATTCTCGCAAGGTCCATTAGTGGCTCCATCGAGATAATGAAACAAATGTCTCGGGTAAGTTCATTTGCATGTAACTGGCTTATTAACCACTGCAATGGACGCTTTAGTTCTAGATCTAGTTACCTAATATCCCCATTTTTGTTCCCAGTATTCACAGCGATAACCATCAGTTCATTTAAGTTTAAGCTGCTTTCAAAACAAAAATCCAAAATGGTTCTTGCAATAGATTTTCCCGATCCAGAAGTTTGGTGTGGTGTGATCTAAGTTGAAAGAACCTAGTTCTTCAATAAGAGAGATATGTTCTTCTACAACAGTTCTTTGATAGTGTCAATCTTGTTTCTTTTCTTGACTTAAAGTTTTATCTTTCCTAGCATCAAAGAAGGTACCTTTTATTAATTTAAATGAGGTTTAAAATTCTCTACTGAGAGTATGGCGTGTTTTTTGACAAATTCTTCTAACTTTATTTTTATCAATTACTTCTGAGCAATCCTTTGTTGTTATCACTCCAACATCTTGCAAAGTAACTGAAGCAATAGCTGCAGCTGATCTATGTGATACACCATATTTATCACAAACTCTTACTAGTGTTGCTGGGCTGGGGGTCCGTGGTTCAATCCTCGGTCCCGGCACAGATTTATCTGATTTCCAAACCCTTCCTTCACCTCTGACAAGATGTGTATTAATCACAACTTGTGAATGTGAGGAATGCCAGGCCTCCACCGTGGTTCGGATTCCACGTTAAACTGTAGGTCCTCCATTTCATCTCACAATCACCCTACCATTACACATTAGCTTAAGTGCGTATAACCCGAACGGGTAGTAAGACGCGGTGCTTAATAATAATAATAATAATACTAGTGTTGGAAGCTGCACTCTCATTTCAAGACATCGTTAACCAACTTTGGAAGTGGAAGGTTGTATAATACAACTTCGCACGAGGAAGCTGATTCTGATTCTTATGCAAAATACTTAGTATTTTTATATTTATTTTTTTCATCAAAATTTATTTGTGTAAAATCGTAAACGCTAGATTTAACAAATTTATTGGCCTGTTTAGATTTTCTTTCTTTGCCTTTTTGTTCAATAAAGTCAATTTTTCCCAATATCATTTTTCTGAATGAGCTTTAATCATAAAGAGACGACTGCTCTCTGATAGGTACTTTCCTATTTTTTTCACATACATCGAGAAAATGATGCACATTTACAAGCAGCGATGTCAAAGAGTTTGCTTGCTATAGATCTAAAAGTATCAACTCTGATGTCGTAGTTTGGATTTGTTTGGCTTTAGGATACCTTACAAGGCTTAGGTACTTATAGTAGCTGCGAAGCAGTTGCAGTATACGATCATGTGATACAGTAGGAATTGAAGCCGTTTTCCAAATTCCTTTAGTGTTTATAATACCAATTTAGATAGTTCACAAAAAGTAGGCTCTTTTCTGGACATCTTAAATTTCAAGTCATACCTTATAAAACAAATAACATCTTAAAACATCTTCTATTGTTGGTAAAAGGAGTTTATTAAGTTCCCTAGGAGTGCCAAAAATTGGACCCTGTACTTTACTTCAAGTCATATTTAAGCTCGTCACACTCATTTGGTAAACAAAGTCACACAGATCAAGATCACTTTGAAATGTTTTAATTAAATTGTTCATGTAGTCACTGACACATAAGCACAATTTTTATGATTTATTTTTAATAAACACACAGAAACCATGTAGAAATAGCAATATTTGTTCGCGCACAATGCAAAGCAACTAGCTACTGTCTCAACACTACTTCGTGCTGCTGCTTAGTTTGTTATCGTGGTGAAAGGGCTAAGTCAGAGCAGAGACCAGAGCAATAAGAGGCAACCGACTGCTTGCTCATTGCTCATGCTCATCAATCATGCGAGTATGCCTCTGTCATTGAATAGAAATATTACACTAATGGGAATTGGTATTAAGTGATTACACTATTTGGTTTTATATTGTAAATATAAAATACCTGGTAGAGGGTAGAAGATATTTTTCAAATTTAAAGAAATTTTTTTACTCTTGTTTAATACAATAAAATGCAACTTTTGATAGGTATTGTAAAATGAAATTATTAATTTAATTTTTTCAGCCCACCCTATTGTGCAATATAAATGTACGTACTTATTAGTTCACTCAGCATTAAAATGACAATTTTCATAATCAAGCTTCCTTTTATTACTACTCAAAGTAGAAAGTGCCGTTCTAGAAAACTTACAATAAGACTAATTACAAGCAAAGAACTCTGCTATTACTATAAATAACGCACATACAGTAAGCCAGGCAAATATCAACTGGCTGCTGTTGTCCAGAGGGGAGAAGAGGTATGATTCACTCTCAGCCACCTGTATTGTTCAAGGTCAAAAGCAAGAATATGTTGTATAGCTCAGCCGTTATGTGGTGGCGTTCGGAGGGAGAGATACCGGGTCTAGAGTGGGAGACGTTTGGAGGGAGAGATACTGGGTCTAGAGTGGGGGATGCACGTCGCTGGAGGGTAAGCTCGCACTCCTTGTAAAACACGATGTTGGTGTGGGACCCGGGGAACACTGGGCTTGCAGCTTCCCCCACCATTACTAAGAGACTCAAGATCTTTATGGCCGGTCGAGGTTGGGTGCCTCTACATACATTCTAAACTGTACGACGCATCTCCAGTGATACAGTAGTTGGACTTTCAATCCGCGGGCCAATCTGCAGAGCTTGGCAGTTTGCTTTTTATTTTGTGAAATGGCCCACTATTTAAATCTTGCGGTTAAATTCTCAAATATTCCATTAATTTTTTGTGGTTAAGTTCCTTTTTTTTTTTCCACACAAAAATATTTCCCTGTATTTTCCCAGTGCTCCAGTAGTGTGGCAACCTTGAAGGTTGGCATTAAGGAGTACGAAAATACATTATTGACCCTTTTAGTGCCACAAGCCAATGTTAATGGCTCCCCCTTCAACCATTGACCGTGAAAGAGTATATGAGATCAGCTATCTAGATTTACACTAGTTCTGTCACTACCTGATAGATTAGTATAGTTTTTACTAGAATGAGACCACTATTCTCTATTATAGAACAGTTTGGCAAGTTTTCTTGTAGGACCTTATATTAATGATGAAATAGTCAGGGCATTCTTAGCATACAAAACCTGTATCAGATCTGGTACTCTTCCCCAAACATCCTTTCTTGTTATCACTCTGTTAAACTTATATGATCGTACTGCAAACCCACTAGAACTGTGTTTCTTATAGCACTCTTAGCTGGCACTTAGTCATTCTGATTTCTGAGTATGCTTACTCAAGAGAACTCAGGGAGTATTAAAGTATTACATAAGCACCTTTTTAGACATTTTGAACCCCCACTCCCCTTTGCAAGAAAACTCCCTTCCCCATCTTGCCTACGTTATATTTGTCAACCTTTTTGTCATTTTTCTTAGGAATAATCAATATTTTTTATACAACTTATAATTTTCTTATATGTATTATTAACACAAAGGTGTAAATTAACTGTGCGATATATTCACAATTAAAAACACCACTGTATTATTATTGTTATTATTATTAGCACCGTTCTTACTACCCGTTCGGGTTATACGCACTTATGCTAGTGTGTAATGGTAGGGTGATTGTGAGATGAAATGGAGGACCTACAGTTTAACGTGGGATCCGAACCACGGTAGAGGCCTGGCATCCTCACATCACAAGTTGTGATTAATACAAGTCTTATCAGAGGTGAAGGAAGGGTTTGGCAATCAGATAAATCTGTGCAGGGAGCGAGGGTCGAACCCTGGACCCCCAGCACAGAAGTCCGACACCTTACCCCTAAACCGCCAGGTCACCAACAACACAATTGTAAAATGAATTTAAATTTAAAATTAATAAAAAAAAATAATCTGATGGCCAAGGTAGTTGAATTCACATCTCGACATTTCTAATTATCATCTTTGTATGTGCAAAATACAGAACCAATCATACTTTGTATTTGCCCAGTCTGCAATGTCGCCACTAAAATGCATAGTTTATGACCCATTGTTAATACATGTTTTTTATTCAAGATTAGGTTTTATTGTGTTTTTTATTTTAAAACCTCTATAAACTGTATATTATAGTGTGTTTTATTGTTTTGTTTTATTTAACTTTGGTAACACACCCATACTTTTAAATCGAAAATCTACTTAAATTATTACCAATTCATTTTGCGCTATGCTAAAATGAAACTGATGTATATCATTATCTGGAGAATATTTGTACTTAATCAGGGGATGTATTACATAGTCAGGGTTGCTACAGGTATAGAAAACCAGGCAAAAGTCAAGGAATTTTGAAAGGGTCAGGGAAAAGTAAGGGAAAATGCAAAGAAGTTCTGGAATTATTGAGAGTCAACCTACGCCACATTATGATCCTTTTCCTTCTTTTGTGGTTTCCCTTAAACTCATTCGGCAATGTTTTTCCTTAACATGCTGTCTTCTTTCCACCCACTCCTAGGCGGCAGGAACGACTCAACATGCCACTGCCTAGATCTGACGAAGAAATAACATTGAACTTAAAAACAAACACGTTCAAGCTCGAATGTTGAGAGGATACACTTGGAAGCTTTCGGTTATCCTCAGGCCTATGACGTCACTTGATGTCAACTGATCATTGGCAAGTTTTCGCGATTGACTTGGTTACATCATAGTATCAAGTGGTTCTGACCAAGTTGAAGAGCAAAAACGATTTTGAGATGTATTTCTTGGACAAAAAATGGCGGATGGGGTGAAGTAGATCCAACAGCTGGTAGATGAATTTATATAATCCTACCACATATACTGAAAATCAACGGAAAATGAGCTATTTAATTTAATTCTTAGTTAGAGTGATACTTGTTTTGACTAGTCCTAATATTTACACAACATGTCAAGCTAAACATATTTTCCCAAAAATAACCTTAGAAAACGAAATACATATGTAATATTAAATATGCCTAGATCATATAGAACTTTTCTTTTATCCATAACTAAACGGTTTTTAAGTACCTACTTACTGCCATGTATTTCTAGCTAGTAATTGGTGTCAATTTAATTTACAAAAATTTAAAATCCATTGACTAGAAAGTTATACTCGTTTAGATCTAACATAAGAAGTGACATTGTTTTAAAATTAGCGCACAAATTCTCGGCTCTTTGGTCATAACCATACTCTTTAGTCTGATCAAGGAAAGCGTTACCAAACCAAGCTCTGGTATTGGCTCAGTCATAAACATTTCGTTAACATCGATACCAGGTCAACTGTGAAACGCTGTGGTCGTAAACATCGATACAGGTCAACTGTGAAACGCTGTGGTCGTAAACATCGATACCAGGTCAACTGTGAAAACGCTGTGGTCGTAAACATCGATAACAAGTCAACCACGAAAACACACCTCATTCCACGCCCGCCCGGTTGGTGTATCGTATTTATTACCAGTTCTTTAATCTCATGTTTCATTCGGCCTGTGTAAGATAATAAAGTTGCCTATAACTTAAAAGTATTAGTTATTTGCACAGGCTATTTAAAATCTACTTTATGTCTTGTTTAGTATGCATATACTGTCACGTTTGGGCAGCTTTCACACGGTGCGCGATGATTTATTCTGCGACTAGCCCCGAGACGAACATTAGTTTGCCAACATTGTGTGTCAACAATATAAACATTGTTTTTATTTTGAGTATAACTAACATGCAACAGTTGTCTAGGGGTTGAGTCTTTGGCTCTCAATCCCTTGATCTCTGTTGAGGGCGGGGTGTTAAACTAACAAAGAAGAAAGATATAGTCCATTCATGATAACTTTGCCCTTCTTTGATGTTGAAAGGTTTTACACCCAAGCCTTACATAATTATTTAATGTATTTCACCACTTTGACAAGTGATTTAATTTGACATAGCCTATCCAAGTGACAGAAACATAATTTATATATAGGCCTACTTACATTTTTAGTGACATTCCAAGTACTATGGTAAGTACAGTTATCGTGAACTGACTTGTACTGTTTAGTACCCAGGTTTGATCAACGATGTCACTCCTTTTCAGGTACTAAACCATGCCAAAGAAATCTTCATTTAGGACAGATTGGCTCAACGAGCCACAGTCCAAGCAAATAAATCCCTCTCTTCAATGCAAAAACACAGCTTATTGCACTGTGTGCTCTAAAAGTATAGAGTTGAATAGTATCGGCCGAAGGGCATGTTCTTAAAATGTATGAAGATCATTTGTTAGCTTTTTTCCCCAAAAGTCAGAGAAAATTGACCTTAGGGTCTGGAAAACAGGGAAAAGTCAGGGACATTCAATTTCTATATCTGTAGCAACCCTGATAGTGTTTTTAAATAGGTGAGCACACAACATCCAAACTCAGTGCCATGATTTTGAACCTTGTGGTTAGTGAATGAACTTTGACATAGATATAACCAAGGTTTTCTAAATTTAGGCTGTAGGAACAGACTGGCAAGCTATTATTGGGTACTAATGGCTGGCCAGTGTGTTTGGCAGTATTATTTATCAAATACAGTGTTAAATTATTTACACTTCATGCACATATTGCAAATTTTCTATAAACGCTAAATATTCACATAGTCTAATTTATTTGTTTTAATTTTGTGTTTAGGTCAGCGCTTCGCACTGCTGGAGGAAAAAGCAATAATTTCTTCAATCCTGAGAAGATTCAAGTTGGAGTCTGTGCAACCAAAGGAATTAAAGATTCTTTTAGACCTTATTCTGAAACCTTTAGATCCAATAAAGATCAAAATTACAGAGAGACTATAGTGTGCTGTTTTGTGAAATATTAAATTACTCTCAGTAAAAGTGGACATCAGGGTTGAGAAGGTTGTATTTCGACACCATACCTGTGTGGGATGTCTACACATTTATGTTGATGAGGAAGGGAAATATGTACAATTAATAAAAATGTATCTACATTTGCATGGTGGAAGATTAAAAAACTATTTAAGGAAAAACATTCTCAGTACATCTGGCAACCTTCCATCCAGTATATTGCATCTAACCACCATTGCAGGCTTTATACTAAGTTGTATTCTAAATTTTGTTTTGATTACAATTAAACTTAAACTAACTCATATCTTAAGAAACCTTTGCTCAAACCATTTGATACAGTACAAATCTAATCAATTTATTGCACAACAAGGTGTCAATATTTCAATAAAAGTTTAGTTCATCAGGGATCAAGTTAAATAAATTAATCTCAGACATTTTTCGCAACCAATACAATATTTTAATAGAGGAAAAATAATAATACCTCCTTTTTCCCTCTGCGATGGACCTACTAATTAGGTAAGAGTTAGATTATCTTACTTGAAATTACCAATCAGAGACAGAAAAGGAGGAATCCGCATTCTCTGGTTACCACAGCAACCATACCCACTCAACCCTCCTATGGTGTTCACAGTGGTGGCAGAGGGGAGAAAAAAACTGCCTGTCCATATTTTTATAATCCTCCCCCATTCACCCTTCCACAATTTATCTAATTATTTTACTGCAAAAAAATAAGTTTGGGAGAGTTTTACCATAGAAGATAATCTGCAGTTCATAAACTTTTGTCATTTCCAACACTATAAACTGTTTTGCCAAGCAAACCCTGCTTAGTGGAATAAGTGACTATCCACTAATCAGCACAAATGGAAAAAAAGAGGATGGTCACAGGAAAAAATATTCATGTTATTAGGTGAATAATAAATCACTCAAAATCATCCTCACACATCCTGCAATAAACCTTTTCTTTTGTATTATAAATAAACAAGACTGAAAATTATAAAATGGGGTCAAAGAAAAATTTGATTGATTCCAAACTTTATTCTTCAAACAATTAAGAAAAATATTAAATAGAAGGCAGAGGTTTACTCATATCTTGTCAAAAGTCACTCACAATTTCTGAGTACGGTTTTTGAAGATCATCTTTATCATTGGTTAGCACTACAAGGAAAATCCATACCCATAAATTTTTATTTTGGAGGGCCCTTTTTCCTCCTTACCCTAACAAGCAATATCATTGATTTTTTTCTAAAACACTAAATCAATCTTGAGGCAATTTAATATTTAAAAAAAAACATAATTGGTGTTTCAGATGTGAATTTTAGAAGTTTTCAATTAACTACTAGACAGGTATTTAGGAGGAATACAAAAATGCATCATTGATAATAATTTTGTGCGGGCTTTGAACACCCAGGGGAAAAAAACAAAACTCTGCTTTAAGACCTTGATAATGAAAAGAGGAACCACAGTCCACACTCTACACCATTGCTACAGGAGAAGGGAGTAATGGCTGCCTCATAAAGAAAAAAAGAGATCGTTACTGTCTAATTACTAGATCTAAGTTTTGTTCCTTCAGAACTCTTCAGGAGAGAGTATAAAACATGGAATGAAACTTACCAAAAGATAAAAAAAAGGGGAAGGGAAAGTAAAGAATGATAAGATATAAAAAAATACACCTTTAAAGAATAATTAACAAGGACAAACAAAGAAATTGTAAAGAAAGAATGTAACAATATTGTCCCTTCATTTTGTGATGGAAAAGGAGAGGATGCCAAAGAGAATGATGGAGATGAAGTGTATAGGAAGAATGGTGGACGGATAGAGAAAGATGGCATTTCACTAAACTGAGCCGGCGACAGGCTGGGAACGGTTGATGATGAATTAGTGATGAAAATCATAAGGTTTTGATTCTTACTCCTAGAATTAACCAAACAAAGATTATAATGCTCTTGCTATATGCTTTCTTAAAATCTAGAAGGAACATAAAATATTCAAATATTGAAATGGTAGATCAATGGGTTTTTTTTCCCCTTGGTATGTTTATTTTTTATAATTTTATCTTATTTCAGTACCTGAGAGAGATAAAGAAGATTATTATTTTTTAGGATGAATTAGGATGAAGCGACAGAGTATATGTTTGTTTTTTATTGTTAATATATTTTTTGTTTCATTCAATCAATCAGTTTATTGTCAGAGTCACCAGAGGAGTGCAAGCTATAGCGGTCCTTACAAGAGTTCAAGCAGGGGCAGGGATAAGCGGGGGAATTACCCGTCGCATAATTGGCACCACTGTTTCCAATGTTTTATTGGGACCACTTGCCCCGTTGTTACCGGGATCATTTTATAGTCAAGGAATCACAAATACTTTAATTTTTGTGACTATTTTATTTGTAGAATTTATGTACTTATTCGAGGTAAAAACACATATCTCTTTGTACAAAATAAACAACACAATAGATTTAAGTTTTCCAGGGCATTTTATCACTAATATAAGCTAAACAATGTGTTGTTTTTAAAAAAATCTCAAATATAAGTTTTTTTATAATGTAACCTCTCCTTATGAAGTTAGTTTATTAGCAAGACAAAATGTAAATACCTAAAATAAAACTGCTAAGCTATTATCCTGGAAGTATGTCTAAAATTAATAATTAAAGACATTTCGGTACAAGATTTTCAAAGTTTCAATTATTCAACTAATAGGATAATGAATAAATAGTAATTTCTACAGCCAGTCAGGGAAACAATAGTGCCAACTTACAGCGGATAAAATACCCCTTTGAAACATGAAACACAGTGACAAAGCCTCAATGACTTGATAAAGGGTAAAATTTGCAAGTGTGACAGTTTTAATACCTAAATGGTAAACACTACATACATACCCAAGCACCAATTTGTTTAAACTTTTTTGTCATTTTTCTTTCACATTTTAACTTTTTTTTTTGTTTTGTTTCACTTAAACTACACTTTAAAGCCAACAATACCAAAGAAAGGCAAGAGATATGGGAGTTACAGTCTTATGTCTGAATCTATGCCCAGCTCATATAAACCAACTTCATTTAAATTTATGTCAATTAAAAAAGTGAAATATTACTGTTATTTTATTTAATGGTAGCACAATGCATTTTTTAATATATCGTGTAAACAGGGGTACTGATGAATAAATCAAATGTTTATGAGGCAATTTTTCACAATGTCAATTTTTAATCAAGTTCCATTGTCTAATTTAAGTTCCCTATATCACAAATGTTTTAAATTATTATTTTTTGTTACAGAATTTAATCGAATTAAGCTAAATTGTTGGGAATGATGACAACTACTATCCATCCCTAAATTATTTCAATTACATCTATGTAACTTAAATTTACTTCAAATATATCGATTTATTAAAATATAAGATGTGTATAAAAAATGAATATCCAGATATCTTTAAAAAGTTTCAACTAAAATGATAAATTTAAGTATAATCAAAGATGACTTTTTGAGATTTGGCAGTCACAAATCAAAGCATTACCAATGTATTTTGAGATGTTCAGAAAAGTTTAACACTCAATTTTGTTATTTTGGACATCACAAAAAGCATGGTACTAATTACAACATAAAATTGATGTATAAATTGTAAAGTGACTACAGTTATATAAACAGTATGCATTTATCAATTTGTGGAGTTGAATAAGAGATGATCCAACAATTGTTAATTAGTAATTTAATTAAATTGATTTTACCAAAAATATTGTTAAATTATCCCATTTCTTAAGTATTACCATTGAGTTTTACCCCAAAACCATTTCAATACCTACACAAGTAACACCAAATTCATGAAATTAGTTTCATAACACATATTTTGCATTACAAAATGCTCGAGTTTTTTTTTAAATGTACATATTCAATCAGTTGGTTCATGAGATAGGCGTAAAGAGAGACATGCTGTATTAGTCTTAGGTTTTAATTCAAACTCAGATTTGTTTTATACAAAGTTTCACCTTATTTGATGTTCTTTTTCTTCGTAATTTTGTTCCATATAAGTACGTAGAGCAACATATTCACTTTGCTTCTGTCCTTAAAACTAGAATTCGTACCTAGTCAAGAAAATATTCTCAAGAAGAAAAATAAATAGCATAATTCAAGTTTTTACTAGTAATTACTTTTTGACAAACAAAGAAAATATATTCTTTTCCCTAAAAGCTTTACCAACCAAGAGTCATTTGTGAACATAAATAACAGTGCAATTTTTAGAAAGTAAATCTGCAATGCAACTCGAGGTGGTATAACCATATTTTTTTGCTCGAGCAATTATGCTGGTACAAATTCCAAATAATACTGTACAAGCATATGCAGATAACCAGTACAGACAATGTAATGAGAAATGTTTCATATTTAAAAAAATAAATAAAAACAAGTGAACAAATGAAGTCGTTTGTCAGGAACAAAACACACAATTCATTTCTTGTTGGAATCACATTTATCTACATCAAGGATGAAACAAAAATATATGTGATTGAATTTGAATAGAGAGAGGAACAATAGACTCAACTATCCGAGTCAATAAAAGTTAGGAGAAATATTAACATTTGGGAAAAACCAAAACAATTTAGCAGGAAATTTAATCTCCAATCACATCTGAAATTAACACTTATTTAGAAAAATAGCTCATGTTTTTTTTTACAGGCTATAAGATCAACAATGACACTTTGAGCACCCCTAAATTTGCTTTAAAAAAATTCTAGTTCGTATTTCCAAAAAAATGATGAGAGAAAATTTGCAGCTAACTAATACATAAATAACTAGGAGTCTACAGTACTAGCATATATATTATTGTTAGTCCATAGTGTGCTTGGCACTATCCAATGGACATTATAATTACTTTTTAAACATACCCTTTTGTTGTATTTGTGTGATACATCGAAGTGTCAAAAAAAACTTTAGTTACAATCCAAATGAAAGCATATTTTTATATTCAAATGTATTTTTTTTGTACATACACACATACATGCTTAAATCTATCCCTAATCACGCCATTCCCTTACTGGGTAGGCAAGAAACTGTGAATATAGCTATAAAAAAAACTTCATATTTAATCCATCCTCACTAACTTTCTCCACACTTCCTTATCCTTGCATATTTCCTTCGCTTCACAACATCCATACATGCTCTTTTATTCTTAAAACCTTTAGTGTTTCTCTTTTTCACATCATATACAACATTTAGCCATGTTTTAAATGGCCTACCCCTTCCTTGTGATCCACTCACATTACCTTTAAATATTTGTTTCATCACTCGATCAACACTCATCCTCTCAACATGCCTAAAACAACATAAACACTTCTTTCACATTCGACCTATTGGATTCCCTTTCAAAACAACACTCCTTCAGCACCCATTCATTATCGATCTGTCCATATGAGCTTTTCCACATACATTTCTTAGATATTTCATTCCAACCACATTCACCTTGCTCTTGTGTTTCTCCTGACAAATCCACGCTTCACAGTCATAAAACAACTTTGGCGTTAACACACTTTTATATATTGCCATCTTTGCCTCTTTTGGTACCACCTCATTCTTTGCAATAGTCCACATACATCCAACTACTCTCCGAGATGCATTAACCCGTCCGTCAATATCACCATCCATCCTTCCATTTTAACAGAACACTTTCCCAGATACACAAAATCATTCACTTGTTCTAACAGTTTTCCGTTTATACTAAGTTGACAATCATTTCCTGATTCATCCTTATCAAAAACAAATACTCTAGTTTTGGAAACATTTATACGAAGATACATCATGTCTGCATTTTGTTGTTTATTATTATTATTATTATTTTCATCATTATTTTTTGTAAAATTTGGAAAAAGAAAGGAAAGATTGCTATATAGTCCTTCAAGGATATTTTATCAATTTATTCACGTGTTAATCTAGACAATATCAATATCAATATTAGTTTGGTATCAAAAACGACACAAAAACTCAAAACGATAAGTGTTTTACAAAGTATGGCTCCTTTGGTAGATAAATGTGGTGACACAAGATTTAAACTGTATTCTTCAACAAGTCCAAAGGGAAATATTAAAGTTTTATGTCAATCAAACTCAACGAACAAGATACAAACAACCAACATTATTATATACTCATTTTACACAAATCAAAAAATTATTCCTTCAACTCTTAAATACTTGTTTTCTGGCCATAAATATGTACAAGTTTAACATTAAACTTTTTGTTATTATTATTTACATATCACCAAAGAAATAATACTAAAAATATATGTGGTACAGTGGTAACAAGACAATTAGACAACAAAGATATGTCGTTTGAAGATATTTTTGTATTTATACTGGATGTGATGTGGCGCTCATTGTCCAGTTTAGATTTAACTTTACTTTTTAAGTAATACATATAATTTATTTTGATTACTTTTTAAATAATGGTGGATGGAAATATGATTTACTTTAGAGGATTTAAAAAAAAACACAAAGAAAAATATTTTTACTGTTATAATATTAGAACAACTTTAACTATAAATAAATGTATCTATAACACTTAAATTAGTTGAACAAGATACCAGTATATAATAAAAATATTAGCACGCATTTCGGAAAGCTTTACTAGAGTTTAATATATAGTGTTTATCTCACTCAGATTAATTTTAATACCTATATGTAGCAAATGATACCGTGTCAAAGAGGAAATGTATCGGACAGTGCCATCATTTAAGTGGGGTGGGCTTAGATAGCAATGACCTAATCAGAATGTCACCCATTCATAAATGATTCCTAAAACGACACTATAAGGACACTCTAAAATATATTATTAAAGTAATGTTTTCAGGAAAATAAAGTAAGTCATATATCATGATTATATTTTAACTCTAATAAAATAAAATGTTAGTTAAAAAATTGTAAATGAATTAGAGTACTAAACAAATACATTTGTTTTTGTTTATTAAGACTTTTTCAATATTTAAAATAAAATGTTTTTCAACAGAAAATAGAATGACCTTGATTATTATTGAAATGCCTAAAATACAATATTTCAAATTGGCTAAATTTAGGAAATTTAATAGAATTAAAAAAATATTTTATCAGTAAATAATAGAAGAAAAATTAGTTTTATTAGTTTATTTAAGAATAAACCATTCAGGTTTACAGATGAACTTTAATAAGCGTAATAGTATGTTAAAAGCAAGATCCAATTAGTTAATATACTCAAAATTTATAACCATAATTAATTTGACTGTCCCAAAAACTAATATTTTACATCCCCCCCACCTTAAGAATCAACAACAAACAATTTTTAAACTTTCTTCACATGTAAACAGGCAAGCCAATACTCTTACACTGAGCGGCCTGGTTTTCCTCATATCCAGGTACACCTTCCACTGGTTGTTGTATTGGGTCATAATCTTGATGACACCATCATATACCAGTTTGTGGTACATATGAATTAAATATACCTAATACAAAAATGTGTAGTTTAATTATATTTTAACCTACATTTTGTTTTAAATAATTTATTATGCACCTTTTTCTAGAATTACAAACATATTGTGGAAATATAAAATCAATAAATAATAATTTTTGCCTTTGTCTGTGCGGGGATGATTTGTGCAGTGTCATAATATTTTGAGAATATTTTTGGAAATGAAATAATCTTAATTCAAAGTTAATGAAATTCAACTCCAAGAATAAAGATTAATACAATGTTTTATAACAATTAATATTTAAAGATGAACCAAACTAATATGAAAGTAAATAAGAGTTGAATCTATTGTTTGATAATTATTTATACATAACCATTCTTCGAACCATTCATAAATGTGTACAAAATATGCTTATTCACTTAATTGCTCAGTAAAATATTTGATTGTAAATTTTATAAATCAATATAAAAACAAATACAAGTGTATAACATAAAAATAGACATTGCTAAACACATTCCTTTTTTTGGGCGGAACTTATTTTGATAGTTATTAAATTATTTTAACAATTTCTTTTTAAATATCCCAAATTTCATAATTATGTTAAAAAACTTGACCAACAAAGTGTCCTTTGAGTTACACATTTGTTCAAATATGTTCTGCATTTATTTATTTAATTTGAAATATAATGCATACACTTTCAATTTTGGTTCATTTCATAAAGGAATTTTCAAACAGTAAACTGCAATAAGAAAAATGATGAGAATCATAAGTAGTTAGACAGATCAAATAAAAATTATTGGATAGTGGGGCATCAAATTTAATATACGATTACATGAACAACTTTCCAAAAAGTGACAAAGTTAACTTGAAGAGTGATTAAAGATTATGTATATTTTTAGGTATTTCTCTTAATATATAGCACCTACATATAATTTTGTCAGTATGTTTGATCTCAAATATCCTGTCATTGGAAATCAAGTATTTTGAAAACTTGATACCCAAGACTGTATGATCACTTGTGTGGGTTTAAAATTATTGCTCTATCGTACTAGGTTGTTCAAGTTATAAATGTCTTCACATAATTTTATAACTATCTAAGACCTAAGAAACAACTTTCTAATCATTTGGAAAAGTTAACTTTTTCTGAATATAATGTTTTCCAATATTTTTGTTTAAGATTCAATGACAAAACAAAGATTTATTTAAAGATGAGTCCACACCACTATTTTATGAATTTGAATATTGAACCCAAATCTTCATTTTACCCTCAAATTATGAATCTAGGAAAGAATGATGAACAAAAGTGAAAATAGAAATATAATGACTATTAGAAAATAAAAGTATAAATAGAAACTATTTTTTGTTTGTTTGTTATAATGCATTAATTATCACATTTCTACATTCATTTAAATGTTAAATCAATTATCTAAAGTCTGGTTGTTAGGGGCTGAACCCCCAGCAAGCAGTATTAGAGATCTTAATCAAATTTAAAATTAAAAAAAAATTGAATCTTAAATTCAAAATTTTTCCGAATACTCTAACATTATACTGATTAAAAAAAAAATAGCATTACAAAAACTATTGAATTATCTCTAAAATAATGTTATCAGCAATATTTGTAGCTTTCTTTATTTAGTTAAATACGAATTTTGATCAAATAAAGCTACATACATATTACTAACAGGTTTGAAATGGTTTGTAAGATTTAGTTGGATAGATAACTTGTATGCTTACCTGAGTAATGCTAGGAGTAGACAGTGTTGAGATAAAACACTGGCAGACACAAACACACATTTTTAATCTAAACTGTCACGGCATTCATATGAGAGAGCCATGGTTCTCAACCTGTTGGTTTCCATGGCACAATTTCAAATACTAGAATTTTTTGGAAATTTGGAAAACAAACAATTATATTAAACACCAAAAAATCAAAAAATACATTTTATGTCATTAATGGATTTTTTTAAATTCTGAAAGTAACATTAAAATAATAAACTATTGTAGTTGTTCCCCAACAGTAATAATAAAGTAGAGATAGGACCCTCGAATCCTTAAGGAGATTCGAGATTCAACAATCAGATCCTCAAAATATAAATTTTTTTATTCAATTTTTCAGGGGAAATTTGTTTTAGAGCTTTAATACTGTTTATTGATGGTTTAGAACCAATTATAATTATAAGAAGACTTAACAACCAGACCCCAGACCAGTAATTTAACACTTAACTGAATGTATGAATGTTATAATGAATAGATTAAAAGAAAGAATGCTAACATTTAGTTACTATTTGTATTTTCTATTAATCTATTTTCTTTATATCTCCACTTAAGTTTTTAAGTTTTTTTTCAAGATTCAAATTCAAAATTTAGATTCAAAGGTAAAGTGAAGATTTGGATTCATAAAATAGAGGATTCAACCCAACTCTAAACAAAGGTATTATATTAACTTGAAACGTGAGATTGACTTTTCTTTTTTATTTCCTTAATATGGAGATTACAAAGCGACTCCTATTTTGGGTTCAAGAATTCCCATTTCATGATGTTTGAGGAACCCAATTCACAGAGATATGATGAAAAATCATTTAATGAACTTTGGTGGCATATCTGTGAAGGATTCACTAAGGTAGAAGATACAAACTCCCTGATTTTTTCCCAGGCTTTTCAGTATTTTATGTGCATACCTATAAATCTAATAATGTGAAATTTTTAAAAACAAGTCTTCTTAAATCGCAGTTTGAAAAATTGGTCTTAGTAAAGTAAATAAATGGTATGTGGTCCGTTAGAATAATCACTCATTGTTTCTTTTATCTGACTTACATCTTGTAAGGAGGAATAGTTTATGTGTTCTTGTAAAGAAGAATTTGAATTATTAAAGAAAAATATGTCTCACTCTTTAGAAAATCACTTGGTAAGATAATTTTTCATTTATTCAAGGTATTTAAGGTGTATTTTCTGAAACGACTGATTATAACAGCACACAAATTATAAACTAACTTAAATCTAGAACAGACACAACATCTAGTCCCCAGGCGTTAGTTCATTATTGTGAAAGGGGAAACCCACATTTTATCAATTATATATTTTTTGGCCATGCCGGGAATCGAACCCGGGACCCTTAGCTCAATAGACACGCTACCGTCGAGTTGAGGCGTCGGACCTAAATAAATAAAACATAGTTTACAATGATCACTCTCTTCTACTTCAAACTTCAAAAACAACAAAATATATTAATATTCCAGTGACATTTTGAAACTTCCTTGGTTTTTTTTCTGACTTGTCCATCAAATTAAATTACCTGAATTTTCCTGGTTTTCCCTGTTGTTTCAGCGAATAACAATCACTCCTATCTTAGCAATTTATATATTAATATACTTTTTATTGATGTAACAAATACTTTAACAAAAATATAAACTTTGTAAAATTTACTTTATATTCAACAGATTTTATAATATATAAAAATCTTGCAATATTGAACTAAGCATAGACATTATTTTAATTTCAATGGGTACCAGCCTGGATTATTATTGAAATATTATTAAATTGTTGTTCACCCCAAATTATGTTAAACACACATCCAAGCAAAGATATCTTGTAACCATTATGAAGCAATTTTGTTTGAAAATTCCTTTTATTATCACCTGCAAGATATTGTTTGATATTAGAAATAATAAAATAATTTTAGTAAATTACTTTTCTTTTATCGCAATGCTATTGCCATAGAGGTAGATTTGACATGTTGCTTCCTTGTAGTTATTATGCCAGAGGAAGTTAAGAATGTCTGCCATAGTTAATTTAATTTCTTATGAGTTGATAATCTAAACTTCCTAGTAGGTAAAATAATTTTTATTTCAGTTTAATAAAATAATTAAAAATGTATATATTTTTTGAGAGTCGAAGAATTCATCACAATATTAAATTCTTAGACAAAAGCAAGACAACTTAATACATTTCATATATTTCTTCAAAAATTCAATTATCTTTTAAATAGCAAATAGTTACACTAACACTTTGGGAGTTGTTTTTTAAATATATATATATTATTTATATATGTATATTTGATAGTAAAAACATTACCTTTCTTCTTGTGTAATATTTTTTCATCCTACATACTACAGAATATATTTATTGGGTTAGGAAGTTCAAGAAATGTTGCCGGTTATGATGGTAGTAAGCATCCATGCTTTCAAGTCATTTATAACCAGATTTTTCGGCAGTCATAAAAAATACAAAAATAATAATTTAAAAGAAGAGAAATTAAATGATAAGTCATGTACTTATTTTTAAAACAAACTTCTTTTAAGGGCATTTAATAAAATAATATCGTTATGACTATATTATTTTCTCTTGTTTACTTATGTCCACCCTCGCCAAATGACAGTAAAAGAAATTAAAAGCAATACATTTCCATTCATACCATAATTATCTCTGTCATACACACATTCACAGCTTGACTCATTGATATATTCTGTTCAATATTTCACTTTTAAATAGTCAAAGTGTTGATTTTCATTCAGTAATTATTTATATAATGATATTCACTCAAACTTTGTGGAAGGCTTGTGAATTTAATGTTCAATTATTTTATTTATATATTTATATACTCATACATAATAATGCTTTGTCTTTTTTCTTCTTTTTGATCTGAAATTTGATTTTTTTTTATATATATAATAATATGTACAAAGTTATTGTTTATGTATGAAAGGTTACTGTAAGCAACAGCACCCAGTCATAAGTTACGTAATAACAAGTTTCTTTTTAAATATACATATTTATATTATATCTAACCGTTCATTTTGGCAGTTCACACAGTGTATAATGCAGGAATACCAACTCAATGTAGCAAGAAGCAACACACCGACAAGGCCTTCAAAATCAACCATTTCTTGTCAAGGATCGGCGGAAAGGTGTTTTGTTACCGGTATTGCTTCTAGAGGAGAGCAGTGTGGGTTGGTAAACCTGCTGGCGTCACAAGAGCAGACCAGCACCCTCCTCACAATCACAGTCTCACTGCACACACGAAAATATCACTTGTCAAGACCAATATATTACAAATAATAGCTTTATTCCTCAAGTTTGTAAACTAAGAGACTTAAAACATTTCATGAGTATAAAGTTTTAATCTAACAGATTTAATTAAATATTAATTTGCTAGGAGAAGTCAGTGGAGATGAAACACAACATAAAGGTAGCATTTAATATTCAACCCTTTCCTTCTATTATTTAACTTACTATTACATCTACCCATTAAATATTTTAATTTGTAAAATGCTGTAAAGATGCTGGTCAAATAGTATTTAGTAGCTTATTAAGTTTGAAACAACCCACTAAAGTTCTTGCAATACATTTTATATAAGAAGATATAAATGAAATTTAATTTTTGTGTACTCTTGATAAATCGAATGCATATTAAACATTAATAAATTTAACTTTTTAAATACATTTTTAATACAAAAAATATGCAACATTTCTAGCTTGTGTAAACGTGTGCATGATCTGGCCGAGCATGTAAATCTGTCCATTACCCTTGTAATTTTGCAACATTCCATTAGTCCCCCTTGGTGTTTACTGAACCAGAGGCTAAAGGTCATATGGAAACTGCGACCAGCCATGAAAAGACAGAGCTCTTCTCAAACAATAATGTTGGTCTCAAAAGTACACTGATAATTGTGAAATGTGTAGTAACATAATACGTAAGGATGTGCAAATAATAAAAAATTTTAGTTCAAGTCAAGTTTTAGTTTTTGTTCAGACAGAGCTTAAAACTTTTTCAAAAACTCAAGAAACATGAGTATTTTATTGATTTTATCTTGAAAATTTTGAATTCAATTAATTTTGTGAAATTTTAAGATATTTCATAATGAAAAGAATCACTAAGTATTTCCTGTTGCCTAGTTTAAAAGTATATAATTTGTACAACTTTATGAAATTCAGTTAAAAAGTTGAATTTGTGTGGTAATAACTCATATTTTAATTTAAACTCAATTTTAACTCGAATTGAAGTGAAAAATAACTACTTTCAAATCCTTAATAACAAGTGAAACAATTTGACTCTTTAGTATGTGGCAATTGTTTTTCATTGTGACGAACTACCCATGTGAGCCATATGCAGGTATTATTTAAGATAATAGGGTAAGGAAAGTGTAATTTTAAAGAAAATGTCCCCACATCTGTGGGGAGAAAAGTGGAAAATAATTTAGGAAAAAACACCCTCAGTTCATCCACCAAGCCTGGATTCGAACATTGACCTCCTCGCCACTGAAAAACTAGACTCAATGAGCTTGGCATTTAAATGTGTGCCCACTAATGCAAGTTGGTAGCAAAAATTGATGTTACAGTTATTTCACAATGGCCTTGTGGAAAAGAACAAAAAAAGATGCCAGACATCTTTCAATTTGTAACTATATAAATAAGGGTATTTTTTTATTAACCATGATTTTGAAATATTTATAGTTTTCCCCCCTTCACTATCCTGTAAATTCAAGAGTTCAATCAATCATTGATTTTGACTATGCAGAAAATTACTGATATAATGGCTCAATTGATTTATAGATTTCTTACAAGAAAATATTTTAAAAAATACTAATACTAATAATGTTGACTAGTTTTTAGTTTTTTATTCAAACTATAGTATTTAAATTTTAATTTTAATCTCAGTAAATATTTTTTTAGCACTACGTCTTACTACCCGTTTGGGTTATACGCTTATGTACTAATGATACTAATGGTTTTAGAGATGAGGAAAGTTATATTTAGAGGAAGTGTATCTGCATTTGTGTGGAGGGAGCGTGGAAAACAATTTTGAAAAAAAAACCTCGGTATCTCCCCATCTTTGGCAGTCTAGTCTACTGTCGAGTGTGACACTTTAGAGCATATGGCTACGGGAGTGGGTCTCAGTAAAATTGTGAATTTGTTTGTTCAGAAGCAATTTAAATTCTGAGCATTCAAATCGAAAAGGATTTGCTTACAAATTTTATTGTAACTAATTGATTACATAAAAGTAGATCAGCAACTAAAGGGAATTTTTTTTAAATTTATAAGTTTCATGCTCATTCAACAAGAGGTAAACCTCAAAACATATCTACTTAAAGCAAGTAATGTTAGAACTCTCAACTACCATGTGATGAATGACTGGTTGGAGCAAACTAGATTTAAAATTCAACACATTTATTTAATAATTACTCATTTCAAATTTTTGCATTTTCATTAGTTAAAAATAATTTCCTAACATTTTTAATTATATTAAGTAAACTCCATTTATAATGGTTTTTTAATTCTTTTATTTTTAAGAGTAGTTAATACTTGAAAGGTAAGAAATAAAAAATAAAACCTGAAACTATGACTAAGTTAAATAAATAAGATTGATTTAGCTGAATAGGAAATTTCATGTGTAGCGATTATAAAAATGTGTTTACTAACAGCTATTAGAAGAAGTGTTACCACGTATAGTTTTCTAGTTATGCTTAGTTAGAACTAACCGAATCAATTATCTAAACACTTACGAAAGATATAATTGTGAGATGTCAAAAAAGTAGTTTCAAAAGAACTATACAAGATATCAAATCACCACTCGTATGAAAACAAACTACAATAGGTTGAACAACACTTACGAACAACCAAACATGCCATTGATATACTTGTACAACCATGAAACAATTGAGCTAGGTACTTTATGTTATGCGATTATGGAGCAAACTAAGTTACTTTATAAAATAAAAAATACAAAAAACTTAAGTCAACTGGACTAGTTACAATGCACAGCTGCATCTAATACTTCACTTAGATCTAAAATCTACAGTAATAATGATAAAATCACAAAATCAACAAACAATACATAAATAGTTTATAAGAAAACACATATCTATATAATCAAAAATTCAAAATAGTTGTTAGAGAGTAGTAATGTGTTTTCTACAAAACTAATCATAATTTGATATTTTCCTTAATACCAGACAACTTTTTATTAAAAATTTGGACAAGCAATCTATAAGCTAATATTAATCGATATTCTAAAATGTAAACTATTAATTTAATATTTATTTTTTTATAAAATATGTTATGACCATATGTGTTTTCTGATTATTAAATATTTGACGATTTATAACTACATTCTTACAGTTCCAAAAAATGTAAAAGCTAAAATGTTTTAAAAGAAGAAAAGAAAGAATAGTTGATACCTGATTTTAGTTAGATCTTCCCCTGGTGAACTGTTTAAAACCAAACTATAAAAACATGGCTAAAATATATACACATCTTTTAATAACCAACTAGCTATACTACTGTTTCTCTAAAACATCAGTGCTCAGGTTGGAAATCTGACGGAGCCGTTTTCCCCATCCATGGTCTTTAGAGACTTTGATATATAGCACAAGGGATTTTAAGAGAGAATTAAACAAGACCTCAGCTGTGGTCATAAATGGTGAGGGAGTGTGCCACAAAATGTTCTAACAAGATCAAAGTGATAGTCTTGCTGAGTTATGAACAGTTGGAGGTACGGGTGATTTGAAGATAACTACGAGTGTGGTCCCAAAGCTGATAGCTCTTAACTGCCTGTAAAAACTAATTGTAGGTCAAATGCTTCAACATAAAGTTTTAAGACATAAAATCAACAAGGACTTTCATGGGATGGAAAATACAATGTCTAATTCACTTCATAACAAAGCTCTATAAAGTTTTTTTTTGTTAATTTAAAATAAAATTTTATATAAGTGTTCAATTAAAAGATATAAATAATATTGAGATCAATGTGATGAAAAGAGTAAAATTAGTTTCAACGATGAATAGGTTTTTTATTTTGATTTGACGCCAAGCGACTTCACTTGTAACCTCAACAGAGGTAGCCAAAATTTGTCATTTATAAATCCAATTAATTATATGAATGAATTAAATGTAACTTACCTGGTGGATTTGACTTTGATCCCTGTACCTTTATTAAGAAGTTCTCACAAAATTAAATGTGGTGTTAATTATTGATGAACATTTTGGTCAAAGAAAGTACAAAAATAAGACCGGTATATATATATGAAGAAGTCTATTGTGTAATACATTATAAAAAAAAAAACTAATATGATTTACACCATGTAAGAAATTAGATTTAAAATGTTATAGAAACATATTTTCTTCCATAGTATTTTTATCTTTTCAAAACCTTCGATTTTTTAAAGAAAATATTTTTCCTAGGTTTTTGTTGTTGTTTGAAATTTCATTTTAAAGTCTCTCAGAGTTTTTCACATATTTGCACCAATGAGGTAGAAAGGAAAAACCACGCAAGTACATCTGGTTAGGACTAAAGGTCCTCTGAACCCCGCCTCTCTGCCTCCCAGTCAATGGCAAACCAGTCTACATGAGCCTGCCATTTAGTTTGCATGCCCACCCATTATGGTTTTGAATCTAGTTAAATTGGTAATTATCAAGTAAAAAAATTGAGTGTTCTACTTTCTTCTGATGAAGGACCTGATGTTCCCCAAAAATGATTGTAATATGTTATATTTACATTACATCTATTACCGTTTCTAGCCTGTGGCCCGGGTCAGTTTTTTATTAAAGCCATATATTTCCCATTACTGGCTTGCTAGGCCTGTTGTAGCTTTATATGCCTTATAATTAGAGATAGGATAAAATAGCATTAATTTTAAGTTTTTTTAGCATTAATTATTGGAAATTTAGCGTTTTGTAGCATAATTTAGCATTTTGTAGCAAAATAGGTAAAAATGTCTTTCATCAATGTTTTTAGGGCCTATACAAAGGATTTATGTTAAAAGCAATGATTAACGGAATGTGGCGATTAGCACAGCGTTTTCAGGGAATTCGCGTCTATTTCGCCAAATAGAATAATTTAGCTAAAATACTCTCAAAATCACGTTTTTCGTGTTAATTCGCGAAATAAAAATCGCTTTAAACACTTTCAAATGCCATGAAACGCAAAGAAAACTTATAAATACCCTATTTTCGACCCTTTTTTTTCTTTTCGCGTTTTTCGCAAAAGCGAATTTACCCTATCTCTACTTATAATCTAACTTTAGACTAGGACAGGCACAACAACCAGTCCCTGGATGTTAATTTATCAATGTGAAAGGGTATACCCTTATTTTCATCAATGATACATTTTTGGCCATGTCGGGAATTGAACCCAGGACCCTTAGTTCTGTAGGCAAACACGCTACCGACTGAGATAAGGTGTCAGAATAAAATTGTAAATAAGAATGAAAATAAAGAGGAAGTATTATATTTTTAATTCTGTTATTGAGAAGTAGGTCTACCATAATATTTATGACAGTAATAAAATCAGAAACAAATAAAAATGAAATTTGATTTAAAAGTATAGATTTCACTTAAAATTGGGTTAATTTTATGTTTTCAAAGATGCAGTTTGATTAACTTTATTTTCCGAGTGAACCCTTAAGTGAAATATTTTTGAATTCCTTATCTATTAAAGCAAAAAAGTTATAACAGTTTCTATGAATAAAAGACAATCGATTTAAGTAAGACATTAATCACTGTGTTTCATTACTAGCCGTTATATTTTTCTTATAAATTATTCAGTATATGCTATGCATTATTTACTGTTAGTTATGTGTTATGCATAAACATAAACCCAGCCTAATAATGTTAAACAACAAAACAACCATTATGGGCAAAAGTATCTTCAATTTTGGCATAGTATTGAAAGACAATATGACTGTCTGAAAGGCTTTTTTCCCTACCTACTATATAGTATGGTTCTAGAAGGGAAAAAGGCCTTTCCTACCAAAATCAGTGTATCCAATACTCAACAAAAGGTTAAGGATAGTTTATGACAATGTGACAGCTTTTCAGCACTATAGTGAAATAATTGTGACAAGTGTTATCTGCCATACCTTTAAGTTTCAAGCAAGACAACCTCTCAGAAACACAAAATGGTCAATATTGCAGTGACATATCTTCAAGATTGATAGTACATTTTTTTTAAGCACCGCGTCTTACTATCCATTCTGGTTATATGCTTATGTACTATTTACACTAATGTTTTTAGGGATTAAGAAGGTTATATTTTTATGAAGTGTACCTGTATTTGAGTGGAAGGAGAGTGGAAAACCATTTAGGTAAAATCCCTTTCAGTACACCCAACTGAGATTCAAACTTCGATCTCCCCGTAATTGGCGGTCTAGTCTACTGCGAGAGTAGTGCATCAGACCTTGCGACCACCGAAGCAGGTGATACTCAATGTTCCTCTACGGTAGAAGAAGGGACCTGACAAACCCTTATTTTTCTTTTTATCTTGTGGGTTTTGAATGTAAACCTTTTGGAACCAGGATATTTTTAGTAGCTCTTTTATCCTTCTTTAAATGTTTATTGATCCAAACATGCACAATTTTTTCCTTTGTTTAAAAGGATGTGAGGAATATTAGTAGCTTGCATCATGGGTCGCATAGTTTAAGGTGCAATTCTCACAACAGACTGGAATGCAGGTTTCCGGAAGTTTGTGTTGCATGGAGATGTAACCCCTGCAGAAATGTGGTAAGGTTATAAGCCTGATCCAAGTAAAATCAAGTTTTTGCCTTACAACTTATACACACATTCCCAAAGAAGATCAATCCGAGAAATTAGATCCTCGTTCGAGGAAATTAATTTTGAGAGGATATTGTCGTAATGGCTAATGTGTGTGGGATCCTGCGAGAAAAAGAGTTACCATTGCTTGATCTATTATTTTTGATGAAAGCAAGATTGTAGCTCAAGATACTGAAGATCTTGACTTAGAAAATTCAGAGGTAGAAAAGGATAGCCAATAGAATAATCCAGTAGATGTGAAAACAGAATAATCCTGTCCTGTTAACTCTGAAATTGAAACAGTTGATGTTCCTGAAAGAAGACAAAACAAAATAGTGAGTGAAATGCCCGAACATCTTTAACATTATGAGATCAGGATGGCTATGGCTCTCAGTGATAGTTATGTTTCATTTGAAGCTCATAGGTCCTCTCAAGATGCTGTTCAACCAGATGATGGTTGGAAGGAGGCTCTTGAAAGAGAGTTGGAGTCTCTTAAGATCAATAATATGAGGGAAATGGTACATCCTTCATCTGATATATCCATATTTGAATCTCGATGGTGTTTACTGAGAAGATAATTGATGGTGTAACTCGGGAAAAAAAAGCTCATTTGGTAGCTAAATGTTTCCAGAAACCTACTTTGGAGGATGAAGTTATTTATTTATTCACTGGTATGGTGATGACCCTTAGAACATTATTAGCTGTTACTATTAAACATAATTTATTCATCAGTTAGATTTAAAATCAGTATTTATGAAAAGTGAATTAAAAGTAATGTATCTCTATCCTTATGATGGCTTACACGTAAAAAGGGTGAAGTGTGTAAAGCGGTGAAAGCCCTATATGGTTTGAGACCAAATTCGAAATACTGGAACGACAGTGTTAACTATTTGTTAAGTGAATTAAATTTTAAAAGATCCAAGGTCAATCCATGTTTAAACTCTAATGATCCTACATAATTTTAATCTAGGTTTATTATTTTACCAAACTTAAATTGATGAAGTTAATAGCTATTGGTAAGTTAGTGGATGTTCTTGAAATTAAAAATATAGCTTTTGATTAAATTGGTATTTTTATAGGTCTTTAAATTGAAAAGAGAGAGGATAATATATTGATTAGTCAAAAGGATCTTATCAATAAAGTTGAAAATCGTTTTGAATTAATGATTGTAAAGCATCAAAACTACTTGTACAACCAAAATTGAATCTTAAAAAAAGTCCCAGAGGAAATACATTATAAAATTCCATTTAAAGAATTTATTGGTAGTTTAATGTATTTGATGCTGGGATCAAGGCCAGATCTTTGTTTTTCGGTGTCTTATTTTGGAAGGTTTCAAAATTATTATAGTGAAACACATTAGAATTATTTAAAGAAGTTGTTTGTTATCTTAAATAATATAATAGTAACTTTATTTTGATGTTATGTTAAATGATAATGTTGTGTCATGGTGTCACAAAAAACAAAATGTTGTGGCTCTCTCTAGTAGTGAAGCTAATATTTGGCTCTTTCTGCTGTAATGTCTGAATGTAAAGTTTTTAATTCAGTTATATGATGAAGGTCTTGATTGCATAAAAATATTGTCTTTGAAGACTACCAATCTTGCATAGAAATGGCACAAACCTGTGAGATTAAGAGATTTAAACACATTGTTGTGAGACATCACTTGATAAGAGATTCAATTAGTAGTGGTGATTTTAAATTACAGTTGTAGTTATTATTGAACAAGTAGCAGACATAATGACAAAAGGGTTAGCAATAAGGAAATTTGAGTACTTTATAAATCTATTAAACATTACAGAAATTTGATTAGAATTTGTTAATAAACATTTAAAAGGGACAAACACAAATTGATAAGTAATTAATAAGTAATGGGATACAAACGTGTGTTGGTAAAGCTTTTATCTTATTTTAGTTGAAAACTTTTACTCTTTCTTGTTTATAGCATTGTAGATGAGAGAAGAGGTATTAATATGGTTATATTGGCAACTCTGCAAGGCCTGTGTTGGGTTGGGTTGGCTACCTTACTTCCTACTTCCTATATGTATCTATGTTTGTTCATTGTTTGTTCATTGGTTTGATTACTGGTTAAACGTCTCTATCAATTATATTAATTAAATACACTGTTTTACACAATGAAAACAATGTGTGATTTAGTTTCATTGTATATTCATCCTAATATTGCTATATTATTACGTAAAATGTTCACGTTAAATCATTAAAATTTATGTTTGGTACATATTTGAAAAGCGCGCCATATTTACGCCCTCCAGGATTATCAGACAGCAACTCAAGATTTACAAGCTCTCCATAAAGTTGCAACTATAATTGCTGCTTCAGCTGTCTTTTTACAGGATTGTTTTTGTTAGCCTTATTTTTTATCTATGCTTTTATTAGGCTTCTTATAAGAATTTTTTTAAATAAAAATTTTGTTTCTCTATCTGGTATGGATGCCAAAATTGAGACCAGCCTTGGACATTAAATGCCCTTGCTATGCCACTAGTTCAAATCCCATCAGAGTTTGTGGTTTTTTTACCCCCTAAATGGTTTCCCATTCTCCCTCCATGCAAGTGTGAGTACTTTTTCTCTAAACTCTACCCTTATATTTCTACTTCATTAATGTACTTCATTGTAGATAGCCCAGGAAAAGTAAAACATGGTGCATATAATCATATAAATAAAGAGTATTTCAGTACTGTACCAAAACTTTGCATTTAATATTGATCACAATCCTAGGATAGTTGTGAAACATTTGAGTGAAGTGCGATAACAGTGAGTGAATTGCTCCTTTGAGTGAATACAGTCATTCATGATTAATAGTGCAGGAACAGTAAACAGTAAAGTACTTTCCATGGGATTGCTACAAAACTTACTGACCAAGGACAAGCTTCCCTTAGTGAAAAATGTTTGAACATCAACTAAATTATATTCATATCATATAAAGTCTTAAATAAACTGAGTGTATATTTCAATAGTAGGCCTATTATGTGTGCAAATATTAACACATACATACTAAATATAAGTGTATACAATAACCAATGAAAATCTGACAAACACGAGTGATATGAATTTAACTCCTACTAAATTAATATTAGTAAAGTGTAATATATTTGTAGTAGTGTGTTAAATATGAGGATATTTATCAAAAAATAATAATTTAGGAAGAGTAAACTTTGGCCCACAAGCCATTTATGGCCTGTAATCCGAATTAATGTGACCCACCAATACTTTACGAATTATTTTTTTTTACAAAAATGAACTGCGAAATAAATAACTAACAAAACTCCAAGGCCATAGTTAGCCAATAATTTCAGGGGGGATTCTGTGGGCATATCCCCCAATTGCTGAAAGCTTAGAAAAAATTCTAAATAATAAACAGTTCTAGAAGTTATCTGAAGTGTTTTTTATAGCAACATAACCCCCTAACTGCCAGAAGCTAGGACAAATTCTAAATATTAAACAAGCTATCTGAAGTGTTTTTATGGCAACATAACCCCCTAATTGCCGAAGGCTAGGAAAAATTCTGAATATTAAACAACTCTAGAAGCTATCTGAAGTGGTTTTTTTTGGCAACATAACCCCCTAAATGCCGAAGGCTAGGAAACATTCTAGATACTAAATAACTCTAGAAGCTATATGAAGGGGTTTTCTGGCAACATAACACCATAAATGCTGAAGGCTAGGAAAGATTATGAATATTAAACACTTCTAGAAGCTTTCTGAAGTGGTTTTATTTGGCAACATAAGCACCATAACTGCCGAAAGGCTATGAAAGTTTCTATATATTAACACCTCTAGAAGCTATCTGAAGTGTTTTATTGGCAACATAACACCATCACTGCCGGAGGCCAGGACAAATTCTAAATACTAAACAATTCTAGAAGCTCTCTGAAGTGCTTTTTATGGTTACACAGCCACCTAATTTGTGCTTGTATCTTAATTTTGATATTGTTTGAACCATAAATAAAGCCATATATATTTTGTTCATAAAATTTGGGGTGGGAGTTGAACCCCCCCCCCCCCCGCCCCGGATACGACCTTGCAAAACTCTAAGATAAATTATACTGTAGGCTGTAGGCTAAGTAAACAGGAAAAAAGCTGATTTATATTTGAAAAGTCTGTGTACTTGCATCCACATTTTAAAATCTCAGAGGTTGTGTTTATCGGACTAAAGCTCTTTTTGGAATAATGTTTTTCTGTGAGTTCAAGATTAGCAACTACAACTGAACAAACTCTTGTGTTTCTACTTCCAGCATTCAACAGAATATGAATGGACTTGTGAAAAAAATGCATCTTCATCTATTACATTAACAGGGTATACAATTGGCATCTCTGAATATATATATGCAACAACAGACATTAAATCGAGAGTGTAGCCTATTATGGACATAGAGAGAGTTTAATTTAGGAGAGGTTTCAAAATCGTAAATCTTTGACATGATGATAAGAATTACTACGAAGCAATACGAAATAAGACGGAAAGAGGGTGGACAGAGTGGTTCCAATTAAAAAATGGAGTCAAGAGGGAAGTGCCCTCTCACTATTACTATTGTGTTGTATGGTGATAGAATAGAGTGGCAGGAAACTGGGTGAAGGGAAAATGAAAGCAATGATGTTTGCACATGACTTGATGGCATGGGGGGAAGAGGAAGTATAGGAACAGTTGCAGGAATAGAATGAGGAGGTGAAAAAGTGTGTAATGAAATTTAGTATGGCGAAAAGTGAAGTGATGGTGATGACAAGAAAGAGAACAAGAAAGAGAACAAGGTCAATAAAGGTGATAGAACTGGATGGAGATAGAATTGAAAGAAGCAGAGTGTGTGTGAAGTATCTGGGTATTGTGATTGAGGCAAGAGGGGACAGCATAGAAGATATAGTGAGAGGAGGGCAGCAAGGAGAGGTTTCTACAGATGTGTAAGAGATCTACTATGGAAAAGAGAGAAGTGCTGTACAAGCATACTTCATACACATAGTAATGGATGCAGTGGAAACTTGGACTTTGGATACAAGAGAAACAAGGAAAGTGGAGGCCATGGGAATGAAGATTTTGAGGAGCGTGCTAGTGTCATCAGAAGAATAGGATTTGGAATGAAGATGTACAATCTAAAGTTGGGGTACATGAGATAGTTAGAGGAAACAAGACCAAATGGTATGGACATGTAATGAGAATGGAAAGGGGAGAGGATTCCAAGAAGAATTAATGGATATAAGTATGTAGGGAAGAGACCACAGGGAGACTAAGGAGAGATGAGACAGATAGCAGCGAGTGTGCAAGTGAGAGGAGGAGGTAAAGAGAGTGCAGGAGGAGGAATGGTGGAAGGACAGAGTGAACTGGTATCATTTTACTAAACAGACCCGGCCACAGGCTGGAAACAGTTCAGATTGAGATGATGATATGATGATGATGATGAAAATAAGAACATTGTTATTTTACACAGTAGTGGTGGATCTTTATTTGTGTAAGAGGGAAGTGGAAAGGAGGATGGTGGGAATTTAAAAATAAACAAAAACTATTATACCCAGAACAATTGAATTTTGAAGAAGAACACTCAACAATGTCAGTTTATTTAACTTAATATTTGACAAATGGAAAAAAAAAAAAAAAAAAAACTAATCTAAAGACAAACTGAACTTAATAATGTAGTCAAAACAAAACTTAAAAAGGGACAATTTAGTGGGAGTATTGTGCATCTACCAATGAACGAATGTCCACCTCCAGCTTTGTTGTTGCTAATCTCAAAAGATGCAGCAAGGAAGAATCTGCAAGTCAACTTCTGTACTGATTTTTAATGACTTTCATAGAAGAAAAAACACTGTTACATATGTATGTGCTCCCAAACATTGAAGTCATTTTTAGTCCAAATTGTCTTAAGCTTGGTATTTTTTGCTTGATAGCAGTTTAAAAAAATGTGATCCCTTTTTTTTTGTCAGGTCTGTATGAACGTATCGGCATGTAGATCGCACAGCTCAAGTTGTAGGCGTGGTTCTTGTTCCTCGATTGTAGCACCAATAGGATTCATGTAAAGCTGGACACTGCTTTTCAGTGTTTCAGTTTCTTTGAATCGTGTGTTGAATTTTTCAATGATCTCTTGAATGTGTGAACTGAAATCTGAAAAATCTAACTGCTCTAAAAATTTTGGGCCTTGAATTTCTTCTTCTAGTTCTGTGGTATCAGATGAGACAAACTTATTCAGGAATTCAGGGATTTCCTTGCGAATAGCAAAAAACCACTCAAGGCACTTTCCTGCACTCAGCCACCTTACACGGCTGTACAGCAGCAAGTCTCTATATTCTGCCTATATTTCTAGCAAAAACTGCTTTAGTCATCTATGCAAAAGGGCTCGATTTGCACCTCTTAAAACATTTAGAATTTTAACCACAAGTTTAAAAACTTCAGTTTTCTTAATTGAATTCCCACATAGTGCTCCCTGGTGAATGAGACAATGGATTATAGGACAGGTTATGTCATTTTCTTTTAGCAATCTCGTCAGAACTGTCTTCTCCACTGTCATTGCTGGCGCTCCGTTTGTCACAATAGCTGAACATTTAATGAAGCCTCCAACTCTGTCGAAAGTTTTTTTAAACAGAATCATAAATGTCCCTCCCTTTTGTTGTTCCTTTAAGAGATCAGACTTCAAATAACTCCTCTTTACTTACTGCTGAAGTCTTCAAAGGTGATGCGCACAAATATTAATAGATGACTGACATCTGACTGGTCAGTGCTTTCATCAAGGCATAGTGAGAAATGCGTGCTTTCTTTAACCAATCTAATCAACGATTTTTCTACTTGTTCTCCCATATCAATGACCATTTGGTTGGAAAGTGGCACTGATTCAAATTTCTCAGACATTTTAGCATCTCCAGCCTTTGCCATTTCCATAGCACACTTTTTAACAAGACTGCCTTCAGTGAAGGTTTTTTTGTTTTTTTTTCCTTTGCCTTTGCAAGTTCAAGCGACACTGCGTAGGAGGCATACAGAAAAGATGACTGATTTTGTAAGACTTTATTTAACATACCTGTTTGCTGTTTTAATTTCTTTTTGAAGTCTGTAGTCAGTGCGTGTTGAGCTTCTTCCTTATATGTTGCATACTTGTTCTCGTGCATTGTTAAGTAATGTCGTTTAACATTGTACTCCTTCGGTACAGACACAATTTGCATGCATACCAAACACTGAAGCTTACCACTGTTGTTAGTAATTAAATAGTCATTCTCCCAGCTTTCCTTGTAAATTCTGTTTTCATTTTCAATTTTGCGTTTCTTTGAGTTTCTGCTCATTTTTTTATTCACGTAAAGGTCGCAAGCAACGGTACACTTTACACTCAACCCAAAACAAAGCCTCCAAAATGGACAGTAACTTGTGAAACTTCACTACACGTCAAGCAAGCGCGACTGAGCATGAGTGGAGATGGGAGGAGTAGCCAGCAAGCTTTGCCGGGCGAGTCTATTGTTGAGTGAAGGGGAGAGAGGTCAGTGGAGGGGCCCAACTACTCTTGCGGGGTCCTGCACTGTGCGATGCAGCGTGTTGCTTGTAGAACGGATAACTGTTAATTCTCTATCAACTTTGTTTGCTCATTTTTGCCATATGAAAATTAATAATTTTTTTTAACAAGTTATGAAATATTTTTCGTAACTTTTCTTGAGATTAATTTCTTTAAAGATTTTTCGGGCCGCAAAAAGTGGCCCTCGTGGGGCCGCCAGTTGGAAATCCCTACTCTAAAAGCTATTAGAAGCTGTTTGGTGTGATCCTTCTCTGAAATTTTTTGGAAAAGTGAATGTTTCTATACGTTATTTGTAGTTTGATACAAGACCATATTAATAACTTCAGAAAATTTGGGTGTGAGGGTAGGGGGGGCCATAAACCCTTCCCCTCCCTACGCCCATGTAGCTTATGCATGAACCATAATTATCCTTTTGTAGCAATTTTTTAATACTATGGGTGTACGAAGTGGACTTCCTCAATCCAAAGTTAAGCCTTAAGTCTGAAGATTGTTTCTAACATTAAAGATTGAGAAAAAATATTATACTGTGGTTATTTGTAAAGCTTTAGAAATTAAATTTATTTTACAAAATGTTAAATTGCAAAATTGTTTAACATATTTAGACCAAAGCTTATGAGTCAAGTAGATATCATACTACATGCCATTATATGACTTTATGATTGATGACTTTACTTTGTCATGTGAATATTAATTTGTAGTTAACATAACATCAATTAAATGCTAAAAATTAACATAAATGTTGGTGTCAGGCGTCACTTTTTTTTTATTGGTGAGGCTTTGCAGTTGTCATAGCTGATTTTTTATTTATTTTTTTCAAGTTAAGTTTAAGATGATAAATATATAAAGCTAAGTCAAAGTTTTTGAAGCATCGCACATCTCTTAGATATAATGTGCAAACATTTATAAAAATGTATTCTTCTTTATTACAAATATTTCTTAATAATTCACTCTCTGGCTGACAATAATTGTAGTGTTGGTGTGTTTGGGCTGTTTAGTCATACTATAGAACAAGCACACATTCTGTACTCCCGTTGCCCATTGTGACCACACAAAGTTGGTAAATAATTACACTATTTTGAGTGAATAATTATTTACTTAAGTGTGTATTTATGTGCATTTAGTTATTTATTTTTAATTACTTCCTCTGTAAAAACATGCTTCGAGTGATAATGTTTCAATTGGTGTTCTATATTAATAAATCTAATCGCGCAATTTGGAGAATATTTATACATCATTTCAATACAGAAAGAAATTATCAACATAATAACACTAATAGGAGAGCAATGAAAATACCATTCACATGTTAGTTAAACTAATTAGTGAATAGGAAACAAATATATAAATTCATGTAGATATTTTATTCGTAGATTGATAAATTGTTTATCTTCATACATTTTTCTGCTAGATGGCCTCAAATGTATTGCTAGCTAATTATTTATTTAGGTATCTATGAAGCAGCGAAACATAGTTCTGCCAATGATAATAACATTGATCATTGGTTCTCTGACACATAATTATATTTTGCAGCATTCCCAATGAAATTAAGAGATTAGAACTAGGGGTCTGCGAGTATTGGAATTTCAGATTCTAGTTTGTTGTTTAGGGGTACCGTATTGTGTTTGGTCAACGATGACACATTATTTACTCTTTTGTCTAATTGTCTGGATGTTGTTAATGAGTATACCTGAGCTCGCAGACCCCTAATTTGAGCAGTAGAGGTGTGTGTGTATGTGTGTGTGTATACCTACTGTAATGTAATGATGTCACCAGACTGGCTGAGCAGGCAATGAAAGTGCAGAGAGAGAGAGAGGAAGTAGGATCTGACTAGTGACTAGTGAGGGAGTCTAGACTAGCCACAGAGCTGCGTCGCGACAGGCCAAGCGAAGGAGGCCCACTAACCAATGAGGTGGTCCCAAACAACTTGTACCAGCCAATCACAATGTTGGACAGGTTCAGGTCATCCAGCATGATCTGGGCCACCCCCATGAACACCTTCTTCCCCTCGATGCGGCCATAGTCTCCCCACACCGTCACCTGAAAGTATCAACATATGAATAATATAAAAAATATTACCAAGCCATGGTTATTAAGTAAATAACAGTGTGATTTTACAATAATATCAACTAGAAGAATCAATATTCTAATATTTAACCCTCTCGCCGGTTATCCGCGGTTTCCACATGTAGCAACTATTAATATAATTTTATGCATCCCACTTTTTACACGGGCTCAAGTTTATTTATGTTCCTTTTTATTGGTATCCAGCGATTTCCCCATTCTCGCTGCTTAGCTGTGTTGGTAGTTTCTTCATTGATGTAGTTTCTCGTTTCTCGATAGATGTCATATGTAGCCAAGGAATGAACACAGCTGATGATGCTGAATCTATGACGACTGTGTTTCTAATGTGTAAAAGTCTCTGCTACTGTACGCTGTGTTTCTTTGATTGTGTTATGTTCACTCTTTTCACAGTTCTCTCCAGGATGAATATTTATTTTAAATATTACTATTATGCATAACTTTGTTTGGAGGTAAGAACAGCGCTACTTTCTGTGTATTTTTTTTTTCATTTTATACTTTTTTTTGTGCTATGTATGAAGTGTTTAGAACATCCTACAAAATTTAAGATTTCCTTAATGTATACATATAATCTCAGTATTTATTTTCAGAATAATTAGGACGTAAGATGGCTTCGAGTAGCAATAAGGACAGAAAGGAAATTGAATGTGATAAAGATTTCACTTCAAGACCATTGGAGTATTTTAAACTTTATTTTGATCAGGCAATGATTGACATAAGTGCAAGGGAGACAAACAGATACGCTGCTCAGTATATTAATAAAAATCCCCCAAAAGAGAGATCAATTTATAAAGCATGGACACCTAATTCTGAAAAGGAGATGAGGCTACTTTTAGGAATTCTAATGCTTCAAGGTATCGTGAAATTGCCACGCCAAGAATGGTGTTGGTCCAAACGAAAAGCTATTCATGTACCAGTTTTTTTCAGAACTCATGTTCAGAAATAAATCTCTCAATCTTATGTAACTCATGCATTTTAGTGACAATGAAAACTTTGACCCATTCAACCATCCTAATAAAAGGTTGTGAACATTTTTTTGAGATAGTGGAACATTTGTCTAATAGGTTTCGTGAAGTCTATGTCCCAGCAAAATGATGAGCTTAGATGAGAGCTTGATTTTGTGCAAAGGCCATCTTGGATAGAAAATGTTCAATGCAAAAAAAGAAAAGAAGAGCTTGATTTGGGCTCTAACTTTTTGTGATATGCGAGATTGAGTCAGGACACATTTGCGACTTTCTTTTATATATTGGCAAGAGCACGATATTTAAAATGAGAAATATGATCAATTTCCAATTCCTACAAAAGTTGTCGTGCATTTGATGAATCAATTTTTGAACAATGGTTATTGTGTGACTGTAGATAATTGGTAGAGGTCTCCAGAACTTGCAGATGTCCTTGTAAAGCTAAATATAGATACTTATGGGACTGTAAACAGAAGACAAAAGGACCGGCTTCAAAGGTTCTCAAAAGGTAAACACAAAAGGGAGAAATTCAAGCGGGGCAAGGTCATGGCTCTTAAGTGGTAGGACATAAAAAAATAGTTTGCATAATGCCACCACAAAAATGTTAAAAACTAATTGGAGAAAAGAAGTTATAAATCATTCACCAAAAGTTATTAAGAAAGTGGTGAGAAGACAATGTGCTGTATGCTGCTCTAAAAAAAATGTAAATGGTAAATGGATCAGAAAGGAAACCAGAATTTGGTGTAAGGATTGCAGAGTTCGACTTTGCTTAGAACAGTGTTTTGAAATCTATTATATTCTGAAAAACTTTTGAAATATTATATTTTTCAACAAATATAATGCAGGGCAAATGTAGTAACTTGATAATAAAAGTAACTGGCCTATGTATTAACTAAATGATAAATTTAAAGATTTTTTACTAAAAAAAAAAGTTAAATAAAGAGGTTATAAGAAAATTAAATTATAAAAACTCTATGTGACATTAAATAATTGTGTTTGGTATTAATATGTTTTTATTTTAAAATATATATTTGTACATTAGCAAGAGGAAAAGAATTCTTTTTTAAAATCAAATTTGAGAAAAAAAAATTGTCATAGGGTTAAGAGTGTGATTTAACAATACTGTAAACTAGAAGTATCCTTTACTCTAGTAAATAACAATGTGATTTAGCAATACTGCCAATTCGAAGTATCCCTTATAAAGTCAATAACAGTATTATTTTACTTTAACCCCAGTCACTTCTTTAAGTCAATAACAGTTTAAATTTAAAACAATCTTAAACTAAAGTCCCATTATATGAGTCAACTATAGCATAGTTTAAGAACACCATGAGCTGCAAGTCACTTGTATTAAAAACACAGGAACTATGTGTGTCATGATTAATTTTTAGGATTATCCCCACTTACCTGAAGGATACAGCCTTGGAAGGGTTCTCGGAAGGCAAGTTGCTGTTGGTAAAGTGGGTCCAGAGTTCTTCTCGCAGTGGATGTTTTTGCTTTTGCTATGCATTTCTTGCCACTCACTAGGTATACCTTTACATAAGGTGCTGAAAAGAATGAAGATTCTATATTGAAAACTAATATTTTATATATTATAAATCAAATTGTTTAGAAAATTACTTATAAAATAAGGTACCTAATGAATAATATTTAAAACAAAACACTAAACAATCATACACCTAGTTTTTCTCTAGCTGTTTGTAAAAGTAAAAGTTTGAATAGTTTTTTATTAGATTTTCAAGAGTAGTGAATACTAACGAAGGTAAGTTTCACTCCTACACTTTAAATTACCAATCATTTCCAATGATTTAGCTTAGAGCTAGAGATGGGATGCTATAATCCTTGATTTCTTGAATTCGATTTTATTAAATAGCTTTTAAAAAATAACTAAAAATTTATATGTGATTGAAAAAAATCAATTTTATAGTCTTGTTTAGTTGGGAAAACATACTTCAACTTCCTTTAGCAAAGATATTAAAAGGAAATACCATAAAATAAGTATACAATTATATTAATATACAGTCAACTCTGGTTTTAGTGAACTCGGTTGTAGGGAACATTCGGCTACAGTGAACCTAATTCATAGGTCCAAACCCACATACATTTCAATATATGTTAAAAAATATGTATAAAATGAACCCTCAACTTTGGTTTTAGTGAACAGAAAAATTGAAACTTTCAATAATAAATGTCCTCCTTTATAAACATAACTTTTTGGTTGTTTAAACTTAGACACTGATTCTCTACCTGGATTCTTGTTTAGGCAGCCCAAAGTTTGACTGAAAGTATAGAATGTGGAAAAGAAGTGCAGGGGGAAGGGCTGGGCTTAAACAGTCACTGCAATCATTGACCTGGCTTAAGTTATAATACCTTTGTTTGCGGCAAGTAAAGAAAGGTAGTCTTCTGAATTGTATTAATACAACAGGAGTTACAGGATAGTGAATGACAGCCTATGGCCATTTAGTAATTGTTTTTAATAATCCCTTTCTTCAAGAGGGTATATGAAACGAACTCAAAAAATTAGACTTTTCTACGCAGTTTAGTTTTTAGAATGCGTGGATAGTGTGGAATCAAGTGTGAAAAAAGCACATATTTTAGAGAAGGATCTGGAAAAAATATTAACTAAAACCGTATACAATAAACAACAGCATATAACTGATTTTTTTCTAAGATTAATTAATAGATTTCAATAAAGAGCGATTGAATTTAAACTCTTATTTTGTTTGTCACCAACCCACTACTTTTGTATTTTTTTAAAATCTGTTTTAGTGAACTTCGGACATAGTGAACCAAATATCTGAGTCTGTAGAGGTTCATTATAACCAGAGTTGACTGTAATTAACTAACTTAGTTGACCTCATTGGTCTTGGGGTAAAGTGTTCGCCTCAGGACCCAATGTTCGTGGGTTCAAACCGAGTTGAGGTTGACAGTTTTCTTGCGTGATAACTTCCCTTGAGATGTGAGAATACCTTTCCCGGCAAAATTGGTAGGTCATTTCGCTCTCGCTTATAGGAACTTTCATGTGATGATATAATCAGTAAGTTCAGAAAGTGCACGTTAAATATCTCAAATAAATAAATAAAATAATTAATTTACTTAAAAAATGTCCTGGGTGGTACGCGAAGCCAGGAAGAATTGGATGAAAAAATTGTCAGAGATGTTGGAAAGGGATGTGGAAGGAAGTAAGAAGGTGTTATATAGCCAAGTAAGAAACAAAAGGAGAGAGAAAACACAAGAAGTTGTAGTGATGGATGAAGATAGTAGAAGAATAAAAGGAAATGTTGAGGGGATATATTGAGAAGATGTTAGTCATGGAAGAGGAAAGGAATAAGAGAGAACCAGAGGAGCATGAAGAATTAGCAAAAAAGAGGAGTGGATCCCACAGAGATAAAGGTGGAAGATGCATTAAAGAGGATAAACCGGGGAAAACACCAGGTGTGGACGAATTAACTGTGGAAATGATTAGAGCAACAGGAAAAGCAGGAATACAATGGTTATATAGGGTGCTGAGAGTGATATGGAAGAAGAACATGGTACTGGAAGAAGAGAATTATAGTACTGAATTTTAAGAAAGGAGAAAGAAAGAGGTGTACAAACTATATGGAAATAACGCTGATGTGCCAATGTACAAGAAATAGGAAAAAAATACTGGAAAAGAGAATAAGAAAGAAAATGAAAGGAAGGTGGTGAAAGGAATATCACATATTTAGGGAACATAGCTCTACAATATACATGATTTTTGCTATACGACAGCTGATGGAAAGAAGGTATGAATATGGGAAAGACTTGGTAATGGTATTTATGGATGTGGAGAAGGTATATGAGATAGCATGGATAGAAGTAAAGTTTGGAAAGCGATGGAGGAAGGTGAAGTGGAAAGAGGAGTTAAATGAAAGTGAAGAGTATGTATGAGGATAACATGAATTGTGCTAAAACGGGGAAGTGGTGGACAGAGTGGTTCCAAATAAAAAATGGAGTGAAGCAATGGAGTGCTCTCTCATCACTAATCCATTTTGTGTAAAGTATTTTTTATCATTATTTATGTATGGTGAAAAAAAGCCAGGACAGGAAAAAGATTTGAAGAGTGCAGGAGGAAAAGGAAGGAAGTCCAATAACCCAAATTAAGTTAATGCTGCCATCTGTTGGACAATCACGAGACCTTTCTAATGCACTTTAAAATATGGTTAAAATAAGTCTCTGTCATGTTTAATTTAATTTAATTTAAGAAAAATGTATATTCTCGGGTTCTAATAGGATTAGAGATATAAAAGTTGTCTTTGGAAAATATGTTTAATACGAGTTTCTCCTTTTTACCCCTGTACCCTTCATATAGTTATGTCACTTATATTTAATTTATTTATGATAATTTTACTGCAATTAAGGCCACCAGGGAAAGCTGTTCAATAGGTGTGTTAGAGACCTGCTATGAAGAAGATAAGTGTCCTTAAAGTGTAAAGAAGTGCTGTATAGAGTGTACTTTATACCCATTGTAACACATGCAGCAGAAACATGAACAAAGAATATAAGAGAGACTAGGAAAGTGGAGGCCACGAGAATGAAGTTTGTGAGAATCATGTTAGCTGTCACGAGGAGAAACAAGATTAGGAATGAAGTTATCCGGGAAATAGTAGGAGTACAGCGAGTACATGAGATAGTAGAGGAAGCAAGACTGAGATGGTATCGGCATGTGATGAGAATGGAAAAAGAGAGAACATTAAAGATAAAGATGGAGATAAAATAAGTAGGAAAAAGACCACAAGACAGCCCAAGAAAGAGATGAGAGGAGTGTTTAACAAAAAGTATGCAAGTGGGAGGAGAAGAACGGACACGATTAAAGGAGAAAGAATGGTAGAAGGATTTGGAAAGATGGAAACATTTTACTAAACTGACCTGGCTACAGGCTGAAAACCGTTGTTATTGATGATGATAATGATAACTATATAATAAATAAAAAAGTGTGTGTGTGTGTGTGTGTGTGTGTGTGTCCATCCGTCCATAAGAAGATTAAACCCTATAAGGTGGGCTAGAAAAACTGAAATTTGGCTGCAAGGTAGAGGGATTTCCTCACATAACTAGAAAAGTCTCAAAATTGAAGATTTCAAAGCTGGACACCGGGAGTTTGGAGATCTTGTGGGGGTTCAAATATAGAAAAAGCCTTTTAGGGAAGGAAAATAATTGAAATTTGGCAGGCAGGTAGATGCACCACTCCAAATAATCAAACGGGTCTTAAAATTTGAAATTTCAAATTGGAGTAAGTGAAACAGTACAGGGGAGTTCAAACCTTTCAAAACTGATAGAAAAAAATCACTTTCAAGGGTGGTATAAAACTTGGCAGAATGGTAGAGGAATTGCCTCATACAACAAGAAAAATCTAAAAATGGGAAATTTAAAAATGGAGCAATGGGAATTTGTGAGTATTAGGGTTCTAAATATAGAAATAGCCTATCAGGGAAGGTAGATAACAGATATTTGGCAGGCAGGTAAATAATCAAACAGGTGTTAAAGTTTAAGATTTCAAAGTTGGATTTGATGAAACGGGGAAAGGGGGTTCAAAGCTTTCAAACTATCAGCAAAAACAACTTTAAAGGGTAGTATAAAACTTAAACTTGACAGGAAGGTTAAAAGGCTTCCCCAAATAACCAAAAAGGTCTGATTGTTACAAATTTTAAAATGGGACTCTGGAGAAAAGAGGGGGGAGGGGGGGCTTTGGCCCTGTCGAGTGCAAGTCTAAAACCTATTTTGTGAGCTGGTGGGCGGGAGAGTGAAAGGCGTGGCTTGGCTTCACAACCGACCAAATTATCCTTCCGCACCAACAAGAGCAGATGGATCACGGAAACTGTAGATGGCGCTAGCTACCAGACAAGTCTTGTGGAAAAATCATATGTTTGGAAATATCAGTTTTCTCGAGAATGAGTGAGATTTTTATGTTGATATTTTCAAAACCCCTTCTAAGATAATGTATCAATGTTTATTAATTGTTACATTTTCTTATTTTTTGTTTAAAGCCGGCAGTTTTCCATTGAGTCATGTCAGTTTTATTGATATTTGATCACTGTTAAAATTTTAGAGGTGGTGTGTATATAAAAATTATAACTTAATCAACATGCTTCTATTCTTGAACAAACCGTTTCCGAAAAGAAAAGTGCAAAACAAAGATAACCATTTGTTCCCATGGCTCTGCATTTCCACGCCTAGTGAAAAGGGCCAATCGTCATAATAAAATGAAGAGTTTGTATGTCATGAGAGTTACACAATATATATCGCACGCAGAGGTCTGAAATTTGAAAAATGGTAGCCCGTGTGCATGAAGACATGAGCCTGGAAGGCGTAGTTATAAATTTTTTCCTATACTCTTTTTATTAATTTCACTTTTTTACTTACCCCTTTTAACTTTTTTAAACTGATGAAATGCAACATTTGAGGTATGTAGCAGAAACTTGGACTCTTAGGAAGATGGAAAAGAAATACTTGCGATGCTGGGGAAGACTTGAGAAGATCAGGTGAACAAGGGGAGTAAATGTCTTCTGTACGACGTCATAGAAGGAAAGGTCTAGGGAAAGAGGAGCTTGGGAAGATCAGGTGGACAGGGGGAGTAAATGTCTTCTGTACGACGTCATAGAAGGAAAGGTCGAGGGAAAGAGGAGCTTGGGAAGATCAGGTGGACAGGGGGAGTAAATGTCTTCTGTACGACGTCATAGAAGGAAAGGTCGAGGGAAAGAGGAGCTTAGGAAGAAAGAGGATTCAAATATTAAATGACTTGAATGAAAGAAGAACATTCTGGGAGCTGAAGGAGGAGGCATATGACAGGGCGAATTGACAGTTTAAGTTCACTGACAAAAAGAATGGACCTATCGTAAGATAGAACAACTAGTAATAAATAGCCCTAAAATATTTTTAAGGGCCTTAGTCAGGTAATTAATGTAAAAAGGTGTAAAAAGTGCAATAAAGGGAAAAAAGGCATAAATGGTAAAAACGGTACAAAGAAAATCTAATCAAAGAGGGCAATAAGACCAAAAGGGCCAAAATTGCAAATCACCACTCTAATTAACCATTAAATCTGAACATTTTAAATTGGGACTTTAGGAAATATGAAAGGAGGGGGCAGGGGAGCTATAAGTAAAAAAAAACTTTTTATGTGAGGTATAAAATAGACATTTGCCAGAAATTTAGAGGGATCACTCCAGATAACTAATTAAATTTTAAATATTTGATATCTCTAAAAGGGGGCTAGGGAAATAGAAGAATTCAAAATTTTCAAAACTAAAACATGATGGCTACAAAACTTTTATTATTAAGTTTACTGACTTTTACAGGTTTTACAGACAGCATTAAGAAAATCTTTTTTCAGTTTTTCTCGATAAATGACAGTTTGTTTGTTTATTACACTGATAAAATATTTTTGAAAACAACCCTAAACATCAACCTTATTTTAAGTTATTTTTAAATATGTGTCTTTATTCTAAGACACAAGTTTGAACAGGAAACTGCAGAATCCAAGTCTCGACCTTTTTTTTTAATCAAGAAACTGTCAACAACAGAATCTAAGTGACCATGATCAGCCTAGAACCATGCTGCCAAAGTCCAGCCTGTTTTTTACTCTCTTCTGTTGAAGAAGGGGACTGATGTACACCAAAAATTACAAAATTATATGTTTTGTTGTGTTTTAATTATGAACTTGGAGGCCTAAAATTTCCAGGTAAGTGTATAGACCTTGCCCTTCTACCCTCCTTTCAATGTTTCATTCAAGTTATGTTTCAAATGTGAGATGTTTTAGGTGTTATTTGTGGTCCTATGTAAATGTGGTATAAACAAACCCTGTGCAACCATTTCACGTTAAGAACGATATTCCCACTCAATGCATTTTGTTGACATCATAAAAATTTGTCAGGTGAGTATAAGGACCACCCAAACAACCGTAAAGGTATGAAAGTTCTTAGATTTTAAAATGAAAGAGCGGAAAATGTGGAGGAGGTGGGTGGAGACCTCTTAAACTTTACAAAGATAATATGAAAACTCTTCTGAGTGTGGTAGAAAATGGAAATTCAACATGTAAATAAGTAGATCTCCTTGGTTAGCCGAATTACATATGAACATTAGGAATTTAAAAATTTAAGCCCAAGAAATGGAAAAGCTTAAAATGAATACAACCTAATTTAGAACACAATTTGTAAGATTAAAAGTTTTACTTTGGCAGACCTATAAAAAAAAACATATCCAATAACCAAATAAGTATTATAATTTCAAAATGGGCGTTTGGGAAATTAAAAAGGGATGGGAAAGTAGCATGAAATCTTTCCAATTATTTAAAAACCTACTTTTCAACAAGGAAGAAAATTTAATTTTGCCAAGTTGGTTAAAGAACCACCTCACATAAACACAAAAGTTAGAAAATTTGGACTTTGAAAGCGGCGTTTGGGAAATGGGGACGGCCTATAAATGGCCACAACTAATTTTTAAAAAAATCATTCTCAATATTGTAGAAAATTATAGTTTTGTATAGAGAGATGAAAAAATCTAAAAATAGACTACTACAAAAACTCAAGAGTGTCTTAAAGGGAATTCATTAGTGTCGTGAATACAAAGCTAAAAATCAAAGGATAAATTGGCGGCTATATAGTAGTGACATAACAATTAAAATAAACACATTTTGGCAACATTGATTTGTAAACCGTGATGCTTATAATCAAATATGTTTGTACAAGAATGAACTATCAAAAAGTTGGCAGCCGGATGTTGACTGTCCTAATTTAGTAGAGTTTTTATACAACTAACCCTTACGAAAGGGGTCAAAATGATAGGAACATAATAAATATGACAAAGAAATAGATAAATTAATATTCTGTATTGTCAAACCATTATTAAGACTTTTTTTGTTTGTGATGATAATTTTCTAAACAAATATTCTTGCTAATAAATTTATACTTTCAGTCACACTATAAGTAGCCCTCTAGCAACCTTGGTCAAATGCTACAGCAGTTTAGAGCTCAATCAATGACCAGGATGGTATTCCAAATTGCCATTCCCACCTTCCCTCTGGTAAATACTGGGACATTTCCTTAAAACTACCCACGTTCATCCTTTCCACACATATAAGATAGTTCAATTCAGAGATGCCTAGTATATGCCCTAGACCAGATTTAGAGGAAAAAGTTAACATTGTGCTAAAAATAAGATCTAGTATTATGGTTAGCTTGTATTGTGAGCAAAGAAACAAAGGCTCCAGTCTCATCTTGTCTGGTTTGCCAGTGATGGGGAGGTTAGAGTTTGAATCCTAGCCAGATATATGGAGCTTTTTTTATAAAGGGTTTCCCACTTTCCCTCTATGAAAAACACAGGAACATTTTTTCAAAACTCAACCTTCCCCATTCTTGCCTTATGAGTGTAAATATGTGAATAGCCTCACCAAGCAATAAAATGCTGTGCAAATAAATAAAGTACTATGGCTGCACGCCAGTAATACCTGGCAAGGTTTTGGAGCCAGCCCGAGCTTGCAGTCCTCTGGCCCTTATGACTTCTACTTCAAGGTACCCCTTCTGGTAACACATGCTGAGCTGAATGTCACCCAAGGCAGGGGCCCCTAGGACTTGCCGCCCCACTAGCTGGCCCGGACCCAGACCGTCGATAAAGTCGGACAACTGTCCGCCATCTTGAGTCAGCCGTAGCGATGGAGACCACCTAATGGCGATTAGTAGCAGAAAAAACTGTCACGCATACATTGTGGAGCTGGGCTTGTTAGATCCGTCATAGCAAGCAAGTTATCACTTTTTTATTAAACTATATTCTATAAGGGATAATTTATCAATCGTATTGTCACCGAAATTCATTAGAATAATCTTGAGCTTCTAAACATGTAAGAATATCAAATTCATCTCAATGGAAAAGCACAATTCAAGATCAAGAAATGGAAGGTGGGGGTTGCAAAGCACCCAATCGTACCTTTAGCAATGTAGGTGTATATATAATATATATATATATATATATATATATAATATATATATAATATAGTATGTATGTATAGAATTCAATTTTAACTTCTTTGTACCCTTCCCTTTATGTCTATAGACCTTCCTAATTTTTGTAGCTTTAAGTGATAGTCAAACTGTTAGTACTATGTATTTTATATTTGATTTTTTTTAAATTGAAGCTAACAAAACCATTAGTTTGAAAAATAACAAGAAAAGTCATTTAAAAATCTTTTGATAAACTCCAATAAGTTATTCAAAATATATTACTTTTTTTTTATAACTTTTCAAAACAAAATGTCAATATAGCATAATATACCGGTATTGTAATTATTTAAGTAGCAACACTCTTGCTCAATATTGAGAATCTGTCAAAAATTTATCATAATTATTATATTGTCTACACTTCAGAATATTTAATCAAATATCACAGTGTTGAATAAAGTAAATAAATTGTAAATAAATTAATTGTGAATGCCATAAAAATGCCATTAATTTCAGTAAAATCTGTCTAAATATAATTAAGGCCCTGTGATATTCATGTTAAACAGTACTATAGTACATATTCAAAATTTTTAATTTGATTAACTTAATGAAGTTTTACTCAAATTAGGAAAAACAATTACTATTGACTACATACCAAACAACTATAATGGTGATAGTAATACATGTTCACTTTATGTAAAATAAAGTATGAGAAAATCACTAAACTAATTTATTCAACAATTGGTCCAAATTTATAGCTATACATGTGAATAAAACATTTAACTAATTAGTATATTAATATTTTAGTTTAACTCCTCACCACTCGATGAATTTTGATGAGAATAGTATGAATACCCTTTTATTCACAAAATGACTATCAATATGGAGATTAATGTACTATATTAATCCATTGCTAATAATGTATGAAGTAATTTCCTGGTAAAGTATTAATATCCTTGCTAGCCAGAAAATGAAAATTTTCAATTAATCTTAATTCATGGTTAACAAGATTAGTATTAAATGTTAAGTTTTTAGAAAATTTCAAGAATAAAACGGATTGATTATTTAAAATATAAACATGATAATCTTGAAAATTGAACTATAAATTATTTAAGAAGACCTTCAATCCACATCTGGCACCATAATTAATAACATTATTTCAAATAATAAAATTTATAATTATTCTGAAAATATAGTACTTTCTTGATTATTTGTGCTATTTTTTTTACTACTCATTCGGGTTGTACGCTTATCTACTAATTATACTAACGGGTTAGGGAGGAGGAAGGTTGAATTTATAGGAAGTGTAACCACATATGTGTGGAGAAAGAGAGAGAGAGAGAGGAAAACAATTTGGGGAAAATTACCCTCAGTACACTTGATGGGGATTGAACCACAATCTCTCCATCATCGGCAGTCTAGTCTATTGCGAGAGTGACACCTTAGACCATGCAGCCACCAAAGCGGGTATCTGTACTAATGATGGGGAAGATAACCAAAATTTATTTAAAATTGCTGATATTATAAAAAATATCCATTTTAAGTGAGTTTATATACCAAACCCTGCTATTATAGAACACTTTCCTGCTCCTGTGCAGAAGAATGCTTAGTAAGTGGATCAATCAATCAATTAATCAAAATCAATCAAACTCTGTCCACTGTCAAAAAGATATCCAACTACAGTAAAATAGAGGTGATAACGTGGATTTCAGATCAACTCAAGCAAATATTATTTGCTTGTATGAGAACATGTCTCTTAATAAACATTTAGAAGAATAACCATGGATAAAAATGTTTAGATCACATATCATATTATCGGGTTCAAGGTAAATCCACCATTCAGTTAAAGAAGTATTTGAGAGTTGACCTTCTATAACTTATTTTATTCCCTTCAAAATATTACAAATATTAAATCTCATAATTTATATTTTCTGACTGCAAAAACAAATTAAAATACCAGGGAAAATTTAAAAATAAATATTTTATTTTAATGAAAACCATTAAAATGATTTAACACACCGTTTAAACTAAAATACTTATTCAATACTACTACCAAATGAAAGTCTTCATCTAACAACTCAACAGAAATATTTCAATAAGTTCTATTTGAGTTGTAAATTGATTCGATTACAAATGGATTAAAAGTAAGAAAGAGATAAAGATGATGGGAGATGACAGTAACAAGTACCTCAAAATACAATAGTTCCCAACTTTGAACATCAAGAAAATATCAAAGAAAGAGAAACATTACGAGAGAGTCCAAAAAACATGAGTCAGATGTGTCACGAATAAATTCTCTAACGAGTCAGACCCTAAGGAGACAGGTGCTAATTGACAGAAACAATAGAGAATAAGAGGTGCTAAATGTGAAAAAGAGAAAAAAAATCCACACGCAAGAACCTGTTTTCTAGGGTAAGATTTACAGACAACACAAAACACACGTTGATGGTAAAATGTGTCTAAACACAGATAAACTACAAGCTTTAAGCGAATAGTAAGCTTTACATGCACATGCTTCCACAACTTACAATAAATCCTATACACCAACCTACTACGTTAAAATAATGTACAATCATGCCTACAATGTTGATTCATCAACAAAAAAGTAGTGTTCATAAATAATTAAAATACATTTAAAACACTATATAGGTCTAAATTTCTACACTTGTAAATATAAAATTATTTATTTTATAAAAACAAGATAAAGATGACTGTTTTTGTATTTTTCATATCCAAAACAATTCATTTTATTTTAAGACAGCCAAAAATGGTATATTTTCCTTTTACCGCTTCCTAAACAAATAATTTTGATTTTTTTAAGCCAAATATAATTTATTTGAATTATTTCACCTAAATTAACTAATATGTATTTTATCAAAATTATACTAGGAGTTATTTTTAATAAATGATAAAATGTCAAACCTAAATACTCTTAAGGCAAATGAAAATTGTTAAAAATTCATAAAAATAAAGCATACTTATTAACATGATATTTTTTTTTATATATATTTACCATCTTACTACCCGTTCAGGTTATACAGATATGTATTAATCCCTCTAATGTGTAAGTGATAAGGAAGGTTGAATTTAGAGGAAATGTACCCATATTTTTGTGGAGGTAGAGTGCAAAACCATTTAGGAAAAACAACTCTCTGTACACTCGACAGGGATCGAACCCTGATTTCTCTATTATTGGCAGTCTAGTCTATTTAAAGTGTGACGCCTTAGACCATGCAGCTATCAAAGAGGGTATTAGTATTCCCCCCCGCCCCCCCCCCCCCTTTTCTTTTACAAGCTGCAAAATGTATATCTTGATTTGAGTTTTAGTAGAAAATAATTTTATAATATTTTTTTTTTTTTTTTGCTTTTAAATGGTAATGAAATTAAGGAATTTAGGACTTAAAAAACACTTAATGTATGATATAACCAAATGTGTCATCGGATTATCAAAGTTCATAATATACTACCCCAAATTTCCAAATTAAAAAATTAGTAAGGCAAACCTTCTTTGGTAAAGATGTAAGCAGGCCAGTGGTGTGCAATATCTTTGTTACAAGAGAAACAATACCTACTTTATAAAACTGTATGTAATGAATTTATTTAAGAACTTAGTTTTCTTTTAGTCAATAAAAGAGCACACAGATTTGTTATAAAAGCTGTGACAGTATTCAACAAGACCTTTTAATGCACATCTCTAATTTAATGATGAGGAATCTACAATTTGTAATGAGAATTAATGTATCTTTGTTATACGATCTTCCTCGAACTTTGCAGGTAACAATCATTATTGTTCATCATTATATTTTAACGTGAACATTTTTTGTTGACATATATAATTTCAATGTTGTGCTTTTCTAACTTCCATTATATCACAGGCAAGGCCCTATTTAGATTTTTGCTGCAACAAGGAAAGTTAAAAATTTGATATTCATATAACAAAGACAACAGCAAATTGAACTATGATTCTGAATTGTAGTAGACTCGTCGTTCATCCAATGTTGGCTCTATGTCAGATGGAAATAAATAAATAACAAAATAAGCAATTATTAGTGTAGTTTAAGTTTTTACATTATTATTTGCCATCTTAGGAATCTTTCTTGTCTACCAGTGTGCATATAGGACACTGATCATTATAGCCCTATAGCCCTTAAAGGTTAAATTATGTTTTGATGTGTATTGCATTTATACTGCCTTTAACTTACAAGAGGAATTTGGTGTAGAGCTTACGTGTGTAGGATTTTGGTAATAAAAAAGACCTTTCAGAAAGTAATTCCTACCGTGGATGCAGTATATGTGCTATTTTTATAAATGTGTATATTTCCGTGCTTAGAAATAATTGTAATTGTAATCGTCCAAAATAACTAAAACTGAAGAATTACAGCATGACACAAAGTTTAGCAAAGCCGTTGTTTCTTTAAAATCAATTTATTACACACCACAGGCACGCAGATGGAGCAGTCATGATAGCGAACACTTCAAAACTGTAGCGAGGGGTCCACGCACGATGTAGAATAGATGAGTAAATAACGTAAGATTGAAAAAAAAGGGAGCGAGCATCTGGTCGGTCGAGTGAGTGGAGGAAGGCCAAGTTACTCACGTGGATCCCTCTGAGCTAGAAATGCTGTTGAGGCTCCCGTCATTGGAGTGTTTGGAGGGTAGGCGAGAGGAAGGGTGGTGGCGTGGGACCACTTCCTGCGATCTCTGGATGCTGCTGCTAGGGGAGCTACGTTTTCTAGTGCCACCGTCTGCACCAAACAAGCAACACAGCAGCCCTTGAGTCTCAGCGGCAGAAAGCTTTGCTACTACGTTACATAGGTGGCAGGCTGTCGTGCGAGAACCAACATTTTCCTTTAAATCTTTACAACAAAAACAAACATCTCCCGAGCTGATTTCATAAATTTAATTTTAACTTCTAACATGATTATGTGATTTTATTAGTATTGTTTTGTTATTATTGGCCAAAACTAAAATTTACCGGAGAAAAAATTTTAAGTTTCATTAAGTGGCTAAGACATAAAAAGCTGATTCAGTTTTATAAAGGAAAAATTGTAGTAATTGAAGTTATGGTCTAAACAGATAAATTTGAGTTTCAAACAATCAAATATTAATAAGTAAATTAAATATACTCACTGCTCACTACTCAATTTAATTTTACTCAAACAATTATATTTATTTCTCATTTTATTTAGAAAGTTTGCACATTAATATAACTTTTTTTTTTTGGTGACTAAAGCTTGTAATCCAATTTGAAGTTTAGATAAGTATTACAAATTTTAATTGAAAATGGAAAATAAGTTTATATTTTTTCTAGTAGCATTTAAAACAATAACAAAAGGCTTTTCAAGTTAATGTTAGTTGTAGTTAGTAAAGTAGATTGTGACAAACGCTGTTGGAGAGCGAGTTTTCAAATATGTTAATCTTGACTGGCCTCTTGGTGTAGTGGTCAGCATTCCTGGCTACTAATATAGAGGTCCAGAGTTTGATACCCGGTGGCACTATAGTTATATTTCCCTATGATATGGTTAATTAGGCTAAACTTAACATAATCATGACTATTACATCTCTTATCGGGGTATGCAACCACATCTACAGGGTGCCCCAATTTCAGACGTCAGTTACATATTAGGCACCGCCAGTAGAAGGCCAGAAATGTCAAGACAAATCCCGGTGGCTTAAAAACAAAGAAAAAATTGTCACTCCCATTGATGCTTTGTAAAGTGACAGATAATATATATTATAATAATTCGAGAAAGTCACTGATGTGCTACACTTTGTCATGATTAAATGAAAGGGATTCAAACAATGAACCTTTGATTTAACACAATGCTACTCTTCCTCTAAGTAAAGCTGGGGTAGTGGGTATAAAACAAGTGTCAACTTGAAGGATCAAAGTTTAAATATCTATTTAGAGTCAATATACTATAACAGTTTGAATAATATTATTCAATATAATATCAGAAGGTAGTTTAAAGCACAAAATTTGAATTTCTATTTTTATTTAAAATCAGCAAAACATTATATTTATATGTATAAATTGAACCAGAAGTATGTTACATAAATAAAGGGTGGGGAAAATTTTACTTTATACACTTTATTCCGTTGTAATAAGGAATTATAATTTAGAATAATTTCTCACTAATAAATTATGTATCCACAAAGTATAAAAAGGTGCAGATAAAAAACAAGTTGGTTGTGTTGGTTTTCGCAAGGCAGCACTTGACTTTTAAAACAAACCTCAAGTATACTCACAGCAGTCAGCTTCCACTTGGCATCTCCATACCAGACAATCTGTTGCTATTATCATCATTATTAGCCAACCCAAACAGGGCATGCAGTTGCAAAGTCTACCAAATGTGCTGGTCATATCTAAACTGTACAATTTTGGTGGAGCTAGACCAAAGTTTGAATTGGGAGCACCAGCAGTGCTTATAGTAAGTAATGTTACAACAAACAATATTACTAAACAAAAGAGAGGTACATAGGATTACCATTCCAAGAATTTTTAACTGTGATTTAATGATAATCCTAGCACCAGGTTTTTAATGTTACCTCTTTGCATAATATAATAAATGGCTGTATTTAAAAAACAAGGAGTATATAATAAAATTGACATTTTCCTATAGACTGGGGGGCAGTCACCCTGGGCTATTTTTAATGGTTGCATGAGTGGTAGAAAAAAAAACACTAAAATTATATAATAAGTGAAAACGTAAAATAAAATTATTTACAAGACTAATTCCTTATTTTAAAAATATGACACCTCTTTATTAAAGTAGAACCGAATTTAAGAGAAAGCATAAAATAATGTCATAGCCAGCAGGGTTGGCTGAGAAAAATAGCTTCAAGGCTGGTGTCATAAGGGGCGGGTAAGAGCCCACAGCCTCGAGAGTCAGACCCAAGCACAAACCGAGTGTGGCCAACACTCCAAGGATATTACAATAGTGGTTACAGTTGAAGGTACTGGTCTTTACCAAGAGGAAATTAACTTTTTGAAACCAATTCTAAGTGAAAAAGGACTTATTTTTAATGCTGAAGGATTCTTGTTATTAATAGGCAGAGATTTAGGAAGTGTATCAGAGGAAAGTCATCATCACTCACCTGGAGAGAGGAAAGGGCGATGGAAAACAGTCCCTGCACCTTTAAGATACTATTTCTTAGATCTGCTTTTATAAGATATGATCGTGATGTTTTATAGGCCTTGTTTACATCCGTGAAAATGAGTTAAGAAATGACAGGAACCAGTTTCCTGCTTTGGAGAGAGTAAGTTGGGAGAGTTCTATGGAAATAAAATAATGTTTTTTCTAGTTTTAATATCAAGTCAAGCTAAAGTGAGGGTAAATTATTTAAAAATAACAAAACACTATTTTAACAAGAAAGATAATTATAATTAGCATTTTTATCAATTATTATATATCGATTGTATCTTGACATTCATAATTAAGTTGAACATTTTAGTAGTTTCATTTTGCTACAATTCATTTTGTCTTTCTACCCATTAAAGCTATCAACATTTTCTCATATTATTTTCTCATTGCTATTAACACTTATGTTTATATAATCCAACTTATATTTAGGTAAATATTATATATCAATATCCTGCTATCTAATTAATATTGTTTTTTCTCAGACATTTTAGATTTTACTAATATACTACTTGTGTTTATAAAATAACAAAATAATTTTTTCTTTACACACAAATTAAAAGTCTAGCTTTTAACCAAGATTCAAAATAAAATACGGCCAGTATGTTTGTCTCTAATTTAGAGACAATTAATTACTGGTGTATTGAAAATTAACTATTTTAACTAAATATGAGTATCACTATAGTATTAATATCAAATGTATTTGATTAATTTAATAATTCATTAGTTAGTAAAATTATCGATCAGTATTACAATTAGAGACATATAGGGATGTTTGCACCCCTGATTCTGTTCTGCATCAACACAAGGATTATTCATCTAATAAAAGGGGTATTATTTAGGATTGGGTGGAAGTGTTTCAGGATAGGGTTGAATGGTAAGTTTACACTATCGCAGCTATGGCCTTTCTGGATTATTAAACACAGAGAGATAATTAGTTAGGATCGATAAAGGTTGTTGGTTTTTTTAAGAATCACTTCAGTATTAATGAGAAGAGGATATGGGGAAAACCTCAGTCCGAAAACTACCCACAATGCCCAGCTGAGATTTAAACTTTTGAGTCCCTGTCTCTGTCAAACCAGTCTACTGTGAGCTTTTTACTGGTTACTGATCAACTAAATGTTGATGTGGTGGAAATTATGGCTGTGGTTTAAGGTGAGTTGTTAATATTTGTCGTAAGATCATCTTCAGTGAAGTCAATGAGATCGAACGGGGGTCCTATTTTCAAATTATTTAACTACCCCTAACACTAACTATGCATTATTTCGGTAATAATTTTAAATTATTTTTTGAGTTTATTGTTAGAAAAATACTAATATCAGAAGGAATTCTAGCTACATTAGAACTAATCATATCTAAATATAAATTCAATCCTTTAAATTGAAGAATGACACCTACACACGAGAATCAAACTCAGGACCTTTGGCTTAGTACGCCAATGCTCTTACCACTGAGCTATTCAGGAGTCGTCCCACACCCAGGTCATTCTTCACTCATTTTAAGGCAGACTCTGTGATGGATTTACAAAAATGGTCATTGAACTATTGGCAGCATAAAGCCCTCCCGAGTCAAAGATGGTTGCGTTATATGATAGCTTGTGATCGTAATTGTTCACCCATAAATAGCTGATGATTTCTGCATGTCTGTCACAGACTATGCCTTTAAATATGTGTGAAGAATGACCCAGGACACAGGACGACTCCTGGATACTTCAGTGGTTAGAGCATTGGAGCTTAAGCCAAAGGTCCTGGGGTCGATTCCTGTGTCCTGGTGTCATTTTTCAATTTATGAAATATGAAATTTAGATGTGGTTATAACCATAATTAATATAACAGCTTGGCTATTAAATCCATAATAAATATAAATGGTTAAGTGATAACGAATGGAAAAATACTATGACATTCACAATTAAAATGAAAAACTTTTATTTATTTGATAAAAATTTATTTTATCAGCGGCCAGTTTCAGTTGAAAAATTTAAATTAAAACTATATAGTTCTATTCTAGTTAAAAGGATGATAATAATATTCACAAGCAACAAGTTAAGAACATTTAATGAAAATCTACTATAAATTCTCTGCATTCGTAAACAAAATATATGTATCTTGGAATGGCCAATCCTTACCACGATACTTCATGAATAATAAAATGTATATTTTTACTCTACATCAATGTAAAATATTACTAAATGCACAAAAGTAATATCTCAATCTGATGTATAAATTATAAGCATACATTATTTTAGGGCAGATATTGGTTAGTGTTTAAAAAAACACAATACTACTAAGTTTTGAAATTAAAATACATCAAATAAAATAGGTTAAAAAGAAAATATTGATATGTCTACTACCAGTGTGTTATTATTAAATATTTTGAACTAATTGGTTGTATAAATTAGGAATATTTGGAAATCAAAGAAAATTATATAACTAGTCAATTTTAAATAAGAAATTATTTCAAAACTTTTGGGATATTAAATTATCAGTTCATGATTCTGATGGTAGGTAATCATGTTAAGTGTGTTTTTCAGCTATTTACAAAGAAGAAAAAAGTCTAGCAAACGAGATATCACCAAAAAACACCAAATATTCTATTGAATAGTATTTCTAAATAAGAAATAAAAATGTATCCTACACTAGCTACAACATACTGCATGCCCTTATGTTTTGACCAAACAATGAGAGTAATTTAATAAATAAATATACATATTTCTGTCAAAATATGTTCATATTGCATACATAAATGAACTACAATAAAACATACCGATTTAGTAAAAATAGATGTATACATCAAGTGCTATCATTGCTGGATGATCCAACCAACAGGTGATATTCTAAAATATTCATACATAAAGTACCCGACACAGCACCAGCTAAGGTATAAGCAGTTCTACGCACGCCTTCAACAAGCAAACTACCTACTGCAACTATAACTTAAAATAGTTTCAAACCAATACTGGAGAAAGCCAGGAGATCAAATATCTTGAATACTCTAAGTTGAGTTAGGGGGATGTCTTCACAAAATGCACAGCTTGTCAGTTTTAGAGACAAGCTGCGCTAAATTACAGAAGATCACAGGGAGCCAGGGGACAAAGCTAAGACTTACTTCAGCTTCATTAGTAAATAAGTAAATTTAAATATTACCAAGGATGACCAAAACTTACCCGTACCAAAAAAAGATATTGTTTGAACTAAAGAAGTTGAAACAAATTAAAACCAATTTATAGGATAATCTTAATATTTATTTTAATTGTTCCGCTAAATATGTTTTATATTTCAATATAAATATTATATTTGTATGGCGTTAATATACAAAACTGTGGTATTGTGGGAAAACTTACTTTGAGCACAAGTAAGTAGAAAGCTAAAAGATGGAGTAAATTTAAGATCTGATAGTGGTAAGAAAACAATAAGATATTTGTTTTGAGGGCTTTTGCTGGTATTTACTTGAAACTTATGTTTTCAAGTTTTGAACTCCATTGAGGAAATGATTATCCTCAACATTTTGGTTGTAGCCAAAAATTAATGAAATTATTATTCCCTCAATATGGCTCAAGCCCTAAAACATTAGTTTCAATTTCAATACAAAATATTTTACTAAAGCAAACATATTTCGGAAGAATGTTAGTTTTATAACAATGTTTTACAGAGTTGAGTATGAACATATGTATTTTTTTAATATTTCGAATCAAAACCTAAATTAGTTTGGAAAATTGAAATATTGCAGTCAATACATGGAAGAAACAAAATACTTAAACATGGATACTAATATTTATAATTTGGATAGTATTACCAATGTAATGACTAATATATGTATTCCATTTATGTCGTAGAATAATAAATTATACCGATAATTAATTACAGCATGTTGAGTCCATAAATTTTAAACATTCTAGGGTTATAACCTGTAGAGGTAGTATAGTGTGGTGTTAAAAAAACACTCTAATTATAAGTTTACACTACATCATAAATGAATGTAAACTGTTTACATTTATTGAAAAAGTGTAAAAATAAGTTATTGAAGAAATTTAAGTTTGCTATAATTTCTACTTTGAATTTATAAATTATAAACACATCTTCTTTCCCATTATATTCACATTAAACAAAAATCTGGGAATCATTTAAATTCAATAAATGTAGGCCCACTATTGAACTCCATTCTTAAATAGCCCCTGTTTTTCTTTGTGAGTTATTTATAACTAAAGATATTAATATTCAGTTCTGTGTTTTTATTTTATTTTAATCACTCCTTTTATATGTTGTTATTTATGTGTTCTATTTTTTTTTACCAAATTATGTTTTCTCCCTTTGGAGTGTATTGGTTTTCTCTTTTAAGAAATTGTATTGGGCCCTTTAAACGAGTTTCGATAGAGTGAAATTTAGTTTAGGTATTGAGCATTAATTATCTCTCTATCCAGTGCCGGCAGTCGAAACAGAGAACTGTATTCCCCTTTTTACTGTAAAAGCCATTGTGAATGTTTTTTTTATTTGTTATTATTACGTTCTCTATATTTTTTTAGCACCCGTCTTACTACCTGTTCAGGTTATACACATATTTACTAATTGCGCTAATGAGTTAGGGATGAGGAAGGTTGAATTTAGAGGAAGTGTACCCATACTTTCATTTGCATTGAGAGAGAGAGATAGAGAGAGTGGAAAACTATTTTGGAAAAACGAGCCTCAGTACACCCGACCAAGATTTGAACCTCAATCTTCCCGTCATCAGCAGTTTTGTCTACTGCGAGAGTAGCGCCTTGGCCATGTGGCCACCAAAGCGAATATTCCACACTGTTTTATTTGATGGTGTTTTGTTTTATAATAATGAAAGAAATGTAATTGTGTTATATTAATGTAAAACGCAACAATGCCAGATAAGTGGTGCTGTAAAGTAATGCCTCCTATTTTTTGCAAAAAAGTGGTGTTTATGTTTGAATAAAACCAAAACAATAAACTTTCTGGCACTTTACTGTTCACCTCTATTCAGTTATTTTTCCACATAATCATCCTTGCGGTCAACACACGTTTGCCAACATTCTATCAGTTTCATGACTCTGCCACGATAGAATTTCACATCTTGACAATATAACCACAACTTCACCACTGACTTGACTTCATCGTCCAACCCAGAGTGATGTTCTCGAAGGTGTAAATAAAAATCCACCAGATCAGATCTGGGCTGTACAGTGGGTGATCCAAGACTGTGAAACTAAGCTATTGATTCTGCGTAGTTGAACTCGCGCTGGTGTGACGTTGTGCTTTCAGTTTTCTCTGCGTTTTGCAGTAAATTTCACAATTGATGGTTGTGCCTCTAGGAAAAAATTCTGAACGCACCACACCTTTAGCATCCCAGAAAACCATGAGAATGGCTTTGCATTCTTGAGTGTTCTTGGTGCAGGCAATCCTTTGTGAAGGTACTCAATGGACATTCCTTTGTTCTCTAGGTCAAAATAATGCACTGTTGGTTAGTGTTCTACCCACTTCTTTTCATTTCAAGAGTGAGCATTCGAGGTGCCCATGCATGCACACCTTGTGATAGCCCTTATTGCAATCATTGCCTGTAATCAAGCACATGAAATGCAAGTTTTGTTCACCAGTTCTTGTTGAGAACAGAGGTGATTCTGATTAATGAGTTCATCCAAACGATTCCAGTGAGCCTCATTGGTAGCATTTAGTGGCCTTCTGCTCTATTGTTAGTCACTCAGGCTGAGAGAGGTCCCTTTTAGCTTTCCCTCCCGATCACGTGCAGCCCAACATCAAACGGTCGTGATGTCTACACATTCCTCTTTATAAACAACTGTCATTCACCAATGAATGTCTTTCTGAAGCAGTTTTCTTTAGTTATGAACTTTATCACTGCATATTGTTTCATCCACTCTGACATACATTCTGCAATGTTTACAAACAAAATTTCAAGACTTCTAGCAGCAGAGGTTGAAAACTTGACCTCGGAGGCACAAAATAGAGATTTGAACACATATTAGTTTATACTCCTAGGTCTGTTTATCTGATAATAAATAAAAAAGGAGGCATTACATTTCAGCACACCTACCTGAATTTAATTCCTATATCATTAATTGTAGTAAAGTTAACTAAGTGTATTTTAAAGCATTACCATAAAATACCATCATTTTAATTTACCGACAGGGCATGATTTACTCTTGAGTGGGCGCGAATTTGTTTCCCTTTAGTGAATCAAGCCCATGAAGCACGAAAATTATAGCAAAATTAAATTGTGCTCCCAAGGAGTTTTTTTTATCATTAACAAAATATATTGTGTGTTAGAATAATGTCACTAGGCATGATCAAGCAAATCTGTTGTCTTAGTCATTTACCAAAATATAGCTTCAAACATTGCATTTTTCTTGTTGATATAATTAATATAGGCCTACCTACTTTTGAATAAAATACAACAATGTTTATCATATTTACACCCTCTATTTTTCTTCTTGTTATGATATTGAGATTTTTCACTTAATTTAGCCTTACAGCAAAATCAAATCGTTTATTGATACATTTAATTCATATAGAAATAGTGCATTAAATTAAAAAATAATACCATAGCTATAAAATGCACGGTAATCCAGATATTAACAAATAATATGTCTTGATACATTTGTATGATAATATGTTATGAGTATTTTGCTAATACATCCAGGGACTTATCAACACCTTAGCTCAGTTGGTAGCGTGTCTGCCTACTGAGCTAAGGGTCCTGGGTTTGATTCCCGGCATGGCCGAAAATTTATTCTTAATGAAAATTTTTCACATTGATAAATTGATGGCTGGGGACTAGATGTTGTGCCTGTTCTAGTATTAAGCTAGATTATAATGCATATGAAGCTATGACACTGGTAGTGGAAAAATATATGACTTGAATAAAAACTGACTCAGGTGATAGGCTGGAAACGTAATGGATGTATGGTACTGGTATAAATAGTATAATCTAAGTACTTAGTCAAAAGGCCTCAAATAAACTTAGAATAAGCGTATGTATGAATGTTTGGTAAAATTAATAACTAAACAAATGTGATGATTGTTGGCCTCTGAGCGTCACAAAGACCAGGTGGAATAAAACACGCTCAAGTGAGAATACACAGACAGTCCCTAGCAAAACTCAAATAAGCTTAAGCTTGTGCATATTCAATTCAACATTCTGAATCATAATAGAAGAAATATTTGAATCTAATTAAAAATTTCAAACACAAATAGATTCCAGATTAAGTTTTGAAGCAGTTTTATTCAAAATTTTACAAAAACTAACAACCTATGTCTGCTCAACTCAGATTATTTGATGTAACAACTATCTGCTCAACTAAGATTATTTGATGTGCACAATTAGGTAAATTTGCGAATTTAATTATATTAACAATCAATTAATTGTTAGAATTAAATTTTTAAGCCTATTTATATTATTTATTGGAGTTGACTAAAAATTATATAATACAGTCTAATATTTTATTTGGATTAACTATCAGAAAATTAATGATAGCATGTATAACTAAAATCATTTTCACTATGAAAATATTTGATTTGAAAATGTTCAAAAGAATGATTTCCGAGTTGGAATAAATTCGAGTTAGTATGCAAAGATTTGGAATCACACAGGCTAAAGGTTCATCCTATAATCCACGCAATACTTTTTATTACTTTTTAAACCTTCCCCTTTGTCCCTCAGACACGTAGAACACCCAACCTTGCCCCAACTTGTATGATATAACTCTTCACATCAAGAGTGAATGTCGTTATTTTATAGGAGAGCTTTTGTGACACTAAAAGATGAACTCAGAATTGGGAGTTATCTATAAGTATGTTTACTAACATTGAAAACATGAAAAGTGATAATGTTAAAAACAAATATTGAAGCAAAGGATGTGTTCATAACACTGTGATGAATCACCCCCCTGTAATTCCATGTAGATATTAGAACTCCCCCTCATAACAGCATTACGTGGTTTATGGATGATGTTCTGTAGATTATATAGTCAAAAAAGAGTTTATCAAGTGGTTAAAAGATGGGGGAATGAAAAAAGATACAATTTCTTTAGCACCGCATCTAACTACCCATTTAGGTTGTACACTTATGTACTAATTACGATAGTTACGATAATACGATAGATGAAGTGTACCCACATTTGCCTGAAGAGTGGGAAACCACTTAGAGAAAAACCAGTCTCAGTACACCTGACCGGGATCAAACCATGATCTCCTCACCATCTGTAGTCTAGTCTATTGCAAGTGTAGCGCCTTAGACCATGCGTCCACCGAAGCAAGTAAAGAAAATATAAGTATTGTGAAACACTAAGGTAAAAAAAGGAACAATAAAAAATTATACTAAAGCTTGTTTTACCCGTTTATCGATGATAAAGTGATCATTAAAAATAAGGTGAATCATAAACAAATATAGATACAAATAAATACAATCAGTTGAATAAATTTATAAAAAAGCAATCTTTTATAATTCTATATTAATGAGTGCAACCAGTGAGCTCAAGAAATGTGTATTCTAAGAGCATCATACATGGTTAGGCAGAGCTTACTCATTGGTTGGAGTTTTTTAAAAATTAATGTAAAGTTTCATTGTGGTAGGCAGAATATGAATGTCCAACTGTGTTTAAATGGGCATACCATTCAAACCAAAACAGCATATTTATTTTATGTTAGTCTGGCAGACACATGAATCTTAGAATTAATGTTGTTTGTGTCAAACCAAAATAAACAAAAATACTGTGTTCTGCTTAGACAATATACTTATCCAAACAAGGATGAATTTTCTATTGCCTCTAAGGTGTTTTGCAACAGCGATTATTTGTTAAAAACAAATTAGAATATACAATTGGCTCCCACATGATTATGCTGGACACAAAGTACTCTTTTCTTATCATTGATTGCCGCAAGCCAAAATTAAACAAATAAAATTTGCATCAAGTAGACACAAGTCTTCATCTTGCTAAATCATAATTGGATCATAAGTCAGAATGTGTTTACATACTACAGTGAAGGTTCTTCCAATTAAGTAAACATGTAGATGAAAAGAAGCCACTTGTATAACCAAGTCAAACGATGGACACTGAATGCAGGTTGAGTCAGGACTAGTATTTCTTGAGTATAATGTACTTGATCCCTTATTGCTCCCATCATCTTTACCGAGTAGGAGGAATGGTTGTGGAGGTCAAGGATCTAATTTAATAATGGGTACTATTCTATTCCTTCCTTCAAAATTGCTATAAGTTGTGAAGTAACAGACACAATATTGTATTATGTTGTGTAAGTCCCATTTATTTATTCCTCTACTTTCTTTCATTTTTAACAAAAGGCTTTCTCATAAAGTGAAAAGTATTTCTTAAATAGTTTTAAATGAGTAGTAAGCAACCAAAGCATGTTAAATATTTATTTCTATTTCAAGGCCCCAAAAATGAAAGGTGTCAACTGTGAAGAGTTAAACTTTATTTATTATTGTAAGTGGAACATTACTTGAAACCATTTTGAAATAAACTGATGCCAACATTGTTAGCAGAGACTAGTATTATCACTGTATACAAAGTGTATTCAAATGAGAATATAAATATTTTTGAAAACATTTTGTACCCATACCAAAATGCAACTTAAACTCAGATTTCTATTAAGATAATTTTAACCACAAGATTTCAATTTCTACATATGAAGGAAAGAAATCGATTACCATAATATTAATGTATACTGTTTAGAACACTGTTATTTTGTGATGACTAAACACACCTCAAAGTAATGCAATAAAAGTTGTTCAAACAATTAAACTTTATCAGAGTAATTAATGTATCTGTAAAACCATTTCATTAAATAAAATGGCATTACAAACTAGAACTGATCCTCCCTTCCTTCCTTATAGGATGATTAGTTTTTAGTAAAGTTTAATGTTTCTAAGAAATACCACAAAACATCAGTGTTTTTAATGGTTTGAAATTAAAAATATCAGTGTTCTAATATGATTGTTATTAAGGAAGGAATGCAGTGGTGTAGTGAAACAAAAACACATCAAATTATATTCTTATTCTTACTATAAAATTGGAACAGTATTTTCCTCGGCAATGTATACAGTTCATATTACACCAAGCTGCAAAAAAAAATGTATATGAAGTGAAATATAATGTTTGTTGATGGTGAGGGCAGGGGGAGGGGACACATCATTCGGGTAAAATCAAATTGGCAAACATGAGCTACTACAGTATGGTTCAGGATTTTCCAATTTTGATAGTTCACAATAAATTGTTCTGTTATCGCTAAGTTTGCCACTACATCACTGCAGGAAAAGTGTTTGGGGATGGTACCGAGATAAGCAGGTAGAAGAAAGATTATTTTTGTTTGGAGAGTTGGTTGTCGAACCTGTCTCCATCTTGCGAGCCCTCCCCATCGCTGGAGGCACTCGAACCCTGTTTCACCAGGTACCGCACATCGTCTGGCAAAATCTCCTCACTTCTATGGACGGTAAACGAAGTTTTGCCTTTACGCCCGAAACCTAACCTACGCTTGCGACCTGGTAGGGTTGGCACACAACAACACGCAACTTGATGTCAACACGAGGAGAGATACACAAAAAATTTATACATATAAAAACACACACAAATTCAACAAATATAATATATATCTCTATAAGAAAAACCTATTTTCGCTATATGAGGTAATTGTATTATATTTTGAAGAAGGCACAGGAAAGTTTGGTAGAAACATATAAAAGGAACAAACAATATATAAATATTTCTATCCACCTTTCCTGTACCTTCTTCAAAATATAATAAAATATATAGAGATCAAATAGAGTAAAAGTGAGCATCCTTCAGATAACTATTCTAAAGTTTAATAGATGTGGAAACAAATAGTTTTTACTAGACATTCTCTATCATAAATTTGAAAAGCTACTGGTATTTTGAAATTTTAACTATCAAACATAGTTTTATTTAAATAAAAAAAAATATTGAGAGAAACCATTGTTTTTATAATCTCATTTAAATCTAAATTTTATATAGGAACTATTGACAAATAACACAATATCCTTGAAATAACAAATGGGGAAGAAAGGACAAAGCAGTACAAAGGATTTACCAAAGGTAAATTTCTTCTTCGTACTCTTAAGTGTACAACTAGATCCAGTGCAAAAAAAAAAAAAAAAAAAAAGACGAATAAAATATTTTAATGGATTGGAAAGATATATTTAAGTTTATGTTTGGTAACAATGAATTAAGGTTTGAATTTTTGATAAAAGTCATATGAAAAAATGAGTTCCAAAATAATTGCATTTAATGAACATTGACAGGAGGAAAGAAGGTCAATAATTAATCACTTATAGCCTTTTCTGACAGTTGAAAAGTTACTAAAAATATATTTGGACTCATCTGACTCAAAAATAAGTTTTTTTTTTAAATTACTTGTGAAATATTATGTAAACTGACTTCATTGTAAAATTGACAAAACATATTTGCAAGATGGATGGATGAAAAAAGAAACAATTTTAATTTAAAATATCAAAAAAGGCGGGGGAAAAAAAGCACAAACTATACCATAAAAGTGTAAGTGCAAAAGCCCAAATTTAATAGCAAACACACCACAGTAATCAACTTAATGCCGTAATTTAATGAGTACCCTGTTATCTTCTGCTAAAGACGAACTTGATGTTACCAGAAAATTATTTGGCACGTGTGTAGTTCTTGCTATTCTACTCCCCCCTCAATGTTTATTGATTCAAAGACAGCAATTTCTAAAATGGTACTTGGAATTAATTAGTTGAATCCCTTAGCACTATTGTCTTAGAAATATAATTCATACACAATGCTTCAAAAAGTGGTTTAATACTAGTCTAGAACAAATATCAGATATTTAACAACAAATAATGGGATTGGTAATTACTGACATGTCATGTACCCAGAATATAAGAACAATAGCAAGTGTCCCAACAAACATTCCATTTCAGTAAAATCAGCCTTTCAAAAATGAATGCTGATGTTGAGTGTAGCCACTTAACAATATACATATTGTCAAACAAGTATAAAAAAATAAAAATGATCTTTGAAATCAAGGAGCTAGAAATTAAAGTAAATTGTTTTTTAAATATTGAATTGATTTTAGAATATCTTTGGCAAAGAAAAAATGTAACTGTTTTCGATGTGGCTATAGTTAATGCAAGTTCAGACTATGACGATATTACAGCGAGTTTCTATGCAAAACATCGGTAACTGTATTGCCAACCAGGGGTGGAATGGCAGGTTTCAAATGGCCTATCACAACAAAAATGATTACCCTTAACATACATTCATAAATACCACTGAAGCTATGTTTCAGTGTGAGATGAAGTATTTATATTTGTATTATTATGTTAAACCCTGAGGTCATTCCAGCTACATTTTAAAAAAAATTGTTAGCACCGCGTCTTACTACTCATTCAGGTTATACGCTTTTCTACTAATTACACTAATGGGTTAGAAATTGGGAAGATTGAATATTGGGGAAGTGAACCCACATTTGCGAGGAGGGAGAGTGGAAAACTATTAGGAAAAACCACCACCAGTTCACCCCGAGTAGGATTTGAACCTCATTCTCCCTGTGCTTGACAGTCTAACTAAACACGAAACTAGCATGTTAGCTAACTACGTCATCGAGGGGGTATTTTAATTATTATATCACTATTCAGTCCAATTAAACAACAGTTTCTACCTCCTACTAAAATGAGCAGAAATAATTCTAAATTGTTAGAAAATAGCTCGGAGTCTTTTTTGAAATACTAAGCTTGCAAATTGATTCTCCAGGTGCTTCTTGTGGAGATTACAAAACTAGTCATCAACATCATCAATTGTTTCCAGCCTGTGGTCGGGACATTTTAGTAAAATGCCTCTATCTTACTCTATCATTCCACCATTCTTCCTCCTTTAATTTATTCCATTCTTCTCCTCTCACTTGAACACTTTCTGTTATATGCTCCTCCCACCTCTTTCTTTGCCTCCCTTGCGGCCTTTTTCCTACATACTTCATTCCCAACATTTTCTTTGCCGCCCTCTCTTTTTCCATCCTCATTACATGCCCATATCATCTCAGTCTTGCTTCCTCTACTATCTCATGTACTCCCGGTACTCCCACTCTTTCCCAAATAACTTCATTGCTAATCTTGTTTCTCCTTGTAACAGCTAACATGATTCTCACAAACTTAATCCCCATGGCCTCCACTTTCCTAGTCTCTCTCATGTTCAGTGTCCATATTTCTGCTGCATATGTGACAATGGGTACAAAGTACACCCTGTAAAACTCTTACTCACACTTTATGGTCAATTCTCTTCTCCATAGCAGATCCCTAACACAGCTATAGAATAACTCCCCCTGCTGTCCTCTTCTCATTAAATCCTCTCTACTTTCACCTTTCTCCTCAATAATGCTCACAAGGTATTTTATATTCTGTACTTTTCTCTGCTCTACTCCATCCAACCTTACAGCTTTACTAGGCCTTAACCTCTTCCTTGTCATTACCATCACTTCACACTTCACCATGCTAAATTTCATTCTACACGCTTTCACTTCCTTATTCCATTCTTGTAATTAATTGTTCCTGTACTTGTCTTTCTTCTTTCCCTATACCGTCAAGACATCAGCAAACATGGCTTTCATTATTTCCTTTCCTCCCCAGGTTTTCCTGCCACTTTATTCATAAAATTTCCATTGCCATTTTAAATATTAATAGAGAAAGGACACTCCCCTATGTCACTCACTTTTTTTTTTTTTTAACCACTCCAATCTCAGTCTTAACACAACTCCTGTTATCCTCATACATGCTTTTCACTCTCATTACAACTCCTCTTTACACTTCGGCCTCCTCCATCACTTTCCAGACTTTATTTCTATATAAGCTATCATATACCTTCTCCACATCCATAAATATCATTACCAAGTCTTTCCCATATTCATACCTTCTTTCCATCAGCTGTCGTTGGGCAAAGATAAAGTCTAGTGTAGACCTTTGTTCCCTAAATCTGCGCTGTTCCTCTTTCCATTTTATTTCTTATTCTCTTTTCCAGTATCTTTCCATATATTTTTGTAAAGTGGCACATCAGGGTTATCCTCCTATAATTTGTACACCCCTTCCTGTTTCCTTTAATGATAATATGTATTATAACCCCCTTTTCCAGTCTTACTGTACTTTGTTCTCTTCCAAATCACTCTCAACACCCTGTATAAACATTGTATTCCTACTCCACATGCTGTTCTTATCATTTCCACAGTCAGTTTGTCCACACCTGCTGCTTTCCCGGGTTTCATCCTTATAATGAGTCCTCCACCTCTTTCCTCCTCGTCTGTTATTTCTTCCTGAGTACTAACAGATAGTGACGCGCAATACATGGAGCCTACCTAGTGGGCGCCACTTAGCCTCTCCTACTCAATCCTGATCTCACTGCCAAGTGGGTACCCTGGTAGAGGTTGGGTTGAACCCCAGTGTAAACCAGGTCAGAGACTGTCAGGAGACAAAACTAACAAGTCTGGAACAGGGTCTGGCCAGTTGGCCCCCCACTGAGTGGGCTGGAATGTGAGGCTTGGTGATGATTGGCTAAGTCATCATCAGCACCCATAGCTTCAGTTAGGGAAGGTTACCACCAAGATAAGGTCTACTTGAGGACCTATAAGTGGCAGCCCTGCTACTCGGGTGTAGGCCATGACCAGCATAGTATGCCAGTGACCGAAACAAACCCATACTCGAGAAAACAAAGTAAAATGCCGGGATTAGAAAAAAAATTACAACACTTGTAATAGTTAGAGTTCACTAACAAATGCTTATATGTCTGGGTTAAGAAATTGCTTATGAAGAACAGCAAGAAACAACAAAGAGGGCAAAATTACACAAAATGCTATTGTATTATTTTCACAAATGATGTATTCTGTGCACCCTTGGACCTATTCTTTAGAATTTTTGATCAAAAGCTAATAACAATAATTTAGAATCAAATGGATAGCTTTATTTTAGTTCAAAATAGTAGCATTAGCCCAAATCAAGCCATTGGCATAGTCTACCCTGCTGTCAACTTACGGATTATTCAGAATAGTGAGTAAATGACAGCCACAGATCTACAATTACCAATCTAACCAGGCCTAACCTAACTATCTTTCAGGTTGGCTTTCTTACTATCACTTACTTTACATTATTGTACAGTGTTTCTCATCATCATCATCATCATCATCTGTTTCCAACCTGTGATTTGGTCAGTTCAGTAAAATAACTCCATCTTCCTCTATCCTTCCCACTCTCTTCCTCCTTTAATTTCTTCCATTCTTCTCTTCTTACTTGAACACTTTCTGTTATCTGCTCCTCCCATCTTTTTCTTGGCCTTCCCTGAGGTCTTTTTCCCATATACTTCATTTCCAACATTTTCTTCAAAATCCTCTCTTTTTCAATTCTCATTACATCCCATACCAACTCAGTCTTGCTTCCTCTAATATCTCATGTACTTCCTGTACTCCCCCTCTTTCCTGGATAACTTCATTTCTAATCTTGTTAACCTCGTGACAGCTAACATGATTCTCACAAACTTCATTCCCATGACCTCCACTTTCCTTGTCTCTCTTACATCATTGTCCATGTTTCTGCTGCATATGTTACATTACATGCTACATTATCCTTATTATACATTTCCAAGCCATTACGCACTAATATATTTCACAATCTTAGTGAGATTTTAAATTTTTACAGTTTAAAAAATCTATAAAATTAAAGATCAAGATAGCTAATTTTCAATTGTCAAATGTAACAGTTTTTATTTTGTAACAAATGCAAAGGTTATTGTTTTAACAACTTTACTTTGTTCACAAAAGATCAACATTAAAGAAAGTGTTAATAAGTATTGTGGGCGGGAGGGTGAAAGGCATGGCGTAGCTTTACAACCGACCAAAGTATCCTTCTGCGCCAACAAGAATAAATGGATAACAGAAATCGTAGATAGCGCTAGCTACCGGACAGGTCTTGCCGAAATATCGTACATTTGGAAATATCAGTTTTCTAAAGAACAAGTGAAATTTTTTTTATGTTCATATTTTCAACACAACCTTTTAAGATATCGATGTTTATTAATTGTTATATTTTCTTAATTTTTGTTATAAAGCTGAAAGTTTTCTATTAAAAAATGTCAATTTTATCGATATTTGGTCACTGTTAAAAAAATAGAGGAGGTGTGTATATAAAAAGTATAACTTAATCAACATTCTTGAACAAACCGTTTCCGAAAAGAAAATTGCAAAACAATAAAAATTCTTGGGGATAACCACTTGTTCCCAAGGCTCTGCATTTCCACGCCAAATGAAAAGGGCCAATCACTTTAAATAACATTACTTTTTCTACTATGTTTTTTAATATTCGAATTGGGATTCAAGATTTGGAAAAATGAAGTTTCATTTTCATAAAACAGTGGATTTGACCCATCCCCAAATAAATGTATGTAAAACTTAGTTAAAATTCATGTTGGTCAATGTGTATGAACTGAGTTTTGTGAATTAAGGCCAGATAAGATAGATTAAACTAGTTTGATAGTTACTAATCCAAAGGTCCCAAGTTTGATTCCTGTGTCCAGGTGTCATTTTTCAATTTAAATAACATAAAATTTGATAGTTTGTTACACGTGATTTTGTTAGTTGTCTGGTTGAGCACTAGAGAAATTCAGTTTTAGAAATTTGAATCATTTATGGGAGTCAAACAGGGATTGGAGTGGGCGTGCCTTTGAAAACTAATTAGAGCTTAAAGTAAAATTTAGACACACCCACACATATATAGTGATATAGTATGTGAACATAAAATAAATATCATGTATAAGATAGATAACCCATATTTTAAAAGTTTTTGTATCCATAAAGTAAGTACTAAAATTTAATTGACGTTAAAATATTTGAAATAAAATAAAATAAATTACTGTCTAATGGCTTGGAAATGTATATTTGATAGAAAAATAATTGAAAAGCATAGAAAAGAAAAGTTTTTTAATAATTTAATTTAAATAAATTAAGTGTGAAAAGCTCAACAAGTTTCCACATGTTGCTTCAAATGGATAGTTTAGAATGAAGTTATTTTTAATTATGTGAACTGTTCATATTTAGATAAACTAAACAAGTAAAAAGTAAGCATACATACATATATACATACATACATATATACATGCACACATACATACATAATCACGCCGTTCCCTTACAAAGTAGGCAAAAAACTGTGTATATAGCTAGAAAAATCAACAACTCCGTACTTAATCCATTCTAACTAACTTTCTTCACACTTCCCTATCCTTGCATACTCCCTTCATTTCAACAACATAAATGCATCTTTAAACTCCTAATATTTCTCTTTTTCACACAGTTGTTTACAACATTTAACCAATTATTATATGGCCTACCCCTTCCTTTTGATTCACACACACTCTTCCATCATGTATTTGCTTTATCACTCAATCCACACTCATCCTCTCATCATGCCCAAACAAACCTATTTCACATTTATCTATTGGATTCCCTTTCAAATCACACTCGTTCAGCATCCATTCATTACTGACTCCATCCAGTGGAGTATTTCCCTATACTTTTCTTAGATCTCTCATTCCAATCACATTCACCTTGCTCTTGTGTTCCTTCTGACAAACCCACGTTTCACATCTTCACAACAATGTTGGTGTTAACACACTTTTATATATTGCCATCTTTAACTCTTTTGATACTACTTTATTCTTTGCAATGGTCCACAACTAATTTCCGAGATGCATACACAAATCTGTCGATTCCACCCTCTATACTTCCATTTTTAAATAACATTTGGCCCAGATACACAAAATCATTCCATTGTTCTACAGTTTTCCATTTATACTGAGCGGACAGTCATTTCCTGATCTGTCCTTATCAAAAACTATCACATTAATTGTGGAAACATTTATACGGAGATCCATTCTGTTTGTCGCCACATTCAAATGATTTTATGCATTCTGAAAGTCACTTTCATTCTCAGCCATTCATAACGGCATCATCTGCATATAGGAGCACTCTCACATTCACTTTGTCCATTTGCATACCAACCACGTCCTCATTAGCATCTTTTATACATTTATTCATGTATACATTAAACAACCACGGAAGCATAACACAACCTTATCTAACACCCTGTTTCAATGTCAAACCATTCACTCAAAGCTCCATCCACCTTAGCCTCATCAATTCTTTCACTTATCATAACATTTTCCCTATTTTCTGATAATTTATCTAAGTTTTTGCCATACAATTGCTCAAAATACTCCCTTCATCACTCTCTTATATATTGTATTCATCCCAGGTATTTCCTTGCACTCCTTGTTTCACTTTCTTTACCCACTTCCAGGATAGCTTATTTCTTTCAAAATCATTCTGTATTCTTTATCCTTCTTTTAATCTCATTTGCTCACTACTCTCCTTAGATACTTTCTTTGCATTCAACTTTTTCTATTTATTTATGTCCCTTAACCTCTTTCATTTTGTTTCACTTTTCACAGCAATAATTTGTTTGTGTGCATTTTTCTTTTCTCCCACAGCTTCTTTCACCTGTTCATTCCCCCATTCATTTCAACATTTCATTCATGCTCTTGTAAAGTTAATTTTTGGCCCATTTCATATTGCGCTCTCACATTTTTACCCTGCAATTTTTCCACTTACATTGATACTTGCGTAGTACTCTTGCACCGTTTACTCACAAAATTCCTACCTAATTCAACTACTGATATCACTGGGAAGTAATACATTCCACATTCATCTCCATGCACAGCCCTAGTATTCTCCACTAAACTTCTAAGTCTCTCATCATACACCACAAAATCAATCATCGTTCTCAAATCACCCCTTTGCCATATTTATAAGTGAATATCTTTGCGCTTAAACTGTGTGTTCAACACAAATAAACCTTTTTCTAAACATATACTCACCAACTCATTAACATTCTGGTAAAACAGAATCAAGGTATAATCTAGCCACATTTGAGTGAAGGGAGAGTATGAAGCCATAAGAAAAATCCCTCAGTACACCTGGCTGAGATTTGATCTCTGAGCATCTTGTCATTGGAAAATCATAATAGACAAGCATGACATTTAGTCATTAAGTCCACTTTCTGGTTTAGTGTCTGTCTACTGAGCCAAGAGTTCCAGGTTCAATTCCTGGCATGGCTGAAAAATGTATCATTGGGGAAATGTGGTTTTCCCCTTTCACAGTGATAAATTAACAGTTGTGGGCTGGGTGTTGTGTCTGTTCTAGACTAAAGTTAGCTTATAAGTCATGTGCTGATATAATCAGTCTGCTCAGAAAGTGCATGTTAAATACCTAGAAAAAAAGGTAAAAACATGTACTTTTAGAGATAGGGTGTTAATATGTGTAGTTTTTCATGAATTAAAATGTGTGACATTGGGTTGCCTACAATAAAAACCTAGTGTTTAGTTTTCAACATAAAATAAAACTATATACACTGTATATAGAGCCCTAACTGCTGTGGAATCCACACATACAACTTGTCGATAAACTGCCTCCTTTTATACCCTGGCAGGGGTAATTTGATTTTTAATCATGAGGGTTCGGTTTGGTAAAATAGTGTTTCCAATTTAATCTTTGTCATATCCAGGAGTAAAATCCCTTGAGTCAATGTCCTTGCATGCCCAAATCACAGCGTTTGTAGTAAAGCCCAGCCATAGGTAAGAATGTTGTGATTTTTGTGCAGATATAGAAAGCTAGTCCTTAAATATGTGATTGTGTGTTTATTAGTGTTTCATACAAACAATTTCTACTCCAGTTTCATCCATATATTTACCATTCATCGTAAATTATACATAGATCTTGTGTATTAATTTCCTACCACCCAAAAAACTTTATCTAATTGAAAATGTATGAATTTAAATCTTAAATTGGAGGGTGTAGCTTGCAGTTACTATGTTCTCGACTTAACTGTGGGATGGCCATCAATAAGTGAGTATTTTTAAAAAGATCTTGAAATTTTTATCAAAATAATACTATAAAGTATAGAACAGTAAAAAAGCAAAAAATAAATAAAGTATCTGCTCAAAATGTTTATTTTATTAGTGGCTTCAAATGCATTTAGTCCAGATGTATGTAGTCATGATTTAGACAACTCATATTCATTTTTTGAAGTAGCAAAAGATTTCTGATAGGATGTTCAGTTAAACACAAATATTGCCTTTAAAAAAACTGTTCTAATAATTTCTATAACATACACCAATAACTAATTAAAGTGTAGCACTAATTAATTATGTAAATAAAAAATATATGATGTATTTAATATACTAAAATCTACTAAGTATGATTTCCGCAAATAATACTAAGGCCAAGAGTAAGTATTTAGGAAAATATTTGTTTTCAAGATTTTTTTATTTCTAGTTTTGAAAATCATACATTATATTATAGTCATGAAGAAAAGTATTATTCAAGAAAGATGAGGCAAATTAATATTAAGTTTGTTTTCTTCACTTCGCCACATAATGAGGAACAAACACCAAGACAAAATGAGGTGAACCACAAACTAAACAAGTGACATATTTCTTTCAATAATGCTCTTTTTCTTGTCCATAATACCCAATTATAGAGAATATAAAATTAGATTTCTCAGAAAAAAAATGAGATATGTCAGACCTTTTTTCAAGGGGGGAGAGGCGGCGCCCCACTGCTCATTGGCTGACATCCCTGCAAACACTTCACTAGGATCAGAAACTGGTAGCAAGGGAGACACCATAGAGCATCGATTAGCCAAAAACAAAACCACACTTGACTGTCATAGACAAACATGGAACCAGGCGTTTGGAAGGCCACAGTTGATAGTATTGACTGGGCATATCTCAAACAAATGTTGACTTAAGTGTTTGTTACAAAGACACAGAATTTGAAAAATAAGACATCGTTGTTTATTCCAACAAAACATATGCAACCACCCCAATTCCATTCTGATAAAAATTTGGGTCAAAATTTTATTTTCATAAGAAAAGTGTTAGAAAATAAATCAATGCACTATTGCAATAATTTTTGATAAAAATGAGTACTCTCTTTATTTTTCTCTCTCTTTCTCTCTCTATATATAAGATACATACACATATCAAATGCATGCGTTCTAATGTGTTAGAGCTTTGAACACATTTGATCATTTTATATTTTTCAAAATAGTCATTAAATAGATAGAGAAACTTTATATATTTATGTTGAAAGATAATGTCAAAAATATTAATTTTCTTGATTTAAGCCAGATATTTTCATGATAATCAGCCTTCCATACGCCTAGCCTAATATGTACACCTCTCAATGACTAAATAAAATGAAAGGAACATTGCTTAGGTTGAAATTAATACTAAATTATGAGATATGCTATAAGAGTTTACCCTAAAAAATCACAAAGAATTGAAGAAGAAATGGTAAATATCCCACCAAAATTTAATCATAATAAATTTTATATAATTTTTAGCTTACGTGTGTCGAGGATTTGAAAAAAAAAAAGGTATAAGAAAGAAATGTATTTTAAATATAATTTAATTTTTGGATAATCGATTCTCTAGTTAAAATGTCATTCCAAAAAAAAGAAATGCTTATTCATGGCCTTATTATGAAAGATTAAGAAGAGCATTTCAACCAATAATTATCTTTATAACACACAACATTTACAATACTGTTAGATTAATAAGTGGACATTTGTTTTGGTTAAGACTTCCTACAAACACTAACAAACATGCACAACTCATGTAAGGATCATGTGTGGATGGCGTTTAGTATTTGCTTATCTACAATTACAGATATGTGAGGGTGTGTAACCCAGATGATCAACACCAAACTTAAAATTATATAAAGAGATATCATTGCTTCATCAAAAATCTCAGTTGTGACAGGTAAAGGGAGAAATCACTGAAAGTATTAACATTAAGTTGTCGTCGTTAAAAAATATTTAACTTATATTTAGGGAACTGATAAGTGATTTTTATTCTTTAGTTTCTAATAATAAATTAACCAGATAGTTTAAAAAAAATTAACGTATTTTCTAAGAAATTAATTCAAACCAATATCACAAGTCAGTTTTTAATTACTTTACATTAATGTACAGTGTTTCTACACTGTCTTACTCTACATAAGTCAGTTACAAAGATATGGTAGATATTAACTGTTGGGTGGTTGCTAATTTGTACAAAATTAAATAATGAATATAAAATCAATTAATATAGCAGAGTTATTTTGTAAATTAGGTTTTAAATTTTGTACATACCAAAGAAATTGAAGTTATATCTACAATTTTAATCACAGTGCATTGGTATTTTAAATATGAAAAGGTAGTTAAGTGTGTAAATGTAAAAACTTTTTATTTCTAAAGAAAAATTTAATAGAAATAAAATGTATACCATAAATGATAAAAATAAGCACCATTATTTTGTATCAAAAATTAAAATTTAAAAGAATTTATAAATATATGTAATTTAAGGAAGGTATTGACTATTTTTGAAACATGTACCTAACCTGTCAATAAGGTACTAGCTAGGGGTGTATGAATATTCAAAAACTTTGACTTTGCTTCAAATATTTGACAGTGTTGATATAATTCATTTTAATTCTCACTTTGAAACTTATAATTTAAGCTTTGTAAAAATAAATAAATTATCTGAAATACACATTTATATTCAAATTTGTCATTTTGTGCCGTTATATTTATATGATAATTAATGTTTACATATCAAAAATCTATAAAAATTTTAGTTAAAACTTGTAATAATGGCTTGATTTATCAACTAACAAGGATTATGTTGAATATTTTTACAGTAAAATGTTTTTTATTAGATTTAGTGTCTAAAGTTAAATAAATATACATAATGTAATGTTATTTTCCTACATGAACCAACAACAATAATGTTCAGATTTTTATTTAGCTTAGGTAATATTTCATATATTCAATTTAGCTTCACTTCAAATCTAAAAAGTGGACTTATCACAACTCTAGAAACTGGTGCTATTATTATTGGTAAGTTATGTTTATGTAAAAATAATAATATATGGTTCACGTGCAAAAACAAAAATGTTATGTCCTCAATCCCTAAGATGAAGGAAACTTGCCCCTTTCTTTTACTAAGAGGCAGCCAACTGCCTAAGTATCACTCTCTAATGTGTGTATGTGTATTTCTCTAACATATACAGCAGTGAGGGTGAATGGAATGAGCATAGTAGGTTGTAAGTCACCTGTGGCAGAGAGTTGCGACGTCGAACTACTTTTCTTGCCCAGTCCCATGGATTGTTTACTGCTGCTACTGCTGACGCCCGCCATTTTGCGTCGAGATCCGTCCATGCTATGGACGTGACTCACCGCTGTATCACTCAAGCTACCATCTGTTGACAACAACTTAGTCAATGACAAAGAGTTATTTGCTCAAAGTGGCATAGTTAGCTAACACACTAGTTGTGTTAAGTTCGACTGCCGAGGACGGGGAGATCGAGGTTCGAATCTCGGTTGGGTGAACTGGGGGGTTTTCCTAAATGGTTTTCCACTCTCCCTCCACGCAAATGCGGGTTCACTTTCCCTATATTCAACCTTCCCAATTCCTAACCCACTAGCGTAATTAGTACTTAAGCGTATAACCCAAATGGGTAGTAAGACGCGGTGCTAAATAAAAAAAAAAAAAATAATATTTTATTCAAACAAGGCAACAACTTCCTTTGAACTGGCATAATCAGCTCAGCTCTAGTGTTCTTTATACTGATCTGAGAGGGCAAGGTTTAAATACTTGTGTCTTCAAATTGTTGATGTACAATGTATTATCATGATAGTTGCTAAAACAGTTCCCTAAAAATGTTCACGCTTCCTAAAAATAAATATACTAAGTTTCTAGATAGAGGGAATAACTTGACTTCAATATAGTGACAACTTGTTCCAACATGTTTGGAACTAGTTGCAATAGCTGAAAAAAACAACTTGTGGAAATTACGGACCTCATCCATGTATTGTCATGCCTCATCCATTTATACACTTTATAATGTTCATATCAGTTTTTAAAATAAAATTAACACACATTTTACAACATTCAACCATTTTACTAATTCTACTCATGTAATATATCAAGTTTTGTTTGGATACAAACAATATATTTTGATTTAGATCTAATTTGCTAGAAATGAATTGTATAAACTTTGACATTTATCTATGTATTTAATGGTTGAGGAATGTACCTTTTAAAAATAGTATTATAATGTCACTATATTATATGTGCATATATTTTCAAACCTCGATATAATTTTCTCTTAAGTTAGAAATATTTGGTTACTCTCCTGGACTTAAATAAATGTTCATTACATATATTTATTTTTTAAATAATTTAAAACATTCATTACAAGAAATCAAGTCATCAGCAAACATCATGGCTTTCATTCTTTCCTCCCGAGTTTTCCTGCCACTGTGATGACTTGATGGTATGAGGGGAGAAGGAAGAGGAAGTACAAGAACAAGAATGGAATGAGGAAGTTAAAGAGTGTGGAATTATATTTAGTGTGGCAAAGTGTGAAGTGATGGTAATGACAAGGAAGAGGGTAAGGCTAGTAAAGATATAAAGTTGAATGGAGTAGAGTTGAGAAAGGTAAAAAACGTAAAATATTTTGGAAGCATGATTGAGGCGAAAGGTGGAAGTAGAGAGGATTTAATGAGAAGAGGAGAGTTGTTCTATAGGTGTATAAGAGACCTGTTGTGGAGAAGAAAAGTGCCCTTGAAGTGTAAGGAAGTGTTGTACAACTTTTTTTGGCCAAAATAAATCAAATATTTCTTCTATAGAAACATAGAGTTATGTTTTCCGCACATGCTAATCTCAACAGTTCTTTAATATCTGCCAAGGATGTCCTGGAATTAAGTGACAACTTTTTCTCTGCATTTAAAAAGTTTGTCACCAAATGCCGTACTTTGTACCCGTTGTCACATATGCAGCAGAAACATGGACATTGAATGTAAGAGAGACTAGGAAAGTGGGGGCCATGGGAATAAAGACTGTGAGGAGTATGTCAGCTGTCACGAGGAGAAACAAGATTTGGAATGAAGTTATTTGGGAAAGAGTGGGGGTACCAGGGTTATATGAGGTAGTAAAGGAAGCAAGACTAAGATGGTATGGGCATGTAATGAGAATGGAAAAAGAAAGGATGCCAAAAATATTTTTGGAAATAAGGTAAGTAGGAAAAAGACTGCAAGGGAGGCCAAGAAAAAGATGGGAGGAGCAGATGATAAAAAATGTGCAAGTGGAAGCAGAATGAGAGAAATTAGAGGAGGAAGAATGGTGGAAGGATAGAGGAAGATGGAGCCATTATACTAAACTGATCCGGCCCCAGGCTGGAAACAGATAATGATGGTGATGATGATGAAGTTGATTTAGTGTGAGTCAGCTTGTTTGTAGTAAGCTATAGTCTATGGTGCCGAGTGGTGTGTAAAATATTTGTCATGCCAATTCACTTTAAATATCTAAATGACTATTAGAATGGTTAGCACAAGAGATAAGTCTTAGTGAACCATACTCACCAGCCTTCTCATCGGGAGGCACATCAGCGTTGGAGAGACTCCTTGTGAAGGTTCCCCTCTTACCGCTGCCCGTGTTGCCACCCTGACTACTGCCGTGATGAGGGCCTGTTGAGCGCTGACCCACTCCACCTCCGCTGCTGCCGTAGTCACTGCTTCGTGGGGTAAGGGGCGAAGCAGAGGCAGAGGATAAGGTAGTTTCGTTAGCACTGTTAGCGATATCGGGAGCCAGTGAGGACTTACAACTACCACATATTACATATTCTAGCTGCATGTCAGAATTATTTAAGTCTAGCTTCTCGACAGTATTGCTGTCTTGTGAGGGAGAGGGGATGTAGTTCACATCCTCAGCTATATCTTTACAAAAGGGCTGTTTGTTAGGGTCTACAAAGCTATTAGTAGAATCTAATGGGCTAGTTTGTGAATCTAGGCTGTGTGTTTGAGAAGGTAAGGACATTCTTCGGAATATTGGAGGAGTGCTAATACAATCTGAAGTTAAAATGCTTATGCTATCAATTTGGTTTGCTAGAGATGACATTGTCAAAGAGCTTTCTTTTAAATGTGTACTGTTGGTAACATTGGTATTACCCTGAGAAACAATATCACTGCTGCTACTCGTTCTATGAACAGACAATTTACTGTCATTCCTTCCATGGTGTGACTTAAAAATTTCTTCTGAAATGTTTTGTGAAGTTGCAGGCATTGAAAACCTTCTCTCCCCACATGGAACATTTGTATGCGAGTCTAAGAACAACACATCTTCCAGAGAACTGTCACCTTTGAATACAACAGATTTCCCTTTGAGTTTTTGTACTGCAGGGGCCCGTTTCAATTCCTGAACACTACCGGGACGGCCAGACATAATTTACATTCAGGATTATTTACGGTCAGTAGCTTTACTTCTTTTTTTGTGTTGTTCTCTGGATGACCTTCAAACACATAGTCAGAAATAATGTCCTTTTCGTTGACACATAATTTGTTAGACACTCCATTCAATAATTCCCCATCCTCAACACCAGAATCTGAAGGAGTGTTCCTCTGGTTCTCTTGGACTGATGAGGAGTTGCATACAAGTAGAAAACTCTCATTAGCCTCTTGTTTAGGGTAGTATGAACCCAAAACTTCCACTGAGTGCCACATCTTCCCTTTATCACCCAAGGAACTTTTCACTGCTTTATTGTTAATCTCCGTAAATGGCTCAGGTCTGATAACCTGTTGCTTTGAATGAAGAGTATATTCTCTCAATCCCCCAGTTTTTAGTGCATTGGTATTAAACGAGGGTTGGTTAATTTTGTTGGGAAAACTAGTAATGTCTTTCTTTCTGTCAAGTTGGAAACCCGTCACTGTCCCCCTGTTCTGTACTTGTGTGGTGCAGTGGTCCAGCATGTCCAAGCTTTGACTGTCAAAGCTCCTGTCCGAGCAATGTATCTCTGTCTCTGCCCCGCTGTACTCGCTGTCATAGCCGTAATAGTGTGGATTGGACCGGGCGTGTTTGAGACTGGCGACATTCATCAACATGGTGTGATGTTCTCTTCCTGCAGGGAGTAATCTTGTAGAGACAGGCTCACCCAAAGTCAAGCTTTTGGTTAGGTGGTACCTACCATGGGTTTCATTTATTGGTAAGCTGCTACCTAGTGTCAAGCTTCTCCTCAAGCGAGGTTGATTGCATTGGCATTCTACACTATGGTTGTGAGCGTATACGCCCGATTTGCATTTCACCAGAGGCGGCATTGGTTTAAGCAAATGTTTGGCGTGGTGGCCATTACTGGGGTCAAAAACGCCTAAAGAGAATACCCTAGAACGGGCCTTGTGTGGTAGTTTCCGTACAAAAGTCTCTGACATTGATTTGTTGTCATGTGAGCTCGAGGAAGAACTATCGCTGCAATATTTTCTAGCATTACATGGTTTACTGGAAGACAAAAGTCACAATGATTTATTAAAAAGAGTTTACGCATTTACTGTGGTAAATTTAAATATTTATATAGTTTCCAGAGGATGATTACCGGTACTGGATGACTTAGATAAGAGCACCAGTACACACTTGGAAAGTAGTAGATTTAAATCCTGCACACAAGTAATATTTTTAAAACTAATTAAAATAAATCATCTTGTTTGTGAGAGATTGAAAACAATCACATAAATAATACACTTTAAAAGTGAAGAAAATGTAATATTATTTTATAAAGTTCCTTTCTTTCGTCTTTCTTATTACTCATTCGGGTTATACAATTATGTAATAATTACACCAGTGATTTTAGGAACGAGAACGGTTATATTTAGATCAATTGTACCCACATTTGTGTGGAAAAAGAGTGAAAAACCATTATGGGAAAAATCACCTTTAGCATACTTGACAGAGATTAGAACCTTGATCTCCCTGTTATAGGCAGTCTAGCCTATTGCGAGAGTGACGCCTTAGACCATGTGGCCACCAAAACAGGTGTAAAGTTTCTAATGGTGAGAAAATATTCACTTGCATTTCCCTTAAATGAGTATAGCTTCTTCAAACATTTGTGTAAAATAGTACTTCAAAGTGGTGGTGCGAATAGAGTATACAATGCCAAACAATAAAAGTTTAGGTATGCCCATTTTGAGTACCGATTAGAGTAAGTATATGCAATTTTATTTCATATCTCAACCCCAATATTAGCAAAAAAGAAAATGAAATATTTTATGGCATAGTTCATGATATCTCATTTTTTGAATCATCCCTAGTGTATTTTTCTCTGCGCTGGTAAAAGGGTCAAAGATATTTGACATGACTTGTAGTGTACATAAGGGTTAGACCAAACATTCTCATATCTGATCCAATGCATATCAAACTTACACCTACCTAAGTCCCCGAGACCCCCGAGGCCGTTCTGACTGCGTGGAGAAGGCACTGCTCGTCACGCTCACCACACTTTCAATATCGCTGTCCCCAAAGTCCCCCATGATGTCCTTGTCTGGGGACAGGGAGTGTCGAAGCCTCATCTTGTGGTCAGCAGAGGGCATGGCGCTACGAGATGGCAGATCACTGTCGCTCAGTCCGGTATAGTGACGCTCCCAGCCTGGGACAAAGCAACACATGAGTAATATATAATTCTTTATCGAAGAGCTGAAGGTATTGTATAGTGCCCAGAGCAATATTATAAATGTGAAAATTGGCATCAAATGGTTGTATTAAATTAAACATATAAAGGAGGATAGAAGGTCAAGGCCTACACACTTACCAGGAAAGTGTAGGTACCAAAGTTCACAACTAAAACACAATAAAACACATAATTATGTAATGGAGTACAACAGTCCCATTCTTCCGTAGAAGAGAGTAAAACACGACTGGACTGCAGCATGGCTAGAGGTTGGTCACGGTCACTTAGTTACTGTTGTTACCTGTTTCTTGATTCACAAAAAAAAGTTTAAGCTTGGATTCTGCTATTGCCTGTTCAAACTTGTGTCTTTACTCTTCGTAGATGGATAGAATGTTGTATTTATATTAAATTATTAAATTAAACTATCTGTTAATACTGCTTGCATAAAAATTAATGATTGGTGTGAGTAGGCCTGCTTGGAAGAAAAGGAGAAGCTATCTATGGTTGAGATCGGGGGGGGCCTGGATTTGGTTATATATTGGTGAGCAAGTTCCCACCTAAGAAGCTGGGAAGCAATAGTTGTAATGCTACCAGACTTTACGGGTGGAGCTAGCTCACCAATATATAACCAAATCCAGGCACCCCCCCCCCCCCCGTCTCAACCATAGATAGCCTCTCCTTTTCTCCCAAGCAGGCCTACTTAAACCAATCAGTAATTTTTATACAAGCAGTATTTATAGTATAAATACAAAATTCTATCCATCTACCAAGAGTATAGAGACAAGTTTGAACAAACAAGAGCAGAATCCAAGCTTAAACCTTTTTAGTGAATCAAGAGATGACAACAGTATCTTAGTGACCATGTGTTTTACTCTCTTCTGTTCAAGAAGGTGGAATGATGTAATGTACCATGAAAATTACATAATTAAGTCTTTTAATTGTAAACTTTGAGGCCTACAGTTGTCCTTCCATCCTACTTTCAATGTTTGATTTAATAATCTAACAAGATAAATCAAAAGTAAGCGCAATTTGTATTTGTTTAGATTTTTGAATACTCGAGAGCAAAATAGAAGGAGTGAAACGTAAAGCTTATTTTGTGACATGAGGAATGGTGTTATATTTGGTTAATTATTTCTTTAATTTTAAGGCTATACCTACAAGTAATAAATTATTTTCAACATTACTTATCATCATCATCATCATCATCAAGAGAATGATTGAGAATTAAAAAGAAATGTTTTTTTTAAATATATGATCAAGCTTTTTATATGCAGTGCCATAAATTAACACAAAACAATACAGAATGAAAAGTTAAGAGGAATGAAGATTACCATTACATTTAAAATGTATTAAAGCTTTTCGTTATACAAATAGGATGGAATATACTGTGTTTAGATGATTTTCTATAACCCTGCATTCCCTCCCCTCCTTATATGTAACTAAGAGAGCTGCTATTACAACGGCTACGTTTCTAGAACCATAAGTGCCCCAAAAAATGTGTTTTTTATGTGTCAAAACAAGATAAGTGAATAGCAAATGTTCGTGTTTGCCCCCACCCCCCTTGCACCTACATGATTATATTGAATTAATGGCAGAAATACCTTTCAAATCTCCATTTTGAGTTAGTTTAGTTCAGCTAAAGATATTGTATGATGAAAATATGTCTAATATTAATTCTTGCTTTATATTTGACTATTTGTTCTTTTCTACTAATTGTGATTAATTGCATTTGGAATTCAAACAGGGAATGGGGACTGGAAGAAATAAGCTCAGAATCGACTCCAGATTCTCGTTGTAGCAGCTCAATTTAAAAGAAAGGTTGGCTGTGTGCTGCCAGTCCTAGTGGAGTCCTCAAGAACAGAAACATTTCAGTTGTTTTGAAATGACAGCTATAACTTGACAGATTGACTTAAGTATGTGGATAGGCTTACATCAATGGTAGAAAAATGAGTTAGGAGGGTTGTAAATATTCATCAGACAAATTTGCATGGATTTCAGTCATCTTAGCTGATTAAAATGTTTAGGTATGACTTATTCCATAAAAAAATGTATTCTTAAAAGCATTATTATTAATTGGTGTTCTAAGGTAAATCAATAAAAAGGTTATTTGCACCTTATTCCCTTTAACTAGTAAACTGACCAATATATATGATAAATAACATTTTTACTTTAGTTCAATCTTGGGGAAACTTACCTCAAGGTTATTACAAGTTTCCTGGGTGAAGTTGAGCCACATTCATGTTCAAAGTTGATCCTTGCACTTTTATTTTGTATCCAATTCAAATAATCTTCAAATAAATATGTATTTAATTCTTTAATGTTACATTATTCACATTAGGTCTAGAAATCTTCATAACAAGTAAAGAGCTCATCTTAAAACAGCCTCTGCGCCAATTCATGCCAGCAAGATCCTGAGCTGGTTTGTTTCCAAAAAATATACTCCAGTTTTTGAGAAGTTTGGATTTTATTGGAATTCATTATCCATCTTATTAGATAGAAATCTATAAAGCTACAGTAATTATTATTATTAAATTAAGCAATTATTAATATTTTCAAAGTAATATTAAAGAAAAAAAACAAGAGCCAATCCTATAATTATTATAAAACTTTTTTTTTCACGGTGTATTAAAATAATTGTATTATATTATAGAAATTCTAATAAATTATTTGTATTTATAATGCCCAGGAAATGAGATAATAGGAGTCTATGAAATAAAACTACATACTACAGCAAATAATATATTTAATAAGCAAAAATAAACACAGGCATAGTAGGCTAGTTTTATCCTTTTATTCAAATACTTTTAATATTAACTAATATAAAATAAGCCCTAACACATTAATAAACAGACATGCCAAAATTGAGAAAACACAAAAGCATTTTAAAAAAGAAATATGTAGAACATCAAGGGCAAAAAAAGAGACTATGTTCAGGAAAAATAGATATGTATTTGTTTTATAGTATAGACATGATAATTTTCAATAAATATATATTTATTCAACACCTGACTTTACTTAAAGATACGAGTTTTTTTTAGTAAGAAAAGCATGCCAAATGTAATAAAACTAAAATTAATACAAAATCACTGTAATGATCTTATAAATAAGGAAAATTGTTTAGTTTGATTAAATTTGAGCTATTAATGCTTGTATAGTAAGGAAAAATTGCAATGCATATAATTAATCTACAATAAGCACAATAATAAACAACAAGTGGTAAGCAGAAAAAAATAACATCTACTGCGCCATGCAGGAAATTCGACAAGAGCGCTCCCGTAGCATCAAGCAGACTCTGAAGACGGCGGTGATGGACCGGTGGCGCACCCACACAGGCCAGGACAGGTGCGTCTCAAGCATGGGCCACATAAGAAATTAAAGAAAACTACTTTAAATAAAAACAATGTAGCTCTCCGCGCAACAGCTGACTACAATAATGCTCTGGCCACAAAACAATTATCTAATAAGTAATGATGGATAGAGTAGATCTAGTTTATTTACTTGTACAATTGGTCCACCGAGTGGCTTGGTACGAAGGTAAACAACATTTCTCCAAGCTGTACTTATGACCATTTATATCATCACTCAGAACGTTCACTGCGGTAACCAGATATTGGCAAAAAATACCTTCCTATGAGAGGAAAATGTTGGGTTGATTACAATTAAAACAAATATCTAACTACTGCTTTCATTATAGATAAATCTTTACGTTAAATACTATTAGCTTATTCTTTTTCATTTAATAAACAAATTTTAAACTTAAAAGTACCTCAGCGACACTAGGTCTCATAGATAAGCCCTAACTAAGCCCTTACTACACCAGAGCTCTTAACATAAATGAAGTTATTAGTGTTTAAGGTTTACACTTTGGCGGATTACGAATCAACGTGGCTCCATCAAGATTAAAATAAAAGGTTTAAACAAGATGGTTTGTTTGTAATTCTCAGAACAAATGCACCAACTTAAGTTGTGACCAAATATCAATTATATATACTTCACAGCCTATTTTTGCACGCTTTGGTGTCAGTATGCAACAATATGTTACTTTAGCTTGGCCAACTAAATGAGATGAGAAGGACAAATGTTTAAAAACTAGCCCCAAATGGAACAAGCCTTACCCACTAAGTGATGAATCGGTAGTATGCACCAATACACCATCACCTACAGTTTGGTTCCAAAAGAAGTGTAGGGGTTTCCAAAATTGTATGTTACACAAACATATAAGAGTAACAAAAATGACTTCGATAATGACTAAAAACCTATCCCCTTTTATTTGTATCCCTTCCCCCCTCTCTTTAAATTCTGGGAATCACTATAATAGTAGCAGTAAATACAGCCCTTCTTAACATATCGAATGGTTGAACTAACCAACTCAATTTACCATTAAAAAAAATACAGCACTAATTTAAACTCTTGAAAATGAACCCTATTTAAACATTAGTACACTTAGTTTATCTTAAAAAGTAGAAAGCCCCCCCCACCCCTGCTTGATGGGTTGCATTATGGTGTAGCTTAGAAGATAGAGCCATAGAGTAGTCAGTCAAGGTAGGATTAATATATATATATATATATATATGTATATATATATATATAATATATATACACTAATTCCATTCTATTTTAAAACAATTTTTTTTTTGTAAAAAAAATAATGTGGCTAGTGAATAATGATCACCCTAAATCCATATTCCAGTCAGTGATCTGCTCTCATCTGATGAAGAAGGAACCTGATCTAACCCAAAAATTACTGTCATGTGTTTTGCTATTTTTTAAATGTAAACTTTTTTAAATATATTTATTTGGGGGAGGTAGGCACTGCTCTTCAACTTTCCTGTCATTGTTTGTTGAGTTTGGACATTTTTCCATATTTTCCTCTGTGATCAACACGCATTTTAATAGTCTATATAAAGATTACAAACGTATATTAAACTAACAAAAACAGATTAACAATACTAACTAGAAAAATATATAAACAATATGAAACATTGACACCTCAACTCAGGACTCGGACCCAAAACCATCTTTTACCTAGCAAATTAAGATAGCTATCAAAACAAATTCATTGTAGGATTTTTAAAGTTATACTGTGTTTAGGAAACAAAATTAAATATATTTAAATTTACTATTTGGCTCTTTGAATATGAATTATGATAAATTTTGGTGATTTGAATGCTAATAAATTAAAAACCTAAAAAGTCTTAGTACATATTTTTCCTCAGTAGAAGACGTAATTATTTATTGCCTTTATTGCATGGAATTTCCGAAAAAGAAGTAACAAATGTATATTTACAATTATTGTCTCTTTTAACCTTCTAATAGCAAACTAAGTTCTCTCAGTCCAGGAAATTTGAAGAAATAAAAGAGGCTCTAGAACTGGCTATTATGATATATTACTGTGACAAAAGGTACACTCCGCTTACCCCTAGAGGGTCTTAGGTTGACAGATTTCACTATGGCCCTATCCTATAAGCTATACCATAGTGGAATAATACAAAGTAATATTACTACCTTATGGGGTTTATTGCTTTAGAGCTCTATTATTGTTTATGGGTGGCTCAGAACCAATTATAATTATAGAATGAACTCAACAACCAGATCCAAGACCCGTAATTTAAAACTTAACTGAATGTATGAATGTTATAGTGAATATATTAGGCCTATAATGAAGAATGTTAAAATTTTGTTAATATTTTCTATTTTTCTACTATATTTATATTTCCTCTTGTGTTCATAATTATTTTAAATATTCAAATTCGGAATCGGGATTCATAGGTTAAGTGAAGATTTGGATCTGAGATTTGAATTTGTAAAATGGTAGTATCGACCCAACTCTACTCTGAATAATGTCTCAGATTCTTTTTGTGGACAGTCACATATAAATGTGCAGTCTTCAGTGGAATAACAGTGCGTGCTATATTGATGATAAAATGGAAGATTTAAAGCCTTCATCAATGTAACCCTTTTCATAGTATAGGAACAATTATGATACTGATATTATACAAGGCATTATTTTAATGACAAATATGTTTCAAAGTTCTATCTATTGTAATTGTAAGAAACAATATTAATACAGTACGCAAGAAAAAAACGAGCATTAAGATACTAATATCAAAATATCATGCAGACATTTGGTTTTAAAAAGTTTAGAAAAAGTTAAAAAATAAATTACTACTAATACTACTACAACTACAAGTCATGCTGAAACAACCTTTACAATAATTACCGTGATTATTTTTTCAAAAGTAAGATATCATGCTTAAGGTGGGGTGCTAGTGAGCGCCAGTTTAGTGTTTTTATAGCATAAACATTTTTTGGCCAAAATAGATCAAATATTTCTTCTATAGAAACATAGAATTATGTTTTCTGCACATGCTAGTCTCAACAGTTCTTGAATATCTGTCATGAGCATAGCGGCATTTGGTGACAAACTTTTTAAATGCAGAGAAAAAGTTGTCACTAAATTCCAGGACACCCTTGACCGATATTAAAGAACTGTTGAGATTAGCATGTGCGGAAAACATAATTCTATGTTTCTATGGAAGAAATATTTGATTTATTTTGCCCAAAAAAAGTTTATGCTATAAAAACTTCGAAAATACTGCCCTAAACTCACGCTTACTAGCACCCAACCTTAATGAGCTTAACCTTACATTTAGTAATGTCCTAATAAGTTTATATATAATCTTGATTTTCTCAACGTAAAGGATAAATTAAAAATTGCTAGCCCACATTTGTGGTTACAGAGACTAAGCTTCAAGCTCGCTAGTCTGGTTTTCCAGGTGACCAGGAGTTTGGAGTTTGTATCTCGTTGAGTGTACCAAAGGTTTCATAGATGGCTTACCACACTCCCACCATGCAGATATGGTTACATTTCCTCTATATTCTACCTTACTCATCTTTACATCATTAGTGAAACTAAATGTGAATAGCCTGAACAGGTAGTAAGGTGCATTGTAAAAAAAATAAAGTCATTAATTAAAAGCTACTCTTTTGTATTTGTTAATCTAAGGCAGTAATTCCCAAACTATAGGTCATGAAAAAGTTTATGAAATGTGGATAATTCTGTAATTGTTTGGAGAAACAAAAGTGGCCAGATAAAATATTGATAGAGTAATAGATAAAGCGTATTTCAAATTAGTGCCTGTGGCGCCTTTCAAATATAATAAAATAGGCAATTCAAATCAATAATACATTTTAAATAAGAATGGTAAAATAAAATACACCCATGCCTCCTAGCTTCTCATTTCCATTCAGGCTTGTTGTGTCACAAAAGTTTGTAGTTATAAAAATAATTGGGTTATGGTTCTAGAACGTTTTGGAACCAATGATCTAGAAACGTCCTTAAGTTTGTATTTGCCTGCCAAAATTAAGCCTTTACCTATTATAGTCAGTAATTTATATTCCCATTAAATAATTCTAGTGTCTTTCCTTCCTGAGAGCTACTGACCTGAACAATAAAAAGTGATGCATGCCCCTAATATGAAACCAGGTATCACACAGTAGTGACGCACACTGGTCACTAAAGTGATATGAACTCACCGCCCATCCCCGTGCTGCGATAACCTTGCATCAGTTTCATTCTCTGCTTCATCATCCTTGCACGTTCTTCCATGTCCTGAAAACAAAAACGATAGTCACAACACACCAAGAGGTTTAATCAAATTAGAATAATTTAAATTTTGTACTACAATGAAATATCACTTGACAAACATCTCTGAATAGCGGATTCTTTTTTTTATGAAAGACAGTTTAAATTTCCCTGGCAAAATAACATTGGCTCTTCTGGTGAAACAAGTTCCCAATAACGAGCTTTCTCAATTGCTGACACGAACACTGCCAGAGATGTATAGTTATGCATACAAATCTCTATAAACGATGGACAAATATTGACAAGACCAACCATATATTTTACTGTAGGAATGTCAGGAATGCTACTGTTTCAAACAGAGTGTAAGCAGTCCTGCCTCCTCCCTCTATGGAAAGTTTATAAAACCGCCTACGTAGTAATGACTACGGTACTTCAAACTCGTGCATTGTGCATTGTGCATTGTGCATTGTGCATTGTGCATTGTGTGTATTGTTCTGTGTATAATGCAATCTGTACAGTACCTTTAAGTACAATATGTATTCACGTGTCTTATTATTCTGCATTTTTACACCCATTACTGTTTATAGCCTATGGTCTGGGTCAGTTTTTTAATCAAGCCATATATTTTTTCCACTACAGGCTGGCTAGGCCTGTTTTGTATACTTCAATCCAACTTAAGACTAAAACAGGCACAGCATCCAGTCCCTGGCCGTTAATTTATCATTGTGAAAGGGTAAATCCACATTTAACCAACGATACATTTTTCAGCAATGACGGGAATCGAATCCGGGACCGCTAACTCAGTAGGCAGACAAGCTACTGACTGAGCTAAGGTGTCAGATTATTATTCTGCATACAACAGTGCACAATGCAATAACTATATTATTGTAGTTAATATCCGCAGTATATAGGTTAATGTAGATTAAACTGTTTTCTAGCCCTATGATTTAAAATTTCTTTTTTTCCCCAGATAATGGCTACTTCTTGCTTATGGAATTTTTTTTAATCACGGATGGCATCCACTTTTAAAATATTTCACTGTCCTAGTACTTCGGGTGAATACCCGCCCCTAAACAAAGAGATAACGACTGCATATTGAAAAGAATTGATAATTACTGCAATAATGGTCGATCTTCTTATGTAAGGTTTATAACATACTCCTTTTTTTTTCTATCACTCTTTTCTGCAATTTCTTCTATACATAATTATGTCTTTCAAAGAGTTTTGATAGGTTTTCTTTTGAAAGCAAGTTGAATTTCTGTATTAGATTCATGCATCAATAATTGACATAAACATACATTAATAAATATTACTTTTAAATTTAAAAAAAAAAAGGAAATGTTTAGTTGATTTTTCATAAAGAATCAATAAATCAATTAAAATTTCATGTTATTTCACACAACACTAAATTGAATATTTAAGTAATCAAAAGATATTTTAGAGTTAATTATTTGGAAAATACTTAGAATAGTATACCAAAAAAACTTTTTTTTCCAAATTTAACACAATAATTTATTCTTGAGTTCAGCGACTAGATCACTGGTTTATTAATTCACACCCTTAACTGAATTTGGATGATGCCAATTTAATATTCACATGATTGTGATTCCAAATCATAGCATAAAAATGCTATCACAGAAGTGCTTAAACAATTTTCTACCAAATTTAAGAGTTGATATGAATAAAATTAGAAATAATGTTACATGTTTTCTAAGATTCAGATTCAAACAAAAGCAGGGTTCCTACAGTATTTGTAAAAAAATTCTCCCTGACTTTTCCCTGACTTTCCCTGACTATTTTCCCAGGTTCCCTGACCAACTTCTCACAAAATTTCCACTATAATTTTATGGTACTATTCATTTGGAAATATTAATTTAATTACATTTATTTCAGTCTCTTCCTCCCTTAGAGCCGACCTTGCTTCACCTCTCATGGAAGAATAAGAACGCAGACGTCTTGCCAATCAGTTCAGGGAAAATGATAGAAAAACTAAAAAAATATATCAAACCCAATCAAAAAGGAAAAGCTGAAATCCATCTGCAATTGTTTTGCAGAAAGCTAGTTTACACTTCAGGAATGGATGCTCTTTTCAGTATCCCTAAAGGTTTTGTTTTAGGAAGCTTTTCTTCTTTGTGAAACTTAACAACCTGGTCCCATATTTGTAATGCCTTTTGAAAGAAAGTTGCATTCTCTAATTACTGCACACCACAGAACTTCGAAGGAAAAGTTGTACACCCTGTCAACTGGGTAAACAATGCTTGACGAGCTGTAGAGTCAGTGAATAGATAGTACATGTGACACAATAAGCAATTTTTATCCCAATTGACAAACTCCACTCCTGTTCTCAAGGAACCATGAACAACATGAAGCTCACATGTCCTCAGATTTATCAAAATACATACTTCATTGTCTGTGACAGATTTGATGTGTTCCTGAAGAAGCGTTATAAACTTTAGATTGACATTTAAGCCATCCATTGACACTTGTATAAACTTAGAGACTGGAAGAGGAGAAATACCATCAGAGAATTGCATAAGTAATTCTTCAGCGGTGCTTCTATCAAAAAAAACACTGTCCAAGCAATGACTGACAGCTTTATGATTTTACTTGTCCCAGAATCTGAATACGTCCATTTGCCCTCGTTGAATAACTTTATTCAATGTCTCATCAAAACAAATTACAAAGTTGTTACATGATTTTAGGTGGTCCAGTAAATTGTTATGAAAGAATGGAGCCAATCCATGCACAATGAAATATGCAGCCTTGTCTCCACAAGAGTAAAGGCACTGGCAATGGAACACTTGGGAAACATAAACTGAAAAATTGTACTTAAATTATTGCACGAATTGAAATACATTCTATTGTCAACAACTTGCAAAGCCCAAATGACTTCCACCTTATTTATATTATCTTACATAACAAAAGTGTTAGGGTTTCTTCGAGCCACTACACTACTTTCACTTTTGGCAACACCTTCCTTCTGCGGCTTTACAATTTCCGATGAAACTGAAGTGCGACATGAATTGTCATTTCCCTGACTTTCCCTGACTTTTCTTAAGCTTCCCTGACTTTCCCTGACCATTATTTTTTTCCCTGACTTTCCCTGACTTTCCCTGACTTTCCAGACCGTAGGAACCCTGAAAAGGCAATCCAACATGAAAAAATAATTTTGCTTTTAAGGTCTAATATCTTGAGATATGGTTTAATGGATACAAATTAAATGTTAATGCTGGTTAATATTGAGCTTTCTACCAAAAATTACCTTATTGAAATCCCTTTTTGAGTTTGATTTCGGTGGTAAGACACAATTTTTTAACTTTGTTAAATGAATTATGTCCCAGTCAAACTATGTACAAAACATGTATGTGCTATATATGGAGAAGGTACATGAATGAGGTTTAGAACAAATAAAAGGGAATAAACATATTTATATAGATGTTATTTATATATAAAATGACTTATTCTCTTATTATTAAAAAGGCAATTTCACTCCACGAATCACACCTAACTTAGATAGATGCCTACTATGGCTCAAAACAAATTGCATCGTGGTGAGATTATATTTATTCTACTTTATAGAACAGCATAATTGAGACCAGTTAAACATTTTACTATATTTTTAAAGCTAAAACAAAATTGAAAAATAATTATTTTAAATAAAAAAACTACCAAACTGATCCTAGTTTTGCCGTTGTTAGATCCAGAATGCAGAAAGTCTCACTTAGATATTATGTTTCCTTGTTTTAGCCATTTTGTATATAATTTTCAGTTAGTCAGTGGCGGGCTTGATTATTTTTTTTCAACTATAGAAATAGATAGAGTTTGTGTTTCACAATAGCAGTACTTACTCATAAAGCCGTAACTTGTTTTTAGCCTCGCCAACAAGCCTTCCCACCTGCTTCAGTGGCCAAATGGTCCAAGGCATCACTATTATGAATGGTGTTAGACCGACCTGCTGTTGACAGGGAGATCGACTTTCGAATCTCAGTTGAGTATAATGTGGGTGGTATTTCTTAAATGGTTTACCCACTCTTTCACGCAAATGTGGGTAGATTACTTATAAAATGCTTCCTACCTCATTAGAGTAATTATAATATATGTGTATAGCCTGAACAGGTATTTAGATGTGGTGATAGCACATCCACACACTTATGTCTTTTGCACCATTCTCTTACGTTCCCATATTGTGTAAGTACTTGCTGATTAGGGCTCTCTATTTTAGCATGGGCCAATCTTCTGCTCTCTGACTTTCTGTTTCTCACTCCATATATCCTTTAATCTTCATCCTTCTTGTCTTCTTATCGCAGGTCCTGTCCACCTAAGTCTTCTTGATTTAGCCTCTGCCACCACATCCAGCTACTGGTAAAACTCTCTTAGCTATTTATTGTTTCTCCTCCTCCAATCCCCATTCTCACAGACTGGTACAAAAATCTTCTTTGAGATTTTGTTTTAAAGTTTCATTTTTCTCTCATACCTCTTGCTTGTAATTAATGCCTCCACCCCATGTAACAATACTGGTCTAATAATTGCCTTGTATATCTTGTTTTCCCCTAAACAGTACACTTGTTGTAGGCAGTTTGTCGACAGCAGATGAGGCTCTAGATGCGGCTCTTGGCCTACATTCTGATTAACTGTCATCGGAGTTACTAGTTACTTCTACTACGTAACATCCCTAAATATTTAAATTCCTTTAATACTCCAAAATTATGAACTCAATTTGTATTCTTACATGGTATCTGATTAAGTTTAGATTTCTTTCTACCCTTAAATAATTTGTTTTCTCATCATTCCCCTGTAGCCCCCAAATCTCTTGCTTTCATATAAAAACCTCTCTGGCAGTACTTTTTACATCCATTACTGTTTTCAGGCTGTTGTCTGGGTCAGTTTTTTATTCAATTCATATACTTCTCCACTACCAGCCTGCTAGGCCTGTCGAAGCTCCATATGCCTTATAATTTAACTTTAGATTAGGACAGGCATAACATCCAGTCCTCAGCCGTTAATTTATCACTACGAAAGGATACACCCACATTTCACCAATGATAAATTTTTCAGCCATGCGGGAATCAAACCAGGGACCCTTAGCTAAGTAAAAAAGACATGCTACCAACTGAGCTAAGGTGTCAGATTCTCTGGCGGTACTAAGAATGCAAATTTACACACACCAAATTTAATATAAATTGCATTTTAACTGTAAGCAAAGTTTATTAAAACTCTTAATAATAATAGTTATAAATTAGCATTTGCATGGGTTAGAGTAAATGTGCTGGTTTTTTGAGAATTATATATGTGTGCAATGCACATGTGAAATGGTAATTGGGGATTGCATACTAACTGGAGTGGTGGTGATAAAAAAAAACAGAGGATCTGATAGTCGGATTTTAAGTGTCCTCCCGTAAAAATTGAATGCAGGGCTTTCTAACTTCCCATTCATAGAACAAATGAAGGTGTCACATGTGACAACACTCATTAATATCCGTAAGGGTCTCTGTAACCTTATCAACGCAATGATAATAATTTGAGCTTAAAGAGGTATTAATGATAGAGCTTCAATCAATTCATTTGAAAATTTGATGTTTCTTCAAATATTTTCAAAAAGTGAGAACATGCTTGCATTTTGTTTAGCTTTACTATCACAATACTTTGTCCCCACCATATCCTATACTCTAGAAATATGCAACATTTCAACCTAAACCCTATCAGGCATAGTACAAAGTGCAGAAATGAGGTTCCTCAGAACCACGATTCAGAAGACAAGATGTGAAAAATATAAAATTACATTAAGACAAGAAATAATAACAAAAGAAGCACTGAGTGAAAATATTGTCAAGTCTTGCCTGAAATGATTTGGGCACATAAAATGATGGATTCTGAAGGAGCAGCAAGTGTATGGCTAGATAAGAAAGTGGAGGGCACAAAACCCAAAGGAAGACCAAGGAAGAGATGGAGTGATAAGATGTGAAGAGAAGAGGTGTGTTGTGGAACCAGGTCCAAGATGAAGAATCGTATAGAGATCAAACGAGATGGAAGAAGAGGTTTGTAAACCACACCAGGGCAACTGGAGTTGGATAGCGATAATGATGATGATCACAATATTAATATAAATCAGTAGTTTACAGCCTGGGGGTCATGGCATGTTTCGGGTGGAGTCGCATTTCTTGTTCGGGTTATAGCTTTGTGTTTACGTTTTAAAGTGAGTAGATGATTATAAGAAGGTGCTTAATTCAAATAGAAATGTATGTGGTTAAAATTATATAAACTGTTAAGTTTTTAATTATCCTGCTTTGTTGCATAGCTTTAGGTGTAATTAAATTCAGTTTGTGTCAAATTTATTAGTCGCACTGTACTGTTGTTGATTCATTTCCGTACACGTGCAGAGGCTACGGGTTAGGAACATTCAGCTGGCTTGCTTCTAGCCCTAGTAATTATTAAAGAAAAAAACCTCGCAGTGTAAGTGCGAGAAAGAGAGCAATATTTTTCATTTGCAAACTGTATTTATTTTGATTTCTTTTTAAAAGGTAGTTTTGCTTGTACTCGCAAGAGTTCAGCAGCTCTCGGTATCAAAATTAATGTTATAGCCATGAAACTGGTGGGGGGTATGAATAATTTGGGACACTTGTTAACGAGGTGTTCTAAGAGAGGGACGCGATGAAGAGGCGCGGGTGCTATTGTGGCAATTTCTTGAATGTAGCAGCTTAATATGTGAAAATAAAACTTGTAAAATGTGTTAATGTAATATATATATATCATTTAATTAACAACATTTCAAGAGGTTCGCGTGAGAGAGAATCGTGACAAGTTACTGTTTAGAATTCTTTTGGTTACTCAATTCTGAAAGTTGCTTGCTGATTTAGCTTGCTCTAGAAGTGTTTAGGAGAGCGACAGTGCTATCACAACTTCCAAAATACCCACTGGGATTGTTAATTATCTTTTGAGCCATCTTAATCACATTCAAATAATCATTAAAAACACCATCTATAGTAATTAAATCAAGCACGTGGGTTTTAAGGTCATGCTTGTTTGGTTTTCGATGATGAAGAGGTTAAAATTCAAATTCTGGCTAGGTGTACTGGGGGGTGGGGGTGATTTTTCATAAATGGTTTCTTCCTTTTTCCTCCATGTAAATAACTAGTGTAATTAAATGAGTATAACACGATGAATATTAAGATTCAGTGAAAATAATAATTTAAAAGCTAGGATCTGAACACTTGTGTGATATCAAAGAGTTGCGCTGGTTTTAAAAATAAAAATTAGGGTCAAACCCTGCCAAGAGTTTAAAACCACTTTGGTAAATAGCTTTTTTAACTCTACTGAGCTCAACAATTAAAACCTTGAAAGGGAAATATGACAATAATCTAAAATAACTACCCAAAAATGATAGTGTCAGAGTCAGTATTATATTTTATTAAACTTATTCAGGCACTTAGATTAACACCCATGGTTATTAGGATTCTATTTTTACAGTGTCCACTGAACGATTCATTTCCGTTCACTACCTTATCTCCAAGCGAGATACTAATACAAACTCCTTGGAGACACTTTCAAATGGTAGCTTCCTAGTGGTTGTGTGTGTCATGCTAGACCTACCTGCGTCATGCGCTCCTTGAGGGCTTTCTGAAGGGAGTGAGGTATCTGGGGCAGTTGCCGCTTCTTAGGGGAGCCGGTTGGGGTGGCTGTGGCCGAACGGGAAGCAAACCTCGGCACATACGCGTGAGATGGCATCACATTGCCGTGGTGATGTATTCTGCCCCCAACAAACAAGAGTAACTAATGAACAGCCACAAGTAAAACTAATTTTGGTCACTTGATTTAAATATCCCACATTTGGTATAAATATGTATGAACAAAATTTCAAATGCTATTGTTGTTAGTGATAGCTATATATTTATACTAAGTGTTTAAGGATGACCCTTGAAATGTAAGGAAGTGTTGTACAGGGTGTACTTTGTACCAATTGTCACTTATGCAGCAGAAACATGGACATTGAACGAAAGAAAGACTAGAAAAGTTTGTGAGGAGCATGTTAGCTGTCACGAGGTTAACAAGATTAGAAATGAAGTTATCTGGGAAAGATTAGGAGTACAGGAAGTACATGAGATAGTAGAGGAAACAAGACTGAGATGGTATGGGCATGTAATGAGAATGGAAAAAGAGAGGACGCCGAAGAAAATGTTAGAAATAAAGTATGTAGGAAAAATACCACAAGCGAGGCCAAGAAAAAGATGGGAGGAACATATAACAGAAAGTGTTCGAGTGAGAGGAGAAGAATGGAAGGAATTAAAGGAGCTAAAGTGGTGGAAGAATAGAGGAAGATGAAGACATTTTACTAAACTGACCCGGCCAGAAGCTGGAAATAGTTGATGATGATGGATGTTTAAGAATGAGGACAGTAAAATTTGATGAAATGTACCCACATTTATGTGGTGGGAGTTGAAAAACACTTAATAAAAAACACCCTTGGTACACCCAATAAGGATTTAAACCCCATTCCTCTCCATCAATGGTAATACAGTTTATTGAAAGAGCAACACCTTGGACACAGACAAATAATAGCAACAGACTCTCAGCGTTACAGGGTTTTCGCTGCGCTCCTTTTGCCAGCTTGAGTTCTTCAACACTGGGCTTCGCTAGTGTCACTGCTGGGTGATGATAGGACTAACCGCAGCGATCCTAGTGGTGAAGGACTCAAGCTTCGCTAGTGTCACTGCTGGGTGATGATAGGACTAACCGCAGCGATTATAGTGTTGAAGGACTCAAGCTGCCAAAAGGAGCGCAACCATTAAACCTGGAAGCTGAATGTCTGGGTATGGTATTTATCTGTGACCTTGAACCATATGTCAAGTGAATCAGGTTAGAAACAAAATTAGTTTGTTCATAAAATCAAAAACAATTTACAATAAAAATTGGTCAACTTGTAAGCTATAAAGTTACCTACTTGCAATTTGTTAGTTAATGAGTGGAATTTTAGATGGTTGTTAAGTTAAAGAGTTTAAAGTATCAGTTTAGTCGATCCTAGCTTTTTTCACATTATTTATATGCATGGATACTCTGGAGTTTAGTGGGCCATGGACCATTCTCAATCTGAATGATAATTAACTATGTCAAGTCTCCAAAATCATTATTCAAACTTGAATACACTATAACAACCTTCAAAAATGGAAGGCCAGTATTAAAGCCCTAAATAATGTTGTCTTCTTTGAACCATTGTCAGTGCATGCTGTAAGTTGTATCAGGTATGTGATTGATAAAGTCCTTCAACTCATACACCAAAAGCAACTACCAACATATTTCAATGGTTTTCTAAATCATTTTCAAGGTATAGCAAAATATGATATTAACACATCAAAAAATTAAAAATGGTAAAGTTTTTACAAATTTTTATCATATAGCTTACACAATATGGTGTACTTTTGTAAAATCATTAGACTAATTTTTGGTTCGAAATTAAAATAGTAAAATGTTGATAAATTTCATACATTAACAGTAATGATCCCATTAATACATTCTATAATTTTCTGAAAACTTTAAAATACCGTAATGGCTCAAATATATAAAGACATCACAAATAATACTACACTAAAATTTTGAAGGTATTTTACATGAAAAGATAAAAGGTCTTGAATATGCCTCAAGGTAAAAACTTAACAAATTTGACAGTTTTATTAGGACCTCTGAATGTTTGTCTTTGTGTGCAGCCACTTCCAAACTTTTCTTCATTTTTCCCCAGTTCAGTGATACTGAAGGGTGTATGTATATCCTTTCCTCTAACTTCATTTTGACCTTAAGAAACATGCAATGATTCCTGCAGGCTGGTTGGTACAGTTACAATATGCTACAGACCTCTGTAGGAATCTGCCATTTTTTTCAGAATAAAATGTTTGCTGCACATATAATACAGTCGAGTTTTTGGAACATTTTAGGAGAAAAACATTCCACTATATTCAGGACAGTATGGTAATTAAAATTTTTATTTCCCTTAAAAGAGTATTAGATGTTTTTAACTGTGAGTGCACTCCTAAAAGACACAGACAGCTAAAGACCAAAGTCTCTGCACTCTTAATCCATGGCATGACCCATGACAGTGATAAAAAACTGACCTGCCCTCTGGAGGAGACAGACTTCGGTGGTCTCCCATTCTTCGAGGACTCTTTGAGCGGCTCCTAGAATGTAGCTGGGGGAATCAGTCGGAGCGGCCGAGTGTGAGCGCTGAGCCATCATACCCTGGTTTCCATTCTGGCGCAAAAAAATATTTACTAGCAATTCATGTTGGCAAGTGTACAAGATTTATCTTCCTCTGGCTATTCAAAAATAACTGCCAATTTATTTCTGTGTTTCTTATTATGATGAATAGATAAGTCTAAGAATTTATAATCATATGTAATGAGTATTTTAATTATTTATGTACTTTGCTTCTTAATCAGTGTCCAGGCTATTCACATATTTATTATTTACACCAATGAAAGAGGAATGAGAAATGTATAATTTAGATTAAATATGAACATATTGGCATCAATGGTGATTGGAAATAATTTAGTAAAAGCAACCCTTAGTACACCCGACCAGGATTCAGTTACCAGCCTCTCTGTCACTGGTAAACCAGTCAAATGTAAGAGAGACACCTTTGAGAGAGTGATGAAAAATGAAGAAAACACACTAAACTAAACTATGGTGTGTGTTTCAACCATAATTTAATTGGGTGTGTTTTCTTATTTTTTCATTAGACCTGAGGATGATGCCATCGTAGCATCGAAACGTGTTGAAGCTTTAGAATTTTTGCAGAGATTGCAGCAGTACCCAAGGAACAGGGAATTACAGATAAGGAAGGAATTCAGTTTTTATATATCTTCTTTCATTATTTATATTTTCTAATTCTCACAACTAATTTTGTTTAATTCCCAATATGATACAAGACTTAAAATATGCATGATGACATCATCCTATCACAGCATTGTTTTAATGCAATTTGACTCAAAAGTCACAATTTTTTAATATGTATTAAACTTTTTAGATGTTTGTTATATTTCAATAATGTATCATATTTGTCAATATAAGATATCATAACTTGTAATTCTATTACCAATCTTTTCATATATGAATCAAATTATAGTGCCTATTATTATTATATTATATTATCATTATCATTATCATTATCATTTCATTTCATTATACACATTATAAATTTATATTATTCATTATCATATCATTACATTATTTATATCATTATCATTATCATTATCATTATCATTTATTTATTATCTTAATCATAACAATTATCATTATCATTAATTTATTAATTCATTATCATTATCATTATCCATTTCATTATCCTTATCATTAAATAATTATATCATTATTCATTATCATTAATCTTATCATTATTCATTAAATATCAAATTAAAATTATCACATACTTTCTTATGCATTATCATTATCATATCATAATCATATCATTTCATTATACTCATTCATCATCATCATCATCATCATCATCATCATCATCATCATTATCATTATCATTATCATTATCATCATCATCATCATCATCATCATCATCATCATCATCATCATCATCATCATCATCATCATCATCATCATCATCATCATCATCATCATATTATTATTATTATTATTATTATTATTATTATTATTATTATTATTATTATTATTATTATTATTATTATTACACTATATATCTATGTTTTTCATGCTAAATTAACACAATTTGTACAACTTTACTAAAAATTGAGTTCTATTACAAATAATTACTTATTTATATCAAAGTCTAGCCATCTATTTATCTAGGTTGGCTCTTATATTATTGTATTTTAATGTATTTTAACACAAAACAAGACTGGTAATTACTATTAATTTAGTTAAAATGTGGGCGAGACTATATTTGGTGAACAGAGCTTTGCTCCAGTCAACCCTTGACACATGTGCAGAGTAGAAATTATATCAAGTCTAGAGTTGCTTTTTTAATGTTGTTATTCATTAAAGAGTATTCAAATTAAAATAATGTGCGACATACCTTTCTGTGGGGCTGGTAGCTGGCGGCCTTATCCCGACTCATCATAACAGCAGCTCTTTTGCGACCTTGAGGACTCATGTCCCGCCGGGACCTACGGTGGTCGGACATCTCCACTTCCGGGGGTGGGCTGCACAAACAATAAACACATCTTCATGAAAACATCCCCTTCCATCAAGCATTGGAAATACTTGCTAAAGATGAACTAGTGGTTTTCCTTCAACTCTTTGTACCTTCTTCCATATATAACAAAATGTACTTCAAAAATTGAAAAGCGGTTTACTTGCATTCTTTCTTGTATCAGAGTATTTGTCGCACTAGAATAGTGCACCAACCTTGAGGAGCTGCCCACACTGCTGATGGACGCCCCATCAGCCACTCGGCGATCCCTCATCCCACTCCCCCCCCTACCATCGTCAAGGTCGCACTCGGAGGTGTCCGAATCCTGAGAGCCTGGAAGTGGTGCTAGGAGGGGAGAGGTGGTCTGTTGGAGTCAGGGCCAGATCCATCTCCGCTGGATCAATGTCTCTCCTCTGAAACAATAAAACTGTGAATATAACCTCAACTAGGAGTTTGGACCCACAAATCCTTAAGGATATTCAAGATTTGAGAAAATTTTGGACTAGAAAATCAAATCCTTAGAGAGAGAAAAAAAAAATTCACTTTTTCAAGTTAAATTTAGTTTAGAGCTCAGCTGCTTATTGGTGGTTCCAAACCAATTATAATTATAGTATGAACTTAACAACCAGACCCTATACCGGTATTTTAACACTTAACTGAATGTGTAAATATTATAATGAATGGATTATGAGAAATAATTTTAACATTTTATTAATATTTGTATTTTCTATTATATTTATATTTCCCCTATGTTATTAATTTTTTCCAAGATTTGGATTCAAGATTTGAAGGTAAATTGGCGATTCGAATTTAAGATTTGGATTTGTAAAATAGTGGATTCGACCCAACTCTAGATAGTTATATACATATATAATCATTACTCTAATGGGATAGGGATGAGGCAGGAAGTATTTTAGAGGTAAGCTGCCACATATGCGTGGAAGGATAGTGGGAAGATATTTAAGAAAAACACTCTCAATAGACCTGACCGAGATTCGAACCCCAATCTCCTCGTCATCAGCCGGCAAGTTTAGCATGAGAGTAACGCCTTAAACCATTCGGCCAGTGAAGCGGGTGTGTGGTTGGACTGAATATATAAATGTGGGAGGAGGGTAAACTAACCCCATGGGTAACCAAGACTTCTTCATGTGCGGTGAGATAGTACCACTCAGGTTCCTCGTCTAGTGGTGCGACACTCAGCTCAATCACCACCTGGACAAACGAATCATCACTTGCTCAAACAATACCACCACTTGAGCGCCTGAAAAAATGTATACCAATGAATATTAAATCCACTCTTATCCAATCCCTTATCCTCCCGCTTTTTTACTATTGTAATGTAGTGACAGCTGACCTTGCGGCAAGACTACAAAGACTCCAAAACACATGTGTTAGATTCTACACTCTACACTCTACACTCGATGACCATCATAAAGAAACTATTGACTTCCAACTCCCCACAATACCTTTCTTCACGTATACACTCACTCAACTCTAATAATAATTTCAACACTCGATCACAAGAAAACTCAACTTTATTCAATCCTCTTCTTAATACCAATAATTACTCAAATTCTTTCACTGTTTCAGCTTCTCGTTCATGGAATACCCTAACCAACGATGTAAAGAAATTAGAATTGAATGGTTTCAAGCGAAAAGTCGCAAATAAGCTGCGTGTGGAAGCTCATTCGTGAGATTGAGGAGTGTGAGACGTAAATCACACCTTTTGTGTGTGTGTGTGTGTGTGTGCATGCGCGCGCGTGCGTGCGTGGTGTTTCATATTACATAATCCTTGTGTATTTTAGCTCTAGTTTTTATACTTTTTTGTGTGTTTTTATATATATAATTTTGTTAAATTTCATTTTAATTGTATTGGTTAGGTGTAAGAAAAGGCGTTAGCTTTAACTTCGCCACCCGCCTCTGTGGCGTAGTTGGCTAACGCGCTAGTCGTGTTGAGCTCGACCGCCGAGGACGGGGAGATCGAGGTTCGAATCTCGGTCGGGTGAACTGGGGGTGGTTTTTCCTAAATGGTTTTCCACTCTCCCTCCACGCAAATGCGGGTTCACTTCCTATAAATTCAACCCTCCCAATTCCTAATCCATTAGCGTAATTAGTACTTAAGCGTATAACCCGAACGGGTAGTAAGACGCGGTGCTAAATATTATTATTATTATTATTATTATTTAACTTCGCCATTAAAGTCAATTATTATTATTATTATCATCCATCACTGGGAACAATAACTTTTAAGAGTCCCTCCCCGCTGATGTGACATGCTTCTTGACTTACCCTTTACAAAACATTACTTTTTTCATGATTACGTTATGGCTGGGTGGTTATTTTTTTAATTAAATGAAAATATACTTATAACAAGTTTTTTGGTGTGGCTTATCACCATTTATTAATTATTTAAAACATGTGTGGTATCCTAAAAGTCTGATCACAAAGAATATGAGGCACCGCCTGTCACATATGCTCCCTATGTTAGTTTTTATCCGAGAATGAGGGCTGCAAGGTGCAGTACTTGTGGGCATTGCTTTCCCCTTCCAAATTTCCTTTTGATCCTTTCCCAAATACTGCTTTCACAAACATTCATTCAACCAACCAGAGATGAGCAAATAGTCAATAATTTTAGCTAAAAATTAAACCATAGCAAACGATTTAAACTTTTGATTCGATTTAAAGAATATTTCTTATATTTGATTTGACTTAGGGAATATCTGCTATATTTTGTTCAACTTCAGGAACATTTCATATATATTATATTCCATTTAGCTTAGCTTCAGATAAAAAGATGAGCTGGTACATCTCTAATATTTTGTTTGAATTTGTTAATGGTTTTGTCCTGTATTTAGTATAGCGCTGCACTTGAGGCATACTCAATCTATGGCCCTTTGACTTTGATTAGAATTAGAACTTTAAACTTTGGTGCAAAAAATAATTCTGGCTTAGATTACAAGGCTTCAGCATACAAACAATACATCTAATATATATTTTCAATTTATGATATTTGGAGTAGTTATATAAATATTAATTAAAGTTAACCCAAAATATGTAGTAAATGAATTATTAATGCCTTGATTTACCAGACTAGGCCCAATATTTTCTAGACTTTTTTAAATATAGAATTATGTAAATTTTTGTAACTTTAAGTTAGACTTAAATTATATGAATATAAGAAATGTGGTATATTTTATCACCATAAAACCCTAACAAAAGTAATCTAACATTTATTCGGCTTCATTTTGAAATAAAAAAAATAGATTTTGCACATCATGTGAATCAAGCTTAGCAGCATAGTAAGAGTAAAGGCGACATAGTACCTCTCCTAGAAAGTCATTGGCACCATACCGTACGTAGTCCCAGACGGTCACCTCCAAAATTCTTAGCTTGAGGTCTGCTCTCCGTACAGACGAGTAGATGAAGGTCTGGTTCCACTTGGGATCATTTGTGTTGGCTAGAGTCTTTGTTCTCCTTTTAGATTTCTCACTGTGAACAACAATTCATAACATATCAGAAATGTCTCGAGTTGACTAGCTATTCAGATTCACATAGGCTAACTTCATTTGAATAGCTAACTTTGTGTCTTGTTTAGAGCATTACTTGATTAATAAATTGGCATAAGTTGAATCTTTAATCCTCATATCCATGACAAGTTAATTTTCAATTATAAAACATAAAAAGTGACACATGTATTAATGTAACCATAAGGCTAAATTAGGGGTTCTAAGACCCACCCTCCATTTGCTTTGTCCATCTATAAAAATAGCACTTTTTTTTGTCATACATGAGTTGAATGATAATAAAATGTGTTTGAATGTTATGAGAATAAACATACTAAAAAGCATTTAACTATATTTTCATCATTTAAATTTAGATTAGTACTAAAATATAAAGACCTAATTCTATTCCTAGCCCCCCCCCCCCCCCTCTCCCGCATTTCTAGCTACATCCTTGCACAAAGGAGTCAATTCATTTTACTAATTCTTCCAGTAGGTACTCAAGGTACATGGTTTGACGAGTACTTCACCTATCTATCCAACCAACCACATACATGTAAGGTAATGAGAAAGTGGCCTTCAAAGGCAAGTTTGAACTTAACGGGAGAGTAAATAATTTATTAATAAGTCTAAGAAACTGAGCTTATTTGGAGAAAACCCATGAGTTGTCCCTGTTATCTAGGCTAAGTTAAATTATGTTAGTTTGAATAAGATTAGTTTCAGTCAATAAAACTCTTATTGCACCAGAGCTTTGAAACATAGTTTCTTTCCATTTAACTCAGCAAGCTCCGACACAAGCTTATATTTATATTTCTTTCCTTCGTACAAACATATTTTCTTTTGAAGAGTTAACAAGGAGTATTCTTGTGGACAACTAGTACAAGAATGGCTTCCAAGCATAGTCACCTTCTGTCTGGGAGGAGGAAGAGCTTGGCATATGGGTTGCGGGGAGCCCCGTTACTCCGTGGGGCCAGTCCCGCTGCGCACACAACCGTGACCACCAGTTGCAACGCACCAGAATCGAACCACAGCTTGATCTGCAAAATCAAACAATTGCCATACAGTCATAAGCTTCCTTTCAATGTATTTTTCACACAGTAGTTTTTCTATATATTGTAAACACAAAAAAAGGCTATCAAAGGCCGGGAAAGTGATTATGGTAAGCCACAAATCCCTCCCATTCTGTCTACATTTAGGAAGACTTAAAATCAAATTTAAACCCCACCAGAATTCACACTTAAGATGGGGTGCTAGTGAGCGTGAGTTTAGGGCAGTACTTTCGAAGTTTTTATAGCATAAACATTTATTTGTCCAAAATAAATCAAATATTTTTTTTATAGAAACATATAGTTGTCACCAAATGCCGCTATGCTCATGAGAGATATTCAAGAACTCTTGAGATTAGCATGTGCAGAAAACTAAACTCTCTGTTTCTATAGAAGAAATATTTGATTTATTTTTGCCAAAAAACGTTTATGCTATAAAAACTGCAAAATTAATGCACTAAACTGGCGCTCACTACCACCCCACCTTAAGTTTCTCATATGGGTGTGATAATCATCATCATCATCATTGGTTGATTTTTTTTATAGGAGGTTGTTTTGTTCTGTAAGAATTATCAAATACAATAAAGATTTATTTCAATTACTGAAAACCAATTTCATATTAACTAAAATTTGTTTTGGCACAGATTCCAAATTAATTCTGTATCCACGTATTACCAGTCATCTGGGATATCCACATATTTACACTATGGGGTAAGTATGAGAAATTTTGAATTTATAGAAAGTGTACCCTACAGTTTTGTGGAAGGAGCATGGGAAACCACTTTAGGAGAAACCATCAGAACACTTGTTTAGGATTCCAGCCCTCACCTCCCTGTCCCTGTCAAACCAGATAAGGCAAGAATGCTGCCTTTGACTACATGTTCAAAGGTGTGGCGAGTTAAAATCTGTCTAGGCCAGGGCCGTTTTAAGAAAACGTGAGGCCCGGGGCAAAAAAATCTGAGGCTCCCCCACTCCCCTTTTATGGCAGTTTATCACTTTTAGCGTTAAGCAGTTATAATAAATTGATACATACTCTATACTTATGTTATTTAATAATTTATCATGTTTTATGGAATATTGATCAACATATTAAATGACAACTTTATTAAATGCAAACAAATTAAGTTGACAAAAGTAACTTCCTCTATGTACCATTTCACTGTTAGTTTTCTGTAGACGACAGCGGCAGCACAATAGTAGCGTATTCTACTGTACTGCAGGACATTACGGATAACATAAATCTTAAATTACATAAAGTTAGGGTTTTCAGGAATCTGGAATGGAATCCTATCACTAAGCGAATACTTACTGTCGTTAATTATTTGTACACTATTTGATGTGAAATTAAGAATAATAACTGTAATTGAATTTAATAACCTTTGGGAGAAGTGTGGCCCCTGAAATGTGAGGCCCAAGGTCAATTACCCCTTTGCTCCCACCCTCCCCCTCACCTAGATCCAAGCCTGGTCCAGGCATAGTCCTTTATATTTGTAGAGAGATGAATGTACTCCTTATTAAGTTCATTATAAATGAGTTACATATTAATCACACAGAGTAGTAGATTTCAACCTCTCCAGGATTTGAGCCCAAGTTATTCTGTAGTGCTAGCACTGGCTGGCTATCATCAATCTATATTAAAAAGAGGAGACACACATCGTAATTCAAGTGGGTAAGTATGATAAGTCCCACTGAGAGATATATCCTCGGTGAAGTTGGTCAAGACTAAATAGTTGGTCTTGCATCAAGGCAGTGTTTAGTGTTTATATCTTATAAATTACAAACATTTGCTGACCATTAACTAAGACTTGAACAAATTGAGCTGTGAGTCACAGTTCAAAAATTCAAACACACAAACTAAGGATGGGACCTTTGAAACATTGAATACTTATGAGTAGGGCCTATCTGAGATTTAAAAAAAACGCAAATTTTAAATTGGAATTTGTTTTAGAACTAATATACTAATTATTGATGGTTCAGCCCAACATAATTAGAGGACAAACTTAACTATACCCTGATTTTGTTTGGAAGAACAGTAGAGAAAATTCAAACCTGTTTTTTTACAGCCAAAATTGATAACATTTTACCATAATATTTGTGTTATTTTATAGGTATTGATAATATCTATCAAAAGTGACAACTGCAGATAACATGACTTTATGTATGAATATATTAAACTTGTTTTACTAACGTTAGTAACTAACTTCTACTGTTCTTCCTACCAAAAATCATACTATATCATACCCTTTACATTAGTTGACTAAATAAAATGTATGAACACTATAATGAATGCATTGTAATAAAAAAATATTTAACATTTAGCTACTATCTATACTTTCTATAGCAACTTAATTTCCTCTTATGTTGAGCATATGTTCTAAGATTCAAACTCAGATTCATAAAATAGTGGATTTTAAATTAAGGGTCAGATTTTTATGACATGTTATATTTTTGATTTCATCTTAATTTTAAATAATGCTTAATGAAACATACCATGTCTTGTGATACCCTGAACTAAAATATACACATTTGTTTTGCATATAAGTTCAGTTTTAGGTTATATTTCCATAAATTTGTAGGCATAATATATTCATAATTTGGTTAACATTACTTAAATAACTGTGCATTTTGTATTTCTTGTAAACACAATACTTATTTTGTATTTTACATTCAAGTTGTAATTATTATGTAAATATTTATGCGACAAGATTATTTTTGGATAACAAATCATATAATTTGATTGTATCAGCTTGAAGTGGTCTAATCAACCATGACAGTTTTCCTCGATCAGGAGTGCAAAAGAGCTATTTTTGAACGGATTGTCTATAATCCTGGCATACATTAAGTCTAATTTTGGAGGCATAATATCAAGTGCCCTGGCATACATTAAGTCTAATTTTGGGGCATAATATCAAGTGCCCTGGCATACATTAAGTCTAATTTTGGAGGCATAATATCAAGTGCAATAACACTTCTAGAAGCAGTTGGCTGACAAAGGTGCGATACTTTGGAACTTGTGAAGAACATTCAAATTGAGATAAAGAAAGGATGTGGTTAAGTTGGGGATAGTATCAAAACGGTATTTCTTTAAATATTGCAAAAAAAAAAAATCGTCTTTCAACATTGAACATTGTGTAAAATCAGACATTCTTAATGATAACGAATCCATCCTTGACTTAGGTGAGCCAACCCCATAGTGCAATGATTTTATCTCAAGTATGATTGAGTGACATTGTGTGATGTCAAACAAATTTTCACATGTTACAAAAATACTTAAGCCGAGGAACACTTAGGCAATTTGTGAATGACTTTTCAATTCATTGCAATGATACCAAAGATGGAGAATGAAAAGTATAGGCATGAATAAAATTGCTATGCATTTATTTATTTACTAACTACAAAATTATTTAAATTTTGCAGCTATAAATAAAATTTAAATGTATACATCTCTTCTTTAAATATGCTCGTAATACCTATTGAAGTTTTTCTAGAGAAAACCTAAATGCCTATTATTTATAGGCTGGAGATGTTAACATGTTGATGAACTAATTACTTTTATAGGATTTTATATTTACCAATACACTGAAGTCTCTTTATGATAATATTAATAACTATGAAATATGTAATATACATATATATATATATATATATATAGCATCACGTCTTACTAAGTGTTCAGGTTATATACATATATAAATCAAGTCTTTTGAAAGATATTTAGGAGATGAAATTTTATGATAAGTTTGAAGAGAGTAGTTTGTGATTTTAATTTTAATTAAAGATATGTTGGCTAATCTTTTTTAAGAATCTAAGAAAACTAAACAATCCCTGATTATTAAGTTACTTTCTTGATATAAGGTAAATTTTTTATATTTATAATAAATTATGGATTTGTTTTATTTTTAGGTTATAATATGGTATTTTTAAGGGCATATTTACATGCATATTTTGCGATTTTGTAGGTTATAAACATCCTAGCCCTAACAAAAAAAAATAATAATAATAAAATAGTAATGATAATACCTATGATCCATTATCCAGTAATAAGTCCGTGTCAAAGAGAGAAAAATTACTTGAATTAGTCCACTCAGACGTGTGTGGCCCCGTAAGAGTGAAGTCTCACGAAGCTTCTTATTTTGCATTGTTAAATGATGATAAGTCTGATTGGGTAGAAGTTCTTTTTCTGAACTATAAAAATGACGGGGATAAAGTTTTAATAATTTTCAAAGCATTAGAAAATCCAAACTTTACAGATGGACAGTGACCTGGAGTAATGTGGAAAAGAGTTCACAGAAGAGAAGATTATAGCAGGTACAAGATGAGAGTTTACGGTAGCAGAAATCCCAGAACAAAATGGCAAAGCCATGGGGATTGCATGCTGAATCTTGTTGGAGTCTGGCTTAGCAAAAAGTGTTTGGGTTGAAGCGATTGCCACAGCTGCTTACATCAGAAACAAATGTTCATCAAAACCGCTGGAAGATCAAAATCCTTACAAAATTTGGTGCGGTTTAGAACAAAAAATTAGGACATTTCAGAACTTTTGGTAGCAAAACTTATATACCGAATAAGGCTCTGAATAAAGGAAAGTTTGAGCCAAGATCTAAAGCAGGTATTTTTGTGGTATACTTTAAAGAATCAAAAGCGGATCAAATTTGGGATCCTGGGAAGAAAAGAACGGTGAGAAGTAGGTATGCTAAATTTTTAGGAAAGTTTGAAACTGTCGACATTTTGAATGAACATGATTAATCTGCAAACTTTGAACCTGCTTACTTATTTGTTGATAACCATGCAAAAGACACTATGTCTGAAGAAATTTACGGGTGCTTAGATAAGTTCCAAGAAAGTGATACCATTAATCTTAATCCTGAGGTTGATTAGACAACTTCAAATTAAACAATTTGTATGAATTTCTTCCAGAAAACTGAACCAAGACTGCACCATGATAGAGAATAAGAGGGGACCTGATCGACTTAAATTGATCAAAGCTGACAAGCTGGGAAGACTAGCCAAATCATTTAATTTGGTTGTGCTAAATTTCAAAAGTGCAAGCTTGGCATATCAAGAGGCAGTACATTCGTCAGTACAAGAAACCTTAGAAGGAATGTATACAGCAGAAAGGCCGAAAGCAATGGAAACTGAGTTTGAAGCGCTGACACTTAACAAGGCCTGGTCATTGATGTTACGTCTGAAAAATAAAGCTGTCATTAGCTGTTGGTGGGTACTCAGAACCAAATATGGAGCAGATGGTAACGACGAACACCACGAAGCTATATTGGTAGCAAAGAGCTATAAATTCAACATCCTGGGATCAACTTTCATGAAACTTTTTCAACAGTTGCTCGACTTAGCTCAATAAGATTAGTTGAAGCTCAAGCAGCCTAATTGACTATATAAATAGAGATCTTGATGATCAGGTGTACATGAAGCAGGCGGACCAGTACTCCTGAGATCTTTGGGCCAAAACAATTAGGCTTATATAGCGACAAGTGTGTCTGTTATAATACAAATGATGTTTGTCTCACTCTTATAGTGGTTGTCTATGTAGATGATTTAATTATAGCGACAAAAAGTGAAGACGCTTACACTATGTTTGAGACATGATACATCTCAAAACTTCCAGATGAAGGAGTTAGGAAAGCTGCACTACTGTCTTGGAATTGACTTCAAACAAGATGAGAATTCAAAGTCAGTCACTTTGTCGCAGGGATCCTAAATAGAAGACGTTAACTTTGAAATAGGAGATGCAAGACTGCAAGACAGTGAATACTTCATTACGTAGATGGGAATAGTAAGTTATCCAAAGCCATGAAGCTGTCTATTAATGAGGAAGCAAAGGAAACGAGTAAAGGTCCATACCAACAGCTTGTTGGTTCTCTGATTTACCCCGCAGTATCTACACGAGCTGACATTGCGTGTGCGGCGAGCTCCGTGAGCCAGTACAATCAGAAACCTGGGAAAGTACACTGGGTTGCAGTGAAAAGCGTTCTGCATTGCCTAGAAGGAACGAGCAACCAAGAACTAGTCTACAAGAGATCAAGTGCTGAACTGATTGAATATATGGATGCAGAATGGGGAAGAGCCCTTGATGATAGATCCCATACAGGTTACATTTTTCAAGTGTCAAGTCTGTGCTGTGACAAAGCACCCAAGAAAACAATCCGTGGCTCTTTTGAGCACTGAAGCAGCGTACATAGCTTTCATGGATGCAGTAAAAGAGACAGTTTGATTGAGAAACCTGTTAAAAGAAGTTGGTTTTTTGAGTGCCAATGCAAAATTGACCCGTGTTTATTGTGACACTCAAAGAGCAGGAAAGCTCATGCATAATCCAATATACCACTCTCATCCCAAACATATTATTGACATATGACATCACATCGTGGATGAAGCTTATGAACAAGGAGAAATCAACATGAGATACATTCCAACGAATGATATGATAGCTCATGTGATGACAAGAGCTCTGTTCTGACTGAGCCATCATAAGTGAATACAAGGACTTGGAGTGAGTGACATCAATATGTTAACACACATTTGAGAGGGGATGTTGTATATACTCAATAGACATTCTCCTAGTTATCAAACATGTGTTCTGTTGAGTTTAGGTTAGTGATGCCATGATACATGTGTATATTGCACCTTGTGGCCATTTTGTGTTTTCTTTTGTTTTTAGTGTTGATGCTCAGCTGTTTAGACTTCCTCTCAAGAATTAAGATGTGTCTTGTTTTATGCCAGAAAAAAAGTGTTGTATGGAAAATAAAATTAACAAATAATAAAAATAGAAACCATAATAATAATACCATCAATTTCTTTTATTTTAGTGCTGGCCAACATTCGTGAGACCTATGACAGGCCAGCATATAAAAGTACATGAGTACCTTATAAGCATGTATAATAACATAAACAAATAACTAAATAATGATAAATACTGATGAATAGTTACAAAAAAGAGGGGGGAAAAGCTAACGAGTAGTAAAAGCATAAGTATTTAAAAGGCATTAACAATAAGCAAACAAATAAAGCAGAATAATGTAAATTTAAATATTCGAGGCAGAACCTCTACAGGATAAATTAGCGATAAGGCAGTTTCTCAAATAACTCTCAGTTTGGCTTTCCTTTCATGATAAAAGTTGAATTCAACAAATCTAAAATTGGGACTACAGATAAAACGGCTAGTTATTTAGAGAAAACAATTTTGGATTACGAGAGGCCAGAGAACGGACATGAATACCTACATAAACAAGGGCAAATTTACAAGAAATGTTGCGATCGAAAATATTAAAAACAAAAGGGCATCACAATAAAATCTACTCAAGAAGAGAGTTTGGAACCCTAAAAGGTTTTTAGTTCTTTCATAATTATCATAAAATCAATTAGTAAAGAATTAATCATAGCAAGCAGTAACAGATTTTTGTTGAACTTTTTAACATGAGAGAGTCAGTTAAAGTAATGGAAATCCAAGCAACAGTAACATATTCTAACTTAGATCTAACCAGGGCAAAGTACAGACATAAAAAACAGTCAACTTTCTTGTAAAAAAGATAGGATTAGTTTTTCTAGTAAAAGATATAGATTTGGTCTTAGATTTATTAATAGCCATTCCGTTTTCAAGAGACCATTTTAAAATACCATGTAAGTTATGTTGTTTTGTAAGTATATACAATCTGAAATTGATTTGATAATTTTAAACAGTTTTTCATCATCTGCAAAGAGTAAATAACTAAATGAGTTTAAATATTTATCAATGCCATTAATAATCATATTATAGAGAAGAGGATCTAAATTAAAACCCTAAGGTATACCACAAGGGACTGAAAATGTATTGGAGGTGTGTAAATCTAATCTAATTTAGCAAATGATCTGTCACACAAATAACTGCTAAACCAATTTACTCATGAGTGAGATAGGCCAAAATTTCAAAATGTTGAGAGAATAATACTATGCTGACATAAGTCAAAAGGCTTACTTTGTTCAAAATAAATAGCATCAACCTAGCCTTGGGTTTGACTTGAGGGGTAACATGCCACAGAAATTTTACTATGTTTGTGACAGTATTTATTTTTCATAATGTCATGTTGATTTTCTGAGAGTTTATTCTTTAGGTGGTGGACGATATGTTTATGTATTAATTTCTCAAGAGTACTTAATAGAGAAATAGGTACATGATTACAAACATTTGTTCTTGCCTTTTAAAAAAAAAATAGTTTGAGAGCAGATTGTTTCCATATAATAGTAAAAGTTTCATTTGACAGGCTAATGTTAAAGAAATGGGCTAACAATAGACTGAAAATGTTGGCACAGCCTTTAACAATAAATCTTTGAATTCCATCTGTCTCGGCACATCTAGAACTCAACTTTTTAATAGTATTAGCAACATCCAAGGGCGTCTTGTGGCATGGATATAAGGACACACTAGTTTCTATAACAGGGTAGGGTAAGACAGGCAAGGCTGAATTATACACTGAATGACAGTAGGTCCCAAACTCATTTGCAATTAATAAAGGCTTCATTATAACCTTCACCATCTCATGTACTCTATGTGCTCCAACTCTTGCCGAGACAACTTCATTTCTAATCCTGTTTCTCCTTGTGACAGCTAGCATGATTCTCAAAAACTTCATTCCCATGATCTACACTTTGTTGGTCTCTATTAAATCCAATATTCATGTTTTTGCTGCATATATAGATAGTTATGAGTACAAAGTATGGCCTATATATCACTTCTTTACACTTCAAGAGCCCATGTCTTTTTCACAGCAGGTCTCCTTTGCAGCTGTAGAATATTTATATTTTATACCTACTGTTAGGTCCGGATCATAATTTGACACTTCAGTTCTTAAACAGTCCATTAGATTAGCATCTGAAAGGCTAGATCTATAATTCATTTTCACAATTTTCACCATGAAGAATGTTGATTCACACAGAGAAGATGATCCAAAATATGATTGCTAAGATATTCAGCAAAGGAAATGTTGTGTGATCAACTTGTTTCTAGAAATGTTTGTCTCTATGGCAAGCCTTGGAGGATATGTTGTTCTGTAGTTTCGAAATCTCCAATTCTAATTCTTCAACATTGGTTTTATACATTTTATTAATATATTTGGCAATGAAAGTGATATACATGATATTGAATGGATTTTCAAAAAAATATATCATCAACTCAATTTCACAAAACCGTGAAAATCTTTGATTGAATATATCACCCAGCTTTTCTATGTATCCATCATATAATTTGTTATCAAAACAACCATTTCTTGCAATTTTTAACATGTTTGTAAAATGTGTCAAAACATTTTGTCTATTTTTTATTTTCAAAGGGAATTTAATTTCAGTATGAATATCTTGGTGGGTGCATGCAAAAGGTCTGACATACGCAGGTGCGGGGTTGGCAATCCTTGCTGTAGCTTTTCCTGTAAACATCTTTAGTTAGACAGAAAAGAAAAAAAAATCTTTAAAAGCACATCCATCTTTCATAATAATATTATTTTAGACTAGAAAACTTAATTCATGACGTTCATGAACAAAATTTCATTTCATGAATAATTATCATTAAGTTTTCTAGGCCCTTTGACAAAATGAGGTCATTAGGACTTGCATGAATTCTATGACCTTTAGCCACCCTTTTAATGCAAGTGAGAACACTACTTGCCAAGATTGTGTTTGAAGCATCATACTTTGCCTACTTCTACATAAATTAAATTTTTATTAAGCCAGAATTCCAACCCAAAATCTTTCCTGAGTGCTTGATTAGAGATTCAAATACAATCCTTTAGGCTCTAAACCATGGATGATATGCTCACGATTTATAGCGGCACGTTTCCTTAAAGGGCGAGAGATCAACATTTGTTATATAGAGTTAGTTCATGTTGCACTTAACATAACGCATTGCATTTGAAAATATATTTACTGAAAATTTTACTAAGAGCAGATAAGTTAACATCAAATTATATCATTTACACTGGTTATTGTTTGCCTAATTTTGATGACACAAAAACAAATTAATTTGTCAAGTTTTCAAGATCAGGATGGAACTTGAAAGCATCACCTTCAACCATAAAACCCCTCACTACATTTTTTAAAAGTAGAGATGTATCAAATCCACTATTTTACGAATTTGAATCTAAAATTTACCTTTAAATCCCAATTTTCAAATCCAAATATTGGTAAAAGTTATGAACATAAGAGGAAATAGAAATATGATGAAATAATAGAAAAAATAGTATTTTTTTTAGCACCGCGTCTTACTACCCGTTCAGGTTATATGCTTAATATACGTAACTTTATATTAACATTCTTTCTTATAATCCATTCATTAGAACATTAATACATTCAGTTATGTGTTAAATTAGTGTTCTGAGGTCTGGTTGTTAAGTTCATCCTATGATTAAAAAATTGTTTTGAGCCGCCAATAAGCATTTTTAGAGCTCTAAAATAAATTTCAATGGAAAAACTGAAATATATATATGTTTAAGGATTTGAGTCACAAATCCTAAATGTTATCAAATCCTTTTGTCTCGAATATCCTTAAGGATTTGAGATCCCATCCCTATTTAAGAGTATTTTTTTATGTTTAAGTTGACGTTTATAAGAAAACCAAAATGCTATGTATGCATGTGAATTACAAACAAACCTAATTTAGAAGAGCCCAGCAGATACTAAACCCCAACACTATTGCCAGAAATTTCAATTTTCTAGTAATAATATAAATATTACCTGCATCTGTCATCACATGCATCATCCTCGTAGTAGTTTGATTTGCTGGTAACAGGGAGGTCAGGGTTCAACTCTCCTCAGGATGTAGTGAGGCTAATTTTCCCTAAATGGTTTCACATAGATGTGGGCACATTTTCTCTACATTTTTGTTTGCTCTCCCTATTTTATGAGTGTAAAAATGTGGGTATCAAGGATTGGTAGTCAGAGACGTTGCAAAAAAAGTCAACATTATAATAAACTGCCCTATAACTTATTTCAGTCAATATCTTGTCTGCCTATTGAGTTAAGGGTTCTGGTTTCAATTTCTGGCATGGCCGAAAAATGTCTCGTTGCTGAAATATGGGTTCCCCCTTTCACAGTGATGCAGGGTGTTGTGTTTGTTTTAGATTTAGGTCAGTTTATAGGTTGTGCACTGATATATCAGTCGGTTCAGAGACTGCATGTTAAATACGTTAGATACAAATTATGTATAATAATTAACTATTTTAGGCACTACTAGTAATATTATAATAGACTTCTAGATGCATGGTTCTAGAACCTCCCTAGATCATACTAGTGAGGGGCCCTCTACTTTAGGCAGGGTGAACTCACCTGCATCCTCCCGCCAACATTAGAGTTGGTGGGCGAGACCCCTAGTCGCGGGGGTCGAGATGACCTCGAGGGCATATGGAGGTCAGGTGAGCCGGGAGAGGTGACCAGCACACTGGGCTTGTCTCTCCGACCCTCGTATACATCTATAACACAAGGGAACCCATACATATCATTGCTGCCAACCTCGAAGATAAAAGGAAGCGATGATCACACAGCAAAAGCAAATCAAGATTTCAAAAATTTATTCCTGATGTTCATATTAACATTCTTTATCAAATAATATTTAATGTAGATACATACATATAATTAAGTAGTAGGATATAAAGTACACAAATAAGTTAAGTGTATGAATAGTTACATTCTTAACAAATTTAAAACTTAGGTTTTTTATTATTGAAACTTAAAATAATACTCAGTAAAGTAAAAGTATTAATTAAAAATCAAATAAATATACATTTTTAATTCAAAGAAATAGAAGTAAAGCATATAAGAGTTATAGATAAGAGACATCTAACTGTATACAATGGGAACCATTGGAGAACAATCTATTTAAAACTTTTTTTAAAGGTCAATTTGTTTAAATTGGACACAAAAACAATACCTTATTTTGTTTGTACAATAAAATGTATGTCATAAATTATTACACTCATAAATTCAACTAATTTAGATATATATTTTAGACCACTCATGTGAAATTGTTATGTATAAATATTTCTATAATTAATGTAATAAAAGTAGTGAATAAAATACATAACATCAGATTACTTTAATATTAAAGAATATACATAACAGTAAACTAAAATGTCTTCTTCTGTGAACAAATTTTCTTTTCAAACATTAATTATAATTACTCTTCAAATACCAAAACATTATTCTGAAAGTGTTGTGTTGTAAGAAGTCATCGAATATTTACATAATTATATATAATGTATCATATTTAAATTTGGTGTATATTTGGTTAAGAAATACAGACAGCATGCTTGTACTGTAGAGGTATATTTTAGTTCCTTTAGTTCTAAACAATTTATTTGTACATTATGATATAAAATGGAGAATCGGAAGCAATTTAAACTGTAAGAATACAAATATACTATTTCAATTGAATCTGTGAGGAGAGGTAAAGTAATTAATTAATGTATACAAACATACATCTTAGTATTCTGCCAATTTCAAGTTGTTGCTCCAAAAATAAGAGGGGGTTAACACCAAATACACACATACAAATGATAATATATTGATATTTAAATTAAAACCACACAATGCAATAAGCAAATAAGAAATCACACAGAGACAAACATCATTATTAGAAAACAGTTAAGTTAAATTAAAGTAGAAGGAATACATAGCAACACTGACTGGCTCTGAAACACACTATGGAAGTCAAAGCATGCACAAACAAGTTTTGACCACTCCCCCCACTTTTAAATTCCCCCTTTCAGCTGATACAAACTAGCAGATACCAGCAACGTGGGATGCTACAAAGAGAAGCTGCATTAGTATGTACCCAAGTTGGACTAAAATGAATTAATCTATCAAGAGCATACTACAATGAGTTATTATTGTTTAAATTAAGAGATAACTAATATTTGTTTTATTAAAATAAAATCAGACAGATGAAAAGGAACAGGAGACAATGGGACAGGAGTTTGTAAAATATAGCTCACAGGTTAGCAGAAGTAAAACTTATTTATTGCATTTTACAGATTGCGTTTGCTTGATAAAGCCTTTTACTTAGTAAAACAACAAGTATACAAATATGTGTAGTTACAAGAAGTAAGGTTTTCAATAATTTAAATTGCTAAATTGATTTTAACAACTAAATAAAATTATCAAAATGATAAAAATAGCAATGCATACACAACATAAACACACTAATGACAAGGCAAATGCATGCAAATATTTTAAAAGTAGCAGTAAATCTACACCTTCTATGGATAAACACACGTTACAGTGATAACAACTTTACTAAATTGGATAGCTTGGTAATTTTTTGTTCACATTTAGTTGACTTCTTACAGCACTTAGATGAAATGAGTAAAAATATTAGTCAAACTTCCTTGACTGAAAATACTCAAAGTTGAAATTAAACGCATTCCCCCCCCAAAACAAATCTTAAGAATTTGTTGAACTTTTGTATTACTGTAAACTATAATTTTCAAAATATTCTAAATACAATTTTCTTTTCGAAAACATGTTTATAATTAGAAATTTTTCTTATTTCCTTGGAAATTCAAGTTAGGAAAATTTGACATTTTATTAATGGTTTTCCCTGTAAGTGGCATATTATTATTAGGTGCTGTTTATTTGACTAGTTCAGGACATTCAAAACAAACTAAACATCCATGGCATTTTTTTAATGGAAATATATTTAGGCTACTGATGTGGCCCCAACAATTACCATATCCTTAAAATGGAAAATGACACCTGGACACAGGAATAAAACCAAGGACCTTTGGCTTCTCACACCAATTCTCTACTTAGGCCCGCCACAAGGGACTGTTGGTACCGTGGTACCAGGCCTGGGCACAAGATCCAGATACACAAGTTTAAAAAAAATGTATAAGATGTAAAAAATAGAAAATAAAATATGAATGACAAGCAATAAAATGCCTATCCTTACTAAAGAATAGTGCATGCCCAGCCCACCAGATGGGGTTTCCTACAGAGGAACTTACTAGAATTGTTAGAATTATATAATTGATTTGGTCTAGTCTTGTCCTTCGTGTTAGAAGTGTTTGGAATGGCTTCTATAATTTTTTGTACTGAAACTAAATTTGGCACACAAAGAGTCGGGCATTAAATCAAGTTAAATTTAAATACTTCAACATGTGCATAACATTTCAGTGCTTTGTTAAGTTACATAATAGTTTTCATACATTGTAAAAGTGAAGTTTTAAAAAAATTGTACAAACCAAAGTCAAGAATTGGTGTATAAACAGGGAGGGGGGCACCCTCCACTTCTGGAAAGAACTTTTCCCCCTCCCCCAAATGGAATAAACTCCCCCCTCCCCCAAATGGAATAAACTTGCCCCCCTTTAGAGTTATTGCACTCCCCTTTGATATTCTCGAACATGAGGATGAAAGATGGTTTTGTATCAAAGGGGTCCAATTTTCAAAAATTTGTTGGAAGATGACCATTTCAAATAGTTTTTATAATAGGTATCTAATTCTAGGTGAAGGCCGCTCAAAATAGCTCTTATGGGAATTAAAATTTCAAAAGGTTTGTGGGGAAGGACTTAGAGACTTATAGAAGTTTTTTTTTTGTTTTTTCCCCCCAGATGAAGGCCACTGTAAATATTTTTTAGACATTTGAAGGAGGATGGTCCCCAGGCACATAAAAAAACCTTTTTATTTTGCTAAATTCCCCCTATACCAATAAAATTCACTTTACTGCTGGCACCAGGCCCGGATTGAGCATCTGGTTGAGCTAATGAGCTAACCAGGATCTGTCCCATGGACGTGCGGAAATCGGCCACTATGAACTACCATTGATACCACAGCCAACGATGACTTGGGAGTCTGTGAATTTACTTTACATCTATTACTTTTTCCAGCCTGTGGCCCGGTTCAGTTTTTTATTCAAGCCATATATTTAACACTACCAGTTTGCTAGGCCTGTTATAGCTTCATATGGCTTATAATCTAACTTAAGACTAGGACAGGCACAACATCCAGTCCCCAGTCGTTAATTTATCACTATGAAAGGGTAAACTCACATTTCACCAATGATAAATTTTCGGCCACGCTGGAAATCAAACCCGGGGTCCTTAGTTCAGTAGACAGACATGCTATCGACTGAGCTAAGGTGTTGAATAGTCTGTCAATGATCGCTCATAATAGCCAATAATTTTCACACATCCATCATATTCTGCCTTGAGCTATGAATGAAGAATGACTGAGCATAGAGTGAATCCTGGATGACTCAGTCAGAGAGAGCATTGACATCATTTATCAATTTACTAATATAACTTTTCTTTGGGTCCATTTAAACTTTAAAATTTATTAATTTTTTTAAACAGTTATATTTGGCTACATTAATACCCAATGCTGTTGACAGCAAGGAAAATGTATTTTAACTTTACGTTTTTAGCAACTTTTAGCAAAGATTGGCAACTATATGGAATTTTTTTTAAAACCTAATCAATATATTCTAGGTTCACTCATGTGTTCTAACCACTAGGTAATGATACTGTTTTGAACCCCTCTCATATGTTCAAAAAGTCATGGATGAAGTGTATTTTTCTTTAAAAAAATGGATATAAAGTTTCCTTTTAATACTTCATCCATAGAGAATCATGTGTTTTCAGAAGTAATTTCAATACACTACGTTTTAAAGCTTTCTTTCTTTAAAAGACTCCCTCCGTTGTATTTGAAAACCAGGTGATGAATGAGTTGGCTGCCTTTAGCCAATGGGAAGCTAGCCTTCACAACATCAGGTTGCCAGGAGTTCTCCTATTAGTTAGTTTTAACACTGGTGACAAGGAGTACAAGAAGCAAGGGGTAGGTCATATATAAGCAGCTTTTGCGTATAAATCCAGACAGAAAAAAAAATCGTTATCTCAACAGAAAAACTAGTAATATCACATGAAACATAGTAATTTTCAGAGATAAAATCTCAGTTTGTAACAGCACTAATTCTGGCTTTCCGCGTCAGTTCGTAAATGAACAAAAACTGTATCAATGTCAACTTTATAATAATGAAAATGCAACTAATAAAATAGATAGTGTACAACATTAAATCTCTAATAATTTCAACAATTAACCAATCAGTAATCCTACAGTGAGAAACCTAAGATTAAATTGTCATAGCCGTGTGATAAGTACATAGTAAGGCATGCACGCATCGTCATCAGCATAAAACCTGATATCGTTATAATTACTGCTCAACCCCAAGGCATATACGGGTCCACATTAATATAATCACACATCATCATCATCATTCAAAAACCGATATCACTATAACTATGTGTTAATTTTATGCGTTTGTGATGAGTAACAAAGGTATAGCGCCAGAATACAACTAAGTCTTCCCAAACCTTCTACTGGACAGTTATAAAAATACATATTAAAGGTGAGTTTGAAAACAACCTCCAAAGATATAAAACTGACATAAATATTTCTTACATAGAAAAAATATTATATTTCTTTGCCACTTTCTTTAACATATTTCTGTAGTTGTCATCAGCCCTTTGATATCCATTTCACTTTGTCCCTTCGCTTAGTGGTACTTTTGTGATTGTATGTGAGCAGGTATTTTCATAAAAACTATTCAGATATTAAACATCTTGCCTTAGCCTACTACTTGTATTAAAAAAGTTTACTAATTTTATTTGCAAAATGTATAAAATCATTAAAGGCAAGTCGAATATTAAATTAAGTAATATATTTAAATTAAATATAAATGGCACTACAACTTTTTACTTAGTTAGCTATACTGTAAAAACTATTTCATATATAAAGAATACAAAATTAAATTAAAAAAAAAAAAGTAAAAACTACCCATACAGTGAAATCTGCCTTAACAAAAATCTCTGAATTGGGGATTCTTCTTTATAATGAACAGTTTAAATTTCCTCGGCGAAATAACATCAGATCTTAAAGTGAAACAACTTCCCAATAACAAAATTTCTCAATAACGAATGCAAACACTGCTAGACAGGCATATTCATGCATATAAATCTCTTGGGCAGTATACAAAATTTGAGAAGACCAGTGAATATAGCATATTTTACTGTAGGCAGTCCCACCTTCCCCCTCTATAGAAAGTTTCTAAAATAGCCTAGGTAGTCATGACTATGGTACTTTAAGTTCGTACCTCCCTCCCCTTCCGAGCTATCAGTGGGGGTTGTCCCATCAGTTTAGTCTGTGCTCTTGCACACATATAATCCTAGAGTACAGAAGGCATACTGTTCACATTTCATTTTATTTGTGTATTGTTCTGTGTATAATTTAATCTCAATATTTATCCACTTGTCATATTTATCCTGAATACAATACTATACAATGCAGTAATTAGATTGTTGTAGTTAATATCCACAGTATATAGGTTCATGTTGATTCAAGGATAGTGATGTAAAATATATATATATATTTAAATCACAACGGTATATACATATATTATATGTTCAAATAAAAGACACTTCTTAGTAACTAATTTTTTAAATCACAAACACTATTAATACATTTCCCTCTGTAAGCTTACAGGAATATTGAGTTAGTTATAGTTTTGAATCAGAAAACACCGTTTTGTGGAATTTGCTTGTTTGGATTATTTTACAATCATACAAGAGTATCAATAATTCAAGTCTTGAAAGTTCAAAGTTACCTTAAAGTTGAGCAAGTCAAAAATAAAATTATATATTTGTAATATAGTTGTGTGTTGTGAAACATGAAGAGGAGTCATTCATTGATAGTGGGTGTGTATAGTCACCAGTTTTTGTAGATTATGTTTATTTGGTTTTATCTTTTATTTTTCTAACACCACCTGTTTAGGCTATTTGGCTTATTCACATTTTCTTTTATTTAAATTAGTAATTAGTTGAAAAATGACATCTGGACACAGGAATTGAACCTGAGACTATTGACTTAACGTACCAATGTTCTAACACTGAGAACAGGATGAATCCTGGATAGCTGTGGTAGAGCAATGGTGCGCTAAGTCAAAGGTTCTGGGTTTGATTCTCATATTGAGGTGTCTTTTTCACTAATTTAGATTAATTGATTTGTAGTCTCATCCATTTGGACATTCCCTTAGTTACAACGATTTGCAAACTATGTGTTTGAAATTTATTGTTCTTTTAATTGTTTAGTGACTTTTCCAAGTGTTCTCTAACTCACAACTAGCCTTCACTGCTGATTTTTCCCATGTTACTCTGTATAGTCCGAGTTTTTGGTATTTAGAGGTAGTCTCAGTCCAATCCACCTCAAATTATCAAGGGTATACCTCCTACTTCAGCTCCAAGAATTTTCTTCTTTCCTTCAAGTCATCTAATATTTAAATCCTGCTTCTTTCTAAGCTCCTCTTTCCCTCAACCTTTCCTTCTATAACGTACAAAAGACAGTTCTTCCTTAGGATGTGTCCAATCCAGTTTGCTTTGCACCGATAAATCACATCCAAAGTGGTTAACTTCTCACACACTCTTCTTAGGACTTCCCTGTCTGTCTTCTCAAGTCTTTTCCAACACCACGTTTTAAAGCTCTCCAAGTATTTATGTTCCATCTTCCTAAAAATCCAAGTTTCTGCTCCAAATGTAGCATTTCATCAGTTTCTTCCTGAGTTCCAAACTCAACTTGCTGGTCAGCAGTAACCTCTTATTATTGAAAGCTTCTTTGGCCATTGCAATCCTCAACCTAATTTCCTTGGTTCATCCTTTGTCAGCAGACTTTCCAGGTACTTTAAATGCTCTATGTTTTCCAACTCCTGGTTTCCAATTTTAACTTCCAGCGGCTCTTCATTTTTTTAAATCCCCATCTCATTTGACATTTCAATGTTGATCTCCATGCTGTATCTTCTCCCTATCTCCCAAGCCGGTCCATCATTTCCACAACTCTTCCTTATTTCTGGTCAGCAATGCTAGATCATCTATATATTTATTTGTGTTGATTATGCTGAAATTGCCCCATCCCTCTAGGGCATCAACGATCAGCCACTTGCCATACAAGTTGCAGGTACTGGGTAGCAAACAGCATCCCTGTCTCACTCCTCTTCCTGTCTCTATGCTATTGGTCTCTCCATCATTCACCCACACCTTCACTCACTGACCTAGATACAGGTATGCAATCAGCCTTCTGTCCTTCCATTTGATGCCAATCTTTATGAGTATTTCCATCAGTTTCTTCCATTTCACTCGAACGCCTTTTGCTAGTTGATGAAACCAATGTTTACTTCTTCCTTGACTTTCAGCACTCTTTCTGAAATTATTCTCCACATATTGGTGGCATCTCTGGTTCCTTTTCCTTTTCTGAATACAAAATGGTCTTCTTACATCAAACGTTCTATTTTTTGTTCCAATCACCTGTTGAGTATTCTTGCCACAATCTTCCCCACATCAGAGATATTTTTTAACTTGTTTCTTCTTCTTTTGATCCACCATGATTACATCTAAAAAGTCCTTGGGTCATTCTCTTGTTTCATAGATCCTATTTATAAGTTTTATCAGAGCTTTTAATACATTGTTTACCAGTTTCTTCAGAAGGTCAGTCGGTATGTCATCATTACTAGCAGATTTCCTTCTTCGCGCGTCCTTTATGGCTCTCTCCACTTCACTCTTTAAAATGCTAGGTCTGTTTTTGTCTTCCTCTACCACTTCTGCTTCAATCTCTAAGTTTCCAGGTCAATTTTCCTTGTCGTACATTTCTTCTATATATCTTTCCCAAATCATAATAACCTCTTTATGATCCGTCACCCTCTGACCTTTGGGGGGGGGGTTACTATTCCTATTGTTCACACACCTTTGTTTTCATTCCCTCCCAGTTTCGTTGCTTTCTGATACATGAGGTCATACCTATCTTATCTTTGCAGTTCGATAATCTCATTGCATCTCTTCTCTATATAGTATTTCCTCGATTTGTATGTTTCTCTCCTTAGCTCGTTGTTTAACCTCGTATATTCTTCTTTGTTGACGTTTTTATATTTCCTTTTTCTTTCATTTTCCTAAGCATTTTTGTTGCTACCCAGGACTTTCATGGAATCCTCTTCACTTTCCTAACATTGTCATTTGCACCTTAAAAAAATTCTTAAAGCTATTCCACTTTTCTTCCGCACTTACTTTCTTCTATTACCTAACTTAACTTTTGTTCTAATGAATTTTTTTACCATGTCACTCTACCTTCTTAATTTTCCTTGTCCTACCTTGGTTTTTCCGTGCTTGTTTTGATGCTAGTTTTTCAATCATGTTTCAATGTATGTCACCAGTAGGCTGTGGTCCAAATTAATGTCGGCACTTGGCAATAACTTCACATCCTTCCCTCCATTCCTGAATCGCTGTTTAACAAGGATGTAGTCTAGTTGGTACCTGCTGATGTCTCCTGGGCTCTTCTATGTGTATAGTTTAGTCTTACATTTCTTGAACCAGTGTTTGTCACCACCAGGTCATTCCGCAGGCAGAATTTGATGAACTAAGTTTAGATCTAGTTTTTAATTGAAGTGGGAGAACTTTCATACTATTTCTTTGCCGAGAGATTTGAACCAAAATCAGTAATTAATGCTGAAAAGAAGAAACACCAGCTAAAGATAACATATAAGAAATATAAAGGACAACAGTTTTATTTCAAAATTTCAGTCTCACATTCTTAAAAATGTTAGTTAAACGCCTGGTGGCTACCATAAATTGAAGTGTTTTTTTTATGGAAATCAAAATTTTAGAAATTATCTAAATAAACCAATGGCGTATCCAGGTTCATTTAGAAACTGCTAATTAAACAGTTTGGAGGGTTTTATCCATTTATCATTTAGAAACGTGGTTCCCAATCAGTGGTCCGCGGACCCCAGGAGGGTCCGTGGCACCATTCACATAACAAAATCTAGCATTTACTTCTTCATCTAGCTTTTTTTCTTATTTTTTTTCTCGTTTTCTTTCCATTCAACACAAACACAAAGGCCGATGTAGACTGATTTAGTTGGCTAGGATCTTCCTCCCCCCTTCCCCCTCCATCCTGAGAAACAATGAATTAACTCTGCAAGGTCTGCAACTCAGTAAAATAAAATACGCCATCTCCCGCCATCCATTTGCTTCAACGGTGACATTATGCGTGAAAGCAGTACTGCTCATCTAGGGAGCTCTCCCTCCCCCCTGGCTTCAACTAAATATGGCTTTTCCACATCTGCATCTGATTGATTGACAGCAGCTAAAGCTGACCTTGCTGGTGTTGTACAAGTTTACAATGTCTAGCCGCCCAACAAGCAGTGCTTTGAAATTCGTGGAAACCCTCTGAAGTTTCAAAAACTTGTCCGATCTAAGACTAAAAGGATAGTGGGGTAACTGAGGAATGTAGTCCAACCAGTAAAAAAAAGAAAGCGTGGTTACAGACAGGATCTTAAATAGATCAATAAGTGATACAGGAGGAAGAAACAAAAGACGCTCAGGTTGATGAAGTTGTCAGGATTATTAATTTCATCAAATCTCAAGCTTTTAATTCTAGGATCTTCTCAAAATTGTATGAAGAAATGGAAAGACAACATTTGCAGATAATTTTGCATACAGAAGTGTGTTGGCTCTCAAGGGGGAAAATATTGAAGCGATTCTTTGAGTTACGGATTGAAGTACGACTTTTTCTGATGGAATCAAATTTGCCATGTGATCATTTGAACAATTTTACGTGATTGTGTTTGGTAGCCTACTTAGCAGACGTTTTCGCGTACTTGAACACTCTAAATACAAGCCTACAAGGTAGTGATGTGAAAAAATTTTATGTTGAAAATAAGATTGAGGCAGCAATTAGAAAACAATGGGTATGGGCAAGCTGAATAGAAGGTGGTAACCTCACTGACAGCCCAACACTGGAGATTTTTCCAGAGTCCACTGATGAAAAATTGCTACCAGAAACAGAATAGAACATCACTGAACACCTTCGTGATTTAGCAACTAGCTTCAGACTTTACTGCACCGAATCCTGAAAGCTCATGGAAAAGGAATCCTTTTGAATGTGGTAATGTACAACTTAAAGCTATATTTTCGGAAGAGCAAGATGCACTTGCTGATGTGACTTGTGATGGTTCATTGAACTCATTTTTAAATAATGTAGACTGGACCAATTCTGGGTGAAGGTTTTTTCCTGATAAGAAGTTAGGAGAAAAAGCTTTGAAACATCTTGTTCCTCTTTGTTCCATATATTTTTGCGAACAAACATTTTCGACATTTTGCTATAAGAAGAACAAGCATAGAAATCAGCTCGATGTTGTTGCAGATTTAGGATTAAAAGTAGGAAATATTGAACCTGATGTGGAAGGGATTTTTCGAGACAAAAAGAGGCATGATTTCTCCAATAACATTTAGGTTTAGAAGCTGTTCTACATGTCATAATTTGTTCACTTGTAATATATGTTATTAAAATTAAATTAGTTTTTCTTTCTAATTAAATCATTGTCATCTTTGTGTGGTAAAACAACAAAATTTATGATATCTTTTTTAGTATACCTATCTAAAATCCATTGCTTATTAGGGGCAAACACATATTTTCTCAAAAAAATTCCTTTGCAAAAGTAAAACTAACTACCATGGAGATATCCAAATTTTCAAAAGTAGGGGGTTCATGGCATGGCTTTTTTTTTCAAACAAGGGGTCCACAGTACTTAGCGAATTGGGAACCACTGATTTAGAATGTTCATTGATTTTAATTTTTGTTTTATTTTATAAATATTAAGTAGTAATGCAAAAGTAGGGAAAAAGAGAGGAATGTTTGAGGAGGTGCTAGGTAAAGAAGGATGGGGAAAGAAAAGCGAGGTAGATGTTGGCGTTATGTGTAAGAAATAAAATGAAAGTGGCAAACAGCTGGTATAAGAAGGAAAGAGAAAGCCGTATATGATCACTAGCTACAGTTGTGATGGAGAGCAAAAGTGGGTGATAGACTACTTTCTTATGGATGAAGAAATGAAAAGGCAAACAAGGCAAAGGCATCAAGGTAATACCAAGTGTGTCCTTAGATAGTGACTACAGGTTGTTGGTGGCAGACATAAAGGAATAGGAATGTAGGAGAAAGGTAGTAAAACAAGAAAGAAGAATGAAGTTGTGGAAGCTAAAAAATGAAGAGGATAGAGAGCTGTACCTAATAAAGGCAAGAAGATTAATACCCAAGGATGAGATGCAAAGTGTAGAGGTTGAATGGCAAAGGTTTAAGAACAGTTTGGTAGGAGCTGCAGAGGAGATATGTGGGAGGACAAGTAATAAGATGAAGTGGAAGGAGACACCCTGGTGAAACGACAGGGTGAAGGAAGCAGTGTAGGAGAAGAATAAAGTATTCAGAAGGAGTTTTACGAATAAGAATGAGGAAACAAAGGGAGAAAATAGGGAAAAGAAAAAAAGAGCCAAGCAAGTTGTACGGAAAGCCAGGAAGGATTGGATTCAAAAAAGAACAAAAATGCTGGAACGGAACCTGGAAGGAAGTAAGATGGTGTTATATAGACAAGTAAGAAACAGGAGGAGAGAGAAAATACAAGAATTTTGAATGATGGATGAAGAAGAAAGAACGTTGAAGACAGGAAAGGCAGAAAAGGAACTATGGAGGAGATATTTTGAGAAAATGTTCAATTCGGATGAGGAAAGAGATGAGAGTGAAGCAGAGGAGCATGAAGAAATAGCAGAAGATGAGGAAAGAAGAAAAGGACACATTAAAGAGGATGAAACAAGGAAAAGTACCGGGTGGGGATGAACTAAACGTGGGAATAAGAGCTGCAGGTGAAGTAGGTATACAATGGTTATACAGGGTGCTGAGAGTCATTTGGAAGGAGAACAAGGTACTGGTAAAAGGGAGTTATAATACCCATTTTCAAGAAAGGAGATCGAAAGAAGAGTACAAATTATTGGGGGATAACGCTGATGTGCCAATGTACAAAAATATATGAGAAAATACTGGGAAAGAGAAAAAAGAAATAAAATGAAAGTAAGGTGGAAAGAGGAACAGCACGAATTTAGAGAACTGAGGTCTACAAAAGACTTAATATTTACCATGACAGCTGATGGAAAGAAGGTATGAATAAGGTAAAGACTTTGTAGTGGTATTTATGGATGTGGAAAAGGCATATGATAGGGTGGATAGAAATAAAGTTTGGAAAGCGATGGAGGAAACGAAGTGGAAATAGGAGGTGTAATAAGAATGAAAAGCATGTATGAGGATAAAAGGAGTTGTGTTAAGATACAGAGTAGAAGGACAGAGTGGTTCCAAATATAAATGGTGTGAAGCAGTGGAGTGCCCTTTCACCATTACTATTTAAAATAGTGATGGAAATAGTCATGAGCGAAGTGGCATGAAAACTCGGGAGGAAAGAATGAAAGCCATGATGTTTGCTGATGATTTGATGGTATGGGATGAGAAGGAAGAAGAAGTACATGAACAAGTACAAGAATGGAATGAGGACGTTAAAGAAGGTGGAATGAAATATAGCATAGAAAAGTGTGAAGTGATGGTAATGACAAGGAAGAGGATAAGGCCTAGTAAAGCTATAAAGTTGAATGGAGTAGAGTTGAGAAAAGTGCAGAATGTAAAATACCTTGGAAGCATGATTGAGGTGAAAGGTGGAAGTAGAGAGTATTTAATGAGAAGAGGACAGCAGGGAGAGTTGTTCTATAGCTGTGTAGGAGACCTGCTATGGAGAAGGGAAGTCCCATTGAAGTGTTGTACATAGCGTACTTTGTACCCATTGCCACATATGCAGCAGAAACAAGGACATTGATTGTAAGAGAGATTTGGAAAGTGGAGGCCATGGGAATGAAGTTAGTGAGGAGCATGTTAGCTGTCACGAGGACAAACAAGATTAAGAACTAAGCTATTCAGAAAAGAGTGGAGGTACAAGGAGTATATGAGATAATAGAGAAAGCAAGACTGAAATGGTGTGGGCATGTAAAAAGGATGGAAAAAGAGAAGATGCCAGAGAAAATTTTGTCAATAAAGTATGTAGGAAAAAGACTGAAAGGGAAGGCAAGAAAGAGATGGGAGGAGCAGATAACAGAAAAGTTCAAGTGAAAGGAGAAGAATTGAAGAAATTAAAGGAGGTTAAGAATGGTGGAAGGATAGAGGAAGATGGAGGCTTCTTACTTAACTGATCTGGCTACAAGCTGGAAACAGTTGATGATGATGTTGATGATTATGATTATTTTTTAAATATATAATTTTGTTAACTCCTGAATATGCCAATTACTTGTGAAATAACATTTAAATAAATTAAAACAAAATATTAAAGTTAAATACTAAAACATTAGTACAATTTAGAGGGTTGAGAATTTTTTTTTAAGTGAAAATTTACAAGATGAATACAGTATAGCTATGTTCATGAATTATATAACACTTTTTTTTACCTACACATTAGCCATTTTATAGCACTAAATTGTTAAATTTAAAGTAAATAATTTTATAATCACAGAATAACTATCTTATAGTTTAGTTTGATAAATATAATATATTTGTGTCGGTGCATTTTTTTAGATGAATTTATTAACATTTTGATTACCTTTAAAACTGTTTCTCTGCCATTTATTATATTTTAAGGAACACTAAAGTCTGTTCACCGTAGGAATTGTTTTCTGAAAGGCCTTTTTCCCTACCTGAACTCAATTATATAGTAGGATATTGGTAGGAAAAAAGACCTTTCAGAGAGTAATTCCTACCGTTAATGGAGTTTACATTGATTTTCTTAATCATTACCACTAAATGAAAATGATAACTAAAATAAATGGTAGCCTACAACATAATTGCACAAACTTTCTCATATTTTGTATTATAGCGTCAAAGAATTTTTTTTAAATACACATAAAACTAAACACATCATCTTAATAATCACACTCTCTATATATATATTAAACGGAATTTTTCAAATATATTTTACAAAATTCAAATTTTTTAAAATAATTTATTTGTAAACTAAGCCTAAAATTATTTGTTATTTGTAAAAATAAAAACATATTTTTATATATCATTAAAGATTATTCACAGATTCCAATTTTTAATTCAATCTTGAAGGTCAATTTCCAAAACATTCAAATTTTCTATAATTCGTTATAAGTAAACAAACTTCCCTTAAATTAACTTTATTTTAGATAAATAGAGATACATTATATATGATATGTAAGATAGTCCCTCAATACCAATTTTGAACTAAATCACTAAAAAGCAATTTTTTTAAATATTAGAATTTAAAAAACCCATCATTAGTAGATGATGGCCAAATTTTCCCCCTAAAATAAGTACACAGATTTATTTGTTGTTCATGTCGCACACTACCCAGATATACATTTTAAACAAAATTGTTTTAGCTATTTTCAAAATAATCCTAATCTTCAATAGTCACTCCTTTGTCCAATTTTTACCCAAAACAAAGTATAGAGGGTTATTTGCCATGTCAAACACTCCTAAGAAATCCATTTGGAACCAAGAAATTATGATCATTTTAAAAATATTTATAGTTTTAAAAAAATCAGTTATCAGTAAATTACTCATAAATGTGTTTTTACCCCCAAAACAAATATACAGTATTAATTTTCATGTAATACATTCCCAAGATATCTATTTGGAATCAAATCATTAGGGCATTTGTAAAATATTTCAAGATTAGTCATCAGTAAACTACCCTTCAACGAACTTGCCCAAAAATCAATTATATAGTGCTATTTGTCATGTCAAACAAATCCAAGTTATGCAATTTAAACAAGATCGTTTGGGCCATTTTTGAAAAATTTGGAATTCAAAAAAATTACCCAGTAAACTACCCTTAGTTGAAGGGCTAGCAAGGCCTAAGCCAGCCAATCATTTCGGGGAGGGGGGGGGGAGGGTTTGGCGGGCACATCCCCCAATTGCTGGAGGCTAGAAAAAATTCTAAATGATAAAACAGTTCTAGAAGTTATCTAAAATGTTTTTTATGGTAAGTTAACCCCCTAACTGCCAAAGACCAGGAAAAATTCTAAATATTAAACAACTTTAGAAGCTATCTGAAGTGTTTTTATGGCAACATAACTCCTTAACTGTCAAAGGCTTGAAAAAATTCTAAATAGTAAACATCTCTAGAAGCTCTCTGAAGTTTTTTTTTATGGGAACATAACCCCCTTAATGCTGAAGGCAAGGAAAATTTTTAAATATTAAACACTTCTAGAAGCTCTCTAAAGTGCTTTTTATGGTAACACAGTTCCCTAATTTGTACTTGTACCATAATTTTGATAAATTTTTTGAACCATAGAGCCATATATATTTTTTTCATAAAATTTTGGGGGGTTTTAAACCCCCAAAATTGCCCCTGACTACGGCCTTGAGGGCTGGGGGGGGAAGTTCTGTGGTACAACACTATTATATACAAATATCAAGGTTTAACAAAATCCATCAAACCCTTTTGAATCTGTGGCCAGGGACAGACAGAAGACAGACAGACATGGGGACATAAATAATTGTATAATCCACTTTTTTGGGTTCATGCCCACAAAAAACGTAAAAGTAAGTCAAAATCTTGAGATCGATTTTCTCAAAATCACAGTACTATCTTTCGACATGAGAAAGTAAAACTGTTTTGTTTGAATTATTATTTAAGTAATAACAGCTAAATAAATTAGGTTTTTTTTAGCATGGAATTTTATTACCTGTTTGGGTTATTCACTTGATTTTGTTTATTGGTTTGGATAAGGGAAGAGGTGAAGGGAATAAATGACAAACTTATGAAGGTGAAAGTTGGAATGAAGGATAGGACAGTGGAAGTGGTACATGTGTATGCCCCAGAGGTGGGACGAGGAGGAGTTGGCAGAAGACCTGTAGAAGCAAATGAGAGGGCAGAGTGAAATAGTCATGGAGGACTTAAATGCCTTTGTTGGGATGGATAGGCAAGGGTATGGAGTAGTACTAGGAGCAGATGGCTGAGGTACTATGAATAGGGAGGGTGAGAAGATGCTAGAATTGTGAAAGAGGAATGGATTGCTAATAGGAAATAAGTGGTTTAAGAAGAGGAGTCATAAGGTAACGTGGTACATTGTTGATTGGTCAAGGAAGCCGGTAGTGGACTACATATCCGTAGCTCCTAAATATGCAAATGAGGAAGGGTATGACAGATGTAAAGGTAATTCCATATGAAGCTTTAGACAGTGACCACCAGCTGCTGGTAGCAACCCTGACAGGAAGGTAAGGAAGGATAGCAGTAAATCAGTAAAGGGGGTTAAAGCTATGGAAGCTTAAAGAGGAATAACTTTGAACAGAGTTCCAGAGAAGAATTAGGAGCAGCCTTCCAAGGGATGAAACCAAAATAGGAGAGGAAGAAGGGGAAGATTCCAGATGGCATTGATGGACACAGCAGAGGAGGTGTGTGGAAGGAGAAGATGGAATAAAACACCTTGGTGGAATGCTAGAACAAAAGAAGCAGTATCCAAGAAGAACAGAGCCTTTAGAGAGTGGTTCAAAGAAAGGACAATGGAGGTAAAGGAAGAATATAAGACAAAAAGGAAGCAAGGATGGTAGTGGAGAAGTAGAAAAGAAGTTGGATGGAGAAGTGTACGAAAATGATGCAGAAGGACAGTATGGGTAGTAAGAAAATGCTGTATGGAATGATCAGGAGTAAGATAAAAATTAGAGAGGTACAGATTGGAATGGTAGACAACAATTAAAATGTGGTGGTGGAAAATAAGAACTTAATGAAATTCTGTAGAGAGAGTGTTGAGGACCTGCTAAATGCTAACGCAACCACGGAGGATGAGGGCGACGATAAAGTGAGCATTAGCCAGGAAAGTGTAAGGGAACTAACCTGGAGAGAGGTGGAAGTGGCAATTAAAAGTATGAAGGTTGGAAAGGCACCAGGAGTTGAAGAAGTAAGTGTGTAAATGCCGAGAGCAGCAGGAAAGGGAGGACTACAGTGGCTGTATAAAGTGATATGAGTAATACGGAACGAGGGCAAAAGTCCCAGAAGAGTGAAAGAGGGGAATAATAGTACCCATCATCAAGAAAGGAGATCGTAAGAAGTGTGGGAACTACATGGGAGTAACCTTGATGAGCTACTGTGCAAAGGTGTATAAAAAAAGATTAGCTAAAAGAATTAGTGAAATAGTAGATGGAGGATTGACAGAGGAGCAATATCGCTTCAGACCCGGAAGGTCAACAGTTGATCATATTTTTGCTGTGAGACAGCTGCAAGAGTGACACTATGAGTATGGAAAAGACCTGCTTATGGTCTTCCTGGATGGTGAAAAAGTGTATGACAGTGTGTGCAGAATAAGAGTATGGAAAGTACTGGAGAAGAAAGGAGTGCAGGATGTGACAGTAAACAGAGTGGAGAATAGGCACAAAGGTAGTGTGAGCTGTGTGAAAGCGGGAGAGGTGAATACAGATTCGTTTGAGTTAAATTATTTATTTATTTATTAGCACCGCGTCTTACTAACCGTTCAGGTTGTACGCACTTACGCTAATGTGCAATGGTAGGGTGATTGTGAGATGAAATGGAGGACCTACAGTTTAACGTGGAATCCGAACCACGGTGGAGGCCTGGCATTCCTCACATTCACAAGTTGTGATTAACCCTTTGAGTGCCAACGTCGCTCAGAGCGATGCACGAAATATCTGCTAAACTTGCCAGCATCGCTCACAGCGATCCCATGTTTTTGAGCTCTTAGTTTAGTATTGAGTCAACAGATAGGGTAGATTTTATTTCCACTGCATTCTCGTATGTTCAAGCTACTTTTATTTGTCTTTGCGATATATCGAACCTGAAAATTATGTTATAACTTTTTACTTTATGAGTTTTATCTTTGGCCTTGTTTGTAAACATGGCTACTAAGAGGAAAGCTGTGATTCGAGACACAGAAATACTTGCAATATTTATTGAGAGCTCAACCCAGAGTGATCAATTTGTTTGTGATTCTGAAAGTACTGATTCTGAATTTGTAAATAATGAAACTGAACAGGAATTTTATTCTAATGAAAGTGAAAGATCGGAACAAGTAGGATTGACAGCTGTCCGTCATTGATAACACGAGTATGAATACTAGTTATTTCTAAAGGGATGAAATAAATCTTGAAGATCAGGATAATCCACCCCAACCTCTTCATATTTATGCAAAAGTACCAGGTTTGAAGTCCCCTTACCATCCGTCCCCTTCTGATTACAACCCAATTATTTATTTTAGACTCTATTTTACTATAACCCTGCTACAGTTGATGGTCACAGAAACAGCTGCTATGCATAATCCAATTTTAGCGTAAAATCTAAAGTTAGTTTTTTTTGTAAATTTTGTCATTTACTCAGTTTTTTATGTTCTTTTCAGTGATTTATTCTATTTCAAGCTATTTAAATTTTCAATGCTTAAAAATTAATGTTAAATAAAACAATAAAAATTTTTTTTTAAATATCTTGGCTAGTGATTTTTTTATTATATTTAAAAATTAAAAAAGTATATGTATAATTATATCATCGGATTGGCAAGCATGTTAGCTAGTTTATGTAAAAATTTGAGTGCAAGAAATTCAAAGACTAATGAGTTATTAAAATTTAAACAAACTCCTGCATTTTTCAGGAAAATAGCTTGGCACTTTTAGCACATTTTATTGTCATTTCTCTTGGCACTCAAAGGGTTAATACACATCTTGTCAGAGGTGAAGGAAGGGTTTGGCAATCAGATAAATCTGTGCCGGGACAGAGGATTGAACCCCGGACCCTCAGCACAGAAGTCTGATACCTTATCCCTAGACCACCAGGTCACCCGTTTGAGTTAAAGAATGGTCTGAAAAAAGGTAGTGCGCTATCACCACTACTTTTCACTATTGTTATGGACTAATTCCTGAAGGAAGGGGTAGACAAAATAAGGGAGGGAAATATGACCGGTGTTTGCAGATGACCTGATGGTGTGAGGTAGTGAGAAGAAAGAAGTACAGAAGAAGCTGGAGGTTTGAGAAGAAGTGGTGGAGAGGAACGAAATGAGGTTTAATATAAGGAAGAGTGAGATAGTGATCACGACAATGAAGAACAGGTATACAACTGTCGTGACAGTGAGAGGGGAGCAAATGAAGATAGTAAAAAGTTTAAAGTACCTGGGGAGTATTGTAGAGTAGAATGGAAGAAACAGGAAAGAAATAAGTGAGAAAGGAAGGTAAGAGGAGGCATTTTTCAGGGGTGTGAGGAGCCTGATTTGGAGCAGGAATATGCCAGACAGGTTCAAGGGAGTGATCTACTATACCTATTACCTACCAATATTTATGTACACTGCAGAAACATGATAAAAGCAGAATGCAGGAGAGTGAAATGAGACTTCTGAGAAGCAGGATTGGCGTGACAAAATATGACAGGATGATAAATGCGAGAGTAAGAGGAATAGTAAAATAAGAGCCAGTCCAGGATCAGAAGAGGGAAAGGATGCCCAGTAGGATGTTGACTATGTAGGTGAGGGATAGGAGGCTGAGAGGAATACAAAGGAACATATGGCTGAAGGGAGTAAGGAGGAGTGTGGAGGAGATAGAAGAGGACTGGGCCAGGGTGGATGGAGAGAGGTGGTGGGAGAAATGGAGGTGGAGAGGCTTATGTTTCAAACAGACCCAGCCAGTGGATGTTCATGATGATGATGATGAGTATGTATATCACACCTGGGTTATCATGAAGTAGGGCTGAGGAAGGGGCATAAAAGGAAGTGCATCCATATTAGCAGAGAGAGATGATGGAAAAAACATTCCCAGTGCATACAGATGAGATTCAAACCTCAACCTCCCGGTCAATGGTAACCCAGTGCAGTATGAGTCCAACACCTGAATCCTTTATGCCACTGGTGAGGGTGGATGTTTTTAATAATTCTGATTTAAGTGCAGTAGTTTTGACTGTTTGCTTATTTTATATGTTATAGTTTTCATAAAATAGACTCTTTGATTAAGTTATTTTACATTCATTACTGTTTCCAGCCTATGGTCTGGGACAATTGTTTATTCAATATATATACTATTTTCCACTACCGGCTTGCTAAGCCTTATAATCCGACTTAAAATTAGGGCAGGCACAACATCCAGTCATTGGCCGTTAATTTATCAATGTGAAAGGGTAAGCCCACATTCCACCAATGATAAATTTTTCAGCCATACCGGGAATCGAGCCCGGAATCCTTAGCTTAGTGGGCAGACACGCTACCGACTGAGCTAAGGTGTCGGATTCTTTGATTAAGTGTATAGATGAATCTATTTATTTAAAATAAAGAAAAATATATGCATATGGATTTTATTTTCTTCTGACCTAAGGGGGATTCCCCAGTAAAATGAGTGATAAAGTTACCTTTGTGTGTGGGTGTTGGGGAAGATTGGGTGTGCCTCCAATGGGCCTGGGCGGTGCGGCGGTTTCCCATCGACCTTGAAACTATCAGCTCCACTTGAGGTTCTTGTTTGGATTCGGCGATAATATCGTAAACCTCCTGGAAGCTTTTCCCTTGCAAGGATCGGCCATTCCATTCAATGACCTCATCCCCTGAAATGAAATGAAAGTTTGCTGAACATCCCCAAAGAACAAGTAGAAAATAATTACACTGCGGGTGATAATTAATTAAATATAAAGTTTATAAAACAAACTATTCAGTTAAACTCAACAATATTTTAATAACCTTAGCTAAAGAAAAACTATTTTTAAAACTTAAAATATAGCCTATACAAGACAACACAAGAATATATAGTAATAAAAAAGGCCATAGAAAGAACTTCATTATAATATAATAATAATTATTATTATGTATAGAATAAATGAAAATATGGTGATTTATAAACAATAATGTGATACTATTTTAGCAAAATTATAAACTCTGTATTTAACAAAATGTGTGTTTAAAAGCATGTGTGTGTTTTTTTTTAAACTTCGGCTGTAAGGGAAAAAAACATTTGATGACACAACAAAAGCTCCCAAAGTTAATTGGACATGCAAACAACTATCACGCAAATAAATTTGTTAAGAAAATAAAAAGTATAATATTGCACCTTCACATTTTAAAAGTGCTCATATCTTAAATAATAAATATCAACATAAATACATATATACATTGGTACAAAATACAAACTTTTGAAAAATAACAAGCAACAATGTGTTGAAAGCATAATAATCTTTAGGAGTAAGGTGCAAATATGTTGACATAATCTCCCAGTTCACACAAATATAGCAATGTACAAAACATCAACAAAAAAAGGTTATGTTGTGCCCACCACTGTAATTTAAGCCAAATAATGAATGTGCTGAAAGAAACAATCAATAGGCAGAACAAAGATTGAAAAATGTTTGAACGTCTTCAAACTTAATTTACAAATTTCTAAAGCTATGTGTATAATATATTAATAATTACTTTGTGAGTAGGACTGCATATTTATCTTAATATATACAGATTCAGTTGTGGATGGATGCAAGTAAAGCCATATCGAGATAACGTTTCCTAAGCAATTGGACTTGTCAAAAGCACCAAAATATTCCTCTCTCCACTTTTTTTATCACCACAGCTTGCTAAATGTTCAGGTTGACGCTTATATAATTAGATGAAGAAGGAAGCATTTTATAAATAATATTAACACCCACATTTGCATGAAAAGAGAGTGGAAACCGTTTAGAAAAACCACCCTCAGTAGACCCAACTGGGATTTGAGCCCCAATCTCCTGTCTTCAGCAGGCTAGTCTAACATGAGAGTGACGCCTTAGACCGTTCGGCCCCTGAAGGAGGTCCCTCCACTCTCAACTTATCAGAGATAAACATGGTGAAAATTTGAGCCAACTATAATGTGAATTAAGAAATATGATTACTCAGATTTTCCACCATTTACCTTTGTCATTTGTTTCTACAATGACCTTGAAAACCAGCAATAAAAAAACTGGTTATTTAGTTTGGGTATGTCTCTCATAATTATATTTTGCAGTTTTGCCATACTCTTTTAACAAACTACATCTAAAAGGTACAAGTGTCAATTATCATTTGCAAACAATCTTACTTTTGCAAAATATCAATACATATTTAAATAATATAAAAAGTCACCAAGTAAACTTAAACTATCAATGAATGAGAAACACATTCACCTAAAAACTAGCGTAGAACAGAAATGTGGTCATGTAACGAGCTCTAACCCAATCACAAGAGTTCCGCCTCATCGGCGTGAGCTGTTTTGCTAAAGTTCAATTCATTTCTACTTCGTCCGCTCTGCCTGAGATGTTCGGCACAGGAGAACCAATCAAATCTCAGAACCAATCATCTCAAATCAGTGTGCATGTGGATTTAACAACGCATGCGCTGTACCACCAGAAGCTAGCAGACAGCTTTGTTAGTCGTTGTAAGGATATTTGAAATAACCTGTTAATGTAAAGTGTGTGTATCGATGTATTGGGTTGTGCCACAACACAGCGTTATAATTTGAAAACATCCATCAGGAGAATAAACTAAAATATATGTTTATCCACTATAAAATAAAATATGTTGATAATCATCTGTTTTAAGTTAGTGTTGCAATGTATCATGGGTCAACATACAGCGTGTGAATTGCTGCATCACTGAGGCAGATTCTGCTTTCTATTTTCGATGAACGTGGGAACCCAAAAATTACTACCTTATTATTTATTATATCAATGTTATATCCAGCTTATTTTGCTGTGTCTAACTAAATATATTTAATTGGTTGAAGCCAGGGATTAGCATTACTATCTTATATGTAGAGCATCAACAAACTAAGAAGAAAGTTTAGAGATCAACTCCTACCTTCGGGTGTAATATAAAAACTAAGTTAATACCTCTATGTATAATCAAGAAAGCCCTAGATGATTCATCCAATACTCATCAGCTCATCTCCCATTTATCTGGGAAGATGAAACTTGGCACAGTTGTTGCTAATAGTTCACACCCCTAAGGTGATGCAAAAGTGATTTAAAGAAGAGTATCCCAATAACTTTTCCCATTCATATTTAGCTCAAAAGTTGATACATTTTGTCATAAAATGTACCTTATGGGTCTATGTAAAAATTAATGTGAAAAGAGTCCTACTGTGCCCTTGATGGTAATCCTGTTTAGTTTGTTCAGCTTTTTAATAAGTTCAGAGATCAGGTACTTAAGCTAGTATTGTATAAATAATCATCATGCATAATAGCAAGTTAACATGTGAGCACGATAGTAACTCAATCATCAAATATATGGCAACACTGCAGTCATGTTTGATGACTAACACAGATAATTAGGAGCAAGTCACTTCCCTTAAATAAGACTTTTAGTTTGTAAACCCTGATTTTTATAGGAAGCCCACTTACAACTACCAACATTGATTGAAAGTAATTAAAATTTGGCATTCTACAAATGTTTTATTTGATTTATCAAAGGCTCTCAATAATACTTCCTTATGGATTACTGTATAGTTTATATTTTCATTGTTAATTAAACGGGCTGAGAATGTAAATACAATTAAAATATTTTAATTTACTCCAGTGTGACAACATGAGTTTTTAGTTTTCAAATAGTGGGGCTTCCTATGAAAATCAGACTGTGGCACAGCCTCATCACCTGGCCTCAGCTGACCCTCGACGTCCGCCGTGCTGCCCTTCTTCACCTTCTCGATGAGGGCCCCCCTGCCCCCGTTTTCCAGGAGCTTTCCACCCACCACCTTGAGTCCCAAGATGGCAGCAGACGATGTGGGACCCACCCCTTCGCGGACAGTCTTCTTCAGGATCATGTGACCGATCATGCGCGTCCCATCCGAGCTCACCTGCCATGACAGTGGGTGCTGTCGCAACAACTTAATCTCAAAATTTTATACAACAATGACTCTTAAAGAGTCATTAAATATTATCTCAATATATTTACTATAAAACTAGCAGTTATTAAATTTACTATACTATATGTTCTAATGTATTTATAAGAATCAAATAGCCAAATCTATTATTTATGCTTTTAGTGAGGATTACTCCATCTAGATATATTCTGAAAACTGAAAAATAACACCGGGTTCGATTCCCGTGTGCAGGTGTAATTTTTAAATTTTCAGAATAACGTATTTATGTTTAGAATGTAATAATGTTTTGGTGTTCGCTTGACATGTTTATTAATTTAATACAAGAGTAATCATTCCTTATTTGGTGACCACTGCCCCACTGCATTAAATACTTTCCTTAGACATACATCCATACTGGTGATGACTACTCAGAGTTACTAAACTAGGGAATTGTTCAGGGAAGTATGTCTCACTTTTATAATACTCGCAAGTCAAATGTAGTAACAAAAATTGCTACTACTGGATAAATGCTAATAAATAAACAGTGCAAGCTATTTAGTAACCAAATTATTTTTCTTAGCTCTGTTAAGAATTATTTAGTACTTGCAACTTCCTTATTTTTCTATAAATCTATGCTCAGTCTACCCTGAAAAGTAGCAGTCTCACCTTGATGAATTACACTATGGCCCTATCTTCTATGCTGCACCATAGTGGAAACGTGTATGGTAAGCTTGCTATCTTTCAGGGTAAATTGAGTGTACCTATTTCATTTATGTTCATTTTAGTAATTATTGGGAATAGGAATGAATTTGTGAAAGTTCTGTACTGTCTAGAAGGGGCTCACAGGGGTGGACTGGGCCACCAGGACATTGGAAGAAATCATGATGGGCTGATTTGATTTGGGCTGCCACAACTACTAAACTAAAATAGAGCTATACATTTTATTCTAAATTATTGCTTTTATTATATTTTAATCAAAAGTTCCAGTAAGCAAGTCTTCAAGAATTCTTAGAATTTAATTTATGAAGCTATAAAATGGCAATAAATGTAAAACTGTCCTGTTTCTTATTTCTTGTTGTTGCTTACAAACAATTTCTTAACCCATAGGTAAAAAAAATTGTTTTGTGAATAGTGACAGTTACTACCTTTGTAATCAACACAAGTAGCGTGTGGAGGATCATTTTACAAATTTTCCAGCTACTGTCTAACAATTTATAAGCATTTTGTTCATGTCAGTAGAAAGTAGAAACTGATGTTTTGAGTGGAATGAGTAGCAACATAATCATCGGTCATGAAGATTAAATGGCCTCAGCATTAAATTTAATAGTAAAAAAAAAACTTTACCTCATCATTTTAGTTTACAATGAAACATAGTTTCTGTGGTATTAAGTAATGTATGGTAAGGGCCGCCATATTTTGTAATCCTTAGTGGCTTGGAACCTACCAGCCCACCCCTGGGGGCTTACTATATAATCTAAGGAAGCAGGAATTGTAGGGGGATTTTTAACAACAGAGTTTGGCCTATATGAGAAACGGATGGAAAACTATAAAGTGAAAAATCAAATCCCCCAATTGAAGGTGAATCCAGGTCTATCAGGTCAGAATCGGCTACACAAATGGCTGGCCATTGCTACTGATCACCAAGTAGGCTGGTCCTTCAAATGTTGATCTCTTAACTCTGATAAGTCGAATCAACTCAAAACAATTAGCTTTCATCACTCAGCTTTGTTTTAATTTTTAACCACTGTGCTTCAATTCAAATAATATAAATGAGTTAAGTCCCTGGGACTATCCGACAATGTTGAATGATAAACCTGGATAACTTGTGGGGTGTTTACTCAAATATTTTACAACACCTTCACGAGTATATTTCAAGTAAAATTTGTATGTCCAATGTAATGGTTATTAATAACTTAGTTAATGGGTTACGAATGAGAAAAGTAGTTTGGTGCAGGGTTGTACCAAAGGGGACGGGTGATTAGGGGGTCAAGCCCCCCTTATCCTATGAAAGTATTATTAATATGTATTGTTTGAATTATATTTGACTGCCTTGGTCTTTTAAAATTAATTAATTAATAATGCCTACAATATCAACTGTGTTTTAAAATAAATTTGAATTTCTTTAAGAGGAATTTAATGAAAAAATTAATCCTCTGTTGGGGGACTTCATGAGCCACTGCAGGTAAAAAAAAAAATCTTCCTCGCCCCCTCCCTTCTACAATCTCTCCCACCGCCACCTCCCTTCTACAATATCTCCCACCACCCCCCTCCCTTCTACAATCTCTCCCACCGCCCCCTCCCTTCTACAATCTCTCCCACCGCCACCTCCCTTCTACAATCCTTCCCACCGCCCCCTCCCTTCTACAATCTCTCCCACCGCCCCCTCCCTTCTACAATCTCTCCCACTGCCCCTCCCTTCTACAATCTCTCCCACCGCCACCTCCCTTCTACAATATCCTTCTCCCACCGCCCCCTCCCTTCTACAATCTCTCCCACCGCCCCCTCCCTTCTACAATCTCCTCCACAACCCCACGCCCCCTCCCTTCTACAATCTCTCCCACCGCCACCTCCCTTCTACAATCTCTCCCACCGCCCCCCTCCCTTCTACAATCCTCCCACCGCCCCCTCCCTTCTACAATCTCTCCCACCGCCCCCTCCCTTCTACAATCTCTCCCACTGCCCCCTCCCTTCTACAATCTCTCCCACCGCCACCTCCCTTCTACAATATCTCCCACCACCCCCTCCCTTCTACATCTCTCCCACCCCCCCTCCCTTCTACAATCCTTCCCACCGCCCCCTCCCTTCTACAATATCTCCCACCCTCCCCTCCCCTTCTACAATCTCTCCCACCGCCACCTCCCTTCTACAATATCTCCCACCGCCCCCTCCCTTCTACAATCTCCTCCCACCCACCGCCACCTCCCTTCTACAATATCTCCCCACTCCTACTCCCCACCCCCTCCCTTCTACAATCTCCTCCTCTACAACCCCACCGCCCCTCCCTTCTACAATATCTCCCACCGCCCCCTCCCTTCTACAATATCCCCCCCCCTCGCCCCCCCCCACCTCCCTTCTACAATCTCTCCCACCGCCACCTCCCTTCTACAATATCTCCCACCGCCCCCTCCCTTCTACAATATCTCCCACCTCGCCACACTCCCCCCTTCTACAATCTCTCCCACCGCCACCTCCCTTCTACAATTCTCCCACCACCCCCTCCCTTCTACATTCCAATCCTTCTACAATCCCCACCGCCACCTCCCTTCTACAATTACTCCCACCGCCACCTCCCTTCTACATATCTCCCCCACCTCCCTACCTCCACGCCCCCTCCCTTCTACAATCTCTCCCCACCGCCACCTCCCTTCTACAATCCTTCCCACCGCCCCCTCCCTTCTACAATCCTCTCCCACACCGCCACATTCCCTTCTACAATCTCTCCCACCGCCCCCTCCCTTCTACAATTCCTCCCACCTGCCACCACCCTTCTACAATATCTTCCCACCACCACCCCTCCCTTCTACAATCTCTCCCACCGCCACCTCCCTTCTACAATCTCTCCCACTGCCCCCTTCCCTTCTACAATCCCCTCCCTCACATCCCCCACGCCCCTCCCTTCTACAATCTCTCCACCGCCCCCTCCTCTTCTACAATCTCTCCCACCGCCACCATCCCTTCTACAATCCTTCCCACTGCCCCTCCCTTCTACAATCTCTCCCACCGCCCCCATCCCTTCTACAATCTCTCCACCGCCCCCCCCTTCTACAATCTCTCCCACCCCACCTCCCTTCTACAATCTCTCCACGCCCCTCCCTTCTACAATCTTCCCACCGCCCCTCCCTTCTACAATCTCTCCCACCGCCACCTCCCTTCTACAATCTCTCCACCGCCCCTCCCTTCTACAATCTCTCCCACCGCCCCTCCCTTCTACAATCTCTCCCACCGCCCCCTCCTCACAATCTCTCCACCGCCACCTCCTTCTACAATCTCTTCCCACGCCCCCTCCCTTCTACAATCTCTCCCACCGCCCCCTCCCTTCTACAATTCTCTCCCACCGCCACCTCCCTTCTACAATCCTTCCCACGCCCCCTCCCTTCTACAATCTCTCCCACCGCCACCTCCCTTCTACAATCTCTCCCACCGCCCCTCCCTTCTACAATCTTCCCCCCCACATCATCCTTCTACAATCTCCACGCCCCTCCCTTCTACAATCTCTCCCACCGCCCCCTCCCTTCTACAATCTCTCCCACCGCCCCCTCCCTTCTACAATCTCTCCCACCGCCACCTCCCTTCTACAATCTCTCCCACCGCCACCCTCCCTTCTACAATCTCCCACCGCCACCTCCTTCTACAATCTCTCCCACCGCCCCTCCCTTCTACAATCTCCACTCCCCCTCCTTCTACAACTCTCCCACCGCCCCTCCCTTCTACAATCTCTCCCACCGCCACCTCCCTTCTACAATCTCTCCCACCGCCACCTCCCTTCTACAATCTCTCCCACCGCCCCTCCCTTCTACAATCTCCTCCCACCGCCCCATACTCCCTTCTACAATCTCTTCCCCCCCTCCTTCTACAATTCTCCCACCGCCCCTCCCTTCTACAATCTCTCCCACCGCCACCTCCCTTCTACAATCTCTCCCACCGCCACCTCCCTTCTACAATCCTTCCCACCGCCCCCTCCCTTCTACAATCTCTCCCACCGCCCCCTCCCTTCTACAATCTCTCCCACCGCCCCCTCCCTTCTACAATCCTTCCCACTGCCCCACTCCCTTCTACAATCTCTCCCACCGCCCCCTCCCTTCTACAATCTCTCCCACCACCCCCTCCCTTCTACAATCCTCTCCCACCGCCCCCTCCCTTCTACAATCTCTCCCACCACCCCCTCCCTTCTACAATCTCTCCCACCGCCACCTCCCTTCTACAATCTCTCCCACCGCCACCTCCCTTCTACAATCCTTCCCACCGCCCCCTCCCTTCTACAATCTCTCCCACCGCCCCCTCCCTTCTACAATCTCTCCCACCGCCACCTCCCTTCTACAATCCTTCCCACTGCCCCCTCCCTTCTACAATCTCTCCCACCGCCACCTCCCTTCTACAATATCTCCCACCGCCCCCTCCCTTCTACAATCTCTCCCACCGCCCCCTCCCTTCTACAATCTCTCCCACCGCCCCCTCCCTTCTACAATCTCTCCCACCACCCCCTCCCTTCTACAATCTCTCCCACCGCCCCCTCCCTTCTACAATCTCTCCCACCGCCACCTCCCTTCTACAATCTCTCCCACCGCCACCTCCCTTCTACAATCTCTCCCACCGCCACCTCCCTTCTACAATCCTTCCCACCGCCCCCTCCCTTCTACAATCTCTCCCACCGCCCCCTCCCTTCTACAATCTCTCCCACCGCCACCTCCCTTCTACAATCCTTCCCACTGCCCCCTCCCTTCTACAATCTCTCCCACCGCCCCCTCCCTTCTACAATCTCTCCCACCGCCCCCTCCCTTCTACAATCTCTCCCACACCCCCTCCCTTCTACAATCTCTCCCACCGCCCCCTCCCTTCTACAATCTCTCCCACCGCCACCTCCTAGCCCTAACACATGCACAAATATGAGTGCAACCTCGCTAGAAGAAAATGATCTTGCATTATTAAAAAAAGGAAAACTTACTAACTACAATGCATAAACATCCTAAACAGAGTATACATACAGGTGTTAAAAGTTATAATCCCAAATGAGTACACAATTAAAACTATAGTTACAAAAGTTGTAGCTAAATTTAAAATTAATTATGTATAAGTTGTTATTATTTGTGTTCAGCAAAACAAAACCACAAAACTTTTTTTTAAGTACCTAGGTGATAAACATTAGTGAATGTTTTGTTCACTTTAGAAAAGGGATAGCTATTGAGATTGCATTTATATTTTGCCATGTACACTCTGTTGTTCTTAAAAGTAGTCTTAACTTGATTGATCACACTTTGGGCCTACCTTAATTTTATAATCAGTAAAGGTAAGCCTGCTTCGTTTCAAAATAAATAAAGGGTACTTATATAGTGATTTTACAGGAAGTTAGTCATTAAGTATTTTTATTTTTCTGCTAAATTTGTGCAATTCATTCATGTAAATGATATTTTTATAAAGTGTCTGTATAGTTAAATTTAAGATATATTTACCAGATTTGATAAAATCAAGTTATAAAATAATTTTAAAAATAGTTCAAACTCAAATGAAATAAATATATTCTTGATATGATCTAGATTAAAATAGTTTGTTCTGGCGAGTCCTTGAAATATTTTCAATTCTGTATTATTTGTTTGAACTTCTAGATATAATGGTGATACCTAATGTTAGACTATTGCTTTATATTAATATACTAGCAATGATTCTACTTGTAATATTGTAACATGCTACACAGTCTACCACCTTCTTTTACGCCAACTTCTAAGGTAAACACAGGTCTTGTACCAAACCTTTATCATATCAATAAGTGTGTCCGGTTTGAACAAACTTGGAGACAAAGTGAGGACTGGTGGTACTTAAGTGGTTTCAATATAATTATGAGTTCACCAAGGATAATATTGCACTCGTGGTAAATTCCTGAAGAAAAATAATTTTACAATAAATATATGAACAAATGGCATATTAATTTCCAATACCATTTACAGACACTTGCTTTTTTTACAGTTAAATTACCACCACAAAAAAAATTATTTTTTAAAATCACACTTTAGCAAAAACTGAATGATTAAAAAAAAAGTATATTAAACCACAGCAGCCATATTCCCAAGGAGCAATGTAAGTTCCTCAATAAAATTAAGAGCCGTGTGTGGATGACATAAAAGTCATCTGCATCAACCCCAAGGTCTCAATTTACATTTGTGAGCTTCATCTGATATCCGTTAGTGAATGTAATTTAACATTTAATAGCAAACTTGTAGATCTTGCCAATTAATTTATCGCAAAATAACTACAGTATAATCCATAAACTTTATAATTATGTATTTCTTTAGCAACATGTTTTACATTTGGGTTACACACATATGTACTAATTACGCTAATGTATTAAGAATGATGAAGGTTAAAATGTATAGGTGGTGTACCGGGTACCCACATTTGCATGGAGGGAGAGTGAAAAACACTTTAGTAAAATCCATACCCAATACACCTGAGCAGGTGTCTATTGTCTAGTATGTTGCAAGAGAAATGTATTAGGTCAGTGGTATTCAACCTGGGGCATGCAAAGACATCTTAAGGGGTATGTAAAAATTAAAATAATACTAAGGGGTCTATATATATTATCTCATGATAAACACTGAACAATAAGGGCCACATTTAGGGGTCTAGCCACAAGAGACTAGACGCAAGGACATGGAATCTGGGACTAACATTTTTAATACACATTTTTGATGTAATTTATTTTAAATGCAGATTATAGAAAATCTATAACTTACATTTTAGGGGTACAAAGTTGAAGAGAAATTATATCTGGGGGTACACGAACAAAAAAGGTTGAATACCAGTACTTTAGAACAAAGGTTGATAACTGGTTGATCCTTGGCAATTTTCAGTTGATCACTTTAGGAAATTAAATCATTAAAAGTCAATATTTGTTCTTTTTAAACTAGCAAATATAGCAAGTACATTCAAATAATGTTTGAGTGATCAAAATAACCTTGATCAGTCATATAGAAGATTAAATAGTTCTGATTTGAAAATATACATTTTATTTGCTGTATATTTATTTATTTATTTATTTATTAAGGAAAGGTTGAATCTAAAGAATAAGTATAATATGTATAGACAAAAAAAATGAAGAATAAAATGTATAATATAGAAACAATGGAGGATAACAGGACCTTTGATAAGTTTGGAAGTTGATCTGGGCCCAAAAAGTTTGCCAACCCCTGTCTTAAGACTATTCGACCACTGAAGAGGGTTACTATAATGATATGAATCCATCTTTAGCAAAAAAAAAACTAATCAAATAATATTGAGTAAATTGTCAATTAACCAAAGTCAAATAGTATTTATGTAAAGATTGACACAATACTTAGTTGTTATAACTCAAAGTATTAAGCATAATTGGTTTTATTTTTAACATTATACTAAACACTTTTCTAAAAAAATAAAATACTATTCAAGAAAATTTATGAAAACATATGTTGAAAACTTTCTCACGTTGTTGGGGATTAGGTTACATCTCAACTTTCCTGTCAAAAGTAAAAGGACAAGGAAAATGTTATGATAAATGGAGTGTGGTTATTCAAATTGAAAAATTCACTGTACAAATGTTGCCATTGCTGATATCTTATACAGTCCATAAAATACATCATTCTCCATGTGAATATGGCTGTTGAGAACTGACAAATAAACAATATAAACAAGACAGACAATAACTAGAGTAACACGACAAGCCATGCAAGCCAAGAAGTAGAAGAAACAAAGCCACCAAGAGATGGTAAAAAAAAAAACAAGAGCATCGTTTTAAAGCCAACCATTGGTTACCTTGCATGGAGTGCAGCCCAAATCATGCAACTCCTCGGGTGCACGGAAACAAAGAAAACAAAACAAATGAAGGGTAATGATCAAGAAATGTATCGATAGTGGGTGGTGAAAAGAAGGTTTGTCCCCCCCCCCCCAAAAAAGCCAAAACTTTAGTGAAAATAAACTGGGCATTGATTTATATTAAGTAAATTATCCAAACACATGAAGAGTGCAGGTAAAAAAACATTGTAAATCCAATTTCGGACTAGAGTTAAATACCGCTGCTGTTGTGTTGTAAGCAAACAATCAGGTAAAACCATGTCTCATAAAAAGTGAATGCTGTTTTGTTGTTTACAACCAGAGACCTTTCAAAGTTTGCAATTTTTTGTATTCACACACCCTCTTCAAAACCTAGGTTAAGTGGATATAATATGTTTATTTCCTTCTATTCTGTCCTTACTTTTACTAAAATATTAATACATACATAATCATATCTATATTATATCATCTAAGTTTAGACAATTATAGATGGATATATATGTATGAACAGTCAATAAATTCACTTAAATCTCATATAGTTTTTTCCTTCAGACTTATCCTTTCTCCCTGCCAACCAATAATATTTGGTAGGAATGGAAGCAGAACGACAAAGAACAGTCACATGACACAGGATTTTAAACCAGTCTTTCAAAGGGGGACAATAAATAATAAAAAAAAATATGGATATCTGGAAATTTAGTCTTTATTTACCTAAAGCAATGCAACTTTTCACAGAGTTGGCTATTTTTCACCACAGTACCCTGTTGCTCAGTATTGTTTTACCCAATCAAATGCATCACTAAAAGTATAAAGTAACAAGTGAAAACGTGTATTTCGGTTTTCCGCTGACAAGTGTGTTACTGAATGGGAAGGCTGTATTGACAGCTGTGGTCTCCCACAGCCTGGTATCTCCTAGATACGCTCCATGTATTACCAATATGCATTAAAAACTTAAATATATTTCAAAAATGAATTAAATAGATAGTTAAGGTCAAGACCAAATTATCCAGGGAACAAGTTGGAATCCCTTACCACAAGTTTTTCTTGGCGTTAAAGTTTGTAGAATCCAATAATTATTTCAAATCTATAGATTTCACTCATCCTGTTTTCACTCCAAGAGGAAAGACGGTTGCCTACATTTTGGCCAGAATCATCTGACAGTAATTATCAGGATACTTGTCATGATAATTAGTGATAAGAACATTATAAATATTTATTTCATTTTATGAGGCTTACTTTGGTTGCTTCTGTACATTTTTATTCAATATAATAATTTCTTGAGTTGTTAAATGATATATTATTTATTACCTAATTAAAAAAAGAAAAGATTATTAACATTAATGTAACTAAGGGTTAGTTGCAACTTACCGAATAAGTTTGAACATAGCCCCTATTTTTACAAAGCTAAATGCAAGTGTGAGAAAAGCTGAGTTTCGTAGAGTGCATTATGATCTATCAATAAATTGCAATAGGTCAAGCTTATGTGGCGCTTTCTCTCCCTTCTTAAGTAAATAATTTGTTGAAAGTTTATACACTCCATTTGGTCACAATTGTGTGTGGGTTGAGGAATCACAATGAAAGGTATTGGTTTGTTTTATCAGAGGACATTGAAGACTTATTGTTAAGGGATTTACTCCTATAGATTGAGCTATAAATTAATATTATGTAGTATTTGTATTAGGTATATGTAATATTCTTATGCTATCGACTGAAAATTGCTGTGTGATCAACTGATTGATCAACTGGTTACCAACCCCTGCTTTAGACCATGTGACCACTGATGCATTATAATTAGATTAAAGATAGTATTAAATAAGGTATAAGAATCTCGGCGGTATTATCTCAAAAGACCACACAATTTCACAAGAGATTGGCAGCAGGATCAAAGCACCTGCACACCATTACAGATGTGCTCACCAATTCTTTGGGACTAAATGTTAATAAATCCTTTTAAAAATAACCAAAATTGACTATCTAAAGCTGTGATTTAATTGCCAATGTGAGACCTATAAGTACAAGTAGCGTATGTAAGAAAAATGGAGGAAGGTGGCAGATAAGTTATACTTAAATGAGTCAACTCGGTTCAAATGTACTTGATCTGAATTCTGTTGACACGATTGTTTTACTTGCATAGTTTAATATGTACACAATGTATAATTTTATTGTATGTAAAACATATGTAAAGTGCCTGAACAATTCATCCCCACTTCCCTCCTCAGCAAAGAACCACCCTTCCTTCGAGCTATGCCTCCAACTCTCAGTCACCAAAAATAGCTGTCGTGATGGATGGTTGCATCTTGGACATTACGTTACATTTGTTTGGAAGTAGAAGCCAGATTTACATATCAATAGTATTAATAGATTTGCGGAGAACACCAGAAGTAACTGAGCCAAGACTGCTAAAAATTGGTTGAATACAAAGATTTTCGTTTGTTTCTATTTTACTAATAAATAGAAAGTTCCAAACATAGCAAAAATATTAAAATATACCAACGTTTAATTGTATTTATACAGGTTTTCTGAAACATTGATTTTTTTTTTTTTTGTAGTTTATGTGTGTTGATTTTGAGATGATTAAAAATACATAAATGAAAAATAAAACTAAACAAATCAAATTAACCAAAAAGACTAAAAATTAAATTCAGAACTTGTAAGAAGCTTATGAAAAATTGTATCTGTTGTATGTCAGATTTACATTTCAATGAAGATATTATTCTAGGGTTAAGAATGGTGTCATTTGTTCTGCTTGTGTAGTTAATGTAATTACTTTAACTACACTCCTGAGGAAAGCTATTGCAAATGCTATTTATAGTCTTTATCTTTAAATATTACAAACTTTTTTTTAATGTCATTACTTTCTTGAGAATAAGGACTCCTTATATTTTTCAAAATATTTTTAGTACATCGGTACCAAAACCATGAATACCCATGTCTTGAATTATTTGAATGCAGAAATTTTTTATTCTTGTAATCAGCCTGGAACAAGTTCCATAAAAAAACACTTAAATTCTTTATACAATTTATTATATTTTATTGTCTTTCTTATTCTCTGCTCTCTTTTCAGCTTTCACCAAATTTAACTAACACTCACTAGAATAAAAGTTGGAATACAACCAACTCACTCCAACAATTCAACAATTCAACATTCGATGACTATCAAGAATACTCACACAGTGTGATTGCTTTGTGCGTGATTAGGCTAGTGGACTTGTTTGAGTGTGTTTGCACCTTTGGTGAATCTGACAATGGCAGGATAATAATTATTATTAGATTTCTTAGAATACTTCTTATGTGGTTATTAATAAAATCTCATTTGTTAATAGATATATAGTTTATAGTAGTCAGGACAAATATTATATTTACCTATTAGCCTCTATTAAGATGTTATATTAGTCTGCAGGTACAAAATGTGGAATAATTTACAGGCCTTGGCTAGACATACAGCAAATCCTAAGTAGACCAGTGAAAATGGAGAGATAAATGGTGAACAAAGTTTTAAATTGTTTTCCCGTTGTTTTTAACAACTATGATTATATATCATGGAAATGATCAAAAGTAATCACATTTTGTCAGAGAACATAACTTCCGACTGTTCATAGCATATGGCACAATTCAGTGTGCCAAATTTATCATAATTCAACCTAATTCTCAGAAATGTTATGTTAGTTAGTGTATGACAAATGACCGTATCATTTAAGATAAGTACTTGAAGGAAAGGAGTCAAAATATACAAAGTGAAAAGGAAACCGGAAGTAGAAAATATAAGTAATGTAAATATAGGGAGATGTTAAGTTTTGAGATTCGTCCACAGGAATGAAGAGAGGGCAGATTGCATCTACAGAGTCAGAAGAAAGCTACAAATACCGAAAAAATACAATTTTAGAAAAACCTGAGATGGGGTGAAAAGAGATAGGTTTAATGAGCTAGTAAAATCTATTTGAGGGAGGAACTTGGTAACAAGAAATATAAAGGAAGGAGTAAATGCAATGATAGAAAAGACATGATAACATAAACTATAGAGGAAGAAGTAAATGAATGATAGAGAAAGAATGAAACATGAACTATAGAGGAAAAGTAAATGGCAATGTAGAAAAGACATGTAACATGAACTATAGAGGAAGAAGTAAATGCAAGATGTAGAAAAGACATGATAACATGAACTATAGAGGAAGAAGTAAATGCAATGATAGAAAGAATGAAAACATGAACTATAGAGGAAGAAGAAATGCAATGATAGAAAAGACATGATAACATGAACTATAGAGGAAGAAGTAAATGCAATGATAGAAAAGACATGATAACATGAACTATAGAGGAAGGAGTAAATGCAATGATAGAAAAGACATGAATAATCATACCCATAATGGAGAAGATTAGTTCCAAATTTGGACTCTTCCTTAAGAAAGAATACACCATGCTTGGAAAGGGTGCAAAAAGGTGATAGGCAAAATGTGGGTAGGGGAGAGCCCGGCCAAATGTGTACAAAGCCCAACTAATATGATAGAGGAACCAGCATGGTAATCACTACAAGAGTGTAGGAGGTATGAGAGAGTGTGTAATTTGTAGAGGCTGGTGAGATGTTATGGTGGGGTTAAAAGAGTGGGAGGATGAAATGATGAGGAAAGGATGCACAAGAGACACAATGAAGTTTAAATTTGTGGCTAAGATGGTTGGCGAAAGGAAGACTTGGAAAGATTGACAGAAAATAAGCCATACAAAATAAGTATACCTAACTATGATCAAAGGCTCATCTGAAGAACTAAATTATCTTTATATAATAATGACTGACTACTTATAGTAGACCTTTAAGAAGATTACTTTTGATCACTTATTTACAGTAAAATTGTCTTTAAGATTACACTTCTTATATACCTTACCTCAAAAATGTGTCTAATTAATTACTACACAATGCAGAAGTACTAAAGTTTTTACTAGTGCATAACATAGAAATACTGCTTGGTTACATGCAAAGAAATGCACTCTTACAAGACATAATATATATTGGTTTAGTTTAGATCTTTAATAATTTGTTCAAAAAAAAGTACTAGTTTTATTTTTTAAATTCCATTTTTAGCTATGTAGAATTTTAAGGTGTATTTTTCTACTACTTTCTATTTGTTCTATGAGCATGTCACTAAACTAGCTACTGAACAAAATAGTATATTGATCTAATTAATCACTTCTACACAGGCACATTCGTTTTAAACCAATGCCAGAATAGCAATGCAATTAATTAGTTATGTATATATGTTATTAATAAACTCAATGTACCTATGTGATAATCCTGTATTTCTTTAGTCAATCTTCATTAAAATTTGAAAATAATTAAGATATTACATTTGTCTATTATCAATAAATCTACATTTTTTAACAGTATATTTTACCAAGTTCATTAAACTTTCATAGAACTCGCTATCATGAAAGGCTTTGATGTTTATAGAAAGTTAAATAATTTAATTTAAAAATTCTCAGAAACAGTATTCACATTTTACTAAATTCACTGAAGACCCTCACACTTTAAAGTTTGACAAACTTCTTATAATTTCTAAATTAACTTTGGCTTGGAAATATGTTTAAAGAAATATTAGTTGATGTAATACAATTTTAAAATATATGTATTTGATCACATTTATAAAAACGTGTTTTGGAAAATAATTTCGCAGCAGTGTTTCAAGCCATAGGCTTGACAAGACTATACAGGTATATAAACTGTTCTCTTTCACTCAGTGATATAGCTTTAACAATAAAGTCAATTGGTACAACAATGGCAATTATTTTGTAACTTGATCAGTGTGTTTTTAGTAAAATGAATACTTAGTGGAAAGTAAAGTTTACAACTAGAATGTTTTCAAGATATAATTTAACTAGTGACAAGAGTTACCACCTAACCATTTACCATTTTTGTTGTGGGTTTTTGTTAGAATGTGAAATTAAAACTTTATAAAATTTCAAATACTTTCAAAAAATATATTTTCTTTATTCTATAATTAATTTTTAAATGCAACATAAATTAATAATCAAAAAAAGAAAATCTAAGTAATATAACTAAACCAGGATGATTAAAGAGTCCATATGAAAATAAGTGGATGGCCAGATCTTTGCAGTAGAATATTAAATTTATATCTTGCTTATTTGACACATTCAAATAATAATAATAATAATAATAATAATAACCCCACAGTGACACAATTTCATGTCTTCATTGTGCATTCAATTATTTAAGGATTTATACCACAAATAGCTGTTTATGTCTAAGCCCCCAATTACGTTGGTAGCAGGGTTAGGAAATCAGTTATCACTCCTGACCCAAGACCTAGGGCCAGTTTCATAGTCAGATTTAGTACGCCTCAAGTGCGGCGCTATACTAAATACAAGACATCACATACCTGAAATTGAATGGAATGGGCCAGTTTATATGCGAAACTGGCCCATTCCATTCAATTTCAGGTATGTGACGTCTTGTATTTAGTATAGCGCCGCACTTGAGGCGTACTAAATCTGACTATGAAACTGGCCCCTAGAGTTTGGCCTAAATCAAATACCTAAGCTAATGGTGTTTTTTTCCCCAAGATAATTTCCCATCCTTTTGCCAAAAAAAATACCAGCATACTGGTTGAAATTTTGATGTAGGCTTATAAACTGGCCCATTCCATTCAATTTCAGGTATGTGATGTCTTGTATTTAGTATAGCGCCGCACTTGAGGCGTACTAAATCTGACTATGAAACTGGCCCCTAGAGTTTGGCCTAAATCAAATACCTAAGCTAATGGTGTTTTTTTCCCCAAGATAATTTCCCATCCTTTTGCCAAAAAAAATACCAGCATACTGGTTGAAATTTTGATGTAGGCTTATAAAAAAGAGAAAAAACCAAAATAGGTACATAAATATTGCCTAAGTAGTTTAGAATTTTGCATCAAATTGGTTTTATATAAAAAAGAAAAAGCAGGGGACTTAGAGCTTTGAATTTTCTAATCAATCCTTAACTTGAAAACCACTCAAATTATTTTTAAACACCCAACATAATGAGCTCTTTATCAGTGTCTTAATAGCTGTCATTATTATCAACATATGACTATGCTAATGTAGTAGGGATGAAGGCAGTATAATTTAGAGGATATGTACTCACTTTTGAATGAAGGGGGTAAAAATGTATAATATCCCATCCTCAGTACATTCAGCTGTGATTTGAACCTCAACCTCTCCAACACCAACAAATCAAACTAGATTAGCTTAACATTTTTCCTGTATGCCTACTGGATCAGGTCTTGTCTTTTGTTAATACCCATAGAAAATAAAGTGTGCTTGTATTGGACTAAGAACAACCATTCCCAGAGCATTTTTAAGTGATTTTAAACTTGAATAAAGACAGTATTTTCCTTATGATATTAATGGTACTTATTTTAAAATGTTATTGTGTCTTTGCCTGGGGTATGTCTTACACAAGTAAGCCTTTAGAAATTTGAGAAATACTGATTTGTGGTTTGTTTTTTTGCTTTTTTTTCAAAATCCAAGTTCTAATACCAAGTCAATTTGTGGAAACATTAATGATTGAAAAGGGGAGGGGGGATTTGCCATAATGCCTTCTTTATTCCTGTCTTGAAACATAAGCGTTTGAGGTACATATTAGTTCATTTTAGGTGATTACAAAGATAATGTAATGATTTTATAGAGCATATAAATTCATATTCCATTGGTGCCTATTGTACAAATAATAACTTAAAAATTAATTTTCTCTCTCTTTTTGCTAGCAGGAGTACCAATATTATATCTGTCCAGTAAGTATGTTTTTGAATTTTCCTGGTCCACTGGTGCCTCAGAGACAAGTGGAATCCCCATGTGTCACACCCAATGGTGCCCTTGCCACCTCTTTTTGAGCTAATGATTTCTCTTCCAGTAGCATAACTGCCATTTAGAAATGACAGCCAAATATCTGCTCCACGAGACTGTTTGTAGTAATTAGGAACAATCCCTGGGTCTAGCGGTCTGATAGATTCAGATATTAAAGACTCGCAACAAAGATTTTTATCTGGCCCACAGTTGTGTCAGTTCAGTCAGTGGTTGTGCCTTTTGTAATATAGCTGTACGTTAGATGCTAGTATCCATTTACTATTATTTATTTGCATCACAGTGATCAGAGTGCCAATGAACTTTATTGAAATCAAAAGATAAATAAATATAAAAGTGTATTATTTAGGCAATGGATTGGTGGTGAAACCAATTCATATATTGTTTTTCAATTATGTTCCAAAGGGGTAATATACCTTTTCAATAATGGAAATAGAAAATTTTATATAGAACAGTTTGAGAAATATATCTTCTAAAGTTCAAGGTTTTTATTGACTATTAATGCTATTTTGTTAAAAGTAAACGACAATTTTTGATCACTTGAACGAAATTTAATTTCCTATAAATGAAATTCAACGATAGACAAAATAGAAATATGCATGAGCGTATAACTTAAAAACCTTAACATATATATATATATTTTTAATCTTTGTTCTCTCATTCAGTAATCATTCGTTAATTTCTAGAATACACATCAACTCATGGATAAATTTTTTTTGTTCATTACCTCTAGTTAAAATATGAGAGCAAAACATCAAATACTGCAATGCATATGAAAAATTCTAGAAAGAAAACTGGATTTCAACAATTTTTTCTTCGAGTTGGCGGTGCTGATAAAACTTATGAGCAATTCTTTGCTGACTTATGCTCTGTGATAGTAGCTGCAAGTATTCCTTAAACAAAGCTGGAGAGTCTAGTTTTCAGGCTTTGCTCAACAAATACAAAACAAATCAACTATTAAGAAATATTTCTTGCATCCAACTTATTTATCCATAAGTTTGTCTAGGTACAATTTTACTTTTGAATAGATTTAAAAAATATGTATTGTGAAGAAGAAATTAACTTATAGGAGCTTTAACATAGATTTGTTTGTTCTTATTTTATTCTTAATTCTTAGACAGTTAATTCAAGGCATAACTAGATTGTAAATATATACATAGTAAATTCGTAAAACTAAATAGTGAATATGGAAGTATGTTTCAATACAATAATTTAAAAATATCGTTGAACACTTCAAAAGAAACTATGATTTGTTTATAAACTAAATGGTCAAATTATTTTAAATAATTTGTGCTTACTAATGTTCAAGTAATTTTAGATTATTGTTTTTAAATTATTTACAATACACAATATCTCTTTTAAGTCAATTGTGAAGATCCGAGAAGATAATGTAGTCATACTTCTGGGCTCCTGTTGATGAAACTACTGACCACTGTGGCAGATATGTTGCAAATGATGTAGTTGTAAAACTAGATTCTTAGGTCCTGTAAAACCTCACTTGTCATTTAAAGTTTGACAATTGCCAGAGTTGTTTGTAATGCTTTGTGTAAGTATAATTATAATGAAACTTCTATTGTACAAGAAATACTGTATTGATTTACAGATTTACGTTGTTAGTTCTGTGAAAACGCAAATTATAAATAAGTTTAGTTTTTATTTTGGGTGTCCTGTGGCCAGCAGAAAACAACAAAAGGTTTTTAATTTTACTGACAGAGAGTGTGTTATAAATGTTGAAAGCAGCTGAAAACTAAGTACTCTACACCAAGTTCATTCACGCGACTTATCTAGCGCATGTTGTTCATAGGGTAGCTGAGAGTATTAGAGAAAGTTTTTCAAATGCAAATGCCATTATTTCTTCAGTAAGGAAAGTGTTTTTGAAGGATCCATCAGGAAACATTTCATTCAAGGCAGTCTTGCCCAACAAACACTGCCACCACAGGCCATATTAACAGGTTGTACTATGCAGATCACCCGGTCAAAATTCAAAAGGTATGTAGTATACCAAACATATTTTTATGCCCATTCACATATTAAATTGCAAAAAGTGCTTAAAATTATTTTCACTGAGTCCATCAGTTTTAATACATTATTATGTTCACGTTAAGATGTTGTTCACTGCTCCTAATCATACGTTACCATTCCTCACAATGTCAAACTTGTTAGAACAAAAAAATGCCTACTTGCTCACATCAGTTGGCACACTACTGTAATAAAGTGACAAATCATAAATGTTATGCTTGAATAACATATATTTTTGAAGCATGCTTGTAGGTAATCCAAACATTTGACGAGGAACTGGCTGTCCCCATTACAGAAGCAAAGGTTGCTATCTCCTGCTCAAGTGTCCAGGCTGATCTGATACATGTATGAGTAAAAAGCAATTTTGGGGACCTTCCTGGAGCAATCACAGATTTAGAGGCGAGGGACTTTTTTTCTTGAGAATCATTCAAGGAATAGAGGGAAGCCTGAAGAAACCATTATTGACAAACTTTTACAGGTATTGCATTGAGATCCTGAATGGAAAACCATGGAAAGTATTGCAGACATCTTAAAAGTAAAAACTACATCCCTCCCAGAAGTTGGAGTTTAATTCAGCTGAGCTAGCTTGTCTTAAGTTTTACCTAATGACATCATGTGAGGTTGAGAGAAGCTTCTTGCAATATAAAAACATTTTGTCAGACAACATAACTAAATTTACACATGACCATCTTTAAAAGTATTTGGTAATTAGCTGTGATGGTAATTAATGTGTGTTTATGGAAAAAGTATGCTAGAATCTAAGAATAAATAAGATGGGTTTTTAATTAGTAATTTTGATACCCGTTTTTACTTTATAATGCCTACTTTTGTACCTATTTTTATTTTATAATGCCTAAGTTTGTTCTTTTTAGTGGCTATTTGCATGCTTCTTTTGAGATTATTAGTGATATCTGTTAATGACCCATCCTTATGTTTGTGTATATCACTAAAATTTGTTTTACCTATACAGTTCTCTCTGCATTCTCTTTTCATGTCCTTCCTTTTATTGACTCTAAATAGTATACTGATCTATGTAATGGAAACTAGTATTGAATTATACAATATAGTAGATCAAGTCGCTTCCCCCTCCCCCCATGGCTACAGTCCAAACAAGAATTCAAAAAAAGGTGAGCTATTTTCCCAGGCAGATGTGTGTAACAAAGGTAGCACATTTGCCGTATCAATACTCCTTGGCTACAAGGTGGTAAAGGAAATAGTAACCATTATGTCTGTGAAACCACCTCGATGATATCACTCACCATTAACCACCTCATAGGCTTAATAACTTCAATCCAACTTAATCTTTCTGGCAGAGAGATTTTATAATGCCCTTTAATTTAGATACAATCAATTTTTCTTTTAGCTTTTTCACTCTCTTTTTTTTCTAAAGTCAGAAATTCTGATTTAACATAAATTTATAGATGTCAGATGTTACTTCCTTTACGAATATTGAGGTCCACATCAACGTTGTGTCACTATTGCTGACATTTCACCACCCCTAAGGGTTTATAATACAAATGAACCAGATAAGTAATTGATGGCCCACTGTGATCACACTAATGTTGTTCAGCAATATTTGTTCTGATTCTAACACTTATCTACAACCATCCCTTATCAAAAGTGTTAAGTCTAATTTGCAATCTCTTCACTACCTGTTTCCATTGGCCGTGTAGGATATGAGGAAAGCTCTTACAAATTTCATATAGCTCAACTAAATGAACATTATACAAATACTTAAAATTTAATCTTCTCAAACAAATAGGTTGAGAGATCTGTTCTTGCTGTATTGATTATTAATAAGCTCCAGAATAGTGAACAAACCATAGGTTCTTCTCGTCAAGACTGATGCATTATATCTAATACCAGTTCTCTCTCAAGAGCAGTGGCGAGGCATGATCTTTTATAAAGTGTTACCATAAACCAACATCAGAAAGTGATGTGCAGTGAAAATTGTTTTATTGCACTTAATGGCTTAGTAGTCATAAATTAAAAACACACCTAAGCAATGAAGCCTAGAGCTAGATTGGTGATATACAAGGGCGTATCAAAAGTTTCAAAATTCGTTCTATAAACTGGAAATAAATTATATAATTTAAATTTGTCCAGTATCTCCTTGAAAGTAGTCCCTTGTGCAGTGATACACCGATCCCAGCACTTTTTCCACTTTTGGAAAGCTCCCTGGAAGCCCTTGTCTCGAAGTGTGCACAACACCCCTGCGATCCACGCTTGATTTCATTCATGGTGTCAAACCAATGACCATGAGCTTTAACTTAATATTTTGGAAGAGGAAGAAGTCACTGGGGGCCAAATCCGGCGAGTACGAGGGGTGAGGAGCAAGAATCATGTTGTTGTGTCTGATAAACTAACACGTTTTCATCGCTGTGTGTGCGGGTGTGTTGTCATGTTGGAGCACCCAAAATGCCCGTTTACCATAGTTCTGGTATTTTTTGCAGGATGTCCTCCCTCAGACGCCTGAAAACATGAAGTGAATGGACGTGAGGATTGTCTGCATTGATCGGTAAGAAAATTTCACGATGTCAGAAATGTCCTTAGTGGTCATCCGGCGACCCTCATGCATAAGTTGCCTAACTATGGCCACAATTTCCGGGTTTGTGCTCGTGGAAGGCCACCCTAACCTCACTTCGTCTTTTAGTTACGTTCTGCCGCTCCTGAAGCGCAAGTGCCACTCAAAACCCACCGGATGGCTCACAACTTCATTGCCGTAAGCCTGCATCATTTGGAAGGTCTCCGTTCCAGATTTTCCTAGTAAGACACAGAATTTGATGTTTGCTCTCTGTTCAAGTTTGCGGTCCATAATAAAACCGCAAATTCACCCGTGCACGTCTTTAAATAAACGTGTGTAACACAGCCAGTGATCTACACAGAATGCTGGTCACTTATCATACTGACAGATGAAAGTAACAACTCATCACACCAGCGCACACATCCCCATGCTGCACTGTGTTTTCATTTTACAGAACTAGTCTTGAAACTTTTTGATACCCCCTCGTACTTCCCTGACCACACGTCTTAGTGGGGGGTTGCTTTCATTACACATGTGCAGTCTTGAGTTTCTAACAAGTTCTGTATCCAGTAGCTAAAATGCTTTATCCTGTGTGTTCCATTTTGAAATTTAAAAAAGTTAATCCATGGTAAATTCCTATTGTATAAATTAACTGTCTCGTTTGAAGAAATTATTCCCAGTAATTTTTAGGAAGTGTTTAAAACAGGATAATTTGAACTCAATGAGGAAATATATGTCTGTCATACAACCCAATGTTTTAAGGGAAAAAAATGGCGGGTGGAGGGAGTAAGATAAGCAATTTAACGTGATCATTCCTCCAGTTCTTTTTCTCTTCCACACAAAGCCCTACTATTTAAAGATTTCAGTCTAATGTTCAAAAATTGCAAATATTGCAGTATTTGTTTAGTTTTTTAAAAATTCCTTGTTTTTCACCAGCACTTCCAGTGTTGGCAATCATGTATTTGGTATCACTTTTTCAGCAGATTGGTGAACATATTTTTAATGCATCCAGTACCACCCCTGAAACCCGAGCACTGAAGCAAGTGAAGTTGAGAAAAATGAAATCATCTTGTTTTACTTAAAGGCATCTATCGTTTCATTATTGTTTAAAACTAAGTGTGTACAAATTCTCAAGCTAAAAGCGCTATTAGGAGAGTAATTTGAACGCTCAGGAGCTCCACCAACTAACTTCTACCTATACCTATAAGATGTGTGGTTATGCTATTCCTTTGTTCTTTATTATTTAATTATGTGTTTCAAGTTTACTTCCACAGCTAATGCAGACAAAGGTTAAATTAGTGGCATTTCCCCTCCACATAGCGTTAATTTACCAATTAGTGAGAGGAGCCAAAGCAATTCCTTGCAGGCCCTCACCGGAAATTGAGGTCAGGACTCTTAGATCGCTATGGAAATGGTCAATCAGCAGAGCTATGGTAGCTATAACTTAATATTTATTTTTTACAGCACTGCATCTTACTATCCATTCAGGTTATACACTTGTGTACTAAATGTGCTAATGGGACAGGGATGAGTAAGGTTGAATTTAGAGGAAGTGAAGCCACATTTGCATAGAGAGTGAGAAAATGTTTAGGAAAAACCACTCTAGTACACCCAGCCGAGGTCAACTACAATCTCCCAGTCATTGGTAGTCTAGTATATTGGAAGAGTAGCGTCTTAAGACCTTGCAGCCACTGAAGCAGGTAATTTAATCATTAATTTAACACAAAACATATGTGAAGAATTCCATTTATATAGCCTTATAAAGAAACTTGATCGAAAGTTAAAAATAAATCTGGGATTTACTTCTATGTACTCATTCCTCAAAACATGTGCTCTGAAAAACGATTTTGATTTTGACCAAGACCAACTTATTGAGATTTTATCAATGTTGACTACACCACATTTATTTTTATAATGTTCTGTTATACACTTAGTATCTGGATACGAGATTTGTTTTATTTGAGGTTGAGTTTACTCGCTGTAATGCCTTCTCCACACATTCTCTCAAATAGCTCTCCGAATTTTCAGCTGAATTCCAACATTACAAATGAAGCCGAATGATAGCCGTCCACACATTTGGCTTAATTTGAGTTCAGCTCAGTTTCATAGTGGAAGACATGGAAGTTGCAGTTGTGTCAGTTTTATGTTTATTAAGTGCATACAATTAGTATGTTGCAATATGCCACTGTCCTTGTGCAATTGGTGTTTTGGAATCCATATTGCAGGTTCACCTTGATAAGCTTCCAGGAATTAAAATATAGGTTTGTTGCTCCAGATGTTTCAATAAAAAAAACTACATGGTGTCACCCCGCAAGCAAAATAAGGAATATATATTTCAATATACGTGACAACACACGACGTTCTTACTGAAATTATGTAGAAAATTGACTGAGTGATGCAAATGTTGTGTAGCAGGGTGCACTCATGTTTGGGTCCTTAGATTTAGGAGGGAAAAAAAGACACAAAGATGAGTGGTGCTTGACACTCGCTGAGCGTTATCAAGGGTCTCCAAGAAAAACTAGTGTATTGTCTAAATAACCACCCTTGGGATTTCTAAATGTGTAGAAGCATAAGATCTGTGTGGTTGTCAAAGGTAATCGTGGTAAGTGTGATGGTAGCCCTCTAAGAACCATCAGGTTTCTTCTTGCTCAATTTCATTCATTAAAAACAAGAATTTGAAGCTGATCTTTTTAAGCTGGTTGACATTCATATTTCTAGAGTCTGTGTTCTTAATTTTTTAATTTTTTGAGCTCTGCTTTATCTGATATTATTCAAACCGTTTAATATTTGTCTTTGATGAAAATATTTGAAAAAAATGTGCCCAGACAGGGAGGTTACAGTTAGTGACATTCAGAGAATCTGACTGCAAATATCTGGCCATCTTTTTCACAAGTTTAGTCCATGCTCTTCCAATCAACCATACACCTGACTCACATCAACTTTAAACTCTTTAAGTAATCATGAATATGAATGGTTGAAACTAATCAAACAAACAAAATCATATATTTACATAACTATAGTTGTGACAAATCAATAATTAAAACTTACTCAGATTGATGTTTATCAGAACACTGATGTAATTTAATAAATGATAGACCAGCTAATTTTTATCATGTCAATAAATTCAACTTTCATAACTACTAATTAAATAAGTAACAAACTAACTTTAATCCTGTTATTGATATTATTAATTAAAAACTATTCAATGTAATTTGTATCCTAACTAAACATCAGAAAGCTTGATTTGATTTTTATGTTAATTTCAATAATAAAAAAATTTAATTTTTAGTCTTGTTGTGGATATTAATTACTAATTAGTAACTACTCACTTCAATTTTTAGTATTGAAATCTTATCATTTCTCCCACCATTTTTATATTTAAAATTAACTAGCTTTAACATAAATAATATTCAAATTTCTTATTTAATATTTTCATTAGACTAAGTAAGGCCATTACTCTCATATAGTATTTGTTAAACATTCTTATTCAGGTCTGTTTCATGTTTGTGTATGAATCATGATTTGGAACACCTGGCCATGTGTTGGCCACCCCCACTTAGATCATTTCGCGCCTTCCAAGTATTTCTGATTGGTGGATGAAGAGAGCTCACACAGCATCGCCTTTTTCAGTTGGTTGGAATTTGTTAAACTAAAAAGACGCATATGCATGTGTGTTTGTTGTATTTCTGAAAAATTATCATGCATAATTATATGGTCACTAAGTTGTCTTGGAATAAACTTCTGTGTTTAAGTTCTTAAAAATCATTGTTAAAAAATTATGTGCCGGTATTAGTTTTGATATTTACATAACAATATAAGCTCTTAAATGTGCAGTTTATGAGGTTTTTTTTTTTTTTTTTGTGAGGGGTCTGAAAAGTTGTAACTAGAGTAATGGAAAGGGGGCCCGACAAAATTATCTGCCCCCAGACTCTCAGTGGGTCTCCGACGGCACTGAGAATTTACCTTCAATCAATATAAAACATTTTCACTAAAGTGTGCGATAAAGGGCAAGTCATTTGTACCCCTTACCAAAGTGCGCTGTAAGAGGTGTAACTGTACAACTGGAAGAGAATTTGGACACTATCAAAAATTATTCCCACCCTTTACTCTGACACCATTGCAACTTTCAAATGCAATTGACCACAGGCCCTTGAGAGGACTATTCAGACACTGCCAAAAAAGTTAAATAGAACACACAACCAGTTGTATGCTATGTCTGGTTAACTACAAGTATGTATTGTGTTTCTAAGAAGCAAATACCTAGTATTATAAAGTATTTGTTACAAATTAAGCAGCTGTTACACAAGCTGGAAGAGGGCTCCATTGCGATAAAGCACGCACAGCTTTAAAAATGAAAGTATATAAATCAATAAAAGCTATTAACAATACTTTTCCAACCGGTCAAGGATAATAAACACAAAACACATCAGTTATTTTGTTTAATGCGGTATTTCCAACCGTACGATCTGGATACTATTTTGATATAATTTCAGCACCCGTACAATCCAATATTGGGAGAATTCCTAAAAGTATCCTAAAGCTATGGTACAAATAAACAATATAATATATTAATTATTATTTTATTATAAAAATAAGTAGATTAATCAATCTTGCAAAATTAAAAGTTAATATCAGCACTTGTTTATCAAGCACCCGTTATTTTTTTTAAACATATAATTCTAGTAACAAAATGTAGTATCCTGCCGGTTAAAATAATATACATTTCGGGTCCATAGAGTGTTGCCAACTGTACAATTTGGATACTACTTTTGATAAAATTTCACCACCTGCACAATCCAATTTTAGGATATTTTCTAAATGTAATATCCTATGACCCTGCTATAAAGTAACAAATTTTACATCCAATCTTATTTTTCATGAAAATCTGTGGGCTTATCAATATAATGTCAGAAAGTAGTATCTTACCAACCGGTAAAAATACAATCCATTTCAGGTCCATGTACTATCGCGAGAAACTATAGCGTTGGCAACACTGGTTTAATGCATCTGTGAAAAAGGTGTCCTTAATAAGAGTGTTTGAGCAGTCAAACACGTTGTAACTTTCAATCGACAAAATATGGTAGTTTAAGTTTCCCGAACGAATCAATTGATTCTATATAGATATTTGTCAACAAATTTCATTAGGAATAATTCTTATTCTTTCGTTTCATATTTATATTTGTGGTATTAAATTTGAATGAATTGTATAATTTAATGACAGAAGGTTTACATGGTGGCTAGAGATAGGAAAAACCCAATGATCTCTATATTATACTAGATGGACATTTACATATGCATTGCCAAGAACCAAAGCGTGACGCTCAAGTTTATCGTCTGCTTCATTGTGGGGGTACAAATTTAACGGTTTATTTTTATGCTCTTATGCGAAAACATGTATTTGATGAATAGAGAAGTGTTATTGTTTTGAAAATAATGAAGTATTACACCACACTTTCCTGAAGAAACATTTACATTAAAGGATATAAAATTCAGTTTTACAGGTAATACTGTACAAATACGAATAAAAATTTTAATATATTTAAATAAGTAGTTATCATATATTGGTGTGTACAGTCTGCAAACACTATACTTATATTTAAAGTTGGCTCTTAGCTTGTATATTCGTTTCAGAAACCATATTATATTGAAAGTTCAATAAATATAATGAATAAGGTATCTTAAAACGTGATTACATTTGTTTGAATGACAAACTCTGTGTAGTTATCATACGTTTAAACGATCGCGTAGGTTATAGGTGTTATGAATGTGAGGAAATGTGTTGTGGATTGATTGGCTACACTGGTTCAAATTACAGAGTCGTGAAAGGTCACAGTGGGTGTATACCATTGATCTCTATACTACAACTGGATGGACATCTGTGGCTGAAATTTTCGAGCTGTCGTCTGCATACCATTGGGTAAGAGAGAAAGAAACTTTCGGGTATCTCTTTCTCTCTTTCACCCATACAAGGCAATGTGGCATTTTGACATCGTTCATTAATTTGATTGATTATATGAGATACATCAATGTGAGAGTGGTTAGATTAAATAAATATGTTAGTTAAAGCTTTGAAGAGCATATAAAAGTTCAAAACAGGTTAGTTTTTTCTTTAAATAAGTTGATGTAGCCTAATATGTACGATGATTTTTGAAGGAAGCTTACTTTTAAGGCTTTATCTCGTACCAGAATCATACCCTATATTTGTGTCTAGTTAGGATAAAAGACCTTCTAGAAGGAAATTTCTACTTCTGTTCTAAATTGCCGTTCATCCTACCAAAATATTATATATATGATAGTAGTCTGGTACGACTGGCCTGGCCTTACAGATTGGAATTATTACTAAAATCAGGGTTTATAAGATACTGTACTTCCTACAAGCCAATAACCTAAATTATCATTTGAACGTAAGACTTATACACAAAGTGTGTCATTCAAACAAATGTAATACAGTTTTTAGCTAACTTGTTTCATTATAGTTATCGAAATGTCAACATAATATGATTTCTGAAAGATATGAGCCAACTTAAAAAAACAGGCATTATTACAATAATACTTTCCACAAGCCTATAACCTAAGTGATAGTTTGAATGCATGGCAACTATTCAAAGTTTGTCATTCAAACAAATGTAATCAATTTTTAAGATACCTTGTTCATTATATTTATCGAACTTTCAATAAAATATGGTTTCTGAAACCAATATACACGCTAATAACCAACTTTAAATATAAGTGTTGTCGTGGCAGACTGTAAACAACATTGATGATAACTACATAAAACTTGAAATATCTAAGGTTTTATTCGTATTTGTACAGTATTACCTGTAAAACTGGATTGTATATCCTTTAATGTAAATGTTTCTTCAAGAAAGTATGGTATAATACTTCACTATTTTCAAACAATAACACTTTTATTCATCAGAGACATGTTTTCGCATAAGAACATTTAAAGAAACCGTTAAATCTTTCCCCCCCTCAGTGTAGCAGACGATACACTTGAGCGTCACGCTTTTGTCCTTGGAATGTGCATGTGTATGTCCATCCAGTTATACTATAGAGATCAATGGTGTATACAGATGTGATCGTTATTCCGGAAAGTAAAGTTGAACGGGATTTCGTTACAGTGTATCAAATTAGAACATAGCACTTTTCCACGCTTGTATCATGAATAATGTGTCTCAAGTGATTATCTAGAAAATAACAATAGGCTCGTAGAAAGTATTATTATATTACAATGCTCATATCTTTTATATTGCTTTCAGAAACCGTATTATATGTTGAAAGTTCAATAACTATAATGAAACAAGTTAGCTAAAAAAACTGTATTACATTTGTATCATAATTTAGGTTATAGACTTGTAGGAAGTACGGTATCTACTAAACACTGATTTTAATAGGAATCCCATATTTTGTACCAGAATACTATAATATATTAGTATTTTGGTAGGATAAACGGCCATTTAGAACCGAAAGTAGAAATCCCCTTCAGGAAGGTCTTTTATCCTACCTAAACAGTACTATAGGGTAAGATTCTGGTACGATATAAAGACTTCCAAATGAGCTTCCTTCAAAAAAAACCCATCGTATATATTAGCCTACGTCAACTTATTTAAAGAAAAACTCACCAGTTTCGAATCTTGTTATGACCTTCAAAGCTTTTAATGATACATTTATTTCATTTAACTAATCACACATTGTTGTATCTCATATATTCAATCAAATTAATAAACGATGTCAAAATGCTACAATGCGTTGTATGGGTGTAAGAGAGAAAGAGATACCTGAAAGTTTCCTTCTTTCATATACAATGGTATGCAGACGACAGCTCGATAATTTCATCCACAGATATCCATCCAGTTATATTATAGAGAGCAATGGAAAAACCTGACAACATTCAGACAAGGGCAAGAAATTTTGTTCCTCAATGTTAACAAAACGCATTTCTTAGATATTGCAATCTTAACATGAAAGGGAAAATAGGATTTCTTACATAACACATTTACATAGGACCAAAATAATAACTCAAATATTAAATACGTTACTGGTATTATCGGGGTAGTGACGCGCAATTTATGAAGCCTACATAGTAGGTTCCGAGTAGCCTCTTCTACTCAATCCTAATCAAACCACCAAATGGTGTACCCCCGGGATCTGAGTAACCTGGTGTAGGCTGTGTTGAACCCAAGCGAAAACGAGGTCAGGTGCAGACAAGAGACAGGAGACTGGTCAGAGCCAAAACCAACAAGCCTGGAACAGGGTCTGGCTAGTTGGCTCCCAGAAGGATGGGCTGGGAGTGAGAGAGTTGGTGATTATGAGCTAAGTCATCATCAGCACTCATATCCTCGGTTATAGAAGGTTACCGCCAAGAGAAGGTTTACCTGAGGACCTATTAGTGGCAGCCCCATTACTCAGGTATCGGCTACGACAGGCTTAGTAAGCCGGTGGCTGAAACCAACAAAAACACTCGAGAAAATAATGTAAAAAAAGGTTTTTTTTTACAAACCACTGGGACTTTGAACATTGGAACACTGACAGGAAGAGTGGAGGAGATTTTGGACATGATGGATGAGAGAAGAGTGAGTGCCCTGGGTTTGAGTGAGACCAAGTGGATAAGGAGTGACATGAGGGAAGTAAGGAATGGCTTCATTTTGCAATGGATGGAAAATGATGAAGGGAGGGAAAATGGAGTAGGCTTCGTAATGAGAGAAGGGTTGCAGATGGAGCTGGTAGGTATGGATGATAGAATAATAAAGACTACATTAAATGACAGAGGAAAAAAGGTGGAGGTGATACAAGTGTATGCCCCACAAGTGGGGTGCCCAGTGGAAGAAAAATACAAGCTTGAGGAAGACCTAGAAAGAAATATTGGAAACGAGTGTCATATAGTAATGGGGGATCATAATGCAAAAGTAGGAAAAGAGAAAGAAGTGTTTGAGGAGGTGTTATGGTTAAAAGGATGGGAAGAGAGAAACGAGAAGGGTAGAAGGCTGTTGGAGTTATGTGCAAGAAATAAAGTAAAAGTGGTGAAAAGCTGATATAACAAGGCAAGAGAAAGTCTTAAGATCACTAGATACAGTTGGGATGGGGAGCAAAAGTCAGTGATAGACTACTTTCTCATGGATGAAAAATGATAAGGCAGACCGTAAACAATAAGGTAATACCAAGTGTTAGTCCGATGAGCCAGTACTTTTTAGCGGAAAAAATTGTTGGAGAGCTGCAAATTGGCAAATTTGTGTACTTTAGAGTCCTAAATGACATACTAAATTAGCAACACTGAAATGATGCCACTTGTGGTTTTATACTGAAAAAACCATTCAAAAATTTACATTTTTAAAAATAACTTGATATTGGATGACTGTAGATAAGCTATATAGTATATAGTAACTATTAGCTATATAGTACAATTTAGATCATTTAAAGCTCCACAATAAAGGTAATATATATATATATATATTTTACAAATAACTGATAGTTTTTGAGCAGCAAACACTTTTAGACGAGTAGTTGAGATTTGGATTTAAAATGAATTTGATTCTTATGGTCTTTGGTGGAGTTTTATTTTATCATTTTTCTGTAACTGTGTTCCTAGTTTCTAATGCCATAGAGAAAGCAAGCAACAGTTTATATTATTTCACTTATGATCTTTGGTGTAGTGTTTCTACAACAATGTATAGACCTTTTATTTTGTTTCACAAATCTTACGCGTTTCTATTAAATGTCTTTATTTTATGATCAAAGCTGGAGAGAGTATTTGCGGTGCACCGTACTATTTAGTTTTTATTGTGAGAGAACTTATGTGCGTATTCAAATATCATGTATATATTCAATTCACGATTTTCATATTGTGTCTATATAATTTATTCACAAAAATATATATCTATTTTACAAAGCTTGACAATGTTAATATGGCTATTTTAACGAATTGTTTTAAATATGTATTTGAACTGAAGATAGAAGCCCCTCCAAACTTTTTTCAAATTATAGGGTAAGAAGGTACTTATTGCTTATTATACTGCTTGTGGTGGAATTATAAATGAATAATAGAATTTATTCAATATATTTTATCAAATTAAATGTATACTGTTTCTCTGTATTTTTTTATTTATACACCCTTCAACTCTCAAAGGATTCAAATCTCAATGCAATGTGGTGGCGCGCGGCGAGGGTGGATCAGTGCCAAGCCGCACTGCCTCCCAGCCGCTCAACTACTCATCTAAAAGTGTTTGATACTCCAAAACTATCAGTTATTTGTAAATGATGTATCTTACCTTTTTTGTATAGCTTTTAAAGGATCTAAACTTTATTATATAGGTGATTTTTATCGAGTCATTCAATATCAAGATAATTTTAAAAATGTAAATTTTTTATTTGATATAAAACCACAAGCGGCACAATTTCAGGGTTGCAAATTTAGTATGAAATTTAGGAGTCTAAAGTATACAAATCTGCCGATTTTCCACTCCCCAATTTTTTTTTCCCCAAACAGGCTGATTTGTTACTCTGACGACTGGACTATGTGTCCTTGGATACCAGTACTTACTTACACTTGTGACCACAGGTTGTTGATGGTAGATAAAAGGGATGGGAATGTAGGAGAAAGGTTGTAAGACAAGAAAGAAGAATAGTGGGGTGGAGGCTAAAAAATGAAGAGGAAAGAGAGTTGTACCTAAGAAAGGCAAGAAGCTTAATACCCAAGGATGAGATGCAAAGTATAGAGGTGGAATGAGAAATGTTTAAGAACAGTTTGGTGAGAGATAAAGAGGTGGTGTGTGGAAGGATAAGTAATTAGAGGAAATGGAAGGAGACACAATAGGATGAAGAAACAGTGGAGGATAAGAATAAACCACATAGAAAGTTTTAATAATAAGAATGAGGAAACAGAGGAAGAATAGAGAGAGAATAAAAAAGAGTGAAGCAAGCTGTACGGAAAGCCAGGAAGAATTTTATGCAAAAATGGACAGAAATCGTGGAACGGGACGTGGAAGGAAGTAAGAAGATGTTATATAGCCAAGTAAGAAACCGGAGCTGAGATAAAAATACATTAAGTTAGAATGATTGATGAATAAGGAAGGATCAAGACAAGAGAGTAATAAAAGGGACTATGGAGGAGATATTTTGAAGATGTTCAACTCGAAAGAGGAGGGGGATGAGAGTGAAACAGAGGAGCAGGAAGATATCACAAGAGTAGGAAAAGGCCCCCATGGAAATTAGTGGAGGACGCATTAAAGAGGATGAAACAAGAAAAAGCACCGGGTGTGTACGAACTAACGGTATAAATGATAAAGAGCTGCAGGTAAAGTAGGTATACGATGGTTATACAGGGTGCTGAGTGTGAGTTGGAAGGAAAACAAAGTACCGGGAGACTGGAAAAAAGAAGTTATGTTTCAAGAAGGGAGACAGGAAGAGGTGTATAAACTATAGGGGGATAACGCTGATGTGCCACTGCACAAAAATACATGAAAAGAGAATAAGAAATAAAATGAAAGGAAGGCAGAGAGGAACAGCATGGATTCAGGGAACCAAGGTCTACAATAGACTTAATCTTTGCCATACACCTGAAGGAAAGAAGTTATGCTTATGGGAAATACTTTGTAATTGTATTTATGGATTTAGAGAAAGTATATAATAGCGTGGATATAAATAAAATGTGGAAAGCGATGGAGAAGACCGAAGTGGAGTTGTTATGATATTGAAAAGCATGTATGAGGATAGCAGGAGTTGTGTTAAGATGGAGAGTGGGAGGACGTCCAAATAAAAAATTGAATGAAGTAGGGGAGTGCCCTTTCACCATTACCATTTATAATAATAAACAAAGTAGCAGGAAAACTCGGGGAGGAAAGAATAAAAGCCATAATGTTTAGTGATGACTTGGTGGTATGGGGGGAGAGGGAAGAAGTACCGGAACAACTACAAGAATGAAATAAGGAAGTGAAAGAGTATGGAATAAAATTTGGCATGGCAAAGTGTGAACTGATGATAGTGACAAGGAAGAGAAAAAGGCCTAGTAGAGCTATAAAGTTAGATGGAGTAAAGCTGAGAAAAGTGCAGAATGTAAAATACCTTGGAATCGTGATTGGGGCGAAAGTAGAGAGGATGTAATGAGAAGCGTACAGCAGAGAGAGTTGTTCTATTGGTGTGTAAGAGAAGTGCTATATAGGATAGAAGTGCCCTTGAAAGGTAAGGAAGTGTTGTACAGGGCGTACCCATTGTCACCTATGCAGCAGCCACATGGATATTGACTGTAAGAAACTAGGAAATTGGAGGCCATGGAAATGAAGTTTGTGAGGAGCGTGTTAGCTGTAGTGAAGGAATGAATTTATCTGGTAAATAGTGGGAGTACATGAGAATAGAGGAATCAAGACTGAGATGGTATGGGCATGTAATGAGGATGGAAAAGAGAGGATGCCGAAGGAAAAGTTGGAAATGAAGTATGTAGGAAAAAGACCACAAGGGAGGGCAAGAAAGAGATGGGGGGAGCAGATAACAGAGAATGTTCATGTGAAAGGAGAAGAATGGAAGAAATAAAAGGAGGAAGAATGGTGGAATGCTAGAGGAAGATGGACGCATTTTACTAAACTGACCTGGCCACAGTCTGGAAACAGTATGATGATGATGATGATGATATTTAGTAGCCATTAAGAATGTTTTTGAGAATATGTGGTCAATGTAATAAACTTAAAAAATTTAATTCGCTAAGATTAACTGCGAAAAGGTTGAGTCATGAAAATATTTAAATATCTGGAAAACCTAGAAGAGTCAGGAAATTTAATAGGAAAAGTTTTGTAGCCCCACTGATTTTAACATTGGTATATTTTTTAAATCAAATTACAACTAAAGTTAAATATCAAACAAAAGAGGAAAAATTTTATTAACCAAATGATATCAATATAAATGTATTAAGCCAGCTCCTGGATCTAGTATGACCCTATTTTGTCGAAAGAAAGTGAATCCAAAAAACTAATATATATATATAATGGTTTTGACAGACCGAGAGCGTTCAAGCCAATTTAAAATGATTCTTAATTTTATTTTTATTTTTGGCAATCATTTGACTCTTCAAATTGAAAAACATCTGTTCGGAAAAAAAAAATTCGGGAAACATCTCTAATTTTTTATTGTTATATTAAAATTTTATTAAAATGAAAATGGTATATAATTGTTATGAAAACAAATTAAATGTATTTATAAAAGATTATTGAAGCAATTTCAATAAATATTTATTTTATATTGTAATTTAAGAAAGATCCCCTACAATGTTTATTCTATTACAAAAGACCCGCCTCGGTGGCGTAGTTAGCTACGCGCTAGTTTCGTGTTGAGCTAGACTGCCGAAGACGAATCTCGCTCGGGTGAATTGGGGGTGGTTTCTCCTAAATGGTTTTTCCACTCTCCCTCTATGAAAATGTGGGTTCACTTCCTTTATATTCAACCTCCCCAATTTCTAATCCATTAGCTTAATTAGTACTTAAGCGTATAACCCAAAAGGGTAGTAAGACGCGGTGCTAAGTATTATTATTATTATTATTATTATTATTATATTATTATTATTACAAAAGTTTGCCAATCAAGGAGTACCTACATATGGTTTTCCTAAAAAAAACCTTTAAAAACACGTTAGTTATAGCTCAACACTTGCTATAGCACATTGTAATAGTCAACTTGTTAATAAGTTACTACATCAACTTTCGTGCTTACCGACGTCAATAATAACCAATGGTGTGCGCAACAGTTGGCTTTATGAAATACTTAGATAATCACTTGACCTAAAAATTGATAAAAGTAGCTCTAGTAATATCTACAACTGTTAAAGTGCTAAGAGCTAAAAATTAACTGTATTTTACTTTGTATTTTTAAATATGGTGTATCTCACTCAGAGCTGGTCGTCATATGAATTATCAATAAATATTAGCAATTAATTATATATTAAAATATAAAATACACTAGTAATAACTAATAATTACATTACTCAAGTGCAGTAAAGCGTATGCTATATTTATACTAGTAGGCGTTTAAATTTTTTAATGTATGCTATTAATATTTAGTTAGGATATTTATTTATTTAGTCATGTTGAGTGAAGGCTGGCTGCCATTAAAGCACTAGTGTCTGAAAGTGTGTAATCTAGAAGCATCTACAAAATAAATAAAGAGCCAGTCGATCTGTGTTGTTTTCACTACGGTAGCTATAAGGTAAGGAGTTGGGTTTTGGTTTTTATAAAAAGGTACCTTGGGCCCTTCGCCTCGGTTCGAGTCCTCGCTGGAGGTGAACGTGCTACTGGTGTCGATGCCAGAGTCCTTGGTCTGAGAGTCCTGCGAGCCTTGGCGGTCGCTCCCCCATCGGACGGCGCTCCCCCAATCCCGGTCGAACCTCACCGTCTTCTTTCTCCTCTCAGTGAAGCGTCGGCTGTCCCCCTCCTCCCATAGCTCGGAGCACTCCTTCACGAATACGGTCGCGGAAGGCAAAATAGCGGTCGCGGTAATCGTCCAGATCGCGAGGAAACTTCTCCACCTCTTTGCGCACCTCATTCTTGTGCCTACCGTTGCCGTTACCGTTACCAGCGGGGTGTCGGCTAGTGTCTCTGTGTGAGTTACAGTGATTGTGGTGGTTATTGGGGTGGTGGCGGTGGTGATGGTGGCGAGTCGGACAGTTTTCTAATTTCCCTAGTAAAAGATGTGGACAGTAATAAGTAAATAAATAAAACGTTGGAGGGAAAATAAAAGGTTGTGAACAGCGGAATCATACCGCACAAGGGGAGTTAAAAACACATTCACAACTACGAACGAACAAATGCAATCAACAAGACAGTTATTATAATTACTTACAGTAGTGGTGGGGAAATAATACTAATAGGTGTACAGTTGAATGTATATACTCAAATAACACGCTACCAAATGGGCCTAGCTCTATACGGTTAATTGAAGTTTAAAAATTAGTTTCGTGTCCCACCGTTAGTGTGATTTTGACGATGAGGGTGTAGGGGGTCACAATATATTCAATTCATTCACTTCGTTAAGGTCGCTGTTGACTGGAAGGAAAGGAAAACTAAAGGAAAAATATAAGTGAGTTTCATCGAAATATTTAATAAAGGTTGAAAACACTAGCGATCCTGGCGGTGAGATATTTGTTATTAATTAAAAATCAACAGTTTTATTTTGTCTGGTGACTTCTTAGTGTATATACATTCAACGGATGCACTTTAGGACCAAACCAGAGCAAGACATTGGCTTTAAATACTCGCATTCCAGGTTAAGTATTCTAAACAGTGATTCATGATTATGGATTATGGATCATAATTTTGATTCTTCCAAACTCCAAACGTAGCTTGGTCCTAAACGACATGTGTTTGAGAGTACCCTTAACCGAGTGGCCTCTTTATGAGAGTCTACATTTCGAGCTGCCGAATTGCATGGACTGAAATTATAAAGCCTCGCGTGGTCTGGTCCGATGAAAGAATGGGCCCTCTGCAAGGCGACGACATTAAAATAAGCGCGGGGGTTCCTTGGCGAAACAACACTAGGTTTATTCCTGCTCAAAAAGAGAGTTAGTTTTAATTAGTAGACATTTTTACAAAGGCTTCAACGTAAAACCGCTTCTTTCACGCAATAAATAAATAAACAAACGAACTCTGGTGTTTTGATTGGATTTTCTTTTGAAGGACACATTAACAAAACTGAAGCGTTTTATCGCTATTCCTAAATCTACATACTCCTCTATTAAAAATATATTCAAAATATATGGACAGAATATTGTAGCTAAAGAGTGTAACTATTAAATATTCTCTGCCAAATTAGATCACGCGACAAAGTTTTAATTATTTCCCATCACTCCTTGACGTTAAATGTTAATTGTGCATTACTGTATGGATCGGACTTTGTTTTTAATACTATAATATTGTTGTAGTTGAAGCAGCTGTAAACGATCCATTGAAGATTACTCCATTGTTGAAACATATATTGACGCCAAAGAACCCTTAGAATGGCCGAAGAAAGGCCCATGCACAGATGAAAAACACAAGACAGCAGGCTCAGTGGTTTAAAATCGCGATAGTACACACAACAAAATAAATATATATAGATATATATTCACTCCCACAACCAACATTATTTTCCTCACCGCAAGAAATTTCTTAATTTTTTCATCTAAAATGGCTTGTCTTTTCAATCTCTCGCCCATGTTTTCTTGGGAGTCGCCTGAAAATAAAACATGGCAGCACTGATACTCTTTTTTTTACTAGGAGCAACAACTTGACAAATGCTGGGCACACTTCTAGTTATTTGCAGTGCAACAATGTAACAATTCTTGTTACACTACAACATGAGAGGTGAAACACTATAGTCAATATTTAAAGTGCATTTTAATATATTATATAATAACTTCAATAATGATGTGAGTTATAGGGGGTAAAATTGTGTTTTATTATTATTGTTATTAGACCTTATTATAAAAACACACATTTCAACATTATTGATATAATTCAAGTTCTTATAAACATATTACAATGAATAAGTTGACAGACTATAAACTATTAGAATATTAGACCAAATTTTAAATTAAAAACTGTTCCAACACCTCAACGACAAACATAAAAACAATTAGTTTATTAATGAATCAATCATAACTTCTCTTGTTAATAATTATTATAGAAGTTGTATGAATAATTGACAAAAGAGATTTGTCTACACATAGTTCCGTAAAGATTGTGAGATTGTAGAAATTCCTTTCATTACCCTGCTTGTAAAGATTCATAACGGAAGACCTATATAAAAACTCTTTTATCAAGACACTTTATCGAGTAGATCACGACATTTTGTTTTTGATAAACAATCCATGTTTTCTTTTGTATAGTGATACGTTATCTCTCACTTATAAATGCTTTATATCAATATTCCTCCACCGATATTATAGCATATTGAAATACCAATCTAATGTATTGACGTAAAATAGAGTTTTATTTTTCAAACATCTATCTATTCAAAAATAAATTCGAGCTTATTTAATTAACAAATAATTACAAAATTGCTAGTTGAGATTATCTTAATTGGCAAAGTAAGACAGATCTGAGGTGCGAGTAAAAAAAAAGGTGTTTAAAATATCACTAATTTATATCAAAAGAACATACAAAGAATCACGCAGTAAAAAATCTGTAAAATGTCACATGTGAAGCTTATGGGGATAAAAAAATTGAACTCAATAATCAAAACGTTCTACTCGTATTTTAATTTTTTAATTATCCATTTAAAATTGAAGACCTTATTTTTATATATGCTGATGTATTTTAATTTTAGGGTCGATAGTAAAAGTTCCAACTTCAAATACGGCATGTGAAATTTGATACTAGTGTGGGGCGAACAAATTTTCAAACTAAAAAAACACGCGCAGAATGTTATGGTAAGTAGACAGAACTTTCGTGCCAAGCACCTTAAAATGTCAATAGTGCAACCTAAAAAAAAGTTAATTTTATAAGAAATCGATCTTTATAGAATCTATTTAGTTCTACATATATAGATGTTATATTTTAGTGGAACATTTAACTTATGTCTTTTGATTTTTTCAGAAGTTTTGTATTGTTAATGTCATAAATGTGACACTCGGAAACTAAATGACCCACGTGATCGACACAAGAGGATCCAAGTGGTGGAGACCATATAAATTAAGCGATCATCAATAATTTGATCAACAGTTGAGAGAAAAGTTATCAACAGCAAACGTTTAGAAAGAAGTGGCCAATATTAAGTAAATATGGTATCTGTTACAATTAAATAAGTTAACTCAATAACACTCTTTAAGTAGTTACCTATGTAACATAAATTATACCTATAAAGTTTGGTCAAAATTCATTTACTTAGATGTGGTTTCATTTTGAGTCGATTTTGAACGGCATTTTTGGATACAGGTACTTAGAAATTTCAAACTTTTTTTAATTTCCCGGTATCGAACTCTCAATACCCAGGCAGACATAACACCAAATTCATAGAACTTTTTACTCTAACAAAAATATTCAAAAGCTACACAAGTAATAACCAACCTAATTCGAAAAATAATAAAGCGTATATTTGATATTAATTATGGGAACATAGTAAAGTGAATAGTGTAATCTTTAACATAGTACCAACTCTTGGAAATGCTCTTCAACAGATGTATTCAAATATGCGTATGTTTTCCTAGTAAAATAAATTTAAGGAACAAAAAAAAAAACATGGGGAAGCACATAACACAATTATAAATCAGTTTTCAAATCTGTGGCTCCACAATATGGTTAGTGTGACAATCGAAAGCTAAGTGATTGGGATTAAATAGTAGCTAACCGCATACATTGGATTGAGTCCTTAAAATGCATTTAGATGGAAAATTTACTTAAAGAACGATCCAATTTTTTAAAACAAGCAAAAGGTGCATACAAATTACTTTAAAATAAAAACTTTTTATATATAGCTTGTTTGATTAGTAAAACACACGGAAGTGTGCATTAATTAGTCTCCTCTGTTGGCTCTGAAATATAAAAATAGGCATCAAAATAATCAATGTATAGCTGGACCATTAAACCACACATGTTGCTGGTAGAACGTAGACAGGTTACTGAAAAGGTACATATTATGTGATAGCTATATACTGTTATTTTAAAATATAACATAGTTATAATGCTTTAAGAAAGGATTTAATAGGGATAGAAATGATCCTAATAAACACATACCCATAAAATATAAAACAAGATAAATAGAGAAATTTGAAAATTAAAACAAAAGCTATATTGAGGGGTGAAATGACAAGAGAGAAATTGTTGAGAAAACATACAGATAAGGGAGGCCAGACGAATAGAGAAAGAGAGAGAGATATTTAAAAAAATGTGTGCGTGGATAGAGAGTTGGATAGATGTACAAAGACAAAGACAAATAGCTCTAAAGAGAAACAATGGATGTGTGTAGCGTGAGAGATGGTCAAAGTTTGATGGGGAGATGACCAGAAAAGCTGAGAGACAGTTGAGTCGAGAAACAACAGAGAGGGTAGGCCGGCTAGCGATATAATTAGATTAATGAGGGGAGATTTGGATGGGGTTTATTTAGCACCACGTTTTACTACCCATGGAATAGAGTTAGATAGAGAGGAAGAAGGGATCAAAAGCAAGAGAGTTAAATGGTTGAAAGAAACAGAATCAACAGAGATAAAGAATGAACTCGGGCGCACAAACACGGCGGAAACACATGCGTGTGTGGTGGGAGAGGGGAGTGAGGGAGGTCTAGCGGTGGGATAGTGTAAAAAATAGGGGGTGGGGGGAAGGAGTTCTAGAGTTGTGATATTCAATCTTTTTTGTTTACGTAACGCCAAATATAATTTCTCTTAAACTTTGTAACACCAAAGTTGTTTGAACATAATGCAAATTATAAATATTCTATATTCTACAACTAAAATAAATAAATGGCTCTCCTAAAATATAATAATATACTGTATATGTTACTTTGTAATTTTACATATCGCCTAAAATGTATGCGTACCCCAGGTTGAATACCACTACTATAGAGAAAGGATAAAGATTGACTAAAAGGATAAGTAAGGGAGGTAATATGTCAAGGTCAGAAAGCATCCAACAAGGTCATATTTAGGGTCGGATCGCCACAAGAGGAACCTCTTAAACTAACTAACCGTAGATTTGATGGCATTTAAAAAAAAAGCCACTGTACTTTACATCTTTATTAAGAGTGACAGATGAAGAAAACATTTCTTGGCATACATACAGATACATGAATTTAGTCTTTTTTTTTAACTGTCAGTTGTCTGATAGGTTTTTCTTACAGCGAGTTGACTAAAGTAATCCAATGCCACTTTGTTCGAGCAAGGTTGGTGACAAAATTTCCTCAAAGATGACTGTGAGGATCTACTGTAGTTCGTTCCCTTTAATATTGGCCTTTTTTTATGACAGTTTTATTACTATTGAACCAGGTACGTATTTATCAGCCTCTCTAATGTTTTTTTATCACTGTGTCAAGTGAGGCCAATTTAAATCACTCGTCAAAGTGACTAAACTCTTTTATTAAGAAAGGGAATATAGGCAAGACCCGCCTCTGTAGCGTAGTTAGCTAAAGCGCTAGTCGTGTTGAGCTCGACTGCTGAGGACGGGGAGATCGAGGTTCGAATCTCGGTCGGGTGAACTGGGGTGGTTTTTCCTAAATGGTTTTCCACTCTCCCTCCACGTAAATGCGGGTTCACTTCCTCTATATTCAACCTTCCCAAATCCTAACCCATTAGCGTAAATAGTACTTAAGCGTATAACCCGAACGGGTAGTAAGAAGTGGTGCTAAATAGATAAATCTAGGCAAGGCCAGATTTCAAACTGTGCAGGTTCCGGGACAGTAAATAATTAGAGTCGCCCACCTTAAACAATTTTTTTTCAAAGTTCCAACATTATCATTTTTTTCTTTATAAAATTAAATCTTAAACTCTCAATGTTAAAGATGTTATCTAAATAAGGAGACATTGTCCATCCCAGTATAATGATTTGCCCAAAGCAATTATTTTAGTATAAATATATCCTTCTTGCCAAAACCTTAGGAAAATAAGGAAATATTATCAGAATGTCTTACTTCAATTGTGTCTACACCACGGTCGTATACACAGGTCAGGAAACTCCGGTGGTGGGGATGACTCATTTAATGAAACTAATTTATATAACTCTATGTGCACCTCATAGATTCTCTGCGATCTAGGGATGTTGTCTAAGTTTGGAAAATCACAGTCTGAATTATTTGTTTGCTGCACGTGCCATAGTAGCTAAGTAATATTTTGTTAAAAATAAATAAAAATTGATAAAAGTTTTTTTATAGATTTTACATTGACTGCAATTTATAGATCCAAAAGAGATGTGTGTTTTATTATTGCAACAGTTCGTGGGAGGGCCTTGGGGGGTCGCACCTGTCACCCTCCCTTAAATCCGGCCCTGAATGTAGGAACGTCTGAGTGGATTTTCAACTGTCGGAAGAGGCCAAAGCTACTGTTAACGAACTATAGCACTTGCAACACCGCAAGCAACACACTGTCAGGGTAAGGTAAGAGGAGCTGTTGAATGTTTATTCTATTACTGGCGAATTCTTGGTGTATGTGTAATTCAACGGGGGATCTACAGGTACGTTTGTTTTGAGGGAAGATAGGAAACTACGGCGTTGAGGAATACACTCCCGTTCAAAAGGTTAAGACAGAACATCCCTCTCTCAGCCTCCCCGGTCAGGTTCAAGCACGGAATGTGTGTGACACATCAGGAAAAGGGCCTGCCAGGTGCTCAAACCGGGTTCGGTACCGGGGGGAAGCGCGGGAACCTCTCTTTTTGTAATATAAGACTTCAGACACAGTGAAATCTTATTTGTCTAGGGGGTAGTTAGCAAAAAAAGGGGGAGGGGTTGAGGGCTTGGGGACCACTCCACGTCAAATGTCTGGAAAACATTTACAATCATCTGGACTTTTTTTTAATTGGACTCTTCTATAAGCTATTTGGAGTGGTCTTACCCATACAACTTTTGAAATTTGAATTCCTCTAGAAGCAATTTAGAATGGTCTTCACTTAGAATTAGATGCCTATTATAGAAGCTGTTTAAAGTCGTCTTGAAAATTAAATGTACCTTGAAGCTATTTAGAGTGGGCTTCTTCCGGAACATTTTGAAAAATTTGATGCTTTCAGAAGCTATTTTGAATAATCTTCCTCTGGCAATTTTGATTCAGAGTTTGATACAAAACCATCTTTCAGTTTCATTTTCGAAAATATCACAGGACAGTTTGATAAATCTAAAAGGGGGGAAAGTTTATTCCAATTGGGGGGGGGGGGCAAATCCTTTCCAGAAAGGGAATACCCACCTCCTCCCTGTTTCTACACCAATTCTTGACTTTGGTTTGTTCATTTTTTTTAAAACTTTACTGTCAATTTTACAAAATAAAAGCTATGTATTAAAATTAATACGTAATTTAACTAGGCACTGAAATGCTACGCACATGTTTAAGAGGCCATACATGTATTACGTAATGCAATTTTAGGACTTTTTTGAACCCCCCTCCCCCTTATCACGCTCCGTAACCCTTTGGAAACCCCCTCTACCCCCTTAAGTTAGGTAACGCTTCCAGTTTCCACTATAAAAAAGAACCTTTTCCTCAAGTCATTTTCGAATGGTCTGTTTTTTTTAGTAGATTAGTTATTTTCACGTCGGATCTTTTAAGTTTTAAATAAATAGGAATTTGAATAAAGGCTGCAATTTATAGTCAAAGAGTTTTATTTGTATTTACAAAAAGTCTGAAAAAGCTTAAGTTTACACATGACTATTTTTTATCGTTTGTTTTATAAACTAAAACTTCATTACGTTACGCTAGCCTAAACCCCTTCCCTCCCCCGTGTCACGCAGCGTAACGCTACGATGGACCCCTCCCCCTCCTCAAGTACTTTAAATAATACATGTATGGCCCCTAAGTATTTAAATTGAACTTGATTTACTGACCGACTCTATTTGTGTGTACAAAAAAAATGTATGGACTCCGTGAAATTTCCAAAAAAGGACGAGACAACACCGAATCAAATATAAAATATTGTGACAAATGCTAGTCGTTTATATATAGGACCCCCCACCCATCTGGTGGGCTGGACATGCACTATTCTTTGGTAAAGATAGGCATTGTATTGCTTGTCATTCATATTTTATTTTGTACTTTTTTCATCTTATACTTTTTTTTAAGCTTATGAATCTGTATCTTGGGCCCAGGCTTGGTACCGTGGTACCAACAGCCCCCTCCCCCTCGTTACGGTCCTGTTAGGGGAGCTAGATAAAGATTATATCAGCCCACTACTTTCAAAACAATCTAACATACGTCTAATATTACACACCCAGTCTTTGAGCTTATAGATATCTACTTTCTGAACCGACTGATTATGGCAGCATACGAGAATTTCTACGAACGAGAACGAAAGGACCAAGCAATTTTGCCGGGAAAGGTATTTTCACATACCTTCCAGGTTTCTTTTACATGCAACAATCGACACGGGAACGAACGGCCTTACTTCCCCTCCGAAGGAAGCTGTGCTACGGTTTCCTAACGAACGGCCTTACTTCCCCTCCGAAGGAAGCTGTGCTACGGTTTCCTAACGAACGGCCTTACTTCCCCTCCGAAGGAAGCTGTGCTACGGTTTCCTAACGAACGGCCTTACTTCCCCTCCGAAGGAAGCTGTGCTACGGTTTCCTAACGAACGGCCTTACTTCCCCTCCGAAGGAAGCTGTGCTGCGGTTTCCTAACGAACGGCCTTACTTCCCCTCCGAAGGAAGCTGTGCTGCGGTTTCCTAACGAACGGCCTTACTTCCCCTCCGAAGGAAGCTGTGCTACGGTTTCCTAACGAACGGCCTTACTTCCCCTCCGAAGGAAGCTGTGCTACGGTTTCCTAACGAACGGCCTTACTTCCCCTCCGAAGGAAGCTGTGCTACGGTTTCCTAACGAACGGCCTTACTTCCCCTCCGAAGGAAGCTGTGCTACGGTTTCCTAACGAACGGCCTTACTTCCCCTCCGAAGGAAGCTGTGCTGCGGTTTCCTAACGAACGGCCTTACTTCCCCTCCGAAGGAAGCTGTGCTGCGGTTTCCTAACGAACGGCCTTACTTCCCCTCCGAAGGAAGCTGTGCTACGGTTTCCTAACGAACGGCCTTACTTCCCCTCCGAAGGAAGCTGTGCTACGGTTTCCTAACGAACGGCCTTACTTCCCCTCCGAAGGAAGCTGTGCTACGGTTTCCTAACGAACGGCCTTACTTCCCCTCCGAAGGAAGCTGTGCTGCGGTTTCCTAACGAACGGCCTTACTTCCCCTCCGAAGGAAGCTGTGCTACGGTTTCCTAACGAACGGCCTTACTTCCCCTCCGAAGGAAGCTGTGCTGCGGTTTCCTAACGAACGGCCTTACTTCCCCTCCGAAGGAAGCTGTGCTACGGTTTCCTAACGAACGGCCTTACTTCCCCTCCGAAGGAAGCTGTGCTGCGGTTTCCTAACGAACGGCCTTACTTCCCCTCCGAAGGAAGCTGTGCTACGGTTTCCTAACGAACGGCCTTACTTCCCCTCCGAAGGAAGCTGTGCTGCGGTTTCCTAACGAACGGCCTTACTTCCCCTCCGAAGGAAGCTGTGCTGCGGTTTCCTAACGAACGGCCTTACTTCCCCTCCGAAGGAAGCTGTGCTGCGGTTTCCTAACGAACGGCCTTACTTCCCCTCCGAAGGAAGCTGTGCTACGGTTTCCTAACGAACGGCCTTACTTCCCCTCCGAAGGAAGCTGTGCTACGGTTTCCTAACGAACGGCCTTACTTCCCCTCCGAAGGAAGCTGTGCTACGGTTTCCTAACACTCAAGAAAAATCCGTAGACCCCAGTTAGGTTTGAGGTTTGAACCTATGAGGTGAGTCTTTGAGAGGAGACAGGAGAAATCTGACCTGGAGGCTCTGTACCAACAGTTTGTGTTGGTGCACGGTCGCACTGCTTTTGATCACAAGGAAGCTTGGTCGAGGTGTAATGATTGAAGAAAATAAGCTGAGGATTGGTCAGATAAATGCGATGAGAAGTGTGACAGTGCTCCATGAGATACGCAGGCGAGCAGAGGAAGTGAGGCTAGATGTGCGCGTGCAAGAACCGTATTCGACGAGAGGGAATATACCACACATGTCTGTAACAACTAGGGTAATTTCCACAGGTAATAAACCTATGAGCGCAATTATCGTGTTCGACAATGGTCTAACAATAACTAAAATAAATCAGATGAACGATGAACATATGACATGTGTGGTGATAAGGAAACATGCGAGTAGGTGCATACTAGTAAACATGTATTTTCAATATAATGACCCTATAGAACCCTACCTGGAAAAACTGGAGATTACTTTTATTGTATATAATAGAACACCTACGGTATGCCCTACTGATGTAAATGCCAAATATCCAATGTGGTATAGCGAGAGAGTCAGAAGGAACGATAGGAAGAATCACTACCCAAGACCAGATAGTAGAGGAGCTGCACTCGAAGAGCTGATTGGCTCCCTAAGACTCGAGGTGGTAAACCGGCCAGATAACCCGCCAACCTATGTGGGGAGGGCCGGAGCATCTATTAACATTGACGTTACTCTATTTAACCTCGAGGCTGTGGAGCTGATTAGTGGTTGGAGAGTGGTGGAAAACTCAACAATAAGTGACCACAATTTGAGAGTCTTCGAGCTGACCACTGCGGGGAACAATAATCAGATGGATAAGCGCACACGACGGAAATATGATTTGCGTCGCGCGGACTGAGATAAATTGAGGGAGGGCGTAGAGATGCCAATGATAGTGGAGAGAGGTGATAGTATAAATCAAGAGGCAAAGGATCTGACGTGGGTTCTGCAGGAGGCCATGAGGAGGGTCATACCTATTCAGAAGGAATACAAGAAGGTAGGGAACAGACCCTGGAATGACCGACTGCAGAGACTACGGGGGAAACCAGGAAGGCGAGAAGAAGATACCAAAGGTGTGTTGATACTGTAGGTATAAATGTATTGTTGGCCGTCTATAGGAACAAGAAAGCTTAATACGAAACTATTATAGAAGTGGTAAAAAAAAGTATAGCTGGGAGGAATTTGTCAAGGCGGAATTAGCAACAAACCCGTGGGGAATCCCGTACAAAATAGCTTCGGGTAACATAAGACCACCATCAGCCCTGTCAATGTTAAGAAGATCAAACGGAAATATCACGACCTGCTGGCAGGACACTGCTGAGCTCCTGATGGAAACCCTGCTCCCTGGTGATCAACTGGAGGGTGAAACTTTGGAACAGATAGAACTGAGAAGAGTGCTGGATGTAGAGTATGAACAAAATATGGATTCTGAACCTGTGACGGTGGAAGAGATGAGTAGGCTCATAGACTCCTTAAGGAAAAATAAAGCGCCAGGTCCAGACGGAATAATGGCTGAAGTGCTACAGCAGACAAAAGTGGAAATATCTTCCTTCATAGCATCACTCATAAACGAGTGCCTCGCTCAAGGTAGGATCCCTAACATCTGCAAACAAAGCGAGGTAATAGGGCTAAGTAAGGGGGAGGACAAGGAACCGCAACTTCCAAAGTCATACCGGCCATTCTGCCTGCTGAATATGTGCGGGAAACATCAAGAGAAGGTTCTGTGTGAGAGAATATTGGGACATAGAGAGCTGTTAGGAATGAACGAACGGCAGTATGGCTTTCGGAAGGGCAGGTCTACAGAGGATGTAATTACGAGGGCTATGAGCCTGGTCGATCTTGCAGTGGATACATACGTCTTGGGAATATTCGTGGACAACTCGGGGGCTTTCGATAATCTATGATGGCCTTCATTATTTTCAAAATTCAGGGAGTAAGGTTTCCTAAGAACTTGTATAAGAGTCTGAGGGACTATCGCAGAAACAGATATGCCACCCTGAGATGTCCAGGAGGGAAAGTGGAAAGTGATGTCCCCAGGGATCGGTATGTGGGGTCGGTCTTCTGAAACATAGGTATGGAGCCAGATCTAACTGAGTTGGAAGCTCTCTCCAAGACGAGGGGGGTTGTTGCCTTCGCCGATGACTTGTTAATTATAGTGTGTGTGGAAACTCAAGACGAAATATCGAAGGGAAATGCAACCGAGTGCTTGAAAGTTTGAGTACCTGGTGCAGTAGTGTCAAGTTGAAGATGGCGCCAGCAAAGACAACATACATAGTCTTTAAGGGGATTCTAAAAATAGATCCGATCATAAAAGTAGAGGGACTTAAAATCAGGAGAAGTAGATCCAACAAATACCTTAGGGTTACGCTTGACGAGAAAAGTAATTTCTCAGAGCACGTGGATACGCTGTGTGCTAAGGCAATGAGGGTCATGAACAGGATTATAAGAATAGGGCAAAGGCGCTTTCAACTGCCTATGACCCTCATAAACACATATCATCAGACTATTCCCCTCACCATAGTGGGATGTGGTGCTAGCGCCTGGGCATTTAGACTCAAAAGGAAGGTAATTGGGAACTTCTTGAGAAGGCTTCTGAGAAGTGAGAACAATCTTACTTAGATTAACTGGGGCATATAGAACAACGTCCACATACTCGTTATGCATGGCTCTTGGGATGTGCCCAGTGGACCTGCAAATAAGGAAGAGAGGGGCCCTGTATTGGCTTAAGAAGCGTGATGTTGGTAAGGTAGAGCAACTGACGAAAAGAGGAACAGTTACGGAAGATGGAATCGCTTTGGCGTTACAAGAGGAGTGGCAGTAATGTGACGCAAGCACCACTGGCAGAAGAGCACACCATTTTTTCCCGAATATTTGGGAAAGGTTATAAATTAAATATCTCGTCCCTTCAAAAGGCCTACTGCACTACATTACCGGAAAGGGACCATACAGGACCACATTATATGAGTTGGGCCTGGTAGATATCAAGGACTGTGAATGCGGTAGCGAAAATACACCTGACCACGTGGTGCTATATTGTGGCTTGACAATAGATATAAGAAGACTATACATAAAATAAAGTCAAGGATGACAGGTGTGGGACGTGTTAAGGGACCCGGATGGATGGGGATACCTAGATTCCAAGGTTAACTTGATGTTGGAAGTGAAAGGGGCGGAGTATATGACGAATGTAAGAAGAAAATAACAATGAATTGAAGTGGAGGAACAAGAAGAGGATAGCGCGACAGAGACCAGCGACTTTAGTGTAGGCGAAATATCAGAGGAGGAAAATATGCGCCTAGATTGGACGAAGTAGGACATTAATTAAAATTGGCTCCATCAAGAGGAAGAAGAGATTAGAATAGGACCGCCCGCAGCAAAAGGCAAGAGGTGAGGCCTGATGTGTAGATGTCGGAGGAGACTGCAAGCTGATATATGGGTGGTAAATATCAATACCAGGATACAGAAGATCAAGGGAAATATCCCTAGACAAGAGGCTCGGCGTGTTTGGAAACAAACACGGCTGGGCCAATCCATCGGACATCCTGAGATAAATGGCTGAAAAGAGCGGATGCTATGCATCCCCTCTGTACGATCATGATCGAGGAAATGAGCCAAAATCAGATAAGAAATGAAATTTGGCAATGCTGACAGTAAGTAAGATAGTATTAGTATAGGATTAATCAAGTATTTTTAAAGTTAGTTTAGTTTAGTTTAGTTTAGGTTAGGGTCCAAGTGGTTTCTAGAAGCAGGCGGAGCACTATCTCCTGTAGGGTGCCTCCCCAGGTGGCAGATAAGGGGATGCTCGCCACCATTGGAGAGTGCCTGGAGAACCCCAGAAATGGGGTGAACTAGGAGTATCAGAGGTGGAGGGTACCGGGGAAATAAAATACCCAGGGCGGACAGACTACCGAAGAAGCATAACATCTGGAGAAGAAGATCGACTATAATGTAAGAGCCTAGACTAGATTGGAAAACTAGAATAAATAAAAGAATAAGATAAAATTATTGAAAAAAATAAAGAGGGAAAAAGAACCTGTGGTACCACCAGGAAACAGGTTACTAAGATCTCGAGGGAAAAAAGCAAACAAAAATACCCCCACGAACATCGGGTCCTAAGGCGAGAACTTTACCCCAAGACCACCGAGGTCGACATCTACCAATAGATAACAAGATGAACCCTTATACCATTAGTATTATCTTCATCAGCCCTGCCCGAAATCGAACCAGGATCCTTTAAACTCGTGGTTGATCGTCCTAAACAATTATTCATGGGGATGTACAGGGTCCCAGTTTGACCCCATGGGACGGTGTTTTTAATGATTTAGTTCGTTTGTGAATGGAGTTTGTCATGGTGCCCGAAATAATTAACAATTACAGGCACCGAGGGTGTTCTGTTAGTTTGTTAATCGTGTGCTAACATAGCCTTATATTTTAAAAGTGACGTCAAACTTACCAATAAAATTATGTAATCATAAAGTAGAAGCTTTACAGGGTGTAAGGTAAATCTGAAGGTAGGGCTAAGTGAGGGGCTAGAACTCTCGACTCTTAATCGATTAACCGGTGTTTGATCTTGAACGACTTCGATGGAGCTGATTGTTTCCATAACGGCCTCAGCTCAGACGTATTTTTGTACAGCTATATTATATATATATATATATATATATATATATATATATATATATATATATATATATATATATATTTCCATCCTGCTCCAATAGTTTTAGGAGTCGTTGCTTAGCCTAGGGTCTAACGGTCAGAGTTCCTGGCTACAGATCTAGAGGTCCCGGGTTTGATACCCGGCCCTTCAAAAACATATATGTGAGGCAGTGGGTCTGGAACGTGGTCAAACCCAACTTTGTGAGGACAAATAAGAAACAGCTCCGGTTTAGAAAACTGAGATTAACGGCTGGAGGGCTCGTTGTGCTGACCACATGAAAACCTATATCCACAAATGTTGGTACTAACGGTAGTGGCTCGCTTGCGGGCTCACACCATGGAATTTTGGGGTTGCTTAGCCCATATTGGCACCGGAGCGCACTAGTAAAGAGATAACTAAATAAAATGTTAGTCAGAATACGGTAAACATATCATTTTACACCGCGTCTTACCAAATTACCAGTCCATCAGTATAATTCAACTAATGGGTAAGAATGAGTAAGGTGTAATGTTGAAGAAATGTGGCTGCATTTGTGTGAAAGAGAGAGAAAGCGGAAAATCATTTAGGAAAAAAAAAATCCTTTATGCATATCTAGCCGGGATTCAAGCCCCGACTTTTATGTCACTGAAAAACCAGACCATATTACGTTTGATGCCTTATCCCGCGTGTCCACCAATGCGGGCGATGCGGTAAAAAGATTCGCGAAACAGTACAACTGTCTTGGCCCAGTGGAAAGAAATATTGGCACGCATTAAAAACTATCAAGGGTATTGTTGGTGGGAAGGGCGAGGGGGGAGGGGGTAAGTTTGGGACCAATATTCCGAGTGAGATCTAGCCCTTCTTATGCCGCTGTGTGTTTATCTGCAGTGATGGAGGGGTGACCAAACCCCCTTCGCTGGAAAACATGGTCTAAGGCGAAACTTTTTACAATAAACTGGACTTCCGGTGATGAGGAGATCCAAGTTCGAATCTCGGCCGGGTACACACTGGGGGCTCTCTTCCAAATGCCCGTATTTGCCATATTTAAACCCAAGCTTCTGCCGATGCAAAAATTACCTATCTAAAATTACCCTCCGTATTCGCTTTACCTCTTAGATTAATTCAAGTTTTAAAAACAAAAACAAACTAGGATTTATTATATTTCTAAACATCTTCGGACTTAAATACACGGATTGGTGAGTACTCGTACTAACTTCAAGCTCTCCCAGTCTAGTTTACCAGTGACGGGGAAGTTTAAGTGATCAAATCATTACTGCCTGTATTGAGGGTTTTTTTCTTTTATTAAATGGGTTTTCACTCTTCCTCCCAAATGTGGGTGTGTTTCCTCTAAATTCTACCTTCTTCATCCCTAACTCAATGGCGTGATTACATCGGGATAGCCCGAACGGGTAGTATGACGTGGTGGGGGGAAATCACACCTTAGATCAGTCAGTAGAAAGTATGGCCAAAAATTAGTCTACATTAATTTTGACTCAAGGTAAGTTCTGGGAATGTATAACTGTTCAATTTGGTTGGTTACTATTCTTTAATTGATAAATTAGTGTTATTGGGTTAGTTAACTTTGTTTGCTGTATATTTAAAATCAAATAAGCCACCAATAGCTTGTCTAGGTATACATATGGAAGGGGGAAAAAAATGTGTTTAGGGGAACTAATGCAAGCAAAATATTTTAGTAATCTCCTATTAACGAACATAGGTTGCTTTGACCCTAAACTACCTTCCCTGCCACAGATATACTTGGTACGGGCACAAAAAAAAAAAAAAAAAAAAAGAGGCAAAGCATCTTCCATTGTATTATTGGGATCTTTAAAATACGAATATTCCGAAATAAATGATAAAAAAAACTTACACTATTTAACTTTGAGTAGTAATAGTTTTACAGTTCATACGTTTTAACCCAAGATTTGCTTATCTTTTTTTTTTTTGCCCCAAGTCTTACCACACGTCCAGGACACACGCATTTAACTACATTTATTGAGTAGAGGAGGTAGAATTTGAGATGAAATGAGCCTGCATCTGTGTTTGAGGGAGTCTTGTAAACAATTTAGGAAAAAAAAACACTCTCATTGAACTCGTCCAGGTTACGAACCCCGATATCCCCGTCACAATCAAACCAGACTACATGACCTTAGCACTTACCACGCGTGCCCTTCAGTGTGAATAGAGGGTTAATCCAAGGAGTTAGACAGAGAGAGTTGTGAAAGGAAAGGTATCTGCTCCGCGGAAAAGTCACAGTGGTAAATTGATACGCACTCCTCCCCCTCTCCCCGCAATCACGCTATTAATAACCTTGACCTCCCCCATCACCGTAAATCTCCTTTATCGCGAGTCGACTTCTTAAAGCACGTGACCACTGATGGTTGTTCCTGAAATTACAAATTTGTATCTATTTAGACTAAAACTGGGTTGGGTGTCCAGCCACACCTCTTTCCTCATGAGTCATGACGTCATCCCATGGTCTAAATGTCAAGCTCAATTTGTCTGGAGTACCATTGTCAGGGAGGTCGCTGTTAGAATCCCGGCTGGGTGTGAAAAGGTGTTTTTTCCTAAATAGTTCACCACTTTATATCTACGTTTCCTTTTAAGTCTAGTCCACTCTTCCCCGCCACAGTATAGTAATTAATATATAGAGTGGGACTTGAATAATTATACGATTAGTAAGTTGAAAATATTTCACTTTATTTGAAAAATAAGTATTCACTAGATAAATAAAAGCAAGTTACATACTACACTTTTTTCACTTTTTCAAGATAATTTCACTGAGGTGCGCTCCACCAGACGTCAGGTAAACCTCATCACGTTGTCATCAATTTCCTCGCCAGAGATTGTCTAAATGTTTCCGCCCTACCCTGTGCATTCATATAACCCAAACGGGCAGGGAGACGCGGAGGTATAAAAAAAATAGTACAGTCCGTTTACGGTAGCTTTGTTTTTACATGGTAGTCAAAAAGTTTTTAATAAAAATCTGTTCTATATTGTTTACTCTTCGCAAATATGACTAATGTGAATCTACGTCACTTATCAACCTCAATATAATATATTTTCTACGAGGAGGAATACGAAACTTTAAAAAAAATTTTTTTACCCAAATTTGTAAGTTTGAATATTTTTTTTTGCACTGCTTCTTAATACTCTTTAGGGTCGTACAAATATGAACTAATTTCGTTAATGTGCTAGGAATGAGAAAGGTAGAGTTTCGTTTAGTGTATCCGCATTAGCGTGGAGGGAGAGTGGAGTAGCATTTAGGATAACCCACGCTCAGTACACTAAACCATAATTCTAACCCCAATCTCGCTAACATCGAGAATATAGTCTATTGCGAGAGTGGCGCCTTAGACCATGCAGCCATCGAAGTGGATTCAGATGAATCCAATAAGTCTTCCTCTCCCCACTAGCCCCCCCCCCCCAATGGTTTACCTACATCGCTCCACGCAAATGTGGATACATATCCTGTAAGTCTTACCATCCTGCTAGATTTTCCTAGTAGTGTAGCTATACGGATATCCTGGGCGGGTAGTAAGACGAGGAACGCAGGCGCTGGTGTGTTTGAAAGCTTGTACGTTGGACGTATTTCCGGCATAGACGCCACAGGGTTTGGACAGCCCTGGACGGCGCCGGGCATCTGTGACTTGATCTAGTGTATCGAGTCGCGGAGAGCAGCAGACGCCGCTGCAGTGCGGTCACAGCGCGCCGGGCCGACAGACCGGCATCGTTGCGCGGCTGGACCCCCCGAGGGGCCACTTGCCTTGGATCAAATACCATCTTGGCTAACTTTGGTGTTTTTTATCACCGCATCTTACTAACCATTTGGATTAATATGTGATAACTACGCTAATGTATTAGGGATGAGAAAGGCTTCATGTATAGGAAATGTATCCACATTTGCGTAGAGAGAGAGAGTGGAAAAACATTTATTAAAAAAAGAGGCATCCAACTAGGATTAGAAACCCGATATCCCCATCATCGGAAGTCTAGTCTATTGCGAGAGTGACTCCTAAAGCCATTCGACCAATAAAGTGGGATCATCTTTGCTCTTATGTGACACCATTTACACAGGGGAAATGATTCATTCGGATCAATTTAATAAAAAAAATGTTATCACACAATCGTACAAACTTTTTCAGAGAGTACATTATTGTTTGGAGAGAAATAAATCAAAATTAGGTTTTCAAGAGACTTCCTACCTCTAAATAAGTTTTCTCCAGAAAAACAATAATAGTCTATTATTTTGTTAATCAAAAGAAACAATCTTCATAGATAAACTCCAAACAAAATTGCTCAAACTATTATTAAAATAAATATCAAATTTTCAAAACTATCCATTTGTAAATTAACTCCAAACAAATTTCCCCCCCGAAAAAACAGTATACAGTGTTATTTATTTTGTAAAACACTCCTGAGATATCCACTTTAAACAAAATTGTTAGAGACATTTTCAACAATAAAAAAAATAATCTAGTAAACTACACTTAGTTTGACGGCTAGAATAAAAAAAAAAGCCCAAAGTTATAACCATATAAAATATCAATTCTAGTATCAATTTTGCAAAAAAAGATAGTAAATAAATGGTACGGCACACCGCACAGACTTTCTCTCTCTTTCTATAAACTCGTAAGATTTCTGAACGGAATAATGTATATTGTATCATCACCACTCCACATAAGAACACGCATACAATAATATACAATGATATAGAATCAATGAGAAAAGAGGCGCATCTTTGTCCACCTTAGAACATTTCAAACAGTTTAATGTCTTCCACAAGAGTCAACACTTCGTATTAAAATTTCGAATCTGGTTAAAGTTTTAACATTTTATAAGGTGTTGCAGATCTTCAAGTCATCACATTGATATTTAATTATTCATTTATACATTTTGACCAATAAAAAATGTAAATATTGACTATTTAGTCTAAAATGGAGATAGATCATTGCTATGCAAACATTTCTCCTAAGAGATTTAAGGAAAAATAACATACTTTTTTTTAGATACTTATATTTAATTACTCTATGGCATTGGAGAATTATTGCGTTAAGACTTAAGTAGTATATGTTTACAACTAAAGCTCACAAAATTGTATTAATATATTTGCAAATATCTCAGAAACTGCTGCTTTTATAAAAATATATGTCAAATAAAAGTTTTTTATTTCTAATAGTCCTACAATTTTGCAATGATAAGTTGTTTAGTTTCTCCAATAGTTGTGGAGATACGGAAATTAACGCTTCTGTAATGTACCCTAAAAATCATTTTCATAGGAAAATGAAAATAGCCAGTCTATTTATAATCTTAATCAACGCCTAGATACGAATTTTAATCAAAATCGTTTGAGCAGATTTTGAGAAAACCAAATTTTTCTCTTTTCGCCCTTCAGTAAACTACCCTTAATTTTAAGTTTTTATAGGCACACAGACAGACGGCATTACAAAGACTATTTTTTAGGGTTCGGGGGGTCATGAGACGTCGAAATCCATCAACATTTCAGGTTAGTTTTTTTTACGATCGCAATAATTAAGCTTTAATGTCCAAAAAGCTAAAAATATATATATAATTGCGTATAGAATGAAAATTATTGATTTTATAAAAATATGTTTCGAATAAAATATTTGTATTATAAATATATATACATATTTGTAATGCTAAGTAATTTCATATCTCAAATAGTTTCGGAGCTATTATAAAAAATGTTAATTGACGCATCAGACCGGAGCCCTTAAAGCGATTTTGCCGAAATATTGAGAGTAGCCATTTTGTTTGGAATATTTATTAATGTTCATAAATGAAATTTAATCAAAATTGTTAGAGCCGATTTTGAGAAAATCGACTTTTTCTCTTTTTTCCCTTCAGTAAACTACCCTTAATTTTAGGGGTAGATATCCAATTCCAAAAATCCCTCGGGGCAACCCTATGAAAACCCAAGATATCAAGTTTCAGCTCAATCGGTAAAATAGTTTAGGCTCTAGTTGGAGGTACAGACAGACAGACGGAAATTCAAAAACCACTTTTTCGGATTCAGGAAGTCATGAAACGTCAAAATTCATCAAAATCTCGAGTTCGATTTTTTTGACGATCACCATACTTTCTCTACCTGTAAGATAGAGAGAAAGTAAAAATTGACTAAACCGTTTGGCCTCTAGCTCCGGGTACAGACAGACATGGAGAAAGACAGAGATTCAGGGACAGACTAAATTGTAAGACACACATTTTTTTGTTCAGGGGTAAATACAACGTCAATACTCTTCATAATATTGACTTCATACTATTGAAGTTGAGAAGTTTAACGATTACAATGCCTTATCAATATTAGAGAGGAAAGAATAAACATTTTTTAAAAAAAGCATACAAATTTGAAATAAGATTTTAACAAATGAGTAGTTTGGAAACTTGATAAGGGCTCAAACTAACAACACTGGAGACAAACTAGAAATACTGAATACTAACAGAGACAACACTGGAGACAAACTAGCAATACTGAATACTAACAGAGACAACACTGGAGACAAACTAGCAATACTGAATACTAACAGAGACAACACTGGAGACAAACTAGCAATACTGAATACTAACAGAGACAACACTGGAGACAAACTAGCAATACTGAATACTAACAGAGACAACACTAGAGACAAACTAGCAATACTGAATACTAACAGAGACAACACTAGAGACAAACTAGCAATACTGAATACTAACAGAGACAACACTGGAGACAAACTAGCAATACTGAATACTAACAGAGACAACACTAGAGACAAACTAGCAATACTGAATACTAACAGAGACAACACTATAGACAAACTAGCAATACTGAATACTAACAGAGACAACACTGGAGACTCAAACTAGCAATACTGAATACTAACAGAGACAACACTGGAGACAAACTAGCAATACTGAATACTGACAAAGACAACACTGGAGACAAACTAGCAATACTGAATACTAAAAGAGACAACACTGGACACTCAAACTAGCAATACTGAATACTAACAAAGACAACGCTGGATATTCTGACTCTGCCCTAATAATTAGATTAACATTTAATGAAGGGATACCACCCATGGGCTCCGGAACTGGAGGGGATGGCGTGGGTACATTGCCCCGCCCCCTTGCTTTTTTTACAGGTGGAAAGGGGGGAGAAAGGTTATTGGACAAATTGTTTATCAAGTTACTTATGATTTCCGTGACCTCTGAGCAGTTACATTGAACATGATTGATTATACTAATATTTTCTTTCAAAACTCACAATTCTTAATTCTTTTAGATGATAACATAATATAAAAATATATTGAAGTGTTTACGTTGTTAAATAAAAGTTAAAAGTAAAGAAATGAGAAATAAAAATAAAAACAAAACTGGTCTCAACCTTAGGTTTTGTGAAATAATTATTTGGCAACCAATTTGCACCAATAAGCTTAGAACAATTATATTAGTTCTCCACATGTCCGATAGATGCGCCACCTATAGTTCATGTTAGACAATAACATTTTCGTGATCTGTGTATTGTGTAGCCTGTACTATGAGACCACGTAATTTGTTTATAGTTATATAGACACTGGCATGTTTGAGTTATTCTGTTTTTAGACATTAATACTTTGTGTAAAAACAATAGAAGTTTGTTTATGCCTAAAACAGTGTCGTTATAACTAATTTAGAAGTCTCAGAGCTCATTTATGTAAGTGAAGGTTAATAATTGAAAACATTGAGAGAAAAAGTGGAGTGGACTGCAAATGTAACAAGTGTGAACCAATGTTCAAAATTTTATTTCTATTTAAAAAAAATCAAAGTGAATTCGTAATTTAAGCAAAACAATTCCCCATCATAATATGTTAGTATGTTTGGCGTTTGTAAATTTCATTCTTAATTTAAAAAAAAACATAAATAGGTTTTAAAGAATAAAAAGTGCTTTAAAGTTTCTGAAACACAAAACGTGTTAACCAGGTTCTACCGACCCGGTTGAAAGAGTTACTTATACTTTTTAAAACATTGAGTATTGTTGTTAGTTTGTTTATTTTTAATATCTTTGTGTAGTTGAGATTTAATTTACCTCAGTTATTATTTCTTTCTTTAAATAGTAAACGGGCTATATTATACTTTGTCAGATTTACTGATAGTTTACTGATAGTATCTATTACATTTTCTCTAGATCTAGCTTCTTTATTTCAAGCCTATAATTAAATGTAAGGGGTGTAAGTCCTATTATCATCTCTTCTTACCAGTCAACTTAAATTCAAGAGCAACCTCGAAATCACTCTCTACCACACAGAGAAGTAGGTTAATATATTAGTTTTGGAAATGTTGAGTCCCGTAACCACTCCAGTTCTTCAACTCCAACTTAAAAATTTCAAATTTTAAGATTTAATTAGATATCTTCAGGAGTCCTTATATTAGCTTGCCAAATTTAAATTTTCTATTAAAACTAAAAGTTTTGTTCTTTCTTTTTATATCCTCCTTTTCCTTATTTCCCGAGGTTCTATGTAAAATTTAAAATGTTTAGACTCTTATGGCTCTTTAGCGTATACCCTTTACTTTCCTTCCGAATTTCAGTTTTCTAACACAGTTTTAGAAAATTTAAACACCCAGTTTTATAACTACAATTTATAAAGTTATATTTTTAAGACTTATTTGGTTATCTCGATTTTTCCTTCTACCAGACTTCAAAATTTTCTACCACACCCGAAAGTTTTGTTTTGGTTTACACCCTCCCCCCCTCCCCCTCTTATTTTTACTGGGGTCCCACTTAAAGATGGTTTTAAGAATGTTTTAACTAATTTGAGTGGTCTCTTTAGCTGCCTGCTAAATTTCAATTTTCTACCATACTGATAATTAGTTATTTCTATTAGTTTTGAACACCGTATCACACTCTTTTCTCCAACTCAATCTTAGCAATTAAAGATTTCTGGAGTTGTCTTTCTACCTGTCTACCAAATTTTAATTTTATACTTAATCATTTAAAGGTTTTTTTTCTAACTATATAAGCCCCATTTTAAAATTTCCCATTTTTGGATTTTTCTGGTTATATGAGGTAGTCCCTCCATCTTCCCGCGAGATTTAAACTTTCCGGCTGATCTGTAAGGGCCTCCTATTTTTCTGAACACAGACACATTTACTATAAATATTAGTCGAGTACACGTACCCATTATGGCTACACGTATACATTAAATATGCTAATGGAATGGATATGAGGAAGGTAGAATTTTAGAGGAAATTTACACGCATTTGCGTGGAGGGAAAGTGGGAAACTCTTTAGGAAAAACCGCCGGACACCTATGTAGGTCTTAGGACTGCTCTTAAAAAGATATAAGGCCCATACATAATATATATAAATAATAAAATAGCTAGGCCCTTGTATAATATATTCATATTAAGCTCAGTAAATATGCATATCCATTTCGGTGGTCACGTGATCTAAGGTGTTACTCTCGCATTAGACCATACTGCGGATGACGGGAAGATAGAGGTTCGAATCTCGGTCAGATGAACACATGGTGGTTTTTCCTAAATGATTTCCAATTCTACCTCCACGAAAACGTGGGTACAATTCCTATAAATATAACATTTCTCATCCCTAAAACTATTTGCATAATTAGTAAAGCGTACGACCCAAACGTGTAATAAGACACGGTGGTAAAAAAAACCCTAGTATTTAAAAAAAAACTATAATCTCATGGCATACCGACTAAAACAATTAGTTATGTAATGTAGCACCCAGAAGTTAGGTGGGTGCCTGGACTAAACGTTAATCTGGTATATTATCGTTTACCTGTGATAGGGTGGTCGGGGTGTGAATCCCGGCCGTGTGTATCGAGAGTTTTTAATTAAATTATGTTCCACTTCCACTCTCCCTCTACACTAATTCGGATATATTCTCTCTAAATGATTCTCACTCGTTCCTACCTAACTCACGTAATTAAATGTGAATAGCCCGGCCATGTTCAGTGGAAATAAATAATAATATAAAGATAGCCAATGAAAAACAGACCCATTTTTACACTTAACAAGCATACAAGGAAAATATACTAATTTTTAACCAAATTAAAGTCCCTCTTCTTATTTTACTATATGATTACATTAAAGCATGTTAGAGGAAGTGTACCCGAATTTGCACAAATGTGGACGCACTTCCTGCATATTCTAACTTCCTCATTCCTTTCTCATTTGTGTAAATATACTACTAGCCCGGAAATATATTAGAAAGCTAAACACGCAAATATTTTAAATGTAAACTATTTCTACAACATGTCGTAATACCCGGTCGGTATTTTCGCACTTTAATGGTGTGAGGACGATAATTTTGGATTAAATGTACCCTCATTTACGTGGAGGAAGAGTAAGAAGCCATTTATGAAAAATACCCTTAGTATGTACGGCTATGATTCGAAAGTCGATTGACAGCCTCAATAGCAAAGTAAATTAGACGAACATAGCGAGGATAAGAACTAGGTGAGCTTCCTTATCTTTCCAGGACCTGTGTGACCTTGGCGGTGAACATAATATAATCTTATTTGGCGCTAGTGTTCGAGTGCTGGAACTGGTAGTCTTTGTGTGGATTTAATAATGAGATAAAGGCATGCATACTTGTTATTTCCTTTGCTAAAATAGTTTTATAGCTATAATCTATCCCCTGATTCGAAAACCTTTCCTGAAATTCAAAAGCTATGAATTTAAATGGCATGTGATGTGTTTTGAAACTTTCACGTTTGACAGATGGAGTCAACACAAACAGTTGAAAGATAAATATGGTCCCGGAAAACTTTGGTCTAGATTTCTCTTCTACAATTTTATTTACATTCTCTTAAATCGTCTTCAAGACGTGGATAAAGTATGAACTACAATTTTTGTTAGTAAATTACTTCACTATAAGGTTTTATTCAAAATGAGTGAGAGTGAAGTTTGTTGATAACTTTCGATTAATTAGTAAGCTATGTATGTTCATGGTTTTAAAATCAACAAGATGGCAACGACCGTAATTTGTGAGCGTATAAAAATTAGGGCACTCAAGCCAATTTATAAATGGAAACACAAGAGTTTGAAATCCTGCTATTGGGGTTATTTTAAAGTTTGGTTTAGTTTTGTAATGCACAGTTGAATCTTTATACTGGCAGGATTTACTATCTCAAATGGTGGGGAAGACACATAAGATGTTGAGTAGAAAAGTCCCAATAAAAATTAGCGAGTGTTTTCCAAGTCAAATGCCTTGACAGAGTCCAAACATCATACATATTCATCCCGATACTCCTATAGACGCATTGTACGATCAACCTTTTTACGTCACCCAATCTATAATGCTGGGATTACGATCTACTTTAACGTTTGTACTTAACTTTCACGAAACGTAACGTAACGTCAAGGTTATATTTGTGTTTTTAAATGGAAGCTCACGTTAAGTGAACGTTTAGTGAAGGTATCACGTTTTCTAGCAAGCCAATCAAGTTGCGAGTGACGTCAGCAGGACTAGTTTTTCAAACAGTCCAAATCCATTGTCTGCGTTTTGCTCGAGTTTGTTATGTTAGTTACGTGAATCCTGATCATACACATTAGTCTCTTTATGTTAAGTTAACGTTAAATGAATCTTAAATGAACGATGCGTTAAGACGTTAAGTTGGTCGTGATCCCGGCATAAGTGCGTCCTAAGAGTCCTCTTGGAACGGCCTTGAAAACACGACCGGTTGAATTATAAGCTAACTCCTCTTTCGTTAACCCCCCCCCCCATTATCAACCTCTTCAAACCGTCCTTGGCTCTACAATGCGCAAGTCTATGTGAGGCTCAAAATTGATTTCCAAAAATGCAACGTGAATGAAATATTAATGACAGACATTGGTTCCTGAAACATTCAATGTCTAGCTTCCCCCCTTCCCCCACTACACTCACCGTGCTCTTCAAACATTTCCGCCGTCATGTCGGCCCGGCAGCAGGAATACTTCTCTAGTTCCCTTTAACCCGCCATCGGAGGAAAACTAAAACTCAAAAACGAGCACTAATCTGCGACTGACCTGAGCCACAACAAAAACACGTCACCCCCTCCCTACACCCCTTTGACTTTCCCTAAAACCACGTGACTTGCTGACGTCATGCGGAACAGACAGCTTCTCTCCCAAGACTACCAACCTTGCAAAATGTTGCCCCGGGCCCGGACGAGGGAAAATCAATGGGCGAGATTCGTCGCCTTCGTGAGTGCGAGTGCGACAGAGAAACAGACAAAGAGATGGAAAGAGAACGCGATGTCGAAAGGGGGTAAGACGAGAAGACCAAAGCGTGGGCTTATGAAGGAGTACAAAGTAACAGAGAGAATTGAAGAGAGACCCGCTTTAATGACCGAATGGTCTCAGGCGTCACTCTCGTGTTAGACTGGCCTGCTGATGACAGGGAGATCGGGGTTTGAATCCCGGTCGTGTCTACTAAGGGTGGATTTTCCTAAATGGTTTTCCACTTTTCCTCTATGCAAATGTGGGTAGATTACCTCTAAAATGCTGCCCTCCTCGTCTTCACCTCATTAGATTAATTTTTATATAAGCCTATTACCTGAACAGTTAGTAGACGAAGTGATAAAAAATAAAAAAGTGTAGTGATATAAAAAAAATACTATAAAATGACAAACAATATAAAGAGGCGTATGCTGATTTTGTTGCACAAATTAAGTGGTGCGCTTTGACACTATGTCATTAAGGAGTTTTGTTTGGGAGAGAAGGGAAGAATATGAGGAACTGCACTGACACTAGCCTAGAGGGAAGATGTAAAACCGCCTCTATTTTAGTAGATATAGAGTCTGGGTCAGAATCGGGTTCAACCCACTTCGGTGGCCGAATGATCTGAGGCGTCATTCTCGCAATAGACTAGACTGCTGATGACGGGGAAATTGATGATCTATCCTAGCCGGGTGTACTAAGGATTGTTTTCCTAAATGGTTTTCCACTCTTACTCCACGCAAATGCAGCTACACTTCTTCTAAATTCAACCTTCCTCATCCCTATCACATTAGAGTAATTAGTACATAGGCATATAGCTCGAATGGGTAATAAGACGTGGTGCTAAAAGAAGAATCGGGCTTACTGTCCTGGCGAGCACCCCCTATGCAACCCCCCACCCCCACTCGTATATTAAGTTAACTTAGTATATTTTAAATTATATTATTGGTGCTCTAAAATGTTCCCAGGCTACATACCCATGGTTATCTGTAATTTAAATATATATTTAAAATAATATTAATCCGAACCAAATATTAATTTCAGTACATTATCTATGATTATAGTTCATTAACTGTATACAACTCTACAGGCTATATCTGGACCATACCACTATTTGAGGGGGGATCGTGGTCATGACTGATGTGAGAGGGTGGATTGAATCTATCCCCCCCCATCAGTCTACTCCCCAAGAAAACACCCTTGGTAGGACCATGGGTTACAGTATTATAATATCACTTTCCAAAATTCTAGAATCTTGCCTACTTTACTGGCAACCATACAATGTCCCTAGCCATCAAAGCCATGAGTATTAGTCTATTAATAAAATATTTTAATTTAAAAAACAATAAGTTGAAATATTATAAAAAACAGAAAGATTTATGTAATTTCAATAAAATATCCGAGCTTGAATCACTTTAACAAGTTACACACCTGCTTCGGTGGCCGCATGGTCTAAGGCGTCACTCTCATGTTAGACTAGACTACCATGACAGGGAGATCAAGGTTCAAATCCCAGTCGGGTGTACTGAGGACGGTTTTTTAACATGATTTTCCACCCTACCTCCACGCATATGTGGGTACACTTCCTCTAAATTAAACCTTTCACATCCCTAACTCATTAGTGTAATTATTACATATGTGTATAACCTGAACTGGTAGTAAGACGCAGTGCTAAAAAAAGGTTACATGCACCGGTGGTCATGCGGTATTACACATCAAGATAAATATACTAGATGTGTTGGTGATGGGGAGGTCTGGATTCAAATTCCGGTCAGGTGGGCTGAGTTGCTATTTCCTAAACGGTTTTTCCAATCTTCTTGACCAAAAATTCTAGTACACTCTCTTTTAAAATATAACTTCCTCATCCCATCAGTGAAGAAATTTGGATAGCCATAATACTTGGAGCACGAACAAAGAAATTGTTTTTCGTATGCATAAAAATATATCTTAACCTTTTGACGTTGGATTTTCATTTTAATTTGCGTAAAAGATTTCTTTACTATCCATATTAAAATGAAAATGCTACCTAAGACAATGCGACAGAATTTTTGCATCCCTCTCGCCTCCACCCCTTGCTTATTTTTTTTATCGAAAGTCGTCTGTAACATTCTCCTTTTGTCTAGCACTGCTTTCTTCTCGTGGCAGTTCCAAGACAGAATCATCAGGGTGAGGGGACTTGCAAAATTATTATTTAAATATTGACATTGAGGTCCTGGCAGACAGACAGACAGACGGGTGGCCGCTCTCCCCTCTCATACTTTCGTCATTCGTCTGACGTCATAGGACATCCAACCGTTTCGAGAAAGGAGAATGATGATGGATTAGGAGCTTCGGATTCTCTTCAATTCTTTATTTATCGGTTTCCATTTTTCTTTACGTCTCTTCGGTTTTTCAAGCAAGCTTCATGCAAGGAAACGCTAGTAATTATTTCTACTGCGCATGATCAGTATCAACGTTTATATTAGATTTGGTTTTATAATGTTTGAAAGGCGAATAAACCGAACGGGTGCTAAAATCTATGTTTGAATACCCATCCAGGTTATCCAGATGTCTACACGGATGGGTTATGGTTATGTAAGGTATAATTTAGAGTAAATATACTTACATTCACGTGGAGAGAGAGAGAGAGAGAGAGAGAGAGAAGTATGAAAACCAGTGTAAGAAAAAACACTTTTGAGTACACCTGGCTGAGATTAGAATCCCAACCTTTTCATTGGTAGACAACCAGACAAAAATCAGATAAGGCCATGAGGCATTAGCTTGTGTACCCATCAATGCGATTGATATGAACTTTAAAAAGAAAAAAAAACAAATGGATGATAATGTCAGGATATGGCGAACCATCGAGATTGAAATTATTATTAATTTAAACTATTAACTAGTTAATAAAAAAACTTCATTAGATATCCCATATTTTGAAAAATAAAGCTTTTGGCAGAATAAAGTGTGTTTATATTGAATACTAAACAAATGTTACATTGATACCAACAATAGGGTCAAATTCAGAGACGGGATTGGGGTTATTTTGGACTTGTGAAAATAATGGAGAGGCAGATGTTTAGCTAAGAATGGTAGCTTGGAAGTGGAAGAACCCAGACAAAGACACGCGAGAGAGAGAGAGAGAGAGAGAGAGAAGTCTTGTAAATACAATAGAAAGGTCGAGCTGGAACTTGTCTTGAAGACTGATAGCATATGATTGATTGCCGAAATACACCAATATGGAAATAGAAACACCCGAGAATGCCAAACCGATATGAATTTAAAGTATTAAGCGCTCAAAATTCACCTCTATCAAAGATTCAGTGAATATTTGTCAAAAGATCAATGAAATAATTACTGGCGGCGATATTATACTCTTTTGTGGCACATCTTACTGCCCACCCAGGATAGATAAATTTTAATCGCACAAATGAATTAGGGATATACTCCCGGCTGGGATTCCTAACCCCGACCTTCCCCACACTGACAACCTGAACAATACGAGACTGACGACTTTGTCCACATGCCCAGCGATGCGGGATATTGATAAAGTTAGAAGTAGAGTAAAGGTGTTATGGAGCCCATTCATTAGGTATCACGAACTGAGTGAGATCACTGAAAGCTGGTACCCGAGTAAGTGGTCACGTGAGATAAGGTCTCACACTCATCTTGTGTAGCCTACAGGTTAGGGGAAATGGTATTTTGAATCCTAGTCTGTTGTACCGAGTTTTTACAATGGTTTACCAATCCTCCTCAACACAAATGTAGCACGCGCCTTCATACCCCTACCTGTGTATATACGGACAGCCTTGGAGGATAGTAGACTCAATGCACGAAAAAAATCAATCGGATATTTAGTATGTAATTGTTGGCAGTAATTGATTATATTATTTACATTAAAGATATGGAAAGTTTTTGAAAATTTCCAAATACTGTAGTCTGATATTATCTAGGATTATGTTGTTTTCACCTTACTTTTCCTAATAAGTTGACACAAACCAGCTTTAGTTTAGTTTTACTACTAGCGCCGTATGGTAGAACGATCGACCATTCTTTTAGCACAAATGTGTTTCAGATTGAATCTAAAAATTAAAGGAGTTATGAGACTAGCGAGTTCTGTTAACGCCGTGAGATAGAACAAAATACAGTTCTTCTAACATGACTGTGTGGCAGATTGCATCCAAATATTACAGGGGCTACGAGACTAGCGAGTTCTGTTAACGCCGTGAGATAGAACCAAATACAGTTCTTCTAACATGACTGTGTGGCAGATTGCATCCAAATATTACAGGGGCTATGAGACTAGAGAGTTCTGTTAACGCCGTGAGATAGAACCAAATACATTTCTTCTAACATGACTGTGTGGCAGATTGCATCAGAAGATTACAGGTGCTATGAGACTAACAAAGTCTGTTAACGCCGTGAGATAGAACCAAATACAGTTCTTCTAACATGATTGTGTGGCAGATTGCATCCAAAGATTACAGGGGCTATGAGACTAGCGAGTTCTGTTAACGCCGTGAGATAGAACCAAATACATTTCTTCTAACATGACTGTGTGGCAGATTGCATCCAAAGATTACAGGTGCTATGAAACTAACAAAGTCTGTTAACGCCGTGAGATAGAACCAAATACAGTTCTTCTAACATAACTGTGTGGCAGATTGCATCCAAAGATTACAGGGGCTATGAGACTAGCGAGTTCTGTTAACGCCGTGAGATAGAACCAAATACAGTTCTTCTAACATGGCTGTGTGGCAAATTGCATCCAAAGATTACAGGTGCTATGAGATTATCGAGTTCTGTTAACGCCGTTAGATATAACCAAATACAGTTCTTCTAACATGACTGTGTGGCAGATTGCATCCAAAGATTACAGGTGCTATGAGACTATCGAGTTCTGTTAACGCCGTGAGATAGAACCAAATACAGTTCTTCTAACATGACTGTGTGGCAAATTGCATCCAAAGATTACAGGTGCTATGAGATTATCGAGTTCTGTTAACGCCGTGAGATAGAACCAAATACAGTTCTTCTAACACAACTGTGTGGCAGATTGCATCCAAAGATTACAGGTGCTATGAGAATAACAAGTTCTGTTAACGCCGTGAGATAGAACCAAATACAGTTCTTCTAACATGACGGTGTGGCAGATTGCATCCAAAGATTACAGGTGCTATGAGAATAACAAGTTCTGTTAACGCCGTGAGATAGAACCAAATACAGTTCTTCTAACATGACGGTGTGGCAGATTGCATCCAAAGATTACAGGTGCTATGAGAATAACAAGTTCTGTTAACGCCGTGAGATAGAACCAAATACAGTTCTTCTAACATGACGGTGTGGCAGATTGCATCCAAAGATTACAGGTGCTATGAGACTAACCAGTTGTGTGAATACCGTGAATAGAAAACAAACAGTTCTGCTAAAACACAAATCCATAGCAGGGGCTTAGAAGCTAACTTGTTAGCTCTCTGTTAATGCTATCAGATAGAAAGAAACAAGTAGGTCTCTAGCCCAACTCTAGCATAGGGGTTAGTTAACATGTTTTTTAAAGCGTGAAAACCCCTTAAACGATCGTTAAAAAAAACTAGTGTCTTGTTTGGACGCTAGATAGCTCTGACGCTATCCATGAGGGTGCCAGCTATTTATAATATACAGTACTGCTGGGTGCAAACCCAGAATGCTAACAACGGTCACAGTGACGTATGATGTACTGTGTAGGTGGGTGGCTGCCCTGGTTGATCATTCAGGGTCTCTCGATAGCTGGAGTCCCTGGGATGGCCGCTACCAGCTAGCTTGTTGTCATGGCAACATGACGTCACGCACCATCATTCAGCACTTTATACAAGTCTTACAATTTGGGAGTGGGGGAAGGGGGAGGGTATACCGATATGATATGACTGAGACTCCAGCCCAGTTCTACGGGATTAAATACAAGAGATTTAATTATTTAAAAAAAATGTGTCCAAACTACATTTAATAAATTTGTAATAGCCTTATTTTATATAGAAATCTTGATTGACGTAACTAATTTAAATCGTTTATATACAAAACTTGTTGCATATAAGCAAAAATAATACACACTATTTTTATACATATTTCTTGTTTACATTTAGTATTTCGTTTGTTTTATTTAGCTTATTTTTAAATCTAAGAGTTTTTATCATATATAAACCTTATGAACACCTCTGCGGCTTAGTAATCAGAATTCCTAACTACAGATCTAGATGACTAGGGTTCGATCCCTAGAGCTTCCAGATTTTTCTGTGAGGCAGTGGGTCTGGAACTGGGTCAGCTCAGCCTCGTTCGGACAATTAGGTAGATAATTGAATAAAGAATTAGTGGATACGGTCTAGAAAACTGAGATTAATGACCGGAGGGTTTGTTGTGCTCACCATATGACACCCTCTATCCGCAAATGTTGGCACTATCTTCACCAACATAATATGGCGGCCGCTTGGTGAGTATAGCTCGCTTACGGGTTGACGCCATGAAGTTATTTTAGTAAACCTTTTACATATATATATATAAACCTAGCTTTATGTATATATATATAAACCTAGCTTTATGTATATATATAAACCTAGCTTTATAATATATATATATATATATAAACCTAGCTTTATGTATATATATAAACCTAGCTTTATATATATATATATATATATATATAAACCTAGCTTTATGTATATATATATATATATAAACCTAGCTTTATGTATATATAATATAAACCTAGCTTTATGTATATATATAAACCTAGCTTTATGTATATATATATAAACCTAGCTTTATGTATATATATATATAAACCTAGCTTTATATATATATATAAACCTAGCTTTATGTATGTATATATTATTATTAGCACCGCGTCTTTATATATATATATATAAACCTAGCTTTATGTATATATATATAAACCTAGCTTTATGTAATATATATAAACCTAGCTTTATGTATATATATATAAACCTAGCTTTATATATATATAAACCTAGCTTTATGTATATATATATATTATTATTAGCACCGCGTCTTTATATATATATAAACCTAGCTTTATGTATATATATATAAACCTAGCTTTATGTATATATATAAACCTAGCTTTATGTATATATATAAACCTAGCTTTATGTATATATAAATATATAAACCTAGCTTTATGTATATATAAATATATAAACCTAGCTTTATGTATATATATATAAACCTAGCTTTATGTATATATATAAACCTAGCTTTATGTCTATATATATATACCTAGCTTTATGTATGGATGTATAAAAATTATTTTAGACATAAATACATTTAAACCCAGCTCAAAATAAACTAAACATTTAAACCTAACTTCATACAACTAAACAATTTTTTCAAATACATGAATATAATATTCAATAATAGCTCTTCTGACAAATATAATATAAATGATTGTTTGTTTAGCGACTGTCATTACCCCTTGGTGTTTAAAAGAAATATATTCAAGTGACGTACTTCTTCTCGACTAAGATTCAAGTAACGAATAATCAAATTGACTAGTGCCCAAGCTATTTATACTATAATAAGGTATATTAGTGGAGTTTGGAAGAGTGATTGAGGCGAAAGGTGGAAGTAGAGAGGATCTAAGGAGAAGAGGACAGCAGGAAGAGTTGTTCTCTAGGTGTGTAAGAGACCTGCTATGTTTAGAGAAGTGTCCTTGGGGTGTAAAGAAGTGTTGTACAGGATGTACTTTGTACCCATTGTAACATATGCAGCAGAAACATGAACATTGAATGTACGAGAGACTAGGAAAGTGGGGGCCATGGGAATTAAGTCATCTGGAAAAGAGTGGGGGTACAGGGAGTACATGAGATAGTAGAGGAAGCAAGACTGAGATGAGAATGGAGAAGTAGAGGATGCCAAAGAAAATTATGTAAATAAAGTATGAAAGGTAAAAGACCGCATGGGAGGCAACTAAAGAGATGGGAGGAGCAGATAACAGAAGGTGTGCAATTGAGAGGAGAAAAATGTAAGAAATTAAAGGAGGAAGAATGGTGGAAAGGATATATAAAGATGGAGGCATTTTACTAATCTGACCAGGTCACGGGCTGAAAACAGTTGATGATGGTGATGATGGTGATGATGTGATGACTAGAGTTAGTGACACTAGGAAGTAGTAAAACAAATCTTGCTCTAGATAAAGTCACACAACAGGTTTTGTCCTTGCACCGAATCTTCCCTACAGTAGTGGTTTTCTACATTTAATTACATTAACATGATAAGGATGATGAAGGTAAAATTTAAAGGAAATTTACCCGCATTTTTCCGAAGGAAGTTTGGAACAAAGTTTAGGGGGAAAAATCTATCGTTAAACTCATTCTAGATTCGAGCCACGACCTCCCCGCCACAAATCCAGACTAGTTAAGATTTACGTTTAGTTCATGTACCCACCACTGTGTGTCGCAAACGTCTCAATAGCACATTTGGGTTGTACTCTACACATTAATTACACTATTGTGTTAATGATTAGGAAGGTTAAATTTAGATGAAGTGTAGCTGCATTTGCATAGATAGAGAGAGTTGAAAACCATTCAGGAAAATAATCAGTACACCTGGCCCGGATCCGAAACCCGATCTCCCGTCATTTTCAATCCAGTTTATTGCGAGAATAATGCCTTAGACTAGTTTACCATCGAAGCTGGCTAGTATTTATCAAACTACACTTAAAATTTAGGCCTATATTATTTTCAAATAAAAGAAGTACCCGGCTTTTCCCGGGATGGCCATGCAATGCATTGCGTGGCTACCCCAGGTAACACTTTTCTTTGCTTCAAACAGACAGAAAAAAAATCTCTTCCCACCCAGTCTTTAATGAATTTTGAAAAAAAAATTTAAAAAAAAATTCAGCCTTGAGGTGCACATGTTTGCACAGTGGCTGCTAATTTTTTTAAAAGTTCATACCTCAGCGTGCGATAGACAACGTGCAAAGCTCATGATAGATAAACTCGTCATTTAATATAGGTTCAATCACTGGCCTCGAAAGACAGAACAATAAACTATCATTTGTTTAATCTAAATATAACTTTAGTATAAATTATTTTTAAAAATTACGTATATATGTATATATATAGGCTTATACATATGCATATATAAATATAAATATATGCATATATATATAAACGTGAATATATGTACACACACGTATTTGTACACACATATATATAGAGAGAGAGGCTGCCTTTTAACACTGTGCCCTGATCGTTTCAGATACAGGACGATGCTTAAGAGGACCGTCTACCTGAGCTTTGAATCCCGTTGTGAACGTCCAGAAACCTCGCGTTATTTGAGAAGTAGTTTGTTATTTCAGCTTACGTCAATATGGAGGTGTAAGGAATAAAAAAAGTGTTGTATTAAAAAAGTTTTAGTAATAGATTAATAATAAACAAAATATGTAAGTGAAAATTAGCTCATGTCCAACGACGTTTCATGTGACTTGTCACAGTTCTCAGAAGTCCTGTATCTGATTAGAGACATGTATCTGGTGTTCCTTAAATAAATAAAGTAATATTTAAACACGATCACTACAGAACATTCTAGGATAGTTGAGGATTATTTTAGTGGTTTGGGGACGTTATTCTAGAGAAATTGTGCTTCCTCAAAAAAGGCGTAACCCTTAGATACAGCACTTAGCGCTGCGACCTCAGGTTTGTTGCCTTTTTCACATTTCTTCACAGTTCTGTTTCATTCAAAAAATAAAACACAAACATTCACATGGTTATTGTTTGAAATAATCATTTTTATGGAATGATTTAGCTAGCATAACTTGTTCCTGAAATTTTGCATTAAACCAAAATAAATAAACAACAGTTTAGTTAGCCAACGAATTAGTTGTTTTTTAAGAATTTCATGTTTCGTCACATCTCACAGCATCCAACCCAAGGTAGAAATCTGAAACTATCAAGAACCACACACGAAGGCCCTTTTATTCTAAATAAATTCAATTTCGATGGCTTCTTTACTCCATTGACCCCATATTAATCACATGAAAAACATTATAACCTTTATAATCTAAATTATTTTAAAATACATGAAAATGTGAAAACAAGTATTTAACACATAGCTATATATATATAACTCATGTATCTAGAATTTTAGTTTTAAGAATAATGTAATATTTATTCATACAACATTTATAACTGCTTTATAAATGAACAATTTGCTTTGCGGTGAAAATATGTTTCATCTGAAGCTCCATTAACATTGGTAAACAATACACAAAATTGATTATGCCCTTAAAAACATGTTATTCAAATGCTCAAGTTAAATACATTAATAATGGCATAAAAAATGGGATTGATTCATTCTTAAAATTAAAACATAATAATAAAAATAATATGTTTAAATATTGTGGTATGCTGACTGAACTTAATTTAAATTTATCAACTCAAAATATTTTAATCAAAATTATATTCAAACATTAAGTATATGTTTGTCTATAAAAAATTATTTGTACTACATTCATATTATTTCATTGCCTACTTTATGTTATTTAAAACACAAATACTCAACTCATGGCTTAGACGAGCTCGATCAGTTTTTATTAGCCTAGCATTCAAATACTTATTGTACATATATTTATATTTTTACCACGTCCAGACTATCATAATTTTAAATTTATAAGTGTGTGTAGGGATTAAAAGGTAGTGATTTAAAATTTATATGCTCTAAATAATTATTCTAATGTAATAGATTTGCAAAAAAAAAATCGCTAATGTGTCTTTATTATTGGTAGTATATTTGACATCAAAGCTATTAACAGATTTATCTAAGGAGTGGGTGAGGGAAGGTAGATTTAGAAAAAGTGTACACGCATTAGAGTGGTGATATGATAGCAAAGCCACGTTTATAAATTATATTTGTAAACATACTGCTGACTGTGTCCGACCGAGATTAGACCAGGAAATCTGGTCTAATGAGAGCATGACATCTTATACTGCGGATTATTCTTGAACCTCTGCTTATTTTAGTACAGTTGTATAGTCTCTGGATAAGGCGACTTAAAATAAAGCTGACCAAGATTCGAACACTGATCTCCCTGTCACGGACAAACCAGACTAAATGAGCTTGACATTTAGTCCGCGTTCCCACGGTGTGGTTAAGTTTGTTATTTCAATGTCAAAACTGAATCCATGACATTATGCAAAATTAATCTTTTGAACAGAGAATGGTAATCATATTAGTAAGAAAATTATCCTTAATTCTTCCAGCCGAGATTCAAACTTAAGTCTCTAGCTCTTGGGTCAGAGTCGTAAATGCAAGCCGAGCATGCTGACACTGAGATAACATTTCAAATTAAGTGTGGTACAAATAAAGTATGGTTTTTGGAATCGACACCATGTAAGAAGTATGGGATATATTGTGGGGGGTCACGCAGTCTAAGGCATTAGATTCTCAAAGGACTTGGTCACTTATGACGGGAATATTGAGGTTAGAATCCAGGTCAGGTGTATTGAGGTGGAGTTTTCACCTAATTTTACATTCCCTCTCCATGTTATTGCGCTCGCACTTCTTCTAAACAAGCTTCTTACTTCCCTTAGATTTTCTTAGCTAAGCCTTGGTCACACGAGGCTAGTTTACTGGCCGCTAGTAAATGCTGCTTTTAGTGTGGCCTGTAGCTCTGTCACACATATGAAGCTACGACAGGCCTAGCCAGCAAGTAAGGGAAAATATATGACTTGAATAAAAAAACTGACCCGGGTCATAGGTTGGAGACAATAGTGGATGTAAAGTAAACTAAACTAGCCCTGCACACGTGACTGGTTAAACTAGCGGCGCGAACAGTATTCTCTGGTTTGTTGTGTTAAAATGTTGTCTGCGAGTGTATGGTATGATGTTTTGAAACGCTTGTTTCCGATTTCTACTAACACTAGCGCCTATTTCGTGGGATTCACACGGGATTAGTTGAACGCTGGTTGCTAGTGGCGGGTCGGTCACGTGACCTTGTGCCATCGACTAGCACTAGTATATATTAAAGATGTTTAACTTCACTAGTTCCTATTAAAATACTGGCCGGCAAGTACTACTAGCCGCTAGTCGAGGGTTCACACGACGTTAGTTCATTGATTTTACTAGCCGCTTGTAGCTAGCCCCGTGTGACCGAGGCTTTGATGGCTTCATGATAGCGTACCAATTGAAGAAAATAAAATTCTAGAGGCTGTACAACTGGATATTATCGACTTTTCAACCAATTAGACAACTAGGGATTCAGAAAAAAAATAGTTACTCAAATCAATTTTGAAAAATAAATCAAAAAGCATATTTTGTCACAAGATTCAACATTTTTAACAGGTCTCTCATTTTTTTTCTCTCCTTTGCGCCACGTCTTATTACCCGTTAGGGCTATCAGCATAGTTACACTAATAGGGTTGGTATGGGAAAGGTAGAATTTAAAGGAAACTATCCACATTAGCATGGAAAGATATTGATAAACCAATTAGTAAAAACTATCCTAAGTACACCCAACTGAAACTTAAACCCCGATAACTTTATCAAATTAAAATCAAACCTAACTAGATTGTTTCCTTAGCAAGCTTTCCCACCGATGCGGGCTTTAAGAAGATAATGCACAATACAGTATTAGGCGATTATACAAATGAATTTTACCACGAGGTTGTACAAATCCATCTGAATAAGATTGAATTTAATAAATTAATATCAGGCAGTTGAACGTTTGGATGTAATTAAAGGATGAAACAGATTAATCTAACCTAAATATTTGATTAGTATAGTTCGTTTTATTAGTAATGAGTTGGTAGTATATATTTCTAGATCAGCCAAATGTTTCTGGAGGCCGTGCCTCACACTAAAAATGACGCCACAGTTACTGTACGATGGGAATGTAGGTAATTAACAACTCACCCTTCTCGCTGTCGTGTTCCTCGCAACTGGTGCACTCTGGCGTGGATCTAAGCTCGTCCTCCGAGCTGCTGAACGACTGTTGGTGATGGTGCCTGGAAGGCGCTAGTTGTCCACCTTGTTGTTGCTGGGTCGACGAGTGATGACTCTTCTTCCCCGAGCCACTCCTCTTGTGCTTCTTGCCGGCGGCACTATTCACCACGTCCATCGAGGACGATTGCTCCGAGGAGAACGAGTCGTTCCTTCCCGCCCCATGCACCATCACCAGGTCACGGTACTGCTGCTGTTGAGTCCTCATAAGTCCCTCTATCTCCCGCCGATAGAAGCGCGGGTCATCCTCACGCTCATCCGCCCGGGTGGTAACCCCCGCGGTCGTCGAAGACTCCTGCTGAGAGTACTGGCGGCGCAGGACGCTACCTGTCCTCTGCAAGGGGAGGTTCTCCTTTTCCGCGGCACTGTGGGCCCGCTCCAGCTTGGGCTTCTTGTCGCAGGCCGGTGCGAGCAGCTCTTCCGGGGGCTGCTGCTGAAGGTCAGCCTGGATGCGCCGCATGATGGCGTCCCCACCCGCCGACATCCCCTTGTTGATCCACTGTCCCGTTTTACTCAGCAGTTCCTGCTTCTTGCGGCACAGAATGCACACCCAGATCACCTACAACATAAACACAGCATCGTCACTTCATTGACACGAGTGGTATTATAAATATAAACATCAGTGGCATTATTGTCCACAAACCATCAACAAAGCACACCAGTGTCACCACCAAAAAAGTAAATATCGACACTATTTTCGACAGAACCAATTATACCCTTAAAATCTTCGTCAGTATAGTTAGTAACAACGTAAATACAGATACTATTTTTGAAAGAACAAACTAAATCCTCAAAATATTCGTCAGTAACCGATACAATCTTTGACAAAACTAGCTAGGCCTTTAATAGTTTCATCTGCCTCGTTATTAGCAACGTAAATAACGATACTATCTTAAACATTGCTAAAAACACCTTGAATGGCTTTGAACTTTCACTTTATAGATTCGACTTGTGGTGGACGCTCGTGCGCGTATGCTACCAACATCTGTTTCCATCATTTCCCTGAGAACTTTCCCCTACGAGCCACCTTTACACACACAGTGACAGCATCAATCAAATCCGAAACACGTCCGTTGCTAGCCTACAATATTAATTCAACTACTGTGCCTTTACACCCTCTCCCCTTCTCTCACCCAATTTGATATCTTTTCAAGCAGGTAGTATTCCCCCTGAACCCCTATAAGCTTCACTTAAGGGGTGACCTGTAGCTGACTATCCCCTATTCCCCCTCATCTACCGTCACAACACTGACCTGACACAAAGTGATAGCAGTGTGTTTCGACGTGTAGCGACTGACTAGTTCCTACATTCAATCTTTATTACTATTACATTTTGATCACACATTCTAGGTCGTCAGGATCGCAAAGGTTGAGGTTGTAATCCTAGCCAGGTGTACAGAGTTATATTTTACTTAACGCTTCATACATTCAATTGGAGGTAAATATCCTATAAATCTCACCCTATTCATTCCCACTCCACTAGTTCAAATACGTAGATATACCGGACTGGTCGTAAGACGTGATGCACGGGACAAAACAAATAAAAATTAATTATATTTAGTAAAATAATTGTTGACACCTTATCTCAGTCGGTAGCCTGTCTGCCTACTGAGCTAAAGGTACCGAGGTATGATTCTCGGCATGGCCGGAGATTTATCATTGCGAAAATATGGGTTTACCCTTTCACATTGATAAATTAACATCCGGGGACTGGATGTTGTGCCTATCCTAGTCTTAAGTTATATAATAAGGCATTTGAAACTACGACAGACCTAGCCAGCCGGTAGTGGAGAATATATGGTTTGAATAAAAAACTGACCCAGGCAACAGGTTGAAAACAGTAATGGATGTAAGTAAAATAATAATTATTATTATTTTATATAGATAGTTTATACAAATATTCTATCTTTGTCTGACGCTAGGAAGTGGCATATCCATGAGCTTGGGATTATCTTTTGTTTGTTTTTTCATTATAAATTGCATAAAAATGTTGGGACTCTTTGTTTGGACGTCTATTTGAGTTTTAAAGCCCCAAAGTGAAAAGTATTGTAATATTGTATGAATTCATTTAGTAAACATTTTATCTCAAATAAAAAACGTAGCTCCTTTATTCATATACTCGTGTATAGGCCTACACAAAGTAATGGATTAATGATTTGTTTTTAAATGGTACAATTTCATTTGATATTTTTATTTGTTAGATATGACCTTTATTTTTATTGATTGAAAGTTTTGCGAGTCTAAATATTTTTAACAAATATGGGACCATTTCGAAACAAACCATTATGTCGTGCTGTCAAATTTAATAGAAAGAAGAACCTGTTCCCACATCTTCAAACCTGATGATGTAATACAAAACAATAATGCGTGTGCGCACGCGCGTGTGTGTGTTAAAGTTTTGATGAAGGGCCAGTAAACTAAAAAAAAAAAAAAACAGTATTCACAACATATTAATGCTCGTTAAATTCTGGAGGCAAAACGATTTTAAAGTCTTACTCCACTGATAGCGCGTGGCTTATAGTTCAATGTTCTTAAGAAGAATATATCCTGATAGCTGGAAAAGCTAATAGATCCACTTTCAAGTATACATACGTCAAGTCATGGGATATTTAGCTGTTACTTTTGATAGTTTTGATAGATATTATCAGAAAGTCTAAAATAATACTAATAAAATAGTAAAATTGTATCAATCTTAACCAAAAAAATGTTTGTATTATCTAAAATGGTTTTCCTATGAAAATTGGTAGGGATTATAATTCAGCTCAAAGCAGGAGTTGCATCAAGAGTGGCCTTCATTAGAAAACAGGGAAAAAGGGACCAATTATAAAAAAATATAACAAAGTTGGAAAATAATTAATTCAAAACGCAAAAAAAAAAAAACTATTTCACTAATCTCAATTTGACTGTAGTAAATTGAAGATAGCCCACAATCCAATTGGATTTCTGGTTCAAATGTTAACCGTGTATTCCCCGGTTAATCATTCTCTCGGTTAAAAAATGACAACATTCCTAGTGTTCGTCTCTGTAAGTTTTGTGCAATTAGTGCTAGGAAAGTCTCCAGAAGAGACTAGTTAATGTTCTAGTTCCAAAATATTAATTTTGTCAAGTTGTTAAAGTTCTCCTAAAATAAAATTAACCTCACTTGTTCGAGTTCATCTAGAAAATTACCAGTACAGTTCCTTAGTTCCCTGTAAATAGATATTTACCCTTCAGTGCCCAAAAATGTAGGTTTATTTTTTATTTTCATGTGCATCATGTATCACAATAATTATTTAATTAAATTTACTAACTAACCACAAAATAACAATAATAAAGCAACAAAATTACTATCGCAGAATGCAAAACAAAATATAAGATATATAAGAGGCAGGAGATATCTCTGAAATAATGTGAATATAAAATCAAACTGTTTGAATCAAATAAAGTATCTAAAGTATTTTTTGGAACTTTGCAGTTGGATTTAAACAAAAAGAACGGCACGCAAAATAGGAGCAGCAAAGTAACCTTATCCAAACGATTAAAAAAGTTGTTCACGTTTATGCATGAAACAAGCTCTGTTCAAAACTATATCTTGAACGCTTTCACTCAGAGTCCAAATGAACGCGCACAAGATTTAATGTACAGCTTTTTAAAAAATCTGTTCTTGCTTAACAGACCCTTCCACTAGGTCGATTTAAAGAATGGGATAGCCTAGCTGACCTAGAACTACCATTAAAATAAATGGTATGACACAATCATAAATACCTTCTCATATAGTCTACTGTCAGAATTACCTGGCGTTATCCGCTATAACCATGCAATGGGGTCCGTGTAATCCATTGGATGGCTACTCCGGGCAAAGATTTTTCTTTGCTTCACACAGACAGAAAGAAAATCTCTTCATTTTATATCTTCCGAGCCAGTTTTTAATCAATTAAAAAAATCAAATCATAATTTTAAATTTCCAGCTTCGAGGTACACATGTTCGTGTACAGGGGCTACTAATTTTTAAAATGTCAGACCTTTAAGTGTACTAGATATCACGCAAAGCTCTTGACAGATATTTTATTATTATAAGATTGTGATTAAGAACAACAATTAAGAAATTAGGTTGGTCAGTAAACTAACCTTAAATAATTGTTCCTCGGAAAGAACAGATTATTTGATAACCTGATTAAACAAATACATTCTGAATAAAATTATTACAGAATTTTTTTTAAAACTTGAGATTTTCAAAAAACAATAATTAGTAAACTAACCTAATATATATTTTTAGTAAGACAAAATACATTATTTATTATGTAAGACATTCCCTTGATATCCATTTTAAACACGATTTACTCTCGAAGTATGATCGTGTAAAATCTAAATATAAAGTTTGAAAGAGTTTCATTCAACCATTTCGGCTGTAGTCCCAGATACAGACATACAGAGCTGTCAGGCCCCCTTTTTTTTAGTTCAAGGAACATTATTCGTCAAGATACATCCATCATAAACAAGATGTCAAAAATGTTCACGATGACGATATTTTATCCATAAGTAAAACAGTTTTTATAATTTTTCTTCCTACGGAATTTTGTGTAGCTACCATATCATGTGCTAAGAATCCTGCTGTTGACGGGAATTTTGTGTCCCTTCTTTCTTAACCAGCTGATTATATTGGCATACGACTTACAATCCAACTTAACTCTAGAATAATGGTCTAAAGCGTCACTCTCGCAATAGACTATGCTACCGATGACAGGGATATCGGGGTTAGAACCCCGATTGGGTATACTGAAGTATATTTTTCCTAAATATGTTTCCCCTCTCCCTCTAGAGTCATTATGGTGGGATTCCCCATCTCACAAATTACCCATTTATCCGGCTGGGTTTGGAATCAAACCCGGGGCCCTTAACTCAGTATAGAGACGCGCTACCAGCTGAGCTAGGCGTCTAACTTAAACTATATTATTGATTTAAAAGTGTGAGTGACTAGTGAGAAAAATATTGGCAAGAGTTTGCGTAAAAGTTGAGTTCGTATATAGTATGTTTTAGGGAAAATAATAAAGTTCGACATTTTAGTTACATTCGTCTGCCTACAGAGTCAGGAGTCTCGGTTTTGATTCCAGACGTGACTGAAAACTTGTCATGGCTCGTCTACAACCTATCGCACTCGCTTGTCGGAATAGGAGTCTTGATTTATCGACTGACTACAATAACTGTTGGAGTCGCAGTAGTAGATCGGAATTGTCGGAAGGAATAAACATTGTCGAGCTCTTCCAACAATGTAGTTGCAACACCTTACGTAAGCCAATCAGAAACTAAGATGGTTGGACTACTTGATTCAGTTAAAATGAATATTTATTTAATCTAGGAAAATAGTTCATTTAAATAAAAATAAATTTATATATTGAAGTTTTTAAATTTATAATAAAATCAGTCATATAGACATTTAAAAATATTTTTAAATTATCTGCAAACATGAATATCACTTTGATTTTGTAGTCATAATCTATGCTGGTTGCTGGTGTATGCATGCTCTTTGCCTGAATTCTTTTTTCGTGGTAGTTTTGTGGTAATTTAAACGGTTTCAAAAATCCATGGTATCTTTTCAAGAATAAACTAACACATGGATTACTTAAATATATTTAAAAGTTGCATTAAATGTAAGACGTTAAAATAAGCAGAAAAATAAAAGACAATTTAAAACAATCAACACAATAGTAATAATTTCAAATCGTTGGAATACACTCAAGCAACAAGATTCAACACAGCAAATGCGTTTCTATGTTCATAAACTTGCTGGGAACTAGAAAACGAAAGCCTATATAAATACTAACGCATTTCTGCACATGCGCGGTTATTTTAATTGTCTTGCTACAACCAAAACTATATGTCTATATGTTTATTTGAACGCTAACATTGAGAACAGTGCTACCTATAGTTACATAAATTGAAACACACTGGTATACATTTTTTTTAGTGCTTATGTTTACTTAATTTCTATTGGTTGAAATTATGGGCTACGACAATTAATTGTAGACAGTCCATTTTGTTTACCACGACAAGTCTTACGATGACTACTCCTACTCCGACAAGCGGTTACGTCAGGTTGTAGACGAGCCATGAACTGTCGTGAACTGTCGTCCGGGGGATTGGTTGAAATGTCTGTCCTAGTATTAGTTCAGTTTGTAAATTGAGTGCTGAAAAAATCCGTTGTTTATACTTTTATATCTTACCACCCACCCGAGATATCCATACATTTATATTTTGTGAGGTAAGAATTAGGAAGTATTAATTCAGAGGAAATATGTGAACGTACACCTGGAAGGAAAGGGAAAACTATTCAGTACACTAGGCCGGGATTCGAGCTCTGACTCCTCGTCAACGATGCAGGTTGGGTTTACGTTAAAACACCCTAATGATGAATCAAAATAAACCTGTTTCAAATTATTTACGGTATTAAAAGTGTTTGTAGAGTATTAAGTTCGTTGATGACTAATCCTATCCTAACTATTATAAATGCGAATGTGAGTTTGTTTGTTTGTTTGTTTGTTACGCTTTCACGCTAAACTACTCGACCGATCATCATGAAATTTCGCATACACGTTGTCATGGGTACAGAAAAGGACATAGGGTACCATTCATCAGAAAAAATGCGAATGTGAGTTTGTTTGTTTGTTACGCTTTCACGCCTAAAGCCTAAACTACTCGACGATCATCATGAAATTTCGCATACACGTTTTCATGGGTACAGAAAAGGACATTGGGTACATTCATCCAGAAAAAATGCGAATGTGAGTTGTTTGTTTGTTACGCTTTCACGCCTAAAGCCTAAACTACTCGACCGATCATCATGAAATTTCGCATACACGTTGTCATGGGTACAGAAAAGGAGGTAGGGTACCTTTCATCCAGAAAAAAGTACTGTTCCTAGGGGATAGAAAAAAATAACTTTTAGACGGTCGTCTGGCATAACAACTCGGCCTACTGATATGAATGAATTAATTGCAACATGATGCCTGGAGTACAGAAAAAGGGACCTGCGGTATCCCGGAAGAAAATCTGATATCCCGAATAAAAATCTGTTCCCGAGTTATTTTAGGCAAATCTATAGCAGCTACACTACTGAACGGTGGTCGTACTGCACATTCCGTTCTAAAATTGCCATTAAATCTTGCACTTGCACAGGAAGAGTCACCCATCTGCAATTTCAGCAAAAATAGCTCTCGAGGTATGATGCTACGACAATGTAAACTTTTAGTGTGGGACGAAAGTACGATGTCCCACAAAAAAGCTATAGAGGCGTTAAACCAAACTCTTCAGGACTTGCGAGACAGTACAGTTATTATGGGACGAATGGTAGTTTTACTGGCTGGTGACTTCCGACAAACTCTACCGGTGATCCAGAGGGGCACACATGCAGATGAAATCAAAGCCTGTCTCAAGTCATCAAGATTGTGGGCAAAAGTGAAAAAATTCAGCCTAACAACGAATATGAGAGTCCACCTTTATAATGACGTAGATTCAGGACATTACGCAGATACTATTGAAAATTGGCGATGGACGTTTTGACACGGATGCTGAAGGTTGTATTTTACTTACAGGGAAATTCTGTAATTTGGTGGAAAATGATGTGGAGCTCATTGCTAAAGTTTACCCAGACTTACAACTAAATTTAAATTGTGATCATTGGTTGTGTGCAAGAGCAATTCTTGCACCAAAAAATGAAATCGTTAACAAAATCAACACTGACATTTTGAAAGAGGTGCAGGGAGAAATAAAGGAGTATTTGTCAATAGATACAATCATGGACACAGAACAGAGCACTTCATATCCCGCTGAGTTTTTAAATTCTCTGGAGCTATCGGGTGTACCCTCGCATAAACTACAATTGAAATTAGGTGTACCAGTTGTGCTTATGCGAAATTTAGATGCACCCCGTTTATGTAATGGGACGAGGCTTAGAATTACACAATTAGGGCAAAATATAATCTGTGCCACTATTTTAACAGGTGTGGGAAAAGGGGAAAGTGTAATCATACCTCGAATCCCAATAATCCCCATTGACCTACCATTTCAATTCAAAAGACTCCAGTTTCCAATCAAACTTTGCTATTACTATTAACAAAGCGCAAGGGCAAACATTGCAGGTAGCAGGGGTGCATTTGGAAATGCCATGTTTTTCCCATGGCCAGCTATATGTAGCCTGTTCGCGTGTGTCCAATGCCCAGAATTTGTATGTATTTGCCCCAAATGGAAGGACATACAACATAGTATATAGGAGCGTCCTAAAATAATGATCTATTCTGTGTCCATGATTGCAACGGTCAAGAACAAGCGTAATAAATAAGGGATGCTAATTAACTGTAAGTAAAATTTAAGATGGAGTAGGATCTTCCAATTCGTGGCCAGGCATAACCTATAACTCTACTGACACACACTCCGCTACTTCTTTTCTACTCCTACACTTAATCCTGATTTATATTGTGTAGTTTTTTTTTCTTTATCTCTACCTCTATTGACTAACAACCTCAATATGTTCATCGTTTTTATTGTCATATTCCCTGTGTCAATTGACAACCTGAATTTATTGATAAAATCTACATTAACGCGAGCGAAGCCGCGGGCAAAAGCTAGTACCTTTATATAGTAACAATCCCGGGCAATCTATGAGATAAGATAACTCATGGCTACATCGCGAAGAAGGAAAACATTTCCCCTAAATCAGACAAAGGCTTATTTTATCGGAATAACCACCCAGGTGGATGTAGTGATGGTTGTTTCTGAGTAGGAGTAAATATATGAGATGGACCATTTTACATCAACTATTAAATGGAACAAATGCACTTGAGAAATCCCAACTTTTAATGTTCTCACTTCAGTTTAATTTCTCCTAAGGACGTTAACACCAGAAACGAGCCACAATAAAGCGATGACAGCACTTCCAGTTCTTTTCTCACTCTCACGTATAGACCAAAGCGCTTGGTGGCCGAATGTATAACTTACGTCGAGGCTACACCGTCTGATGTAGACCCAGATGTGTTAATACTTCAATATTTTAGCATTATTTTCCACTGGGATTCAAAGAGCTGACATTTTTACTGTAAAACTTACAGAAAAAAATATTTTCTGAATGCAAATCAATTGTAAATGTTCATCTATAAGTAGGATCTGTAAGGCTACTGTGTGTTTTCCCATTCTCTCTCCACGCCAGTGCAAGGGGATTTCCTCTCTACAATTCTCCCCATCCTTAATCTCTGGGTTAAAGTCTTTAGTAATCCTAACATCGAAAATACTAAATAAAATATAAAACTATAATGTTCCCCTATACTTTTCTGCTAAACCATGTGCTTTGTACTCTGTAGTTGTCAGTATCGATAGATTTGGTCGACTTTGCCAGGTTTTATATAAATATAATGACCTTCTGTCAATATTGGTTGCTCGAAATCAATTTTTATTAGCCTTTAAAAGGTTATTCCTATGATTATCCAAATCTTTACCTCGCACTCCACGTCTTACAGCCCACCTGGGCTATCCTCATACTCACACTAATATAATAGGGATAATAAAGGTGAGATTTAGAGGAAATGTAGCGGGATGTGTGTGGCGAGAGCGTGGTAAACTATATAAAAAAAACTAAAAATCTAAAGTTTGGATTCGAGACACCCCATCTCTCCACTACCGGCAAACTAGGCAAGATCATAATGAGGCCTTTGTTAACAATTATTGGTGTGGGAGTCCAACCTTCTAAGGGTGTCCAAGTAAGCTGTGACTGTATGTTTTGGGGGAAAGGGAAATATTTGGAATCTACAGATTGATACACTTTTATTACAAAAAATTGTTGTAGACTCTCTAATAATTGCATTGCAATCCAAAATATAATTCTATTATTGAGGTTTTAATGATTTGTTATTAAAATCTGAATATACACACAGTTCCAAAGCTATATTAAAAAGTTTTTATAGCAAAGAAAACCCCCTTTGGTGGCCGCATGGTCTAAGATGCTACTCTTGTCGTAGACTAGACTGCTGAAGACGGGGATGTTGAAGTTATAATCTAGGTTGGCTGTACTAAGGGTGTTTTTTTCCTGAATGGTTTTCCACTACTATTCCACGTAAATACGGGTACACTTCTAATAAATGTAGCCTTCCTCACTCCTAAAACTGTTAGCGCAATTAGTACATAAGCGTATAATGGGTAGTAAGACGTGGTGCCGAAAAAAATAATTAAGGAAGGTCCCCAACTCTGGATATTTTAGAATAATAGTTGCCAAATCAAGAGAGTATACATTTTTGAACAAATAAACACGTTTGATTTTTTTTAACGGGCCTTAACTCAAGTGCAAGGCTTTGTAATCGGGTCTTCATATGGAGTGTAAAGTGGTATTTTTGAGAGAGGATAATATAAGATAGAACAGAGCTGTGTTTTGACTATAGCATCGATTCCGAAGTTAAAAATAGATGTTATTACACAATCTCACTAACTTTCTCATGTTGCTTAGTAAAGTTTAGAAGAAAATGTTCAAACATAGGTTTTCACTAACCTACCCTTAAGTAACTTTTACTCACAAAAACAAACGCATACCAATAAACAACACAATAAAAACTCTTGATTTTAAACCTTTACACCAAATTGTTAATATATATTTTTTAATTTTATAATTTAAAAAAATAATTCACTTGTAAACTACACTAAAATCATTCGTAGTACCCATTTTGAAATCAATCTTTAAGTTCAATTCCTAAAAATTTCATATCGTCTATAATTTGTAATAGGTAAACTACCATTAGATTAATTTATTTTATAAAAATAAAGATAAATTATTCATTATTATGTAAAATAGTTCCCTGATACTAATATTGGATAAAATTGGTATGGATATTTTCAAAAATACTCAACATTTACAAATCACATTCTTCAATAAAACAAAATTGTTTGAGCCATTTTTAAGATTTAAAAAATAATTAATCATCAGTAAGCCACCATTAAGTGTATTTTTACCTAAAAAGACCCGTATACAGTGCTATTTGTCATGTTAAAGACTATCAATAAACCCATTTATAATCAAAACACTATAGCTATTTTTTGAATAATTCAATTTTTTTTAAATCGGTATTTTGTAAACTACTCTTAAACGAAATTTTACACACAAAAAAACATATACATCACAGTTTTTAATGATAAACACTCCCAATATCCCATTTGGTACCAAATCTTTAAGGTCATCATAAAAATATTTTAAATTTAAAAAAATCAGTCATCAATAAACTACCCATGAATTAAATTTTACCCAAAAAACCAGTTTACAATGATGTTGTTAATCTTAAACATTCCCAAAATACCCATCTGTAACTAAACAGCTAGAGAAACTTTAAAAAAATCAGTCATCAATAAACTACCCATGAATTAAATTTTACCCAAAAAAAGTTTACAATAATGTTGTTCATGTTAAACATTCCCAAGATACCCATCTGTAATTAAACAGCTAGAGACACTTTTAAAATAAATGGTACGGCACACCGCACAGACTTTCTCTCTCTTTCTATAAACTCGTAAGATTTCTGAACGGAATAGTGTACATTGTATCATCACCACTCCACATAAGAACACGCATAAAATAATATACAATGATATATAATCAATGAGAAAAGAGGCGCATTTTTTTCCACCTAAGAACAATTCAAACAGTTTAATGTCTTCCACAAGGGTCAACACTTCGTATTAAAATTTCGATTTCTGGTTAAAATTTTAACATTTTAAAAGGTGTAGCAGATCTTCAAGTCATCGCATTGATATTTAATTATTCATTTATACATTTTGACCAATAAAAAATGTAAATATTGACTATTGAGTCTAAAATGGAGATAGATCATTGCTATGCAAACATTTCTCCTAAGAGATTTAAGGAAAAATAACATACTTTTTTAGATACTTATATTTAATTACTCTATGGCATTGGAGAATTTATTGCGTTAAGACTTAAGTAGTATATGTTTACAACTAAAGCTCACAAAATTGTATTAATATATTTGCAAATATCTCAGAAACTGCTGTTTTTATAAAAATATATGTCAAATAAAAGTTTTTTATTTCTAATAGTCCTACAATTTTGCAATGATAAGTTGTTTAGTTTCTCCAATAGTTGTGGAGATACGGAAATTAACGCATCTGTAATGTACCCTAAAAATCATTTTCATAGGAAAATGAAAATAGCCAGTTTATTTATAATCTTAATCAACGCCTAGATACGAATTTTAATCAAAATCGTTTAATCAGATTTTGAGAAAACCAAATTTTTCTCTTTTTGCCCTTCAGTAAACTACCCTTAATTTTAAGTTTTTATAGACACACAGACAGACGGCATTGCAAAGACTATTTTTTAGGGTTCAGGGGGGTCATGAGACGTCGACATCCATCAACATTTCAGGTTAGTTTTTTTTTTACGGTCGCAATACTTAAACTTTAATGTCCAAAAAGTTAAAAAAATTCATATAATTGCGTATAGATTGAAAGTTATTGATTTTATAAAAATATGTTTCGGATAAAATATCTGTATTATAAATATATATACATATTTGTAATGCTAAGTAATTTCATATCTCAAATAGTTTCGGAGCTATTTAAAAAAATGTTAATTGACGCATCAGACCGGAGCCCTTAAAGCCATTTTGCCGAAATATTGAGGGCAGCCATTTTGTTTGGAATATTTATTAATGTATATAAATGAATTTTAATCAAAATCGTTTGAGCAGATTTTGAGAAAACCAAATTTTTCTCTTTTCGCCCTTCAGTAAACTACCCTTAATTTTAAGTTTTTATAGACACACAGACAGACGGCATTGCAAAGACTATTTTTTAGGGTTCGGGGGGTCATGAGACGTCGACATCCATCAACATTTCAGGTTAGTTTTTTTTTACGGTCGCAATACTTAAACTTTAATGTCCAAAAAGTTAAAAAAATTCATATAATTGCGTTTAGATTGAAAGTTATTGATTTTATAAAAATATGTTTCGGATAAAATATCTGTATTATAAATATATATACATATTTGTAATGCTAAGTAATTTCATATCCGAAACATATTTTTATAAAATCAATAACTTTCAATCTAAACGCAATTATATGAATTTTTTTAACTTTTTGGACATTAAAGTTTAAGTATTGCGACCGTAAAAAAAAACTAACCTGAAATGTTGATGGATGTCGACGTCTCATGACCCCCCGAACCCTAAAAAATAGTCTTTGCAATGCCGTCTGTCTGTGTGTCTATAAAAACTTAAAATTAAGGGTAGTTTACTGAAGGGCGAAAAGAGAAAAATTTGGTTTTCTCAAAATCTGCTCAAACGATTTTGATTAAAATTCGTATCTAGGCGTTGATTAAGATTATAAATAAACTGGCTATTTTCATTTTTCTATGAAAATGAATTTTAGGGTACTTTACAGAAGCGTTAATTTCCATATCTCCACAACTATTGGAGAAACTAAACAACTTATCATTGCAAAATTGTAGGACTATTAGAAATAAAAAACTTTTATTTGACATATATTTTTATAAAAGCAGCAGTTTCTGAGATATTTGCAAATATATTAATACAATTTTGTGAACTTTAGTTGTAAACATATACTACTTAAGTCTTAACGCAATAATTCTCCAATGCCATAGAGTAATTAAATATAAGTATCTAAAAAAGTATGTTATTTTTCTTTAAATCTCTTAGGAGAAATGTTTGCATAGCAATGATTTATCTTCATTTTAGACTCAATAGTCAATATTTACATTTTTTATTGGTCAAAATGTATAAATGAATAATTAAATATCAATGCGATGACTTGAAGATCTGCAACACCTTATAAAATGTTAAAACTTTAACCAGAATCGAAATCTTAATACGAAGTGTTGACCCTTGTGGAAGACATTAAACTGTTTGAAATGTTCTTAGGTGGACAAAGATGCGCCTCTTTTCTCATTGATTCTATATCATTGTATATTATTTTATGCGTGTTCTTATGTGGAGTGGTGATGATACAATGTACATTATTCCGTTCAGAAATCTTACGAGTTTATAGAAAGAGAGAGAAAGTCTGTGCGGTGTGCCGTACCATTTATTTTATTGTTGGAGCCATTTCGAAAAATTCAAAATTCAAAATGTCACTCATCAGTAAGATACCCTTTATTTGATCGCTAAGGTCAAAATCAAAAAACTGTCTTGATATTTAGACTTATTAAGGCTACACCTCAAGTTTTAAAAAAATCCATCAAACCGTTTTGGATCCGTGGCCAGGGACAAACAGATAGTCACGAGGACAAACGTAATTTTAAAATTCACTTTTTGGGTTTTGGTTAAAACAAAACTTAAGTGCTTTAGCACTATGATCTTTACATCCATTCTCCACTCTAACCTCAAATTAAACTACCTTTACCACGATTATCACTTGTATTAATCCATTAGTGGCCTTGGGTGTTTTTTACGCTAGGGGAGTCGGGATAGGTAGGATAATTTGTAGATGAAATGTAACCACATTAGTATGGAGGTAGATTGGGAGAACGTTTAGGAAAATCTTCCCAGAATAATCCAGACCTGCTACCGACAAAATGGAATATACAAGCCAAACAAATGATCTGTGCACCCACCGATACGGGTACCGTTATGTTAAACGTGCCGATGACCAAAAAAAGGCGTTTGTGTGACTATTGTAAAGCTTGGTTCATGATCAAAAAATGAATATGACGTTGTCGTGCGAGAATCTCAGTGGTCCCATTCACTTATTTTCGAATTATTCGATACAAACTAGCAAAGTAATGTGACAATTATAAATATCGGTAGTAGATCCTTCTAGCGGAGAATAGTTAAACTATAAAAGTGTTGTGTTGTTTTAATACCAATGTTGAAATATTATCGTTAAAATTAAACATGTTTACACCTATTATTTAAGGTGGATTGGGAAGGGACTCAAGAAAAGGCCAGTGCTTTTGAAGTTTTTATGGAAAAAACATTTCTTCGGGCAAAATAAGTAAAATATCGCTCAAGTACAAACATATAATTTAATTTTATTTACATGTTGATATCAACAGTTGTTGAATATCTGTCATGAGCATGGTGGCATTATCTGACAAACTTTTTAAATTAAGAGAAAAAGTTGTCATTAAATTCCATAACACCTTTGAACGATATTTAACAACTGTTGATATCAACATGTGAAGAAAATTAAATTCTATATTTGTACTGGAGCGATATTTGATTTATTTTGTCAAAAAAAAATGTTGCCATTAAAACTACAAAAAACACTGGGTTTTTCTCGCATCCCTTTCCTTTCCACCTTAAGCTAGTTAAAATAAGTTTAAAAAACTATAACGGCACAAACAGAGTAGATTATAATTAAATGAAATTAATTCCCGATTGTTTGAAATTATTTCTTTCCATGTGGAGATATTTAAGAATATAAAATATGGCCAATCATATAGCGGTTGATAAAGATCTACAGGACCCGTCAAATAACGCGTATCAACCGGGGTCGTCAGATTGAGTTGATATTTCATAAGGGAGGCGCCTCGGTCAGCGAGAAAATACCGTGCAAACGTTCAACTTTAACAAAATATTTAATTCTACAATGCGTTATTTCAAAACACAGCTCACGCCAAAATAAAGTCGAAAGATTCCAACAGGGGGTCGGTCTTTCCCTTAACAACCCTAATGTTGGAGTTTTATTAATATACATTTTTATGTGTAAAATATGACATTAGCTCATTTTATTTTTAACGAATTTTTAAGAATCTGCGGAGCTATGAGACTAGGCTTGATGAAAACGGGCTCTAGATTTAGCCTTCCTCTAACAAATACAGTAATTTTTTTGTTAAGCTCAGAACAGAAAATCTTAAGTTATGAGAACTCGCGAGCTTTCCTCTTTACCTTGAAATAAAAAGTTTCGTAGTCCCCCCCCCCCTTCACCCCTTTCTTATTTGTTGTAGGTGAAGGACGAAAGGTAGAATAAACTTGTACAGAATAGAGAAGTATTACGGAAAACGATACAGACCATTGTATTTTAAGCCGTTAAACGAATTATACTTTCTCGCTTGGCACGTAATTTTTCCCCTTCTACGAAAGGAGGGGGGTAATGTGGTTAAGTGTAATGTTTGTTTGTTATCACCTTTTGCTTAAACTACTTTACTGATTTTTATGAACGTGATGTCAAATGTTTCGTTACGATCTCAGAAGTATTCTTAACTAGATTAGTAGCCCATGGAACCACTAGGATGGGCAAGAGAGCACAATTTTATGGTTCTAGATGATGATTTTTCCAACACGGGGAATCAGGCAAGTGTGGATATTTAAAACGAAATTATTATTTGTTAATCTGACTATAAAGAAAAACCGTTATGAACTAAAAACAAGTTTAAAGTATTTTCTCTTAGCTTACAACTATGAGGCACACCCTCGGGTATTTATTAGCCCTGGCTATAATTATTGTAAAGTGCGACTAGTTACAGGACATCAACATTTAATGCCGTGGTCAGGCACTCCCTTATCTCTACGCCTGTAAACTATGTTAGTTAAGGTACTGTAGTAGAGTATGATAGTTAAGGTACTGTACATGTCTACAGATAGGGTCCCGCTCTGTTATTAACCTTGAATGTTCTGTAACTACTCACACTTTCCATGTATACCTTGAGCTAATAAATACCCAAGTGAGTGCCTCATCGTGGTAAGCTAAGAGAAAATTATTCAAACTTGTTTTTCCATATACGGATTTTTTGTTTTTTTAAACTAACTATTCCATTTGAGAATGTATCGAACCTAGACCACCTCTGTGTTCTAGTGGTCAGAATTCCTGGTTACAGATCCAGAGGTCTCGAGTTCGATTCCCAGCGATCCCAAAATGTAACTGTGAAGCAGTGGATCCGAAACGGGGTCAAACTTGGCTTTGTGAGGACCGCTAAGGAATTACTTGAATAAATACGTGGCAGTTACGGTTTAGAAAACTGATATTAACGGCCTAAGGGCTCGTTGTGCTTACCCCATGACAAACCTTATCCACAAATGTTGGTAGTATCATCTCAAACGACGGCGGCCACCTGTCAGTCTAGCTCTCTTGTGGACTTACACCATTTACTTATTTTTTAAACCAACTTAAGAGCCCGTCTCACTCCACGAAGAGCACCTAGTTTAGGTAGGAAATACAGCTCACTTAGTGGTGCCGTTTTATGTATTCTCTTTTTGAAAAAAAATCAATCAGTTAAACTGCTTTACCTTATTTCCAAAAATTACCGTAGAATGAAGAAATGGAAAACTATTCAACTGATCCCAATTTCATTGTTGTAAAATTAATAGTGCATAAAATGGCACTACGATACACTTTCTGGTTCTAGACTAATCTTGTGTTTAGTATCCAGTTAACCAGCCATGAAATAGGCTCTTAAGGGGGCTCCAGCTACCGTAGCACTGAGACATTCAGAAATCTCGCAGTGTTTAAAAATAAGTTTATCATTTCAAAATATAAATCTCGTCAACATGTTCATAAAGTATTATAACTATAAATGGGTCGAATCTTAATTTCTTGAATGTGAATCTCGAATCGTTATCTTAAATTTACTTTTGAATTTCAAATCCTAAGTTTTTACTAATGTTCCATTTAAGTTTAAATGAATATGTTTAAATTTTAATTTAAAAATAAGTTATTTAAAGTTTAGTGCCACTGACACATGCTATTTTGTTTGTCATGTCTATTACGTCATAAATAACAAAGTGAACTTTTTTTAGTAAATTAATTATATTAATATAATTTTGTACTTTTTTGTGATTTTGTTACCCTACCAAATACACAAGTCTATAAAATTCCTTTAGCCAATTGCTTAAAAATTGTTACATCAATTCAAGGTCTTCTTAATGAATTCGAGATACTTTTTTGAGATTTTTACGAATCTCAAATCTCTAGAATACTATAGAATTCGAGGAATCAAGGATTCAAGCCTCCCATTTCACGTTAAAATCCTCAGTTCTGAGCTATAAATAATTCAATGTTATTAGGGTCACAATATCCCACCTCGGTGGACACATGGTCTAAGGCGTCACTCTCGCCGAGAACGTGGAGATTTGAGGTTCGAATCTTGGTCTGGCATAATGAGGGTGGTTTTCCCTAAAGGGTTTTCCACTATCTCTCCATGCGAATGTTGGTACACATCTGATAAATATAACCTTCATCATCCAGAAAACCATGAGTGTAACTACTACATAGGCGTGCAACCCGAACGGTTAGTAAGATGTGGTGCTAAAAATAGGGGGTATAGCAACATAAAATTAGATGATAATTGAGGGTTATTTTAGTGGTTTTGAAGGTTCAGAAACCTCCACTACCATCAAAACTACAGCATGAGGATATTTCTCTCACAGTAGGTGGTACCCTTAATATGTGTGAGCCCTCGAGAATCTCTCCCGCATTCTTCGGCTCCTCTCGGCTCCACTCGGGATTGAGGGAAAGACTAAAGAATGGGCCCCTAGACTGGTCATGACGTCATGCGCCAGGATGTGACGCAACGTATTGATCTCCAGTCTGCAGACCCTCTCCCCCACCCCTATAAGCCCATCTAGCAGCAAGGAACACTGGCCACATTGCGTTCACATCCTGCCAAGTCGGAGCTTAAACCTAGGTCCTTTGTCACACACACCTAGACACTGTCATAACTTGTTAACTGTAGGCTGATTATTGGTCTTCCAGCAACAGTTGGGAAAACGAGGAATTTGTTAAAACAGACAAAAAAATCCAAAGTAGTGGCTAAGTCCGGAAAATATCAGAACACTATTCAATCCAGAAGAAACTAAAAAATCATTCAAAGAATTGCCTTTAGTAAAATATAGGAAAATGACTAAATAGGATAAATGATTCAAGAACTTGGATGAACCATGAAGATTATTGAATCGACAAATTAGTAATCGATTCAGAATATAGGCTAGGACACTAAAAATTAGTAAGTTGGCGAGGTCAGGAGAAAGTATTAAATACAGAAGATCAGCGAGAAAACCAGCTCAGTAAAGAAGTGGTTTAGCAAAGCAATTGGGTCAGGAAATAAATTAAATCAGTAAAAAAACTAGGTTAGGGAATTCGAAAGGTCAGTAAAGCAACTAGATCAGGGAAGCAGCTATAAGTCAGAGAATCGGCTAGGTTAAGGAAGCAAATAGGCCAGAAAAGTAATTAGGTCATGAAAGCAGCTGGGTCCAAGAAGCTAGGTCAGAAAAGCAATTATATCACGGAAGTGGATAGGTCGACAGAGAAGCTAGGTCAGAGAAGTAGCCATGTCAGCAAAGCAACTAGGCCAGGGAATCAGTTAGGTAAGGGAAGCAACTATGTCAGGGTTGTATCTAGGTCAGAATAGCAAATAGTTTAACATAGTAACTAGATCAGTGATGCAACTAGGTCGGAGAAGTAACTTTTAACGATATTGATTTGGACCCCTCTCATATATTTAAAAAGTCATGGATGGAGGTATTTTTCTTCAATAAATTGTATGTAAATTTTCCTTTTAAGACTTCATCCAATGGAGAATCACACGCTTTTCAGAAATAATGTAGAAGGATTGCACCATTAAAACTTTTAGCTTTGTAGTGTTTACCAAACAAGCAAGAAACGTTAGTTCCCTCTACCCAATAGGAAGCTAGCCTTCTAGACACCTGTTGCCAGGAAGCTTTCGATTTGTTGGTTTTGACACTGGTCACGAGAGGTCCAAGGGGCAAGGGGTATGTCATATATAAGCTATTTGTGCGTATGAACACACAGAGTGCCGACGACATAAAATTAGAGAGCGTGCAATATTACGACAGTACTACTAACTTAAATATAAATAATACACAGAAAATAATCTGTAGTTCAAGTATAATTTTATAATTTTACATAATATCTTTGTACCGAAGATAAAATCACTTCAATAAATCGTGTGCAACATTAACAGTTGTATTTATTCAAGTAAAATATCGTATTAATTGGCGCTCGTTCACGGGGCTATAATAATTAATTATCACACAATCAATTCAAGAAAGTTGTAATTGGCTCCCAATCGCGGGACAATTATATTATCAATAATACCGTAACGTTTCAATTGGCGCCCAACGCGCAGCCGCATCGTAATAATTGGCGCTCGATCACGGGGCTATAAATACCAATTATATCTCAATAATACCGTAACGTAATAAACTAGTAAAGAAAGTACCTTGGTCAGCATATCAACTAAGCTAGAATAGCAACTAAGTTAGTATTCAGCTAGGCCAGTGATGCAACTAGTCGGGAAGTGGCTAGGTCAGTGATGCAGCTAGTCAAGGCAGCAACTAAATAAAGTAAGTACCTTGGTCAGCATATTCAACCAAGTTAGAATAGCAACTAGGTTAGTAGATCAGCTAGGCCAGTGATGCAACTAGGTCGGAGAAGCGGCTAGGTCATTGATTCAACTAGGTCGAAGAAGTAGATTCCAGTGATAAATCACATGGTGGAATCATACCCAATGCAGCCGATTGAGGTTTGAACCCCTAACTTTCCCGTCAACAATAAATAAATGCAATAAAAATAAATCCTAAGCTACATAGTAACCGGCATAGATCTCTTATCTATAGGATATAATAACCCTGCCCCTATCAAATAGAAAATATAGGTTAAACAGAAAAACATGTATTTATACATATAATACTCTAAATCAGTCTACGAAATCGATTTTCTGTCTGTTTTTTTAAGTTGCCAGTGAGCTAAAAAAAGTACTAATTATATCAATGAATCTTTTTTAGTCCTTGAATTTAAGAATAAAGGGTAGGCTACATATCATCTTCCTATCTCATCAGCGAGAGATGCGGTGTCGATCAAACCTAATGTTAGTGTGGTTACATTAGAAGGTAACCAAAGTTTCTTTCACAAATAAAAAAACAACATAAGTGAACCGTCCCTTGTCATTTGATCCTAGATTTACATAGATAAGGCTAGGTTTATGTTCATATGTAGCGTTTAACAAAAAGTAACAAACAGTTCTTTAGTGACCAAACAGTCCAAGGCGTTTATCTTGGATTAGACTGGCCTGCTGGCTGACGGGGAGCTCGGGGTTATAGTTCCGTTAGGCTCTATTGATGGTGGTTTTTCCTAAATAGTTTCCCACATTCCTTCTAAGAAAATGCAGGTAGATTACCTCTAAATTGCTTTCTTCCTCAACCCTAACCTATTAGTGTGTGTATAACCTAAACAGGTATAAAGACGCGCTGATAAAAAAAAAAGTAAACACTGCATAACGTACGGTGCACAATTCATAGTTAAAATACAACGATCTACAAAAATGTGGTGATTGCCTTTTAACTAGGTAAGCCTATAGAAATTGGCTTAACCTCTTTGCTCTACTAGATAAGGTCTTTAAAAATAATTTTACTTAAGGGTTCACTCGAAAAACCACGCTAAAAAACTGGAGATTTTTAAACATAATATTAACCTATACCTCAGTTTAGCTTATGTGTGCTGACTGACAGTTCACAGCTGACTTCTGACAGTCAACATTTAGATATATACCTAAATTTTGACTGTCAGAAGTGACAACTGCTAAAGACATGTTTTTGCAGATCATATGGTTCGGCATAGGGATACCTAATTTGGTCTGGTAGCTTTTTAAAGCCGTCAGAAGTCAGCTGTGAGCTGTCAGTCAGCACCACATAAGCTAAAACTGAGGTATAGTTAAAGTGTCCCTGTTTTACATGTGTTCTGTTTTTATAAATTCTCTACATATTAGAACTCTAAGGTATGTTTGTAAATTTGAAATTGGGTGGAGGCTTTATTTTCTAGGTCGTATAGACCCTAAGAAAAGCAAATCCTCTATTTCTCTGTCATCAAAATTTCCCATCACATTTTCAATTACTTCTAATAGAAATAGAAAGCTGAAACTTTGTAAATATTCTTAATTTGCTTAATAAATGATAAGATGCGTTCCAAGCCTGTGTGAGCCTGTGGAATTTCGAATCCGAATCCAATTCTTAGTAAGAACGGGAATAAAGAAATTAGCTTGAGCTTCAGGTCGTAAAGGAATTACGTGGGGACAGTTGTTTGTGATAGTGAATCTCTTGTATTTAGAAAAGTGGCTTTTAGTAGATAGTAATCAACCTTTACGCCATTATTAAAAAAGTGGTGTAATATTGGATTGGTTTTTTCTAGTTGTTACTTTTTTAAACTAAAATGTGGAATATTTTATTATTGGATTGGATTCTAAAACTTAACACAGTAAAATATTCAAAGCAGATTTGATTGGAAACATTATCATAATAAACCTAAAGTAAATTATTCGATTCATATCTGAACCTATTTTTTAAATAAAATATTTGATTCAATTTTTTTAAGAATGACGTTTTAATAGGATTTGATTCAATAAAATAAAATTAACATGAGATTTGATTCGAACTCTACTTAAAATTTATTTTAGGCATGAGATTTTATTCGGACGCGACTCGAGCATGTTAGTCAAGATTCATATTCGATCCGAAATTAAAAATGATGGAATTGCACAGGCTTTATTAAAAGTTAAACTATAACCATATCTAACTATAGTTTTGTTTTATTATAGGGCCTACACCTTATATTATATTGAATCTTTCATCAAATCGGCCGACCACTTTTTCAGTCATTTTACACGTTTTTTTTAAATATTATATTTAATGTATTTAACGTACACTTTCTGAGCCGGCTTATATTGGGAAAGGGCATTCAATATAGAATGTTTCTATCAGTTTGGTTTATTTTGGTTTCTTGGATAGCAAATTTAAATTATTTATTTTGATGTTAATTGCAACAATACCTCCATGTAATAGAGCTACTGTTAGCGTGGCTATATTAATTGTCAATTAAATTTGGGTACTTTTTTGAGTTATTTTATGGTTTTTCGTGTAAATTAGGTTTATTCAATTTTGTTTTTTAGATAGTAAATTAAAATATTTCTTTTGGTGTTCATTGCAACAATGCCTCAACGGAAGAGAGCCCATCTTGGTGCATGAACTGCAAAAGTTTAAACAATTTATTTTGGTTCCTTACTACAGGTAGTCGTTGATGTGTGGCGTTATTGACATATAACACATTTCTCTCGCCTCATACGTGACTGAAATGGTGTTTTGGGTAGTTTGGATGATTTGCTGGAAGAAGGTTAATTTACCTGACTTAAATAAGAGCGAAGCCACGGGCAAACTCTAGCAATACTAATACTAAAACTGGGGAGTGAATGAGGTTATATAATGATGAGCTATATACCCTGTGCTCTTCACAAGACATTGTTAGGATAATCAAATCTCGTATATTACGGTGGGGAGGACATGCAGTGCGAATGGAAGGATCTAGAACCGTGATCAGGGTATTGACTGGTAAACCCAATGGAAATACCTAGACGCAGACAGGAGGATAACATTAGAATGGACCTGAAAGAGATAAAAGAGTGTAATGAGGTGGACTGGATAGAACTAGCTCAAGATAAAGATAGGTGGCGTACATTTGTAAGTGCAACAATAATAAAGCTATAGAGTAAGTAGGTAAGAGGGATAGGTTTCTAATTGGAAATATACTAGTGTACTTTGACTTTCTCATATAGAGAATGTATTGAAATAGGAAAATATTTAGATATCGAGATTATGTTGGAGCTTGACGTTTTGGTGAACACAAAAAAAGTGGGTTTTACAATTCTGTATGTCTTTCTGTCTCTCTAGCCGTCTGTATGTACCTGAGGCTACGGCTGAAATATTTAGATGAATGTCATTAAAACTTGATATTTAGCTGTTATATATAAGTTTCTAGAGCTAAGATCTATTTTATAACGCTCACTTTAAAATTAAAGGTAGTTTACTGATTGATTATTGAGAATTATACATTTTCTAAAAATCCCTAAAATTCTGTTCAAAGTAGATAGCTGTTAAATATTTTACGCCTACCTTTATGGGAAAAATTAATTTAAGGCTACTTTATTAATGAATTATTTTGGAAAATTTGACATTTTTAGAGTATTGCTTTTTCTTAAAAATAGTTACGAGTGTTGTAATTAACTAATAAGAATGTGTGTTTATTTTTCCAAAAATTAATAATTTAAGAGTGGTTTCCAAGTAACTGATTTTAATGGCCTTCACCATTTTGTTTTGAATATTGTTTCATATAGTAAATGGTTTACAGTAAAACAATTATTTTCGAAAAAGTTATTCCAAACTATAACAAACGATACAATTTTGCCATATTATATTTTATTAGTGAGCAGTAAGCGAGACTCCCCTGACTGTGTGGGCGGTAGGGAAGGGCCCTCTAGTCACGACAGAGTCCAGTTGGTCTCGGAATAACATGAGTGGTCTAACACACACAAAATCGATACTGAGTATGTTTCGTTGTGTATGACACAGACAGACAAAGGAAAAACCTGATCCTACCATATTTTTTTGCTTCGCTTTTCAGGGGTCTTCCATAAACCACGTAACGCTGTTTTGAAAGAGGGAGCTCTAATGTCTACATGGTATTACATGGGGAGAGTTGGGGTACATCACAGTGTTACGTAACATCGATATTAGACCTAAATTATAATGTTGACAAAATATTATTACTGTTTGTAAATAAAAATAATAAATTGTTGTTATAAAATTCTTTGAAATATTTTATACTCAGGATTTAAAATGTATTCTGAATAATATTGAATCCCTCTTTTAATGTCACAAAAGCTTCCTTATGAAATAATGACATTTCCTCTTGATGTTAAAAGCTACGTAACTCAGGTTAGAGGGGGCGGGAGGGGTCTGGCTCAATGTTGACTTGCTGTTACAAGGAGGGTCAAAAATGTTAAGCAAAAATGTTACGTGGCTTATGAATGAACCTTTACCATCCCATCCGGGCTATACGCATTTAACTACACTAATAAGACATAGAAGATAAAATTTAGAGAAAATGTATCCACATTTGCGTGGATAAAAGACGGTAAAACCATTTAGATAAAACCATTCTCTCAGTAAGTGAACCCTGACCCCCTCATTACCAGCAAACCAGGTTAAACCACGTGTCCCACTGGTGTGGGTGACAGGGCTATAAGTCACTAGTATAAATTTCGTGTATTCATATGCCAAGCCATACGTGTCTTCAACTGTCACTTTTGACAAACGGTGTCATTTTGACAGCCTTTTTTAAAGATAAATATAATTAGTTCGTTGGCTATGCTTCTTGTGTTTTTTTTACTATAAAAGTTTATTTTCCTCGCCGGATTGAACGCTGACAAACGCGTCAGTGTCGTCTTGTGTGTTTTACCGGTGACGAGATCTCGGTTGGATATACCATGATTACATGTGATCTATCGTCGTTCTTTCTCCACACTAATGCAAGTACCTTTTCTCTAAGTTGATCTCCTAGTCCCTGCCCGTGACCTGAATAAGTCGTTCATTTATTTTTGTCACCGCATGTTAGTACAAATTCGGATTATAAGTGCAAGTACTAAATTACACGAGTGTGTTAGGGATCAAGAAGGTTGAACTCGGAGAAAGGGTGCCTACATTTTGCTTGGAGGTTGAGTAGGGTTTTTTTGTTTGTTTTTTAACCCACCTCATAACACCTGACAGGGATTCAAGCCCCGATTTTCCAGTCATTGGTGATCCAGTCTATTACAAGAGTGACGCTTTAGACTGTTTGACCACCAAAGGGGGTAAGCTATTAATAAACCTTGGGAGAAATTGCATCTCTTGTACGACACTTCCAAACAAACTCGGTCCCTTTGGTACAAATTTCGTGACACTATTTTCGGAGCATCTATGTCTTCTTTGAGAGAGAGGGTATGACCAGTATCTTATTGCCCACTGGGCTACACACCAAAAAATATAGGACAGGAAATAAAAAGATAGAATTTGCTGGGTAATGTACCACTTTTAGCGTGGAGGAAGAGCGGGAAATCGTTCAGGTAAAAAATTCTCCGCCCTCAGTATACCCGGTCAGAATTCGAACCCCGACCTCCTATCCCCGGCAAACTAGACTGTAGGAGAGGGACTTCTTTGTCTACGTGCCTACTGGCGTGGTTAACGACTTAATCCTAGCAATGTAAAGGGTAATTCTCTCCTCACCTGTTAGACCCGACAGATACGAACATTTACATAATTTGGACTTATGTCTTAATTTTGGTAGAATTCCTGTCTGGAAGGTCTTTTTTCTTATCAAAATACTCCTAAATAGAAAGATTCTGACAAGAAAAAAGGCCTTCTAATCTCGGAATTCCTGATAAAGTTTAAGATGTAGTTCAAAATATCAAAAAGAGATAGCACTAGTATGTTAGTGGCGCTTCCAAACGGCCAGATATGGTACAATTTGAACACTTCTCCTCTCTTTTAAATAAATATAAATATACAAGGTAGGGAAATCGGAGGGAGGGTGGCGTTGTAAAAGCTGGAAGGGCTTATCGGATCAAGGTTGCACAAGGTTATCTACACTGGATATCATCGCTAAGGGTATATTTACTAGTGGGAAACAACGTTGTCATTTTATCGTGTGATCAATCTCCCCTAAAATATAAGACAAGTTTAGCAACGCTGGTTAGTCGAGGTTGCCATTATTACCCCCAGCACACCACCTTCAGACAAAATTGAAATCGAGGAGATTTGACAACAGTTGACCGAGAGAGCGAAGAAGATTCTCTCCATAGTATTTGCAGTTTCCTCAGCAATAATATTGGGTGTTTATTCAAAACTAACTTTACAGTGATGAGGGATTTAAAAGAATTAGTTTTCCTGTCATTCAATCTCATTCAAAACGTGTGGGGCACGAGGTCGCACCACTTTTAGATTTTGAACTTTTTACAGTACCAAAGTTTTGTACCAATTTTGTACCCTTCTTTACCACAAAGAAAAGGTTTTATCCATACCTATTTGGAGTAGTTAGCATATCAAAGCGGCCATTCCAGGTTAATGGTTTACAATGTTTAAATTGAAATTTTTCCAATGCATTAGCTTTGTACTAGTTTTGTGCCGTTTTGTACTACAAATAAAAGGTTTTAGCTCACATTCGTTTTAAGTATAATTATCATATCAAAATGATCACTGAAAGTTAATTATGTTGAACCACTTTTTAAATAGGAGCTTTTTTTCAATACCAAAGCTTTGCACTAGTGTTTCACTAATGTTGAACTAGTTTTGTTGAAGAATCAAATAGCCGAAGCTATTATTTATGGTTTCTAGTAAGTAATTCTCCATCTAGATATCATATTCTGAAAATTGAAAAATGACACTGGGTTCGATTCCCGTGTCCAGGTGACATTTTTCAATTTTAAGAATATAGTTTTGTAAAGTTTTGTTTCCCAAAGAAAGGGTTTTGTACCCATTATAATTAGAATATTAATATGGTCACTCTATGTTAACGAATTTGTAACACTTTTAAATTTTTAACTTTTATCCATGCTGCCGCTACGCCTGGTTCCCGTGGGCTTAACGTGTCAGGATGAGCTCGTAGGACGGATAGGTAGTGGCAAATAATTGTGGGGTTCGCTTAGTCTGGTTTATTGAAATAGAATAATTAATCTAATATTGTATAGTGTGATGTAGTATTTAGAACTAATTGAGAGAGTCTGGAAAGAGGTACTCGTTCTGTCAATGTCCCTACTAAGCAGTCCGTGTTCTGACTTATCTTTGACGCTATAACCCTATCTGGTGTCAAACACCTGCCCATCTGGCTCTGTGCTGTTATTATCTAGCTCTGACTTCTGTGATAGGTTGGCGTGTCCTCTGTTTCGCAGAACAGTGACTCAAATTGCAGGAGATTCTCCCCACAAGTTAGTTAGACTTGGCAGCTTAGTATGTAGAGCACTTTGGACTAGCCCTAATAGTAACTGGCGTACGTCTGACCAGCCCCCCACCCCTCTTTTTTCTTGAGTTCCAAAACTCACTGTTATATACCCAAAAAGCAGGGGTGTTTCCCCTAATTACTAGTTTTTGACACTGCTCTGTGTTATGTTACTTGGCAAAATAATATTCGAAAACACGTCCTAGTCTGAATACTCGACTGCTGTGTTACTATAAAGTTGTAAGCGTGAGTTATCTAGGTTTATATGCTCTAGATCAGAGGTGGACAAACAGTCGATCGCGATCTACCAGCAGATTGTGCTCTCTAGTTTTGTTGATCGCCTGATCGATTGATTAAAAAAGATTGACAGAAATAATAGTGAAAGAGGGTGTTTGCAGATTTTCCTCAAATCATCACTAGAAAATCGAAATTTCGAAGCTGTCTGACTGATGACCATTTACAATCCAGCCTTTTATGACAGAGTAATTAGGAACTCTCATTCAAAAAAAACTATCCTAAGATTATGCGGTGTCATGCAGCAACTTCAAAGTCAAGTGTTTAGTGAGAAAATACTTTTTTTCAGTGAAATTTATTATATATATATATATATATATATATATGTGGTTTGATGCAAAACTCAGTTTCAGTGTGTGAAAGGAAAAAGTTTTTATATACAATATAATTTTATTATTAAAACAAAAAATTGTTTATTAATTCTTTACCAATGAAACAAACAATATCAGCCTATGGTTTCATACAAAATATTTTCCTTCTCTATAGTAGATAACTAGATTAAAAAGACTGGCCACTCCTGCTCTAGATCGACTAAGGCTGCAAGCTACGACAGTGCCAAGTTTTTTACTATTTTTGTACCGTTTTATGCCACCCAACTTAGATAAGACTCGTGTCAAATTTTGTAATTCATTTAACGCTACACTGTGTATTAACGTACTGTTTTAGTATACTAAAGGCTAAAAGATTTGAACCTTTCAGTTTAACGCATACCTGTTTAACTTCTTTTAGAATTAATACGAATTTTAAAATGGCTAAAAATGATATTCTAGTTTTAACGCAATGGTCTTACTATCTGTTCAGTTTATACGTATCACAAAGCTAATAATGTTGTTCACTTTTGTTCTAGGTATTAACGCATTTTCTTGTAATTTAAAATATCAAAAATTACTTAAACCTCTTAAGTAATGAATTCTATGAATTGAGTGGTTGGGGTGCGACACTTTTCTGGTACAAACAGTATATTACTAGTGCAAAACTTAAGTGTTGAAAAAGTCAATTCTATACATCTAAAACAAATGTGATAGAGATATCCTTAACCATCCATCACTCTTAAGCAATTAAATGTTGAAAAATTATTATTAACTAATCCATTTGAGATATTTTGTTTAATCCTATGAAACGCAAAAATATTTAAGAAAATTTAAAACTCTGTCATCACTAAATTACCTTAAATTATTATTCCATAATTTTTTTTTTTATAATTTACTGTGCAAACCAATCTCAATTTCAAATTCTGAACAAAATCGTAAATGCTATTTATAAAATAAATATATAATTTATTTATAATGTTTATTTTTATATTTTTTCATTTGCCTATAAAAATATTTCACGCGACAACCAGAAGCTATTTTTTCTATTAGGCTAGGGTATTTTGAAACACCCACTACCTAAACCTTATTTCAACATTTTCATTTTCTAAGCTAGGTAGCTATCTGGGGTGGTCCTTCTAATTGCATTCCAAATTTAAATTTTCTTTGACAGTAAAAAATGGATTTATTAATAATTTTTTTAAATTATGTCGCTACCCTCTTTTCCCCACTAAATTATCATTTTCATTTTAAACGTTAGGAATTTTTTTCTGATATTCCTTTGTTTGTCTGCCAAATTTCCATTTTTAACCACACCGAAAAAAGTTTTATATTATTTTAATCACTTTCTAGTTCTTCCATTTCCTGTGTTTATCTGTTGCCGTTCAGGCGTCATTCAGCTATCCAATAAAGTCCCTCTACCTACTAGTCAAATTTAAATTTTCTACCAAACCAAAAAATGTTATTTATTTAAAGGTTTTGGAAATTTCTTCCCATCCCTCATTTCAGTGCCCCCCGTTATGAATTTTAAAATTTTAAGACTTCTATAAGCTTTAGGTGTGTTCCATCTGCCTTTTCCAGAATTAAATTTTATACCATACCAATAAATGCTTGAAGAAAAAAAAAATCACACATCAAGTGATTATCTTAAGCAAAATTATTATAATAATTTTTTTTAATCATTTTCTAAAATAAGTCGCTAAAACTACACTCCTTAATTTTAAGGCTATAGTAAATATAATTTTTTAAAATGACCTGAGGTATTACCAACCATATTATAATATATAAATATCAAGTTTGAATGAAATCCATGCGGTTTGAATGATAATCCAATAGGTCAATATGAAAGAAGTGTCTTACATTGGTTTGGGCATGTTGAGAGGATGTGTGGATCAAGTGACGAAGCAAATATATGAAGATAGAGTGTGAGTGTGTGTGTGTGTGTGTTTATCATTTGGCCATGTAAGACGTGGCTAAATGGTGTGGATAAATGTGTGAAAAAGAGAAAAATTCAAAGCTTTAAGGATAAAAGAGCATGTAAACTCTGTGTATGAATGTTGTTGAAGCCAAGGGAGTATGCAAGGATAGGGAAGAATGGAGAAAGTTATTGAGGATGGATTAAGTACGACCGTGTTTTTATTTTAGCTATGTACGTATGCACGTATGCACGTATGCACGTATGCACGTATGCACGTATGCACGTATGCACGTATGCACGTATGCACGTATGCACGTATGCACGTATGCACGTATGCACGTATGCACGTATGCATGTATGCACGTACGCACGTACGCACGTACGCACGTACGTACGTATGTACGTAGTATGTACGTATGTACGTATATGTATGTATGATGTATGTATGTATGTATGTATGTATGTATGTATGTATGTATGTATGTATGTATGTATGTATGTATGTATGTATGTATGTATGTATGTATGTAGTATGTATATGTATGTATGTATGTATGTATGTATGTATGTATGTATGTATGTATGTATGTATGTATGTATGTATGTATGTATGTATGTATGTATGTATGTATGTATGTATGTATGTATGTATGTATGTATGTATGTATGTATGTATGTATGTATGTATGTTATGTATGTATGTATGTATGTATGTATGTATGTATGTATGTATGTATGTATGTATGTATGTATGTATGTATGTATGTATGTATGTATGTATGTATGGCTATAGTTCCAGGTAGAAGGACATGCGGACACACGAATTGTTAGATTCACATTTTTTTAGGTTTTGGGGTAAATAGAACGTCAAGATTAATCGTAATCAAGAGTTAAAAAAAATGTTTGTGATTGAAATACTATTTCTCTTGGATAAAGTAAAGAAATATAAATAATATACTTTTATAAGTAAGTTAAAAGAATGCTTTTATTGTAGGCTTTTTTTTTTTCGTTGACACATCCATGTTCTTCATTATGAAACATAATAACTCGTTTTCTTTGAATATGTTCAGTTGAGGTATTCATTTTGTCGAGTAAGATATTCACTCCAACTTAACCAAACTCTGTACACACGTACTACGTACTACCGTAATAATTTATTTTCAGGCCTATAATATTTTATGGTTACTGTAGTTAATAAACAGTCCAAGCCATGCGGCCACTCAAGCGCATACTTAACTTTTTAAATGTCTCCTAAATCACGTGGGTAGAAAGTAGAAACGAGAGTCCGGAACGAAATAATGAGCTAGGGCAGGGGAGGAGCGGTGTGCCCTACACAAGGGGACCGTAGGGGGTCAAATGGGGCAAACGAATCGAGACGGAGTATTTAGATGGGCAAGGAGGGGCGGGGGAGAGAGAGGCTGGCAACCAATAAATGATTCGGTATGAACACACTTACGGAAGAAGTACAAGCATCCGGCTAGTTAGTTACGGACAGACGACGTTTGAGTTTTGATTTTCTGTCTGTAAGTTAAATATAATATTAGAATTATGGCAGGAAGAACAGTATTTGACAGTTAAAAGAGACACCAAAACTTGTTTCGTGTATTCATACGCCAAGTCATTTGATCTTCAACAGTCACTTTTAATAAATAATATCAACATAACTAATAAATAACAGTATTTTTATACTAAAATGTTGTCATGTCAATATCCAAAAACTATTATATATTTTGTAAAAGGTTCTTCCTACTAGAATCCACCTATATATATATATATATATATATATATATATATATATATATATACTCACATACACGCAAACTAACAACCAAGAGTAGATCCGATTAGTTGAAATCTAAAAATTTGTTCCTTATAACCCGCTTCGGTGACCACGTGATATAAGGTGCTATTCTAGCAATAGACTAGACTGGTGAAGACCAAGCGATTGGGGTTCAATCCTGGTCGGGTGAAATGAAGAGGGTTTTATTCAAAATAGTTTTCCACTCTTCTGCCAAACAAGCGTGGATATACTTCCTCTAAATTCAACCTTCCTAATTCCTATTACATTAATGTAACTAGCATATAGGCGTATAGCTCAAACAGGTAGTAACACGAAGTACTAAATAACAGTCCCATATCTCACCACTAGAAGGCACTAGCTCTGTGTGAGAGTCCGATACCTTGGCTCAGTTGATAATGTACTAGCTCTATTTGAGAGTACAATACCTTGGCTCAGTTGATAATGTATTAGCTCTATGTGAGAGTACGATACCTTGGCTCAGTTGATAATGTACTAGCTCTATGATGGGAGAGTACGATACCTTGGCTCAGTTGATAATGTACTAGCTCTATGATGGGAGAGTACGATACCTTGGCTCAGTTGATAATGTACTAGATCTATGTAAGAGTACAATACCTTGGCTCAGTTGATAATGTACTAGCTCTATGATGGGAGAGTACGATACCTTGGCTCAGTTGATAATGTACTAGCTCTATGATGGGAGAGTACGATACCTTGGCTCAGTTGATAATGTACTAGCTCTATGATGGGAGAGTACGATACCTTGGCTCAGTTGATAATGTATTAACTCTATTTGAGAGTACGATACCTTGGCTCAGTTGATAATGTACTAGCTCTATGATGGGAGAGTACGATACCTTGGCTCAGTTGATAATGTACTAGCTCTATGATGGGAGAGTACGATACCTTGGCTCAGTTGATAATGTATTAGCTCTATTTGAGAGTACGATACCTTGGCTCAGTTGATAATGTACTAGCTCTATGATGAGAGTACATACCTTGGCTCAGTTGATAATGTACTAGCTCTATGTGAGAGTACATACCTTGGCTCAGTTGATAATGTACTAGCTCTATTGAGAGTACGATACCTTGGCTCAGTTGATAATGTACTAGCTCTATGTGAGAGTACGATACCTTGGCTCAGTTGATAATGTACTAGCTCTATGTGAGAGTCCGATACCTTGGCTCAGTTGATAATGTACTAGCTCTATGTGAGAGATACAATACCTTGGCTCAGTTGATAATGTACTAGCTCTATGTGAGAAGTCACATACCTTGGCTCAGTTGATAATGTACTAGCTCTATGTGAGAGTACATACCTTGGCTCAGTTGATAATGTACTAGCTCTATGTGAGAGTACAATACCTTGGCTCAGTTGATAATGTACTAGCTCTATGTGAGAGTACAATAGCTTGGCTCAGTTGATAATGTACTAGCTCTATGTGGAGAGTACGATACCTTGGCTCAGTTGATAATGTAATAGCTCTATGTGAGAGTCAGATACCTTGGCTCAGTTGATAATGTACTAGCTCTATGTGAGAGTACAATACCTTGGCTCAGTTGATAATGTACTAGCTCTATGTGAGAGTACGAATACTTGGCTCAGTTGATAATGTACTAGCTCTATGATGAGAGTACCGATACCTTGGCTCAGTTGATAATGTACTAGCTCTATGTGAGAGTACGATACCTTGGCTCAGTTGATAATGTACTAGCTCTATGTGAGAGTACAATACCTTGGCTCAGTTGATAATGTACTAGCTCTATGTGAGAGTACAATACCTTGGCTCAGTTGATAATGTACTAGCTCTATGTGAGAGTCCAATACCTTGGCTCAGTTGATAATGTACTAGCTCTATGATGGAGAGTACAATATCTTGGCTCAGTTGATAATGTACTAGCTCTATGTGAGAGTACAATACCTTGGCTCAGTTGATAATGTACTGTTCTATGTGAATACAATACCTTGGCTTAGTTGATAATGTACTAGCTCTATGTGAGAATATAATACCTTGGCTCAGTTGATAATGTACTGGCTCTATGTGAGAGTACAATACCTTGGCTCAGTTGATAATGTACTAGCTCTATGTGAGAATACAATACCTTGGCTCAGTTGATAATGTACTAGCTCTATGTGAGAATACCATACCTTGGCTCAGTTGATAATGTACTAGCTCTATGTGAGAATACAATACCTTGGTTCAGTTGATAATATACTAGTTCTATGTGAGATACAATACCTTGGCTCAGTTGATAATGTACTAGCTCTATGTGAGAGTACAATACCTTGACTCAGTTGATAATGTACTAGCTCTATAGTGAGAGTCCGATACCTTGGCTCAGTTGATAATGTACTAGCTCTATGATGGGAGAGTACGATACCTTGGCTCAGTTGATAATGTACTAGCTCTATGTGAGAGTACAAAGCTTGGCTCAGTTGATAATGTACTAGCTCTATGTGAAAGTACAATACCTTGGCTCAGTTGATAATGTACTAGCTCTATGTGAGAATACAATACCTTGTTTCAGTTGATAATGTACTAGTTCTATGTGAGATATAACACCTTGGCTCAGTTGATAATGTACTAGCTCTATGTGAGAATACAATAGCTTGGCTCAGTTGATAATGTACTAGCTCTTGATGGGAGAGTACGATACCTTGGCTCAGTTGATAATGTACTAGCTCTATTTGAGAGTAAGATACCTTGGCTCAGTTGATAATGTACTAGCTCTATAGGGGGTACAATACCTTGGCTCAGTTGATAATGTACTAGCTCTATGATAGGAGAGTACAATCCCTTGGCTCAGTTGATAATGTACTAGCTCTATGGAGAGTACAATACCTTGGCTCAGTTGATAATGTACTAGCTCTATGATGGGAGAGTCCAATACCTGGGCTCAGTTGATAATGTACTAGCTCTATGTGGAGAATACAGAGCTTGGCTCAGTTGATAATGTACTAGCTCTATGTGAGAATACAATACTTGGCTCAGTTGATAATGTACTAGCTCTATGATGGAGAGTCAATACCTGTTAAGTTGAAATTTACTAGCTCTATAGAAGAGTACAATACCTTGGCTCAGTTGATAATGCACTGCCTAATAAGATTTGAGTCCACAAACTATTTCCCGTGTAGGTTAGTAAAAATGTTAATATTATATTGTTTTTCGGGGTTTACCCTTTCAAAGTGTTGAACTTGTAGCCTGGGTACTCGGTGCTGTGTCTGTTCTAGAACTACCTTATAAGACGTGCGCTCATGGTGACCAGACGTCCTCCTTTTACCGGACAAGTCCTCCATTTCAACTACCCGCCCTGTGTCCGGGAGGGGTTTTCAATAGTTTCAAAATTACCTCTATTTTGATAAAATAATTTTTCCCTCAAAGGGGTCTCGTAATTTATAAATTCTACCGTAAGATGGAATTTCAGTTATCACTATCAATTTTTGTTGGCAAAATCACCCTGTTTGTTCACGTAATAAAATTGTGATTTATATTGGCAAAGTGTATGTAGTCAACATCCAATCACAACGAGCATCCTATTTAAGATGTTTATCTGAAAATATTTGCTTGAACGTAAAATAAAATATGTTCAATAGGGTTATAAATTAAACACATGAACTAAATTTGTACAAGTATATTTTGAACTTTTATTTTGTAATGTCTATGTTTTTTCTTGTTGTCCTACATTTTGGAAGTCCTTATCATCCTTTGCTTCTAAAGCACCCGGTCACCCCGCGGTGCGCTGATATAATCAAATCTATTCAGCATGTCTTGATTTTTTCTATTATTTAATACAGGCATTGAGAAATGCTCACTTTTAAGATTACAATTGTGTTCTTATGGTATAAATAATTATTATTTCCATTCCCTATGATCATAAGTTGTGGGTTAGTTTTATGGTGGTGTCACCTTGATTATGTTTTATGTATCTGTGGTAATATTGTTCCAGGTGTATCGTCTCTTTCACTTGTTTTAGACAATAATTCCTTCAGAAATGTATTATGTCTAACGTTAAGAGGAAGGAAGTTAGTATTGAATATACCAGTATGCAAGCGGAACATCAGCGCTCCGTCACATTGTGAGGTTATAGGGAGTGAAGTTATCCTGTAATCTCTGGCTCAGTCGGCAGTATTAAGCTTTCAGCCGTGGGTGCCGGTGTCTCGTTTACCAGCGCCTTTCACTTCATTTTATAGTTTGTTTTATCTTCCCTTTTTATGGCCTCTCCTTACCGTAGCCTCGCTATCTTTCCATTTCTTAAAACTTTATTATAATTTTGTATGTAATTTATATATTTTCTCTTGTAGTATTTAATTTTTAATGTACATGTTTGCCTCCAAACATAGTAATCATTGTTATTTATACTCTCGGTTTTCTCAAACCTATAAAAGATGTGGGTTTTTATCACTTTCCCACCCTCTCATAAAGAAGACTAGTCGAAGCCGTAAGGGTGCGATGTTGTATGTACTGTATCTACTTTCTCTCGAGAGCCTCTCGGGGATGATGTGAGATTTTATTTTGTATTACTATCGAGTGTCAAATATGTAATCTTATGTTTGAAAACAATAAATAACTTATAACCAGGGTCCGGATTTTGATTACCTAAGAATGATTTTTAAAAATTACCTATAAAATCACCTAAAGAATAATTCCAAAAAGTGTATTTATATTTTCAAAAACTGAATTATAAATATTAACAAAAACTCGTCATAAATGCACACGAATAAATCAAATATGCACTTTACTAGTTTAAGATTCAATGAAAAGTATTTAAGAACTAAATTCTCGCATCCTGCTAAATATGTGCCTGTATTATTTTTTTCCACAAATATCTGCTTCCCAACGTAACTCTCTCCAGCCTAGTTGCAATCTTCCCAGGAATATGTATTTTACAACCACCAAGAAAAGAGGATAAAAAGTTCATTTCCTGTATTATCTTCTCAATTCAACAACTGGTTGTTAAAAAAAAAAAAGTTTGGGCAATTTTGCATTTATAAAATATCGATATTATTTAAAAATATACTTATTCAACATGAATGCCTTAAAATGACTCAAAATACCTTAAAATTACTTTTAAAAATGCTGAAAAATTACCAAAAATTGACACGAAACCAAGAAAATATCACCTTGAATTCTAAATGACAAAAAATGACCTTTAAATATACAATTCTAGAACAAGGGGATCATGATCAGAATTTATTTACTTATGACCATTAATGTGACGAATCAAAAACAAGTTGAAACGTAATCAAGATCCGAACCTTGCTTATAACTTAAAAAAAAACTTGTGAACAAGCTCGAAATAGTATTCTGAGAGACTATAGCTGGTTGATTCGATCACTCTACTCTATGCTAATACGAGTTTGGTATAGTAAAAAGGAAATGCACATGTATTTTCTTGGAGGGATAGTAGAAAACTATCTAGGAAAAATTCAATTCCCGGGGCACCTGGTTTGAGCCCCGACTTCACGTTACCAGCAAATCAGACTACACGAACCAGACGTGTATTACACATGCCCCCCGATGCGGGTTGGAAATTTACAAAGCTGTGCGAGTAATTTTAACCAGGAGAGTTTACTAGGGTTTTAATGGTAAGAACTAGTTAGGGAAGACGGTAATATGGCGGATTCCATGTATTCATAATTCAAGTCATTTGACCTACAGCTCTCAATTTTAATAGATAACTTACCATCAAAACCGGTAAAAGAACACTAATAATATAGTAAAATATTAAATCATGAAAGCGAAAAGTCTGTATTTTCTAAATTGTTCTTACCGTACAAGCACTTCATGAGCCTCCATAATACGTGTATGTAGGCCACTAATTTAACATAATTTATTAGAAATTAATAGGCCTATGAATATGCTCCTCAAACAAATGGTCTGGCCAAATAAAGTGACTCTTTGTCACTCATTATTTTTTATTTCTAATCTAGATATTAAAAAAAAGTCGGCTATCAATAATTATTTACCATTTCACGAGGCATCTTAAACTATTTTTAAGAATATTTCTAAGCGAGTTTCAGATCCATGTACTGCGTGATAGAAACTTCATATTATAATGTTATGTCACAACACAATATGTTTAGATATTTAAATAATAAAATTGTATTTTTGGGGCGTTAGGACCCGTATGGCGCTGCCATGAATCTTCCTTAGGACAAGCGCATGATCCTCAAGGTTGGTTTGGAAGGACGAACGTAATCTGGGTCCTAGCTATTGGCCTCTCTTCCTCACGAAATGAAACTTGTTCCCACCTTTCTTGCATGTTTTTCTACGGGAAGCTTAAAGAATCTTTTAGAAGAGGCAATAAATACGAGTGATCACGGGCTCGCTTCCAGTAAAACACCGACACAATCTCACTCTGGCAGGACAATCCTAATGTCTCGGACGGTCAGTATTGGTGGGACACCTTAAGACTAGAATTAAAATAGAGACTACTCCAGTCAGCATTCTGGCCTTAGACCAGTCATTCAAGACACTATAGTCATCATGCTGGCACTAGACCAGTCAGTTAAAGTCACTACTAGCCATCATGCTGGCACTAGACCAGTAGTTAAAGTCACTACTAGCCATCATGCTGGCACTAGACCAGTCAGTTAAAATCACTACTAGCCATCATCTGGCACTAGACCAGTCAGTTCAAGTCTTATAGCCATCATGCTGGCACTAGACCAGTCAGTTAAAATCACTACTAGCATCATGCTGGCACTAGACCAGTCAGTTAAATCACTACTAGCCATCATTCTGGCACTAGACCAGACAGTTAAATCACTATAGCCATCATGCTGGCACTAGACCAGTCAGTTAAAATCACTACTAGACATCATGCTGGCACTAGACCAGTCAGTTAAATCACTACTAGCCATCATGCTGGCACTAGACCAGTCAGTTAAATCACTACTAGCCATCATTCTGGCACTAGACCAGACAGTTAAAATCACTACTAGCATCATGCTGGCACTAGACCAGTCAGTTCAAGTCATTACTAGCCATCATGCTGGCACTAGACCAGTCAGTTAAAGTCACTAATAGTCATCATGCTGGCACTAGACCAGTCAGTTCAAGTCATTACTAGCCATCATGCTGGCACTAGACCAGTCAGTTAAAATCACTACTAGCCATCATGCTGGCACTAGACCAGTCAGTTAAAATCACTACTAGCCATCATGCTGGCACTAGACCAGTCAGTTAAAGTCACTAATAGTCATAATGCTGGCACTAGACCAGTCAGTTAAAGTCACTAATAGTCCTAATGCTGGCACTAGACCAGTCAGTGTAAGTCATCACCAGCCAGCATTCTGCTGGCCGCCACCCACCAATTCTCTATTAAGGGTTCCACCCACCTTGTTAGAGCGTAGGGTGACCTTGCCGCCGCAGCGCGCGCAGCACCGGATGTTGCAGTAGTTGCAGATGTGCCCGACGCCGTCTGCGAACTTGGTCTTGAGGCAGATGTGGCAGGTGGCGTCCAGTTCGACTCCGGCCTTCTTGTGCTGCTCGCTGCGTTGCCGTATCGTGTCCTCCAGCACCTGCACCTCGTCCTGCTTGCGCCTGCGAACAATTCACACACTTGGCAACAAGGTCGGTATCACGTGCCCCGGAGAGGGACTTCAATGCTCTGTACCGTGTCTTATTACCCCTCTGGACTATCCGCATTCAAATATGTATTTAGTTATGTGGGGTATTTAACGTGCACTTTCTGAACTGACTGATTATAGCAGTGCACGAGAATTTCTATGGGTGAAAGCGAAGGGAGCTACCAATTTTGCCGGAAAAGTTATTTTCCCACACCTTCCAGGGTTCTTTCACATGCTACAGTTGACATGGGACCGGCTTTACTTCCACTTCGAAGTAAGTTATGCTACTCAAGAAAAATCCATCGACCCCAGCTGGGCTTAAACCCACGAACATCGGGTCCTGGGGCGAACGATTTAGCCCAAGACCACCGAGGTTGACCTGCATTCATAGTTAAACTAATAGGTTTGGTGATGAGGAAGATCCTCTAGAGTAAAATCTATTTGCATTTGCGTGAAGGCAGAGTGTGAAATCATTACACTCGTCCAAGATTTGAGCCGCAACCACTGATGAAGTGATATCGTTTATAATAAAATTAGAGGGGAACTACGGCCATAAGACGTTCTGGAGGTATATCAAAAACATTTTCGAGGTATTGGAATTTTAAAAGTGGCTTTCATGGTAAAACATTAACACCAAACTCAAAAGGTTTTAACCACCTCGTATCTCACTTCCTCCCAATCATCGTAGGATATCTGTGAGAGTGACATACATGCACTGGTGGGCATGCAGACTAAGTGTCAAAGACGTATTATCTTGCTTGCTGGTGATGGTTATGTCAGTGCTCGAATCTCGGCTGGGTGTAATAAGGTTTCTTCACCTCCCCAGCGCCTAAATTGATTATCACTCTCTTTACACACACATCAAAATCTGGTGGAATGTAATGCAGAAAGCCTGTACGATTAGTAAGAGCCTAAATAAAAGTATTACTAGCCAGGGCTACACGATTACACTGAATGGCGCCTAAATATGGCCGAGTATGTATTAAAAAAGCGTCTGACTAGATAATATTTTATATTATCAAATATGTCCATAGTTATACCCAACTGAACTAATATTTTAAATCTCTAAACAAATATATCATAACTTACAAACTATGAGTAACTTAACCTAATATTACTCACTAGCGCCTAGATATTTACTAAATGAATAGCAGGACGAAACAGTATACATATGGTAAATATCTTACTTATTATTATATGAAGATTATATTTATTAATAAGTTGATTTATTGAGACACGGGATTGTGATTAGTGTTCTAAGAATAGCTATTGCCTTTACATCATTTATGCTATAAAACCTAATTTGTTTTCCTGTCACACATCTATGCCGTTTGGCTGCAGATAAAAGCAAGTATACCCCCCAAATAACCTCGCATTGTTCCCATCTGAGCCCACCAAACTCCATCATTAGCAAGTCAGCTCTGGACCATTGATTTCTCCTTTAAAAGCAATCTTATCAATGGCGAAACTTTCACTTAAAAAATAAACGTAACCCAGTGGATTGGGGGCGGGGGAATATTTTTAACGGCCATTTATTTTAACATGGTTCGAGTTTTTTTTATGCCAGGGCAATAAACAACTATCAAACGAACATATTGTTTCTGTGACCGGCATTTCTTCTTGGGCTGAGTTTTGCATAAAGAGATAGTGATGGCCGAAATAACATATTGGTTCAAGAAATAGTTAATCCTGTTATCATTTATTAACAGAATCGTCTGACAGCCATGTTCAAGAAATAATTAATCCTGTTATCATTTATTAACAGAATCCTCTGACAGCCATGTTCAAGAAATAATTCACCTTGGTAACATTTATTCACAGAATCCTCTGACAGCCATGTTCATTAAGTAGTTAATCCTGTTATCATTTATTAACAGAATCCTCTGACAGCCATGTTCAAGAAATAATTCACCTTGGTAACATTTATTCACAGAATCCTCTGACAGCCATGTTCATTAAGTAGTTAATCCTGTTATCATTTATTAACAGAATCCTCTGACAGCCATGTTCAAGAAATAATTCACCTTGGTAACATTTATTCACAGAATCCTCTGACAGCCATGTTCATTAAGTAGTTAATCCTGTTATCATTTATTAACAGAATCCTCTGACAGCCATGTTCAAGAAATAATTCACCTTGGTAACATTTATTCACAGAATCCTCTGACAGCCATGTTCATTAAGTAGTTGATTCTGTTATCATTTATTAACAGAATCCTCTGACAGCCATGTTCAAGAAATAATTCACCTTGGTAACATTTATTCACAGAATCCTCTGACAGCCATGTTCATTAAGTAGTTAATCCTGTTATCATTTATTAACAGAATCGTCTGACAGCCATGTTCATTAAGTAGTTAATCCTGTTATCATTTATTAACAGAATCCTCTGACAGCCATGTTCAAGAAATAATTCACCTTGGTAACATTTATTCACAGAATCCTCTGACAGCCATGTTCATTAAGTAGTTAATCCTGTTATCATTTATTAACAGAATCCTCTGACAGCCATGTTCAAGAAATAATTCACCTTGGTAACATTTATTCACAGAATCCTCTGACAGCCATGTTCATTAAGTAGTTAATCCTGTTATCATTTATTAACAGAATCGTCTGACAGCCATGTTCAAGAAATAATTCACCTTGGTAACATTTATTCACAGAATCCTCTGACAGCCATGTTCATTAAGTAGTTAATCCTGTTATCATTTATTAACAGAATCGTCTGACAGCCATGTTCAAGAAATAATTCACCTTGGTAACATTTATTCACAGAATCCTCTGACAGCCATGTTCATTAAGTAGTTAATCCTGTTATCATTTATTAACAGAATCCTCTGACTCCCACGTTTAATAAAATACGATAGAGGACTGAAAGTATTGAACTTTACAAAAGCAACTCAATATAATATACCAAAAGATCAAAACAACATTGAAACACAAATAAAACTTGAACTACTTTTTGTTTTGTAAATTTCACGCAATAATTAATCGTAAGATACTGTGAATGGTACACTAAAATTTCAAATGTAGAAAGACTCAACACTATCAAACAATTATTTTAAGTTGTTATTTAAGATGAAAAGACTCACTAGCTTGCTCTAAAAACACGAGTAAAGGTCAGCGTTTAACGTTGAGTGAACATTGAAATGTGGTGTAGCTATTAATCTACAAGGGATAGAATGGTAAATGGCATAGAGGGAGCTTAACTAATTTAAATTGGATGTATTGACTGGTGTTGGGGTCGACCACTCATGAAGTGAAAGTGGGTGACCACTGCACCCTCATGTGTAGGGAGAGCCCTGGGGGCTTAGGGGTGAGTGGGTGTTGAGAGGGTGAGAAGGAGTGAGCGTGTACCCACCTCCCCCATAAGCGTGACGTAATGCGCGCGCATTAAGGTTCGTGACTCAAGGGAGACGTGACGTGACAGCACGATTAGGCACGTCACGCAGTCGAAACACTGTCCGATCAGGAGGTCCTGAGTGCTAATAGAAAGTTCGAAGTGTCCGAGAAAGAAAACTTTTTTTATTGAATAGTTTAAATAAATTAACGGCTAGTACTACATTTTCCGATCAAAAGGACTGGGTTTTGATCCCAAACTAGCATCTAGTGGTTGTTTTTCTCTCTTCAGAAGATTATGGGGTTGATCCTTAAGGAACCACCATAATCATTTAGGGGTGTGGTTTTTAAGGGATAGGAATCTTACCGGGTTTTTAGGTAAGAATTATACGCAGCTTAGACCACCTCACTCAAAAACACAGAATAAGATAATTGGCTTATTAAATGCTCAGCATTTTCCTAGAAATAAGGTATACAATTTAATGGGTGTAGAAAGGACACCCATAAAAGCCAGTTAGAATTAAACCCTAACCTTGTAAATAAGATTAAATAATACTAAACACTAACTACATCAACCGTTATGAGTTCCATAATTCATAAGAGATTTTTTGTTTTGCTCTGCGTCTTACTACTTATCCGTGCTCAAGGCCGTAGCCAGCCAATAATTTTAGGGGGGTGGGGGGGTGGTTGGTGGGAACATCCCCCAATTGCTGGAAGCTAGAGAAAAAAATTCTAAATGATAAACAGTTCTAGAAGCTCTCTGAAGTGGTTTTTTTATGGTAAAATAACTCACTAACTGCCGAAGGCTTGGAAAATTTCTAAATATTAAACACTTTTTGAAGCTCTCTGAAGATTTTTTTATGGTAAAATAACCCCCAAAATGCTGAAGGCTAGGAAAATTTCTAAATATTTAACACCTCTAAAAGCTCTCTGAAGTGCTTTTTATGGTAACACAGCCCCCTAATTTGTATTTGTATCCTAATTTTTATACTGTTTGAAGCCATATATATTTTGTTAATAAAAATTTCGCGGGGGGTTTGAACCCCCAAAACCCCTCCCTGGCTACGGCCTTGTCCGTGCTAAATACTAATTGGGTAGGTATAAGGAAGGTATAATTTAGAGGAAACGTACCTTCATTTGTGTTAAGGTAAAGTGGGAAACCGTTTTGAAAAAAATATCCTCGAAACACCCGGTCAGGGTTCGATCCCCAATATTTACATCATCGGAAAACCAGACTATAGTTAAAGTTGACATTTAGTCCACATGTAATTATTGTAGTTTACAGATACACAAAAATTTAATTTTGGTATCATAAGCTTATTTAAAGTAAGACACTAGAATAGTGGATTTAGTTTTTGTTAAATAATGGAAACATCGATGGTAAAATCAAAACCATCAACACCATGGGACTAACTAAAGCAATTGCTTTCCCTGATAAAATTTTAGATTCTAAACAATCATCAGGTATTAATTAAGTCTGGAATTTAAACAACAACTATTGATCTTTTCTCGCCTAATGTGACTATCAAAATATCTTCATAAAATTATACTCAGTTAACTTTCAAAACTGAGCCCTTAACCCTAAAGGTGTACGGCATAATTTTAAAATATTATTTCTTCTAGTTTATCGATCCTTTATTATGACTTAAATATATTCCATCACAGTCTGTGAGGGAACTCCAGGCTTAGTTTAATCAACTATGACACTCTTTTGTTTAGGGTTGTTTTGCCTTTCTGCAGCTACGATGGTTTTTAAAATCATTGGTTGTTGATGTTTATAACACTATTGTTTATTAACTTCCTACTTCACGCACCAACAACCTAAATGTTGAGGTGTAATCGAGGAAGAGAGAAGACAATATTTTCTCCATAATACCTCCAGTTCCCTCAGAAGCTATCACTGAGTGTAGCCAAGGAAGAGAGAAGACAATATTTCCTCCATAATACCTACAGTTCCCTCAGAGGCTATCACTGAGTGTAGCCAAGGAAGAGAGAAGACAATATTTCCTCCATAATACCTCCAGTTCCCTCAGAAGCTATCACTGAGTGTAGCCAAGATAGAGAGAAGACAATATTTCCTCCATAATACCTCCAGTTCCCTCAGAAGCTATCACTGAGTGTAGCCAAGATAGAGAAAAGACAATATTTCCTCCATAATACCTGCAGTTCTCTCAGAGGATATCACTGAGTGTAGTCAAGGAAGAGAGAAGACAATATTTCCTCCATAATACCTCCAGTTCCCTCAGAGGATATCACTGAGTGTAGTCAAGGAAGAGAGAAGACAATATTTCCTCCATAATACCTGCAGTTCTCTCAGAAGCTATCACTGAGTGTAGCCAAGATAGAGAAAAGACAATATTTCCTCCATAATACCTGCAGTTCCCTCAGAAGCTATCACTGAGTGTAGTCAAGGAAGAGAGAAGACAATATTTCCTCCATAATACCTCCAGTTCCCTCAGAAGCTATCACTGAGTGTAGTCAAGGAAGAGAGAAGACATATTTCCTCCATAATACCTGCAGTTCTCTCAGAGGATATCACTGAGTGTAGTCAAGGAAGAGAGAAGACAATATTTCCTCCATAATACCTCCAGTTCCCTCAGAAGCTATCACTGAGTGTAGCCAAGATAGAGAAAAGACAATATTTCCTCCATAATACCTGCAGTTCTCTCAGAGGCTATCACTGAGTGTAGCCAAGATAGAGAAAAGACAATATTTCCTCCATAATACCTGCAGTTCTCTCAGAGGATATCACTGAGTGTAGTCAAGGAAGAGAGAGACAATATTTCCTCCATAATACCTCCAGTTCTCTCAGAGGATATCACTGAGTGTAGTCAAGGAAGAGAGAAAACAATATTTCCTCCATAATACCTCCAGTTCCCTCAGAAGCTATCACTGAGTGTAGCCAAGGAAGAGAGAAGACAATATTTCCTCCATAATACCTCCAGTTCTCTCAGAGGATATCACTGAGTGTAGTCAAGGAAGAGAGAAGACAATATTTCCTCCATAATACCTCCAGTTCCCTCAGAAGCTATCACTGAGTGTAGCCAAGGAAGAGAGAAGACAATATTTCCTCCATAATACCTACAGTTCCCTCAAAGGCTATCACTGAGTGTAGCCAAGGAAGAGAGAAGACAATATTTCCTCCATAATACCTCCAGTTCCCTCAGAAGCTATCACTGAGTGTAGCCAAGGAAGAGAGAAGACAATATTTCCTCCATAATACCTACAATTCCCTCAGAGGCTATCACTGAGTGTAGCCAAGATAGAGAAAAGACAATATTTCCTCCATAATACCTGCAGTTCTCTCAGAGGATATCACTGAGTGTAGCCAAGGAAGAGAGAAGACAATATTTCCTCCATAATACCTCCAGTTCCCTCAGAGGATATCACTGAGTGTAGCCAAGATAGAGAAAAGACAATATTTCCTCCATAATACCTGCAGTTCTCTCAGAGGATATCACTGAGTGTAGCCAAGGAAGAGAGAAGACAATATTTCCTCCATAATACCTACAATTCCCTCAGAGGCTATCACTGAGTGTAGTCAAGGAAGAGAGAAGACAATATTTCCTCCATAATACCTCCAGTTCCCTCAGAAGCTATCACTGAGTGTAGTCAAGGAAGAGAGAAGACAATATTTCCTCCATAATACCTCCAGTTCTCTCAGAGGATATCACTGAGTGTAGTCAAGGAAGAGAGAAGACAATATTTCCTCCATAATACCTCCAGTTCTCTCAGAGGATATCACTGAGTGTAGCCAAGGAAGAGAGAAAACAATATTTCGTTCCTAAGAACTGCAGTTCCCTCAGTGACAATCCCAAATTCTAGCGAGTACTATCACTAGAGCGTGATGAAAAGAACTTGTGGTCAGTGGCAACACGACAGCCGTCAGATAAAACAGATCATTTTATTACACGTCAACCCCGAGTTAGAGTAATTATGACAAAACAGAGTGTCCCAAGTTCCACCGCGTTCGGAGCGGCCATGTTAATGGAGATAGCTTGTACGAGTCGCAAATAATTCATCAGAGAAACATCCCAATCTCCCCCCCTTCCCCTCTCTGGCTCTTTTCTACAATCGATACGTTTATCTGGAGCATTGGGACCTCAGACAGAAACCTTCGACACAAAACTAAAACACTATGCAGGCCATTAAGAATCTTGGCCAAATGTAAATAATATATTTTCTTCTAAATGGTTTCCCTCTCTCACTTTATGCTAATTCAGATGAGTTTCCTCTAAATTCTACTTTTTCGTAATTAATACTTAGTGTCCCCCCAAAAATGCAGCAAGGTTTTTAGGGTACGATTTAACGTTAGCGAATTATTTTCAACATTTCTTGAAATAATTTATTACTTAAAATAAAATGAGGAAAATTAACGTTGCAAAAAATTTGGAATTTTGTTAGCTACATGAAAAATAATATAAAATGCAAACAAACCCCTTCAAATTTTGTAAAAAAAAAGGCTATAAATATAGTTTTCTAAGAAAATGTTTGGTTTCGACAATGTTATTATTATAAACAGTTTTATGCTATAGTAATGTGCTTTGTCAGTTTTTAAAATCAATATTAAATTAATTACTAAGCCAATTAAATATGAAAAGGATACTAATCTTCTTTGGCACCACTTGGGTTTGAATGAGAACATTTTAGATGTGTAGTAATTGGTACAGAATGTCTCATTCGTTAGAGTTGACCAAATTACTCAAACACTACGACCCTACTAATCGAATACCAAACATTTCTATAAACTTGCACAATATTTTCGAAATAATCAAAATAAAAGTGGCATCATTAATTTTATAGCTCCAATAAATAGGAGATATATTTCTTGTGTGTGTGCGTGTGTGTAATAATATAGAGAGAGAAAGACAAAAGAGTTTCGAATTAAGATTATTAAATTAAAAAGCTACTTCATTATTATTCAACACCAATATTACTAACGTTCTAACTACAGGAGTTTGGTTGGGCAGTAAATGCGCCTCAGTCAAGGTGGAGACGGGGCGGGAAAACCACGGTAAAAACCCCTCCCGGCGTTCCTGAATGAGGTTTGAACCTTGACCTCCTGTCATGGGGTCTGAAACCCGCGGTCGTGGTAACAATTTTCGCCGCCCATTGGCTCATAAAAACTATAACATTATTAAAGTGAAAAAATGACAAATACTATATATTTTACATAATCAACCAATAAAATGTACTTACATCCATTTATGTTTCCAGCCTATGGCCTGGGTCAGTTTTTTATTAAATTCATGTATTTTCCACTACCGGCTCGCTAGGTCTGTCGTAGCTTCATTTGCCTTTTAATCTAAATTAAGACTACGACAGGCACAACATCCAGTCCCCAGCCGTTAATTCATCACCGTGAAAGAGTAGACACGCTACCGACTGATGAGCTAATGTGTCGAATAATCAACTAATAAAATAAATTTGTTTTATTTAAGTATTTTAAATTATTTTATCAACGATTTGCTTTTTACGTAAATAAATATATTGCGTTTTGATACAAATATACTCTGAACCTGTAAAATGACAACTCTAGTAGATAAGAAAAATCACGCTACCTTCTGCTATGAAAAATCTAAAAATAGGGGTGAACAAAAGCAGCAGAGAACATATTTCAAGATAAATCTGAAGTTTCACCTTTCGGAGACATGTATAATCCCTAGTGGGAGTATAAATATATTAGAATGATATTCTGAAAATTGAAAAATGACACCTGGACACAGGAATTGAACCCAGGACCTTTGGCTTAGTACGTAAATGCTCTAACCATTAAGCTATCCAGGATTCGTCTTGTGCCCAGGGTCATTCTTCAATCATATTTTAAGGCAGAGCCTATGATGGACGTGCGGAAATCGTCGGCTACAAGTATGTGATTGTACAAATGGCAGGATTAAGCCAACTACCGAGTCGCAGATGGCTGCGTTATCTGATAGCTCGTGATATTAATACAATCACATACTTGTAGCCGATGATTTCCGCACGTTCATCATAGGCTCTGCCTTAAAATATGATTGAAGAATGACCCTGGGCACGGGACGAATCCTGGATAGCTCAGTGGTAGAGCATTGGCGTAATAAGCCAAAGGTCCCGGGTTCGATTCCCGTAACCAGGTGTCATTTTTCAATTTTCAGAATATGATATCTAGATGTAGTAATCCTCACTAAAAGCATAAATAATAGCTTTGACTATTTAATTCATATTAGAATGAGCTAATATGCATTCAATCCGAATATTGTCGGTACATTATTGAGGCCCGCGCGCAACAAGAGATAGAAACTTTGGAGCCTGAATGAACATAAAGAGATTGAAGACCCCGATCTGATCTATGCCCTCCTAGAGCAGTGGTGCCCAGAATAGTGCCATGTCTCCCCTTAGAGCAATATATGTGACCATTCAACCAATTCCTTTTAAGAACCCATCTAAGGATAACGCCTAACTTAGTTTGGTAACCGCTACAAACAAAGTCGCATCGTAGTGAGGCAGCCATAGAGTACTCATACCATAAGACATCAGTTAAATGATAGCAGTAAAACATTTATACTATATTTTCAAAAATAAAACTAGAATTAAAAATAGTTCTTTTAAAATGAAAAATAAAACTATTTCACTGATACCCGATTCGTTGGCTGAATGGTCTGAGGCATCACTCTCTCAATAGACTAGACTGGGGAGATCGGGACTTGAATCCCGGCTGGGTCTACCGAGGGCTGTTTTTACTAAATGTTTTTCCACTATACCTTCACACAAATTCTGTTACACTTCCTCTTAAATTCAACCTTCCTTATCCATAGAACATTGGCGTATTTAGTATATATGCGTATATCCTTAATAGGGTAATAGGTAGTAAGATGCGGTGCTGGAAACAAGTAGTTAGCTAACGAGCTAGTTTCGTGTTGATCTAGACTGCCGAGGACGGGGATATCGAAATTCTAATCTCACTCGGGTGAACTGGGGGGGGGGGGGAGAGTTTCCTTAATGGTTTCCCACTCTCTCTCCGCCCAACTGTGGGTTCACTTCCTCTATATTCAACCTCCCCAATTTCTAACCCATTAGCGTAATTACTAATTAGTAGTTGAGCGTATAACCCGAACGGGTAGTAAGACGCGGTACGAAGTATTATTAATTATTGTGATGTCAAGAGAATCATGCAGAAATCAATTCAATGTTCAAACTAACATTGTTTCCTGTCCTTTTTACTTTCTCTCGACACTTGGAGGAGATGTATTGTGATCGCCCGAAAAAATACAACTCGAAATTTTGATAAATGTCGACGTTTTATGAAGCCTTGAAACAAAAAAAATATTTTTTTTTCACGATTCCGTCCGTCTGTCTGTACCTTGGGCTAGAGCCAAAACTATTTTACTGATTGGGCTAAAACTTAGTATCTGGGGTGTTCATAAGCTCCCCCCGAGGGGTTTTTGAAATTAAATATCTAACCCTAAATTTAAGGGTATTTTAATGAAGGGCTCTAAGGATTTTGATTACTTTTTATCTAGGCACTGTTCAAGGTCGTAGTCGGTTTTTTTGGTGGGGGTTCAAACCCCCTAAATATAGGAACCAAATATATATATTTATTTATGGTTCAAACAATATCAAAATTAAGGTACTAGTACAAATTAGGGGGGGGGGGGGATGTTACCATAAAAATAACTTCAGACAGTTTCTAGAGGTGTTTAATATTTATAATTTTTTCTATACTCCAGCAATTTGGGAATGTGCCCACCAAACTCCCCTGAAATTATTAGCTGGCTACGGCCTTGGCACTGTTTATCATTATAAACAAGATGGCAACCCTCACTTTCTCATGAAAATGACTTTGAGGGTACTATATATGGGGGATCTTTTTCCATTTTCGTCATTTCTCCGCAACTATTTGAGATGGAAAATAACTTATCATTGTAAATTTGTAGTACTATTAAAGATACATCTCTTATTTGAAATATATATTTTTATAAATCCAATAGTTTCTTAGCTATAATCAAAAAATATATACGAGCCTATACACGAAAGGCCTTTAACATTTTTCAACTTCACTATCACCAATAGCCTTTATCGATTTCATTTGAAACATATCACCCACTTCGGTGGCCGCATAGTCTAATGCACTAATCTCGCATTAGACTAGACTGCCTAATACGGGGAGATCGGGGTTCGATCTCGGTCGGGTGTATTGAGGGTGGTTTACCCTAAACTGTTTTCCACTCTCCCTTCACACAAATGCGGGTACACTTCCAATTAAATTCGACCTTCCTAATCCCTATAACATTAGTGCAATTAGTACAAAGTGCATTTTTGTAGTTTTGTTATGTCACATCCCACAGTAGTGTATTGTATGAAATATTTCTATCGGTTTTAGAGGGTTTTTTCAGTTGTCCACGACATGAAAAACTAAAACTAAATAGAAAAAAACACCTGATGTTCTCTGTGTGAACAGCAGAATCAGACTGGTCATCATTTCTTGTTGTCAATAATGTTTGCAAATACGTCCAAAAGCGCAAACTGTTTCTTGTAACCCATTTGAAAAGGAGGACAAGAAACATAGTTTCCTCTTTGGAAAACGTAAGGGAAACAAGAAAACCTATTTCAAACAGTCTGCAAACATTTCTAAAATAAGAGCCACATCATTTGCATATGTTTGTAAGCAAAATTTCCGGAAAATGTTTCCAAATGCATGCTGGACCTGAGAGCTATCTTGTCACAGGAGAGTTTCTTATGTGAGTATATAAAAGTAATTCAATATCAACTTTTTTTTTTACATTTACAAACAAGAAAGTTAGATAAGTAAACATGTGTATTATTACTAAATCAATTTTTTTTTAATTATTTTCGCAGTAAAGGCCTATCAGTTCTCGTAAACAAGACTTCACAGCAAATCATGACATATTAGATTTTCTTTTCGATGCTTTGCTGGTGTCCATCCTAGCAGTCAAATTGTGTCATGTGATGATTGCAAAAATGTATGGATAGCTCTTTCCGATACTTCCCCGGTTTGTTTTTAGCACCGCGTCTTACTACCCGTTCGCGTTATACGCTTTCCTCCGATATTGCGGCTCCTAAAAGACGTCTGGTCTAGACTATCTTCATTATACCCACTCATTCCCATGGGTGGTGTTTACGTATTTAACTAAACAGAGTATTTTTATTTTTATTTATTTATTTATTTAGCACCGCGTCTTACTACCCGTTCGGGTTATACGCCTAAGTACTAATTACGCTAATGGATTAGGAATTGGGAAGGTTGAATATAGAGGAAGTGAACCCGCATTTGCGTGGAGGTAGAGTGGAAAACCATTTAGGAAAAACCACTCCCAGTTCACCCGACCGAGATTCGAACCTCGATCTCCCCGTCCTCGGCAGTCGGGCTCAACACGACAAGCGCGTTAGCCAACTACGCCTAAACAGAGTAGCTTTTATTAAAAAAATTTATGGCAGCTACCAGGAAATAATCATAAAATTAGCTACTATGAAACATATTATGCGTATTCCCTCCATCATTATTTGTATTCTTGCTTTGAAAATAGTTAATGCAAACAAGAAAAGTAAACCCTTCAGAAATTAATTAATGCAAACAAGAAAAGTAAACCCTTCAGAAAATAATAAATGCAAACAAGAAAAGTAAACCCTTCAGAAAATAATAAATGCAAACAAGAAAAGTAAACCCTTCAGAAAATAATTAATGCAAACAAGAAAAGTAAACCCTTCAGAAAATAGTTAATGCAAACAAGAAAAGTAAACCCTTCAGAAAATAGTTAATGCAAACAAGAAAAGTAAACCCTTCAGAAAATAGTTAATGCAAACAAGAAAAGTAAACCCTTCAGAAAATTGTTTATGTATGGAAAAAAAAGGAAGAGTGATCTTCCAGGGTCCGGAGACTCAACTCGAGCCTTGAGACGGATCTACGGCGGGAAATACCTCTCCGCGTCAAAAGATAATATCGTCACACTCGTCTGGACAATGGATAACCGGCTTGCGGCAATCAGGACCCGTGAAACCCGTGGTCGACCTACGGACGGGGCCTATCGCAACCGGGGGTGCTGCCCAACCCCTGTTAGGGACACGGCCGACTGCGGCTAAGACCCGAGAACTAAACGACCCATCAATAGAGGAACGACTAGAGCTTGAACTTCTCGACAGGACGAGGACTAGGATTCCCCGTGTTTAAGGCGCGGCATCCGGCTTTCTTCAGGAAACTTGGATCACCGATATTGTTATACAATACTGTGCTCTTCATACTATACTTAAATAAAGAAAGGGCTTTGGCCGGTTATCGCGTGTCTTTTATCTGTCCCTCCGGGGTCTTCCCCCTCCAGCCGATAAAACTCTAAAAGGCGGGGAGGGGGAGGGTCTGGGATCTCAGTCGGCGAGAGGCACAAACAATTAAAAATTAAAATTTGAGTTTATATTTTGAAATAAGCCAACGTATATTTTAAAACTTACCAATAATACTCGTTTAATAAAAACTAATTCTCCAAAAATAATTTTTAAAAAAAGGTCATTTGTTTAGTTCTGTTTGAAATACAAGGGAATCACTGCTTTTTTTTTTTAATATAAGACGACTTATATCTCTTTTGTGCGTGCGCTAGTAATCAAACATCGATAAAAAATATCCTGGCTACTACCAACTTACCGCCAAGTTTTCCTGGTAGTATATTAATATATTGTTGTAATAATTAGTCAGCTATAGTAAAAGTAGATCCAAATTACAATAAATAAAGGTTCTGAAAAATTGAAAAATGACACCTGCACACGGGAATCGAGCCCGGGACCTTTGGCTTAGTACACCACTGCTCTACCACTGAACTATCCACGAGTCGTCCCGTGTCCAGGGTCATTCTTCACTCATATTTTAAGGCAGAGTCTATGATGGACGTGCGGGAATTGTCAGCTTTATTCGCGAGCCATCAGATAACGCAGCCATCTTTGACTCGGTAGTTGTAATAATAATAATTGTACGAGTGGCAGTAACAAGCCAACTACAGAGTCCCGGGTTCGATTCCCGTGTCCAGGTGTCATTTTTCAATTTTCAAAATATGCTATCTAGATGGTGAATTCCTCTCTAAAATTAATAACAGCTTCGGCTATTTGATTCTTAATAAATAAAGGGATAACATCTACCTGATTGAAACCAAGGCCTGAAGATGAGGAACACCTTGCATTGAAACATGTCATCCAAACATACATGGCAACCAAAGCAGTCGTTAAATCAAAGGAGTTAAAGACTACAGTAGGGCCAATACAATTAAGAGATTAGTCTATTCATATCATTCAACTCTTTAAATTTTAACTTTTCATTGAAACAAATTAATTAATAGTGTATTTACTACCAAATATTATTCTAATTTATTTCTGCATAATTTAAACTTTATAAAATAAATTATACAATCATATTCACCTGTTGAAATGATTTTATTGATCCTTTATTGATCTTTTATAATAAATTTCAAGGAATTTAATAGTAAAAAAAGCAAACAATAACTTTTATCCTGTTGTATATAATAATTGTTAATTAAAATATATAATCTCAAATTAATGTATTTTTATCATAATTTATCAAATTTCAATGTGTGTATTTTAACTAACAAAGGCTATTCATATTGAACCTAATTGTACGTTTCATACTTTCAACTATCATTTTTATGTATGCACTCGTGTTTTTTGACTACTTGTTTAGCTAAATTAAAACTCACTAGGCCATAACTAAATTTTACTTTTACTATAATTGACTAATTTCTCGCATTATATTGTTAAATCTCTCCTTACTAAAATTTAAATATGTTCATTATATATATATATATAGAGAGAGAGAGAGAGAGAGAGAGAGAGATAGAGAGAGAGAGATAGAGAGAGATAGAGAGAGAGAGAGAGAGATTGTTTCACTAATAGTCACTATAATGGTTGGCCGTTCATATGGAATTTTAGTGCTAAACGAAATAATTTTTAAAGAAATATATAGTTGCACCCGGTGAAAGGCTATATAGGTATTTTTATCCAAAAGGTATCCAAGTTAAAAACAACAGGTTCTACCATCTGCTATGTCCTCACCACGAGCCGCACAGCGCTCAATTTAGGCGTGGGTAATCAGTCAACTGATAAATAGAGAGAGGCGTAGTTAATCGGATGTGATTGCTCTCTGACATTTTAGACGCACTGGTCAAACTTGCCCTCACGCTTTTGAAACATCAAAGTGTGCGAGAAGTAGATTGTAAATATTCTGCGAAGACCTGACCTAACACATATGAGATCATGTTTGGTTCATTACCACCTCTCGATAGTTTAAAAATAGGCTTCCATACAGCGCAATGTAGTGCTCGCCTTGTGACCACGCCTCGTATCATTGCGCCGTTTAGATTCACTGAGGTGGCTGATTTTCGTCACAATCTCCCGGTATAGATTGAATACGCCCTCACTTTTGATCAGTGCCGTGTCATGATGACTGTATTGCCTGAGTAAGCAGTGCTAGCTTAAACTATACTTGTAATATGTTATCTTCACCCAGCAAATATTATCATTAATACATTTCTCATGTGAGATACGTAAAGTACGTCCAGCGTAGGATTGTAGGATTGGTTGAGAGTCGCTAATTTAGAGATAATTATTATTTTCTTAGTAATACTATATTATCAATCAAAAGTCTTAATAAACGCTATTAATCCAATTTTCTTGGTGATCACTGTATAACTAGATTGTTCGTGACTTGTTAAAAGAACAAAAAATATTATTAAAACTATCACGTTCTATATTCTTGGTTGTGGTAACAAGTGATATTATAGAGAATATGAAATAATCCATTAAAAAGTTATCATATTCACACTTGTATCATCTTATAAACACCAAAATATATATATATTTTATAGCTTAGAGAAAGAACCTTACAAAATACTTTTATTTTAAAAACACATGTGCTTGAACACAACTGAGCACGGTCCATGTGACAACATCAACCCTTATTCCACCTGGTTCACCATCTTAATTTATGTAGAGAAGGCAGACTTTTATAGCCCTCGTTTGTAAATTAACTACAGATGCCACACCGACAAAAAAGAAACATTCAAACGACTATTTTCATAAGTTCGTATTAAAATAATGTAAAAACGCTTAAAATAAATGAATAATCAAAAATTGTTCGTAGTGAAATTTTTGACTGCCAAAAGTAACAGCAGCTTAACACACGGTCTTACACCTCATTTGGTTTGGCGAATAGATACATGAGAATAGAGCTGGTGGATTTTGATAACTTTCCGTTAAGTTACATTATAGTGGTTCGATTTAGTTAATAAACTAAAGTTAATCAACAAAATAGAATGAAAATGACCGTGTGAACCTATATTTCAGTTTCTTTTGATCAACTTTAGTTAATTCCACAAAATATTGACCCAGTCAAACTTTGGTCGTTCAAGTGGTGAGTCATCATTGGTTTTCAGTCAAGTTGAAACGTGTTTGAAACGTGTTTGAATCGTGTGAACTATCGCCAGTCGACTTGAATCATTCGATATCGACGCATTATTGCTGTTTGGTGCTTGCATAAATTTAATAATAAAATGTCTCAGAAGTGGTCTGAAAGTAAGATGCTCCAATTTATGGAATTATATCAAAAGCATGACTGTCCGTGGAATTTCAAACTAGATACTTATTAAAATAAGTATGCGCGGGAAAGTGCCTTCTACATCCTTCGCAGTAAATTTTCTCAGAAGGTTTTCTGAAACTCCTACATTATTTCTTCTAAAAATCCAATTCCTAACACAAAAACGGCGGTTTTTTATGCTTTTTGTCATATTCCAATAAAAATGTTCTCAGTTCTCCGGTCAATAACGCACAAATAGTTACTATAAGCGCACTAACAACTTCATTTGGCGACATTTTATTTGTAACTCTAACACGATTTATGTTGAAACGTGTGAACAAATGGTTTAGACGATTTTAGTGGATTAACTGAAGTTTATTAAATTAAATCCAACCGTGAGGACGCTGTTTTACCCCCACTTCTAAGCTGGGCACATGGGGACAAAGTGGGGGGAGAATAGTTCGCAGGTACCGTTTTTAACAAGCTCTGCTTACCCTGGGAAAGCTCTACAACACGGCACTGCTTTTTATAGCTTAGTTTTGACGTTAAGAATAGGCCCAAGTTTCATATTAAGATATTTTAATCTGACATATATAAAAATTTACTAGATCTACGTTCACATAAATTCATACATCATGTCACGTGATCTGCAGTTGTCACACTTGATAGATATTACTGATAACTTTAAAATAACACTGAAACTGTTTACCGTTTACGTCAAATGTAGCGTGAGGAATTGTCACTTGAGTATACATCGCTTGTGAGACTGTGAGGTGCATGGTTCGGCTATGATATATTGAACGAATGGATAAACGATTACTACTATCGTGTTTATTAAAGATAAATTAACTAGTATATCGGTCGTCATTGTGACAGAGGGTTGAGATTCGGCAGTCACCCGGTTGCCTTGAAGTGTCCTAGTCTTTGAAATCCTACACCACATTCTAAATTTTAGTATAATTCGATAAACCCTCTGGTTTGGTGTCACAAATCAACATTTTGTCCACGTGCTCGCGGCAAGTGTCTTCAGACAACTCTCTATAATCCTAACACACTCCCAAACGAGTGTCCACAGCCAACTGTCTAGAGCTCTGCTCTAGTACACGTCAACTTGGAAGATTCCTCCAATTACGGCATAGAGCACCAAGTCAAAGTACATCTGGGCAACAACCCAGACACACGTGATAGCTATCACAGCGGCTCACACGGATACATCGCTGCCATAGATTATTCCAGAAACTTACGTGAGTGCGTGCCAAATGAAGTGGATATGGCTCCTGTTTCAGACATATGACACCACTTGCAGTCAACTGGTGGACAGTGATCATTTACAATAGATACAAATCAAGCTAAGAATAATGTCACTAAGTTGAAAGCATCACACAACTAACAAGAGATTAAAATGCTATCAGCTTAGACCACAAAAATAAGTTTTTAAACAGCCTTTTTCTATGAAAATTGAACTGGAAATAATGATAGTGTAGTCTTTTCGGTTAATGTTGACTGTATGTCCCTCTGTATGTTTCTACGTTTTTCTTTACTTGCGGCTACAGCGAAAACAATTTTGATGGAATTAGCTCTAACTATATATTTAGATGTTATTATGGTCATACCTAGAGGCAAAATCGTGATTTTGTTTCAAGTTCCAAAAATAATAATTATTTTTTTATTTAATTTTTTTAATGCCTCTAAAGATTTTATTTAAATTGGATGTCTGGAAAGTGTTTTTCATTATAAGCAACATTATTTAAAATTGTATTTTTATATGCTTTAAGCTAACTAACTATATGAGAAACTATGTACGATTTTGTCGTACTACTATTTATGTAAATGTCCACACGAGAGTTTTTGACGAATTAATCTAACGAGTAGGGATAAGGGGGTGGCTTTGAATAAACACACCCACATCAGAGGAAAATTACCCTCTATGTACCTGACGTAATCCCAGCCCCAACCTTCTCATCAACACAACTTGGACCACTTGGCAACACTGTGTGGGCTGGTTTAAAATAATAGAAAAATGTTAACTCTAAGTTTGTTGATACACACCATTGCACTACATCTTACTACCCATCCGGACTATTTGCATGTTCACAATAATGGGGTAGGGATGAGGAAGATAGAAGTTTATAAGAAATGTTCCGGCATTTTCGTGGAGGTAGAGTGGTTGAATAATTCAAAGAAACAACACTCCATACACCAGGACAGACATTTGAACCCTGACCTCCCTATAACCGGCAAACCAGACTAGATGAGATTTACGCCTTAGCCCACGTGAATCCACCAATATTGGTATAGGTTATTTCAAAGCAATATATAATTACTAGATGTTTTCCCTAACAAAATGAAATTCAATGTTTTTCAAACACCCAGCTTATATCCAGCTGGGATTTGAACCCTACTCTTGTCGTTACTCGCAGTATTCATTGTTGTAGAAACTTATTTGACCTTTTTTTTTTAGCAGCGCGTCTTACTACCCGTTTGGGCTGTACAAACAAGTAGGCCTACTAATTACTCCAATGTGTTAGGGAGATAAAAGGTTTAATTTTGAGGAAGTGTTTACGCATTTGCTTGGAGGTAGAGTTGAAAATAATTAGGGAACAGCTGCTTCAGTAGACCCAGATGAGGGTTCGAACCTTAATATCACTGTCAACGTCAGTCCAGTCTATTGTAAGAGTGACACCTTAGTATAGAGCAGCGGTTCTCAAACTGGGGTACGCAGGCAACTTTCAGGGGGTACGCGAGCAGCTCTGAAAGGAAAATTGGCAAAAGGACAAAAGAGCCAACCAAACGTGGCGGAAAATAATTTTCGAGGTGACATATGGAAACTTTCTTCTTTGATTACTTGATAAACTTGTTCAGCAGTGTTACCAAATTGTTCACTTCCCTTCGAAGCATACTTAGTTTAAGCCTATATTTTTATGATATTAGAACTTGGTTTCTTAATATTTTTAAAGTATCGAATATAACAATAATTAGCCCTTTACTTTTTTCCAAAGTAAACAAGCTAACCACAAATAATTGTTGAATAGTTCTTTATTTGCTGGACTGACAAAACCCCTACTTGTTGGCAGTTAGTTATTTCCACCCCTCTTTTTCCCCTATTTTCTCTTAGCTGACGGCCGATTTCCGAGAATTTGCAACCCTCCACTGGGCCTCCTACATTATCATTTGTTATCTTGCTTATTTTTAGTATAATTTGGACATCTTTCATCAACAATCACAACTCGGTGACATGTTCTTTTTCTCTCAGCGATATTTCTCAAGCTTTCAACGCAGTTCATGTGGTTTATTGAGGCGATATTTATATATTAATTAGTTCCAATCTATTTTTTATGAATCATGTATTCATGATAATGTTAGTCAAACATATAATTCGTATTAAAAGAGGAGCTCTTCTCTTCGTTCTCTCATAAACTTTGTTTTGTTTTTTCAGAAAAAGAAGAACTTGAAGCTTTAATAGTTTCAATCTTTTATTGTCTTGATCAAGATGGATAAGTGGCTAATCGAACCAACCCAGCCTATCAAAGGGGGAAGACTCAATTCGGAAAGTGAGGCTAACTCTAGTGAAGATATTGGTTGTAAAGATGATGTTGAACTAACGGAAGCTGAATATTCTTTGCTTAGGCCTACTCATCTGAAGAAATCTCAGCTTTAGTTAAGAAAGTATGATCCTGAATAATTGTCTTCAGGATTTTCTTATGCAAAAAGTGAGGCAGAAGCTGCACCTCTATGTTTATTTGTCATGAGACCCCTTCCAACAATTAAATGAAGCCATATTTGCTGAAAAGACATTTTCATACGAAACATGGAAAACTGAAAAGTATTATTATTTAGCACCGCGTCTTACTACCCGTTCGGGTTATACGCTTAAGTACTAATTACGCTAATGTATTAGGAATTGGGAAGGTTGATTAGAGGAAGTGAACCCGCATTTGCGTGGAGGGAGAGTGGAAAACCATTTTAGGAAAAAACAACCCCAGTTCACCTGACCGAGATTCGAACCTCGATCTCCCCGTCCTCGGCAGTCGGGCTCAACACGACTAGCGCGTTAGCCAACTACGCCACCGAGGCGGGTAACTGAAAAGTAATCCACTTAAGTTTTTTAAGCGAAAGTAAGATGAGATAATATTTATTTAGTAAACAAAAAGTCACCTTATTTTCTTCTCTAAATTTGCAGGGCTTTGACGCTTCATTCAAAATTAGTTTAGTAATAGGAAGGGTTTGAAAAACCCCATACTGTAGCCGAGTCATATTTACTGCCTACCGTCAAAGATATGGTGTCAAGTGTTATTAGTGAAAAACAAGCAAACCAGATGGATGTTATTCCTTATCCCAACGTAAATGTGTATCGCAGGATTTCAAGTATGGCTAATAATTTGGAGGAGCAATTAATCATTAAACTGAAGTTCACAAAATACTTTGCTGTACAGCTGGACGAGAGTACTTATTGCACGAATACAGCGCAGTTGTAAGCATTTTTTAGATATATTGATTCCTTTTCCTCTGTGGCAGATTACATTTTGTTCTGCAACAAGCTCCCAAATCATACAATGACACAGGAGATATTTAACACTCTTGAGGGCTTTGCAGCTCAATATAGTGTAGACCGGGAAAAATGCATTGGAATTTGCATTGAAAGTGCACGAGCTATGATTGGCAAGCCTAGTGATGTGGTTTCTCAAATCCAGAAGGCCACTACACAGGCAAATTTGTTCATTGTAGTCTTCACAGGGAGGCTCTAGTTGCCAAGAAATGTTCAAATGATATGAAAATAGTATTGACAGAATCAGTGATGACGGTTAATTTCATAAAATGAAAAGTAGGCAAATACAGATTATTTGCAATATTATGTGAAGAAATGGGAAGTGGACATTGGACATTGTCATCTTCCCTTCCGAGTTAGGGTGGTATTCCAAATAAAATTGTCTTGCTCGTTTTAATGAAATGAGAAGAAAAGTTCAGGTTTTCCTCTCTGACTGCAAGTGTGAGTTTAGTTATGGATTTACATAGTAAGAGTAGCTGTGCACGCCATCTTTCAAGGCTGACATGTTTCGGCGACTGAATGATCTGAATAAAGGTCTGCAGGGTAAACACACAACATCCTTCATGGTTAATGATCAAATAAAATATTTAAAAAAAGAAACTTCAATTTGCAACTAAAGACGTTGTGAAGAGACATCTGACATTCTTTCCGTCCTTAGAAAATGTCTTAGATGAAAATGAACTTGACCTTCATGGTTCTGTTGGCAACGACATAAGAGAGTATTGTTTGGGTTCGATTGCAAATTGTGTCAAATATTTTCTTGAGAATTTAGACAGTGACTTCTGGATGTAAGACCCTTTATCTGCAGTGGAAGACTCCAGTCTACCAGACTTCTTTTCACCTAAAGAAAAGAAAGAATTTATTCAACTGTTCTGTGATGAAACCCTCAAATCCAGTTTCAATAAAAATATTTTGGCAGATTTTTTTGTTGCAGGGACTGAACGAGTTTCCTTGTACCGCCGGCCGTGTTATCAAGTTTATTATGCCTTTCTCAACAACATATTATCTACGTTAGAGTGATTTTTCATCCATGGTGTACCTAAGAAATAAGAACCAAAATAAGCCAAATTTGGACCCGGACCTTTGCTTTAAAATTTCAAATGGACAACTTGACAAAAAGGTGAGTCAAGCCATGCAGGCACACCCCTATCAATGAAACACTTAGAGAGGTTTCTTAATATCAAATCTCCAGAATTAGGATTAAAAATTTTCATTTTAAAAGATTGAGTTCGGATCAGGTGGTCATATTTTATTCAATCCTGTGATTTGGTGAAATTTTATCTTGGGGTTACATTAGACTTTTGTCATAGCCAAGGGGTAGAAGAGTTTGAGAACCGCTGCCTTAGAGCTTTCGACAACTGCAGTAGGTTGGCAAGTTTATTAAATGGTCTTACTAGAGCCTAATAAAATTCAAAACAATATATAAAAACTTGTAAATAACAATAGAAATCACCTACTTCAATGGCCACATGGTCTAAGGCATTACTCTCCCAATATACTACTGAGCCTACACATAAGCACAACTGCAAGACTCGCAATGCACACCGTGCAAACATATCCAGCTCCTCGTGATTTTCAACGTACCGTGCACAGCACGTTATTAACCACACACGGATATAATTTCATCGCAGGCCGCACGCACGTTCGTGCATTGCTGACGTGCAGTGCACGTACGTGAAATAGTCCGCTTTAAGGGTCGCCCGACGGAGGGAAGAATAGAGAGCCCGCTGCAGGCTCACGTAAGTCAGGTGGCCTACCTGGGCCTACACGAGCCGAGGGAGGAGCTAGCTACCATCACCCACCTTCAAGTTATAAACTGGATGTCTGTTTTGAGAAGGAGGTTAAAAGCAATTTCTCTTAATTATGTTAATTCAGCAATTTTACTACAGGTCGGTTTCTGTAGAAAAATTAGGAAAATGTCCACTTTTTTCAAACTATTCGTCCAGCATATGTCTGCCAGAGGTTAGGTTAGGTAAGGTAGAGTCTGCCATTTGTTGTTAGAAATATTTGATCGTAATACTTGTCCAGCATATGTCTGCCAGAGGTTAGGTTAGGTAAGGTAGAGTCTGCCATTTGTTGTTAGAAATATTTGATCGTAATACTTGTCCAGCATATGTCTGCCAGAGGTTAGGTTAGGTAAGGTAGAGTCTGCCATTTGTTTGTTAGAAATATTTGATCGTAATACTTGTCCAGCACATGTCTGCCAGAGGTTAGGTTAGGTAAGGTAGAGTCTGCCATTTGTTGTTAGAAATATTTGATCGTAATATTTGTCCAGCATATGTCTGCCAAAGGTTAGGTTAGGTAAGGTAGAGTCTGCCATTTGTTGTTAGAAATATTTGATCGTAATATTTGTCCAGCATATGTCTGCCAGAGGTTAGGTTAGGTAAGGTAGAGTCTGCCATTTGTTGTTAGAAATATTTGATCGTAATATTTGTCCAGCATATGTCTGCCAGAGGTTAGGTTAGGTAAGGTAGAGTCTGCCATTTGTTGTTAGAAATATTTGATCGTAATACTTGTCCAGCACATGTCTGCCAAAGGTTAGGTTAGGTAAGGTAGAGTCTGCCATTTGTTGTTAGAAATATTTGATCGTAATACTTGTCCAGCATATGTCTGCCAGAGGTTAGGTTAGGTAAGGTAGAGTCTGCCATTTGTTGTTAGAAATATTTGATCGTAATACTTGTCCAGCATATGTCTGCCAGAGGTTAGGTTAGGTAAGGTAGAGTCTTCCATTTGTTGTTAGAAATATTTGATCGTAATACTTGTCCAGCATATGTCTGCCAGAGGTTAGGTTAGGAAAGGTAGAGTCTTCCATTTGTTGTTAGAAATATTTGATCGTAATACTTGTCCAGCACATGTCTGCCAAAGGTTAGGTTAGGTAAGGTAGAGTCTGCCATTTGTTGTTAGAAATATTTGATCGTAATATTTGTCCAGCATATGTCTGCCAGAGGTTAGGTTAGGTAAGGTAGAGTCTGCCATTTGTTGTTAGAAATATTTGATCGTAATACTTGTCCAGCACATGTCTGCCAAAGGTTAGGTTAGGTAAGGTAGAGTCTGCCATTTGTTGTTAGAAATATTTGATCGTAATACTTGCCCAGCATATGTCTGCCAGAGGTTAGGTTAGGTAAGGTAGAGTCTGCCATTTGTTGTTAGAAATATTTGATCGTAATACTTGTCCAGCATATGTCTGCCAAAGGTTAGGTTAGGTAAGGTAGAGTCTGCCATTTGTTGTTAGAAATCATTGGTTTCAATAGAAGCGATCATATAAGAAAACGGGCTACGATCACTGTATATACGAATTCTGACAAGCAGCAAGTAGTCTGTTGTTGATTTAAGGTCAATCCCATTGCTGTTTTCTTATTCTAGGCAAGAGTTTACATTTTACTAGCACCGAAGATTTTATGGATGATGGAGAAAGTCGAACTGTAGTTTGGGATGCCTCAGATTGTCAACTCTTATTTAGAACCGGGAATGGGAAACCCGATTGCCAATAGCCCCAAGTACAAAATTGGCCATAAAAGTGTGTCATATTTCGAGTCTTGAGTTAACCAGCTCTCACAGTAAAATAAACATTTTACTGATGTGTGCTGATTATAAATTGAAATTTTCTGTATGTCATTGGAAACATTCCACTTTCTGAATGAGTTATTGGTGTAACACTGACATCCCTTCCCCCTCCTTTACCAAAACTTCGTTTCATCTCTGCCTTCAGTTTGAATCTAGACCAGAGATGGACTAACGGGACGTATTTACTGTGGAACGGGAAATGACGCCAAATATTGGGATCGGGATCGAGAGTGAAAATGGGAAATTATAAAAATGACAATTTAGAAATAATTTTAGATCAACAGTTATATTTTGATCATTGTTCTTTATTTGCTCGCAAGTCGTTGACCTTGAAGTTTACCATTCCATCCCTCCAACACACAGTATTTAATACTTCTCTCTCACACACAAACAAGCTCTCTCACTCAAGAACAACCAAGCAAAGAAATTTCCACCCTTCTGTTTTTGGACAAGCGCGGGATTGAAGATGATTTGCTTTCTCTTCAATCTGGAACACTTGAAAATTTACCCGAATTCTTCAGTCACAAGTATGTGAAGATCTATTCTGACTGACAACGATCTTCCAACTTTGAAATTATTGTCCGTGTTTGGATCAATGTTGATGTTTTAATCAACGTTCTCTACGATGGGATTTATTAAGTCAAAATACAGATCTCGAATTGTGTATGTCAATTTGGAGATGGCGTTAAGATGTGCATTGAGTTTAGATATTGAGCCAATGTTTCTACAAATTATCATACATAAGGACTGTCAAATTTGGCATTAAACTGTCTTACATTTTCAATTTGAACAGTTTTCCTCATTTGCGCCTGAGGTTGTGGCTGAATAGTCAAAGTGTACATGTTTTTAATAAACTTGTTCAATCACTGGATGTTGTTTTAAATGATTGATTAACTTAAGCAACCTAAATTCTCAATTTTTATATGTTGTGGTTAGGGATGTGGTATCGAAAGAAAAGTATCGATACTGTACTCGTTTAAAGTATCGGAAGAAAAATATCGATACCGTACTAGTATCGAAAGAAAAGTATCGATAACAGTAAGTATCGATATAAAAATTTTAGTCTGGAAAAATGTTTTTTTATCAAGTAATAATTTCAACTTTTGAATTATTATTGTATTATGATTGTATTTTAATATTTATTTAAACACTAAAAATTATAATTATTTAACCATATTATAGTATATTTAGATATTTCGCGTCTATGTTATTTGTTATAACTTGGAAGGTATGATAGATAGTATTGTATGATGGATATTATAAAAGGTTTCACCATACCAGATTTCAAAACGTATGTTAAAATGTAGCTGATGGAAATTATTTAATAGCTAAATATGATTAATAAAATATTTTTTCAATCTATTTTGCACCCTTCTTTAACTATGGTATTTTCTATTTTAGCACCACGTCTTACTACCCGTTCGGGTTATACGCTTAAGTACTAATTACGCTAATGAATTAGGAATTGGGAAGGTTGAATTTAGAGGAGGTGAACCTACATTTGCGTGGAGGGAGAGTGGAAAACCATTTTAGGAACCCCCAGTTCACCCGACCTAGATTCTAACCTCGATCTCCCCCGTCCTCGGCAGACTGGCTCTACACGAAACAAGCGTGTTAGCCCTACGCCACCGAGGCGGGTTTTAACCATAGTATCATTCCAAGCATGAGTGAAGATAACAAAAAGGTTGTTTCTTTCGATACTGATCCGATACCGGAGTGTGAGTACTAATATCAGTAAAAGTATCGGGAAAAAAATATCGAGTAAAAAAAATACTAGCATCGAAAGGAAAAATCTATATTAGTAAAGTATCGATACTTTTTTCACATCCCTAGTTGTGGAGAATTTCACTTTTCACGCACCATATCTGTGTATATATTGAAAAATATGTTCCCCACCTCTATTTTAGAACAAGTCTATCTACAGACGATCACGTATGCCCTAATTTTTGTAGGAAGCCCCTTTTCAAAGGCCTTATTTCGTACCAGAATCTAACTACGTTTGGGTAAGAATAAAGGCCTTCCAAAATGTATTTCCTACAACCGTCCAGGAAGTTATTTTATACTACCAAAATATTACCAAACAGTTAGATTCTGGTAAGAAGCAAGGCCTTCTAGATCGGACTTGCTTCCAAGATCGGGATATAGCAGATTATGTGCGTGTAAGCATTTATCCTCATTCCCCTTCTGTTTAGAAGCACAAATAGTTCTTCATTGCTTGAGTTAATGTTCAGTAATAAAATGCTTCTCATTTGGTCGGCAATTAAGTATCGATCATCGGTGTCAGAACCTAATACTCCGGCTCACAATGGACTGTATTGCCAATGATAGGTCGGGACCGTGCGCACCGGGGGGGGGGGGGGGCACACCACGTGGAACTTAACGTTAGTTTTTTCTTTCAATTCCCTCCTCAAAAGCTTAACCCACACAAGTGGGTAATCAGGCAAAGGGATCCATCTTGTCTGGTCTGGTTTGTTGAGACTCAAATCTCAACCGGGTGTACTGATGATGGTTTTCCTTAACGGTTTCTTATTTTAACTTATCCGCGCAAATGCAAGTATACTTCTAAATACTGCCTTCCTCATCCTAACCCTATTTTAGTAACTATACTGATATCACTGTATGGGTAGTGAGACGCGACGCACTTAAAACATTTTAAATAAAGACACAGGTCCTCCCCCTCTTAGCAACCCTTTTTATCTTCCAAGATTTGATTAAGGTGAGATGGAGGAAACGCGAATTAAGGGCAACATGTTTGCAGTTTTATAGCAAGAAATATTTTGGGTGGAAATAAATCAAATATTGCTTGAGTAAGTGAAGAAGTGTAATTTCCTTCGAAAAATAATAATATATCAATAATTTTAAAATATATTATTATAATATTATAAGGAATGCACTTGGATGTTACATTTACTTAAATTGATATTATGTATAACTTCTTTTGGTCAATTAAATCAAGATAAAAATAAGAAATTTTCAAATAGGCTATTATGTCATGAGCATCCTAGAATTTGATTATAACTTTTTTTCTTAATTTAAAAAGTTATCATCAAATCCCCACTATTTTCATGACAACTATTTAAAAACGGTTGAAATTACTATTGGTATAAAATTAAAATTAATGTGTCTGGGGAAGAAATATTTTGTTTATTTTGCCCTCAAAAAGTTTACTGGCCTCAACTCACGTCCCTTTCAACCCACGTGTTGACCCTCGCAACACACGTAATAAAGAGAAAAAAAAAATTCTTCCTGAGGCGCGTTCGACTTTCGATGTTTCCGCCCACGTGCCAACCTGATGCTAATATGGTGCTTGGACACCCCTTTCCCCAGCCCTCACATACTCCTTGTCACGGCAACTGAGTCAACAAAATAATCAACAGCCAGCCACACGCAACCCACTCGGTGTTGACTAGTCTAACAGATGACGCACAGGCTAAAAGAAGAATATCAAATGTGGTATCACACTGCAGATATGACTCGGCTATTATTGATTCATCTATCTACTGGGAAGTTTTGTTGAACCTTGAAATAATCGGGGGAACAGGAGTTATAGTCAATATAGATTCAACTGACAACTGTCTAAAAGTGGTTAAATTAGTACGACCCTCACAGGTGAGAGCATGTGAACAAACAAATTCGTGCTTGGTCTGGTTTGCAGGTAACGGAGATGTGGAGGTTCAAATCTTGGCTGGACGGATTAGGGTTGGTTTTTACATAACTGCTTTCCCAAACGCCCTAAACTACCCCATCCATGTAGTTTTTTTATCTGCGTCTCAAGAGCCCGTTCTTCTTCTTTGGTTCTCGCCTCTTTGGTTGGCTGGCAGCGTTCCTAGGGCTATATATATTTATTTTTTTCCACCATATCCTACTACCTGTTTAGGTTATATGTATATGTTTAATTAAGCTAATAAGTCAGGGATGAGGAAGGTTTAATTCAGGGGAAGTTTTCCCGCATTTGCGCATAGGTATAGTGGAAAACCATTTAGAAAAACAATATTCAGTACACCCAACCGGGACTAGAACCCTGATCTACCTGTCATCGTCAGTCTAGATTAACACAAGAATGATGTCTTATCATTTAAACTATGCGGGCACCGAAGCAGGTGCTAGAGTAAGTCTCATACATTAATTACGCTAATTGAATAGCGGAAGTAAAACTTTAGAGTAATAGTACCCAAATTTGCATGTAGAGAGAATAAGAAATATTGTATTAAAACCACCCTCAGTACACACGACCGGGATTCGAAATCAGATCTCTTTGTCACCGGTAGTTCAGTTTAATATGTGAATGACCTAAACCAGCTTCGGTGGTCACATGGTCTAAGGCCCGCTCTCGCAGTAGACTAGGCTGCCGATCGAGGTTTGAATCTCTGTCGGGTATACTGAGGCTGGTTTCTCCAAAATGGTTTTCCACTCTCCTTCCAAGCAAATGCTGTTACACTTCCTATCAATATAACCCAAACTAGTAGTAAGGCGCAGTGCATATAAAAATGGTTAATTTCAATAAATTAATATTTTTCGTTTTATTCTTTGTTTGAGCTGTCAAGGAGGGTATCTTGCATTCTAGAAACAATGGTTTAGTTCAAGACTTTTCCAGGGACTGATGAAGCAGAGAATAGGAAGGGAAATTTTATAGGAAAGATATCCGTATTTATCTGGTGGGAGATTGGAAAACTTTTTAATACTTAATAATAATACTTAGCACCACACCTTACTACCCGTTCGAGTTATACGCTTAAGTGCTAATTACTCTAATGGGCTAGGAATTTGGAAGGTTTAATATAGAGGAAGTGAACCCACATTTTCGTGGAGGGAGAGTGGAAAACTATTTAGGGAAAAACCATCCCAAATTCATCCGAGCAAGGTTCGAACCTCGATCTCCCCGTCCTCGGCAGTCTATCTCAACAATAAACCAGCGCGTTAGCTAACTACGCTACGAGGTGGGTGAAAACCATTTAAGAAAAACCATCTCAGAGCACACCTGTTCGTGATTCGAGTCCCGACTTCCATCAAACGGTAAACTTGATCAGACGAGACAAACTTTTGGTGTCATAAACCACAGGATTGATATATGATCGTCTTCAGTAAGGGTACATAAACCACAGGGATTGATATATGATCGTCTTCAGTAAGGGCACATAAACCACAGGGATTGATATATGATCGTCTTCAGTAAGGGCACATAAGCCACAGGGATTGATATATGATCGTCTTCAGTAAAGGCACATAAGCCACAGGGATTGATATATGATCGTCTTCAGTAAGGGCACATAACCACAGGGATTGATATATGATGTCTTCAGTAAGGGCAATAAACCACAGGATTGATATATGATCGTCTTCAGTAAGGGGCACATAAGCCACAGGGATTGATATATGATCGTCTTCAGTAAGGGCACATAACCACAGGGATTGATATATGATAGTCTTCAGTAAGGGCACATAACCACAGGGATTGATATATGATCGTCTTCAGTAAGGGCACATAAGCCACAGGGATTGATATATGATCGTCTTCAGTAAGGGCACATAAGACCGACAGGGATTGATATATGATCGTCTTCAGTAAGGGCACATAAGCCACGGATTGTATGATCGCTTCAGTGGGCAATAGCACAGGATTGATATATGATCGTCTTCAGTAAGGGCACATCAACACGGATTGTTTAGAGCCAGTTGCATACCAGGGGATTAAGAAGGGTTGATTTATGATAGTCTTCAGTGAGGGCACATAAGCCACAGGATTGATATATGATCGTCTCAGTAAGGCACATAACCGGACTGTATAGATCGTCTTCATAAGGCACATAATCTCTGGACATGTGATGCAGTCGATATTGGTATAAAGCTCTGTGGATGTTGTTCGACTCGAGACATCAAAGAGTGTTGCCGGTGTAAGCAGAGCTTTGGTTTGTTCTCATTCCTCAGTAGAACATTGGTCAGGTATCTATGGAGTTACGTTCTCGTGTGATTTATTTGATATAGAAGTCAAGTCAAATGGGGGCCAAGTAGGCGAGGACATACCATAGGCACAGTTTTAACAAGCTCTGCTTACCATGGAGAACTCTACGACACGACACTTATAATTACTTCTTTTGAATACTTAAAATGCATTAAGCTAAGTAACAGGGAAGGTACGGACAAAGGCGTCAATCTCGTCTTTTCTGGTTTACCGATGACGAGGGAGGTTGAGGTTCTAATTCCGACAGGGTGTACCGAGGTGTTTAATTCTAGATTTCCCCCCTCATTTGCCTTACACGCAAATTCGGGTACATTTCCTTTAAATTATAGCATTTTTAATCCTAATTCTTTGGTGTAAATAGGAGGATATACTGAGCGGTAGTAAGACTCAGAGCACAGGGAGGGGGGAATATACTCACTGGTGATCATGTGGTCTAAGGAGTTGTCAAGCACGCAAAATATTGAATTACCGATAGTGGAGAGGTTGAGGTTCAAATCTCAGCCGGATGCAACAGACGGGCTAGAACCCATGCGGGCGTTTAAATTAAAAAATTATCCTCTCGATCTCACACCCTTTATATATAAGCACAACGTATTGCTAACCGTTCGGAATATGCTTATGTACTAATTAGGCTAATGGGTTAGGTATGAGGAAGGTTGAATTCAAAGGAAATGTACCCGTATTTGAGTGGAGAAAGAGTGTGAAACCATTTAGGAAAGACCACCCTCAGTACACCCGACCGGGATTGAACCCCGATCTCCCAGTCATTGGCAGTCTCGTTTATTTCGAGAGTAGCACCTTAGGCCATGTGGCCACCGATGTGGGTTTGAAATAAATAGCTAACAACTTTAGTTTTATACATTTTTAGGGAAAGCCCGATCACAGTTATGTCTAGCGGCGCGTGAACATTATATACACATACTTTTAAGTAGACACCCACGTCTTTTCCGTCAGGGATCTATGTAGCTGTATCAACAACCGTGTTTGATTCTTAAAATCAAACAAAGCCTTGAAACAATTTAAACTTGAACCTTTCGTACCTCGAGCTATTTATGGCCAATAAGCGCTATCGAACCGATCTTTAGGATGTAATACAAAGAACAAAAGCCAATATAACGGTCGACCCACTGCCGAAAACCGCCCGACCTGACATCACACGGGCAATATTGTAACTACCCCATCCACCTTTATTATTACGCTATCCTTTTTTTAGTTGGTTCTTTTTTAGGTTATAAAACTTCACAGGCACATGTATATCTTGCTTATTATTTTTTTACCATGCAAGCACGATAATAAGCACACAAAAAGGGTCGGTTTAGTTTTGAAAAAGGAAGATAGGGGACGCAAATCAAACATGGCGATGAAAGGGACGTTTTGTTGTGTTACAAAAGATTCTCCTTTGGGGGCAACTTGATCAGAGAGAGGACGTTAGGACTAGGATTATGAAAACAACCCCTCGATGGAACTCACCTCATGATTTCGTTCTCCCGCTCCTCTTCCTGTTTCTGTCGCATCATGACGGACTCTATGATGCGACGCTCCTCCGGGGTGAGGTGAGACAAGTCGGGCAGGTCCGCCATCTCGGCGGGGGCCGTCTGCTCCTCTTCCTGACGTAAGGGGTGGTGTTCGCACCCCGGACTCGTGGTACCGGGGGCCCTAAATTCCCCGACGTACCTCGCGTGGCACTCCACCATGGCGCGGCAGTCCTAGCATCCGCCCGTCATCGGCCACCATCTTGTTTTTACCCACACGGCCTTTTCTCTTCTGCCTTCCTTTTTCCGTTCTTCTTCGCGGATATAGAATCTCGACACAAATAGGAAAAAACAATTGAAGGAAACTAATTTATTTATATAATAATAATGGCCCCCCTTGATAACAAAAACTGTATTTTTATTTATTATTATTTTATCCGCGATTTTAAACAAACACACACACCCACATGTAAATAAAAAACACGTTTTTATTTGTTTAAATAAAATAAAACACTATTCTATGTATAATTACGTATGTTGTGCTGTCTCTTGAGTGGTTCTTTTGGTCCTTGTACGGATCGCAAGGGGGGTAAAAGAGGACAGGTCTGTTGACTTATGGCATGGCTGCTCCGTTACGTCGGGTTGGTGTCTGAAGGAACGCTGGCAACCAGAAGATCGGCTTGAGTCTTCACGGGGTCGGCTACGAACGTTATACCCGCACCACACTCCATGGTTCGGATCACATCACTCACGACGGCGGTGGTAGAGGTACCCCGGGCCATCAGCTCGCGTCCATGACGGGACAATTTCCCCGACGAAGGGGGTTACCGTGTTTCCTTTTTTCCTTCTATAGCGAGGCACTGTGGGAGAGTAACCCCGTGGTGGACCGCATCTTAGCACAAGCAAGAGTGGATGTAGGGGGATAAGTAGCGAACACCGGACCTTTCAACCCTCGCGCGAGAGACCCACTTCGTCCCGACAAGCGCTCTCGACCACCCGGGGCGCGGACGTAACGGACAAACTAAAAAAGAAAATGACAAACTTGAGAAGCAAAACAACCGAGAGACGCACTATTTCTCCCCCTCTTAGCGAGCCAGATAAAAAAACTAAAACTCCTTTCTTCGGGTCCGTGTTCACCACCTAAAATTACCCATTCATGCAGAGTTAATAAATAATGTGATGCGTTAAATGTCCACCAATGGCGTTGTTGCTCCTCCGGTGACGTCACCGCGAGTCTGGCTGGTATTGATCCGGGCCGGCTCGACGCTCGCTGCTGAATGGGAGGTGGACGTCCCGCGAGGCGCATGCCCGACGCTACGGCGAGTGGTGTGGGCGTGTGGCGGCAGGTGGCAGGTGTGTCCACACACGCGCGCGCGTTCCAGAGTGCGTGGAGCGACCTCAAGGACGACACACACGCAAGCCTGAGCCGTGAAGGACGCCGGCCTTGCGGGCTCCAACGAGGACCAATCATTTCTTCTTGCTATTTCGATAATTCGACGCAGAATTATCGGCATAGGGGTGTTGCGACACACAGCTAGAAACTAACAACTTACCATAGCACACTTTGCCCCATTACCACACTATTCTTTTAAAAACCTCTCTTCTGGATCAGTGGTCACATGGTCTATGACGTAATTCTATCATTAGATATCCTATGATGGTGAGGTTAGTGTTTAGATTCCTGCCCTATGTACAGCACTATACATAATATATTCCCTAACTGGTTTTACACTACACGTCCACTGAAATATGGGTACATTTTCTGTTAATTTTTATTTACTCATACTTACTCCATTATTTTAATTAAAAGTTAGATAGGCCAGATGGGTGGTGGTAAGTTTAAGCCCCAAAAAAAAACAGTTCATTGCTCTTGTAATTTTCATTTCTTTATTTGAGGTATTTAACGTGCACTTTCTGAACCGACTGATTATATCAGTACACGACTTATGTACTAGCTTAAATCTAGAACAGAGTTTAGTAGACAGGCACGCCACCTACTGAGCCAAGGTGTCGGCCATCTGAATTTCCCCCTCACCCTCCATATCCATGACCCCGTTGGAAGGTCGTGACAAAGAAAAGTTTACAAAGGGAGAGACATTCTTAGCTTTCATTTTTAATCACTTTACTTGGTTAATTGTTGCTTCCTTCCGATAACGAAACCATGCCCTCTCAATTTATATAGCTTCCCTGTGATGTTATCTATTCTTTAATTAGCTTAAAACCCGCATCCGTGGTTGCATAGTCCAAGGCAGGAATGTCAAACTTTATCCTGATCCATAATTATGTGCGGCCCATGGAACCATATGATGAACCAGCATTCAATACGGTCTGAATTATTTTTTTTATCAGAGTTGTAGAATTACATTATTCGGGAATGTTAAACTTTGTCACATTTAAGTGAATCAAATTCAAAACCTTTCACAGAAGGAGAATACATGATTAGAAACTGCAAACATTTCTGGGGAAAATTAGAGGGTGATTCTTACAGTTTTGTATCTTGATTTTGTTTTCGTAATGTAAGTGGATTAGTTAGAGTTTTTATAATTAAAATTATGGCAAAACTTTTGAGTTTTTAAGTGTAGCCCCCTCAGTATTTTAAATGTTCAATGTGACCCCAAAGAAAAAACTAGTTTGACACGCCTCGTATAATGCATCAATCTCGCGTTAGACTAAACCACCGTCGACGAGAAAATCGGAGTTCGAATCTCGGTCGGATGTATTACGAGCGGTTATAGCTAAACTTTTTTTCACTTTTATCAAATTGGATACACTTATTCTTAATCATACCTTCTTCAATCGACCTCCATGATCTTGGGGCAAAGTCCTCACCTCAGGACCCGATGTTTTAGGGTTCAAAACCAGCCGAGTTTGATTGATATTTTTAGCATCCCCCTTCAGAGGGGAAGTAAGGCCGTCGGTCCCATGTCAATTGTGGCATGTAAAATAACACTAGAAGATATGTGAAAATATCTTTCCCTGCAAAATTGGTAGGCCTTTTCACACTAGCTCATAGAAATTCAGTGTGTACGGCAACGTGGAACCACCGCAATTTTTGGAATAGCTTAATACATGGAATTTCCACCAGATGATGCAGGTAGCACTAACCAGCCAGAGGTCTGAGGGCATGTTTAGCGCCAGATGAATATAAATCACATCAAACCAACCTTCGGATTGTTGACTTTAGAAGTTACATTCCTCGTCCTTACCCCAATAGTCTAAAACATGTGAATATCCCGAACAGGTAGTAAGTCGCAGGGCACAAAGAAAGATGGTTTGTTTGATTTGTATTTATGTCACTAAATACAACTGGTGCCAATGCATATTTAAACCCAAATAATAGTAACATAACATACTATCGTCGTAAAAATAAGCTCATACTATTTATGCAAAAAGTAAATAAAAAAACAGAGCCATTATTTTTCTTCGGTCAGCAGTTAGAACATCCAAGAAGAATCAACTTCCTCCATTCAGTCTCGAATCTCCTAAACTGTTTTGTAGGATCATGACAAAACCAATTTGAATAGAGTTCTCCCATAGAAACAGTAACAGATTAGATCTGTCTCGCCAAGGAGACATTTATTTTACAATTAAAACTGTTCTTGTGTACTGTTGTTATTTTTACAATGTTATATTAACAGTTGTAATTTGATATGCTGTTTGTTGCAGTGTACTCTAGTTTGGACGGAGGCTATGTAGATAGGGAGCCCTAGTGAAGAACACCCACGGGACAAAGTTGGGTTGTGTGGGAGGAAAGGTTCATAGCGTCACATCCTCCAGCCTCACACCATGTACCAATGATGAGGGAGTATGGCACTTTACCGTACATCTGGAAGTGACACACAAACTTTTGTATGAGTATGTAGCGCTAAGCCAAAATAGTTATAGTTAAAGTCAATACCAGGAATTAAAAACCTCTGCTCTGACTTACAAATCACTCTATAAAAACTTGCCAAAAGAAACGTTGGCATCCCAATATTAAATAGAAGGAATAAATTCTACATAATTATTTTATTATCATCTCGGTGTTAAACTGGGAGTAATTTGTTCTTTAAAAAAAATTAAAGTGTCGCGATTGGACACGAGTCAATTCATTGGTAGGCTGACGCCGTACCATGTACACCAAAGAGGCATTTAGCGAATTTATTGAAAGTTAGAATTATACACCGCAAATCTGTGATTAAGTAATCATTGGTGAAACATCTATTTAATTACAGGTGGACAATATTAAAACCAAGATAATTAATAAATAACTGTCCAAAGTTTCCTAAAAATAATAATGTAACCTCACTTGAATAATAACAATTGCCATAAAACAATATGGCGGAATGTTTGAAGGTCAATGTGGACGTTAAAATGCAAACCAGAAGGTAGACCTTGCGTTAAATTTACGAGCACTTTAACGAAGCACTTTAACCGAACATTGTAAAATCCAAAGTAGTGGTCGTTATCGCTTAACCTTATGTTAAGTCTAACGAATAGAATAACATGACATTGTAAGATTGGGCCTAAATGTATTATAAGGATATTTATAGCTAATACAATTTACTCATTTGTTTTAAAACATACAATAATGTTTTATACTGTAGACCCCACAAAGCATTTCCTGAAAATAATTATATTTTTGTTAGCAAATATAACTATTCTCAAAACAATATTGAACACATTGACCCTGGGAATGCACATCCTATTTTTATTATTACCTAATTCGCTGTGTATTTTGAAATAGTTGTCATAATTATCTCGATATAATTTTCCCCACTGAATTAAGTACGTGTCTGTCTGAAGAGTTAAAGTGATTTAAAAAAGTGCCTCAAAAATTTCAAAATAACATAAAAGGTTTGAGGTAAAGTAACAAGGAATATTTGACAGATTACTTTACAGCAGGAATTCCGAGGGTCCCCGACCCAAAAGGGGTCCGTGGATGGATTATACAACGTGTTTATAAAACATTGCATCAAACTTTGGCAGGATACTCCTTGGGTGAAATTAGAATAATTCTCATAAGCAACCTAGGGTCCATCTTCAATATTAAGGGCGGTATGCACCCCTAAAGACAGAGCTAAAAACGACTGTTGTGTGAAATATTATGAATACTGCTTAGGGTATTACAACTAATCTTTGTATACTACTTATTGAAACCTTGATCATTAATAAACTAAATGTGCTGTTACCGTTACCCACCCCCATCATGTAAAAAAGGGGGGTTGTAACATATTTTTTCTAAAATAAAATATGTCAGAGTAAGTATTACCAATTTTTACTTAAGATTACAAAACAGGGAATCAAAATTAACAAAAAAGGTGTCTTGGAGAAACTGTCTAGCTTTCCCCGTTTCTGAGATAATCACACAAGTTTGAGATCAGAGCCAAGTGCAAATGCCTGCCAGGTAGGCAGCCAGAATCACAGTTTTATTTCGCAATGCAGTCGTTTAACCATTTTTACCGGCACGTGTGACTATGTATCACGTACATTTGGTAAACAAGGCTGGTTTGTGTGTTATGATGGAGAAACTCTTATACTTTTCCTTCTTCATAAGCTCCGATGTGTTGCTATTTATTACATTAGTGAGTTATGCTTACACAGTTCACACTTGGGTGGGATTTTATTCATTACACTCACTGGAATATTGAAAGCTACATTAAGAAATACAAATTGTAGTTATTGCATGTTTTAGTTCCTAGCTTCAAAAGCAGATTCATAGCAAGTGTTCAAAATGGTGGCCCCTAACGTTATTGCAATAATTGAGGCGACGTATCAATGACTGGCGTACTCTTTCGAAAACACGTGGCGTTTCTTGAACCTTATCACATGCAGCAACTATCCTGGCTAACAAGTCTTCCTCAGATTCAACAGCTGTCTGGTACACCAAAGCTTTGACAAAGCCCCACAGAAAGAAGTCTAACGGATTTAGGTCAGGAGAGCGTGGTGGCCACGCAACAGGCCCACCTCTTCCTATCCATCGGGCAGGAAATGCAATGTTGAGGTAGTCACGCACAGCTCTTGTGAAATGAGGTGGGGCACCGTCATGTTGTAGCCACATGCGTTGTCTAACGGAGAGCGATACATTCTCGAGGAATTGTGGCAATGCAAATTTCAGAAATTGGTAGTAGATGTGGCCAGTCAAACGTCGTGTCATCAGGTAAGGGCCAATGAGATGGTTACCCACAATGCCTGCCCAGATGTTGACAGAAAATCTATGCTGGTTGCCCATGATGATAGTTGCATGAGGGTTGGTTCACGTCATTCCAAATGTGACTATTTGTACTATTAAAATAGCCGTCTCTGGTGAATGTTGCCTCATCGGAAAACAATATTATAGTGGAGAAATCAGGAACCACTCCGCACTGCTGCAGAAACCAGTCGGAGAATTCATGTCGAGGAGCATAATCTGCTGGCCTACACCTTGCGTATGTGGTACGGATGCAGCAGCTGATCATGCATGACACGCTATACTGTGGAATTGGACACATTCGTTTGATGCGCAATGGCACGTGTGCTTGTTGACGCGTTATCATCCACATAATTCAGTACCTCTTCTTCGACAATTGGAGTGCGAACATTCCTCGGGTGACCAGCTCCCCCTCGTAGCTGAAATGTACCTGTTTCACGAAGTCGCTGAGTGACATCGGTGAAGGTCCGGTGATTAGGTTGACGTCGCGCAGGATATATATCGTGGTACAACCGTGCAGCTGCTCTTGCGTTTCCTCTAGCTTCACCGTACAGCATGACCATGTCTGTCATTTCTGCGTTTGTGTACTTTGCCATTTGAATAGTAATACGCGCAACATGGAATGAAGTCGTGTGGACTGATGCAGTCTGCTCGTGGAGGGAGGGGAAGATAGTGATAATGAGAGTGGGGGAAAGTAGGGGGGTGAAGCAACACAGCTTTATTGGCTCCCTACCTGGCAGGAATTAACACTTTTCTTTGAAATTAAACATGCATGATTATCTCAGAAACGGGGAAAGCTAGACAGTTTCTCCAAGACACCTTTTTTGTTAATTTTGATTCCCTGTTTTGTAATCTTAAGTAAAAATTGGTAATACTTACTCTGACATATTTTATTTTAGAAAAAATGTGTTACAACCCTCCCTTTTTTACATGATGGGGGTGGGTAACGGTAACAGCACATTTAGTTTATTAATGATCAAGGTTTCAATAAGTAGTATACAAAGATTAGTTGTAATACCCTAAGCAGTATTCATAATATTTCACACAACAGTCGTTTTTAGCTCTGTCTTTAGGGGTGTATACTGCCCTTAATATTGAAGATGGACCCTAGGTTGCTTATGAGAATTATTCTAATTTCACCCAAGGAGTATCCTGCCAAATTTTGATGCAATGTTTTAGAAACACGTTGTATGGGACCCGTGAATTTGTGGGAGTAACAGCCATCATAATATGCATCTTACTACCCGTGGATGAAGAATGTTATATTTATAGAAAGTGTACCTGCATTTGCGTGGAGGACGAGTGAAAAACTATTTCGAAAAAAACCTTAATACATCTGACTGAGATTTGAACCTCAATCTACCCGTCATTAGAAGTCTAGTCTACTGCGAGAGTAACGTCTTAGTCCATGTGGCCACCAAAGCGGGTGGCTGGCTATTCCTTGTTGCAATTTCTGCGATGGGTTAATTTCAGGTGGAGCGGGTTTTCAGCCCACCCACCCCATGAATTTCTTCAAGCGAGCAAGAAAGATCCAACACATTTTTATAGAAAGGGATCATGTACGTGCCACAATCGACATGGAACCAACGTTTTTTTTACTTTCTCTAAGAAGGAAGTTGTGCTACGAATTTTTATCGCTCAGTAAAATCCGTTGACCCCGGCTAAATTTAAACCCATGAACATCGGGTCCGGAAGCGAGTACTTTACCCCAAGACCACTGAGGTTGACTTATCTAATACATAATTTTATTTCTGTGCAGGGGGTCCGGGGTTCAATCCTCGGTCCCGGCACAGATTTATCTGATTGCCAAACCCTTCCTTCACCTCTGACAAGATGTGTATTAATCACAACTTGTGAATGTGTGGAATACCAGGCCTCCACCGTGGTTCGGATTCCACGTTAAACTGTAGGCCCTCCATTTCATCTCACAATCACCCTACCATTAAACATTAGCGTAAGTGCGTATAACCCGAACGGGTAGTAAGACGCGGTGCTAATAATAATTTCAATTTCAATTTCAATTTCCTTTATTATAGTGCCGACCAACAGTCGTAAGACCTATAACAGGCCAGCACTGAAAAGCACACAAGTACATACCCTACAATACATACATTTACATAAGAAAACATGATAGACAAAAAATGGCCAAATAATGCCATATACCGATAAACAACCACGATACAAAAAAGTAGTTAATAATGATAAGAATAAAAAGTAACCTTAAAAATAAATAACCAAATAGTGGTTAAAAGCAGTAAAATTATGCAAAAAATAGATCAGAATATTGTAAACTTAAACAATGTAAACTTAAATAGTATTAAATAATATAGGCAGAACCTCTACAAGATAAATTATTGATATGGGATATCCTTAAATAACTCTCTGAGTTTAGCTTTCCTTTTATGATAAAAGTCGAATTCGACAAATCTAGAATTGGCACTATGGATACAACGACCTATAGGGCTTACCTTGTAAGAGCTATTAAGAAAAAATAATTTTTGATTACGAGAAGCCCGAGAAGGGATAAGAACGCCTACATGATCAAGGGAAAATTTACAAGAAATTATGTTATTGAAAATATTAAAAACAAAAAGGGCATCACAATAAAGTCTACGCGAGAAGAGAGTTTGGAGCCCTAATAGGTTTCGAATTCTATCATAATCATAATAAATCCGGTTACTAAAGTATTTATCATAGCATGCAGCAACAAATTTTCTTTGAACGTTTTCTAACCTAAGAGAGTCAGTTAAGGTAATTGAATTCCAAGCAACAGTAGCATATTCTAACTTAGATCTAACCAGGGCATAATACAGACATAAAAAACAGTCAACTTTCTTAAATGATGAAGTAATAAATTTAATAAAGCCCAAGTAGTTTCAATGACTGGGAAATGACATGGTCAACATGATAGTGGAAATAAAGTTTGTTATCCAGGAGGACACCAAGATCATTAATACAAAGGGTGCAAACTATGTTATCACTGCCCAATTTATAAGTAAAAAAGAAGGATTAGTTTTCCTAGTGAAAGATATAGATTTGGTCTTAGATTTATTAATAGACTTTCCATTTTCCAAAGACCATTGTAGAATACCATTTACATCATTTTGTAAATCTATACAATCTGCAATTGAATTGATAGTTTTAAATAATTTTACATCATCAGCAAAGAGTAAATAACTAGAAGAGTTCAAATATTTACCAATGTCATCAATAAACACATTAAAGAGAAGAGGACCTAAATTAGACCCCTGTGGTATGCCACAGGGTGCTAAAAATGTATTTGAAGTGTGTGAATTAATTTTAATAATGAATGATCTTTCATGCAAATAACTGCTGAACCAATTTACATATGAGTGAGAAAGTCCAAAATTACCAAGTTTAGCGAGAATAATATTATGCTGACATAAGTCAAATGCCTTACTTTGGTCAAAATAAATTGCATCAACCTGACCTTGGGCAGAGACTTGAGGGGCAACATGCCCAAGAAATTCTACTAAATTAGTTACAGTAGATTTATTTTTTATAAAGCCATGTTGATTATCTGAAAATTTATTTTTAAGGTGGTGAAAAGTATGCTCATGTATGATTTTCTCGAATACTTTGGAGAAAGTGTTTAAGAGAGAAATTGGTCTATAATTACAAACATTTGTTTTTACCCCCTTTTTATAGATAGGTATGACAACAGATTGTTTCCATGTAAGAAGAAAAGTTTCATTTGACAGGCTAATGTTAAAGATATAGGCTAACAAAGGGCTGAAAATGCTGGCACAGCCTTTAACAATAAAACTTGGAATTCCATCTGTCCCGGCACATCTAGAAGAACTCAATTTTTTAATAGCATTAGCAACATCCAAGGGTGTAATGTGGCATGGATAATAATAATAATAATAATAATAATTGTATGCATTTAAAAACATTAATCTGAGAAGAGATGTATAGGTTTCATCAGACTGAAAAGGGGGTACATATCATAAAAAAAATTAAGAACCCTTAATCTAAGGTGTGGGGAAAGAAGGGTAGTTAGATCAAATTAATCCGTAGTAAACGTGAGCGGGGTAAGGAAAACCACAGTGATTATTTCCATGAAGAGACAATAAGTTAAGTTGGTTAAGTGTAAGAAAAGGCCTTATCTTCGCCATTAAAGTCGATTAAATATCATTAGTGGCATGACTTGCGTCATGTGGTTACGTTGTATGTATTATCTCGGTACTAAACTTTATTCAAAGTTCTAATGTGTGTTTCCTTTATATTTATACATAATGGATTATTATTACTAACCTCGTTAAAATTCTATAGGCTATGGGCCCAGTGCAGATAAATAATAGTGGTTTTATTAATGTATTTTGGAACTGTCACAGCTGAACAAAAATTGTTAAGTATTAGTGAACTTTTTTTTTAGATGGAGGCTTCAACTCAACTCCATTTGAATGTGAAGGCTTTCGACGGAAATGGTTTTGCTAACTGGAAATTTAGTATGGAGAGAGCTCTTGAACGTTATTCTGTGTTGGACATGTTGAATCGGTCAAAACCGATAAATGATGATGTGACATATATTCAGTTTATGGAAAGTGATACTAGTACTCGGGATATCATTGTTCAGGGTGTGGTGGGTAATGTCTTGGAAATAATACAAGACAAGCCTACAGTTAAAGAAATGATGGAGTCACTTAAATATACCTATGTAATGTGGGAATTATGTCAAGAGTTCAACTACAGAATAAATTAAGAAATCTCTAATTCAAACGTTACTCCTCATTAAATGGTTTTCTTATTGGATTTGAAAAAACGCTTCGAGAACTCAAGGACTCAGGAGGTAAAATGGATGAAAGTCAAAGTACTAAACAATTTTTGTCTGCAATGACTGACGAATAAAGCGCAGTTGTTACATCCATAGATATATTATTAAGATCTGATCCTGCTTCAGTAACCCTAAATTTAAAAAAAAAATCTTATTAGCAGAAGAGGAGAGGTTAAAGAAAAATGTTGGTAATCTTGATTCAACCCAGCCTGACCATGCATTCTGGAGTTGTAAGCTGAATGAGGTTAAAGGTAGATTAAAAAACGCATGGAACTTCCAAAGGTTATGTACATAATCGCGGTTATCAAGAGAATCGTGGAACTAAAGGTCAGGAATTTTACGGGAAGTGCTATTTTTGCCACTTGAAGGGACACATGAGCTCTAAGTGTTCATATCTAAAAGCTCCAGATAATTCTAATATTGGTAGTGTGGATAACCAAGCTGATAAGATAGCATTCCTCTCAGTAGAGGCAACTGGTAAAGATCACCATGACTTTGGTGGGATGTGTGATGATGATAGTTTTATCAGTCTTGTTTTTGACAGAGGTGCTACAAATCATTTGATTAAGTTCGAGTATGGAAAGTTTTTAACAGATGTCGAAGATACAAACCACAAAATTAACGTTGTAAAAATTGATGAAGTTGTTCATGCAAAACCACAAGGTTGTTTACCAGTGATAAGGGAGGGCTTGCCATTAAGTCTTCTTCATGTATATGTTTGTGAATCACTTGCTTACACTATACTTTCTGTGAAGCGAATGGAAGAGAAATACATGTCTGTTATTTTCAAGAACAGTTACGAAAAATAGCTCTATGAACTCATTAGTAAACTTTACTTTGTCAAGTTCGATTGCTTTGTAGACATAGTGAATTTAGTTGTGGACTCTCCAAAGTTGTGGCACAAGCGTATGGGACATTCCTGCAAATTTTCTGTTAAGTCTCTATGTGAGGTTTGCCTAGAAGGTAAACAAACTAGATCACCTTTACTTAAGTGCTTACCTGACGATTATAAGGTAAAAAGAATACTTCACTATGTATATACTGATGTCTGTGGAAAGATTACTCTTCCCACTCATGAAGGAAAAAACAATTTTGTATCGTTTGTCGATCATTATATTCACTTTGATGTTGTCTTTCTTCTTGAAAGAAAAAAGTGAAGTTGATGCGTTGATTGATGCGAAGATGATTTGAAGAAAATCTAAAACATCATGTTTTTTTTTTTTATTCTCATTCATATTGTCTAACTTGCTATGCGATTGGACTGCTCGGCTCTTTTGTAATTTTTATATTTTGTATTTTTGTATTTTGTAATTTTTTCGATGGGCCACATATTCTACAGTTCTCAGAAGGACCTCAAATCACCTAGGACTGGCCCTGTAATGATTACAGTCCAATTTTCATATGAAGAACCTTATTTAACAACTAGTAAAATGATTAGATTTACATTCACGTATTCATAGACTTTATCTGCATCCGTCACTTTTTATATATATTTTTGATACATACCTACAAAATAACATTAGCAATATAGTAAAATGCTCAAATTTTTGACATCAAAATAAAAGTTTGCCTTTTCAAATAGAATCTTCCTACATAAATTGGACTATAGACAAGCTCGGTCTATATAGTCTTAAGTCTATTGGTCTTATAATTTCGTCATTTTGCCTTGTGCTTATGTTTACATTGTAATCTAGTATGCTTTAGCTTGTATCTATTCGATTCAATCGATTTCTTCTTTCGACTGCGCTGTAGGCCGTGTTGTCGATTTAACAATCTATGTGACTTTTGGATGGGCATTACCTTAATATCATTATTCGTTGGGTTCATTTTATTGTTTATTAAAATTTATCGATAATTCTAGAACTTTGTTAATATTGCTTCTTATTTTTCTCGTTATCTTAGATATACAGTTGGGATTCCTGTTATGATCAGTTAAATTATCGCATTATTCATATTTATATTGTTGTAAGTTATGTAATGAAACAAAGGTAAGCTCATAATCATAGGTGAGGGGAAGGCAAGGGGCGCAGTTGCCCTGCACCTTTTTTAGGCTTTTTAGCGAATTTCCAAAGGAAATCTATATCTATTGCAGTGACCATTATGGTAACACTCAGATCCGGGGTGTGGGATATGCATCGATCCTGACCTCTATAACACTCCCACTTCCTATTCAAATTAGTAAGTATTAATTAGTTTTGTGGGAATTCATGTACTGCGCAAGGAGGATGTAGCTCTTTAAAATTGGCTGATGCGTACTGAGACACTGCGCACTATCCATAGCCGTTAGAACAGTGTCTTTGAATCTTACAATATTTTGCCATTCCTGCAAAGTTTTGATAGTTATTTGTTTTGTTATTAGTGTATTTGTGAAGGTGATGCTTTATAGTGTTGTTGACTGCTGTTGTTTCACGTGTCAGTGTCACGAGTGAGGAAGAAGGCAGTGACTCTCAAACTTCTGCCACTACAGTAGATACTACTTATGTAGCCATTACTTTTTACCTGTGTTGATATACGTGAATGTTCGACTAGTTCCTTTTGTGAGAGCCAGGTGAACAAACCCATTGAAGTTGTACAGTCTTCAGATGTTAACCAGTCTCATCCTCGCCTTCATAGTAGAGATCCACTTTGTGGCAAACATGCTGCTCTTGAATTTTTAAGATGGCCCGTTACAATCTTCTCTGACACAGTTTCCAGAGACAAAAGGAAGAAAATTTATAAATGAATGGTGTATACCATTTGAATGGCTTGAGTGCAGTGTATCTGGTAGCAAAGCCTTTTGCTTTACATGTCACTTATTTGCTAGTAGTGGTTGTTATGATGAAATATTTATTTCTAACCAATTTAAAAATTGGAAAAAAGGCAACTCAACGTTTTCAAGAACATGAACGTACCTATTCTCATCTTAGTGCTTTACAACGCTGGCAAAATAGGGTCTAAAGCCTAAAGATAGTGCATCAGTTATGATTTCTTCCCACCGTAAAGAAAAAGTGATTTAAAAACATGGCTAACCTTAAGGTCATGTTTGAAACGTTATCATTTTTTGCTATACAAGGCTATACAAGGTCCTCTGATAATCGGGGTAATTTTGTAGAACTGTTGAAATCTCGATAGTCAGATAATTTGCTTTTGAAGAAGATATTTTTGGAACGAAAAAAGTACTTTAATTATGTTCATCATGATGTACAAAATGAAATACTGTAAATTATGGCCGATCAAATATAAAAAGCATAATTGAATGTAATAATAATAATTGAAAAAACAAGAATTTCTCTGTAATGTTAGATGAAGCACCATACAGAAAATCATTAACAATTGACTCTCGTAATTATATATGTCACGGATCAATTAAAATTGAAGAAAGATGTCTTGCTTTTTACAAAACAGATTTTACATATGGCAAGCCATTGTAGGCCTAGATCCCTCTAGCTTTGTATCCCAACGCTATGACAAGGCAGCAAATATGTCAGGAATATAATTATTAAGGTGTGTAATGATACTGTTTTGGACCCCTCTCATATATTCAAGAAGTCATGGACGAACTGTATTTTTCTTTAAAGAACTGTATGTAAAGATTCCTTTTAATACCTCATCGAATCACGTGCTTTCAGAAGTAATTTCAATATATTGCGTTTTAAAACTTACTTTCTTTAAAAGACCAACTCCATTGTATTTGAAAATCATGTGAAATGCTGGCTCCCTCTACCCAATAGGAAGTTAGACTTCACAACATCAGGTTGCCAGGAGTTCTCCTATTAGTTTTAATACCGGTAACAAGGGTTCATGAAGCAAGATGTAGGTCATATATAAGCAGCTTGTGCGTATGAAACCATACAATACACAGTACTCAGAATACAGAACATTGTAATATCACAAAAAACAAAATTTTGAACATCACTAGCTCTGACTCTCAGCGTCAGTTTGGAAACTAACAAGGAACTGTATCAATGTCAATTTTATAACAGTGAAAGTGTAATCAAATCAATAAATTTGTATACACATCAAATTTTACTTATTTCAATCGAATTACATAAAATCAAATCGTCATAGTCGTGTGATAACAAGTGGGTAGTAAGGAATGCACGCGCGTCATCATCATACAACCCGGTTTAGTTATACTTACTGCTCACCGTAAGGCATACACTGGTCCACATTATTATAATCATCATCATCATCATACAACCCGGTTTAGTTATACTTACTGCTCACCGTAAGGCATACACGGGTCCACATTATTATAATCATCATCATCATCGATAAAATCCGGAATCACTATAATTGATGCCCAATTGCGGGGTGGATATCATTATAATTGGCGCCCAATCGCGGGGCAATGAAATCCCATATCATTTATAATTGGTGCCCAATCACAGGGCAACTATCACAAATAAAATATGATATCACTATAGGTATGGCAGTAAGATTAAAGAAAAAGAATCCACACGTTATGTATGCCCATTGTTATATGCATTCGCTAAATTTTGCTCTTGTGGTTGTATAAAAAATATTACTGTTGTTCGCATTTTCCAGAAATAGTACAGACTTTGGAAGGAATTGATGCGACTGATCCAAAGGTTTATGATGAGGCTCATAATTTTATGTTGTGTATAATCAAATTTTAATTTGTGTTTGGGCTCAATTTCGCTAAACAAGTGTTTGAAAAGACACATTTTAAGTCGCGTTAAAAAAAAAGACTTCTAGATGTAAACATTGTTTCCTGCTTCATTTATACATGGATCTGTCGACGCTGAAGAAGTCAAATAAGCTTGTTGTTATATACAGGATGGTGCGTGGGAATGGGCGATTTTGAATGATTCATTTCAAGGCCAGAGTTTAAGTTTACAGGACTGTGATGGCTTCATTATGTTCTCCAGTCAATACCGTTTAGTTACCATGTAGCAGTGGTCGAGTGTGCATCTAGCGTTTGCAGTAAAACCATTTTACAAAAACAATGATTGTTATGAAGGCTCACCACGAGAATTTCGGCATCACTTTCAACTTCGACGTCATTATCCGGTTCTGTAATCTCACGCTGTAAAGACATGGGTTTCAGACTTTAGTATTGAGAAAGAAGCATCCAGGGCCAAGAAATATTGTTTGAATGCCAGAAACTGTCGAAGCAGTCAGAGATTCGTTCCTGCGGAGTCCACAGCGTTCTCCACGTCAACATTCAGTGTCATTAGGTCTTTCTCACCGCACTTTGGCTAGAATATTGTTCTCAGATTTAAAGCTACATCCGTACTAGATTCAGGTAGTTCAGGAATTAAAAGCCTGTGATTTTAATAGGAGAGTTGTTTTTGCTGAACAATTTTTAGCAAAATATAAGGAAAATTAAAATTCCCTGGAAAATCTTTGAATGTCTGATGAAGCCCCATTTCATCTAAATGGTTATGTTAACAAACATAACTTTCGGTACTGGGCTGCGGGAAAACCTCGCCTTTTACACCAGCGACCTTTACACAGTGAAAAAGTGCCAGTGTGGTGTACGGTGTCATTGAAAGAAATAATTGGGCCGTATTTCTTTTGAGGATGACAATGACCGCGCTATGACTGTAACTTCAGAACGGTACATCAACATGGTTCAAACGTTTCTTAGCAATGAACTAAAGAACTATCCAGTGATTTGAGTCCACATGGTTTCAACGGGACGGAGCTACAACTCATACTGCAAGAATCTCAATCGTCGCTTTACGAGAAATTTTTGGAAACCACCTCATGACCATGAACGGCTATATCGTTTGGCCTGCGAGATCACCAGATCTTTCGGTGTGTGATCTCTTTCTATGGGGACTAGTGGTTGCTCATCGTCCTCAAAGCATTAATGAACTGAAGGAAAGTTTCATTAAGAGATTAAAGTGATCTCCATTGAGACCTTGCAGCGAGTTACGACGAACTTACTTTCACGAATGCAGGAATTCATAAGAACGGAAGGTGGCCATCTCAATGATGTTATCTTTAATAAATGACTTTTATGTAAAGTAAGTGATAAATGGCATAGTTGTAGCATTTAGATAGCCGTGTTTGTGGGGAAATTAAAACTATTTAAAGTTGCGTTACACAGTTATTAAAATCGCCTGTTCCCACGCACCACCCTGTATAAGAAGCTAATGCGGTTGAGAGTGACAGATTATCTGCAGAAATTGATGTGTTCTTCTGGAAAGAACGTTCAAAAACCAGCCGCAAACTAATTTCCATATTAATGTTAGAGCTTACATCTGGAAATTCACATATTCAAGGTGTATACCCGAAACTTTTGAGACTGTTGAGTTTTTTTTAACAATTCCTGTGTCTACAGCTTAAACAGAACTATTCTTTAGTGTTCTTAAAAGAGTTAAAAAGTATTTAAGAAACACAACAAAGCAAAAACATTTGGCACAGTTGGCGTTGCTTGCCAGTGATAAAACACTATTAAAACTAGATTAATGTTTAAAAGTGAATTAAGACCAAAACTAAGACGTGTCAAAAATGTTAAAAACAAAGAAGACCTTTTTAAGAAGCAACATATTGTGATATAGCTTTTCCATATGATAATGTAAATACATGTATAAATGTTTGCTTTTTTTAGAATATATTTTGTGCAGCCAAATGTGTTACCGATTTATTTCCCTTGCTATAATTTCCTGCCATGTAAACTATATTATAGATATATAACTCACATAAGAAATATATATTTAAGAGAGAGAGTATAAATGCGTGTCAATTATTAAATGTTTGCTAGAAAAAACTATAGGCAGGGTGCATGATGACTCGGGGAGGCTGTACCTCTTGCTGTCAGGTATTCCACAATCTCCCTCCTCCCCCCATGGTATCCTTTTGATCTTGTCCCCCACTACCCCGCCACCCACTATTGGCACCCAATCGCTGCTACTGGGTGAGACCTCAATACCGAAATGGGCGATCTCTATTCAGAGTTAGCATAGTGATATCCTGCATTGCATCATACATCATAAACTTAAAACACTGATTTGTGTTCAATTCTTCTTCCGAAAAAATCTTATAATTACGCCCATAGATAAGTCCATTTCCACACCACCTTTTACCCAACCGGTGTGAAAGGAGTTAGCTTCTGCTTGAGGAGGCCATCCACGAAGTACAAGGACTGAAGTTATTACAAATGACACACGTCAAACATTTGTGTTTACATTCTCACTAATAATAATAATAATAATAATAATAATAATAATAATACACACGTAACAGTGTGTACTGTGTACATTTTTACATTTTGAAAAAGCCAAAGACGTTTTTGCTGTCTAGTCACAATCATCTTCTTCATCGATTTTTTTTTTTCAAGATCAACTACTTCTACAATTGGTTTGGAGTAATTACTGCATCCTATTCTAGTGTAATTGGTGCAAAGATTGGTGCATATCAGCTCCGCCTTTTAGCATGAACATCAACGTTCACAACCCTTTAAACATGCGCACAACATCACCTTAAATAGTTCATCAGGAGCCGACGGCAGCAGCGTGTGTATAGGCAGTATCTTCCATCCCCAAACTTCTGGTGCCAACTTCCTCCCGTCCCTAAGGAAATGCATGTGAGCTGCGTCTGCTATGATGGGGGTTGAGAGTCCATTATCACTTATGTTTCCTTATTAGCCACAGCGTGATTAAAACATTTGTATCGATATTCATTGAGCGACTTTTCAGATTTGTTCGCCCAATACACACCGTGAACGAAAATCTCTCCTATTCGGCGGATTTCTTCTTGACTGGCATTTTCACCAATAAATACATTTACTACTGTACGAATGTTTTCACTTTTTTAAAGAAGAAAACTTCATCAAAGTGGCTTTTCTTTTATGACTGAAAGCTGATGAGAGGTCACGACCGCTAACTACGTGTGCGAAGAGTAAATTATTTTGAAGTCTTGATGTCTTGCCTCTGGTTTATTATCAGTCTACCGGTTTTTAGGTTATCCTGGTTTAAAAATAATAAGTCCTGGTTCTCAGGAATTTAGGAAATAATTAATACCAACAGATCTACATATTCACCAACAATTGCCGTCTGATTTGAATTGGCTGATATTATTGCTGTGTTGACAATGAGGGTGCTGGACTCATTAGCAGCTTGCAGAACACAGAAGTTGTTTTTTTATAGTTCCTGCGACTGCAAATATATGACTCTGGTCTTGTTCTTTCTATTCGTTAGAAAGATTTCCTGACTTTCGGTAAGAAGGGCTTCGCCATAATATAAAAAAAAACCTTATTCACCTTGTAAGACCATTGTTTGTTTCATGGTCACGGGACTGTGTGCCGATCATGCTGCTACCATGCTCTGAATGCAACCGACATGATACGACCGGCGCACAGTCCTGTAAGTGTGAAGACATCTTAAATCTGCCTACTCCGTGATCGGCTTGGCTCATAGCGAGTAAACAAAGGAGTGGATTATGTAGTATGTAGCATCAAAATCCTCGGCGTTGCAAAATTCTCTCAAATTCTAGATGGTAGATTTTTAGAAATAATACCTTTATCAAATATAATAATAATACTGAGTCAATATAAATATAACGTTCACACAGAAAAACTAAAAGAGGGAGGAGGTATTATATTTTGATGAAGATACAGGAAAGATGGATAGATAAAAGTACCTAACACAATATGTCTCTTACAATGAAAAGAACACAGTTCACACTTTATATTGCTGCCATTAAGAAATTAACACAAATATGAAAATATGGTTCTACATTTCAAGATGAATGAAATATTAAAATAAGAAATTTAGAATATAATTTACGTTAAATTGTTGATTTTAAATACAGATGGGGGTGAAAAACTACATAATTTCAGTAATTTATATTAATAAGTTTGTATAAATCAGATACTAAACACAATTTATTCGTTCGTAATTTTAAACCCATACACTTAATACTAAGAATAGTTTATATTTTTCTCCCTAATTAATAATATATTAGTAATAAAACAAGATTTTAATTAGTGTTTTTTATGAATTTTATTTTTTCAATTTTTTATTGTTTAAATTTCCCACGTTTCCGACGGAAGGGTTCGTTTCTAACTTATTTTACAGTTGTAATGGTGTTTGAGTGGTGTAGTAAGGTCGGGGATAGATAGGTAGACACTTTAGTGTTAGTTGAGGGGGGGTGGGCAAGAAATTCTTGAAAAATGACCTGCCCGTAACCCAATGCGGGTGCTCATAAAAGCTAAGTCCCATATTTCATTGTTGTCTTTTCCAAGAATTGAGTAATTCCAACTAATTTTGTTCATTAAAATAAACCTAGAGTAATCTGTGTTGTGACATTGATCATATTATCAAGGCCCTATCCCACATTTGTTTTTGCTGCAACCTTGCTCCTCTCCTCATTGGCTGTAGGCATAATAGAATTATTACTAATAGATGGTGCATTAAATCTAGAGACTACAGGACTATCACGTGCTTCAACCAGCAACACTTTGACCCTTAATTACGTCATGACCACAAAGAGCTTTAGCTCGAGTCCTGCTCAGGTGAAATAGCTACGCATGTGCTGTCTATCAGCAGAATTTTGCGCATGTGCTGGGGGTTCCAATTATTTCACAGCCAAAGATAAATGTTGGCTGCGTCATATGCATAGGGAGCATGAGAGGGCGTAAGTAGTCTAGAAGTAGTAAATCTATTATCTGCATTCACTTGTTACTTTGTTGCTATTTTTAACAAGGACGACGCTTTGGCAACATAGAGGCATTTCTGAGTACCAGCGTGTGTTATTTCGTGCAAGGTTCATACGGGTGATGATTAGGAGGTCAAGGTCATGCTATTCTATTGATGCGCTTAGGCCAAGGTTAGTAAGGGTGCAATAGGTGAGCGGCTATCTTACCTGACTCTGACCAAAGAGGGTGGTGATTGATCTCCAATCAGCTGTTATGAGGTGCGGTTAGTGATCTTTAATTGATGTAACACCTCCTCACCTCGGTCAAATGTGGAGCTTTTTTATTTATTTTTAAACCTTCATTAAATCTAAACTACATATTCCATAACTCCATAGTTTTATTGTTCTTAGCGTAGTTATAGCTAATAGGGTTATTAAAGACCTTAATATAGTTTAATATTGTACACCCCTTGCATCCTTGATTGCGTGATTTCATGTCAACCATTGCAAAAGTGTGATACTTTTTCCAATTAAATTAATCAAAATATTTTATTTTTAATTTCAAATTTGGTCACCACAATAATTATTAGTAGCCCCCGTTATTGTAATTTGTGGTGAAGCATAACATATATTTCATGTTAACTTAAGCAGAATTTATGAGTTTTAGAGCCGTTTCACACGAGGCAACTATCGCCAGGCAACAATTACCGGTAAACTTTTGCTCTGTGAAAGAAAAAGCCATACCAACTTAACCAGAACAAATGAAAAAATAGGTCAGTTAATATGGATTCGGAGGACGAGGTTCCTTTCTGGGCTCCTTAAATCTAGAACAGGCACACCACACAGTCCCAGGCCACCAATTCATCACTGTGAGAGGGGACGCCCACATTTTACCAATGATACATTTTTTGGCCATGCCGGGAATCAAACCTGGGACCCCTTGGGTCAGTGTCAGACGCGGTACTTACTGAGCTTTGGCGTTGAGTGATATAATTTTAACTACACATTAATTAATCATCAGAATGTTCTCTCATTGGAAAAGATGGCACTTTCAACCTTTAATATAAAACAATGTAATCTAGATGTTTAATAATAATATGTAGTAAAAAATATGTAAATATCCTTGAAAAGGGTCCAGAGCTATGGGTGAAAATACCTAATCACTTTACATTACTTATGATTAACTTAAATACATTTCTAGTGAAGTATGTAATAATTATAAATATTTATCAAAGTCTATACAGTCAAAAACAAACCTACAATAGATAAACAGACAACTTTCTATACCAAGAATAAAATTCAACAGGTGCTTGGAGGTTGGCACCACTTGGGATACTGGCCAGTGATTGTTGTCCTGACGGGAAACTATTCCACAAATTGCCAATAGTGGGTAACTTTTGAACGACTGTTGACAAGGCGGGAAACTCTGTTGCTTTGTGTGAAACATCCAATCTACAGAGTGATAGTTGACCGGCGATAGTTGACGGGCGATAATTGGCTCGTGTGAAACGGCCCTTAGTGGACATAGTAGAAAGTAGCTTGGTCTCACTTTCTCAAATAAGGGTACAATACATATTGTTTTTTCGTATTTACGATTCTTCCTTAAAACTATCAGTAAATAACAGGACAAATTGTACAAGATCTCCCTGAACCAAGTTGTAGTTTTTTAAGTGAGAAATAAAGTGACCTTGGTCGATTTCTTTCTAAGAAGTGAAATTGTCCAAGGGGACGCAGTGAAGATCGCCAGAAGTCCTCGCAGCAGCCATTGGAATAATACTTGCGATCACACCATACGTGTGGACATGTCTTAGACGCTCCCGATCATACCATCATACAAATCGGGGGTGTCTTACACACTCGCGCACCCACTCCAACTCAACTTACATTATTTATTATCATGATTTTATAACCAGAATCAAAGTGTAGAATAAATTAATCCTAAATATTAATTTGTGATCTTTAATTTATGTTTCTTACATTTAAATTATACCCAGTATTATCGTTGGTAGGAAACGTGAAACCACTTGGCACCCGAAAATAGAATGTTTAAATTAATAATTAGATCTAGCACTGAGATGTAACAGATGCCCGTGAATCCAGGGCGATCAGGCAGTATACTACCCTGGTCAGTATCCGAACCAAGGACGCTGGGACGGAAACGACCGCGTGCCGTTAGAGTTAATGTACTAAGATCTTCAAATAGCTGCACATTTACACTTTTATCTTAACGCCGTCTTAACATTGGCTAATATCATTTTTATTTTATAGTTTGTGAAAAAATATTTACTAAGTGCTACTAGGTAAACAAAATCTGCAGTCCGATTAGTTTGTATGACCCGCTTCGGTGGCCGCATGGCTTAAGACGCTATCCTACGTGAGCGAATGAAAACGAGCGGCGCGAATTGACGCGATGGTCCTGCGTGGGCGAATACAAGAAGAAAGCTTCAGAACAGTTAGATACCGACCAGTTTGCATTATACTCTTTTGCGAAAATGTCCTTATGCTTACTGATACGAAATATATCCTAATTTAAACTTGATCGGTGTAGGATCAATCGTTTTAGCATGCAGAAAGACGTTACGTAAAATACTATCGTCCTTAACGTATATCGGTCTCTTCTTGATATTCTAGTCTACTGTTAGATTATATTTGTAGAGTAAAGAATCGATCATATTAATCCATCGATACGATCCTTTAGATGGAAATCTTGTCCACATAATGTTTTTGAGCTTTCGAATAAATTGTTCGACTACACTTATCTTGACATTGCTTTATGTCGAATAATAATTATTGATCCTCTTTCTTGCCATGAGATCTTTAAAATCTATTCTATTATCTGTCTACTGATAACGTTCGGCGGGAGGGGAAGGTTAGAAAATTAATACAAAAAACAAAATGAAATTTCAAACTTTAAAAAGAAAAATACAACACAGATAAATTATACCTTTTTTTTAAATCTTTTTACGCACAGGAACCTCTTAAGCCGGGTCCACATGTGCGTTATTCGTTCACGTTTAATTAATGTTCGATATGACTCACGCAAGTGTGGACAAAATATTCGTTTTCATGTACTAATATTTGTCGTGCATAGCGAGTAACGAACATTGTTCCTCATAGAGAAGGTAGACTACCACACATCAAAGAAGACTAATAATCGCCTGAGAGCAGTTCATCCACGAATATAGAATATATAGTGTGTGTGGACAGCAGGAGCGGTGGAACTTGCTGTGGTTCTTTACTGAACACAGTAGAAAATAAGATAGGTTGCAACTTTGTAGGCAGTAATGGGGATGGCAAGGTTAATAACCTGCTAGCCCGTATTAAGAAGCAGTGTGAGAGTCGCCGCCAACAACAATAGCGTCCTAAAAGCTAGTAAGGGGGGTGGTCTCCTTCCCTTGTTTTGGACCGCGCTAACGGTCCGGGGAACAGTTGGGTTGGTCCATGTTTGAATCTTGGGAACCAATGGGAGTGTTTTTGTGAGATGTTTGAAAAATTATCAGTTGAGTCGAGTGGGAGATTTTTTAGTCTTGTCTCGCCGGGCTTAGGCCAAGGACGCTCCCGGATCAACTCTGGGGTATCATATTTTGTAGTCATTTAACGATACCTTGCGTTAGCCGCTCGGTTAGTCACCGCGGATCTAATTATTATAATAACAATAATCAGTAGTTATAGTACATCGCGGGCAAAGCCGTTGATATTTTAAATCTGTTTACGGCCACTCTCACGCTAACCACGACGCGTAACGGGTATCATAAGGAACAATAGAAGCCAACTGAGTAATCAATAAAAAAACTTAAATACCTAATGTTTTATTATTGTAATATTTTTAATCAACAACGCAGCCACTATACGATCACAACAACAAAAATAGATTGAAAAAATAAACATTCATCCCGTGTTGACCTCATTTTATTTGCGACGCCATTACGATGAGGTGCAGGCTGGCCACGAAGGTGTGTTAGCTGAGGTCCGTTTATGCGCGTAGCAAACTGTGGGGGACTCTGCCCCCCTAGAAATGATTTACCCCTCCCTGGAATAAATTACCCCCTAGATGTATTTCAAATCCTCTGATATTATCGAATATGAAGCTGAAAGATGACCTTAAATCAAACTCCAAATGACTTCTAGATGCATTCTATTGTCAAAAATTTGGCGGAGAAGGACGCTTCAAATAAATACTAGATTAGAGTTATCGAACAGGCAGAAAAAGTCAGGGGAGGAAAACTCTAAATAGCTTCCAAGGTCATCCAAATTTCAAAAATATCTAGGGGAGTACAGCTCCAAATAGCTTCTAGATGCATGTCATTTTGAAGAATTTTCAGGCAAGGACCACCCCAAATAGCCTAGTTTCTGAAATAATTCAATTTTCAAAATTTTGTCACTGGAAGAACACTTCAAAGATTATCTTCTAGAGGTATCTAATCATCGTAAATCATGCAGGTGAGGATCACTCTAAATAGCTTCGAAGGGCATCCAAATTTTTAAAAAAATTAGGTGAGGAACACTTTTAAATGGCTTATAATTTATTAAAGAATCAATTTTTTTAATCAAGGCAAAGACTATTCATAGCTTTTAGATTAAACCATTTTTCAAAAAATTGTTTAGAAGGAGAGCCACTCCAAATAGTTTATAAAAACTATCTGATTTTTAAAAATTGGAGAGAGTGATTACGGTTTAAAACATGCATAAGATCAAATATGAGTGATAAATTATTAAATAGCTTTAAACAGAAATCTAACATTGTAAGTAACTGTGTTATTTATAACTATGACCCCACTATGAAAATGATCTGGATCTAACCCTGGCTGCAATGACTTTTTGAATACATTTAGGCATTGACTCCGCCAGCCTAGAACAATTTTTTTCAGTGGCTCGTCATGAAATCACACCGTTGTTACATTAGTTATTAAACGTTCCTTTATCGAAGAGTCCAGTTTGCTAAGTCGTTTCTTGAGAATACTCCACAAATTCTCAATAAGGCTTGGTTCGGAGAGTCTCCAGACCAATCAAGGACAGAGATGTTGTTTTCCTGCATGCATTTCTTGACTGATTTTGAGTTGTGACATGAGGCTAAATCATGCCATCACTTTTAGCAAAAGTCTTCATGAATGGCATAGTTCTTCTTTTTAGAATTTCGATATATTTTGATGAATTCATCATCACTTCAACTGGAACTAGACTCCCAGATCCACTTGGTGTGAAAAAAAAACCAAAACATATTTTTGGGAGAGTGCTTAACACTTTGTTGAAAATGTCCATCTCTGATTGGTTCATCGTTGCTTCATTTAACAACGGTCAGCTTGTATCCTTAGACAAACAAATGTGATTCATTGGCGAAAACTACTTTTCTCCAGTCCTCGCAGCTCCAAGATTTGTATTTTTTGGCCCATGCCAAACGTTTCTTCCTCATAGCAGATTCCAATAACTGTATTTTTATCGGCTTTATAGCCTTCCACCCAGCTTCAAGAAGCCTGCTTTTTACTGTTGATGAATCAATGTCAATACCAGTAGTTAATAAATCTTTGAAGGTACTTACGTGTCTTGTGTGGGTGAATGTTACTATTTATAATATTTTCAATTCTTCGAGTTGTTTTTCGTTTTCTTCTACATTTTCCTTTTCTCTCTAGAGACAACGATCCCAAATCTTTATGTAAATTGATGATTCTGGAAACACTAGATTGTCCTAAACCAACAGCAGGATCAATATCTCTCCAAATCTTAAAGGCGTGCTCTTTAAGAGCAACAATATTTGCCCTGTTTTGGGGGAAATGTCCATTTTCACGAACACAATCAAAGACTTGACTAAATAAAGAGCAGAAAACACCATACGCTTGTCACTAATTCCATCACTCAATTGTAAGTAAAAATTGTTTCACTTGTATAAAAACAGTCAAAACCTGTGTTTATGTTGTTCAAGGTCAGCCTCCAAAAATATACCACTGGATTTAAACTACCAAACCTTGGTAATATGACAATTTAATGAAAATCTAAACTTGTCACAGTTAATTTGCACCCTACTGTATCCCTCCAACATGAAAGCTATGGACTCACCCTCTTACACCTCGAAAGGTACTCCCCTAATAGGTTTGAGATTCAATATACAGCTAGTGTTTTCAAATGTACAACCATTGTGGAAACTATCCCGGCTTTCTTGAAATTACAGCAAGGTTCCATAGTTAAAGCTATTTAGAAATGTCTCGTATTCTTCCTGATACGGTTTGAATATAAGTAAATGTAGACGAAACCATGATAAGACATCTGGTCTACATAGGCTTTATATGCTGCATCTGAAAGAAATACGGGTAAAGCAATATTTCGCTAGATTAAACCTTCTTCATCGTAATACCGATCGTCCCCCGTCACTTTTACCATCATGATACCTCTCATCACCATATTGTATAGGTCAGCGTAAACTCTCTGTTGTATGGTGAAAGACTCCTCCAACTTGAGATACTTAGGACTTAGAGAATATATCGCTGTTTTTGTCTTATTGAGACGGTCTTTCTATTGTTGGGATAGTTTTCATATTTCTTCCATCACTTTCTTCCTGCTCCTTTAAAATTTGGTAAGCATAGATCGATCCTTCTCCAAATTTTCGATCAATGAGTCTATCTGTCCTTTGATAATATCTCTGGTAGTATTGAGAGCGTGTATCTATTCATTATTATGTTTATGATCCATCCTATAGGCGTATTGTTACAAGCATCAGTCTTTTGATGCGATTGGAACTTCGTTTTTTATGATCCTCCTCAATCCTCCATTTTTATATTCGCTTGGGCTTAGAGCTAGATTTTCTCCCCCTCCCCACTATCGGATTTATACTTGTAGAGATTATGTCCGAATTTCTATATGGACGACTTAATGTCTCACCATAAACTGAATCTACGTACATATTAATCGGTTAAGATAAATGTATCAAACCCGCAGCGTTAACATCCCCTATTGATTTCGTGATATTTCCTCAAGGCTAGAAAATCTTACATGTGTTTTCAACATAGCAAACACATTTCCTTAAACTTTTGAAAGATAATATTCGTAGACACGTTTCAAGTTTGTATCTTCTATCTTGAAAAGAGTTAGCATATTACCAATATGTCTCAGCATCTGCTTGGGAATTCAAGAGTAGGTCTGGCATAGATATAAAAAGTCTATAGTCCTATGTCCACCCATAGAGAAATAGGCCTGTATGTTATACTGTTTATCGCAAGCGAGATCATCGAAACTGAATACAAGTGAAGCTTGGACTCGGATGGTGGAGTGATCTCATCGTCAGAAAAAGGAAAACAGCCCATCCCCTCGAAGAGTTTGAGGACTTGAGATAAACGTTGATACTTGGGCTGGTACAAAAATTTAAAGTAAACATACACGAACCGTAATCCGTTCTGTTACTCAATCAAACTTGTCATAGCATATGTATTCCCGAAATTTGGAGGCCTGCGAATGATACAATTTATCGTGCCTCTGAGGTAAGGCCTTACCGTTATCATGATCGTTATCATGCACGGGTAACGAATCTGTCTGTTTCACAAGCCACCTGTCAACTATGATGGCCATATACATAAACGTCAATCAGTACGTGTCATGAAGCGAAGAAAGGGAGGTGGACTGCTGAACAAGATTATCAATAAATTACCTTTTGAGGCGCATATACCTAGATACCAATATTGTGGACCAGTTAACAAAACGTTTAAAACGAGGGGATCCCTGCATATCGAGTTGGACCGAGCTTGTATACAGCACGTTATCACCTAATCCAAAGTAAAAGATCTGACTGATCATCATACCGTAGATTTAGAACTTACAGAGAAAGCTTGGAAAAGAATTATCGCGCCAGATTCAATGTTGTGTAATAAATCTGCCGCTTGAGCTGTAGCGAATGCGATGAAGGCTGAAGTTATGATGGGTTGTCTAACAAAATAACGTAATTGTCATCAAAGTGCGAATAAACGCCATACCATTCGTCTTACGAGGAAGAATAAATAAGAAGTTTCCTGCCTATATTACCTCTGATTGGTGCATTAGGAGCATTTGCAGGAGGTTCTGCAGGAATTACGAGAGTCTTGCAGAGTGTCAGGGCAAACACGAAACAATTGAGCGAGACTCGGAGACATAATCGTACACTTGAGGCTATCACGATTGGAAAAGATATGTATCTTTGTCCGTACTCTAAAAACTTATTGAAGTGTTACATAAACAAGCCCTTACCGAAACAGATCTCTACAAGTACGCTAAAGGGCTAATTCTATATTTTAGAAGTTCGGGAGATACATCTTACTTACTGGATCAATGTGTAAGAATAGTTGTGCTATTATCAATCTCGATAGAGATCGCGGTAAAGATATGCATTGGGTGCCGTGAATACGTGAAAATACTTTGACAGTTTCGACGATCTAGGACCACCGCTCGAGCTCTTACAATATCTCGGAGGAATACCAATCATTTATAATCATAAATGGTATCAAGATTACGATACTGTATTATGTGGAAATCTTTGTCTAACTTCTCTTAAATACTCGTGCTAGCGACTCATTCTAATAAACAAACATGTGTATGAAACTTACGCTGTCAGGTTAAGACAGAAAGTTACTTTCCGCATATTCTGCTGGGAGAAGAGAATCGTCGTGAAGAATGGTTTAATGGTCTGATTAATCTGTCAACGTTAAATTCCATACCTAGCATTGATGGGCGTGATAAAATATTATATCCCAGTGGAAAAAAATTTATCATTCCTTCAGGTACTTGTGGGCTGGAAGATTTAGATCGATAGTTGAGACGTGACGTCTTGAACGATGTGCATTAACACCAGCTTATAAACTCTATTTACGATGCGTGTGTTACTCGCTACTAAAATAATAGATGATGCTGTCGATATACTAAACATCGGAGACCCTCCCGCCTTCGATGCTGCATTGACTAGTTTCCAGTATCCTTCCTATGCTTCTTACATTCCAAGTTCGTTAGCTAACAGAAACGAACATAGGATATCTATCCGGCAAGAAGGTTTTTGCACTCTACCACGTCGTTTGCTTCTGCATATCAAAGAAAGACTATTACTAGATAATAGAGCGGTTATGAGTACTTCTAGAATCGTCACTAACGGGATACTTTATATCTCCAAGAAAACACATATAAGATTACTGAGGTGGTGATCGAACGATCGATTTTTCAACTCAGCTCAGGAACCAAAAGGGGAAGAGATGTACTTAGAAAACGCACGATGGAATCATGGAGTACGCTTACATACTGCTACAGGTATCTTGGACGTACGTATACCTTTACGTTTCGTATTGGAATTTTTTGGAGACTATTCTCGTATTATAATAGTTGCTAAACAAGAACGTGTGCTCGTTCAGTCGACAAAAGACAACAATGCATTACAAAGAGTCTACCTTGAGACACCTCATAATATGTATCTGAGTAAAATCTCCTGGTTAATACCTCATATTAAAACAAACGATGTGAATCGAATAAATCTGCTCAATCTCATCAATAACGGACGACATATAGATCTACCTTACCATACATGGGAACTGGACGAGCAGCCGACGTTTGAACGGCTCGCGGCCCTCAGTCGCGCGCGTCCTGCGTTATATTGGTGTCAGAAGTGGGATATTGGTGATGTGTTGTTTGATTTATAAGATCAGGGAAAATGGCCGTGGGTATTCAGGCTTTTACAGCTCTTATCCAAGCCTTGTCAAAACAAACCGCGTCATGGACAAAAAATATGGTGGAACAAACTGCGTCACTGAACAACTAGATGGCAGAACAGACGACATCGTTGAACAGCACGAAAGAATAATTGAAATTAGCCATATCATCACTAGGCAGCCAAGTGAGGGCAGAGCGTTCCCAAGAGAGTCGGAGTACCTTCTTCAAGCATGAGACAGAATCTGACGCTGTGAACGATGCTGGTGACGACGCTATTAGTGACAACGACGCTATTAATGATGACGCTACTGTTGTTGACGACGCTGTTGGTGATGACGCTACTTTTGGTGACGACGCTACTGTTGGTAACAAACGACACTGTTGGTGACAAAGCTGTTCTTGGCAATATTATTGGTGACGACGCTGGAATTAACAACGCCGTTGATGATGACACTGTCGACGACGACGCCATTGTTTGTGAAGAGGCTGTTGGTGACGACGCTTTTGATGACAACAATGTTGGTGATGATGATTCTTATGACTATGCTTCCGAAGACGACGACGTAAGTGATGTAGATGATTCAGTGAACATCAACATGACGAATGCTATGGCTAATGTTCTCGAGTGGATTGTTAAAGCATCGACAAGTGTGGACTTTGGTTGTCACTTCTTCTTGACCAATGTATGAGTGACTTGATCTTGGCCAAAGACAGGGGAGCCACAGAGTGCAGCAAAGTGAAGTTACTTCAGCTGAAAGGGCAACTAGTAACAACAATCAAATAACGCCTTTTTTTGTAGTAGGATGTCCTGAACCACCTCTAGGATCAAGTAAAAACTTGTTGCAAGAAAATTAAGTGACTTACTTCGTTTTTAAGTTGACGAACTGATACATTTATGGACATCGAGAAGAATAATGACCGGACAAAATGTGGCAAGACACACCTAATGTTGACTTTGAATCTAGCATGGAATTAGATTTAGCTGTGTTTTGTGCTAGTACCTGATGATTGCGTGAGTGCAAGAAGAACTAAGGAGTGTAACAGAACATGAAGTAACGGATTTTGGGAGAAACATTGGTTAACGACGAGAGCTGCAGTGGGGGCTACCAAAGATACACACTGGTCACGTCTTCTTAATGGTGCTGCAGTAGACTACTAAGGTTTATCAGACACTCGAATAGTTGTGACTTAAATCTTCTGATCGCAGAGCAGTGAGATCGCCAAGAGTTCGCCACTCTCAGTCACATTCTTCAAGTTTCCCAAGATTGTGACCAACTTGGAGATCAATTATATCTGTTCGGTACGAACTGGCTTAAGGAGGGGGTAGTGTAACAAGATTTAGTGTCCAACAGTGGGACCGGTGCACTTCTCTACCCTAAAGGAGGGGACACATTGGCGTCACGTCACGTGAGGTCACATGAGCTCACGTAAGCAATCAAAGTGTGAGTAGATTTATTTCTGTTGATAAGAGGGGTGTGCATTCACACTGGCGTCACTACATACACATCACGTGAGGTCATGTCTCCTCATGTCTCGTCACGCCCTCACGCGCTCTCACAATATCTGCTGCAGCACATATTTCGTGAGCCGTGAGTCCGTTGAAGTGTCGTCAGTGGACAAGTCATTTAGTTTTCTTGGTTGTTAGACTGTGTTAATTATGGAGGAAATGCTTATTGAAAAAGTGCGTAGCTGAGCTCCTTTATAAGATCATGTAAGAACTGAAATTCTTCCTTTGTCACTCTAAAATACATTTCATATCGACTTGAGTGTTCTTTAAGTTCCTTAACCAAATGATAAAGCTCGCCCTTCTCCTTCCTTTTCAAATTTACTTGATGCACCCACACCCTTTTCCTACGAGCCACTGTATTAGCCACTAATACTGGACAAGCATTTTCCAACTCTTCTTCAAACTCAGATGAACTGCTTGATCAACTTTTCTCCATGGTTAGTCCAAGAATGAAGAACTTTAGATAAGAAACGTATTACTGAAAACGAAACGAGAGCGCATGTTGAGTGACATGACGTGACTATAGTGTGAGCATGTACAGCACGTCACGTCATATCTCTACTGTATGAGGTCACATGAGCTCACGTGACGTGACGGCAGTGTGTTCCCAGCTTAACTGTGCTCCTTGTTCTATCTCCCTCCTTGTTTAGCAGGTATGCAGCGGCAGTCTCGCTTGGCTGGGGGATTAGAGGGGACAAGGGAGAGGAAAAGGCACAAGTCTGGATGAGTTAATTTTATTCTATAAATGGAGGATTCCAGACTCTTAGCTGTGAATGGACCGGCGTGTCCAGGAGTGGTCTAGCGTGCCCGAGAGTGGATGGTGTGACCAGCGAGCGGGTCGGCGTCATTGCAGTGTGTCGTTTGCGGGGACCAGCGGCGAGTTAAGTGTACGAGTGATGTAGACATTGATTGCTATAGTTGTGAACTGTGTTAATAGTCAACTAAGGGCAGCTAACCTTGGTAGTCTTGGGGTAAAGTGCTCGCTTCAAGACCCGATGTTGGTGGGGTCAAACCCAACCTAGGACAACGGATTTTTCTTGAACAATAAAAATCTGTAGCACAACTTCTTTTGCAAGGGAAGTAAATTCGTCGGTCCCACGTCAATTGTGGCGTGTTAAAGAACTCTGGAAGGTATGTGAAAATAACTCTCGCAACAAAATTGGTAGGTCCATTCGCTCTCGCTCATAGAAATTCTATTTACTGATATAATCAGTCGGTTCAAAAAGTGCACTTTAAATGCCTCAAATAAATAAATTAAAATCGAGGATCAATTAATGTCATAAAGATCCTGTCATATCCAACATTGCAAGATGGGTCCTAGGCGGGTTGCATGTCAGGAATAAAATATACAACTCAGTGGGAAGCCAGATTCTCCTAGAGCGGCGTGTTTAGTCCCATATAGACAATCGAACAAAGATGGCTTAGTACATTATTATTATTATTAAATACCCTTAATTTTATTTGATAGTTTTAAGTTGTTGCAATTTCTTGACATGTGTTAAGAAGTTTGATTTTTTACTCTTACTTTGCTCTTGCATGGCAAGAAATAAATAAACAAGAAATAGAAGTTTAAAAATATCAAAATATAAGAAGTAATAAACGTTTGTGAAAAGATTAAAAGTATAAAGAAAAATAACAACACTAAAGTGTAACAATTGTATGTTTTAACCGAGTCCTACATCCCGTACGTACTATTTGCAAATCATTACACTAAAGGTATAGGAATGAGGTTGGTATAATTTATAGTAAATATGTACACATTTGTATGAAGTAATAACAATGTTAAATCATTTAAAAAACCACAAAGTAAATTATCTATTTATTAGTGTTGTATTTAAACATAAAAATAAATGATAGTAAAATATTGTCTCACTCTGGTGTTTTTTATCCAAAGTATTTTGTACTTGTGCGTATAACCCGAACGGGTAGTAAGACGCGGTGCTAATAATAATGTTGTACTTCATATAAACGCACATCTCCAATTCTGATCATATATCCGTAGCTCTTTGAGATATGAAAAAAACCTATCATTAAAAAGTTGTAGCGCTATTAAAAATAAAAAACGTTTATTTGAAATATATTTTTGTAAAACCAACTGTGTCTGAGCTATTGGTAAATTTATTTTTTTAATTTTCAAATGTTTCTTCAACAATGTCTCCATTTTTAGGTAAAGAAGCAAGAAAGTATGTGTGGTGCACTGTACCATTTATTTTGTTGTAATGTATATTGAGAACACAACAGGAAGGGCAGACTAGAGAATACTAACTTTTATTATGGAAGAATATTTAATCAAAGGGTGACTAAAAAATTAATTTAAGGAGAATAAATGAGGAGGGCAACTTAGATAAAAATGCATGCATTAGTGTGGGGAGAGGATGGGAAACCCATTGTTGAAATATTACCTATTTTAAAACGACCCTGCATCATTGGACTGATATTTGACAAAGTTAAATATTTATAGCTCACATTAACAATCTTGCAAATAAAAATATAATATATTATTAAATACCTGTACCTTAATATTTATTTCTTTGATTTCTTAAACCAATATCACTATAGTTTATAAAAACACCAAATTTTTTGAATGAACACGTGTTAATTATTTTAATTTAATAAGTCAACATTAAATTTTGTGTTGTTTTAAAATTGTACTTACTTTAATGTTTACATTTTAATTGTATATTGTTAATAAGAAATGTAAGAATCTCTACCAAAAGATAATTTAACTTATTTAAAGCAATTTTTTCTAACAAAACAGCCACTCTAATGTGGATAAATTACAAATTAAATAAAATTAGATAAGAAAAGTAGTATCGGCAAAAAAGTATTTTTTTTAATGGTAGGAAATGTTTTGCTGCAAACAGTGGCATTTTCAAGATTTGATCAAATATCAATGGTGCTGGGAGATTTATGGTACTTATTACACAATATAATTTAGATTAAGGTTGTGACTATTAATTCTGATTTTCTTTTATTAAAATGACTTTATTTAAAAATTAGGTTGTTCTCTAAATTAACAAGAGTTTTATAACAAGCTTTTTTACAAGACTTAATAATTTTGTATAAACGACCACATTTATTGGAGTTTTATTAATGAACGCCTTAAGATCTCCACACACAAAGAATTTGACGATCAAATTTAACCTATGTTATCTAATGTACATGTTCAGACCTGCAGCGGACAGGTGGGCGACATTGTACCCAGTGCAACATTCTACACGCAGTGGCGGTCAGATGCTGTAGGTCGAGTTTGACCGCTACCCACATCACCTGTGTCCGTATTTAGAATTCACAACTAGTCTAACTGGAAAAACTTATTGAAATGGTGAAGCTCCATGGTGTTATATTTGATGTCACGTGCTGACTACAAAAATTTCAGGAATCAAGATCGAATCTGGGATTAAATAGGCAGAGCGCTACAGATCTTTAGTTGTTTTTATTTTTTTTTCTAAATTTGTTAGTAACATTACACAACCACAATAAATAACAATTTTACTGTCCTTACTACATGAAATTTTCAAATAAGCTCATGCTTAGAATTTTAAAAAACTTTGTTCAAATAAAGACAGTAGCCTATATTGGGTGTTTCAGCCTAATCCATAAGATGCAGACATAGATCTATTTATTTTAATGCCTTTCCTACAGTTAACAAGTACATATTCAAACAAATCCATTGCAAATATTCAAACAAATCCATTGCAGTTTGCTATGTTGTATTCACCAAATTACCTTGAAATGTGCGTTAAGTTTTTATGCAGTTCTATAAAAAGACATGTGATGTCTGTAGGCTATGAGCTGTGAACTGATTGCTTCCGTGTGTGCAATTGTGATTGCCACTGCGTCCGCTATCGCTATTGCCACCACGCTGGTGTGGTGAGATCTTAAAGTCATCATTAATAAGTTAGTTACTGTATTCTCACCAAGTCTAACCATAAATAACTGAAACAAAGCCTTCTATAATGTAATATTAAAATTAACAGCTTGTTGTTATACTAAAAGTGAATATTTACAAAGGAAAGTTATATTTAAAACACAATTCAGAAGTTAACCAAATATATTGAGTAAATACTAGTATATTATGAAAATAATGAACAAGGTTCAGAATTTGTCTAGTAGTAATTAAGAGTATGACGTATACTCTGATTCTGGTAGAAAGAATAGTAATTGGTCGTTACTTAAGTTACTAAAACAATTTTAATATATTCATACATCAAGTCATGTTATTTGTGACTGTCACTTTTGATAGATATTATCAATACTTATAAGATAGCACACAAAATATAGTAAACACAAATAATATAATAAAATATTATCAAATGTTGACCCCGAAACAATATTTTTGAATTTCCTAAAATGTTCTTCTAACCAAAATCAAGCTGTAAGATGTTTGTTCAAATTGGATATTTTCAATAAGTAGTTGTATTTAAAAAAAAATAAGCTATCCATATTCATTACATTTTAATAGTTGTTATGGCAAAATAATCATACAATCCTTGTAAACAGTTATAGAAAGCAGTATTAGAAAGCAGAGTAGTTCAGGGTCATTCAGTAAAGATGTTTTGAGAGTTTAATGCCTTTCCAAAAGTATTATTAATAATGTATTTTTTAATTCATCCTCAATGCTTAAGATAGTAACTTAAGAGTCATTTAAAATTCATAGTAACTAAATGTCCAAGATGTTTAAAAAAAACTTTAAATTGCTTTAATAAGGTTTAAATGTTTAAAAATATTCTACTCGCATCTGTGGTCACGCAGACTAATTGTCAAGCTCATATTTGTAAAAGTTATTAATACATACCCGGTTCAATGGTCAGAGTGGTCTAAAGCGTCACTCTCACAATGACTGGACTGCTGAAGACAGGAAGATTGGGGTTTGATTCCTGAGCAGGTGTACTGAGGAGTGGATTAACCTACATGTTTTCCTGCTCTTTCTCTACACTAATGTGGGTACCCTTTCTCTAAATGCAACCTTCCTCATCCCTCACACTATTTTTAATTAGTACAAATGCATAAAGTCAAACAGGTACAAAATGTGGTGACAAAAATTAAATTAAAAACATATTTACATGAACAAACTTAACCAAACTACTGTGTGATAGTTTATTTGTCCATTGCATATTTTTGAAGGTATTTAAAATACATGAATAGTTCCATCTCTTTACTGTTATTAAGATTATATTAAATCTAACAACCAACACATGGGAAGCTATTTTCTTAGGAAAATACCACCCAGCCAAGGTTCAAATGCCACCTCCATGTCGCCGGCAAACTAGAATAGATAAGCCTGACATTTAGTTTATGTGTCCACCAATGTGAGTTATCACACACCTGTTTTAGTGAGATTTACAAGACTGGCTCTGGATTCATATTCCACAATGTATTTGTTATTGTATGCTTCACGTCTTACTACCTACATCCAACCTATCCGCATATTTATAATAATGGGATAGGAATGAGGAAGGTAGAACTTTAGAGGAAGTGTACATTTATGTGGGAAAAACTTAGGAAAACCATCTTGGGACACCCGGCCAAGATTATAACAACAACCTCTCCATCACTGACCGCTTGCATTGCTATCCAAACTTATTTGATGTGTCTATTAATATTTTCTTCCTAAAGTCCAAAATTTTAGACTTAGATGGTAAAACGTTATATGTTCAATTGCAATTGCAAATGGTCTCCAACAATATTTGTGACTTTAGAACTATAGACTATAAAAAGTATGATTTTGGTAGGAAGAACAATAGAAGTTAGTTACTAAAGTTACTAAAACAATGTTAATATATTCATACATAAAGTCATGTCGTCTGCAGAAGTTACTTTTGATAGATATTATCAATACCTATCAAATAACACAAATAATATAAAAATATGTTATCAAAGTAAAGAAATATGTTTTGATTTTCTCTACTGTTCTTCCAACCAAAATCAGGGTATATGTATCCAGAGGGTACAATAGGAGACCAACATGAGTTCTGTATGATCAAATAATTTTAAAAAGGAACATGATAATTATTATTATTATTATTATTAGCACCGCGTCTTACTACCCGTTCGGGTTATACGCACTTACGCTAATATGCAATGGTAGGGTGATTGTGAGATGAAATGGAGGACCTACAGTTTAACGTGGAATCCGAACCACGGTAGAGGCCTGGCATTCCACACATTCACAAGTTGTGATTAATACACGCCTTGTCAGAGGTGAAGGAAGGGTTTGGCAATCAGATAAATCTGTGCCAGGACCTAGGATTGAACCCCGGACCCTCAGCACAGAAGTCTGACACCTTACCCCTAGACCACCAGGTCACCATGATGATAATTATTGTTTTCCAAACTTTACTTATGCTCATCCCCTTTCAATGCTGACCGTTCCCTTTCCTTATTTGGTGATACGTTCAAACTGATGTTCAGCTCAGAGTATGGAGTCATGTAACTCATAGCTCTCAACCACCCAGACACACATCATACTCAATGTGAATGTTCAGCTCAGAGTATGGAGTCATGTAACTGATAGCTCTCAACCACCCAGGCACACATCATACTCAATGTGAATGTTCAGCTCAGAGTATGGAGTCATGTAACTGATAGCTCTCAACCACCCAGACACACATCATACTCAATGTGAATGTTCTGCTCAGAGTATGGAGTCATGTAACTCATAGCTCTCAACCACCCAGACACACATCATACTCAATGTGAATGTTCAGCTCAGAGTATGGAGTCATGTAACTGATAGCTCTCAACCACCCAGACACACATCATACTCAATGTGAATGTTCAGCTCAGAGTATGGAGTCATGTAACTGATAGCTCTCAACCACCCAGACACACATCATACTCAATGTGAATGTTCAGCTCAGAGTATGGAGTCATGTAACTGATAGCTCTCAACCACCCAGACACACATCATACTCAATGTGAATGTTCAGCTCAGAGTATGGAGTCATGTAACTGATAGCTCTCAACCACCCAGACACACATCATACTCAATGTGAATGTTCAGCTCAGAGTATGGAGTCATGTAACTCATTGCTATCAGCCAGCCTGGCACACATCATACTCAATGTGAATGTTCTGCTCAGAGTATGGAGTCATGTAACTGATAGCTCTCAACCACCCAGGCACACATCATACTCAATGTGAATGTTCTGCTCAGAGTATGGAGTCATGTAACTGATAGCTCTCAACCAGCCTGGCACACATCATACTCAATGTGAATGTTCTGCTCAGAGTATGGAGTCATGTAACTGATAGCTCTCAACCACCCAGGCACACATCATACTCAATGTGAATGTTCTGCTCAGATCTCAAAGGACTTTTTTAACATCGAATCCCTCTTGAAGTAGATTTTAAAATGGTTTATTCAAAACTAAGAATGGGTCAAATGCACTATTTTACAAATCTAAATCTTCATTTTATCTTTAGTCTCAAAACTTGAATTTGAATTCCAGTTTTGGAAAGAATTATGAACATAAGAGGAAATAGGAGTATAGCAAAATCAAGTAAAATAAAATAGAAATAGTTTTTGATTAAATACCTTCATTATAAGATTCATAAATTAAGTTAGGCCTGAGTGTTAAATTAATGGTCGAATTAATTAATTATAGAGTAGTCGAAAAATAACCTTCAAGTGTTTAGGAAGAATACAAAATATATACAATTATTAGAAATAATATTTGGAGGAGAGGGTGAATTCCCCAAGAACCTCATTTCGATAAGAAACTATAGCCTTGCCATATGTTGTTTGTGAGGTGTGTTCAAATATGACATGTAAACATCTTCAAATTTATATCTGCTTCACCAAGAATGTGGGCTAAATAAGGCCAGATGTCAATAAAAAATGTAATATTTTAACAATTGTATAATTATATTGTATGACCAGGTCCCAGCAAATCATACTAACAATGTGATAGGAGACTTTAATGCAAACATAGGGAAGGAAGAACTATTTAGCTATACAAATGGAAAGGAAAGCTTGCATGATATCAGTAATGATAATGGAATAAGATTAGTAAATTTTTGCCACTTCAGAACCTTATTGTGAAAAAGTACTTGCTTCAAGCATAAGGATATTCATAAATATACTTGGACCTCCCCAGAAGGGAACACACTTAATCAAATAGTTCACTTACTGATAGATAAGAGAAGTCATGCATGCTTACTGGATGTCAGGTCATTGTGAATCAGACCACTTCTTGGTAGTGGCAAAACTTAGGGAACGTTTGTCAGTAACAATAACGGGAAATCAGGTGGGCAAGATAGAAATAGTTGATGTAGATAAACTGATTGATGGTGAATGTAGGAATAGATATGAAATTGGAATTTTAAATGGGTTTGCTGCCCGAGGATGCTCAAAGGATTAGGATGAAACCATGAATCCAAAGAAACAGTGGGATATTGTCAGGAATAATGTTAGAAATGCAGCAAATAGTAGTGTAGATCTTTGTAGGAAAAAAGTAGGAATAAACCATGGTTTGACAACAAATGTTAAAAATAAATAGAGAGAATGTCTGGAAAGCAGTTTTTTAGCACTGCGTCTTTCTACCCATTTGGGTTATACGCTGAAGCAAAATTACATTGGTTAAAAAGTCCTAGTGAATTGAGCTTAAGCACATTTAGCAATGCAAAAAGGAAGGCCAGTGGCCTATTCAGAAACGAAAAGAGAGAGTATTTAAAGGGTAATGTTAGCGAGATAGAACAAAATAGCAAAAATAAGAATATCAGTGAACTTTATTTAGGTCATAATTAGGGGGCGGATTTTGCCCTAAATGCCTATTTTATTCCTATGCTTTGAAACGTAGGCTTTTGAGGTATAAATTTATTTTCGATGATTGTGAAGATAATGTGATAACTTTTGTAGTGCCTATAAATGCCTATTTCGGTGTTTAGTGCCTATATTACAAATGGGAGCCTTAAAGTGTCTTTTTTATATTTCTCTCTTACTCCCACCCTCTTTTTTCTTTCTAAATACTTGCGGCTGCCCCCCTCCCCCCTTCTTCCTTCACTCCTTAGGTTACTCCACGTGGATATTCTTGATAGGTAGGAAAAACCCATGTGTCCAGCGGTCTGATAGGTTCAGACTGGCGACAAAGATTTTCTTCTAGAGCACAGCAGTGCCAGTTCATTCAGTGGTTGTGTATATTACGCTGTTGTTAGATGTGCATATCTGTTCTTTGTATTGGACTCAGTGTAAATTATTGAACCAGTAGAAAACGCCTAAAGAGAAATAGTGTAAAAGTGTATTATTCAAACAGTGGATTGGTGGTGATAGGAATTTCACAACGGATGGAAAAATAATTGTTTGTCAAGCATGCTCCAAAGAGGTAAGTTACCTTTTCAAAAGGGGATATGAAATTATTATTTTTGAAAGTCAAGGTTTTTATTAAATATTTTGTCTACTGTTTGAAAGTAAACCACGATTATTTGCTATCGTTCAAACTAGGTTTCATTTCTTATTGAAGGATTTCAACGACAAAGTGGAAATATTGACCAAAGCGTAACATAACGATCTTACCCAAAACAAATATTATTTTAAGCTTAGTTCTCTTGTTAGGTAATGCTTTGTTAATTTGTAAAATTCACATAATATATTATTGGATGAAAATTTCCATTTATAATATTTAAGTAAAATGCAAGAAGACACAAAAATACTGCCATACATATGAAAAATTCCAGAAATAAAACAGGATCTCAACTATTTTTTCTATAGTTAATGATGCTGATAAAAAGCAAGAGTAATTTTCTGCTGACTTATGCTCTGCAATGGTAGCTGCAAATATTCCTTGGAAGACGCTGGAAAATTCAAATTTCAATGCTTTTCTCAACAAATATACCAACATGAAGATACCAGACGAATCAACTCTCAGGAAACAATACTTGCATTCACCCTATTTATCCGTAAGTTTTTACAATAGCAGTTTTTCTTTCTGAAATTTAAAAAATATTAAATGAATTGTATTGATTTAAACTAATTACAATAAACATTATTTTTATTTCGTTTAAGACAGTTGATAAAATCCGAGAAGATATTGGAGAATCATACTTCTGGGCTACCGTTGATGAAACCACTGATTGCTGTGGCAGATATGTTGCAAATGTTGTGGTTGGATAACTAGACTCTACGGGTTCTGGGAAACCTCACTTAGTTGTTTCAAAGATGCTTGAGGCAACCAACAGCTCGACAATTGCCATAGTTAATCGTGATGTAAGTATATAATTTAAGTGCACAAGATATACTGTGTTAATTTAATGATTTGTGGTGCTAGTCCTGTAAAAATGAGAATTATAAATAAGTTAATTTGGTTATTCTAGGTGTCCTGTGGCCATCAGAAAACAACGATGAAAGGTTTTTGGTGTTGCTGACAGACAATGCAGCCTACATGTTGAAAGCAGCTGCAAGCTTAAAAGTATTCTACACCAAGTTAATTCATGTGACTTGTCTGGCGCATGCTGTTCATAGGGCCGCAGAAGAAATTAGATCACGTTTTCCAAATGTTAACGCTATTATTTCCACAGTCAAGAAAGTGTTTTTGAAGGCGCCATCACGAATCTTCTCATTTAAGGCCGCCCTGGCAAACACACCCTTTCCACCACAGCCACTGTTAACACGTTGGGGTACATGGCTTCATGCTGCGTTGTACTACGCAGAGCACCTGGGTGAAATTCAAAAGGTATTATACAATACACTATCTTTAGGTGCATTCACAAATTAAAATTGCAGTGAGCGCTTACCATTAGTTTTATTGATTCCAACTGTCTGTCCACATTATTGAAAAATATTTTAAATTTAATGGTTATACTTGTAGAACACAACATATTGAAAGAATGGTGAGTTTTGCTACATCAACCGTTTTGCTTGTAGGTAGTCCAAACATTTGACGAGGAACAAGCTGTCGCCATTACAGAAGCAAATGCTGCCATCTCCTGTTCAAGTGTCAGTGCGGATCTGGCATACGTAAAAAGCAATTTTGGGAACCTTCCTGGAGCAATCACAGCTTTAGAGGCGAGGGATTTGCCTCTTGTGAAAGCTGTGAAGATAATGCGAGAAATAGAAGAAAACCTGAATCAGGCTTCTGGCTCAGTTGGCACAGACATTGTCGACAAATTTAACAGAGTACAGTAAAACCTTGGATTGCGAGCATAATTCGTTTAGTAAACGTGTTCGTAATACAAAGCACTAGTATATCAAAGCGCATTTCCCCCATAAGAAATAATGGAAACTCAGATGATTCGTCCCACAACCCAAAAATATTTAATCTACAAATGATTAATACCTTTTTTATTTTCGTTATTTAAATGTAACTACTGTAATCAAATTTATTAATTAAATTTAATCGTGAATGGTGTGAGGTGGACGAGAGAGAGGAGAGGAGGAGGTGTGTTATAGTTTAGGTCGACTTTCACTGTCACTAACGGAATCACTGCTATATGTTGGCTCACTGGAATATTTTTCTTTTTGTGCGACTTTAACAAAGAACCTATCAAATGAAACTGCTTGTATTGCAAGATATCGCTCGTTTATCAAGTTAAAATTCATTGAAAATTTTTGCTCGTCTTACAAAAGAGACGACTGAATTGTATCCATTCAGACATTTTCTTAAACACGCATTGCAAATAAAAAGTCTGATTTGTATCCATTATCATAATACCCACAAAATCCTGAATTGTATCCATTCTGAATGGTAGCCATTCAGACATTTTCTTAAACGAGCACCACGAATAAAAAGTCTGAATTGTATCCACTAGAAATATTTGCATTATACCCACAGAATCCTGAATTGTATCCATTCAATTGCGGTACCACTTGTCTGATAGATGGCAGCTGGAGAAACTCTCCTTAACTCATTCCATGTTTACTAGAGAGCAGCACTTATCCTTAACTCATTCTGAGGTAACTAGAGAGCAGCACTATCTCCATTTTAATATATATATATATATATATATATATATATAAAGATACTTATTGGTGTTTCTTTTAAAAGAATAATAAAAGGGTACTTTACAAATCATTGGAGTTTCTTTATTCAAATTGACTGGCTTCCTTAAACAACAACATTTCAAACTGCTCATTTATACTCTAAGAAATGAAGACGTAGGGTTATACTATTTTAACAATCTGTGTTTTAAAGTTGGGAAATTGAACCTTTAATTTAATGTTGGGGTGCCAACAAATATTTTGTTCCTGGCTGTGAAGATAATACATCTCGTTATCGGTTTCTCCTATATGGCTATATGCACTGAAAGTAATTGTATTGTTCCTTGTCGAATGGATGAGTACAAGAGGCTGAAGATTCTTTGGCTACTTTACGTTTACATATCAGGTAAGACTTCCTAGTAAATTTCTAAGTTTTAAGATTTACAATACCGGTACCGACATTAACTCGGGGGAAGGGGGCTATACACATTAATCCTATAAGAAAAATATGTAAGCCATTAACATACTATTTTTGGTTAAGTTTATGAATAATTAATCAAAATGTTTATTTTGCAATTGATAACTTTTCTCTAAATGTATTAATCTATCTAAAATTGTATTGTAATTTAATTTTCATAGACTTGTTAGTTGGTTGATTATTTTATTTATAAACAATTAAAAAGGTTATATTTATCAAATAACTTTATCAGATTCAGTTCACTGGGACTCTTTGTTATTGATACTACTTTTTGTTAAAATATACAGATAAGTTATATATACATGACAACCTTGCATATAGAAATAACGTTTTAAATGTTAAAATCCACCAAAACATTTATTTGAACTGAATTTTAATAGACTTGAAGGTTACTTGGCTTACTTTTTTTTTTACTGCAAACATTTAAAGAGATTGTTTTTATATTATTATGTTTAATAAATAAGCCGATAAAATCTCATTAATTAATTAATTAAATAGTCTAAGAATATGGATGGCTTACATTTTTTATGTCTTACAGTACACTAACTATGAAAGTCTTTATTACAGAAAAAAATCATTTAAAAAAATAATCGTATGAGTGTTATTGAGCCTACGTATATTCTGATACCTAACTTACATTACATTGTACCACACACATTAGTAGGGCCTAGGCCTTATATAGTTTGGGTTTTTTCTAGGATTTTCTGAATAACCTTCAGAGGAGAACTCTTTCCTTGGGCTTAAACACAGTGACATTTTTATACTATAGATTAATATAGTCCTAACTTATGAGTGTTGAAATATGTAAGCATACACCTCTCCAAACTTTTACTTTTTTTTAGTTCAAAGTGGTCACCCTCAACTTAAATTATTAATGGAAATGAAACCTAAGAACCGTATCTTTTGGGTGATTTTTTCTATCTAAAAAACCTGAAAATCATAACATTCGTACTAATATAAACTTAACACAAAAATATGGGAAATCCATTGATACTAAATTCGAGATTATTAAAAACTTTGCTATACGGTAATGCTCAATTCTAAACCAAACTCACCCAAGTGATGCAGTGAACAAATATAGTTGGAAAATCTGTAAAATTGCATAATTGGAGCTTAACATATTTTAGAATCAAATAGCCAAAGCTAATCATTTATGCATTTTAGTGAGGATCGCACCATCTAGATATCATATTCTAAAAATTGAAAAATGACACCTGGACACGGGAATCAAACCCGGAACCTTTGGCTTAGTATGCCGATGCTCTTACCACTGAGCTATCCAGATTCGTCCTGTTCTCGTGGTCATTATTCACTCTTCACTCATAGTTTAAGGCAGAGTCTATGATGGACGTGCGGAAATCATCGGCTACAAATATGTGATTAAATATGATCACGAATAAATTTATCTAATCCTGATAATTATTAACTAACACATATCTATTCTTAAGTGAATAAATTGCACAAACAACTAATTATTATTATGACCTCAGATTTTTAGCCCCATATAATAATTTAAAAATCATGGATGAGGCATCCCTTTTTCAGGAATTATGTTTCCAGTACACATGAATTGCAGAATAACACAGGTGCACACAAACTGCGGAACCACTCATTCAAGCTTACATGAACTGCGGAGTAAAAATTATATTCATAATGACTGTTCAAAATGGAAATGAACTCCCATTTATTTATTTATTATTATATATATTACATTTTTTATAAAACATATTAATATCACAAGTTTTTAGGCTAGGTTAGGCTATAAACACTTCAAAATCCGTCACAAACAACTCTGAATGGTGCCGGCTGACAGATGTACTTTATTATGATATTCGAGTGCGCTCCTTTTTTCAATGTAAAAGTCAGTACATTCCTTTCATACCTCATCCAAGGATGACTATGCGGGATTAAACGGTTTTATTTCAGTTTATAATATAAATTAAGTTATATTTAGTTTCAATATTATGTGAATTATTTATTGTCATGTGTTTTAAGCCTATCTATCAGTTTTAAAATAAATTCAATTTTAAATTTGTATTTCTTTTTGCCATGTGCCGACAAGGAATGACTTTATAAGCTTTAATCATTCTTTGTCACCAACTCTTCTTTCGTTCATTAGAGAAGTCAAATAGTCAAGTCATCAATTATGAGACATGGTGAAGTTTAAAAACCAATATTAATAAGCTTATCATAGGTTTGACCTATCCTGAGCTTACGTACTGCATTACTCGAAGCAATTCCCAAGTACCAAAAAGTAGCCTAATATTATCAATGGGGAAGTCTTTCTCTCCCTGGCTGACAATGCGTCAGTTTGCCAGGGCAGACCCTGTTGGGTGTTCTCCTCGAATTGTATTTGTAGGACGATACAAATAAGTATTTATGGTATCTAAATTGTATTTAAACCAATAAGCATCAAATAAATAAGTAAATGAGAATAAATTAGTGTAAAATTCATTGTGTTGAATAAGATGAGTAGTGGATAAAGTGAGAATTTATGAAAGTTTAAATGCAATACATAGTATTTAGTATGCTACATTGTAAAGTGGCTCCCATAACGTGAGGGAGTAGGCCTACTCATGAAAAGGTCCGGTAAGCAGATAGTATTGCGAACATTATAAAGTGGCTTTTGGCATGGGGCCAATTTGAGTGTGAAAATGTACACGTATATATATTTTATTATAAAAAAATAATGGAAGTAGTATGCAAAAAGGGCACGATTTTTTTAATATTATAAGAAATTTAATATTTTAAATATTACCGATAGTTTGAAAAATAATATCTCAGGATCCCGAAATTACATGAAAAATGTGTCGACGCCTGAAAGTTAAGTTTTGTTCAGGTGGGTTCGTTTATAATATTAAAAATTATAACTATTGCTTACTAAATACTTTGAATACTTTGGTGCAATGTTGTGACATTCTTTGAATACTCAAGTTATAAATAATGTTCATCTGTGATTGATGAGTTATTTGATTTTTTTTAAATTATATAGGCCTCCCTAATTAACAATATTCATTTTGTTATCAATGGATATTTGTTTTTTTATGTGTGTAGAGAGGGCAAAAAATATAACAAGTTTATACGATGACAAAGAAAAACAAGGAATCCCGCTGTCATTTTACTGGTACATTACCACTTTTAACCATAGTGTCAAGAATTCCTTTCAAATCACAAGATTAACTTTATTATTTAACAGTTAGAAGCAAAGATTTTAATTTTTTTAAACTGCCCTTCCTCTCGTTTGACTTTAGCTGGATAAATGGTTAGGCATTTCTACTTATAGTGGGCATAATGATAAAGGGCTCTAGATAAAATCATATTGTCTGGAGATGTAGCAGTCGAGGAGTGGTAAATATAAACACTTACGGGGTTTTTCAATCAAACTTAACAAAACTAGTAGGCCTGTGTTCAAGTTGAGTACGATAAACTATACTTCAACTTTAACACCAACCCAGATAGACCTACATTATAAACTGATGAAATTATCTGTAGATAATAGGATATGACACTTTAAAACAAATCTATAAAGATTAAAAGCATATAGGACACCTAATTACTAAAATATTGTTTCTTTTGCCATGCCTTATCTTAGATTTAAGTTAATTTAACCTTTGCTTAGAGTAGTTTTCTGTGAGCAACTAATATGGCGTCGTTAAAGAATCTACTGCTGTCAATTGTCATAATAATAGTATTTGAATAAAGGATTGCCAACAAGATGATAGTAGGTTTTTTGGTTTATACATAAAAACAAGCTCCTTAATCACAGATATATTCTGTAATGTTTTAAAAAATAAGTAGGAAAATCCATATTTCGATTTTAAAGTAATAAGACAATACTAATTAAAATATTATATTTTTTATATTAATATAGAGATAGTGCTGCTCTCTAGTTACCTCGGAATGAGTTAAGGATAAGTGCTGCTCTCTAGTAAACATGGAATGAGTTAAGGCGAGTTTCTCCAGCTGCCATCTATCAGACAAGTGGTACCGCAATTGAATGGATACAATTCAGGATTCTGTGGGTATAATGCAAATATTTCTAGTGGATACAATTCAGACTTTTTATTCGTGGTGCTCGTTTAAGAAAATGTCTGAATGGCTACCATTCAGAATGGATACAATTCAGGATTTTGTGGGTATTATGATAATGGATACAAATCAGACTTTTTATTTGTAATGCGTGTTTAAGAAAATGTCTGAATGGCTACCATTCAGAATGGATACAATTCAGGATTTTGTGGATATAATGCAAATATTTCAGTGGATACAAATCAGGATTTTTGTTAAAGTTGTTTATTTGAAAACTGTCTGAATGGCTACCATTCAGAATGGATACAATTCAGGATTTTGTGGGTATTATGATAATGGATACAATTCAGACTTTTTATTCGTGGTGCTCGTTTAAGAAAATGTCTGAATGGCTGCCATTCAGAATGGATACAATTCAGCTCCCCCTTACAAAACACTCGCAGACCAAGTTACTCGCAATCCAAGGTTTTACTGTATTGCAGCGAAACCCTGAGTGGAAAGTGATTGAAAGTTTTGCGGACATCTTAGAAGGACAAACTACATCACTCCCAGAAGTCAAGCTTAGCTCAGCTGAGATAGCTTGTCTGAAGTTTGGCCCGATGACTTCATGTGAAGTCGAGAGAAGTTTCTCGCAGTATAAAAACTTTTGTCAGACAACAGAACAAAATTTACACCTGAAAATCTTGAGAAGTATTTGGTAATTAACTCTAATAGTAATTAATTTGTGTTTATGGAAATTGTATGTCGGATTTTAAGAGTAAGTAATAAATTTTTTTAGTGTTTTGGTGCCTTTTTTGCATTACTATGGCTATTTATGTGCCTATTTTTTCTTTTTAGTGTCTATTTATTGCCTTTTTTTATTTTATAATGCCTATTTGTGTGCCTAATTTTGTGATTTTGAGTGCCTATTTGCCTGCCTTTTTTAAAACTTTTAGTGCCTATAAATCCGCCCCCTAGTCATAACTGCTATAGGAAAAATTATCAGGTTAGGGCCAATTTAGTGAAAGATGATAATGGTAATCTGATGGCAGACATGAACAATGTTTTGAGTAGATGGACCAACCACTTAAGGCATATTTTTTATGTTCATGATAAATAGCAAGATGGCGGAATGGCGTGGTTCTTCTATCTGTGGCATGTGTAGACATTATTTTAAACCTAACAAGGAAAGTGTTTTCTGTGATGGAAAATGTGCAATGTGGTAACACAAAACCTGCGCTAAAGTAGACCAAAGAAAATGTATCTTTTTGGTACTCTAAATACTATAAATAGTTCTGTGAGAGATGTGGAAATGATGGTGCAGCTGCAACAATCAACAAAGGCAGTGCAACAATGGAACCTAAAGTTTGTAATGCTCAAATCACCAAGCAAGACTTGGGTGGAAAAAAACATTTACTCAATCGGTGACGTGATGCAGGAGCTAGAAAGAATGAGCTGCCAGCTTAACGAAATAAATCATAGCAATAAAGTTTTTGCCAATTCAGTTTTGAAAATAGACAAGAGTGTGGGTCAGGTTAAACTTGATAACGAGGCTGTTAAAAAAGAAGTGCATGAGCTTATTGAGTGTAATGAAGAGCTTGAACAGTTTATGAGACTCAACAATGTCCTGATTTGATGGGATTCTGAAACTGGAAAAAGAAAATGTGACAGATATAGTTCTTAAGATTGGTAAAAAAATAGGTGTAAACATAACAGCTAATAACAATGATATTGCTTACCGGCTCCCACAATGGAAAGCAGGAAAACTGCCGACTATAATAATAAAGTTTGTTAGGTGAACAATGAAGGTAGATTTCACGAGAAAGAAGCCTAGATTGAGGAACACAAACTCAGTTTCTTTTGTGGATGCATCGGCTCATGACTGTGTGAATAACAACATAGTCATATTTGAATTATTAGTGCCAAATGTTTCCACCCCTTTTTATGTGTGTGTTAGGCCTATTACTTGCATCTTTGACTTGTGATGTCTCCCCTTCCTGTTTTGTACAACCATGTGTGTACACCGGTCGTTATGTTATCAAACTTGTAACTGCATCATTCAATATACTAATTCATTTATACAGCACACAAAAGATATAGTGATTATTCAATTCCATGAACCTCTGTAATTATAACTGTAACAGGTTATGGGCCCAGTCAGCGCGGATTGAATTATTACGGATGGATTGGTAAAGTTTTTTGTGTAAAACATGGCATGTTGTTCGTGGTCGTCAAGGTCGTGCGATAGCGTCTTTATATATTTTTTTTTAAATGTTTGTTACAAGTATGGATAAAATGTATTTAAACTTGGGTGCGAAGCTTGAAGGAAGTGCAAATTGGAATGTGTGGAAATTCCAAGTCAAAGTTACACTACAAGCTATGGGGTTATATGGCTTGGTCGATGGGAGTGAACCAGAACCAGAGACAACAGCTGCAAATTACGCCGACTGGATCTCAAAGGGCGGAAAAGCTCAAGGAGTCATTGTGACGCATCTGAACGAAAAGGTTATAGTGCACATAATTAACACTACATCAGCCGCGGAAATGTGGACAAAACTGATGGCGGTATTTGAGAAGAAGTCTAAAACCAGTCTGCACCTAGAGCAACAGAAATTCTTTTCACTTAAGTGTGAAGAAAACATTTTAACCTTTTTCGCAAAACTTGAAGAAATCCTAGGAAAAACAGCTCAACTGGGAGAAAACATTCCTGACAAAATGTTAATCACGAAAATATTAATGTCGTTACCAAATAAATTCAAACATTTTGTTGCAGCCTGGGAATCCGTACCGACGGAGAAACAAAGTATTGATGAGTTGAAAGCATGCCTACTCATTGAAGAGGAGCGGCAACATGAGATAGATGTACCGGCAACTGCAGGAACTTCTGTGGCGCTGGCGAGCAAGAGTTACCAGAGTGCGGTGAAGTGTTTCAAATGTGGTAAAATAGGCCACTAAAAGCGAGACTGTAGATCATCAAAGGGACCTTGTCATTTTTGTAAGAAGGTCGGTCATCACATTAATGAGTGTAAAGTTCGATTAAATAAGCTACAGTATAAGGGAAACAATAATGCAAATACAGTTAATCATGCCAAAGGGACCGTGTTCATGGCCAACTTCAATAATAAACAAAATTGGTTAGTTGACACGGGGGCAAGTGAACATATGTGCTACATTAAGGAACGATTTGCGACATACACAGAACTGTCCGATGTTAAAAAGATCGTGATTGGTGATGGAAGTGAAATGGATGCAGTAGGTTATGGAACTGTAGAACTTAAAGCGTATGATGGTAGGAAATGGATTCAAACAACATTGAACAATGTATTGTATGTACCAAAATTTACAGTGAACTTATTTTCAGTGAGGAGTGTCATGGACAGAGGCTATCATATGACCTTTGACAGTGAGTTGTGTAAAATAATGAAAGATGGCCAAGTGTCTGCCATTGGCCATAGGCATAACAAGTTGTACATTATGCATTTCAGTTCATCTGAACATGCTGCTATAGGTTATGGTAAGAACAGTTTAACCGAGTGGCATGAACTTCTAGGTCATCAGAATATGGAATATGTGAAGAAGATATTGGACAAAAATAATATAATGTATGAAGCAGACGGGAAAAGTTGTGAAAGTTGTCTGAAAGGGAAAATGCAAAAAATTCCATTTAAGCGGAGTGAAACGTCGACAACTCGAACCTGTGAACTGGTACACATGGATGTGTGTGGACCAATGGAAGTTCCATCGCTCGGTGGATCAAAGTATTTTCTACTAATAAAGGACAATTATTCTGGATATAGACATGTGTTTTATCAAAAATAAAAGTGAAGTGGCATACAATGTGAAACTGTTTTTAAACCTAGCTGAACAAGACACGGGTAACCGAATGAAAATAGTACGAACAGATAATGGAACAGAGTTTGTAAACAGAGAACCGCGAGGAATATCTGATGAAAAAGGCATTCGACACCATACATCTGTGGCGTGTACCCCTGAGCAAAATGGAAAGGTGGAAAGGGATAGTCGTACAATTGTGGAAGCATCAAGATCCATGCTAATGGCTAAAAACATGGATAAACATCTCTGGGCTGAAGTGGTTAACACGGCCACATCTGTGCTAAACCGAACTGGGAGAAGCAGTGTGCCTGATAAGACTCCTTGTGAACTTTGGTTCAATCAAACGTATGATGTAAGCTAAACATATTTGGTTCACAAGTGCATGTACATGTTCCAAAACAAAAGCGACAGAAATGGGACCCAAAAAGTGTGAATGGACTGTTCGTTGGCTACGGAGAAAATACAAGAGGGTACCGGATCTACCTCCCCAACACAAATACAGTGGAATTGAGACGAGTTATAGCTTTTGTAAAAGATAATAAACAATGCCAAACAAATGATGTTCAAGAGTACGGAAATAAAATAGGCCTAGTTCCGAAATTGAACATGCCAGAAATCAAAAATAACCAAGAAGTGATTGAGATTCAGGAGTGCAATCCAGATGGCAGTGACTTTGAAGATCGTGACACAATGAAAGAAGCAACCCAGCCAGAAGACTCGCAAGATAGCTCTGACATTAAAGGAGCGAGAGAAGCTGGTAAACGATTTACGAAGAAACCTGTATGGCATAAATACTATGAAATGAGTTTCATAAGCATGTTGCAAGAACCAAATTCATATGAAGAAGCAATAAATAGTGTTCATTCTGAAGAGTGGAAAGATGCTATGGACAAAGAGTTAAGTGTGCTACTTGAAAGCAATACGTGGACAAATGTGCCAACCCAGGTATACAAAGTGTGATAATAGGTGGGTTTACAGAGTGAAACATGATAGTGAAGGAAACCCAACTCAATTTAAAGCACGGCTGGTAGCCAGAGGCTTCCAGCAAAATGAAAATTTTGAAATGTATGATTTGTATTCTCCTGTTGCGAAAATTACTACATTTCGTATTCTATTGGCTATTGCAAATAGGTTAGGTTTACCAGTCCACCAAATGGACGTTCGAAGTGCTTTTTTGTATGGTGATATAAATGAAGAAGTGTACATGCGATTACCTAAGGGCTTAAACTGTGATGATAATTCTGTATGTAAACTTAACAAGTCAATATATGGCCTAAAGAAGTCGCCAAAATAATGGAATTTGAAATTTGTCAATGTAATAACAAAAAGGGGGTTTGTTCGCTCTCAAAATGATTTTTGTTTGTATACCAAATGTGACACTGAGAGCAAAGATATTTGTTATTATTTGTAGATGATATTTTGTTGTTTGGCACAAGCAGGGAATAAATTGATGATTTAAAGGGTTATTTAAGTAACATTTTTTGTATGAAGGATTTAGGTTTGGCAACTAACTACTTATGTTATTAACCAAGACCTAGAAAGAGGTGAACTGTGCCAAACAAATTACCTAGAGAAAGTTTTGATTAGATTTGGTATACTTAGAATCTAAGCCTATGTCCACACCTATGGAAAATTAATTTCAATTTATTAGGCCTGAAACAAGTGACGTAAAACTGTAGTCTAAATGTCGACAAATTATAGGCTGTCTTATGTATGCAGCTATAGGGACACGGCCGGATTTGTGTACTAGTATATATTATTTAAGTAGATACCAAAATTATACAAATGATGTGTTGTACCCAAGCTATAAAAAGAGTATTAAGGTATGTCAAAAACACATTACATTTAAAACTTGTATTTAATAGCAACTCAAGCAATAAAATTTTGTGTGGGTTTGTGGACTCTGACTGGGGAACTTATACAAATGATAGAAAATCCACATCAGGTTTTGTTTTTAAAATGTTTGGGTGCACTGTTACTTGGTCATCAAAGAAACAACAAAGCTGTAAGTCTGTCTTCTACCGAAGCAGAGTGTATTGCGTTAAGTTCAGTTGTTGTTGAAGCCTGTTGGCTAAGAAAGCTAATTGATGATTTTAAATTGTTTAATATTAATCATGTTGTAATCCATGTTGACAACCAAGCAGCAATTAATCTAGGAAACAATCCTGAAAACAACAAATGAGTCAAACATGTGGACATTAAGTTCAATTTTATCAAACAAAAGATAGAAGGTGTGATAATTTTGAAATATATAAAGTCTGAAGACCAAATGGCCGACATGTTTACCAAGCCATTGGCAAAGAATAAGTTTATTACTTTATTACTTTTAGAAACATGCTGTTTGTTATGTAGTGCTTTACATGAGTATTCATAGTAAAGATTGATGAAAGCAGTGCACGTGGTGTCACATGTGGGGTTCCTCAAGGTTCGATATTTGTGCCTGTACTTTTTATTATCTATGTTAATTACATTTTCCAGGTAAATTTTCAATCATATGCAGATGACACAAGTTTATTTTACAGTGGAAATTTTTTTTTAAACTATAGCAGAGAATATTCAAACAGACCTGAAATTGTTATACCACTGGTTAAGAGTCAATAAACTGTCGCTGAATCTTGAAAAGTCTAATTAGGTAATTTATACTAGACCAGGAAACAAGGATAGAAGATATAGATAATTACCAGATAAGTTTTGGGAATAACGTACTGAAACAAGGAAAGCAAAATATCTCGGTCTGACCATGGACAGCTCACTATCTTGGAACCCACATATAAGCCATATCACAAAAAAAAAGGGGGTCCAGTTGGGGTGCTCAAGAAACCTCCTACAAATTCTCTCAGAAGTGTTAAAGCTCATCTACTTTGGTCTGGTTAACTCGCACTTGTCTACTGAATGTATCTGGGGTAATACTTTTAAAAGCCATTTAATACCACTAATTAGACTACAAAACACAGCACCAAAAATATTTTTCAGCTGCCCAGCGGTGAGGACGGGACATTAAGCTAAAAAGGTTGGGTATTTTAAATTAACAGAAGCTATTTTTTTTGATACGGTTGTAATGGCATATAAACTTGAAAACAACCAACTATTAGTAACCTAAAACTTGGGGAATAGAAAAAGGGGAATACTCTACAAGAAGTCTGTATAATTATTTCCAAAACAGAGTAAACACACCACATTTGGACTCTACTCAATAAAGATTAAGGGAGTAACATTTTTCAATATAATACCAAAAGAAATAAAGATGAAAAACTTTATCTTTTTAAAGAGGAAGTTAAGAGGTAGATTCTGGAAAATAATGTTGATCAGGTGATATGTGGGTGAAAAGATATCTGTAATTTTGTAGCAACTGATATTATAAATTGGAGCAGAGTGTGTATGTATACCGTGTGTATGTGTATGTGTATGTGTTGTATACCGTACTTATTGTTGTTTTGTCTTTTGTAAATGTTTTTGTACATACTAATATGTTTATTTGTAATTTTACTATCGTTGAGGTGGGTGCATCTAAAGAAATGTGGCCGGGTGAGGACAAATAATCTATACTCTGTAATCGATCTCACTTTCCTAAATGTATGTAACCAGTATGTGAAAACACCACGCCTACATGTGGATTTTATATGTATACGAGCCGATTTTGGCTCTTTTTATAAACACATTCTGAATAAATAAATAAAATAAAAAATTTGGGTGAGGGTATTGAAATCCGTACTGCTGATCCACTAACCCCAGATCCAGGTATTTTTTAGTCAAATAAGCTATTAGGAAGTTTAAAGAACCATAAATTTCTAGGTATAGATTCAATTCCAGCAGAGTTAATCAAAGGGAGGTGGTGAAAAGTTAGTAATATAAAACTGCTATGTTCCATATGGACCCATGAGGAATTACCACAAGAATAGAAGGGAGGGTGTTTTAATACCTATTTCAAAAATGTAGTAAAATAGTGTAATAACTATAGAGGTATCTCAATGCTACCAACATGCTATAAAATTTTATGAGATTGACATAATAGCAGAGGAAATAATTGGGGAACATCATTGTGGATTTTGACAAATAGATTAACAATGGATCAGATTTTTACTATTCGGCAAATATTAGAAAAAAAGCGAGAATACAACATGGTTTATCCATATATTATATAGATTTTAAAAGGCCTACAATTTAGTTAAAAAAGAAATAAATTATATGAAATTTTAGTTAAGTTCAGGATACCCAAAACACTTGTCAAGCTAATTGAGGTATGTTTGACTGTTATGCAGGGTAGGTTACAGGTTGGATGTCCCTTATCAGATACTTTCGAAATACTTAATGAGTTGAAACAAGGAGCTACACTTCCCCAATACTCTTCATCTCACCTTAGAGTGTGCTATTAGGGCAATGCAAGAGAGTAGGGAAGGGGTAACATTAATCGGTACAGTGCAGCTACCCACTAAGATACGAAGATGATTTAGCTTTGATGGACACTATTGCAAGAAAAGCAGAAATTTTAATAGAAGCTAGTAAGGAAATAGGTTTAGAAGTGAATGCTTAAGAGACTATTCTAGGGACCAGATTTTGCCTACTTGCCTTTTCTTTTCCTTGATTGTAAAACATAGGCAAATGAGATAAATTTGCATTTAATATTATGAGTAGCCTACAATATGTTAATTTTGTAGTGCCTATAGTCGCCTACTCTGTTGGTTTTTGCCTATTTTATGAATAAGAGTCTTAAGTGCTATTCTGCTAAAAATGAGAGATCAGTTTCTTAGAAATTGTAGGCTAAGTTGCGACGTACTTGTTGAAGTAGGTGGGTTTGAAAATTGAAACTTGTTAAATAGCTTCCAATGAGCGTAAATCTAGTGGGTAATGGAGCAGTGGCAGACACCTTGGGGGGAAACGGCATACCGTTGCAGGAGAAAACTTCAACTTCTTCAGAAGCGACAAATTTGAAATTTTGTCCCTTGACATAGTGTGAAGTAGAACTCTGCTTTTCAAATTATATAAAAACCATTCTATCTGAAAATATATCCCATTTCACTACTGAGAATCTAGAGAAGTATCTAGTGATTAACAACATGTTACCCCCCTCGGTGGCGTAGTTGGCTAACGTGCTAGTCGTGTTGAGCTCGACTGCCAAGGACAGGAGCTCAAGGTTCAAATCTTGGTCGGGTGAACTGGGGTGGTTTTTCCTAAATGGTTTTCCACTCTCCCTCCACCAAATGCGGGTTCACTTCCCTATACTTAACCTTCCAAATTCCTAACCCATTAGCGTAATTAGTACTTAAGCGTATAACCCGAATGGGTAGTAAGACGCAGTGCTAAATAAAAAAAAAATTTGACCCGCTTTGGTGGTTGAATGGATTTAGGCGTCACTCTCACAATTACCTTAAACTCAAGTGAGTTTTAACCCAAGATCTATGTTATCTATGTTCTTTAAATCAAAAATGGAAACAAAGTAGGCCTATTTTTGCACACCCTTGATGTGATGTTTTACTTTAAACTGTTTATATTTGTTTTAAATTTTTTGTCAAAACAAAGTATAATACTCCTATGTTTACCACCATAATTTGTTTTACTTTGAATACCTAGATATAAACATTTGACAGTCTTTCAAGTAAGAATAGCTAAATGAATTTAAGGCAAAATCCTTAAAACTTAAAAACTAAACTAGGCCTACCACAAAAGATAAAGAGAATAAGTTATTTTAATTTCCAAACTATCTATTTACTTTGACAAACAGCTGGCAAGAAAATGTTGAACATAGAATAATTTTCAAAATTGTTGAAAAGAAAGTAGTGTTGTGGCCGCAAATATGTTTATCATCCAGTCTTCTTAAATTGTATTATGGCTAGGAGAACACATACTAAGCTTAAAGAATGCAGATTCATTATGAATTGTACACCTGCAATTTTAGCATGTGCATTTTCAGTAAGCCATTGAAATTAACAGTTGATACAGATGACTGTCATTCACATATATTAACTTTAGAACATGTTGAAAAATTATGTCTGGACATAGGAATTGAACCTGGGACCTTTGGCTTTGTGTGCCAATACTCCACACTGAGCTATCCAAAACAATATGCAGCTGACATTCACACACGTCCACCAAAGACGTTGCCTTTTGAGTAAGGCCTATATAATAATAAAAGTTACCCCAAGCTCAGGACAAAGCTAGCTCAGTAGGGGATCAATGGTGAACCCATGTTCGATTCTTGTGTAGGCTTACAATTTTTCAACATCTAACTTTTGAATTAAGTTATTGTGGTGCTAATTTTCAAGAAGTGGTCAGAACAGCAATGGTATTATCTACTGTAAGATTATAATTTAGATTATGATCAAATTTAAGCCAAATTCAACAGTTATATTGTTTTAGACAAGTACGGACCATTCAAAATTAATAAAACTTTTATGTTCAAGATTAGCGTAAGATGAACATTAAGGTTCCACTTAAACATGGTGGTTTAAATTGTAACCTGTGATTTACAGCTCATGGTCGGATTCATAAGTCTTACTTCACTGGTCCAACAATTTTATTAGGTTAACGATGCCGTGCTTTCTTGTTGCTGTTTTTCTTGCTGTTTGAACGATTTAGAACTTTACAATCTTTCATTAGAACGTCTTTCACAGGAGTGACAGGACGTTCAGGAACGGTGCTGCCATTTGTCACCGTACCGTTCATCGCCGAGGTGGGGCTGTGATGAACAGTTGTAGTGTTGTTCTTACCAGATTCTTTCCCGGTATTATTGTCCTCGCTACCACTGTTTCCCGTTTGGGACTCGGACTCACTGTTGCGATCCTTCTCTTGGGCTTGATCAACCAGTCCACTAACAGCTGCTATCGACGTGATAGAGGACTTGGAAAAAAGTCTTTCAGACCCTTTGAACTTTCTATTCCGTTTGTCTGCTTTGCTGTTAGTGTTCTTGTTACTGGCTAAGTAACGGTCCCATCCTCGAATGATGTTGCCGTAGAGCTGTGTGTCTTCCAAGTAACTGCCTTCAAAAGCGTATATTTGCCGCTCTAAATTTGCAAGAGTTTCTGCGATTTCAGCTTTTCTTTTCACTAATTCGGCTAACTCTCCGCGAGTGTCTATAACTATTTGGTTCTTAGACGCCATTTTTATTTTGATTGTTTAGAGAAAATTATTTAAGAAACTCATATCGATCCTTAACTGTTTTTCAGAAAGACAACACAAAAATAAAAACCAATGAAATTTAAAACTGCCTAAGTATGTATAAAATATAAAGATAGAACGTATATTTGTTTATTATATTATATTAGATATTATTAAAAATTTAAATATAAATTATGGGAAAAGTTTTAAAAAATATTTTATTTTTGTAATATATATTTTTGTATTTATTGAGAACACTCTTCCCATAAAATGTATAGCTCATTAATGGAAACTATACAAACGAAATGCATTAAGTGAGATATAGATAATTTATTATTTTATTTATTTATTTATTTATTTATTCAGAATTTGTTTATAAAAAGAGCAAAAATCGGCTCGTACATATATAAACATCCTAAAGCAGGCGTGGTTCATTCACTCCCCTGTTACATACATTTAGGAAAGTGATATCTATTACAGGCTATACATTATTTGTCCTCACCCGGCCACATTTCTTTAGATGCAATCAACCCAATGATAGTAAGATTACATAGAATTTTTTTTTAAATAATAATAGTATTAAAAAAACTTTACCATTTTTTTAAAGTACAGTATACATATAGATTCCGCTCAAATTATTACATCAGTTGCTACAAAATTTCAGCTACCTTTTCACCCACATATCACTTGGGAAAAATTATTTTCCAGAATGCACCTCTTAACTTCTTTTTTAAAAAGATTAAGTTTTTCATCTTTATTTCTTGTGGTATTATATTGAAAAATTTTAGTCCCTTGATCTTTATTGAGTAGAGTCCAAAAGTAGTGGTGTTTACTCTGTTCTGGAAATAATTATCCAGACTTCTTGTAAAGTAGTTCCCCTTTTTGTGTTCCCCAATTTTTAGGTTACTAATAGTTAGGTTGTTTTCAAGTTTATATACCATTACAATAAATTACATTTTTTTTAATCACAAGAAGTTATGGTTAAAAATGTATAAATAAACTTAGATAATATTGGTCTTTAGCTTAGAAGTAATAGTTTGTTAATTAATATAGTATTGTAAGATAGTGTTATTAAAACTGCATGTAGGCTAATGCCTAAATGTAATGAAGGTAGCTTTTTTAGCAATAATTATACCATTTATAATAATTAATTAAGACAACATAAACAAGTGTGATGAAAATGTATAATTTTATATCTGCTTTTCACATAATAATGTTAGAATTTCACCGAAACTTATTGCGTGAGGTTGGCAAGACTGGTTGTTGCGAAGGGGAGACAAGACAGGCATTGCATGGAATAGCGACGTGTAAACGTGGACGAGAGGTGTGTGCGAGCGAGTGTCGTGTAAAGGGGCTGTGTTTGTGCAATATGTGTGTATCACATAATATTATGTCGAATAAACAAGTATGCAATGATTAGACCATGAGGTATAATAATAATATCTTGACATGTTTTACTGACCAACGTAAATTGTACTTGGGAATACAGACGTATTTAAAGCAATTATGGCGTTGTTAGGCCCTACTTGGAATTTAATGTAAGCTATTGTGTTATGTGTTTCTGGATAGATAGCTGTGAGTGAGTGAATTTCGGAATACCCCCAAAATTGATCAGGCTTAATTAAATGTGTTTAAAGGAACTTGGAGTAAAGTGCCTGGAAAATAAAGTAATTGATATATTTTTATTTCAAAATAATCTCAGACAAGGACATGTCTTATCCCCTCTACTATTTAGCACTTGAAACCACAGTTAGGTATATGAATGACAACACACGGGGTTTGACATTTAATGAAGTTAATCAATTGTTGACGTATCCAAATTATTTAGGTTTTTTGGGTGACATTGAGGAGAAAGACTAAAGAGCTTTTGTTTGAAAGAAGCAAATGATAAGTTTAGGATTAAATATGGGTGAAAACAATTACGTGACTTTATGTCGAAATCCAGTATTCCAAAAAAAGTATTAGAATTCATTGAGGTAATAGTAGTAAGTAGTTATTATTAAGTTTGTAAGCTATTGTCATCTTGTTTTCTGTCTTGAGCTATTAAGCTGAGAGCAAAATTATAACCCTAGCCATTGTACTTTACGGGTTTTAAGTGTGCTTTCTCTTCTGTACCAAAAGAACAAATTGAGAGCTTTTTAAAACAAAGTTTGAAAAATGATAATTGAACCTAGCTCCTAAGTGAGCTGGATCGACAGTAGAATGTAGAAAGCAACATTATGATGAACTTTGCATCCACAAACATATTAAAGACAATTATGATTGCAGGCTGTGATAGGGGGGCGGGTGTATCCTGTGGTATTTGTACAATTTTTACTACGAAGCACCCCCCTCCTTACCACTCATCATCTTACGCGATGTTGACGGGGAGAGGGTTAGTGGCTAGTAATCAGAACGATACAACCGTAACCCACATTACCCCGTTTTGTTCTTAGCTGATCACAGACGTGGGAGAATTTAGTCCTCCTTTAGAAGTAGGCAACGTACCAAGAAGAGAGTCCTCTGTCTTAAATAATAAGTGTCATCTTCAAGGAGATGGATTTTCCTTAATTGCTTTGTACTTCTGGCCAAACAGCAAGTAGCTAAATCTGTCAAAAGGGGGTGTATATGAAACATTCGATTCTTCCCATACTCAGGGAGGCTGGGTGGTATTAATATTGATGCCTAAATGTGGATTCGTACTAAAATAGTCATATACTTCTCAGACTACAGACATTCTAATCTCAGTCTGGCTTCCTGTGAAAAAGTACAATTTATACTAAATATGTACCCTCTTTACTAACATTAATTAAATTGAAGTTGCAACACATAACAATAAATACAGACAGAGTGGGGCGCTTGAGTCGAACAGAGTAATATTGTCTTAGAACAAACGGAAGTTACTCAGTAACACGCAACTCATTTGGTTGCGGAAAAAAGGATCAATTAGCAGCCATCCTCCCAATCAGACTATGCAAACAGATTACTGGGTACCTTAGAATGTTCACGGAGAGGGCAAGGACTAAAATACCACATAAAAAAGGAAGTAAATGCGTGTTTGTAATTCACTATAAAAAAGTAATACTTCCAACAAATAACAAATCATTGAATATTGCTCATGGCAAACTAGTACTTCCTCTTTCATTAAAAAGTATCTTATGAATATGACTTTAAATTCTGATCGTACGGTACAGTTCAAAAACTTTCTGACTTCCACTACCTTCAAAAGAAGTGTAATTTAAATGCATTATGAAATACAAAGTTCCCATGTCAAAAGCGCTTTCTAAATAATCTTTACACCTATCCCTACCATGCAATAAGTTCTTCAAAGTTTAATTCACTATTCCTAATAGTAACCATACAAACTAGATTTTTCAACAGATCAAATATGTAAAGCCTAGGGTGCATGAAACTCTTGATCCCACCCCTGTTAGTATACATAAGACAAGGGCTATTAACAACTTATATAATGGAGTAGGAGGGTAAGACAAGGAAACTACAATTTGATAAACCTTTCAGCAATGTCAGAAATCGAACTCAGGACTCTTAAGTCCCTAGGAAGATGCGCACACAATTGATCTAGGGTATGAAACAACGTTTGTCTAAAACTAGCTCATATTGTGAAAGGAAATTACTGTAAAATTATCATTTATTACGTATGTTTTAAAGTTTTGAACTTATATAATATGTAAGTCAGTGATTTTGATATCATATTTTGTTACTTTAAATAAAGCATTCACTAATTTATCTTTAAAAAATCTCATCAAATATCTTGCTATGTTCAATTACTATTTGTCTTTGAATGTATAAAAGAGATAAGGAAATCTCAGAAAATTTTGTTCTCTCTTTTGCAATGGTGAGCAAGTCTGAAAATTTCATCCACAGATCTCTGTCCAGCTCAGTTATCTCAAAGTATTATTATATTACCATTTGTTTAAAGTTGACTCATATCTTGTATATTGTGTTCAGAAACCATGTTATGTTGAAAGTTCAATAACTATATTGAAACCAGTTAGCTAAAAACTTTATTACATTTGTTTGAATGACATACTATAAATTTAGGTTATAGGCTTGTATGAAGTACGGTATCTACTATACCCTGATGTTGGTAAGAACCCCGACTGGAAGGCTTTATTTCACATCAGAATTATATTATATATTATTATGTTGGTAGGATGAACAGTAATTTAAAACGAAAGTAGAAATTTCCTTCTGGACGGTCTTTTATCCTAACAAAATACTACTATAGGGTAGGATTTTGGTACGGTATGAAATAAAGCCTTCCAAACAAGCATCCTTTAAATATTATTGCATATATTAGCCTACATCAACTAATTTAATGAAAAAACTGATGAGTTTCAAACTTTGTTATGCTCTTTAAATCTTTTGCTAACACATTTATTTAATCAAACTAATCATACATTGCTGTATCTCATATATTTAATCAAATTAGTTAACAATGTCAAAATGCCATTATTGCCTTGTATGTATATAAGAGAGAAAGGGGTACCTGAAAAAAAATTGTCTTTCCTACACAATGGCATGCAGATGGCAACTCGAAAATTTCAGCCATGGATGTCCATCCAGTTATATAATAGAGATAAATGGTCCTGCTATTATATAAAGGAAAGATAAAGAAACTTGAGTATTGTGTACTTTCAATGTTGGCAACACTATTTGACACAAATGTTATTTCCGGCAGTGTAGATTGTATTCTTCCGGTTTCGTCCAAAATAATCTAACGTGCTTGTTCATCAAGCTAAGCCCGAATCGGGGACTTGCACGTAAAATTATTGACATCCATATAGTTTGACACTTTAAAATGACTTCCAAAGCAGAGCTCGCTTGTGTCTACTCGGCCCTGATCTTGGCTGATGATGATGTAGCCATAACAGTGAGTATACTTATCACCGTGTTGAGGCATGGGTCATATGGATTATAATATTCTATTTGTAAACGTAACCTGCACATTTGAACACTTTGACTTAATTTTGCTAAACTCTTATAACACACAGACCTAGATGGTTTGATAGGCATATTTATTTAAATGGATATAAGAATGTTATACCAACCAGTAGCTAGTCTGATAAAGCTCTTATTCGAATTCTGTTTATCATCTACCTCACCTTGTTTTCTGAATATTTTTGGTATATTTTATTCTAGAGTGGAAATTAGAAAAAGACTACATTCGGGAAATACATGCTAGTACTCGGTCAATCAGTTAACATCCCGCCCGCTTTCAAGAAATGTACATAACTTCGAATATACAAAACACTTTTTTCTCTTTGCTCTCTATGAGTGTGAAATATGGTCTTTTTGCCTTTCATAACGAAAATAAATTCAAGGTGTTCGAAATCAAGGTACTTGTTGATTCATCCTGAGACCTGAAGTAAACAAACATTCTCATATCACTATGCGAAGGACCTACATGATTGGTGGAACACCATTGTAATATTTTAAACAGGCGTGACCATGTAAAATCTGTTCATCGTAGGAATTGTTTTCTGAAAGGCCTTTTTCCCTACCAGAAAGCTATTATATAGTAGGATTTTGGTAGGAAAAAAGACCTTTCAGAGAGTAATTCCTACTGTGAATGGAGTATATAGTCGGTACCATAGCAAATTAGCTCACTATGAATTTTTGTAGTTTTTAATATTTTAAATTTAACGAAAGTCAGACCAGACTCAGCAAATGCCATAAATAGACAATGACACACACAACACTCACAACCATCATTTAACGCTGTTGAGATGAACTGTTAACTTGCCATTACTGACTTAACGTTAACATGTGATAAGGGCTTTACCATAGGGTCTCTCTTAACACTGAGTCAGGACTTTGTTGGTATTTGAATAACTCTTTCAAAGCTTAAAGTGTAATTTCTAAATCATAGAAGGGATAGTTTTAGCTATAATAATTTTATGTTATTTTTAAACAATTTTAATACAAAACATAAGAGACTTTATGCCGGGATCACGATCAACTTAAACTTAACGTAAAGAACCTCCTTGTGTGTTTAAATGGAAGCGATCACGATGCACTTAACTTAACGTTGACTTGCAGTTAACTTAACGTAAGAGATGTCCTGGGAGGTCTTTAACTATACTTTATGTTACTTGAAGGGTATCACGTGATCTAGCCAGCCAATCATTATGCGAGTGACGTCATCAGGGATATTTAGTAACTCATTTGTTGGTATTATGACTAATGTTTACTCTTTAGCGTAAGTTCTAGTGATCAGACATTGAAACAAAATAATTACACTAAAATAGGAAAGCTAAATTTATATAAAAAAAATTGTAATAGATATTTATTATATCGTTTGAAAACTATAAACATTCACAGATCATCACTGTAAAACTAGTACAAATTACAGATCATACTTGAGAATGAAGATGTTTGGCTCGAGTTGTTACGTTAAGTTACGTGAATCGTGATCACACATACGTTAAGTTAACTTTAAGTTAGCGTTACGTTAAGTTAACGCTAAGTTGATTGTGATCCCGGCATTAGGGAAAGAGTATCAATGAAGTCCATCCAGTAGCAAACCAGAGCATAAAATTCCACATGGCTTTGCTTACATCAGGTCTCAGGTTAAGATTGAATCAATAATAGGAAGATACTAGGTCCAAAAAGAGGTGAGTGTACTTGGGTGTGGAGGAGGTCACATAATGATGAGGTACCCTATATTCATCACAAGAAATTGTTAGGATAAACAAGTATCGTAGATTACAATGTGAGGACATACAGTACGAATGGGAGATTTTAGAACCTGATTCAGGGTACTGACTGGCAAACCTATTGGGAAGATTCAGATGAGAGGTATGTGCCCAGGAATAGGAACATATGTGACTACTGAAAACTGTAAACATGGAAATTACTAGATTTAATTAAAAATTAATTGATAAAAATATTGGGAGCTAATTTTACCATCTATACAGACAACAAAAGCAGATTTCCGATAATAGCTAAATCATTGTAAAATAATTGTAGATTAACATTAAAATTAAGTTAGTATTTTAGTGCAAGAAATTTTAAGATCCTGTAATTTCATGAAAAAGCTGTTGTAGACTCTTGGAAGATCAGGTTTAGTTGGGATGATTTAAAGTAAAAATGTTCTAGAGGCCCATTGCCTCTTAAAATACTTTTGGTGCCATGTTGTGACATTCTTCTATTAAATATTATTTAAAACCTTGTGAGTAAGGTGACTCTTTTTAAATTAACTTAAATATTATTTTACATTAACTTATCAATTTTATTATCATTGGAATTTTTTTTTAATTGATGGTAACTTAAATATTATGTTATATTAATTTTATCATTAGATTTTTTTTAATTGATGGTAAAATACAGTAAAACCTTGGATTGCGAGTAACTTGGTCTGCGAGTTTTTTGTAAGACGAGCAAAAATTTTCAGTAAATTTTAACTTGATAAACGAGCGATATCTTGCTATACGAGTAGTACTATGGCTACGCTTTGTCTTCCGAGCAGTGTCATTGAATAGGTTCTTTGTTAACGTCGCACAAAAATAAAAATATTCCAGTGAGCCAACAGATAGCAGCAAGGCCGTAGTCGCCAGGGGTGGGTTTTGGGGGTTCAAACCTCCCGCGAAATATTATGAACAAAATATATATGACTTTATTTATGGTTCAAACCATATCAAAATTAAGATACACATACAAATTAGGGGGCTTTGTTACTATAAAAAAACACTTCAGAGAGCTTCTAAAACGGTTTATCATTTAGAATTATTTCTAGCTTCCAGCAATTGGGGAATGTGCCCACCAAACCCCCCCTGAAATTATTGGCTGGCTATGGCCTTGGATAGCAGTGATTCCGTTAGTGACAGTGAAAGTCGTCCTAAAGAATAACCCACCTTCTCCTCTCCTCTTTCTCGTCCACCTCACACCAGCCACCATTACATTTAATTAATACATTTGATTACAGTACAGTTACATTTAAATAACGAAAATAAAAAAGGTATTAATCATTTTTAGATTAAATATTTTTGGGTTGTGGGACGAATCATCTGAGTTTCAATTATTTCTTGAGGGAAATTCGCTTTGATATACGAGTGCTTTGAATTACAAACATGTTTACGAAACGAATTATGCTCGCAATCCAAGGTTTTACTGTATTCCCTAATATGGCAGAAATAAACTGAGGAATCTCTACCTCTTTGCCTATTATTCCCACATAGTGCATTCCTTAGAAATGGCATTCTCGTGTATGTTTTATAAGTACATTAACAGTGCCACAAATAAAACCTAAAACCTTTAATAAAGGTAAAATAACATTTTTAAATATTGATCTTTAGAAACTATTAGCAATTATTTTAAATGTGTGCTCAATGTAATAAGTGAATAAATAAGATCTAGTTATTCACAAACAAAAACTGGGAAAGGATGTCAGGAAGGTTGAAAAAGTAGAGGCAATTTTATAATAGTTACGGAAGTTTTGTAATCACCTTGAGTTGGCAACTTTTCATGTTTGTTGTAAAGGTAACTATTAGACCTAGCTCCCTATGTTAGCTTTTCATTGTCACTTATTAATTAAGTATTAAATCTTACACATTGTACTCTAGAAGCTGTACCATCTTTGTATTAGGGAGAAAAGATCCAGACAATTCTGAAGGCGGCGTCTGTGGACGTAGAGCCATACTGGCCTGGGTTGTTTGCCAAATCCCTGGAGGGGGTTAATGTCAAGGACCTTATCTCCAATGTTGGCTCAGGAGTAGGGGCTGGACCTGCTGTTGGAGGTCAGTGGTTCAACTTCATATCTAAACCTTTTGATTTTCTGACTTGGGAAGTATATGTTTGTGGGATTACCGGCGGCCTATGTTTTATAAAATTATGAATGAATGGATGAACTATGGTGGATTGTAATAGTTATTATTTAATTGCACGGCCCTAACAATTTGCTACTATTGAATGAGCATAGACCTGGGCTAGTCAAAATGCCTCTAAATAATTTGTTCTTTGGTCGGGAAGGCCATATGCACACCCCACTTCCTTCACACTCATTTAATGATATAGGTACCCACTTTAGGGAAATCCTGATTCATCCGATTTGTTATGTTCTTAAATTGGTCGGGGCTGGTTACCGACAGCCTTATTATAGATTCACATGTTTTCCCAAAAACCAGGAAAAAGCTTGATGTACAGAGACAGCTAATACCTCGACAAACATTTCAATCAAGTCCACATTTAATAGACAATTTATTATGCTACCTTTGCATGTTCGAAGTACCGCGGGCATTAAAATAAATCATTGGGCCTGTACGACTTCATATCATTAAATCAAGAAGACATGTTTTTGTTAAACAGGCGGGCAAAAAATAATATAAATTAATATTCGCCTAGTTCCTTAACTAAATCTATCAAACAATATTATTTTATACACTCTTATTATACTATTTAAATCGGTATTTTAAACCATCAAATATTAAAAAATTTTGTTCTGTGAGGAAGACTCAATCAAATTGCAAATCCAACCAACTCAAATGATTGTCTATGCATAAAGGCACATGCATGCGTTTTATAATACAAGTAAACAGCTTCATTGACGTGTGAGTAGTTTTATAAAAGTTGCTTATTAAATGCAAAGTGTATGTAGGCCTATCAATGGGGTGAGCTGTATGACAAAATACCACTATAAAGTGAAAACATCCATCAATATCTAAAATACGTGTTTAAATCCACCAGTAAATAAAATAAGAGAATAACAATTCAGGGCTGTGGAGTTGGTATTTGTAAAAATGTACCAACTCCAGTTTCAAAGTAAAAATTTAAAATATTTTATAACATTATATGATAAATATATATAATTTCAACTTTATTTTTTAGGCCCAATGTTTGTAATTTTGTGACACATTTATTCAAATATAAATTCACAATGCCAAAGAGTTGAAGACTTGCTGTACCAACTCCTCAGCCCTGATGGTAATTAGCTGTTTTAAGCTAGTGTTGTCATGATTCAACATACATTCCTGCTAGCATGTGAATGGTTTTCTTTAAATTGATAAATGACACAGAACATGGGACCTTTGAAAGTATGCCAATGCTCTTACCACTGAGATAACCAGTAATTTTCGTCTGATGCCCAGGGTCATGCTTCCTTCACTCATATATTTTAAGGCATGGTTTGTGATGGACTTACAGAAACCGGTGGCTACATCTGAGCAATAAATTAAGATCTCAAACTACCAGATAATGTGTCCACCTTCAGCTTGGAAGGGGGTGGAGGGTATTTATACTGCCAATTACAGTGAGATCTAGGTTCAAATCTTGGTTGTGTGTATTGAGGGTGGCATTTCCTTAATGATTTTCCACTCTTCCTCCACACAAATGCCGGTACACTTCCTCTAAATTCACTCTTATTTGTCCTTAACACATTAGCTCAATTAGTATTTAGTACATATGCATACAACCTGAAGAGGTACTAAGACGCAGTGCTAGCAAATATGGTTAAAGCCACCCTAAATAAAAAAAATTAATGAAAAATTAATCATGATGTGTACATGCATACAATTGGCAGCCTATAGCCTCCAATTTGAAAGTGGCTGTATTATCTGATTGCTCAGAATATGTAGCTGATGATGATTTCTGCATGTCCAACACAGACTACCTTATTATGAATGAAGAATGATTGGCCATGGGACGACTCCTGGATAGCTCAGTGGCAAGAACATTGGCATACTAAGCCAAAGGTCTCAGGTTTAATTACCGTGTCCAGGTGTAATTTTTAAATAATAAGATATTTAGATGCAGCTATAATTGTAGTTAACAACTATACTAATTTGGCTATCTAATCCATCGTGTGACTTGTTGCTCCTTTAAAGCAGATTTTGATTTAACACTTGTGTAGTGAGATTTAGATGCAAATTATCTTTTTGAAACACATTTTGACATTTAGAAAGGCAATATATTATTTTGTGGATCAATCGATGTGTAATAAAAGATATTAAAAATTAGAAAATGTATATTTATGAATAAAATTAATGTTTTGAAACTCCCATAAGGTGTGTTTCTTACTTGTCTGTGCCCTGGGTGTATAGGTATGAAGAAAGTTATTTTTAAAATATCCTTTGGGACACATAATTTTACCATTTACTAAAGATGAAATCAAATTTGCATAGTAATGAGATGGATGTGCTTGTTTATTTCTACATAAATAATTAAATCTTGGCTGAATATTTGATACTACAGGACATAGAGCATCTTCAAAGTTTTTCAGAATTGATCAATATTTTGATGTTTATAATCGTCAATGCTGAGAACGTCGCTTCACATGGATATGTAGTAAAAAAATGTCAGAAGTATGTTTAGGGCCATTTTAGAAATTGTTGGATTCATCCTAATCCCAAGCTAAAATTCATTTAATGATTGTTTAGGAAACTCCTTTTTACTTTTTGATAACTCAGCACATTCTTCTTGAACTTTTAATGGTAGATGACTGACATTTTTGATTTCAATTTAGTATGGTTGATGAACCCAACTTTGTTTTTTAGAATCAAAATTTGAAGGGAAGTATGTCTCCTGCAGTGAAGTCGTGTGATGCAACATGGGAGAGTACTGCCAAAAACAACTCGGATTCATTACGCACTTGATTTTGAATTAATTTTTGGTCGTTGGGCATTTAAAAACGTTTTACTGTTACCAAATTTTTCGCAGGCCCACACATTGTTACTCGACCCCATACGGGATTGCGACATATAGTTTAAGAAGGCCTGGACTAGACTGTGATGATGACATGAATCAAATCTCGGTCAGGTGTAATAAGGGTGGTTTTTCCAAAATGGTCTCCCACTTTCCCTTCACACAAATATGGGTAAACGTCTTATAAATATAACTTCCTCGTCCCTAAAACCATTAGCATACCACCTGAATGGGTAGTATAATGCGGTGCTAAAAAAAAATTATGGAGTAATCCTTAGGTATTATTAGAAGCGTTTATTAACCCTTTTGGTTGAGACAAAGAAAATACTTTTTCCACATAGATTACAAAGATTAACATAAGGGACTTTCAACAAATGTTTGCAATAAAAATCTTCTCCTGGTTGTTGGTTACCACCACTCCTACAGTAGATAGACTTTACCTTGCAAACACAAGGTGTACCCAATGATTATATTATTTTGTCATGTATTAGCTGCTGATTATTTTTGATGACATACAAAAAATGAGGGTACACTACTTGTTTAGTTTTTATTGGAAACTCCCATTATCTTATGGATACTAATTTTTTGTAAATTGATTTGTCGTTGATTAGCAGACACAAATTATATGTATATATTGTTAATGCTTGGTATGACTTTAGGCCCTTGGCCCTGTCGAATGCAAGTCTAAAACCTATTTTGTGGGATGTGAGCAGGAGGGTGAAAGGCGTGGCGTGGCTTCACAACTGACCAAAGTATCCTTTCGCGCCGACAACAGATGGATCACGGAAACCGTAGATGGCGCTAGCTGCCGGACAGGTCTTGCAGAAGGGTGACCTGGTGGGTCTAGGGGTAAGGTGTCTGACTTCTGTGCTGGGGTCCGGGGTTCAATCCTCGGTCCCGGCACAGATTTATCTGATTGCCAAACCCTTCCTTCACCTCTGACAAGATGTGTATTAATCACAACTTGTGAATGTGTGGAATACCAGGCCTATACTGTGGTTTGGATTCCACGTTAAACTGTAGGTCCTCCATTTCATCTCGCAATCACCCTACCACTACACATTAGCGTAAGTGCGTACAATCCGAACAGGTAGTAATACGCGGTGATGATGATAATAATAATGTCTTGCAGAAAAATCATATGTTTGGAAATCAGTTTTCTCGAGAAGGAGTGAAATTTTTATGTGAATATTTTAAACGCCCCTTTTAAGATAGTGGATTGATGTTTATTAATTGTTACATTTTCTTATTTTTTCTTATGAAGCTGGCTGTTTTCTATTGAAAAATGTCAATTATATCGATATTTGATCATTGTTAAAATTAGAGGAGATGTGTTTATAAAAATTATAACTTAATCAACATTCTTGAACAAACCGTTTCCGAAAAGAAAATTGCAAACAATACAACAAAGATAACTGTTTGTTCCCATGGCTCTGCATTTCCACGCCAAATGATAAGGGCCAATTGCCTTGATTAAGGTTGTTGAAAACAAAATTTCACAAAGTTTGGCTTGGAAAATCTAGCCTATTGAAAATTCATTTTAAACTCTTTTTTTCTCCCCCCTTGACAATTTTTTTGCCTACATGCAAACAAATTGTTTTTGTTCTCAAGCCTCCATATTCATATTTAAGTCACTCAGTCATGGTAATTTTATTTGTTGGTGTAACGACTCCTGCGTCTGTTTTGCCTGTTAATGCTGTACTAGCCAGCAATAATTGTGTTGTAACATCTATAACCAACATAGATTTTTGTTTACTATTTTAGCCGAGGGTTGTTTTTTGAGAAATATGTTGTGATTCTTTCAGTGCCCTGTAGCAGCAGCTGCAGCAACCGCAGCGGCTGCCCCAGCTGAGAAGAAGGAAGAGAAAAAGAAAGAAGAATCAGATGAAGAGAGTGATGATGACATGGGCTTTGGTGAGTTTGATGACCACATCACCTGTGTAAACATTTTGAGAATATCATAGACTTTAAGTAATGGTATACTCCATCACGTAGAATTGCTCTCTGAAGGTCTTTCCTACCATATCCTACATATGATAGCTTCTGTAAGGAAAAAGGCCTTTCAGAAACAATTCCTACGCTGAACAGACTTTATAAACAAGTGCTTATGAAATTAAAAGACTGCACATATAAAGAGTTCTAATAAGTTCATTTTAGAGTTTAAAAAAATGTATACTCTGTTAGAATAACAGTAGCACTAGGCTTAGGTTTATTTAGTTTTCAAATGGAAAATTCACAATTTAAACATTATTGATAAAATGGTTGTAAGAGAATAAATTACATAATTTTTTCATGGAAGTTAATGTTTAACTGGTATTATACTTTATTTTATTTTTTCCACCCATTACTGATTCCAGCCTGTGACACCATATATTTTTCCACTACCGGCTGGCTAGGCCTGTTGTAGCTTCATATGCCTCATAATATATCTTAAGACTAGGACAGGCACAACATCCAGTTCCTGGCTGTTTATTTATCATTTTGAAAGGGAAAACCCACATTTCGCCAATGATAATTCTTTTGGCCATGCAGGGAATCAAACCTGCGATCCTTAGCTCAGTATGCAGACACGCTCTGAAAAATAAAGACGGCCCTAAACTGGGAGGTGGGGAAAAAATTATTCTCATGGGAAATAATTTTCTGTAGAAGTACTCAACATTTTATGTGATTAAAACATGTTAAATAAAGTCTTATAATGTTCCTGACAAAATGAACTAAATAATTTTCAACGAATCCCCAGGTGATAATGGCGTAAGAATTTGTAATAATTTTTGGGGAATCAATGTAAATCTTCATTTATTTCTAACAATTTGGGATAGTTTTGAGTAAATTTGTTCTCCCTTCTGTCATTTATCTTAATCTTTTGTATATCATAGTCCAATTTGCTTTTTAAAAAAATTAATTGCATTGTATTCTGCTTTCAGGTCTTTTCGACTAGTTCTTCATTCCACGGATTTTATATTTTTGTACAGTTCTAATGTACATTGCTATAAAATAATTGACAAATAAAACCAATATTATTTTACTCTGTTGTTTTTAATCTTTTAATCTTAAGGTAAAAATAACATTCACACTTATGGGAGCAAGATCTTGGAGTTGAGCAAAGCAAATGATCATGCCTTTATCTCAACTAAAGTCTAGCGTTTTACATTTTATCTTTTACAAAAATCAAGGGGCATTGTAAATTTTTGAAAACGCAAATATGGTATGCAGTCTTGAACGAAATTAACATAGAGGCAATTAGGCCTTGGTGGTTTTAAGAATTTTGACATTGTGATGTATTTTCTGCATTTCATGAATATTCAAAATGAATCTTGGTAAAAAAAAATTGTGTTTTGATTGTTGGGTGGGGGTTTATTATTCTTTTAACAGCCACAACCTTTGATCAACAAGAAACTCGTGTTTATAATTATTGTAACTGGTAATAAGCACTCGAGTGAAGGAATTCTTTGTTGAGCTAAGATTTTTAAAATATGACTAATTAATCTTGATGTTGGCTGTGAGTGTTCAGCCCTAATATATTGTTGGACTCAATCACTTTTAGGAAGATGGATAAGAAATAGTTGGAGAGCTTTGAAATAGAGAAGTCTTGAGAAGATCAGGTGGAAAGACAGACAAATGGAAAAGTTTGGATGTGATTCTTCGTTGGAAAGCAAACTGGATTGGAGAGAGCCTTAGGAGGAACCGTATTAGGGGTTGTCCATAAACCACAACACTTTGAAGGAGGAGGGGGGAGCTCTAATGTCTACATGCTGTTACATGGGGGGAGGGGGTGCATCAAAGTGTTACATAACACAGATCTTATACTTTAATTCTAATATTCAAAAATAATAATATTGTTCATGTTTTCACCTTTGATAAACATACTTATAGATAACTTCCGAATATCTGTGGTGTTGAAAATGCAAGTATTAGCACTTTATGTCTATCAATCTTTCGAATGACCCGACTCGGTGGCGTAGTTGGCTAACGCGCTAGTCGTGTTGAGCTCGACCACCAAGGACGGGGTGATCGAGGTTCGAATCTCGGTCGGGTGAACTGGGGGTGGTTTTTCCTAAATGGTTTTCCACTCTCTCCACGCAAATGTGGGTTCACTACCTCTACATTCAACTCTCCCAATTCCTAATCCATTAGCATAATTAGTACTTAAGCGTATAACCCGAACGGGTAGTAAGACGCGGTGCTAAATATTATTAATCTTTCGAATGCGCTTAAGTGGCATTGTCTCTCTGAGACTATGGACACCAAGCACATTCGAAAACACATTTTCATGTGCATGACACATGTTCATACGGCACTTGATTAGATTTGTCCAATCTACTGACCCCTTCACATGCTTTTAGTTGGACAACAGCTGTCAGTCAGAGTGGCCTTAATTTACAAGTATATTTGAGTTTGAGTATAATTTAGATTCCTACTGCACATTCTTTTACATAGGCCATGAATAATCACTTATGTTTGTACAAAAACAATTTCTTAAAAAGAGGAGACATGTTCATTGCTTGCTTATAAAAAGTGATATCCAGAAACAAAACCAGTGAAGTGTCTCAATAGTGAAATGGAAAGAAGCAAAAATACTAAATTTATCTCAAGGCAAGTTTGAGGAGTCCATCGATAATCTTATTTCTTTGTACAAGCAGCATGTTATGAAAAGTAAAGCTTCAAATATCATTGTGTTCAAACCTATACCTTTTCCCTTTTTATAAGTCTAGTGTGTATGCATATAAATGCAACTATTATACATTATGTTGGCCGCATTGTCTAAATTGTCATTCTCTCAGACTAGACGGCCAATGTTGGGGAGAGGGGTTTCGAACACCAGTTAGGTCTACTGAGGGTTGCTTTTCCTAAATGGTTTCCTGCTCTCCCATCTAAATGCTGGTAGATTTTTTTTAAATGCTACCTTTTTAGTATACATTTTGTAGGGTGATATAGTCAAATTGTAGTTAAAAAAATATTTTTTATTATATTTATCTAATGGAGTGGAGTATAACTAATGGGCTACTTTAAATTGTTATAAAAATTATCTGATTTACCCCATAAAGGCAGACAAAAGGGTTAAATTTAAATGTTAATATCGTGCTGATACTTCAAACGACACGAGAGTTTGGCTTGCATAATCAAAGTCAAACTCGCACGGAACTATTAGATGTCGACCCAAAGTGGGGAGACGTAAACAATATCTCTGCTTGCTAATAAAAGGTGGTGTAAAACTTGAATCAATGTATAGTTATGAAACCTGTCATCATAAGCAAATGATTTGGAAAATCATCAAGTTTGTTAAATTACATTATTTTTAATTTATCAAACAGAGCTATGCTGCATTAATAAATATATCACCTTATAATGGTGATATAACAAACACCAATAACCTCAATATCAAGACAATTTAATTCTAATGTTCCTAACAAATTAATTAATGATTATAGTTATCTTGAATTTTAAGCAACATGACAGATGCTAGCGCCCAAGTGGTGACTGAAATTACTAAGTGATTCATATCTAGTTACTTCAAATCAAAGAACACAAGTTAGAAAAGATAGCAACAGCTATGCTGACAAATATAAAATATTTATGGTAATTTAAAGTCTAAATATAAACACACCATTGTTAATGTCTGTAGACACGTAAAATTGATTGTCCAGATATTGTCCGAGTGCCAGAGAGCACCTTCCTTGGGTCGAAATCAAATAGTTGACTTTGTATACGGAGACGATATATATATATATATATATACGAGTATATATATATAATACACACACGAGTCCCTATCTATATATATATATATATATAGGGACTCGTTGCTAGGGAAGGCTGGTGGGAAATTTGAACACTTGGTCGGTGACGTCACTTAAGCCATCTTGTAGCTAATAGGAGATCACGTATGCCCGTTGTTTATGTCGGCCCCTTAGACCTCTTCCATCGACATGTCTTCAGTCACACAGTTTTGGTGGTAAAGCAGGTATCGTCCGCCAGAAGCCTGGATAGTCGCCGTCCACTACTCAAGGGAAATCTTGGCTGGCCCATTTCTGTATAACTTCGACCTGGGCGGTCACAACATCTGCTGCGGGTTCAACATAGCTCGCTCGCCGAACTAGAATGCGACTGGTGTAGGCCAGACGTGGAGGTTATTCTACCAGAAGATACAAAAGTTTAGTGCATGAACAGCTTTAGATTGCAGGGAGTTTATCCTTATATTATATGGTTTAATATTGTTCTTGCTATAGATCGAGATTACCGTGAACTACACTAGGGAAGAGTATCATTGCAGAAGGATTATTAGTCTCGAAGTGGGTAGTATGAATTCAATACAGAGTCTATGCCTGAAGGTTAACATGTGGGTGGGCAGTATATTGTAACACAATGTTACACATCTACTAGTCCTTGATGACGTCTAGGATGTTGCTACAAGTTATTAGAATAGAATACAAAATATGAAGTAGGGGTGGTGGTTTTATACAAGATGCACTGATGTGTTAGGAAAGGGAAACAAACGGGGGGAAGGGGGATGACCTTCCAGAACAAATTAGAACATCTACTAGCGCTTGGAGACAGCCGCTGATTACAACATTGTGAAGTGGGCAGTCATAACAGTTGAGTCTTGCAAGCAAGCACGGTGTCTTGTGTGTAGAGAACTTCCTCCAGGAACGTAGCAGTCCACTGGGGCAGGTTTCCAGCAGCACAGTTTTCACAGTGAATTTAAATTTGCCACAAATTATTTGAATTTATTACTTCAATGAATTTAGTAAAATAACAGTTGAAGCTATATTTTTAATTTTTAGCACCGTGTCTATCTGTTCAGGTTATACACATATGTATTAACTAAGCTAATGAGTGAGGAATGAGGAAAGTTGAATTTAGAGGATGTGTAGTTGTGCACCTATATTTGTGTGGAAAACCATTTAGGAAAAACCATCCAACTGGGATTTGAGTTCCGATCTCCCTGTTATCAGGAGTCTAGTCAGGAGTTGGGCAACATATTTTTCAATGTAGCCACCGATGTGGCGAATAAGAAGTGAATTTCACCGCCCCATGTAAAAATCTTGAAATTAGGTTGCTCCATTGAACATTTAAAACAGCACACACTTTGAACAAGTTTATTCAAAACATACACTTTAACTACTCAGTTTCATCAAATTGCTCAAATTGAAAAAATAAGTCAATTTAATGAAAAATTTGGCAATTCTTTTGTATGACAAGTTACAGAAATATTGGCTGAATATCTGAAAGTGGAATGCTTCCAATGATGTGCAGGACATGACAAGTTACAACCGTCAGGGACTGTTAGAGCTGGCAGACTCATATTCACCACACTTTTATGGCAAATTCGCCACTTGTGGTGATTGACGCCAGAGTTGCCTCCAGGTCTAGTTTATTACAGGTGTGACATCTTAGGCCAGAGGTTGGCAACCCTCCAGCCTGCCTACTGATTTTATCTGGTCCGCAAAAGATTTAGTAAATAAACAATTGTGTTCATAAAAATACACAATACAAAATACAAAATTGAAATATTTTGCTCATTTTTTTGAACCCATAGGCCTGTGAAATCAAAAAGGTTGCAGATTTCTGCTTTAGACCATGTGGTCTCCAACGCATGTCCCCTTTTCTTTAATTGCTATTGTTTTTGAACTATTTCATTTTTATTTGTAGTTTCTATTCAAACTAATAGCAATGAATTAATATTTTTTGTTATATCCAATCAAACTATTTCCAAAATTTTGTATGTATTTTATTATTATTTTAAAAGTTAACTTTGAAATTTGTAGACCTTATTTAATATAACTTCTCTATTAATAAAATGAAGTGTTTGTGTATTTTTGTGTCTGTCTGTAATGAACGTTGCACAATATCCATCGTACAAAGAGGTCTGAAATTTAAAAATTAGTAGCTCATGATCGCTCTGTGAAGCTATTTTAGAGAATTCTTTATTTGTTTTTTACACTATAAAATAGCATCAGGATTGCCATTTTTTAAAATTTGAATAAAAGACATTGGTCATTGTCAATAGATTTGTCTTCAAAAGAGAAAGAATAATTTATAGAAAATTTCTAGTTTAAAAACCAGATTTCAGCAGGAAGAAATTAAAAAATTATCAATTGAAATATCCATGGAATAAGTAATCAAACTTAAATTTTTTAAGTGCTACGCAACAACATTTATTTATGAGCAAACATTTTTAATTTTATACCACCAGAAAGACCAAATTTAGGTAAAAAGGCCAAATAGAGAAGATGATTTGCACTTAGAGGTGACAACAATAACTCAAATACTGAAGCACTTTGTGATCGAAAGAGAGCCTATCGAAGCCACTAATAAATTAATATATATACCGGTTTAAATTTATTCATTTTGCAATTCTGCATTTTGCATTCCTTTTAGCACAAATAAGTAGATGTGAAATTTATTTTTTATTTGAATATTTATTATTATTATTAGCACCGCGTCTTACTACCCATTCGGGTTATACGCACTTACGCTAATGTGTAATGGTAAGGTGATTGTGAGATGAAATGGAGGACCTACAATTTAACGTGGAATCCGAACCACGGTGGAGGCCTGGTATTCCTCACATTCACAAGTTGTGATTAATACACGTCTTGTCAGAGGTGAAGGAAGGGTTTTGCAATCAGATAAATCTGTGCCGGGACCGAGGATTGAACCCCGGACGCCAGCACAGAAGTCTGACACCTTACCCCTGGACCACCAGGTCACCTAATATTTATTCAAGTATTAAGTTCTAAGACTTGTAAAATTTAAATATTCACAATATTAGCTTGAACATTTTTAAGGGGGCTCCAGCATGCATTTTTTATGGTGTAAGGGCTTCTTTGGTCTAAAAAGTTTGGGAACCCCATTCAATTCAAAAATATTCGTAATAAAAAAATCACCATTCACACACACCTTGTGATCATTTGACCATTTAAATAACTTGAGGGTAGCTCAATTATTTTAACTTTGATCAAATATATTTATAATCATAAAACATTAAACTGTTCTCACTTATTAATTATTGTCAAAACTTAAATCACTAACAGGTCAGTCTGCACAGTGGCTTGCATTTTTACATTCACATTTCCAAGGCAATGGTGGTATGACTAAAAAAAGAGGATATGTTTATTCTTATTAATCCATACATGCAAGCAAAGTGTGTAAACAACCGCTCCTTAAAATAACAACTCTGACTTTAATTTTAGCAAAGCAATTATTATACTTTGATATGGATACAATTTAAATTTGCTCTCCTGATCTTTTGAGTCATCTAAGTAGATGAATGATAACTGGAGTAAAGGCATAGACACTCGACTACAGAGTATTTGGGGTGCACAAAAAAGTATACAGGAGTTGAAAAGAGACTTCAGTTAATGAATATCTTGCTATAGAGAGATATAATAGAAAAAAACAAAGTGGTTTATGTGATTTTTTTGAAAGAAACGCACAAATTCATTTTTATATTTAATTTGATTAAAATTTATCTTGAGGCGATTTTAAAATCGAATCCCTTTTCTTTTAAAATATATTTATAATATATAAGATAAAACCTCTTCGCTTTTTAAGGTACATTTTGTTATATTTGGAAGTTACAGGAAAAATTAATAGAAATATATAAAAAGGAACAAACACAATATGGCTTTTACAATGAAATAAAGAACACAGTTAACACTACATTTATGCCAATTGACAAAGAGGTAATGGCTGTCTTTTTGAGAAAATCAATGTTTACTGCCCAATACCCCCATCCAAGGTTTCTATCGAAACTCATCAGGATGGTGTGTGAAATACGCAACACAACTTTCTAAAAGAGGAAACAAAAAAACAAAAGGAAGAGAAAGTAAATTGGTAAGGAATGATAGGAACATGTACCCTATAAAGCGAAAAGAGGTTTTCCTTAGAGAGATATATTATATATTCATATCCATTGACCGTTTCATGTTCCTATCTAAGTGTCCTATTATTCATAACCAATTTATTTTTTCTCTATTTTGTTTTTGGTTTCCTTTTTTTAGGAAGTTACGTTGCGTGATTTACACTTCCTCCCGATGGGTTCCGATAGAATGAAATCTAGGTCGGGGGATTGGGTGGTTTTTCTTTGAAGATATTTTATTTCCTAAATAAAGTCCTTTAGACACACCCAGAGGGAGCAAGTGGGACAAACACATATTTACCTGGACCGCAAATAATTTATAATGAAAGATTTAAACATTAAATATAACTATAATATAGAGGAAATGTATAAAATGCATAGAATAAATTTTAGGAACAGGGGAAGCCTGTAGGGACATGCCAGTAGTCAATTTTAAATATAGTTTATGATCTACATTTGCTTCCATTTATCTGTTAGTAGTCAAAGGAGTGTTACAATATAATAATAATATTTAGCACCGCATCTTACTACCCGTTCGGGTTATACGCTTAAGTACTAATTACGCTAATGGATTAGGAATTGGGAGGGTTGAATTTAGAGGAAGTGAACCCGCATTTGCGTGGAGGGAGAGTGGAAAACCATTTAGGAAAAACCACTCCCAGTTCACCCGACCGAGATTCGAACCTCGATCTCCCCGTCCTCGGCGGTCGAGCTCAACACGACTTGCGTGTTAGCCAACTACGCCACCGAGGCGGGTTGTTACAATATAGTGCCGAATTGTATTAATAAGAGTATGTGTTTATATCAAAGTTTATTTCTAGTTTAGGATTTAGGATACATCATATAAATTGCAGAATTACAAATACAATGCATAGTTTACCACATTATTGTGTTGCCGATAATTTAATGACCATAAGTTATTAGTTGCAATAACCTTAATACAAGAAGCTTGAAAGTTAACTCTTCACATTATTTTTGAAGCTGTAGAATGTAAAACAGCATTTAAAAAACTATTAGAAGTCGGGATCAAATATTTGACAATTATTCAATGAGCTGTCTTATGTAATTCAAGCCTAGTACTTAAGTTGTGAATTATAATGTTTAATGACAAGACATACCAGTATTGCACTTGAAAGTATTAACCCATTTAGTGCAACACCTTGTGATTGCCTATTTCTTAATTTTTGCAAGATTGTTGGAGAAAAATCACCAAACTCCTATGTATGAAGTGATTTTTCATATTATTCTAGAATTTTTATCTGTGTATACTGTTCTATAATAGAGGAGGATGTTCTCGTTCTAGTGAAATAAAACTACTACCCTATCTATCAAATGACACCAGAACTAGCTGGAAAGCCAATCAGATCAGCTCATGACACATTTAAGTGTGTTCCAGTGGTTGAAAAAATTGACTTCCTAAAAATTCAATTCTAAGTGACCAATTATGATAGCATGGGGTAAAATAACCTCCCCTCCACTTCCCCTCAGGCTATATACCCGAGCGCAAATGCTTTTATCATCAGTTGGAGTAAGTTTTCTACTCAAGGTGAATCTATGACGCTTAGCACTGGCATTGTTGTCACGTCTTCAAATATATGTACATAAGTCCTGTTTCCTGCCTAATATCCTAACCTCCCTTTGAAATTTTGTGAGAAGCCAACGTCCGTTCTTTCTCTTTCTTTTTTTCCCCTAGTGGCAAGGGGGAAGTAGAATATTTGTGGAGCGAGAGGGGGGTAAACTCAGGTATCTTGTTACTAGATGAAGCTTTCTAGCACAGCAATGACAAAAAAACTAAATTGTAGTAATTGAAATAATGTTTTATATATTTAATTTAAATTTATTATAACGTGCATTTTATTTGCCGACTAATTATATCAGCACACGAATAACAAACAAACCTATGTCACAAAGAGACCCACAGCGATCAAATCATCACTGCGAACTTATTGAGATCGTGTTGGCCAACATGTTGTGTTACAATATAAACGAGGCTTAAACAGCACTAACAACCCCCATCGATGAACAGGAAGGGGTGGGAGGTATGACCTTGAAGTCCCGTGGTCATTACTAGAGTCTGTTCATGATAGGTTTTTACCTGGATGACAGTTCAAAAATCATGTTTAGGTTTTGGGTCACCAACACTTGTCAAATATCATGGTGTTGTTATGAATGTAAGTTTTTTTAATTACATATCATAATTTATTTTTACCCAATCCAAAACAAAAAGCTAAATATAATTTATAGTACTTATTCTTCGTTTTGGAATGTTAACGATAATGTGTAATATAGTGCATACATTAATACTTTTTAATACAGGCATCGTATTTACTTGAAAAAGAGAAAATAATTGTCATTTTTTATTATTAAATGAACAATTATTTTATGATTATTTTATCGTATTTTGAAATATTTAACTGAATAAAATATTTTTATCCAATGCATAGGGTGTCCATCGTAAATAACTTGTTTGCGTCATGATCAATCACATGATTTAAATTCGTCGGTCACCATTTGAAGCTATATTCATTAGACCTTTTGTGAAAGTGCCATGAATAATTTTTTTTAAGTGGAATAAAACAATAAATAACTTTGTGCCCGACCTCAAATAAATATATAAAGAAATATTGGCTTAAATTACTGTGGTTAACTATCACATTCATACATTACCATATGTTTTCATTACAATTATCCAAAGTGACGGATGTCAGCGGCTGGTGTAGGGCTTCATTAAGGACTATTTCTAGTAACTTTTTGAGCTGTCATCTAGGTAAACTAAGGTCGTGAATGTACTATACATATTACGTAGGCTATTTTATAAACTTTTACTAGAGGGGGAAGGCGGGACTGCTCACATTTTACATGAGACAGTGGTGTTACTGACATTCCTACAGTAAAATACTGTTCATGAACATAACTTAAGTTGGCCCACCACATCTAAGAATTTTTCAATCTTTTGTTCTTGATTTGTGCTCATATGTGCTTGAACATGAACATTAAATCTGTGTTGCTAAACTAGGCCTTTTAGAGATTATTTAATATGGTGGGCTAACTCGAGCTAAAGCTAGCCTGCCAAATATTTAAAAACACTATGTGATAAAATTATGTTTGTTCCATTTAATTGTGCTCCTTTTATGCTAATATGCGCCCGAAGATCGATATTTGTGCTCTAAAATTAGGTATTGGAGAGAAGATTTAATGTGGGAGGCAAACATGAGCTTTTCCTATTCCGTAACTTGAAGAAAACACTACCTCAAACTGGCCCACCATATTTTGAGAAAAATTAATATGACAATATCGTGTATGCATGAATCATTTGTGCTTCGTTTGTGTTCATATTTGCCTAAAGATGAACATTTATGCTAAAAAATTAGCCATTTTATCTAATACTTGAGCTCAAGCTGGACCTCCCCAAATGAAAAAATAATGTAACCAAATTCTGTTTACATCATTTTAATCGGCTTCGTTTGTGCTCATATGTTTATTTAAATGATGTAAACAGAATTTGCTTATTTAATGTTTTTCAATATGTGGAGGCAAGCTTAGGATCTAGGAGGACCAGGAAGTTGTTTAGCTGTAAGAGCCTATGTTTTACAGGGAAAATTATCAAGAAGAATCCGCTATTCAAAGGTGTCCGTTAAGGAAAATTTCATTGTGGTTATTCACTGTCAGGAACACACATTTGACATCGTTGTAAGAGAGTGTAATAAGTGTTCATATGTGATATGTTACACACTTACACTTGCCACATGTTACACTGTCAAATGATATTTGTCACAGACATAGGTGGGCACACAGACTAAGTGTAAATAACGTCTAATCTGGTTTGCCTTTGATGATATGGTCACAGTTTGAATCCCGGCTGGATATAGTGAGAGGTATTTTTTCCTAGATAATTTCCCATTCTCCCCCAAGCAAATGCATATAATCTTTATATAATTTGGCCTTAATCATCCCTATCTAAACGGAATGAGAAATGAGTGTAATTAAATGTTGATATCCAGGCGTAATACTGAAATCTATATCGGCCTATCCTAATGCAAAAATTGTGTATGTGTAGCCATAAAAATACTAGCCACTTATAGATGAACAGTAAAGCTGAAATTTAGTAGGCCGGTAGAGGGATTACATCATATAACCTGAAATGTCTATAAATGCCAAATTTCAAAATGGGGCCCAGAAAACGATGGACGTAGAGGGGATATAAATAAGGTTATAAATTAGTATAAATTTGGTGAGGCAGAAAATTGTAATTTGACATGCTGTATAAAAGAATTGACGTAAATTCCGTTGAAGAGATTTTATTACTCTAAGCTCCTGTGTTAATTCAGTACCGCCATTTACATTAGACAATGTAAATTCAGTCCCATAGTTAGCATAAGATGGTGTAAAATCCGTCCCGTATTAAATGTAAACAACATATAAAATACAATACAGTAAAACCTTGGATTGCGAGCATAATTCGTTTCGTAAACGTGTTCGTAATACAAAGCACTCGTATATCAAAGTGAATTTCCCCCATAAGAAATAATGGAAACTCAGATGATTCGTCCCGCAACCCAAAAATATTTTAATCTAATAATGATTAATACCTTTTTTATTTTCGTTATTTAAATGTAACTGTACTGTAATCAAATTTATTAATTAAATTTAATGGTGGCTGGTGTGAGGTGGACGAGAGAGATGAGAGGAGGTGGGTTATTGTTTAGGACGACTTTCACTGTCACTAACGGAATCACTGCTATATGTTGGCTAACTCAAAATTTTTTTGTGCGACTTTAACAAAGAACCTATCCAATGAAACTGCTCGTATTGCAAGATATCGCTCGTTTATCAAGTTAAAATTTATTGAAAAATTTTGCTCGTCTTACAAAACACTCGCAGACCAAGTTACTCGCAATCCAAGGTTTTACTGTATAAAGTAATAAAAAAAAATCTAACTATAATTTGGAGGGTTGAGGACCAACTGTGACCGATCAACTGACGGGAGGTACAAATTACTACCCGCTGTCCAAAGGACTTTATACCATAGGTGACCCCCAACTTAACCTAACCTTCCATATTTAATAACTACATCTTTTTAATGTCTATGTGTTAACATAACATAAATAATATATATATATATAAATATAATCACAAGACGCAATTTACATAGCAACCTCATAATGACGGGACCAAATTTACACAAGAACTTTTAATGGTCGGCACAAAATTTACATGAAAAAATGAAAACGGGGACGAAATTTAGCATAACTGTTAGAGAGATCCCTACAAATAACAATTAAAGTCTGAATGTTTTTTATTTTAAAATGGGACTCTAGGAAAGAGGTGGTGGTGGTGGTGGTGGTGGTGGTGGTGGTGGTGGTGGTGGTGATGGTGGTGGTGGTGATGGTGGTGGTGGTGGTGGTGGGGGGGGGGGGGGATATAAAGAGAAAAAGTTTGAGGAAATGTATAAAATTTAAATTTGCTAAGAGTGAAGAAGAATTACACAAAATATATAAATAAGAACTATATATTTGAAATTATTAAGTGAGGGCTTGTGAAATGAGGGTTTTCAAAATTTAAAAAAAATAAACTAATGATCAGTGTGGCAGAAGATTGAAATTTGTGAGGTAGGTAGAAAGTGCCTCCTTTACCCCCCTCCCCTCCCAACGGCCATAAAGAGCTGGCCATTTTTAAATTTCAAAATGAAGGACTGGAAAGGGTGCTCGGGGCCCTTTAGATTTTTTTATACTTATATAAAAACATTTGTTGATATGGTAAAACATTTAAATTTGGCAAGGAGGTAGCTGGGCCACCCCCAAACCCCATCAAAACTGTAAATATGCGTAACTTCGAAACGGGTGTGTTAGAAAATACAAATTAAACATGTATATAGAAGAACCTTATAGAAGATATAACTTTTGCCTTTTTATTTCTCTTGCGAGCACGGCTTAGTCGAAGTGAACAACAGTTTAGGAAGTCTAAATAAATTGTAAAGTATTATTTCACTTTATATTATAATTTTTTTTTCTTATCTTCATCAAAACATTAAAAAATTAATTTAAAAGTACATAAAATTACATGAGAACAAATTTTTATCTAAATTTTAAAAATAAAATTCCACTCAAATTTTATAAACAATATGAAAAATACAAACTATATATAATTAGCATGTACTTTTTTTTTTACTTCAAACCCTACCTGGTTACTAATGGCAATTATTTCATATGAAAAAGCCATTTTTGATACTCAGCCGAGATTCTATTAACCGTGACTTCTCCATTATTGATGATCCATTATTTTGTAATATTAACAATCCATTGGTTTGAAAAATAATTTTATCTCTTCAGTTATTAAGGTTTTTTTTTGTTACACAGCTATTAAATAAATCATTAAAACTAATTTAAAGCACTATGCAGAGTTCTAGTGGTATAACATATTTTCTCTGTTCAATAGAAGATCATTGATGCACTGAATTAAACATGACATGTTCAATCACCACATGGCCCTCTGTACACCACTCAATTTATTGTAATCTGCATAGTGTCTCCAGACAATGCGACTGAGTCGCCATCGCTTGACAAGCCCTCGTGACCTCGATGTCAGCGCACATCGGCTATGAATGCGTGTAGGGCACGAGTTGAGAGGAAATGATGCAATTTCCTTATCAGCTATCTCCTGCAATAATGTAAATGAAAAGTAAAAAGCCAAAATGAACGTTATTTCTTTGGGAAAACTAAACTATAAATCTTTTGTTTTCATAATTAGTGTGCGGGTAAGAGAAGAACGGTGAAAGGAAAGAGGAAGATGGAGGTATCTTACTTAACTGAACCTTCCAAAGGCTGTAAGCAGTTGATCATTATAGGGACGGTTTTCAAAGTCACTGTCGATATTTTTGTGAAACCACATACAGTAATAGGGTCAGGATGAGAAAGGTAGAATTTTAGAGGAAATGAACCTGTATTTGTGTAAATGGTGAGTACACCCGATTTAAATCCTGTCACCCTCGTCCCATCAAACCAAACGAGGTTTATACCTTAGTATTCATGCCAAATGATGCGTGTAATTCTCAAGAGTAAGTTACTGGAGAAAATTTATACTTGATTACAATATATTATTGTTGAAGTGTGTTAAAATGTGCTCGACTAGGAGCCAAAAGACTAGAATTCAATTCCCACTGATTTGACAACTTTTTGTTACCAGAATAGGACTAGTGTTAATTAAAACCCATAGACAAACCGAGATGACCAAATAGTAGGCCACACAGGTCGAGATTCGAACCTCAACCCTGTCCAGTACAGGGCCTCTGAGAGGAATTTTATCAGTGAATATAGAGCTTTTCGGCCTTCCCCTTCCATTAATTAACCAACCCTATTGAAAAAAAATATGATGACAAAAAGTGACATACAATTTATACTTTTATATCTTAAAAAACTAAAAAAGCAATAAGAGAAAAAATATTTTTACAAATACAGTACTAATAATTTAGTTTGTAATACTACTAGTAGTGGAAATGTGAATGCTAGTCTTCAATATACACAAACATTTCCTGAGAATTCAGGAAATTCTCAGGCCCCTTTTGGATCCACGGGTGCAGGTGCGGTGTACCCCTTGCACCTGGTCCATATATTCCAGTTTAGTGTAACCCTGAAGCCATACTTAGACCATAGGTTTGAGTCAAGCTTACTGTTACATTTTTTCACTCCTAGGTATCCTTAGCAGATACCATAAATGTAGTCTAGATAAATCTACATACCCGTAATTCAGGAGGTAGAATATCATTCTTCCTTAAGGAATTAATCCTGAGTCTTTCTATTGCATATTGTTCGACCATTTTCCTTCTTTTCAAATCTCGAATCATTCGCCAATCTGCATACACTGTTCGAACTTGCTGTGCCTGGGAACATAAAATACACTGATGTAATACACAAATATACTTAGTGTAATAGAGATGGAACGAATCTAGTTTACAAATTTAATTATTCATTTCACATCAATCTTAGAAAACATGGTAAACACAAGAAGGTTCTTAAAATGTATTAATGTTAAATTGCTATAGAAAATATAAATTATAGCTAAATGCTAACAGTTTTTGCTATAATGCAGTTATACTATCAGTTAAGTGGTAGGCAGTAGTGGCAGGCATGTCAAACTAACAGCCCACGGTTCTTATGATAAACCATCATGTAATGCGACTATTCTTCTTTTCAGAAATGTTGAGAAATACAACATTTTATAATGTGATATTAATGAATTTGGCATAATTTGGAGAATCCTGGCATAAGGTTAGTGTATCAAATACATACATTACTCTTTCTTCCACATGAATCAATTTCTAAGAATTGTTGAATTTCCGTGCCATATTTTGGCAGTATATATGTATATTAACAATCGTTTTCTCACATGAAATTAAACCAAGCACGTGAGAGATCTCGGCAAAAATTGGTCAACAATTATTATAAAAAGGACTTTGGCATGAGATTTAAATCCAGACATTAACAAAATTGTCGCAAATTAAAGGTTTTAAATTTTTGGCAGAAAATATAGGGTTAGTCTTTGTTTTACTCATGAGCATACTCAATAAATTGCATTGCATTGTTTACAGGAGTGCAGCTACTGGGGGGAGGAGAGAAGGGGCTACCACCTTTGAGTAAAAAAAGGGACTATTTATGAAAAAAATCCAACAATATATTAATGATGAATAAATTATCACTATCAATAGTAATATATTAAAAATATATTATTATTATTATTTATCACCGCGTCTTACTACCCGTTCGGGTTATACGCTTAAGTACTAATTACGCTAATGGATTAGGAATTGGGAAGGTTGAATTTAGAGGAAGTGAACCCGCATTTGCATGGAGGGAGAGTGGAAAACCATTGAGGAAAAACTACCTCCAGTTCACCTGACCGAGATTCGAACCTCAGTCTCCCCATCCTCGGCAGTCGAGCTCAATACGACTAACGCGTTAGCCAACTACGCCACCGAGGCGGGTTATATTAAAAATACAAACTTGCACAGTTTTAATTAGTGTAACCTAACTAGTGTTCAGTGAAAGCCACGGTGGCTCACTTCACCCTGCCCTCCAAAGCTTTCATTACCAATACTCTCAGCAGTCACTCGAAGCAAGAGGTATTTTCTTAGTTTGGTCCTCTCCCCGACATAAATTTGTGAATAACTTATGCCCTTGTTTCTGTAAATGTTAATCTACTAACTAAAATTCTGGACATTTTTCTATTCCATGATGAAGCATAAATTCACTTGGATAAAATAGCCAAGCTATTATAGTTGTTAAGTACCGGTACCATACGGTTCTAGCTGCATCTCCACCACAAACTTTGCCTTGAAATATATAGGAAGGATGACTCCTGGATAGCTCGGTGGTAAGAGCATTGGTGTAGTAAGCCAAAGGTAGCCTACTGGATTCAATTCCAGAGTCCAGGTGTTATTTTTAAATTTAAAGACTATAAATTCACTTAAGTTACTCATTAACATCTTATCCTAAACATTATTTTCATCAAACAAAATGCAATTAGGCAAGACAATGAATATATAATTTTTTTTTAAATATGAACCTCATATCAACAAGGGTGTTTTAAAAGAGCACCTTCCTACCAAAAAATATCTAAAAATGTAACAATAAGAATAAGTTGCCAAAATAATAACAGAAAATGTCCTAGAGTCTGTTCATGATATGTTTTTACCTGGATGACAGTTCAACACTTGTAATAGATCACTGTTTAGTTTTCAATGTTATGTTTTTTATTACCTATATGTTATATTTTACATTTAAAATAATGTAAACTTAAGTTGTTTCACACTATTTTATTACTTTTTTTATCATTTCTTTTTACCCAATCCAAAACAATATTTTTAACATATCATTAAAAATCCTACTTATCATTTGTTTTGCAATGTTATCTATGATTTGTAATAAAGTGCATACATTAATACTTTTTAATACAGACATCATATTTACTTTGAAAAGATAAAATACTTGTCATATTTTTTATATATAGTAAATTATTTTATAATTAGATTTTATCATATTTGGAAATATTTAACTGAATAAAATATTTTTATTCACTGCGTGGTATTGTAAAGAACTTGTTTCCATCATGTTAAATCACATGGTTTAAATTTGTCGGTCACCATTTTGAAGCTATGTTCGTTAGACCTTTTGTGAAAGTGTTGTGAATAATAATTTTTTAAGTGAAACAAAACGATAAATAAGCTTTGTGTCCTACCTCAAATAAATGTAAATAATGCTGGCCTAAATTTCTGTGGTTAACTATCAAATTCATAGGCCTACATTATCATATGTTTTCATTACAGTTATAAAAAGTGATAGATGTCAGTTGTTAGCGTAGGGATACATTAGGGACTATTTCTAGTAACTTTTTGAGCTGTCATCTAAGTAAACTAAGGTCATGAATGTGCTATAGTATGTGGTTGCTTTATATTCATCAAAAAGATTGTGAGCTAAACATAGTTGCATATAATTTACTAAATGAATACCAAGTCACAAGCACATTAGGTCTTGTATTATTCATATAATTGCGAGACCTCCAAAAAAATATGAGAGAGCTGATAATTACCAGCTGTATTTCATGTTTTTAAATTAATTAATTTAACACTAAAGGATTATTAAGTTGACTTAATTTAATGGGTATCGATGAAAATAGTTTTAATAACGTGCATTACATCTTACTATCTGTTCAGTTGATCCTCATGTTTACACTAATAAGGTAATTGAGATGGAAATGAGGAAGGTGGTATTTAGAAGAAATGTAGGCCCATTCTCACTTGCATGGAGACTGGATAAGACACACTTCAAGTAGTTTTAAGCCACCCTCAGTATACCCAACCAGGATTCGCACTTTGAGCTCTTTTTCAATGGAAATTTAGTCTCTTGCAATAGTAACGTGCAATCTCCAATAGAATTTTAATGGGAGATCATCCCCATTGTTGGGCCTACCTGAACGATTCAAATTCTGACCTCATTGACTGTGAGCAAGTAAAATGGAGTTATATACCTTATATCATTTCAAATAGCCATTGGTACAAATACATGCTAATTGCACCGAATTTGTCCGGATAGTACGTCCTATCCTATTATTTTAAGAGTGGTACCTGTATTTTCTTTTATATAAAATAAATAAAGTAAAAGGAGTGATCAAACAAACTTGTTAGCTATGTAGAATCTGACACTAAATGCATTTTGAAAACTAAGATAAATTACATTCGAGGATTCTTGTAGGAGGGGGTCTCTGAAATGTCCAACTCAGTATGAAATTAAAATTTAAGTCAATCTTAAATGAACAAAGTTGATTGATTATAAATCATGAAATGTTAAATTATTACCTGAACTCCGCATAACTTCGTAGTAATGGGGATAAATTTATTTACATTTGAAATTATATAAGCAAAAGTGGCCATTTTTGTAATGTTGATAATCATGTCTGCCAATAGAGTTAAAAATTTATCATGTAGACTTAGTGTAAAACTTTACCACTACATCACAGCACTAATAACAATACCACTTACTTATTCTACCAAACAAATAGTGAGATCCATGTGATTGTGATAGACTTTTTTTTTTCCATCCGGCTTCTTCTGCTGCTAATTGCATATCTTTTAATTATACAATATAATTATATTGACTTATGGGCCTAAACCCAATAGGAAACTACTATTGAGAAGACCTAGACGCAGATGGGAGGATAACATAATAATGAATTTGGAATAGGTAGGGTTCAATGATGTGGACTGGATATAGCTTGCTTGATATGGGTATAAGTGGCATACTATTGAAAGTGTGGAAATGAACTTTTGAGTTCGAAATGTCATAAATTAAGTAAATAAACAGGATATCATCTAATTATCTTCTATATGCACCGTGAGTTGATGCATACTGTGCTAGTAGGGTAAAAATTCGCAACACAAACAATATAGCCCATTTCTAAAGCTAGAAGTATTGTTTATCGATGTTCCACACATAATTAAATATTGTTTTAATAAATTACCATATTTCACTCCATAATCGTCACATATTTTATGTCTAATTTTTGTTGGGAAAAGTAGGATGTGACCATTGTGTGAAACTTAAAAACTTTCACTCACTGGAAACTCTCTCCGCAGCTTTGTTACCATGCTGTTCAGCGAACACAATAGGCGTGTTTTCACTGTTGACCTGGTATCGATGTTAACGAAATGTTTATGACCGAGACGATAGCAGAGCTCGGTTTGATAACGCTTTCTTTGACCAGACTAAAAAGTGTGGTTACAACCAATGAGCTGAATGTGCCAATTTTTAACTAGTACGACTTCAAATTATGGATTTTCATTAATATAGTTTCGTCGTGAAGGAAGTTGGCAGATTATTTAGATCAGATAATGGACATCAAATATTAATTTTAAAAAATTAGGTAAGTAGAGTCTATAGGCACAATGCAAAGTACAGATGATATTTGAATTCACGACACAAGCGCGCAAGACGGCCACATTTTTAAGTTCTTGCAAAGAAGATCTGGGTGGCATCCAGTGATCTCTATATTTTATTGGATGGACATAAACATACGCATTGCCAAGGCCCAATGTGTGACGCTCAAGTTTATCGTCTGCTTCATTGTGTGTGTGTGGGGGGGGGGGGGGGAAGGGGGAGAGATTTAATTTCTTATGTGAAAGCATGTATCTGATGAATATAGGTGTTATTGTTTGAAAATATTGAAGTATTATACCACACTTGTCTGAAGAATCATTTACATTAAAAGATATACAATTCAGTTTTACAGGTAATACTGTACAAATACAAATAGAATCTTTAATATTTATTTATATTTAAACATCTAGCTATCATCCAAGTTGTTCACATGAAGAGCTCGTAACTAAACACATCAAACTGTGAATAGTATTGGTGTTAGAGGAATGAATCTTATATCAAAATAGAATTCAGTTCGTGATGATTATTTCGTACACTTGTGCTACCCATCTATCTCAATTAGGATTTTTTTTTACACAAAGTGAAAACTAAAAACCTCATTATAGTTCTTTCATTTGAAAACAATTTTTTCAAAGCAAACCAATTGTAATATGGGAATTTTAATAATATACTCATGTCCTTTAAGGTTTCTATAACAAATTCTTTAAAAAAAACTACTGTGATTGTCTAAGTAGTTTATGAGAAACGGTGAGTTATGTTTTAGGCTTTCGAGTATTTTATCGCGGTAAACGTGAGGCCGCTCAGATTTTCCCTGCAAGAACTTACGAAGTCATCACGAGTCGCGCCACCAGTACTGGTGCATATAACCTATAACTTATATTTAAAACTATAACATAAGCTTTTAGTACTGTATCATTCGGGACTTTGAGTTAAGTTTTTGGACTTTGAAAATTATATTAATTATATAATCATTATAATTATTCTTTTATCTTATTACTTATGTTCATTTATGAATAAAATGAAATAGGAATTGATTTACTATAGGCCAACCAACCAAACCACTTGTTTTTTTTTTTCATTTCATTTTTGTGAGAACATACGCAAACAGTAAATACAACATCTCATTTGATTTTCCTCGTTTTTAGGTGTACATTGATTAAACGCAAAGTTTATATTATTAGTGAAAATCTTCATCATTGTAAAATGAATCCATTGTTCACTGTATAAAGTAGGTTGAAAATTGACTTCACTAAGTTTGTGGATAAAATCAAGAGTGAATTTTGGTATTTGTTAAATTTAATACATTGCTCAACTAACTATATGGATAAAATGTCAGTGACATTACATTCTAATTCACTTATATGTGTTGAGTCAAATTTCGCTGTCACCATTTTTGTTTAAGAATAACAATTTTAAATCGTTTTCGTGCTTCAACTTGTTCAGAACCACTTGGTCGATAACACTCGATGCTAGGATGTAACCAAGTCAATCACGAAACTCACCTGATAATAAATTCAGCTTGAAGCCCGCAGTATAGTATTTATATCTAACCATAATAGGGTAGTTGGAGGGTAGGGGGGGGGATACTTCGCGCATTAATGTATCGCTAGCAAACGATCACTAGTTTAGCTTGCACGGGAAGATACGGTCTTAATATATCATGTGAATTCAACTTTGTAGCTTCGTCTATTCCACACATTTGTAGTTCCCTATAGCACCGACAGACGTCGCCTAACTGTTGTCTTAAAAACCCTTTTCAACCAATGAACAGTTACATTCCGGCCGAAAACTGTACCGATTGCACAATAAATCGTGTCAAGAATAATTATTGCCTTTGTCTCTTTCGATCATTACTCTGCCCAACAGGTTATGGGCCCAGGTTACACGAGTTACATGATCGAAAACGAAACAATATTTGATTAAATGAAAAGTTGTAAATAAAAAGGTGCAGAAGTCAAACGACTCGTTTCATCAAGTGCAGAATCAAATGGGAACGTTTTTGAAACTAGTGTTTTTATTTAGCACCACGTATTTCTATCTAATCGGGCTATACGCGTATTTATTAATTACGCTAATGAGTCAGGGATGGGTAAGGTTGAGCTTAGAGGAAGTGTATCCCACTTTCATGGAGAGAGGAGAGAGAGAGAGAGAGAGAGAGAGAGAGAGAGAGAGAGAGAAACCATTTAGGAAAACCACCCTCAGTTTACCAAACTAGGATCAAACGACGATAAGCGTATTAGAAAAGAAAAAAAAAGTCTGGTGAAAATGCACCCTGTGCCAAATTGAATACTCCATTCCGTCCACTCCACTCCATCGTTGCCTAAAATACATTATTTTAGATAAAATACACGTTTAGATATCAGAGAGGTTTTCACGGTTGCAAAAAATAGAGAGATGCTGTGGTTTCATTTGTAATGCCGAATCTTTGCTAAATAAGTTGGATCTTAAAAACTAATTATGAGAATATTACTGACCTCTGGTGTAAATGTAATAATCTAGCCCAACTTTATTCACAAGATTTAAATGGATCGGAGCTGTACCATGACTACAGGGACATAATTGCTTCTTTCAAAATAAGTAAACATAATGGTGAAGAGCTAAACTGTTTTCTAAAGGGACTTCTCTCGTACATATTTTCCTCAATGGGATTGGAGACTTACAAGACATTGGCTGCAGATACACAAATACTAATGATATTGCCAATGTCAATAGCATCATGTTAACGATCCTTTAGCAAATTAAAACTAATTGCAAACAATGATTGAATAAAAAGAAACAAATAAAATAATTATGATTATTTTAATTCTTTATTTTGTGTCGGGCTGCCTATGTAGGGGTGCCGGAGGGGCAGCGATTTTAACATTAACTTTGGGTGCCAAAAAATCTAGCTACGCCACTGGCTATACACGTTGAGCTATACATGTTGGTTATATAAACGTTGAGTTTTAAATTCAAACTTCGATCAAATCAGTTAATTGACCCACTTTAAGTAAATCTAACCCCCTCCATATATATTATTAGTCCTATTCTGTCTATATCTATCATCTATATATACCAATAGCCTCTATATTTTAATTGGATAGAAATCTAGGGCGGAAATTTATGATATGTCGTTTGCATACCATGAATAAACTTTCGGGTATTTATATCTCTCTCTCTCTTTTATACATCCAAGTCGATGAGATATTTGGACACGCTTTACTATTGTATGCAAGTTTATAATATATGTTAAGGTATATTATATTTAATGTGATAAATAGATTACTAACCTGTCTAAATATAATAATTAATATGTTCAATACTTATGACTTTATGGAATATAGGCCTATTCTTAGACATTTCTAAACCATAATAGTTTCAGTAAAACACTGGTGCCATAAGAACGAAATCGAAACAGTTTGGCCCGTTTGACTCTAGCAGATAACATGATTTATGTAACGTTTTGGTCAATTTTACTGCACATAGTGTGTTCACTGTTCATGTCCCTCCAGTAGTGTATATAATTCAATATAATATACAATGTAATTTAGTTTTGTTCCTAGTTTAACGTTTGCACATGTGCAGAGGTGCGTTTTAAAGGGACTTGATTCCATATTGTCACTCCAGCTGGATGTTGGTGTGCGTTCCATCCATCCACTCCAGCGAGCGAGATCTGGCTCCTACTGCAGTATTGATTGGGCAGGGTTTGCCAGGTACTAGGACAAACCCGGGTCAAGGCTTCCACTCCCGGGGGTCTGGGGAGGGGTTGGAGCTTACTGGCAGCCCCCTAACTCTTCACCAACATTCTCCTTGTGAGCAAGTACCGCCACACTGGCAGTAATTTGGTGAGCTCATGAAACACCGGCTAGAGACATTGTGGATGACTATAAAAGAAAGCATACCATTTTTATAAATATATAATTTAACAATTTGGATAAAGGTGCCGGCTAGCCTATAAGTCCACAAAATATTGTCATCTTGAAAAATCATCACTTATTTTTTCTCCAAATGTGATTGCCTCTGGTTCCGTTCAATCCCTAGCAATAGTATCCGCAGAAACCAAATTAGGACAAAAAAATTACCTAAGAGGACTACAAATGTTTGACGGAAATATAAAGATATTTTCCAAGCTATACCATTAAATAGCTATACCTCAAATTCTGTATAGCAATTTCAACTTAAGTTTTTAATATTTGTTTCCCTTGTTTAGAAGTAAGTTATAAATAACCCGTACCTGTTGGCAAATGGTTTAAATGTCCAGTGCCTTTAGTCTGATTCGTTGAAGATGAGGAGGTTAGAATCTTGACGAATGTAATGAGGTTTTTTTTCCCCTAGATATGTTCCCACTCTACCTCCACACAGATGTGGGTACATTTCGTCTTAATTTTACCTTCCTCAGTAGTGAAACGTGCTTTACAAGGCTAGACACATGCGTTTGGTTGTTTTTGAGGGTTGGATGAGCTGGCGGGAAGGGGGGGGGGGAGGGTTTCTTGCCTATAGTGACTTGTTGGGAAGTTCCCTACCAGGATATGTCTAGGAATATTTTAAACATTAAATCCCTCTTGAGGCAATTTATAGTTTTTTTTATATAATTGGGGATTTGTATGAATTGTATAAAGCTCGCAGTGTGATCGTGGACTAAATGTTAGGATTATCCACACACCAATTATTTTCTTACGAAATGGACATACTATCTGACTGTTATAACAAGCTACTACATCATCTTTCACTTATTTATACGACAAGTGATTTGATCTGAAGTTCTCACTTTAGATATATATTATCAATACCTATATAATAACACTACGGTAATAAAATAGTAAGCTATTTTCAACGTCGATCATAAAGAATGATTCTATATTTTCTAATAAGTTTTCAACAAGTTGATCTTATTCAATAGATGGTTCGTGGACCACCACAGGACTGTTTGCGGACCCCCAGACTGAGAACCTCTGCTGTATCGTATTGCCTCCCCACCCGGCTGGTTCCTCTGCGTTGCACAACATGTGCAAGATAGTGTGACAATGTAGTCCGGTTATGTTTCCTTTTGTTCCCAGTATCATCGCGTGGAGATTGTATGTATACCTTACACTACTCGAGGACTCAAACCCAACTACTCGACACATACTTTCCAGTGACACAACCAAAAATATACTTTTGGGGGGCCAGGTAAAATAATGTATCGATGCTAATGGTGGCGGAGGCTTTATAAGGGAGATTAACTAAAACATTTTTAAATCAAGGGAGGTTTTAGAGTATTGGCCCCTTATCTATAGAGGGTGGTCTGGGGTCCTTCTCCCTAAATTTTGTTTCTAAGCTGGATTTTTTTAAATTGGATGCCTCCATAAGACATTTTTAAGTTGTCCTTCTCTTTGATTATATTATTAATTAGATGTCTAGAATCTATTCTCAAGTGGCCCACTCCCAACCAATTTTAAAAAAAATGTGCTGCCTTTAGAAGCTATTTGTAATAAATAATGTATTTTAATCATAATAATAATAATTATTATAGTTCAATGTGTCCTTTTCCCAAACACAGCCCAATTTTTATGTCTCACATTTGTGTGTGTGCCACAAGGCCTGCCGGGGATATCCGCAACTGGAAATGGATGGTGTAAAACACCCTGGAGGAAGACATTAAAAAATATATCTATTTAATCAAAAGATAAATGTAAAAATCAGCGAAAGAAAGTTCGATTGAATGTCTTAAATATGAAACATAATTCTCTAAAGTAGATCGTTATCAGTAATACATTCCAAGATCTCTTGTCACAACATTTTAAACAAATGGTGTCACAATACAGCAGGTTAGCTGTAGGTTAGATTAGTGAACTTGGGGAAACGGTTATATTCTGTACTCGCTTACATGTTCACCTATTATAATAGCTTTCAGAGAGTAAAATAAATATAGAAGAGGACCAGGGGGGTGGCTAGTTCTTTCCAAAGGGGAACCCTAACTTATTCCCTGCTCCTCATACCAGGGCTGTTTCAAGAACATGTAAGGCCCGGGGCAAATAAATTCTGAGGCCCCCCTTTTGTACGGAAGTTTTTCAGTTTTAGCACTTAAGCTGTTCTAAAATATTGATACGTACTCGGTACTTATGTTATTCTTATGTTTTATGGAATATTGATCAACCCATTGAATTACTGTACTTCATTAAATGCAAACAATCAAGTTAAGTTAAATACAGTAAATTTCTCTTTGCACCATTGCAGTGTTAGTTTTCTGTGGACCGACAGCGGTAGCACAATGGTGGCATATTCTACTGTACTGCAGGACATTACTCGAATAACGTAGATCTTAAATAGCATAAAGTTAGGGCTTTCAGGAATCTGGAATGGAATCCTATCACTAAGCGAATATTTATTGCTATTAATTATCTGTACACTATTTGATGCGAAATTTATGATAATAACTGTAATTGAATTTAATGATTTTTTGGGGGAAAATGTGGCCCCCTGGAATGTGAGTCCCGGGGAAATTGCCCCCTTTCTCACCCTCTAGACACGGCCCTGCCTCACACCATTACTTTTAAAATGTGGCCCTACATTCGTGACTCGACACATTTTTTATTCTCAAATTTATAGTAGTACTTCACTACTTTTTTTTCAGCTTTAATCATGATTATTTGCGATGTGGGAGAAGTGAGGCGGGGAAGGGGTAAATTCCCCGCTTGACCTCCCCTCTTCCATGTTCAGAGGGGTGAGATGAAAACTGTTCTTTTATTCTTTTACGAAACTTTTGTAACTATTTATAATTAAATTGAACAATTATTGTAATCAATATAACCAAAGTTAAAAAAAAACACCTTAAAATCAAAAACAATATCAAACTAGTTCCAATAAAGCAAAAACAGCGATCTCGGTTCTCTTCTCACACTCACACATGGACTACAACGCCTTGTGTTTGGATGTGTCACTAACGTTGGGATTCCCCAGTCTGCTGTAGACCGTTTATGTTACTACTTCAATATTATAATCAGAGCCTTTACGAAAACATCCCTTCCCCTGAGATACAATTTGAAACTTGTGACCAGTCAATTTTCTGAAAAGTTCTCCGATTTAAAAATGTATTGGAAAATTACCATCTTTAGTGGCAGCTCTACTTGACACTTTAGACCAGGGATGTCAAACTTGCGCCCCGCGGGCCGCATGTGGCCCGATATTTTCAATTTTCAACGTGGACCTTATATTATGATCAAGCGAGTTTTCCGCGCCTGCTTGAGACTGCGCTCTCTACCATTTATTCACCTCAATCCTTGACGGATATGTTATGATTCTGTATGGACTCTACTTAATAGATTATTATTATTATTTAAACGTATTCACGTATTCATACAAGTCATGCTATAAACGGCTGTAACTTGTGATGGACATTACCTATACAATAACATTTTTAATAAGTAAAATACCATCAATTTTGCCCGTAAAAAAAAGTGTATTTTCTAAAAGGTCAGGGTGATCCGGTGGTAAAGTGTCAGATTTCTGTGCTGGGGATCCAGGGTTCAATCCTCGGTCCCGGCACAGATTTATCTGATTGCCCAAACCCTTCCTTCACCTCTGACAAGATGTGTATTAATCACAACTTGTGAATGTGTGGAATGGCAGGCCTCCATCATGGTTCGGATTCCACGTTAAACGGTAGGTCCTCCATTTCATCTCACAATCACCCTACTATTACACATTAGCGTAAGTGCGTATAACCCGAACGGGTAGTAAGACGCGGTGCTAATAATATAATAATAATAATAATAATAATAATAATAATAATAATAATAATAATAATAATCATCATCTAAAAGGTCTTGCCTCCTAAAATTGAACTGTACATACAGTCAGTTTACACTGAAAGGCGACAAGCTGGCCTTGCACGTTTCCACTATGGTGTGTCTTATAAGATATCACCATGGTGCATTCTGTCAAGGTAAGACTGCAAGGTACATCTCAATCAGCTTTGTCTCGGTGATATATATGTTTGAAGTACGTGGTGTGATGGAAGACCCACGAGGTATCACCAACACCGGAAACACTCAGCTGAGTCTTCAACGACTCACACAATTATTTATATTTTGTTTGAGTCCTTCACGCGTCTGTCTAGGTCAGTAGCACCTTCAGCCTCACATCGGTGGGTGGGGCTCGAGTCCCGGCCGGGTGTACTAAGGTGTCCCCCTTCCCCCTTTCCAACTGACCCTTCATGCAGGTACACTCCGTTTACCCTGAAAGATAGCAATCCTACCTTGACAGATTACACTATTGCCTTATGTTATAAGATTTACCATGGTGGAACTAGGCAAGGTAAGTTTTCTACCGTTCAGAGTAAATGAAGGGTACATTTCCTTTAAAATCCTACCTTCCCCCCCCCCCTTACCACGTTATAGTAGCCACTCTGCGTCACATTATTACATTGTATTATTACAGTACTGTAATTATTACTATGTGTGTTATCAGTTTTTATAATTCGTCTTAAATTAATTTTCAGTGCAATTAAATGAATCTCATCTGATGAAACCAGACTTTGGCCCCTCTGCCCAGGTTTAGTTTGCCTAGGTTGGCAACAAGGGACCTGCTTCAGTGGCCACGTGGTATAAGACGTTACTCTCGTGTTAGACTAGACTGCTGATGACAGGGCTATCGGGGGTCGAATACCAGTCGGGTGTACTGAGATTTTCTAAATGATTTTCCATTCTTACTTCACGCAAATGCGGGTACACTTCCTATAAATTCAACCTTCCTCACCCCTAACTCATTAGCAAGTACTTATGCGTATAACCGGAACAGGTAGTAAGACGCGATGCTAAAAAAATTTAGGCAGGTGGTTGCGAAGTGCAGCATACAGGGACATCTACAGCCTTCATCCTATTGTATAAGCTATGGGGTTACCTGGCGGTCTAGGGGTAAGGTGTCAGGCTTCTGTGCTGGAGGTCCGGGGTTCAATCCTCGGCCCCGGCACATATCTATCTGATTGCCAAACCCTTCCTTCACCTCTGACAAGATGTGTATTAATCACAACTTGTGAATGTGAGGAATGCCAGGCCTCCACCGTGGTTCGGATCCCACGTTAAACTGTAGGTCCTCCATTTCATCTCACGATAACCCTACCATTACACATTAGCGTAAGTGTGTACAGCCCGAACGGGTAGTAAGACGCGGTGTTAATAATAATATAAAATGCTTTAGCAACTAAACTCTAAATCACGAACGAAGTGGCTGACCTCTTGAATTTAGTTTAATACAAATATTTTTAGTCAGTATTTAAACTAAAACTTCAATGTGAATATTTTATGAATATAAATTACCAGTATTTTATGGGGGTTTTTTTTCCACTATTGGGCTTAATATTTTTTTATAGCTACAAAAATAAACACGGTACATTCAATTTTTTGTTTATGGGTGGAACAAAGGGGGGTTAGGGTTGCAAAAGAGTCTAGAGATGAAGATTTTCTATAAAATGTCCCTTCAATTTTTTTCGGAAATTTTTCTAACTATAAATGGAATGAATTAAATAGATACATTCTTATTGTAAACTTAACTGTTCATATTATGTCATGTGACCTTACGTCCAGACGCCAAGCAGCTCGACTTCATAACCGTGAATTCCCTCGGTATAATCGCTAATACTACAAACTTTAAGCAAATGCTGTTGCATGATGAGTACACCTACTCATCCCTATGTATTCTTTCTAAACCCTAATATCCTTAGCTCTCTACTTTAGAGGGACTACTCTTAGTATTCTTGTCCACTAGAGTTCATAACGGTAAATTCTCATCCTCTTTAAGGTCCATTCTATAATACTACACAATTCTCATACTTGAAGATAATGCAGATGTATTGTGAATTTACCTTATAAGACGTAGGCCTAGCAAGTTGGCCCACTAGGCCACCACATTGTCCAAAATTCTTATTTTTTTGTTCAATCACTCGTGCTCTATTTGTGCTCATATGTGGCCGAATATGAACTTTTGTGCTGTGAAACTAGGCCTTTTAGATAACATTTAATGTCACGTGTAGCTTGAGCTCAAATTAGCCCGCCACATTAAATTTTATCTAAAAGGCCTAGACCTCCAAGGAGAAGTTATAGGAAATATTTCAACTTGAAATCCAAAGATAAAGGCTAAGACGGTAGTAAAGCGAGTATGGAGGTAGCAAGCTCAATAGATCACAGAACTAATAGTTTTAAATAACAAACTATGATAATCAATAATGAAAATAGTCCGGTGGTGAGGAAACAGCCCGTTAATTGGATATAGAGGATTTCTCTAGCCGCGAAATTAGTTTGTGACCTTGAATCCAGTCGTTGACCCACTCGATATCCCCATCATCATCATTACAAGTGCAGTTCCTTTGGAGGCCATGGCCACCATTCTAATTTCAGGAGAGCAGTCGATTATTGATCGGGTCTTGTTCCGAAGGATTCGTTGGCACAGGCCGGCTAATCGAAACGTGGCTATTAATAATACTTCTCAATTAACCAGATCTATCTTCCCCCTTCCCCTTAACCACCGCTCGTCTCGCCCTTGAAGCAAATAATTCCCCGTCACGGCAGACATGATCGATAAAGGCAGTGAAGGGTCAGCCTGGCGCTGCCCCTACAACATCTGCAACAGTTACACAGAGTTTTTCTCGGGATGGGATTGTGCTGGTTCTAAAACAAGCTAGTACTTACTCTTTTCTTCCTCTGAAGTACTACACAAATGGTGACAATACGGATACACGTCATTTGGCTTAAAAACTGAAACCAGAAGTCATTAGGCCTAAAGTTGTTTGGCCTAAAGTCATTTGGCCTAAAATTTATTTTTAATACAAAAAAATATATCTTGTTAAGATAATTCAAAGTCATTTGGCCTAAAGTTATTGGTCTAAAATGTATTTCTAATACAAAAATTTATCTTGTTAAGATCATTCAAAGTCTTTTGGCCTAAAATTTATTTCTAATACAAAAATCTATCTTGTTAAGATCATTCAAAGTCATTTGGCCTAAATTCATTTGGCCTAAAGTTGTTTGGCCTAAAATTTATTTCTAATACAAAAATATCTTTCTTGTTAAGATCACTTTAAGTCATTTGGGCTAGCGTACTTTTTTTTAGCACGTCGAAGACTTTTCCTCCTCGAGTTTAACCTTTCATTCATTTGAGACCATTCCGGCCTCAAACAACTTGAACCTATCTTTATGTGTAATTATTATCGTAGGGGTCTACCCATCTACACACAGGAATATTTTGAAGGTGATGTACTTTCATCCTACAGAACACGTGAGAATACACCCATAGGTACTGATCTTTTTTTTAACCAAACATTTCTTTTTAGAGTTAGAGAAAATAATATTTCGGATTGAACAGCGCTAGTGCAAGGAACTGCCCTCTTGAATTTTATTTTTTCTAAAAGTTGTGTATAAAAATTATATTTGCCAAATCTATATAGACGTGCAGTGAGAATTGAACTTCCTATCTAATAAAAGTGATGCATATAAATTTCCATGGAAAGGGAAAAAAATTTACACTGAGTTTTGTTGGAGGTCCGTGCTGAAAGGTCTTTTTTGCCACTAGAATCCTAACAGTAGTATGATAAAATTCCTTTCAAAAAGGACTTGCTACCAAAATCAGTGTATACATTAGTTTTTCTTTTTTGTCACATATGTCACTCAAAGATTTTTATTGATATTACCTATTAACTGTCCTTAGACTTTGTTTGCTTTTTTGATGCTACATATTAACGTAACTTTTGTACTTAAATATTAGTTTGAAGTGATAAGCAACCAACATCCTAAATTGTATTAATAATAATTAATGGAAGTGAGAAAAAATTGGTCACAATTCAGTTAATGTAAATTAATTGAAAAATGACATCAACATGGGAATTGAGTCCGGGAGTCTTTGCTTAGCGCTGCAATGTTCTACCACTGAACTATCCAGGACTTGCCCCGTGCTCGAGGTCATTCTTCACTCATCATTTTTAAGGCATAGTTTGTGATGGACGTGTGGAAATCGTCAGCTACATAATATGAGTGATCTTATTAATATCGCGAGCTATCAGATAGATACCGCAGCCATTTGCGACTCGGGAACTATGAAGGGAAAATTACCCTGGGCAGGGGACGAATCCTGGAGAGCTCAGTGGTCAGAACACTGGTGAGCTAAGCCAAATGAATTGCATGCATCTTGTGTGTTGATAAACATGAAATATGTTTGTGTCTCAAATTCAAGCTACCTTGTTCTCTATCCCTCTATTATTTTCTCTCTACAAACTCTATTTATCCTTTTTTGTAACATATATGTGGCGTGTTTGGTATAATATATTGTTTTGGTTCTGCTTTTTCTAAAACAAAATATGATCACTTTAACTTTACACTCTCCTCTGTCCCTTATAGCTAGGCTTGCCAACTCTATAACTTCAAATTCTGGGAGATAAAAAATACAACTTTTAATGAAACTTGAACTTTATTTTAACTATATATTGAAATACAACTAATATGAATTACAACATGCAAGCTTATTAAAAAATACTTTTTAAATTTATATTTCTGAGCCCCACGAGCAGCTGACAAAATAAACTGGTGGAATTCAGAACATGATAGCTGGTAGTTACTGCATACTTAGAGTTCAGCTTTCAAAAGTCCATGGCTGAGCTTCCTGCGGCCAATATTATACACATCACGCTGAATGTAAGTTCGCTATTAGCATTTGAAACTGTAATTAATAACGCGAATAAAACAATATTTCTTAAACTCGCTGTCACGGTCCATCGTTACAAGTTGTTTGAAGAAAGCAACCTACCTCATAACCACTCATTCAATTACAGTGAGAGAAGGCCTACTTTGAACTTCTCTAGGGATAAATAGCTCAATGTACAGTTGCTCGTGGTACTCAACTTCTGGGTGAAGGGCTTCAGTAAGTTTCTGAAGATTATCCCATCCATTAGAGGTTTTTTAAAGACAAAACAAACACGTTTTTGAAACTAGAGTCTTCAAAATTGTACTACTTATCCAAATAAGTAAGGCAACGTTCCAAAAAGGTTTTTGGTATTGCTTATGAAATGAGGCAGGTATCTAACTCTCGGATAAGAATTCCCGGGAGACGGGAGAGTAGTCATGATTCCGGAGAGACTACCGCCCTATAGGGGAGGATTGGCAAGCCTACTGATAGCTAATACTGGTACTATACACCCTCCTCTGTCCCTGATAGCTAGTACTGGTACTATACACCCTCCTCTGTCCCTGATAGCTAGTACTGGTACTATACACCCTCCTCTGTCCCTGATAGCTAATACTGGTACTATACACCCTCCTCTGTCCCTGATAGCTAATACTGGTACTATACACCCTCCTCTGTCCCTGATAGCTAATACTGGTACTATACACCCTCCTCTGTCCCTGATAGCTAATACTGGTACTATACACCCTCCTCTGTCCCTGATAGCTAATACTGGTACTATACACCCTCCTCTGTCCCTGATAGCTAATACTGGTACTATATACCCTCCTCTGTTCCTGATAGCTAATACTGGTACTATACACCCTCCTCTGTCCCTGATAGCTAATACTGGTACTATACACCCTCCTCTGTCCCTGATAGCTAGTACTGGTACTATACACCCTCCTCTGTCCCTGATAGCTAATACTGGTACTATACACCCTCCTCTGTCCCTGATAGCTAGTACTGGTACTATACACCCTCCTCTGTCCCTGATAGCTAATACTGGTACTATACACCCTCCTCTGTCCCTGATAGCTAATACTGGTACTATACACCCTCCTCTGTCCCTAACAGCTAATAGGGTAGTATATTCCTTCTTCTTCTTGTTTCCTTACATTTAATGTATATATACTACACCGTGGCATACTGTCTGCCTTTAGACCACCTATAGTCCTGATGATGGGATATTGTCTGTGATCTAGACTCTAACTAGAGTCTAACTATGGACTCATCACAATGTTGTGTCGATCAAAACATTCATTCAACTGTGGTTTCTCTTCCTTCTATCTTAATCTGGTTTCACCCCAACATCCTTTTGGGTGACTTATATTGGTCGGGATTTCGTGTGCGAGAGGGGAGGCAGGAGGGGAGGAAAAAACCTCTCTGTTCATCACAAGAATATTTCAGCTTTTCCCCCTGGTGCCGGTGAATGTTGGGGTAGTGCGAGAAAGACTATTTTGGAGTTTGTTTGAAGGAAATCTACATTGATCTATAGCAACGCAGCGCTCCTTGGCAACTGGCTTCTTGGACCAGCTCATGTAATGTTTTTTATATAATATCTCGTTTTACTAACCGTTAGGACTATACTCTTATGTACTAGCTACGCTAATATATTAGGGATAAGGAAGGTTGTCTTTGAGAGGAAGTGTATCTGCATTTGCGTGGAGGTGGAGTGGAAAACTATTTATTAAAAACACCCTTAACACACCTCACCGGAATTTGAGCCCTTATCTTCTCGTTATCACAGTATATTGTGATAGTGACGCCTCAAACTGTTTGACCACTGAGGCGAGTATATAATGGTTTTGTCAAAGTCTACAGATTTATTTATTTACTAGATATATTTAAAATTAACATCTTGCATCAATTGATGATATTTATGCACGTTCTATCAATTAACTTAAAGTGCCCCTCTCATCTCAAGGATAACGCGTTACTTAAGTAAGCAAAACAGCTCTAACCAGACGTTGAACCATGGTGCAGTTTTCTCAGTTTCCATTAGAACACGGTAGAATTGAGAGCAGTGAAAACATTTTACCATATTTAGATAATATGACAAAATTGAAATAGAATTAATTAAAAAACTATTTCACTGTTGTCAAGTGAAGAAAGCAGAAAATAACAACACTAAGATACGATTCATGGTTTGAGCGTTATCTTTTATCTGACGTCACTGTTTTTTATTTTGTTTTTAACGCTGCGTCTTACTACTTATTCACTATTCTGGTTATATCCTAACTTACTCTGATGGGGTAGGGGTAAAGAAGGCTGCATTTTATAATTAGTCTACCCGCATTTGTGTGGAAGGCGAGTGGGAAACCATTCAGTAGACCTGATCGGGATTCGAACCTTGTTCTCCCCGTCATCAACTGGCCAGTCTAATACAAGAGTGATGCCTTAGCTCACTCTGCCACTGAAGCGGGTAACGTCCCTGTTAAACGGTCAAGAGATGCGCCCTTTAGGTCTCAAACATTTATTGGTGGCCACGTGATCTAAGGCGTCGGTTTAACAATATACCGGATTGTCGTTGACAGGAAGGCTGAGGTTTCAATCTCGGCCGTGTACTCTAGTGGGTGGTTTTATACATACAATTTATCACTGTGGCTTTCCCAACCCTCTCCACACACACGAATGAGGATACATTTCTTTTAACCTCTCAATCGTTTAACGTGCTTTCAATGGAATTCACCACTTTATTAAATCCATAAAATGTGTCTTAATGGTTCGAAGAATAAACCCACCGGGAATCCTCAAAAGTGACACATTATCGTCCTGACGTCACTCTGCTGTTATCATTCTTTTCGGCCAGCCTTCACCTTGGACAAGGTCATCTTGTGCAGCCCGGCACCGGGCCAACAAGTTTTGATCGGAGGCGTCGAGTGCATTGATCTGATTCAGTGAAGGCGCTGTTGCCAAGTCTCGCCTCTCTGTCCTAGACACAAGGCCAGGGCCTGCCTGATAACTTGTTCTATGCGTGGAGGAACAAGGGCAGGGCATGGACCGATAACGATCGTAATAACAATAACTATAATAAGATGAATAATGTTACGTTTAACACCAAAGATACCTGCATCGGTGGTCGTGTGGTCCAATAAGGCAGGAATGTCAAATGTGCGACCCGTGGTCTGTATGTGGCCATATCCACGAGTCTGTGCAGCCCGTGACATATGATGAATCAACATACAACGTGACTGTTTGGTTAAATCAAATGTTGCAAAATTATAATATATTGCAATTTTCTATCTAGTCACATTTAAATGCATCTAATTCATAACGTTTCTCAAATGATGAATTTTCTAAAGAAATGCTTGATCGACATTCATACATTTCTTGATAAAATATTAAAAATGTACCGACCAATTTGGAGTAATTTTCACTTAGTAATAGTATTTTTTTTAAATATGTGGCCCCCTCTATCATTTTAATTATGAATATTGTCCTTGTGATTAAATGAGTTTCTAAGGCAACAGACTGGATCACGGCTGAGTGTACATGGTCTTACACTCTACCTCCACGCAAATGTCGGTACACTTCCTCTCTAATCTTCCTCTCTTAATCTTAAGCCATGAAGGTAATTAAATTAAAAGAGCCTGGATGGGAGGGGAAAATGACAAAAGGGATGTAATAATAAGGTAGTTTAAAGGAAATGCACCCACATTAGCATGGAGAGGGCATGAGAAAACCACCAAAAACTGCCCCACCCTCACTCATACACTGCACCCTGCCGAAATAAGAACCTCGATTTCGTCACCAGCTATCTAGTCTATTGTGAGTGTGACGTCTTAGACCGTATGGCCACCAGTGTGGGTCATAAATAAAAAATCCAAACGGCAAAATTGATAGACCCTACAATTATGTTTTCATTTGATTTTATTTGAGGTATCTAACGAGTAATTTCTGAACTGACAGAAAAAATCAGCACATGACTTAAAAAAACTTAAATCTCTAACAGACACAACACCCTGACCCCCAGCCGTTAATTCATCAATATGAAAGGATAGACACACAGTTTACCAATTATAACATTTTCGGTCAAACTGAGAACCAAGCCCGGGACTCTTAGCTCAGTAGGCAGAAACAATACCAACTGAACCAAGATGTCGGAACTCAAATAAATTTCAATCACAAAATAAAACTCTTGTGATTCCCCTGGCCACACACGGGTAGGGATGTGGTATCGAAAAAAGTATCGATACTGTACGCATTAGAAGTATCGGAAGAAAAATATCGATACCGTACTAGTGTCGAAAGAAAAGTATCGATAACAGTAAGTATCGGTATCGAAATTTTAATCTGGAAAAAGGTTTTTTATAATCCAGTAGGCTAGTAATAATTATTTGTACTTTTTTATCAGAATAATCAAGGCCGTAGCCAGCCAATGATTTCAGGGGGGGTTTTGTGGGCACATCCCTCAATTTCTGGAGGCTAGAAAAAATTATAAATGATAAACCGTTCTAGAAGCTCTCTAAAGTTCTTTTTATGGTTACACAGCCCCCTAATTTGTATTTGTACCTTAATTTTGACATTGTTTGAACCATAAATAAAGCCATATATGTTTTGTTCATAACATTTCGGGGGGGGGGGTTTGAACCCCCAAAACTCCCCCTTGACTACGGCCTTGAGAATAATTGTATTTTAATATTTATTTAGACACTGAAAATTAGAATGATTTAACCATACTATTATAGTACAGTAGGTCTATCGCGTCCATGTTATATATTGGAACTTTGAAGGTATGATATATAGTATTGTATGATAGATATTATAAAAGGTTTTACCATACCAGATTTCAAAACGTATGTGAAAATTTAGCTGATGGAAAGTTATTTAATAGCTAAATATTATTAACATCGGTAATTTTTTTTTTCAATCTATTTTTGACCCTTCTTTAGCGAGATTTCCTTGCTCGGCCTTTGAACCAATAACACAAAAAAAAACCATTCAAAAACATAATAAAGGTATTAGAGAATAGCTTACAGCATTGGTTCTCAAACTGGGGTACGTGAGTGAGTTTCAGAGGGTACATGAGCAGCTCTTTAAGGGAAAATGGGCAACATTACAAGAGAACCAAACGTGTTGGGGAATTTTTGAAATGACTGAGGGAAATTTTCTTCTTTGATTGATTACTTGATATTTGTAATTAGGAGAAAATTTATCATGAGGGGTACAATATACATTTTGTCATGACCAAAGGGTACAATCCAAAAAAAGTTTGAGACCCACTGGCTTACAGGCTTATAATTAGTTGACTTGAGTTTTTTCTAGCACCGCGCCTTACTACCCATTCGGGTTATACGCCTATGTACTAATTACACTAATGGGTTAGGGATAAGGTAGGTGTAATTTACATGAAGTGCACCCACATTTGCTTGGTGAGAGAGACAGTGGGAAACTATTTAGGAAAAACCAACTCAGTGCACCCAACCGGGTTAGAACCACAGTGCACCCGTCCGGATTAGAACCACGATCTCCCCGTCATCGGAAATATACTCTAACACGAAGTAGCGCGTTAGGCCTATTCTACACTAGCAGTTAGAACGCTAGCACTTAAAACGCTAGCAACAGCTTCTTTGAATGAAACCCTTTTATCAAGTTAGAAAATAAGTTTTCGTCTAGACCAGCGTTTTGACCGCTACCCCTGGCGGTAGAAACGCGAGTATACCTACACCAGGCGTTAACAGGCAGTTGTGTCTCAATGTCACAACAAGTCTTTCAGCAGGAATAATACTCTTCCTAAAGATGATATCACGTTTTGCAATATTTTCATTCGCTAACCAAGTAATTCGTCAAATGAAACCACAGACATTCTATAGAATAAAAAACATATATGGGTACAGTCTGTGATTCATAAACATAATATGAAAACTGTATTGTTGAGAGACGGTTCGATAATGTGGGGTGAGTCCACCAACGTCTCTTTTGACGAGTTTTTTTTTTTTTTTTTTTTTGTGAATTTCCTCCAACAAATTAAGTCCCGCAATACAGCATACAATGTCCATTTTTAAACCATTCTGCACAAGTGGAAGCAACAAACGTGCATTTAAACCGCTAGTGTAGAATCATGAATCAGTAGCGTTATGGTAGCTGTTTAACGTTGTTTGGGAAGAGCTGATGTCGAAAAAATCGGTAAAATAGCGTTTGTGGCGTGAGGAAAAGATGAAAGTGGATGCTAACGGTCCGTCTCGTTGAGAACCAAAAATCCTATCTTCGTCAGCGGTGGACAGGAAAGTCTAGGACTGAAATTTTAGGTAGAGCAGAGAAGGGGGGTGGGGGTGGGGGAGGGGGCAGGTTAGCAGGTAGACAGTCTTCTTCTCTGGCTATTATGAATGAAAACTGTAAGTCAGGGACCTAACTATTATTATCACCGCGTCTTACTACCCGTTTGCAATTACGCTGATGTGTAATGGAAGGGTGATTGTGAGATGAAATGGAGGACCAGCAGTTTAACGTGGAATCCGAACCTCGGTGGAGGCCTGGCATTCCTCACATTCACAAGTTGTGATTAATACACATCTTGTCAGAGGTGAAGGAAGGGTTTGGCAATCAGATAGATCTGTGCCGGGACCGAGGATTGAACCCCGGACCCTCAGTACAGAGGTCTGACACCTTACCCCTAGACCACCAGGTCCCCCCGGGACCGAACTAAACCGTCGGTTCATTTTTAAAGTTAACCTTAACTTGATTTAAACACTAAGCTAATTTAGTTTATTTTAACGATGAATGGTGGTCAGAGGTAAAATCCCGAATGGGTAAACAAAGGGAGCATCTTTCTAAATGGTTTCCCTTGGTCACTCCACAGAAATGTGGGTACATTTCCTCTGTTTTAGATATTACTCATCATTAACACACTAGTGTAATTAATAATAATATTAATTAAACTTACTAAGTGTGCTTTATACAGATATGCCGAACTAATAGAGTGGAGGGAAAAAGGGGGGGGCGGATGTTACGTATTTAAAGGATATCTACATGATATCAAATATGAGTATTTTTTAATTAAGGTTATAGGCTCATCTACATATTATTTTAATTAAAAAATGACATCTTGACGCGGGAATTGAATTTGGGAGCTACAAACTATGTTTTGATAGTTGTTATAAAACTAATTCGTTACGTCTGAACAAAGAGTAGAAAATACATTAGAAAAAAAATTTGACGAGAAAGGACATAAAAAGAGATCATGATTGTGGAGAGGTAAAGGGGGAGGTGGAATATTGATGTAGACATTCTATGCACAAGTGCACATATTGTTAGTGTCCATCTGGACACGCCTGTAAGCTGAACCTAGCTAATACAGTAGTGGCTCGCAAATTATGTTATGTGATGCCATTGTAGGTTGTCGGTGCTATTTTTTTTTTAACTTTTATTTTAGCGCCGCGTATCTTACTACCTGTTCAGGTTATACGCCTTTGTATTAATTACTCTAATCTTAAATCTAGGACAGACACAAAATCCATCCCCCGGCCGTCAATTCATCACTGTGAAAGGGTAACCCCACACCCCACTTCGTAATTTTTTAGCAAGATCTTTTTTTTCTAAGTTATATCCACAAACAAATTTATTTATTTTTTGTGCAAAAGAGCTAATTTGTTTTTTAAAAAAGGTGAGGAGGGTGCACAGCATAGACTTTCTCGCTATTGTGAATAAAAAAGAGATATTTACTTAAAACTCGTAAGTTAATTGAAACGAGATAATAGACATTGTTGCACATTCTACCAAAGAGCATGAAGGAAATAATATACACTGTTAGAGAAAAGAGGAATATCACACCCACAGAGCATTACAGCACTTTCCTAATTTAAATACTTCCGTAATAAATATATATATATATAATGTATTTATATATATTTATCCGTATATATTATATAAATGGTATATATGTCGTAGGCGAATTAGAAAATCCGGCTTATTGCAAAAGGCGCCCTCAATTTACAATGAACCAGGCTAATTGGAAAATAATATTATATTTTCTAATCAGCCTGATAACCTTTAGGCTTATTGCAATGAGCCCATACAGCTTCAGGCTAGTAAGGAAATGCACCTTTGTTCGCTCAATCAGTCAAGTTGATTACAGGCTTATTGCAATACGCCCAAGATAGTGAAGGCTTATCATAAAGTCTAGACCAGAGGTTCCTAAACTGTGGGACGTACAATTATTCCCGATGGTATGCCGTGTGAATCCAAACAAAACAAACAAATTAAAGTCGTAAAAAAATGGACTCATAAAATTTAATAAACATATTACAACCCAATCTAATAGAAGTGCTAGATTTCTGGCACACAAATTCATAAAGACATCCCAGAAAAATATCTAACTGTTCGTGAAGCTGTGCTTAAGGAATCAAAGTTTGAGGGCCAGGGGTATGCCAGTTGTAAGTATATATATTTTTTTAAAAAAAGCGTCAAACGAAAAAGTGTGCCTGTAAGAAGGCAAACTAACTGTGCACATAAAAAGTCACAGCAGTTGACCGTGTGGAAATAAATAAAAAAGTGTTATATGTAAAGTGTGAATTGACAATGGTAAATGTCACAATATACTTGTGAACGCGCATATTTCTTCTGTTAAATTTGTATATGTATTATTATTTTTCAATAACCATTAATTATTCATAAGAGTCTGTTACTTTTTTTTAAATCTTTTTTACTATACATTACTTGAACTTGAGATTTTTAATCAAACCTTTCAATCGTACGGAACTTAGTAAGTTAATTTAAGAACACGCTGAAAGAGAAAAATATTATATTCTGTAGACCAGCGGTTCCCAAACTTTTGGAATGGTGTACCACCCCAACAATTTCCGTAATTTGGAGTAGGTTAAACTGTTTGCGTGTTTATTACAAGACTGTGCGGCTGCACCGTCTCTCTGAGCTGTATCAGTTTTGCCACCCCTACAATCACCGAGTGAATCTATTTTAATTTATATTAGACTGGGTCGTAATATATTTAAGAAGCTATTAGTTTGCCAAATTTCAAGTTTCTAGCTCATCTGGAAGTGGGTAAACATTAATGCCAATGAGTGAGTCAGCCGTGTGACTTTATAGTAGTATAATTTCAAATAACGATTTTTATATTTAATATGCCTTCATTTTTGAAATGATAAGTTATTTCATATTCCAAAGAGTTGCGGCGACACGATAAAAATTGGAAGTTTCCTTAAGTGTAAATTACCCTCAAAGTTATTTTCATGAGGAAATGAGAACTTCCATTTTGTTTTAATATGAAACAATATATATATATATATATATATTAATTTTAATCGAGTCGAGTTTGATATAATCTATTTTTTTACTTTCCATCCCTAAGTAAAAAATAATACCATTAATTTTAGGATTGGATAGATAATTTTTTTTCTAAACTCTGAGAAACCTTATGAAAACTCCATATCCCAAGTTTTATCCCAAATGGTAAAACAGTTTTGTCTTTAGTCAGAGCTACAGACTGACATTATTAAAAAAAACTTTTTCGGATTTAAGGGGTAATGAAACGTCGACATCCATCAAAATCTCGAGTTTGATTTTTTTTTTTTTACAAATACTATTTTTACTCAACTAGAGAGGTGTGAGATGATCAAAAGTAACATTATATATGAACTAGTTGGTCGTTGCAGCAATGGCTCCAGATTATTACACTAATATGTATTTTTAACTTTTTATTGGGAAAGGATCTCTATAATAAATAAGCCCTCACTCACTTATTGATTAAAAGTTTACTCGTCAAAGGCTATCAACTTTTCTTAGATATTTAGTTTTCGGTGTGTAATTAGAATTAAAACGTATATTTTCCCCCTTCACGCCCCGATGGGAACTTTAAAATTACCCCTCTCCCAGATCTATATCTATTAGTTGCATAAACCACTCAAGTACCTAACGATTGAGCTGATATTATTTTTAAACAAAGACAAATATTTTATTTACCAATATACAGCTATACACAAATCATGGTTTCCATGGTGATGTAAACAAAGAATGGTTGTACAGATGAACCACTGTCCACACAGAAGAAAAAGATGGAAGATTCGCTAGGAAAATTGGGTTTTAGTTTTAGGCCATTATTTTTACCGGCATCCTGATTCCCTTATCTATAAAATAAGTGTTGGTTTGTCAAAATCTGTTCAGTCATTTCCTCGTAATTTCTATGACTGGAAACGGGCTTATCAAATTATATATAAGATATATGATATAGAGAGTGATAAAATGTGATCGTGAAAATGAGAGTGTTTGAATTTGTGATTGTGTAAGTGTGGGTGAGTGTGAAAATGAGAGTGGGAGTGTGAGGTGTGAGAAAGTGAGTTAAAGAGACTGAGAATGAGCAATTGTGAAAGATCGAGTGATAGTGAGAGTATGTGTTTGTGTTAGAGAGATAAATACTGGGAGAAGAGAAAGAGTGTTTGTGTTTGTGTGTATGTGTAAGGAGAGAATGTGAGAGAAATTGTGTGATAGAGCGTGTATGTGAGTGTAGAGAGTGTGTGAGAGAGAGAATGAGAAAATATAGACGTGGTAATCAAACATTTGAAATATCATTCCCTCAAAATTAAGTATCTACAAGGAAACATAACTGAACTTACTGTATTTGTAAGAATGTGAAAAGATAGATGGGGTACACAAAACATTAGTTTTAAATATTATATCCTCTAAATTAAGCGGTAAAATGAAAACATAGCTTAACTTAGGTATTTGTATTGTGTTACTATTTGCTAAAATGAACATAAAAACCCATTAATTGAATAAACTGAATATAAAAACCCATTATTTGAAAAAAATGAACACTAAAATTCATACTTAGATAGTTAAAATGGATTTTTTTAAACATTATTCAAGATAATTTTATTGTTTTTGGGCCTACAATACATACCAAAACATATTTAAATAATAATTTTATCATGCGTGAAACAAAACTTAGACAATATTTTCACGAACTTAACAACTTAATCTTTTAATTTTCAAATTATACTCAATATTATTGATTTAAATTCCAATTAACAATAACATTCCAATAAAAAATAAATGTTTTCCCAGTTTAGGCATCTCAATTTACATGTATTATGACCAGCATCCAAAGAGAAAATTATGATGTGTTTGGACCAACAATTAATGAAGATTGAGTTATTATTTTTTGGCCAAGGAGATATAGTTTATTTAGAGATTTACAGTCATGCAGCAAATAACGGTTTCCATGATGATTAAACAAAGAATAAAAAACTGAAAATTCTCTGTGAAAATCGGGTTTACGTGGAAAACTACTACTTTTCCCGACATCCTGGACTCCTAATCGTTAAAATGAGTGGTAGTTTGTCAAAATCTGTTCAGTCATTTCCTCATAATTACTATTACCTGAAGGTCCGGGGTTCAATCCTCGGTCCCGGCACAGATTTATCTGAATGCCAAACCCTTCCTTCACCTCTGACAAGATGTGTATTAATCACAACTTGTGAATGTGAGGAATGCCAGGCCTCCACCGTGGTTCGGATCCCACGTTAAACTGTAGGTCCTCCATTTCATCTCACGATAACCCTACCATTACACATTAGCGTAAGTGTGTACAGCCCGAACGGGTAGTAAGACGCGGTGCTAATAATAATAATAATAATAATAATAATATTACCTGAAACGGGTCTATCAAATTATATATAAGAAGAAAGATCTATTAACCTACAAATTTCATCTCATGGCTAATATAACTAAAAAGTAATCTATCTTTATTTATTTAACATAATGCACAATTGTGCATACATATTAACGTAACTTAAATAGAGGCTTTCATATCAAGCTGTATTCTTTGTTCAAGGTCATTCTTAAAAATATTTTCTAGAATTTTTTGTTTAATACTTAATAAGTGGTTTGCTGTATTGGTAAAACATTTATATGGCCGCAGCTAAATAAAGGTTGGTGACTTCTGCTTTACAAATTATATCCAAGAAACCATTTAAAATTAGTAAAAATTGTTCAAACGGCAGCATAAAACTACCATGGATCAACGATGGAGTGTGTTCCTGATTGTTATTAAATGGCTGACGATTTTACACATCTATTACCGACCAACCTTTAAAATATGAGCGATAAATGACCCTAATACAGATTTAGCCCTAGATAACTCAGTGGTAAGATATTGACGTGCTAAGTTGGAAGTTCCGGATTTAGTTCAAGATTTAAAAAGAATTTTCAAAAAAAGTTAATTATTTAAGTTCAATAATATAATATAGGTTTGAAGTCATTTCACCAACTTATTAGCAGTTTGGGCTTTCCGAATTTCTTCGTAAAAGCGTTTTATTGCCTTGGAATGCTTATTACTTTTGCCTTTTACATATCTCCTGCCATCTTTAAACTTTTGTGGGGCCATTTTTTAAAATAATAAAAATGTTATTTCCACTATTATTACACTTCACACATCCCTAAAGACATTAAATGAAATTACACTCAGCCACACTGAAAAAAAATCCTTTCAACAATAGTAGCACTTGCTACACTAACTTGAAAACGGCCAGGAACCAGGTGACAATCCTTAAAGAGAGATGGTGATGGGTCAGGTCCACATGCTATGATTAGTGGCGCCACTCGAATGGCGCCAGTTTAGTGGCATATGGAAACATGCAAATTCAACTGGCGCCGTTTGACTGGCGCCACTAATCATAGCACCAGTAAAGTAAGGAGCAGTTGAACTTTTTGGCGCCAGTATCGGTTTGTAAACAGTGTTGAAATTGCTAATAGTTTTTTTTTACGAACGATGGCGACACTAGAAAATAATTGATCAACAAAATATATAATAATGTTAGTTATGGGCACTATCAAATGATTTGAACTATCGTCTCTTCCGTTTTCAATCGAATGAATTGTCTATTCATTTGCAGCTGCTGCTCATTCAGTCATAACAAAGCTGACTAATCAAAATAATAATAGCAGTTTCTTTCACACTTGCATGTGTCATGAAATACAGGCATATACCAAACATAAACACGGATAAATTAGTAGTTATTTTAAAGATAATGTCTGCTGTATCAGCAGTAGAGGGTCGAGGGTGGTATGAGACATTTGAAAACAATGTTCCTCGAGGCGTATGAACAGTATCCATGCTTGTGTAACCATAAAATTTCTTCATATAAAGACAGCAATAAAAGAAATGACGCATTGAGAAAAATAGTCGAGGTTATGTCCGATGCAGTTACAAAATTTAGTCTAAGCGCTGTACAGGCCAAAATACCTAATATTCGAAATCCATTTACGAACCCATAATCTATTTTTTCGCTACTTTCTTTTAAATATTTTCTGGAGTTCTAAAGACACGATTTGCACTACGACATCAATACTTGCATTAACTACGGCAGTTGCACCTCAGCTCGTATCATTTTTCATGAGTTTCAGATTGAATATTAATGTGAATTAAGTACCATTATAAAGTTAAAAGAAGTCGGCATTATTTGATTTACTTCCCCATTTATTAGACACTTTTAAGTATACAAAATAATTGAATATTGCATTTATTTGGCAATTTTTTACGCTATTAATTGAAGGTTCATTGAAATAATATTTATTTCAATTAATAAACCTCCTCAAATACTTCTAACATTCCAAATATGAAATATTTTCATCATTTGGTTTTTCTAAAAATTGTTGCATTAGATGCCAAAATCTCAAATTTTGAGTAAACGTTGTGCTTAAAATATACATTTAATTTATATTTAATACACTGATCCAAGTTTGGTTTAAGAAGACCTAATATATATATATAATTATTATATTATTAATTTTGGGCCATACACCCTTAAGAGCGCTATATAGCTCGCCTCTTACTTCACAGTGAGGTATTGGAAGCGAAAATGTCATGCTAGTGGGCTGGACTCGTCAGCAGGACAAAAGGCAGGTATTGGCTCAGAGATTAGTAGCTTGAGCGCTTTAGTTAGAGGGAGGGAGCGCTTTACTTCCCCTTCTTTCAGTTGGCTTATGGTCGGCACGCTCGACTCACAGCTAGTAGCGAGAGGTATGATCCCCAGAACCATGTTACCTGCTAGCACAAGCAGGGAGTCAAAATGATGTTGTTATCTGTTCCCCAAACAAACATTTTAAAGGTTTCGGTTCTGGTTCAAATAAAATAAAGGTTACTGTTATTTTAGATTAGTTATAAGGTTCCAGTTCTTTTAAAATTATGCCAACTAATTTATTTGTTTTAATTTAACACAACATCTTACTATTCGATAAGTTTATACGTTTTTGTAACAATTTCGCTAATGTTTATTTAAGAATAAGGAAGGCATATGCGTGGAAGGAGAGTGTAAAATCACTCAGTATAATAACCGCCCTCAATACTCCTGACCGAGATTCGAATCTCAATCTTCCTATCATCGGCAGTCTAGTATGGACTATGTGACCATGTACACCCAGGGGACCCGGAGATTATATTAGATCTAATTATATATTTATAAACAAATTCTGTTGTAAATGAGTTTAAATACCTAGTCACAATTATTTTAACTAGCAATAACGATATTAGATTGGAAATTAGGAGAAGAATACATTTGGAAAATGCATTCTATAACTCGGTTAGTAAGTTGTTGATAATCTCGCCTGCTGTCAAGGAATGTATAACTCAGAATAAGCAAAACAATTATTGTACCGGTTGTTCTATAGGGTTGATAACGTGATCTCTTACCTTACCGTGTTTGAAAATAAGGTGCTTAGGGAAATATTTGGTGCAAAAACGGATGAGTCTACTATGAAGTGAAGGAGGTTACATAATGATGATATACATACCCTATACTAATCACAGGACATTGCTGAGATATTAAAGTCCCTTAGATTAGGGTGTGCAGAACATGCAGCGTGAATGGGGTAATCTAGAACATTGTTCAGGGTAATGCCTGCAAACTCAATGGGAAGTGGTCATTGGGAAGACCTATATGCATATGGGTTAGTAACAATAGAAAGGACTTGAAAGAGAGAGGGTGTAATGAGGTGGACTGGATATAGTTAGATCAAGATAGGGATAGGGTGTAATGAGGGTTACTGGATAGTGCTAGCTCAAGATGGGGATAAGGTGTAATGAGATGGACTGGATAGAACTAGCTCAAGATAGGAGTAGCGGTAGTGAGATTGACTGGATAAAACTAGATCCAGATAGAGATATCGTGTAATGAGGTGGACTGGATAGCACTAGCTCAATATTTAGATAGGTTGTAATGAGATTGGCTGGATAGAACTAGATAAAGATAGGGATAGGGTGTAATGAGGGGACTGGATAGAACTAGCTAAATATGGGGATATTGTGTAATGAGTTGGACTGGATAGCGAGCGCTAGCTCAAGATGGCAGTAGTGTGAAATAAGCTGGACTGTATATAGCTAGCTCAAGGTAAAAATAGGTGGCGTACTTTTGTAAGTGCGGCAATGAACTTTCGAGTAGCCAATTCCATAGAGTAAGTAATTAAGTAAGCATGTGAACAACAAGAAATACATTGTAAATAATCCAGCACACAATCCAGACGCCCGAGAGAAGTAAAACTCCTGTTCAGTGGCCCAGGAACGTTTTTATTTGTGGGGGTGAAAATAATCATGTGCTTTTATAGGGGATAACATTTTTGAGATTAAAAAAAGACCAGGGAAATGTAATACAGCTGTTCCTCACACAACGTGAGTGATTGGTTCTGATAAATAATTGCGTAACATGAAAACGCAAGTGAATTGATTTTAACCTGGGTGAAATAGGGATTACTCCAAAGGAAAAAGTAAATAAAAACCTAAAACTTGCAAATTAATGCAATTTTTATTAATTTATCTAACTTCTACAATGCTATAGGTAGCCTACACCTATTGTCAATCTTCAATCCCCTGAAATTTTTAAACAAACACAATTTTTAATCAATATATCTAATTCATACAATGCTACAGGTACACTTACTGTTCATCTTCAATCGCATGATAAATTAACTGGATTTGGTAAATTTGGATTACCACTATCTTGCTCTTGACGGTAGGCTCCTACTCTCTTGACGGCCCTTGTACGGGAAGATCTTTCTCTCTTGAAGAACCTGGGACTGTAAGCTCTTACTCTCCCAAAGGCTCTGAGATGGTAGGCTCTTGCTCTCTTTATGGCCCTTGGACGCTAAGCTATTGCTCTCTTGAAGGTCCTTGAACTGTAAGCTCTTGATCTCTGGAAGGCCCTGGGAATGTAAGTTTTAGCTCCCTTGATGGCCCTTGGATGGTAAATTCTTGCTTTCTTGATGGCCCTTGGATGCTAAGTTCTTGCTCTCTCTACGGCCCTGGGACTTATAAGCTCTTGCTCTCTTGAAGGTCCTTGGACTGTAAGCTCTTGCTCTCTGGAAGACCCTGGGACGGTAGGCTCCTGCTCTCCCGAAGGCTCTGAAATGGTAAGCTCTTGCTTTCTTGAAGGCCCTGGGACCGTAAGCTCTTGCTCTCTGGAAGGCCCTGGGAATGTAAGTTTTAGCTCCCTTGATGGCCCTTGGACGGTAAATTCTTGCTTTCTTGATGGTTCTGGGACGGTAATCTCTTCCTCTCTCGAAGGCCCTGGGACGGTAAGCTCTAGCTTTATTGAGGGCTTTGGGACGCTAAGCTCTTGCTCTCTTGAAGATCCTTGGATGGTAGGCTCTTGAAGTCTCTTGGATGGTAGCCTTTGATAGGCTCTTGCTCTCTTGAGAGATCTGAAACAGTAAGCTCTTGCTCTCTTAAGTGCCCTGGGATGGTAAGCTCTTACTCTCTTGAGGGCCCTGGAATGGTAAGCTCTTGCTCTCTGAAAGGCCCTGGGACAGTAAGCTCCTGCTCTCTTGAAGGCTCTTGCCTGACAGCTCTTGCTGTCGTGAAGTGCCCTGGGTCGTTAGACTGAGGATTTTCAACTTTTTTTGATGAACTGGTCAAGACTTAGCTGATGGGCAGCATTCTTCCTCTCTATAGAGTGTTTTGTAGCAAGCCAAAGAACTCAATCTCTTTGGCAGCTTTGGCACTTCTATTCATGTTAGGATCATTCTCTTCAATGATTCTAATTGAACTGTCAATGTATTAACAAAATTCAGCAATTTGTTTTGTTGAAGTTGTTTGATAAGTTCAACAACATAAGGCTCTTCCTCTTAATCCTTTATGCCGTTCTCCATTTCTAGAATATCTTCATTGGTGAGTTCTATTGAGTGGAATTGGAGCAATTCATCCACATTTGCCTGGTCTACGTCCTCAAATCCAACATCTTGCTATGTCAACGATGTCATGTCTTGAATTGGAAAGCTCGTGTTCAGGATCAAAATCATGAGAATCAGAAACTGCAGGCCAAACATTTTTCCAAACTCCCTTCATACAGTATTGTTTAACTTCTGCACATGAATCTCCAATGTTGTCAATACCACCCCCCTAACACCAAACTGTACAGTAAAGATCTTTGTCCTCACTGGAATGTGCGTGTACAAGGTGACGTCACCACCGCAGAGGGTGACTGTGGAATTACAGCCGACAATGCTGTAAGAATTTTAATTCTATCAAGGCATACTTTTATTTATCTTTAGTTATTCTTAAGTGGTTATTTATCTTAAATTTACTATTTCCAACGGTTATTGCATTGCGTCGAAGGAAACCAAGAATAATAATGCCTGTAAAGTTATTTTATAAAGAAATTATTATTATTAAACTGGAGTTTTATCCGTCTTATCATCCTCTATGAGATTTGAAATGGCCGCCCTATACAAGGAGTAATGAAAATGACTCCAACAGTGGGGAAGGGGGAGAGCAAGGAGGAAGCGTGGCTTGTTATAAAGAATCAAAAAGGACGCTGACTTGTACAAAATTCAATGGAATAAAGTTGTGTTGTGAATTAGTGTTTTGGTGAAATACAAATATAATATTGGTATTGGATTGCAAACTTCCCGAAGAATAATCACAGACAAGAATGTTTAATGGAAAAGATGGTACAACTACTTGGGACAGCTTTAATTACCTCCAGACCACGGCTATGACTTACAAGTGAGTTGGTATGATCCACTAACATTTTCAACGCAGAAGACATTACAAGACTCCATCAACATGAGGTGATATCAACCTAAATTTTATTCATGATTCATCCTTTGGTTTTTTCTGCTACAATTTCGACTAGACTTCATCACCTTTTAAAATTTATTGCTCCAAAATCAAATAATAATATTAATTTCAACTTAATACACCAACAGTAGAATTTTCTTCTAAATGTAATATTCTGTTTCCACAATTGACTCTATAAATGAAACCTTTTATTATCGACTTCGACAAAATTCAATAACTTTATTTAGTATTCATTGTTTTTGTTTTTTTGTATCCACCGAACAACCTCATTGAGGAAATTGATAATAATGAATGTGTATAGTATTTATATATTTAAAGAGTTCAAATTTTTTTTTATTAAATATCTGATTGTTTAGTAAGTCTGCTTGGACAGTAAAGGTTACATTTTTTTTTCCAACATGACCCAGAGGTCCTGAGAGAGTCCCGTGCTCAAATTTGGTTTTTTTGTAGTATTATAGTTTTTTTTTTTTATTTCCCCGAGTTAATTGTAGTAACAAGTAAATGATATTATTGAACCCAAATATTGTAATCACACTTTTTCAAAGATGAATGCTTGATGTAAATAAATTTATATATATTAAAATTTAATAAAAGGAAAATTAACAACAAACAAAATATAACTAAGAAGAGTTCACAGTGGCGCCAACAACGTGGGGCCTGCTTTCATGTTGGAAAAAAAAAATGTATGATACTAGTAAAGGTTTCACAAAGACAACTTTTTATTAAATTGTGATTAGTTCACGAGGTATGAAACCGGCAGGTTATTTCCTTAGAAGTAAAATTAGAGATAAGGATTCCACGGTAAGTCAGACTACAGATACGATTAAGATGGAGTCACAGGAGATCAGACGAAGTATTTAGGAGGAGGAAACTGTGATTCCTCAGTTGTTAGAGGAGATTGGGGACGAGGTTAGGACCCCTTATCTACCAACCACCTCTATCCCTCCACTTGACCTACCTCCCACTTTTGTTTCTCCTCCCAGTATACAATCCACCGCTGTCCAGGTTCCTACAACACCCCCTCCCGATATTCTAGCGGGAATCCAACAGCTTTTAGGACAGCTGGTAGCTAGTCAGGAACAGATGAGGGTGGGACAAGAGGAACTGAAAGCAAGCTTAGAGGGCCAACTAAGGGACAGTCGTGAACAGACTAAGGAGGACCTTCAAACATATATAGGGACACTGGCAAGCTCCTTAAGAAACGAGTTTGCTAATGAATTAGTTCGTACTAGGGAGGACTTGGAAGTGAGGATTGCTGTTTCAGAAGAGCGGGTTTCCCTGGAACTAGCCGAGGTACAGGAGAAAGCTCAGACTATTCTGACGAGGTACACAAGGAACTAGAGTCGAACCTGAAGGTAGTGGACGAGCGATTAGCTCGCCAAACCACGCTTTTAGAGGAAGGGTTGCACTCACTGAACCTTGAAGTGCACACGCAAAGACAGACTCAAGTAGGGACTACCACCGCCGTACATTCGGCAATTTCCAGACTGGATGAGAAGAGTAGGGACCACGTTCGAGCCCAGGAGAGACTCGAAAGCAAGATGAGTAACGTAACTCAGACGATAGCGGACCTACAGGGGCAAGTACAGAGCATAGCTGAGAGGTCAAGGACGGGGTACAACACTGGCCCTGACAATTTCATGTCACCTTTGCTAACTTTATTAGGAGAGCGCTCGCTGGAGAACCGACTTCCCCGGTTCAGCCGTCGGAATCAACAAAATCCAGTAGCGCACATTACGGCCCTAGAGGAGTTGTTTGAGGGACACCACCTCTCTGATAAAGAAAAAGTAAAACTTGCGGGCAACTCTCTAATTGGTGACGCCGTACCTTGGTGGTCGGTTAGTAAGGAGGGAGTTACAGGATGGACGGATTTCCGGTCAAAGTTCCTGGGTATGTTTTGGTCGGCTGAGACACAGGGACAATTGCGCGCTAAACTGCATGCGTCACGATATAGCGAGCAAAGAGGGACCTTAGAGGGCTATTTGGCGGACATCTACGCCAAGAGTCGCCACTTTGAGTCACCAATCACGGACACGGAAATTGTGCACATGGTGACCCACCAGTTGCCTTTCAGACTCAGAGAGTTGCTCATTGGGACTACATATGAATCCCTAGAGGAGTTCAGAGCGGGTCTCCAGAGACTTGATGCGCTAGAAGAAGAACGGAAGCGTGACCATGGTATGTCGTCCAGGGTTTCACCAACTAAACCCTGTAGTGGAGGATTTAGGAGGGATGAGCAACCTCATGGGCCACAGGGAGGATTCCGCCAAGGAGGCCTATGGCAGAGAGACAGACCCCCTAGAGTTGACCAGGGTGGTAGTGTAGGTTGGTGTAACTCGTCCCAACGCCGTCCGGACAGAGGATCTAACGACAGGGGGTGCCTCAATCCTGGAGCGAGGGAGTGGAGGCCACCTAGAGATAACGGACCGAGTGATCGTAACCACCCTTACTCCCGTGAGAGGGAACAAGGATATCATAATAGACCCCAACAATCCTCCCAACAACAACAACTTTCATCTCACCGGAACGAGTCGACATCTAGGAGTAATCATGGTTACCGGGGACCTAACACTTCACACCACTTGGAGAGAGCTTCTCAGCCTTTTGACGTGAACGCCATAGTGAAGGAGGAAAATGGTCAACTTGCGGCTTAAGCGGCCCAGATGGGGCGGAGGGTTTACAAGTTCAGGACGCAGAATTGGCAAGGATAGATGAGTTAGATTTTTTTTTTAAAGTAAGGAAGATTTACGACAATCTAATAACTAGGAGAATAAGAAGAACAAGAACAGAAGATATAAGGGTAGTACATAAACAATAAGGAGAGTGAAGAACCCAAGACTAGAATAGGAAGAGACACACATTTTATTTCACTTTAAAAGATATATATGTATAATTATTTTTTTCATGAACTCCGACAATTTTATTTTATTTAGTTTGGTATTATTATAATAAGCTGACTAGAGCAACTATGGAACACACGTATGGTAGAAGAGAAACACACCCCAAACCTCAGCGAACTAGCTTGGCCAAGTTAGGAGACCGAGACAGCAAGTTTGTATTCGTCAAGATGTGAAGCCCAAACCGTTAATGTGAGCCGGTATACCATAGCAGTGGTAACTACGAGGAGTGTCATTCCAGGATCTCGTGTGGACGACCTTTCCTGAGGGACACTTCTTTTGAATGAGATAGATTCCTGCACTTTCTCTGGGTCTTGGAAAGTTGTTCCAACCTTCTCAGTGAAGCGCTTTTGAGGATCTAGTCTGAAATTTTTATATTTTTGTCGTGTCGTTGTAGAACCATTATAAGAAGTTAAGAAGAAATTATATTGCTGGTGAGGGGTGCCATGAAACTGCTGATGGGGAAGTTTGAGCCACAAGAGTCGTTATGAAAGTCTGCACTGCATAGTTTTTTTTTTTCCTTTCTTTCAAATTCTTTAGAAGTGAATTAGAAGATAGTTAGATAGGCTAGTTAGCTCTTGGAGTTAAACGGATTTTTTTTTATTCCCTCCGCATTTTTTAAAATTATTTATCCCCCGGATAATTACTTGGGTTTTTGTGTGTGGATTTAGTTACCCGAATTTGTGTTCCTCTCCTTATGATATAATATTGTAGAGAATAGAACCCCTTTTGCGTACCCTGATGTTAACCGAAACCGATTCAGTGAACTGACAGAAGCTTTAAGAGCCTTTTGCCCTTTTGGGAAGACACCACGGAGACTATTTCCTGATTCTTTGAAGTCGTATCTGTGCCAGCTTTTATCTAATTTTTTTGGTATCATTAACAAGTAAGGAATTTGTGTTACATGTTCATAATGTAATTGAGGTTTTTTTTTACTATTACAAGTTTGGAAACTCAACGGTTTCAGATTTTCGTTAGCTAAGAACTTACTAGTTTATGGATTTTGGTTGATTGTTATATGTCTAGCTTGATTTAGTAACTCTTAAAGTTAGGTTTTGTTTTTTTGGTTGTTGTAGGCTTAGAGTCTAAGCCAGAGGTTGATCTGAGTTATTTCTTAAGTGTCTTTGTGGAATTTTGGCTAATGGGAGCACCGGACTCATATTTTGATTACACCTGAAGGGTCCAGGTTCAATGTTTATTGTATCTGTCAATATATTTATTTAATTTGAGGACAGGTCATCAATCTAAATGAGGTTTAAATTTGTTTTATGTCTGTTAATTTGGTTATATTGTTATATTTTATTTATGTTAAGTTTAATTATTTCAGGTTATAATGTCAACAGAGTTTAAGGGTAATTATTATGTGTGGATGATTAAAACGAGAACAAAACCAGTGATACATAGTTATTGTGGACGTTCAAAAAGTTGGAGTTTGAGTGAACATTTCAAATGTGGGTTTCGAGGGGTTTAGGTGCATTAAATTACCTACTCGTTTAGAGGTAATAGGCACGTATAAAGCAACAAGCAGGATGTAATCCCAGTGATAATTTGTAGACACTCAAACTGGGGAATGACTATATTTTTTTATGCAAATGAAAGAGACATTGTAACTGATTGTCAATGTATCAACAGACTTTCGTGAGTGAATTATTAGGACATGTGTACCAACACAAAACATTGAGAAAGCAAAGTCTTACATCTGTAGAAAGTATTATGTTTTAGGGAATTAAAATTGTTTTATCTACATAATTATATATAGTCCCTAGCAACTAATTTTCATTCGATAATTGGTTACTATGGCCTAAGAGGGCACTGTAAGAATTTTAATTCTATCAAGGCATACTTTTATTTATCTTTAGTTATTCTTAAGTGGTTATTTATCTTAAATTTACTATTTCCAACGGTTATTGCATTGCGTCGAAGGAAACCAAGAATAATAATGCCTGTAAAGTTATTTTATAAAGAAATTATTATTATTAAACTGGAGTTTTATCCGTCTTATCATCCTCTATGAGATTTGAAATGGCCGCCCTATACAAGGAGTAATGAAAATGACTCCAACAGTGGGGAAGGGGGAGAGCAAGGAGGAAGCGTGGCTTGTTATAAAGAATCAAAAAGGACGCTGACTTGTACAAAATTCAATGGAATAAAGTTGTGTTGTGAATTAGTGTTTTGGTGAAATACAAATATAATATTGGTATTGGATTGCAAACTTCCCGAAGAATAATCACAGACAAGAATGTTTAATGGAAAAGATGGTACAACTACTTGGGACAGCTTTAATTACCTCCAGACCACGGCTATGACTTACAAGTGAGTTGGTATGATCCACTAACATTTTCAACGCAGAAGACATTACAAGACTCCATCAACATGAGGTGATATCAACCTAAATTTTATTCATGATTCATCCTTTGGTTTTTTCTGCTACAATTTCGACTAGACTTCATCACCTTTTAAAATTTATTGCTCCAAAATCAAATAATAATATTAATTTCAACTTAATACACCAACAGTAGAATTTTCTTCTAAATGTAATATTCTGTTTCCACAATTGACTCTATAAATGAAACCTTTTATTATCGACTTCGACAAAATGCAATAACTTTATTTAGTATTCATTGTTTTTGTTTTTTTGTATCCACCGAACAACCTCATTGAGGAAATTGATAATAATGAATGTGTATAGTATTTATATATTTAAAGAGTTCAAATTTTTTTTTATTAAATATCTGATTGTTTAGTAAGTCTGCTTGGACAGTAAAGGTTACATTTTTTTTTCCAACATGACCCAGAGGTCCTGAGAGAGTCCCGTGCTCAAATTTGGTTTTTTTGTAGTATTATAGTTTTTTTTTTTTATTTCCCCGAGTTAATTGTAGTAACAAGTAAATGATATTATTGAACCCAAATATTGTAATCACACTTTTTCAAAGATGAATGCTTGATGTAAATAAATTTATATATATTAAAATTTAATAAAAGGAAAATTAACAACAAACAAAATATAACTAAGAAGAGTTCACAATGCGTTATTTTTAATATTTTTTAATCGCGTTATAGCGAAACCGCGTATAGTGAGATCGCTTATAACGCGGGATACTCGTATTTAACGGTCCCATTGTGCATTTTTCTTATTTATTTTATTCATCCCAAACATTAAAATTAAAATAGACAAAACAAATTAAGAAAAATAATATCTAATGTGGCTTAGCTAAAAATTATGAAACACCGACCATTAAAGTAGGTTTCCATACACCTTTGCCCTATATTCGCTACTAGCTATAAGACCACTAACTAGTTTTGCAATTTTCAAGTTTGTTGAGCCTCTCAGATTATGCATTAATCAGACACAGGTGATTTAGTCTACGTTACCTCATCGTGGAGCGAAGATAGTTTTTAATGCATCCAAGCATTGAAAAACTTCTTTTTGCAGTAGCTGATGTAGATGGTATCACTATCAGAGTTTTCAAATAGTGTGTGCTCCATGCACATTTTATTTTTGTTATGTTACCTTAGTATGAAATTTTTATCTTGTCTCAACAAGATCTCTACATTATCTAAAAGTTAAACGATAATATTTGGGAGGGGGGGTAAAATTGATACTTTTTAACCCCTTCAATTTTTAGGGGAGGTAAAATTTACCCCCGTACGCCCCCGCCATTCCTGCGCCACTGCTCCTGTTCTTTAAGGGTTACTTTCCTGTGAAGTTAGCTTATGAATTAATTTTGCACTTTACCCCTGCCAAAACTATAAAACCAAGAAACTAGCTTTTTGTGGACCTGTCAAATGTAGTTTTAGAAACCCATGCATGGTAGAGGAAAATTCACGAGAGGAAAATTACTGACATCCGGATACAGAGATTTGTATAATTGTTGTGTCACTGTAATTAATTCAACACCTTTGCATGAATGTATACACACAAACAACTTTACGGGTGGTGTAAAATGTGTGGATCACGAGTGTAGAAGTAGCAACAACAGAAAAAATAAGTTTAAGGTTAAATATAAGCTACAAAAAGGGTATTGCCTTGACAAAGGGAAGGGACTATTGACTTTTTATCTAGCTAACTTGATGGTGTTTGGTTACAACTACCTATCGGGACGTATCAAATCACTTTTACCACTGAGAGAGTGTGTATTGTGATGATTCTGTCAAAACAATTTGACGTGTTTTCCTTGTGGTTACACAATGTTGTTTTCTTATCCTCCGATATTGCCTTAGGCTATACACCGTTTGGACACTATACACCGTTTATGCTAAGAAGGGAGAAACTGTGAGGTATAGTCCGAAGGTACAAATTGTCAATGTAAAAATACTTAGATGGTAAAAAATGTTATTATCTCCTGATGTTTTTTATTAGGTAAAAGAGTGATTATATGTTTTTTATTTTTATAATTCATGTTGTACTCTAATCTTAATTGGTCACAAGACCTAAAAAAATTTTACTCTATGTTGTGGCTGCAAGTTATGAATGTTTTAAATTAATTAATTGTTGCTTGTCAATAAAAAAACTAGCAATAAAATGTTATTATTTTTTAAACTCCTAGAATATGTTGTGACAATATACACGTGTCAACAATACCAGAATGGTAAATGTGAGTAGTTTATAATTTTAACTAATGTAAGGTGTCGCGGGTGCGCGCGCACACACACACACACACACACACACACACACACATATTCATTTATAAATTATAATTTCTGTGACGTTATATTGCTACCCCGCCAAATAGCTATTAGTTCCTTCATACCAAGAACGGTCTCAATTATCGAAAACAGATATTGCCTCAGGCAGCCCATTAAGCTTAGGCTATGAAGAACCATACGTTGTTTTCGCTAAGAAGGGAGACTGTGAAACTATATACATCGTTTTCGCTAAGAAGGGAGAACTAAACTTCTCAGGGAACCCCACTGAGTCAAAACACGTGGCATTGACACAGCTCTTGGGTGTAAGCGCAAAATACCACTTACCAAATGGCATTTGGATTTAATGTCAGGCTCATCTATTCTGATTGGTCTGTTAGCAGTTAGGTTGAAGTTATAAGTCCAGCCGGTGCACAGAGATATTTATTAAATGGTTTTCTACTCTCCTTTCACTCAAATTAGATTACATTTACTCTTAATTCTAGATTACGCATTTCTAAAAACTTATTGTGCGTAAGTGCATAAACTATCATTAATGTAACTATATTTTTAATAATCTAAAATATCGGGTTAGGATTACACTGTTGATCACCAAAACTTGGCTACTTATTTTTAGACGTAATTCTTGATTTTACTATATTAACCATTGAGCCCAAACTGAAAAATTGTCAACTCTAGTATTAGTAAATTAATGTTTACTCTAATTTTTTTATAAAAAGGTTACCAACCTTTATAAACTGATGAAATCTGAAATTAGTTAAAAATAATAATCATAAGCTGAGTCTTATATTGAAAATTTTGGTTTTATAATAGGAATAGAAGAGTTGTCTGGAAAGATTGATAATAAATTTCAATTTTATAATTTCTACTTTAGCAAGAAATCTTAGAATAGAAAATAAATATAAAATCTGCACTTAATAAATACAATAAAATTACAATATTATTTTAATTGTTTGGATAAAAATATCTTAAGTGGCACGCCATATTTTTATAGGATGTGGTAGGCTATAAAATATTATCTTGATTGGTTGATATGGTTTCGACTCTCGGTGGAAATTTGTGGGTAAGACATAATTATTGTTATTTATATGTAGAAAATTTAAAGTAGTTATTTAATTACGACATACTGCGAACGTAGAGGAGCTCATTATTGTGGCTCTTTACAGATCGTAAAATGAACCAGAACTGACGACGGTGGCAAAAATTTAGCATTAAAAAATAATCCAATAGTTTCACAGTAATAGCAGATAATATCCCAAATTTCAATCTTAGTGTTACAAAATGATAACATAAAATATTACAGCTAATACAACCCAATAATTTTAAAATGACGACTTAAAAAACATTATTTTCCGATAATTTAAAAATGTCAACATCATATAGGCTACAAAAATAATCCTATAGTTTCAAAATGATTAAAAATAATATCACAATTTCTACCATTTGATAGGATTAATAACAAATACAATATTATGGTTTCAAATGAAAGACAATCTATTCCATATTATAGTCCGATAGCTTCAAAATGGTAGAAGAATAGAATATCACTACACTTATAATAGACAGTCTTAACGTAATGACAGAACATCTTATACATCTTTGGTAATTTGAAGTCTGACGCATTAGTTAATTTGCTATGGTGTCTTCCTACTCAAACAAGGGTCCAGGATTCGATTCTTGGAATGGCAAAACAATGTATTATTGGTGAATTGTAAGGTTTCCTTTCACAATGGTAAATTAATGGCCAGGGGCTGCATTTAAGCTAGTTTATAAGTCATGTATTGATAGAATATGACGGTTGATAAAGTGCATGTTAAATACCTTAAATAATAATATAATTCGTTACTTTCAAAATGCCAGTAGAAAATTTAACAACCCAAATAGCCTATTATTTCAAAATTACGATGGAAAAAATCACAAGTGTAGAGTGATAGTATAAAATATACGATATAAAATATCACACCAAGTATAATTCAATAATTTCAAGATTACAACTTACACTATCACAACAAATATAATTTGATAATTTAAAAATGAAGAATGAATATACAACTCTCCTACAGTATCAAAATGATAATCGAAGATATCAAAACTCTTATGACAAAAATATTTGATGGCATTATGACAGAAAATATCACACGACTTTGACTTTCGGTAATTACAAAATCACAATAGAGAATATCACAACAAATATAATCCGAAAGTTTCAAAATTAACACATAAACTAAATAATAGTTTCAAAATGACGATATAAAATATGAAAATAATTACAATTTGCAAATCTCATTGTATGCTTATAGTTTCAAAATGATGATATAAAATTTTAACTAATAATAATCCAATTGTTTAAAATTAATGACAAAAGTTCTCTTAATTTGTATAGTTGAGATGTTTAAAATTAACGATAACAATCCCAAGTTATATAATCTAAGGGTTTAAAATGGCTAAGAGACAACATTAATATGTATCTGAACCAATATTTTATAAGTGACAAAACAAACTATTACAATTTAAACAATACATCATCAATGATTTTAAAATAGGGACACAAAATTTCCCAATCTATTTTATTTTATTGTTTCAAAATGATGATTATATTACAACAGGTTAATATCAGAATTTATAGATATCAATATATTTTCAAAGTAATTTCAAAAACCCTCAATATCTAAATAATACAATAGTTTATTAAAGTTTGTATAACAATATAGTTTATAAAATGACAAAAAAAAAATCACGCCGTAAATAAATAAATAGTTTTTAAATGATGACCGATAATATCTCATATTAAATATTTATATTGCTTCAAAGTTAGTAAAGAAATAAAATCACACTTCAGCTAATTAATAAGATAGTTTAAAATTAACGGGAAAAAGTATCGCTTATTTAAAAATGGAGACAGAAAAAAAAGCTTTGGAAAATAAAGTTTAATATTTTTAACATGGTGATATCAACAATTGTTGAATATCTGTGAAGAGCTTAAGGGCATTAGATTACAAACTTTTTTAATGAAGAGAAAAATAAGTCAATAAATTCCAGGACACCATTGACAGACATTTAAGAATTCATTTTGAGTTCACCATGGGAGGAATATCAAATTTTAGGTTTCTACTGGAGAAATATTTGATTTCTGGTTACCTAAGACATGTTTTGATATTTTAAAAAATGTAAAAATACTGTTCTTAACTATTGGTCTCGACACGCTCACCTTAATCTTCTATTGAGCATGTACTTACATTAACTTTACATTCTTAATTTAATAAACTTGTAGTTTTGAAAAGAGTAAACATCGCTCCCTGTATATTTTTTTATTGTCACTACAGTCTTAATATTTCTCTTTCAATTTCAAGTTGAAATATCTATATTAATAAAAGCCTAAAGTTACATGTATGTATATATTATATATAATGTCCATGGAGTCTTAGTACATTATACTCAAACTTAAAGTGTTAATAAAACCTATCTAAATATCATGTTTGTTCTTTTTTTACTATAGTATAGACATATCCTCTCTACTAGGTTATAGACTGTTGCTGACATGATTTGACAGGAATGAACAGGTCTGGTTGTCTGAACAGAGTTTTAAAATTTATTTTCAAAAGTTACATGGGTTATGGCTACTAGCAGTAGTTAAAAATTTAATTCATTAGTATGCACACTTGAAAGCTTAAACCATGTTAAGTTAATAAAATATAATTATATAGGCCTATCAACTATAATGTCCTATTATTTCCATGACATCATCAATAGGAAAAACTAACTAACAGCTCAACAAAATGGACCCTAGCTTTTTTAGCATACTATAAATTTGTACATAGACCTAAGTTAACTACCATTATTGTTTTGGTTATATCCATAATCGTGCGAAACAATTAGATAGTCAAAATACTTGGTCCAAGGTACGTGCACCAAGCAGTCGGCCTATAAATACAATATACTTACTTACTCGGGAACTCTAAAGTTTATTGCCGAGACCGACACCTATCCCTATCCTAAGCTAGTTCTATCCAGTTCACCTCACTACACCCTATTTATTTCAGGTCCACCCTCCCATCTTTGGGTAGAGAACGCCTACACAGTATTTTGAGATAGTAAAAAAAAAAAACACATCACCGAGCGGTGTCATAAATTAGATCTATATCTATCATAAAAAGATGTCAGCCATTAGAATATTCTAATTATTTCCGAAGATGAATAAAACCCCTCTTTAACATATTCATGGCTTCTTGATTAGGTACTACTGCTTGACACTTAGATTGTGTTTTATTTCCAAGACATTTGTTTGATATGACATGTTAGATTTCAACTATATAAACCAGACTTTGTTTGATAAGTTAGGTTTGATTTGTTTGTGTTTAATCATGTATTCGAGATATTTGTTTAATATACCAAGTTAATTTTGTTTGTGTGTTTAATCATGTGTTAGGTTAAAAAAACGAACTTATAACTTTCCTTAACCAATGATTTTATGTTAAAAAGCAATAATTTTATACTCAAACTTAAAGCATTATTACCAGGGTCTAACTCTACTCTACTCTGGGGACACTACACCATTCCAACATCAGATGAGCTTTCTCTCTCTCAAGATCAAATTTGAGTTTTGGTTTAAGTTTTTACAAATTTATCTCACACAATTAAAAATATATTTATTTATTGGAATTTTAATTTACAAAAATATTTATTTCTACAAATACTTTAAATATGTATTCATACAAGCATAGCTCACACCATGAAAAGTATATTTAGGATATTTATTTACACAAATCAAAGTTTTTTTTTTACAAGTATATCTCATACTATGAAAAGTATACTTGGATATTTATTTACACAAATCAAAGTTTTTACAAATTTATCTCATACTATGAAAAATATATTTATTTACACAAATCAAAGTTTTTACTAATTTAAATCACACAATTAAAAATATATTTATTTACACAAATCAAAGTTTTTTTTTACCAATACTTTAAATATTTATTTATTGGAATTTATATTTACAAAAATAATTTTTTACAAATACTTTAAAATATTTATTTATACAAACATAGCTCACACCATGAAAAGTATACTTTGAATATTTATTTACAAAAAAATTATAGTTATATAATATATATATATTATGGAAACACTAATCAATTTCTTGAGTTCGTAATGGGAATAGTGACCTCGGTACTAATTTATAAAGTCCAGTTTAAAAAATTATTTTAACATATATGTACAGATGGTTTCAAATTTGCCTAGAATAAAAATATATACAAACAACTAATTCTATTTTACTAGAAATAACCAGGTAGGTGGAGATTTAAAAATATCCTGGATGCATAAAATATGCTTGTTTTCATGCAGAAAAAAATCTCAAATCTTTGACGGTGGAACTGTCTAGAGTGAAAGATGATTATTCAGCCCGTCTAAATGATCACCTTTTAGTCGTGGCGAGCGCGTTTATACCCAAACGGCAACGTATTATAATCATCGATTATCCGCCGTTTGGTGTACACCGGCCGGTAGACTTTATTCTGCGAAACGGTACATACAGTCGCAAGACCTTTTCTTACAATTTTGTGCGGTATCTGTATGTATCTTTCCGCTGCCTGTTCGGTGACCATCGCTTTCAAAACGTCAAAATTAACGTCGTTCCGGTTGCCGTAATTTATGGTGATACCGCGAACCTTGCACACCGTTTTTGTTTTGGCAGGGTCGCCATCGACGCAAACTCGGTACGCGTAATTCTTGGGACCGCCAGATACAAAGGCGCTAATGTAGCTTCCCGGACCGTAATCTTGAAGTTCGTCAGTGAGGTCACCTAAAAAGTCTCCGGTCGGTGGACTCCAATCGCCGGGGCGTTCCGTGAATAGAACGCTATCTGTATCGTGATACAAAACGCGTTCCCCCAATTTTTCAAGGATGCTGTATAAGTGCAACCTAGCCATAGCAGTCGTGTAGCAAGCCACCGCCACACTCGTGTTAGGATTAGGGCGCAACGCGTCACGCGCATCCTTGTAATTGAGGAACATAACCTCATCATTAACATCAATGACGCTGTCCACGGTGATGGACGGATCCGTCAGGTACTTGTGGATGCCCTGATAGTCGTTGACAACGGCTACGTGTGGTAAATCGGGTCTTTGCCCAAACTTTCCCCATAACGAATTTAAAAAGAGTTTTGCCAGAGTGCGGAGACCGGGGTTTTTACAAACAGAGCCGAAATCGAGTTTTACCCCCTCCCTTTCCTCATAATTTTGAATGTAAGCTAACTTCTCATCTCGTGAGGTACACCACTCTGGCCATCCGCTGGCTTCTTGTTTGATTTTCAAAAAAGTATCGATGTACCCGTGAAACAATCCGCCAGAACGTGTCTGACGGTCGTAAACAGATACATCGTACTCCCACACTTCGTGTACTGCTTCAACGGTGTAGCCTTTCTCGACGGCTTTCCGGATCTCGTCAATCACCCAGACGCCTGTCAACCAGCGATCTTTTTTGTCGTTGTGCTGACACGCGTCTTGTTTTTTCTCCTCCCCGCATTTCCTGCACAAGATGAACATCAACTTGTCGTGCATCCGTGTAGGCAATACGGGCATGAATAAATCCCGCGGAGGCGTCACGGTAACTTTGGCTATGCCTTCTACTTGATCTATAGACGGACAATTTGGTTCCAAGTGAATTTTGGGGTGGTCGACGGGGTATTTTTTGTACTTGCAAACGTAAGGATACAACGAACACACATCCAAGTACTTGATCTTCTCTCCACAAGAAAGGTCCGCTTCGTGGAAGAGTTTGATACAATTTGTACGCCCGCCAAAGAATGCGTCCCTGAGATTGATGGGCTCCTTGCTGTACACCTCGTGCCGGAGTACAAATCGTTTCAAGTCCTTGTCTGTGCGTTTCATCGCATTAAACATACACTCCCACATCTCTACGACCGTGTAGCCGGCATTCTTAAACTTTTCCACGCAAGCCATGGTCGCTTCATAGCGCGTCTCCATGGTCTCATGGGGGCTGTTTTTGATAGGGGTGGTCCTGCCCGGATAACAGAGAGGGCACCCGTGCCAATAACAACCCCAAAACTGGAAGACGGTGGTGGTATCTCCAGCTTTAACAACGCCGTCTACACGACGCCCTAGCACATATTCCTCACGGCCGTTACCCGCATGAAGAATAGAAACACCGCGTTGATGGGCTTCCCAACAGAGCCATTGCACGGCGACGTGCGACTGTTGGTCTGCACACCGGTAGCCACCGTTAGGGATAATACCGATAGTATTCTCCTTAAGATGACTACGGCGGTAAACCAACATGGCCGCTCCAGCGATAGTACACGCCTCTCTGAAAGGATCCACCTTTGCTTTTTCAATAAGCATATCTCTAAACTTTAAGCAGGCCTTCCGTAGGATCTCTACGTCTTTCACGCAATACAGTTCCAACTCGCGGTTAAAATCAAAGACATAATTTTCTTTGACCAACGCGTCATACCACTTCTCAAAGTGCTCCTTTCCCTCAACCGACATCTCACCGATGCCGTAGTCCTCCTTTGGCGGCAAGGGACCCCTATACCCCGCGTTTTCTTTTTTATTGAAAAAATGAGGGAAATGTCCCTTGGCCAAAGACTCGTCCAAGCCGAATGTCTTGGGCACTTTGGACAAAGGCATCGGGAGAAAGTTCAGCGAGTCAATAAAGTGGAGCGGGCCGTAACGCATGGACATGATTTTCCCACCGTTCATTATAAGTTCTGGAGTCCATTTTTTTACCTCCATCATGTATTTTAAAATGAAATTCCCGTCATACCCTTTAGCGTTATGCCCGAGGAGGGTGATATCCTTAAATTTTGAAGCTTTAATTTGTTCTATAAATCCGAAAAATTGGGCCATTGTGGTATCACCCTTGAATATGCGAGTCCTATCGCCTCCGCAATCGGTGCAATGATTGTCATTTGCATCTATTTGAAGGCAGGCCTTACAACATGCCTGCACGACACAGAGGTTAGGTTCGTGCAAGTACGTGTTGACCGCACCTTGAAGAAGCGTTTCTTGTCTGCATTCAAAATCGTAGAAAACAAACATGAAATTACTCTTTTCCAGTGTCGGTTTGGATGGGGCCCGCTTCATGTAACAGAAATGACCAAAAGGACGATGTTTATCGCATACTCTACAAAAAGTCTCATAACACTTGTGTGAATAATTTGATCTTTCCAAACTGAAAAATTGCCCGCATACCTCACAAAACTTTTTGACATCACAGACCGACATGTTACCTCTGCAAAAACCGGGACGTTTATGGTTATCAAAACATGTCTGGTTTGTGAACCAACGCCCGCAGTCTTTACAGGTCACAGTTCGACCTCCACTGCAAACCGCTTTAGCGTAACAATTTTTGCACGCGGACTCGCACTTGTGCTCGTTCTTTGTGTTGAACGGCACACGGCACTCGCGGCAAAAGTACCCGCACTTAAATGCTGATGTCAAGGATGTTATGACGTCAAAATGGTTTTGCTTATCGTCGTGAAAATACAAATCAAGGTAGCCTTTAAAGGATTGTTCGGGAGGAGTAGGTCCCTCATATAGGACCTGTCTTCCCCGACGTTCCCTGAACACTGTGATTTTGTATTCGGAGAGGTATGCTTGAAATTGTTTCAGTTCGGTTATTCCACCACCTTTCAAAAGATTCACACGGGCGTCACGACATAGTTCCGCTGCTTTGAGTTTTTGAATACGACGACCCCATTTTAATTGTCTAAAGGTGTTCACATCCATGCATCCTGGTTCGCTTTTAACGTCACATACAGCCTTGGCGACAACTAATGCGCGGGCAAGGCAAAGTTTATCGCTGCCATTTTGAATCGTAATGATTCCTTTATTTCTTCGACTGTATGTGGTAGCCGGGGAGAGCTTATCACAATGACGTGCACTCCCGCGAGGCTCTTTAAAGTGGTGTAACTTGATATACAAGGGGGACGAACTAAGGAACGAAGCATTGCTTTGTAACACGCGACTTACGTTATCGAGCACGGCCTGCGCGTCAAGTTGATCCGCCCTCCTAAAAGAGACAAATACAGGTCTTGACGCTGAGTCTGTGTTGACTAATAGTAGACCTACATGATCCTCGGCGCTTACTCCGTGATCCTGGAGACGTCCTAGCAAAGCATTGATTTGCTCCTCGAGCCATGTTTGAGCGTCACGATCGTTCTCTGGCGTCCCTAATTGTATGATCAATTCACGCCCTACATAAAAGAAACGCTTTAATTGTTTTATTCTCTCCTCAACGATTCGAAGAGGGAGGCCTTGGTTCAAAGATCCGCCAACCTGGGTTACCGGGCCACTAATTGCCGAAGATGGTCCCGCTGTCGCGGGTTGCGGGAGGACCGCTGACCCTGTCGCCGCAGCCATATATCCAACACCGTCTCCCTGCTGTGCTCCTGCGGCGGTGTGAAGGGTTCTCACGGCCGGCTGCTGCGGGAGGATGGAGCCGTCATTTTCACCCTCCATTTGCACTATAACACACACGTCAAAGTAAACACTGTTCCAAGCAACATTCTTAAAGTGTGTGTACATGTACAAAATACACTCCAGGGCAGTTAATTTATCACTATTAAAGGTTTCACCCATGCCTGGGGAATCTAACACTGGACTCATGGCTCTGCAATAAATATATGTAGTGGTTTAATAATCTGCTAAAGCAACACTATAATTTTCCCGGACCCGTGGTTCGGATTCCACGTTAAACTGTAGGTCCTCCATTTCATCTCGTAATCACCCTACCATTACACATTAGCGTAAGTGCGTATAACCCGAACGGGTAGTAAGACGCGATGCTAATAATAATAATAATTTCCCCGGTTAATTATTATGCCAGAGAATCGAAACCGGGACTCATGGTTCGGCAATAAATATATATAGGGGTTTAATAATCTGCTAAAGCAACACTATAATTTTCCCTGTTATTTATTATGCCTGTATATATATTTGAATACCTTTAATATCTGTATACATACACTAAATTTACATTATTCCCGTTTAAAACCCTATAATTGCACAACAGAGCGCACCTTTTTCGTCTCTAAACTGACTTCCAACGCCATCTGATAGAACGATAAGTAACCAGGTTTACAACAAGCACGCTAATCATTCAAGGGGAAAAACATGTCTTAACACAAATTGTAAAAAAATAGAAGAAAGTAATTGTTTATTGGTATAAATAATTTTGTTGTAGAATCAAATAAAGCAATTTAATTTAAATCCATTACTGGTTTTCCAGTTTCAAGCTAAGGTAACTTTTTTTTTCATAAAAGATTAGGACATCCACAAATATAGTCCGCTGGCTTTTAATTTATCAGACCGGCATTTTTAGCCGTGTCGGGAATCGAACCCAGGATCTATAGTTGCACTAAGATGACAGTTGTATTTGATCCACACACACGACTAAAGCGATAATTACCTTTCTGGTTTGTACGGTAGTTTAGAGGACGTGGATAACTCCTGCTGTCTATTTTCAACCTAGTGGCTATATAGTATTGTTACTTGTAGATATTACTGGCAAACTTACATATCAGCCGGTCTATCGCGTCCAATTCAGAGATCACATTTCCACTGGCGTCGGTATGGCCGTAGCCTGCAGGTGGAGGCGCGAAGAAAGCGGCGCCGGGCAAAACACCGACCTCTTCGATCCCCATCGCTTCGCCACTTTCAAGGGGCGGCGCCCCCAAGATCTCTGCCGTCGCCACGTGTCCCCCCAGGCATTCATCCAGATCCCTGTAGTCTGAAATTTAATAAACACATATTGATTAAAATCGTGAAACAAAAAAAAAATCTGCCAATTCTCTAAAATCTATAGCAGAAAGCTAATTACCCATGGACCAGTCGTTATCTGCCTGGAAAGTTCCGTCATCTCTAAAAAGCGCTAAAAGCTCTGTGCTATCAGACGCTGCCGTCTGAGTTATAGCTGCAGGCGCCAGGGGTGCGTCTTCTTGATATTCTATAAAGGAACAAATGAGTTTATACACCAAAGACATATAAAAATAGTTACCATTAATATATACAAAAGTTTTTAAAAACTTACCCGAATTTATCCAGTTTTCCAGCGCGTCGAAACTCATTATTGTCTTAGGCTATACGCTGTTTTCGCAGTTGCTCACACACGTCTGCACGGTTTCAAAGATATTCACCAACAGCCGTCCATCTTTTGAACCGCTTTACGACTATTCTATCTAAAGTTCATAAACATGAGTTTGAAGGCCAGGTTGAACAACCGAGTACAAGTCCTTGTTATTCCCTCAATAGTGGCGAGTAGTTGGGGACTTTAGGAAGCTTAATGGTCTGCCTGAGGCAATATCTGTTTTCGATAATTGAGACCGTTCTTGGTATGAAGGAACTAATAGCTATTTGGCGGGGTAGCAATATAACGTCACAGAAATTATAATTTATAAATGAATATGTGTGTGTGTGTGTGTGTGTGTGTGTGCGCGCGCACCCGCGACACCTTACATTAGTTAAAATTATAAACTACTCACATTTACCATTCTGGTATTGTTGACACGTGTATATTGTCACAACATATTCTAGGAGTTTAAAAAATAATAACATTTTATTGCTAGTTTTTTTTATTGACAAGCAACAATTAATTAATTTAAAACATTCATAACTTGCAGCCACAACATAGAGTAAAATTTTTTTAGGTCTTGTGACCAATTAAGATTAGAGTACAACATGAATTATAAAAATAAAAAACATATAATCACTCTTTTACCTAATAAAAAACATCAGGAGATAATAACATTTTTTACCATCTAAGTATTTTTACATTGACAATTTGTACCTTCGGACTATACCTCACAGTTTCTCCCTTCTTAGCATAAACGGTGTATAGTGTCCAAACGGTGTATAGCCTAAGGCAATATCGGAGGATAAGAAAACAACATTGTGTAACCACAAGGAAAACACGTCAAATTGTTTTGACAGAATCATCACAATACACACTCTCTCAGTGGTAAAAGTGATTTGATACGTCCCGATAGGTAGTGTTACATGAAATGGCCAATGAATAGTAAGTAATTTTAGTTATGACTACTCGCTGTAGTAAAAACACCCTATATATTTTTCATTTTTTGGTAAATGTAACTATTATTGATTGAACAATTGTGTCTTATTAATGTGTGTTAGCCTTTCCTTAATTCACAACATACTTATGTTACAGCCTTAAGGCTATTCAAGTGATATAAAAAAGTATATTCTTGAATGTTATTTCATATTTTTACTTTTCCACGTTGAATGGTTTCCTGATGAAAGTTCAAAACAAATGGCAAACTTTTTTAAATTTTTTTTTTTTGCTAGGATATGATGGCCTTAGCTTTGATTGAAAAATGATAGAAATTTTTACGCGAATTTTGATTATCCTTTTGTATGACAAGTTACATAAACATTGGCTGAATATTTGGACTCAATGTATATGACTTTTGAGGAATTCTTCCAATGATGTGCAGAAAATATCAAGTTACCACAAACACACACTGTCAGGAAAAAGTTTATTCTACCGTGAGAGATGACGAACTAAAATTCACCTCACTTTTGTGACAGATTCGTCACTTGTTGCGATTGGTTACAGAGTTGCTCACCCCAGATTTACAATGAGCAGGGGCTCCGGAACAGGTGGGGCAAGGGGGGTTTGAGCCATCCTTGTTTTAATCTTGGGGGGGCTGGGACTATCTTAAGCCCCCACCCTCCCAATATTTCTCAAGTAAATTCAAAACCCATGTATAAAACATACATCTCTTACCATCAGTTTGGTCATTTTAAGTAATGAAGACATATATTTATAAAAAATTTAATAGAAAACTGAAATGCGCTAATATTTCAGTTTATTTTTCTCACACGAGAAAAGAAAATTTCACAAAAATATGAAAAATAACAAACAATACCAGAATAGTAAAATTGAAATTTTCACCACAGCAAAATAAAAAAATAAATGAAAAAAATTCGCATTTGAATAGTTGTAAGTTTAATTTCAACACGAGGTGGATTTTCAACCTTAGTGCAAACATTATTGTTGTCATATTTTTATCAACCCTAAGAAATTAAAAAGCTGTACATCAATCAAATCACTACGCTTTCTTGTTTTGGTTTGAATAAAATATTTTATTTTTTTAAACCTACGTTATAATAATTGTGATAATATATTTGATTGTGTTGTATGCATGGTTTGTAAAAAAAAAAAACTAAATATTTAATCAAACCTAGTTTAAAGGTTCATTAAGCTGCCTTGCACAATATGAGTCTTGACAGGGTTGATACATACACTTAGTTTACCTTGAAAGGTAGCAGGCTTACCTTGCATGGTTCAACTATGGCGTAGCCTATAAGATAGAAATATAGCATGGACGTAGCGTGGGGATAATTATGGGGTTCAAACACCCCACATTTCCCCCCAGAAATTTGAAATGTTTAATGTTGATCGCAAAAGACTGTTTGTGAAACTATTTATCGTAATTTGAATCTGCAATCCGATCTTCATAGATAGTAGTTTAACATCTAAAAGCATCAATTTCTCAAAAATATGTAGGGGAAGGACAACTTATAATATCTTCTAGAGGCATTTAACTTTGATAGTAATAAAAAAAAAAGGTGAGGAGCCTAATAGCTTTATTTGGGTATCAACATTTTTGGAGTAGGGCCACTATATAATTATTTTTAGGGGATCTAATTTATGAAAAATCTGGTATAGCAACTTAAAATAACTTTTAAAGGCATCCATTTTTCAAAAATTTGCTGGAGGAGACTACTACAAATAGATTCTAGGATTATACAAGTTTTAAAAAATCAGGGAGGTCTAGCCTAAATTTCTCTTAAATTAGTATAATTTTCAAAAACTCTCCACTTTTGAGGACCACTCCAAATATTATGTTCTAGGGCATAAAATTTTCAAACATTAACTGGGAGAAAGAAAAATTTATAAAAAAAATTCTAGGGCATCCAATTTTTAAACATTAAATAGGAGGGAGAAAAATTCCTAAAATAAATAATTAATCCTTATATCTCCCGTTCCCCTATCACACAAAATATAAGGTTCCACCACCACTTTTTACAATAATTTTCTTAAATCTCAGAACTCTTAACATCATGTCATAGACTTACAATTTGGAACTCTCCCAAAATTAAATTCTCCCTACGCCCATGAGACTAAGACTGCTACCTTTCAGGTAAACGAGAGTACATGGAAAACAGAGAAAACCCTAGTGAATTAATTGGGTGGACATGAAAAGTCAAGGAGAAACCAGATAAATTATAAAATGTCAGTGAATTTTTTTCAATAATTTGTGAAATATGAAGTAGAGAGCATTACCAAATCTAAACTATTAGTTTTATCCCCTATTAGTGTTATTTCTTTGATCTTTGTGCCAAGAATTTAATAGAAGGCAATGAAAACTATGAGATTTTGTATGTAGAACAATAGTTTTTATTATAAAATACTGGTAAAGTAAATATCCTTTGATCTGGAAAACTTGGGTAAGTAAAAGAATTTTGAAGTGCAGGCCTTACCAGCGCTGTTTGGAAGTGTGTAAAATAGATACATTTTATCAGCAGAAATCATATGGGCTTAAAATTTTAATCAGCATTTATCCTCGATTATATATTTAAAATTGAAAGAACACCAGAATTTAGGGCCAATGTTTAATCTCCCAAGTGTTTAAGGCACTCCACTTACAGTATCCTTATTGTAATTCGTGGATAACCTGGAATTCTGTAAGACCCGTAGCACCTACATAAATGTAAGAAATTATCCTTTGGTTGTGTGCAACGAACAGAATTTTTTTTAAAAACTCTAAATATCCCATAGAGGCATCAATTTTTTAAAGAAAGTTGCCACTAAATAATCACTCTAAAAAGTTAATAGAGGCATCTTATTTTCAAAAATTTGTTAGGAGAAGATAACCTTAAATAGCATTTACAGGTAATAAATTTGCAAAATACCTCTAGGGGAGGAACATTTTAAGTAGTTTTAGAAAATTCCAAATCAAAAAAATCAATAAAAAAATCAAATCCAAATCAAAAAATCTTATGGGTGAGAACCACTCTAAATAACTTCTAGAGGAGTATAATTTTCGTAAATTTTTCTAAGTGTGGATCACTCCAAATAGCTTTTGAGGGCATCCAAATTTCGGAAAATTTCAGAGGAGGACTTCTGATTCCCCTTTTGGCTTGAGAGCCAGGACTTTTAAAACACCCTTATTTTTTACTAATTAACCTTAATACACATATACCACTAGATAGTACTACGTTCTTACCCACACAAGTCTCTACTATGTTGTTACTATACATAATGACAAAGAAAGACACACAAAAATGTACTATTCGTGGAAAATAAACCTCCTTCAAATAGCTTCAAAAGTCATCCACGGTCTAAAATTGTACCCATTCAAGACCTCCGGACTCCCTCTCAGTTGAGCACCCCCCATACACTTTCAAATATCTTCCGGAGCCCCTGAAAATGAGGATTTTAAGTTTTGTTAATTTTCAAGATAAAATAGCCAAAAATACAAACTTTCAATGCAGGTGAACGACAAATTCATTTCAAACTAATTTCTTTATCGCATTCCTGTGTTGGCAAAGATAATTTTAGGCCGAAATGAAACATCGGGATATAAATACTTTTTGAATGTTATAATCTGGAAGATTCTAATTAAAATCATCATAACTTTTATTCCAACAAAATAAAAATTGAAAAATATGTTGATGTTTGTTTTGGAATTTCATCAGGAAACCATTCAATGTGGAATAGTACAAATATAAAATAGCATTCAACTATAGAATTTTTTCCGACCAACAAAATTTCCGGGCTTGTTATTTTAGTTGTTGTCTATTCATCCAATGGCTAAAATATCATTTTAACCGGCTCAATTTAAGAAACTCATGATTTAGTACTGCATGAGGTAAAATTAAAATTGAGATAGAGTAGTGTAGAACAGTTTGCAGCCCACCCCTCTAATTATGTACTCTTGCTGTATTGACGTTCTGCCGTAAGTTAGTAAATGTAATGTTCACACAGTTCTGGCCGTCACCGACAAGGTCTCAATGTGTGAATGATGCCGGGGTGTAGAACAAATACGTACGGTGGAACTCTAAGCTGCATTTCGAGAGTTGATGTGGAACACCGGCGTCACGGCCTATGGGAATAGGGGAAGCACCCATCCCAATATTTTACAAAATGGGGAACCGAGGAATAGGGTACATTGACATGGGAAAAAACACTTTCCCGTCTACGATATTTTTTTACAAATCAATAAAAACATTGAGAATATCTTATTACTGTACAGAATACAGTAGGCATACCGGCATTGAGTTCTACAAAAATATTCCTGTGCCAGAAAATAGTCAAGGTCCAAGGAGGGAGGAGGAGCGTTTTTGGATGAGTTTGTGATTTTATTGAATCTATAGACATATTATGTTCATGCTTCTAACTCAAGTTGGATAAAACATGAATTAATTACACAAAATAAGTCTACACATTAAATATCATTAAAGTTATGAACGAAAATGTACTTTCACTGAATGAATACATTGGCGACACTCGCTTTTCAGAGCTCAATGTGATGATTTTACCCCTAATTGCAATACAGCTGACATAAATTCTGGTGATTGTATCATCTTAAAGTATCTTAAAGTTAATATATTGACAGAGTGGGGGAAGGGGAGCTTCTTTAGATAAAAATAATACTTATTTTATGATGTGAAGAACAAGAGATTTAATTGCTTCGGTGGCCACGTGGGCTAAAGCGTACTCCCGTGTTGGATTAGACTACTGAAGACGGGGATATAGGGCATCGATCCCAGTCGGGTGCACTGATGGTAGTTTTACCTAATTGATTTTCAAATCTCTCTCTACACAAATGTGGGTGAACTTCCTCCCAATTAAACCTTCATAACCCATTAGTGTAATTAATACAGAGGCGTATAGCCCGAACGGTAGTAAAACGTGATGCTAAAAAAAAGATAGTTGGGAAGGTAAGGAAGATATATTCTTATCCTCCAATAATCATAAGTTGATGACGCGAGTGCTGAGGGATGAAATGAGATTGGAGCTGTGCCAGAATGAAGATGTGGGACTAAACCAAAGCACTCCGAGAAGACCGATTCTTAAACCACCACTCAGAGTCATAGTTCCAATATCTTGGTCAGTTATCAATACCGATTATGACGGGGCCGGGATCCAAACCAGAAGTCTAAGACATTTATTTAATTGTGTGTGCAAAAGAATCTTAGTCACAAATAGTAAATTGTTGGCCAATCGCAAAAAGCTGTTCATGTTTGTATGATGATAGTTTTGGGAAGAATAACCAATGCATGTGGTACACCAATGTTATCTGGAAGAAAAAACAGCCCGAAATATTACAGGTAACATTAAAAATAACGAGGACCGCACAACCTGCCATTCACTTCGACACAACTGTATCCAGCAAGAGGTTGTTTCCCCTCTCTCGCCTTACCTGCTCTTGCTGGGCATTTCCCCACCACTCTTATCTCCGTGTAATCTATGTTTCTATGTATCTATATCCATGTTTACAGTTAGACTTTTTTTTGAAAATTATGCTGAAAACACCCCATTTAACGATTTTTTAAGGAAAAAGTAATTAATAAAATACATTAAAATAATCATTAATAGTCCTTTCTTTTATTGGAGAAAAAATATTAAATCATATCTCATATTTACGACTAGGTATAGCCCTAAACAATACCTCCAAAATACGTCACTTTATGAGCCTATATATGACTCTTGACAGTTGTGTTTTGACAGTCAGGTGTAAATACAAGAGTTTGGGGGCGTAAGCTAGCGGCAAAACCGCCGCGTTTTAATCGCTAGTGTAGCATCGGCCTTAACCATGCGACCACCGAGGCGGGTTTGACTTGAGTTCATTGAGTTATACAAAATCTTATTTTGTTTAGTTTGTGATGAGTGTGCTCGTTGATAAAGGGGTAGTGGATTGGTTGCCATTCGCCCCGTCACCCCCCGGTCAGGCACCAACTGTATTTTATAAAATATAATTGTGAATGAACAGTTATGATAAGCTGAGATTGAATGCTAGAGTTGCTTCTTGCTTGTCATGCAGAAAATGACTGAGAAAGTGTAATTTGTTCTTCTTTCACCATAGTAAACATTTAATCTCAACATGAGTGAAGATAACAAAATAGTTGTTTCTTTCGATACCATCCGATACGGGAGTGTAGAGTACTAATATCAGTAAAAATATCAAGTAAAAAAACTAGTATCGAAAGGAAAATATCGAAATTAGTAAAGTATCGTCTTACTAACCGTTCGGGCTGTAAGCACAATTTTTTATACCCTACTTATCACGCTAATATGTTAGGGATGAGCAAGGTTAGGTTCAGAGGAATTGTATCCACATTTATGTGAGGAGATAGTAGAAACCATTTAGGAAAAAACCACCCTCAGTACACCAAACCAGAACTTGAACCCTGATCTACCCTTCATCTGAAGTCAAGCCTGTTGTGAGTGTGACGCTTTAGACCATGCGGCCACTGAAGCGGGAGACAGGTAGCTTACCTGAGAAATATATACGTTGAGGGAGAAGGTAAGTGCTTTTGACAATAGAACATCTTTCTATTCTCTTGTAATTGACCTCTATGATTGGGGTAAAGTGTTCGCCCGTGGGTTCAAACCTAGCCGGGGTCGATGGATCTTCCTTGAGAGATAAACATTTGTAGCACGACTTCCTTCGGAGGGGAAGTAGAGACGTTGGTCCCATGTCAATTGTGGCATGTAAAGAACCCTGGAAGGTATGTGAAAACACCTTACCCAGCAAAATTGGCAGACTCTTTCACTCTTGCTCGTAGAAATTATCATGTACTGATATAATCATTCGGTTCAGAAAGTGCACGTTTAATTTCTTAAATAAATATTATCTTGCCTTCCCCTCGAGCATTATTTTTAAACTCCCCCACAAGATTATATTCTGAATAACCTCCTAATGTAAAAGTGAGATGTATCGAGTTGCTTTCTAAGTATCACCCCTTGACCAAGTTGCGTCCCGAAGAGGGGGCAGATACATTTTACTGTCTGCTGAGTTGCGTCCTGAGGAGTGAACAGATACATTTTACTGTCTCCTGAGTTGCGTCCTGAGGAGTGAACAGATACATTTTACTGTCTCCTGAGTTGCGTCCTGAGGAGGTAACAGATACATTTTACTGTCTCCTGAGTTACGTCCTGAGGAGTGAACAGATACATTTTACTGTCTCCTGAGTTGCGTCCTGAGGAGTGAACAGATACATTTTACTGTCTTCTGAGTTACGTCCTGAGGAGTGAACAGATACATTTTACTGTCTCCTGAGTTGCGTCCGGAGGAGTGAACAGATACAATTTTACTGTCTCCTGAGTTACGTCTGGAGGAGTGAACAGATACATTTTACTGTCTTCTGAGTTACGTCCGGAGGAGTGAATTGATACATTGTACTGTCTGCTGAGTTGCGTCCGGAGGAGTGAACAGATACATTTTACTGTCTTCTGAGTTACGTCCTGAGGAGTGAACAGATACATTTTACTGTCTGCTGAGTTACGTCCGGAGGAGTGAATTGATACATTTTACTGTCTCCTGAGTTGCGTCCGGAGGAGTGAACAGATACATTTTACTGTCTTCTGAGTTACGTCCTGAGGAGTGAACAGATACATTTTACTGTCTCCTGAGTTGCGTCCTGAGGAGTGAACAGATACATTTTACTGTCTCCTGAGTTGCGTCCTGAGGAGTGAACAGATACAATTTTACTGTCTCCTGAGTTGCGTCCGGAGGAGTGAACAGATACATTTTACTGTCTCCTGAGTTGCGTCCTGAGGAGTGAACAGATACATTTTACTGTCTTCTGAGTTACGTCCTGAGGAGTGAACAGATACATTTTACTGTCTCCTGAGTTGCGTCCGGAGGAGTGAACAGATACAATTTTACTGTCTCCTGAGTTACGTCTGGAGGAGTGAACAGATACATTTTACTGTCTTCTGAGTTACGTCCGGAGGAGTGAATTGATACATTTTACTGTCTGCTGAGTTGCGTCCGGAGGAGTGAACAGATACATTTTACTGTTTCCTGAGTTGCGTCCTGAGGAGTGAACAGATACATTTTACTGTCTGCTGAGTTACGTCCGGAGGAGTGAATTGATACATTTTACTGTCTGCTGAGTTGCGTCCGGAGGAGTGAACAGATACATTTTACTGTTTCCTGAGTTGCGTCCTGAGGAGTGAACAGATACATTTTACTGTCTGCTGAGTTACGTCCGGAGGAGTGAATTGATACATTTTACTGTCTGCTGAGTTGCGTCCGGAGGAGTGAACAGATACATTTTACTGTCTTCTGAGCTACGTCCGGAGGAGTGAATTGATACATTTTACTGTCTGCTGGAGGAGTGAACAGATACATTTTACTGTCTGCTGAGTTGCGTCCTGAGGAGTGAATTGATACATTTTACTGTCTGCTGAGTTGCGTCCGGAGGAGTGAACAGATACAATTTTACTGTCTCCTGAGTTACGTCTGGAGGAGTGAACAGATACATTTTACTGTCTCCTGAGTTGCTTCCGGAGGAGTAAACAGATACATTTTACTGTCTCCTGAGTTCCGTCCGGAGGAGTGAACAGATACAATTTTACTGTCTGCTGAGTTGCGTCCTGAGGAGTGAATTGATACATTTTACTGTCTCCTGAGTTGCTTCCGGAGGAGTGAACAGATACAATTTTACAGTCTCCTGAGTTACGTCTGGAGGAGTGAACAGATACATTTTACTGTTTCCTGAGTTGCGTCCTGAGGAGTGAACAGATACATTTTACTGTCTGCTGAGTTGCGTCCTGAGGAGTGAATTGATACATTTTACTGTCTCCTGAGTTGCTTCCGGAGGAGGAACAGATACAATTTTACTGTCTCCTGAGTTGCGTCCTGAGGAGTGAACAGATACATTTTACTGTTTCCTGAGTTGCGTCCTGAGGAGTGAACAGATACATTTTACTGTCTGCTGAGTTGCGTCCTGAGGAGTGAATTGATACATTTTACTGTCTCCTGAGTTGCTTCCGGAGGAGTGAACAGATACAATTTTACTGTCTCCTGAGTTGCGTCCTGAGGAGTGAACAGATACATTTTACTGTCTCCTGAGTTCCGTCCGGAGGAGTGAACAGATACAATTTACTGTCTGCTGAGTTGCGTCCGGAGGAGTGAACAGATACATTTTACTGTCTCCTGAGTTCCGTCCGGAGGAGTGAACAGATACAATTTTACTGTCTGCTGAGTTGCGTCCTGAGGAGTGAACAGATACAATTTTACTGTCTCCTGAGTTGCGTCCTGAGGAGTGAACAGATACATTTTACTGTCTCCTGAGTTGCGTCCGAAAGATTGAAATTCAAGAAATTAAATAATATTGGAAGGATAAGCAAAAGTATGATCAAAATTATACATTAAAGTTTAATTTAATCAATTTTACAGTCAAATGTTATATTAAACCAAGGGAGTAAGTAGAGTCTTTTTTTTGGGGGGGGGGGGGGGGTTCCACTTGAAAATTTTACTAAAACTTTAGCCAATAAAAGTTTGTATACATAATATGTATGAGCCTCCTAAAGGGCTCACGCAAATTTAAGGGGAACTCCGGATCCCTCCAACCCCCCTTGTTAGTAATACAGCCTTGAGCAAACTTTCTTCCAAAAAATAGGTCTAAGAGTATGATTTGTCATGTCAAATACACACAGATATCCACTTTAAACAATATTGCTAGATCCATTTTCGAAAAAAAAAATTCAAAATTTTCAAAAATAGTATTCAATAAATAAACACTAGTATTTTAAGGGCTCGAGGTCGAATTATTATTGCGTTTATTTATACGTTTACTACCAAAATTTTTCTCTTTTGCAATTCTAGGAGAAGGTGAAACGTTCAAAGCTAAGGGGGCGGCCAGACTGAGCGAGCGAGCGACTAAAATATAAAATAGAACACATTGGTTGTAATGAGAGGTGGCCAGACTGGAGCGAGCGACTGAGCGCGCAAGCTTGAAAGATAAAACTGGTTCTATTTTTCAAGCGCGCGCGCTCGACCCGGTACAGTCTAGTTTACAGGCGCTAGGCAATATTATTGTATGTTGTTCATTGAGTGCTAGGAAAACTTCTCATTTTTACATTTTTATTATTATAGATAGGTTTAGCACACTTGCTACTAACGGCCTAATTGAATTGGTAGGATCATAAACCATACCTGTATGTATATATAATATATATACATATTTATATACACATGAAATGAAAAAGTATATGTATATATGTATATATATGTAAAATTGATATGTTAAAATACTTCAATATTATCAAAGTAGGCCTTTACAAATAAGAATCACCATTAGCGTGAAGAGAGGATGAGAAAACCACAAAAATAAATCACTTGTTAAAACCCCCTCAGTTCACTCAGCCAAGTTTCGGAGCCTCCTCGTCAACAACTAACGACAGCTATCTGCTAATCACGCGCTCGCTCGCCAGTCTGGCCACCCAGTCGCTCGCACGCTTGTCAGTCTGGCCGAACCCTAAGGGGTTAGTAGTAGTGCTCTAGGAACATTTTCGCTAGAAGATTACATTGATTGCCTTACAACCAAACGAGACAATTGTTAAGAGAGAGGCTCGTTCAATAAGAGCGGTAGAATTCAGGCTATATATACAAACATGTAATAGGATCGTCCTTTACTCCATAGACGATAAAAGATATATAGTACACGAGACAGTCAACACACTGCTGTGGTACCACTACTCTAAACGTGATCAGACATCGAGTAAAGTGAAGTGAGACTATGACTTACATCTAAAGACTATGAAGATTTATCAAGAAAAATGTATTCACGTAATCAATCTACAGGATGAACAGTTTATATATCTGTAATATGTGAAGAGTATATTCACGTAATATTGTCATTTGAAGAGTTTATTTCTGTAATGATGAAATGCATATTCATAACTCATGTATTATGTGAAGGGTATATATATATATATATATATATATATATATATATATATATATATATTCCATGTAGTATGAAAAGTATATTTCTTAGTATGTACATCTCCATAGCTACAAAAGAATGTTTTGCGTATGCAGGTAGATGTTTTGAAATTATTATTATTATTATTAGAACCGCGTCTTACTACCCGTTCGGTTTATACGCACTTACGTTAATGTGTAATGGTAGGGTGATTGTGTATTGAAATGGAGGACCTGCAGTTTAACGTGGAATCCGAACCACGGTGGAGGCCTGGCATTCCTCACATTCACAAGTTGTGATTAATACACATCTTGTTAGAGGTGAAGGAAGGGTTTGGTAATCAGATAAATCTGTGCTGGGACCGAGGATTGAACCATGTGTTGAAAGAATGGATGGTGGATGGGCAGAAAACCAACCTACATTTTACATTTTTCTTTACATCCATTACTGTTTCCAGCCTGTGGCCTCGGTTAGTTCTTTTTTTATTCGAGCCATATATTTTCCACTAACAGCTGGCTAGGCCTGTCCTAGCTTCATATGCCTTGTAATCTAACTTAAGACTAGGGGCCAGTTTCATAGTTAGACTTAGCATGCCTAAAGTGCGAGTCGATACTAAATACAGGATGACATCTACCTAGACCAAAATGGAATGGGCCAGTTTCGCATATGAAACTGGCCCATTCCATTCAATTTCAGGTAGGTGACGTCTTGTATTTAGTATAGCGCCGCACTTTAGGCGTAATAAATCTGACTATGAAACTGGCCCTAGGACAGGCACAACATACAGTCCCAGACCGTTAATTTATCAATGTTAAAAGATAATCCCATATTTTCATCAATGATAAATTTTCAGCCATTCCAGGAATCAAATCCGGGACCCTTAGCTCAGTAGGCAAACACACTACCGACAAAGCTAAGGTGTCAGACCTACATAAGCTACAAACTCCTTATCTGACAGTTGTTCTTTTATTTAAGCTGCTCTTTCCTCTTGTTGATTCCTAAAGAGTAAGCTCTTGAATACATTTCTTGGACTCCAATTCACTAGGCTCACTCCAAGAAATATCCTTTGTTTTCTAATACTATTGATTGTAGGGAAATAAAGGCATTTGAAATGTTGATAGAGCTAACTTTACAGTCGGAAATTTCACTAAGTGCGCCTTGAAGGTGAATTTTAAAATATTAATTAACTATTATTTAGTTGATGACCTATACAATTAAATCTGTAGTTAAATAAAACACCCTAAAATTAAACTTTTGAGGATCCACATCCATCCCTTTCCCACGCCCTTGCATTAAAAAAACCTAGCCTAGCCTAACCCAACTGGCAAACAGCAAACAGAGTTTAAATAGAGATTGAATGTTTGTCTTATTACTATTGTAAACAACTGACTGACTCTATGGCTCTAGTAATAGAGTTAAATAGGTAAGACGTGGCTGGACGCATCTCAATACCTACCTTACTCCTAATGATCCCAAAACTATTTTGTGGATACAATTTGATCTCCCCGGTCTGTCAACATTTTAAATAACAACTTTTTTTTATGTTTCTTCCAGTATGTTATTGGCTAATAAAGAACGTTTCTTGGAACGAACGAAGCGAGGTTTGAGAAATGTAATCAAATATTTTGCTATCAACTGTAAGACTAAACTTGAGAAATAGACACACGTGGAAAAATTAAACACTAAGTAAAACTTTTACCAACGTTGTATTATTTTTTACTCTAAGTTAATTACATAAATACTCTCTAACTCACTTTGACAATTTAGTAAATTTTCCTTCTTTAAATTGTAGTCATTATTATAATATCTACAATTTTATTTGAGTTGTTCATTGCATTTCATATTATTTAAAAATTTGAGTTTTTTTTAGCTTTGCGTCCGGTCTTACTACCTGTTCAGGTTATATGCCTATCTACTAATTACGCTAATGAGTTAGAGAAGTGGAAGGTTGCATTTTGAGAAAATGTACCCGCGTTTGCGTGAAGTGAAAGGGGAAAACAATTTTGGAGAAACCCTCTGTACAACCAACCGGGTCTCGAACTCAGACTGCTCTGTCATCGACAGTCTAGTCCAACACGAGAGTGACTCCTTAGACCATGCGGCCACCGAAGCAGGTTAGTTCAGTGGCACACTAGGTTATTCAGTGGCACACTAGATTAGTTCAGTGGCACACTAGGTTAGTTCAGTGGCACACTAGGTTAGTTCAGTGGCACACTAGATTAGTTCAGTGGCACACTAGGTTAGTTCAGTGGCACACTAGGTTAGTTCAATGGCACACTAGGTTAGTTCAATGGCACATTAGGTTAGTTCAGTGGCACACTAGATTAGTTCAGTGGCACACTAGGTTAGTTCAGTGACACACTAGGTTAGTTCAATGGCACACTAGGTTAGTTCAGTGGCACACTAGGTTAGTTCAGTGACACACTAGGTTAGTTCAGTGACACACTAGGTTAGTTCAGTGGCACACTAGGTTAGTTCAGTGACACACTAGGTTAGTTCAGTGGCACACTAGGTTAGTTCAGTGACACACTAGGTTAGTTCAGTGGCACACTAGGTTAGTTCAGTGGCACACTAGATTAGTTCAGTGGCACACTAGTTAGTTCAATGGCACACTAGGTTAGTTCAGTGACACACTAGGTTAGTTCAGTGGCACACTAGGTTAGTTCAGTGACACACTAGGTTAGTTCAGTGGCACATTGCTTGGAAAAGTCTCACCATCCCTGGTTTAAGGCGTCACTGTCACAAAAGACTAAACAAATTGCCGATACCGGGGAGATCGGGGTTAGAATCCCGGTCGGGTGTGCTGAGGGTTGTTTTCCCTAAATGGTTTCCTACGTAAATTCAGGTACACTTCCTCTAAACTCAACACATTCACATATGCGTATAGCCCGAACGGGTAGTAAAATACAATGCTATAAAGAAAATGGAAAATCAACATTAAGTCAACCTTATAGTGAAACCTGGCTAGAAAACTGAGCTTTCCACAACATTGTAATTACGGGAGAATACTAGTTTGACACAAGCACCCTTCTAACTCAACCTGCCCTTGTAATCACGTGGGAATACTAGTTTGACACAAGCACCCATCTAACTCAACCTGCCCTTGTAATCACGTGGGAATACTAGTTTGACACAATCTTCCTTCTGACTCAACCTGCCTTTGGGTTCAGGTGGGAATACTAGTTTGACACAAGCACCCATCTAACTCAACCTGCCTTTGGGTTCAGGTGGGAATACTAGTTTGACACAAGCACTCATCTAACTCAACCTGCCCTTGTAATCACGTGGGAATACTAGTTTGACACAATCTCCCTTCTGACTCAACCTGCCTTTGGGTTCAGGTGGGAATACTAGTTTGACACAAGCACCCATCTAACTCAACCTGCCTTTGGGTTCAGGTGGGAATACTAGTTTGACATAAGCACCCATCTAACTCAACCTGCCCTTGTAATCACGTGGGAATACTAGTTTGACACAAGCACCCATCTAACTCAACCTGCCCTTGTAATCACGTGGGAATACTAGTTTGACACAAGCACCCATCTAACTCAACCTGCCTTTGGGTTCAGGTGGGATACTAGTTTGACACAAGCACCCATCTAACTCAACCTGCCCTTGTAATCACGTGGGAATACTAGTTTGACACAAGCACCCATCTAACTCAACCTGCCTTTGGGTTCAGGTGGGATACTAGTTTGACACAAGCACCCATCTAACTCAACCTGCCCTTGTAATCACGTGGGAATACTAGTTTGACACAAGCACCCATCTAACTCAACCTGCCTTTGGGTTCAGGTGGGATACTAGTTTGACACAAGCACCCATCTAACTCAACCTGCCCTTGTAATCACGTGGGATACTAGTTTGACACAAGCACCCATCTAACTCAACCTGCCTTTGGGTTCAGGTGGGATACTAGTTTGACACAAGCACCCATCTAACTCAACCTGCCCTTGTAATCACGTGGCTCAAATGGTCAACTAAAAACATGGTTCCGGCTGACGCTCTGCGCTGACGAAGATATTCACCATTTTAATACAGGCTCATCCGGTTAGCCAATTAGTAAATATATAGGACTGGGCATTAAGTACCATCGTAAGTTAAACTAGTTTGTAAGTTGTGTACTGACATATTCTGGGGGAAATGTCTGCCTTAAAATGTACTTAACCTAGGACAGCGCAAGCAACGCATCTTGCCTAATCCCAGCTAAGAATTATAATCTAGGTAATTCTACAATACCCGCACCGATGGACACGTGGCCTCCATGTCAGGCTCATTCAATCTGGTTTAGTCTAATCTAGTCTAGTAATCTAGTTTGCTGGTGACGAATAGATCAGAGTTTGAATCCCGATAGGGGGTACTGAGAGGGTTATTTCTCAAATAGTTTTCCACTTTCTCTCCAAGAAAATGCGGATACATTTATTTTGAAATTTAACCTACTTTCGTTATCCGTATTTTATAGGTGTAATTAATAAGATTCGGTGGAAAAAAACGTGAAAAGGTACTAAATTCTGATAAGCACCATCTAGAACTGAAACAGACAACCTAGACCACAATAGTCTATTTACACCCTATCTCACGGCAGATACAACATAGTTTGTTAGTTTGCTAACCCATTAGCGGGGACCCGGACAAAAGGGGGCAGTCTCGTCTCGTCTGGTTTGCCGGTGAAGGGGAGAGGTTTTAACCTCGGCCGGGTGGGTTGGTGATGATTTTGTACATGTGATTTTTCACTGTGGTTTTCTTATCCCCTGTCAAATTGAATGCTGGCACAATTTGGTTAAATTACTCTACTAATATTTACCAATGTACTACTAGACGTTAAATAGCTAAAACTTATAAACTAAACAACCATACTAGTTTTTTTATCTTTGTTTTTCATCGTGTCTGTACGAACGTACGTATAGTCTAATTATTTATCTGGGTTATTTAACATGCACTTTCTGAACAGACTGATTATATCAACATGCGGCTTACAAACCAACTTAATTAGCAGACATAGCACCCGATCCCCCACCCGTTCATTTCTATTTCCCCTACAGTATCTTAAGTTTTTCAGTCATGTCAGGAATGGGACCCGGGACCCCTAGCTCAACATGCAGACACGCTACCGACTGCACCGAAGTGTCGAACAACCTTTTTTTCAGTTCATATATTTTTAACGCCAAGGGCTTATCCTCTTCAGTGGCGGCGTGGCCTAAGGCAGGGGTTATTAACTTTATTTTTTAAGATTATAGACCCCCAATAGAGAGTGCCCAATATGTCTCCATGGCCCCTTCGCCAGACTGTCGAGACTATCACCAACATCATCATCACCAGTCCTATTAGTACCAGTTTGACAGCTTGGTGAACAGGGGTGGACTGGGACGTCGAGACACCTCGAGATAATGATCACGATGGGCCGGTTTGATTTGGGCCCCAGCACTTACCTTAAACTGAAACAAAACTCTCCATTAAATTATCAACGATTGTATTTATTAGATTTTAACCAAACATTCCAGTGAGTAGGTTTGAGAGTGCCCAGAATACATCATTTGTGAAGATATACGATGGCATTACCTTCCCGTTTGTTATTTATTGGTGTTGGTTATGAACAATTTCTTAAGCCACACTTAAAAGCATATTTTTAAAATTGAATGCTGACTGTTCCTAGCTTTGTAATCAACACAAGTCGTGGGTGGAGGATCTTTTTACAAACTTAAATATTTCAAAATTGGACTCACAGATACTGTCTAACAATTCAGAAGCATTTTTTGCTATTATCAGTAGAAAGTAGGAGCTGATGTTTCAAAAATTGGAGTGAATATCGACATAATCATCAAATTAAATTTAATATTAAAAATATAAACACTTGAGCCACTTCTATCCTGCCAGTCCACCCCTGCTTGGTATTAACTAGGAATAGAACAGCTCAAAAACATTCACACGGATTTTACTATCATATTTATTTATATAAAAACAGCAAATCACAAATACACAATCTGTATTGATAACGGGGAGAGTTTATTAAAATCAAGGGTGGACCGAGGTAAATTTTGCGTCTGGGGGGTAGAGGGGTAGCTATTGCTTCTTTTTACGCCCTTCTACATAACCGGGGTATAATAGGAAAACATATGAAAATAACCCTCAAACCTAACAGCTCCAAATATCACGTAATCTGGGCGTGATAGCAAAATAATCTAACGGGAAATCCTACAAATGATAAACAGACTATAAACGTTTCACTGCGAGATTTTACGAACACAGTTTGGTTTACAAACGAAAACTATAAGTACATGTTTTGTAGACAATGTTCTACGATTTTTTTAAAATATAGCAAACACATGGTTTACGAGATGATTGCCAAAAACAATTTAAGGATGCCATTTTCCAATATGGAGGGTATAAAATCACTTTTTAAGAGTGACACTAAATCCTATTTTATCCACCACAAAAAAAAAAGTATACCAATATGTAAAATTTCCCGTTAGTATCAAAAAGTGAACGATTGCTATGCTACACCCCAGTTACGTTAGGTTAGTTTGGGGGTCTGTTTGGTGCCCTCCTCGAACTGGCGGCCCGGGCAGCCGCCCGGTTCGCCCGGCCCTTAAGTCGCCCCTGATTATAATATAACAACAACTTATTGTTTTAATTGTTCAGAGATCGAGTACAATACTTCCATTATTTGGTTCCCATACTCCCAAAGGATACGGATACTCCCAGTAAAGACCCCTCCCCCCGATGATGGGGATATCGGGGCCTTAATCCTAGTCGGGTGTACTGAAGATGGTTTTTCCTAAAGCGTTTTCCCCTCTCCTTCCCACGCAAATGCGAGTATGCCTATATTTCTTCAAAATTCAAGCTGCCTCATCCCTAACACACCAGTGTGATTAATACACATGCGCATTACCCAAACGCAGTAAGACGCGGTGCCCGGCTGAGATTCGAGCCTCGACCTGAAGGTCAGTATATTGCTAGCCTGACGCCTTGGGTCCACGTGACCACTGACACGTGTAGAGATGTGCAGTCGGGGCATTTTGCAGCGGAATTTCTGAGCTGTCACCATCACTTCTAGACTCAGCACGAGAGACTGAGCTTTGTAAACACTTTCGCCGAAAAAAAGAGCAAGATCAGCTTGAACAGTGCATCAATTCACCCGTTAGCAGAAACGTATGTTGACCCATGATGATTTGCAACACAAACCAGAAACAGCTGATTACATACCTACATATTTTATTTTCTACTAGATGGACATATCTGTAAGATTATTATCAAAATTGATATTTTAAAATGATTATATTGTGTCTGGAAACAAATCCAAACAGAACAAGAATGACACACAATTTTAAAATAATTTCCCAACAGTAGATGCAGCTGTCTGCTAGTAGTTTGCTCTGTAGGTGCATGTGCACTGATTGAGTCATTTGATTTTGAAATTTGAGTGGATCTCCCTAGCTGATGTCACGCATGAAAAGGAAAGCTGTATTGTTTCAAGCCGCGCCGAGCATATTACACTGATGAGGCTGAGATATTGTGATTGGGTTAGAGCTCGTCACGTGAATACGATTCTGTTCTTATTTTTCAGTGATCGTGCAAGAGTCAAGGGAAACGGTTTTGTTGTTTTTTACCTCGAATCTTACTGCCCTTTCGGGTTAAAAAAATTTTAAAAAAATTTTAGCACCCCGTTTTAGGCCTACTACATGATCAGGTTATATGTATAAATTACGTCAATGTGTTAGGTATAAGGTAGGTTGAATTCAAAGGAAGTGTACTCACATTTGCGTGGAGGAAGAGTGGAAAACCGTTTGGGCAAAAAACACCCACAGTACACCCGACCGGGATTCGAACCAGTAGCGTAACTACAAACCAGAGACTCGGATGCGAACATTGACATCAGACACCACTCCCCTCTCCAGGTCAAATAAAATATAATGCTAAAAATAAAATCCATGTTTCTGAAAATACGTGTATTTTCTTCCACGATTTGATAGAAGCAAAGTCGTTAATCAGGGCTGAGACGTTCATTTTTCCTGATGATGTCCGCTAATATGTTGAGCAGGTGAGCTTGTCCCATGGACCAAATGAATAAAAACAAGTGAGCAAACATCGGGATAACTTGAGCTCATGTCTGAAAACTTGATTAAAGATAGTTCATTGAGCTGTCGTATAGTGCTGCTGATTTTTTCCAACTTTTGCATTCGAATTTAGATAAAGCGCAACAATTAGAGAGATAGATTTTCTTACAAGTCATCAAAATACTGCCATCGTAGTTTGAGAGCATTTTGTTTACTTATTCATCAAACAAGTTCAGCAATACTGTTGGTGTGAGGAATAGAAACAAGACAAGTTCAGCAATACTGTTGGTGTGAGGAATAGAAACAAGACAAGTTCAGCAATACTGTTGGTGTGAGGAATAGAAACAAGACAAGTTCAGCAATACTGTTGGTGTGAGGAATAGAAACAAGACAAGTTCAGCAATACTGTTGGTGTGAGGAATAGAAACAAGACAAGTTCAGCAATACTGTTGGTGTGAGGAATAGAAACAAGACAAGTTCAGCAATACTGTTGGTGTGAGGAATAGAAACAAGACAAGTTCAGCAATACTGTTGGTGTGAGGAATAGAAACAAGACAAGTTCAGCAATACTGTTGGTGTGAGGAATAGAAATAAGTCACAAATGCATAGCACAAAAGCGTATTACTCCTTTGTGGATTTTTCCCCCCTGTTTGTTTATTGCCTCTTGGCTCTCCGTGGTTTATTGGTATCCGTGAGGGGCCGGGGCCCCTTCTGGCTAAGGGCCTGGATGCACCATCTCCTGCATTGCCGTAATTACGCCACTGATTCGAACCTTGTCAGCGGCAGTTTAGTCTATTGCAAGAGTGACGCCTTAGACCATGCGACCACCGAAGCAGGTCCAAACGCATTTAATCATAGTAATCGGGAAGGGAGGAGGATGGTAGAGTTTGGAAGAAATACAGCAGCATTTGTGTGAAGAGAGTGGTAAAACCTTTTAGAAAAATAACCCAGTACAACCTGAAGGAGTTCGAACCACCAATCACCGGGAAACCAGACTAGACGTGCTCGACATTTTATCCCTCATGCCCACCCGTTTAGGTTGCACTCTTATTTTAAGGTGAATCCCACATAACTGCATGATTATCTTCATATAACATTACATTCACACTTCACCACCATTCACACACTTGTTCCACGCTAGGATTGAGTGGGCCACGTGCCACCGATGCCGCATCACCATCATCAACTGCTTTCAGCCTGTGGTCGGGTCAGTTTAGTAAAATGCCTCACTCTTCCTCTATCCTTCAATCATTCTTATTCCTTTAATTGCTTCCATTCTTCTCCTCTAACTTCCATACTTTCTGTTATCTGCTGCGTCCATCTCTTTTTAGGCCTTCCTTGTGGTCTTTTTCCTACACACTCATTTCCATAATTTTATTTGGCATCCTCTCTTTTTCCATCCTCATTACATGCCCATATCATCTCAGTCTTGCTCTCATGTAGGCCTACTCCCACTCTTTCCCAGATAACTTCATTCCTAATCTTGTTTCTCCTCGTGAAAGCTAACATGCTCCTCACAAACTTCATTCCCATGGCCTCCACTTTCCTGGTCTCTCTTACATTCAATGTTCATGTTTCTGCTGCATATGGGACAATGGGTACAAAGTATGCCCTGTACAACATTTGCTTACACTTCAAGCGCACTTCTATTCTCCGTAGCAGGTCTCTTACACACCTGAAGAACAACTCTTCCTGCTGTCCTCGTTTCATTACATTCTCTTTACTTCCTTACAAACCTTAGCCTCAATCACGCTTTCAAGAATTTTTTTTATGTTTTGTACTTTTCCCAGCTCTACTTCATCCAACTTTTTAATTTTACTGGATCTTATCCTCTTTCTTGTCATTACATTCACTTCACACTTTGCCATGCTAAATTTCATTCCACACTTTTACTTCCTTATTACATTCCTGTAGTTGTTCCTGTACTTCTTCCTTCTCCCCTCATACCATCAAGTTATCAGAAAACATCATGGCTTTCATTCTTTCCTCCCCGAGTCTTCCAGCCACTTTGTTCATGAACATATCCATTACCATTACAAATAGTAACGATGAGAGGGCATTCCCCTGCTTCACTACATATGAAATAAATACATATTTGATATGTTAAGGGTCTTAATCTTATTTTTAACATTGGATCTTTTAAGAATCTCTTACAGAATTACCATTATGTTGGCGACACTTGTTAGACCTATGGCAAGTTCACTGGAAACTCGTTTATCCGAATTTGACGAGACCAGGTCCAATATGGATAGTTGAAATTCCGGATAGTCCGTGATTTGAGGAATTTTTCATTTTTAGGAATGTTAAAAATTGGACACACGCAACATATCTTGAAAATGACATTTATTTATCCATAGTGAGATTTTTTGTTTTCGAACATGTACAGAACAGCTCGTTAAAAAAAATTCCATCTGCAACGCTACTGTATGGTATTGGGCAGGACATAAATTGTAGTCGAATATTTTCTGTTAATATTAGTAAAGTCTATTTTTGTAGTCAAAAGGGGATTCCGGATAAATAGGAATTTTTGATGGTTGTGACTCGGATAAACTGGTTTCCAGTTGTATCGTGTTAGATACTTTCTAACACTTACACTCAATGAAGCCTTATAATAGGTTTAAAACTATTACTACCAGATCTAATAAGTTCTAATAATGTGTGGCAGATATAGACTAACTGCGACATCACAAGCGGGAGACGCCCAATTCTCTTTAAAAATGCCCCAGCGAAAGAGGCAGCTCGGCTTCGAAGACCAACACACAAACATCTAACACCTGGGCCAGACGACGAGTAAATGAGAGAGGCTTCATTCGGGGTGTTCCCTACAACCCTCGCCGAGCGCTAAGGATCGGGTGGCGTGAACCTTGAAGATTACCTACCACCCCTCTTCGTACTTGGAGATAACCTTGCCGAATGTTATCAGTCCCACTTGTATATAACGACCTGTCCTCGGTTCACGTATATCTATTCTATTGTACCCAAACATCGGAGGAGCTGGAACATATTCACGAGCATCTGCTAAGACTAGGTACTGAAGACCGCGATGGTTGAGGCGTCTGTGTCACCTCCTCACCACAGAGTAAGCTACGGCAGATACTATAGGTATTGAGGGATGTTGTAATCTTTATTGAGCTTTGAGCCCTATTATTCTATTCCCATATGCCGTAGTTTTTGTATGTCAGTACTAATGACTTGTTTCCCTAAGCCCTTAAGGCATTGTTTACTATGGCGATCTTTGAGCTCTTTTGTTCTATGTCCATATTACTTAATGTCATTACTACTGACTTCTTTCCCTATGCCCATAAGGCATATTTTATAGCTTTATCTTTCTATGTCTATTAGGCTTAGTTGCAAATATTAGGGTCAAGATTAGACTCCTTGGACTATATGACCATGCTGCGGCTAGTTTAAAGAATATAATAAAATAATGGAGCATGCCAGGTTATCTATTCCTTTGTTTCACGACCTAATTGGGTCTGTAACTGACACTTGTCTCTGATGTGTCTAATTGGGTACTGCTATGCGGTGCGCAACCTGTGGAAGTGCTACTTGTCCATATTAGTGGCCCGCGGGGTTTTGTCTGTTGTGTACGGCCCCCTTGTGGCACCTTTAGCATTAGTCGAAAATAATCACTATTTCGTCTAGTATTGCTGTCCCCTTTTAAGGGTAACAGAATAAATATACTATTGATTGCTCAGGCGGTACTAGTTAGGAATTGACCGGCCATAGTATCTGTAGCGTCTATATTCCTGGTAGTTTGCTGTTTACTAGTTGTAAAATAGTAGTTTCTCTTCTAGGAGCTTATAAAATTGTAATGTCTAAATTATCTAAGGAGTTAACTCAATCTAGCTAGCTCATGTTAATTATGGCCCTTGTAGTTCCTTAAACTGGGACTAAGTTTATGTGGCTTATTTCTTTATATTTGAAATTATGTGTTGTAGTTGGAAGCCTCACAGTCAGCTGACTGGAGTAGAATTATCTATGATAATTTTGTAGATTTTATTACCGTCACTTATATTTATATGACCTTAGAGTTGTAGCCTTTCACCCCTATTTGATGACTTAGTAATTGTCCTGCTTTAACGAGTTACAAGTTTCTTATTTACACCTATGACCTATATGTGTGTGTTATAGGGTGTACCTAGGTGCTTCATACCTGATGCTCCTTTGTCGAGCTATTATTTTTATAGTAACCGTTTATATTCTCATGTTTAAACAATGGATGGTTCTAATGATTTATACCTTTAGTTCTATGTACTTCCTTATGAATTGTTTGAATATTAATAAACTGATTTGTTAACTTGTAAATCATTCTTATACTTTGTTCCTTCAAATCAACATTTATAAGTTCACCAATGTTGTACATTGTATAAGAAAAAATGTATGATATCCTTAATAAATTAAGGCTTAAAAATACAATGATTAGTATTTATCAAAATAGAACGTTTAGTTTCAAACTGTCACAAAACTATTTAAAATTAAAGTTGTCTAGTTTAAATGTTTTAAAATAATTATGTAGCTTATATAAAAATGCGATTTACAATAATCAATAAAAATCATGGACATCCATTCATATTTGTCTTACAAGAATTTTCTTTCAAGGTGATAAGATAACGTTTGAAAAAAAATTATGTAATAGAGGGTCGACAAAATAAAAGTTATTCCTGGCACAAAATAATGATTGAGGCGGGCCCTCAGATTAAGTTAATAGTTCACTTTGTTTCTAAATCCAAAGTTATAAACACCAAACCAGCTTTATTTGAGTATGAAACACAATGGCGCAACACCCATCCCCCAAATATTTTTCTTTCCCCCCTCCCCCAAAATCCAATTAATCATCTAATCTTTATTGGAATCTTGAATTTCCGACTGAATCCACATCAAAGCCTACATTACGTATTTTGTAAATCGAGTTAGAGCGTTTTGGATGAGGTAAATAAAATCAGAACAGCTAGGAAAATGAACAGTTTATATTTACCTTAGCAATTTCGTGTGTAAAAATGATATCACTTACACTTTTCAAATGAAAATAACTATAATATTGTAAAAAAACAGTTTTTTGAAAAATTCTGAATGTCATATAAATAAAACAAATATTTTACCTTAACCTGTTGTATAAAAAAAGCTTTTTTACATTTCTAAATATCTCAAAAATTCAGAGTGAATGAAAGAATTGAATAAAATTTGAAGACATCAATAACGATAAATAAATCAATAATCAGATATTAAAAAACAAATTAATGTGTTAAAACTAATATGATATGAGTACTATCGTAATATTTACATGAGTCACGTAAGTAGTCATAAAACCTTAAAAATTAAATGGTTTTAGAGTAGTGACAGAAAAACAGCTGTCTTATGCGGAGGGAATAGAAAACATTTGAACATTCTAGGTTGAAAACATCTACAGTATGATCAGAAAAGAAATTCTTCAAGCACAAGGATTTAGGTACTATTTATAAGATTGTAACAGAAGAAGCTTTTTTCTCTGTGTACTTTATGTGGAAAATTTTTCTATAGTTTCATTTTTGTTTTTCTTGAGAATGCCATTCTCAAATGATAGTATCAATAAGCTTGACAACCAATTTTCCCATAAGCTGCTTCTTTACCATCTTTAAACGGCTCATCGTCCTTTCCGCTGAGCAACTTGTGACAGGTAACTATAAAAGGATATGGTGCAGCATGGTAAGTTGAGGAAATGCTGACATTTAATTATGGAATAACTTTCCCACTCTATATTAACACGTAGTTTAAGTGTTGTCATAGAATGAAACACTCTTAAACAATTTGAGAGGTTCCCCTGTGGGCACCCCTGGACTGACACAAACATATTTTTGGCGATCAAATAGCTTCCTCATAACTTGTATTATTTTATTAGTAAAACTTTTTCTCAAATTAAATATATTGATATTAAATATGTTTAAAATAGCCATATAACTTCACATTACTTATCAATAGCCGGAGCCGACTACACAAAATGTATGTTAGTTTCCCATACACATTGTACACTCGTACATATTAAGTCAATATGATTAAATTTCCCGTTAAAATCGTCTACCTTGGTTTGATTTCATGATATTAACTGAAAAATTAGGTGGGATATTTGAATTAAGTCAGAATATGACACTCTTTTGTGTAATTAATTAAAAGGAATTGTTTACTATTTGAAAGATTGAAGTATGGATTTAAATCATTAGTTTATAAAGCTAGTTAAAAGGCATTAACACACATTAAAACAATTTACTTATGTACAATCAATCTAAATGCTAAATCAATGTAGTTTATGTAAATTAAAGGCTTCAAACTTCCCGGGGGAAGTGACGTCAGTTAACGTTTCTTCACCCCACCCTAGGCTGTTTCATTTATATAACATACTCCCCATTTTAATAATAATATACTCTTTATTTAATTGATTAAATATACAAATATTACTAAAATTAAGTGATACGATTAAAATTTTACCATAAATATTTTTTTACTAATTTTATTGATGTATCACGATTTATTTAGCAATATATTAAACCGGTCAATACAAAGACCCCTCTAGGACCATCCTTCTTGGCCTATCGAAGTGCGCATGTCAGATCGGCTTGTCGTTCTCTTTCTGCCGTGGCATCTGGAGGTGAGTACAGTGCTCGTGTCTGTTGTTAATATCCATTTAATATCAGTTTTTATATTGGCCATCGGTTATCAGGTATGTTATTAAAAATATTGTTTTGTGTTTTGGACAATTTTTCTACTAATATCTCACCATAATATGTGTCTATTATTAATGTTTTCTGTGTAAACTTTGAAAATCATCTTTAGGTTTAATACCGGCCTTCGACCGCATGCTGCAATATTTCTTAAGTCTTACATTGTCTTTAACGAAAGTGAATTAAAGTATTAATACCTTGTCAGTGATCTTTTAAAAGTTACTGTGTTTAAAATATACGAAGCTCTTGGTGCTCAACTAATTTATCATACGGAAGTGTGCCCTTTGTTCGCCATATCTTAAAATGTCTGCCTACATTCAGTTTCTAAATTTTAATGCTAAGTTGAATGTGCTGGCAATCTGTATGGATTCATATTTAATGCTAGACAACAAATCTTTAAACTTTGTTGTAACCCAACTAATGGTTTTCCAAATTATTTCTATCGCATTATCCCAATCGATTGAAATCCAACACAACGTCATCACTGCACTGCTGAGTCTGTGACACGTAACGGGTCAAATTGTTAATAGGTCAAATGGTTAAGATATCAAAATTAGTTTATAATTTGTTATTTAGGCTATATCTAGTAATTTAATTTTCATCTATTCATTGGTCTTAGAGAAAATGTTAACATACTATCTTAACAGATGGCAAGTAAGGTCAACTTTCTAAACAAATTTTTGGTCTACTGATCAATATTTTCTTTTTGTTTTAGTGTTTATTAGAGATTAACACAAGTTAAAAATCATGGGAAAGGAAAAAATTCACATAAACATCGTCGTTATTGGACACGTCGACTCCGGCAAGTCCACCACCACAGGACACTTGATCTACAAGTGTGGTGGAATCGACAAACGAACCATCGAGAAATTCGAAAAGGAAGCTCAAGAGGTAAGCCATTTCATTTTAAATATTTTTTTAAAGTGTAGTTAAAAGGAGTAACCTTTCAGCATCTTGTATTAAGGTTCGATTAGGTAATGAGAGCAACACAGGTACTTTTATTTTTACTAATTTTGTACACACTTTTGAAATCATAAATTAGTGTCAAAATCATAACAAGGATTTATATATTCAACTTAATTTTTTACCAATTACAATGCTGGCATATGATTGTATCCTTCAGGTGGTCTAAAAGTGCGTATACACTAGAGGCAAATTTGAAGCGAGGCGGAATGGATGCAGAGTGAGGAGGCAATATGTGGCTGAGCCAACACTTCTCGGTACATCAAAGTGTTGCAATGCATATGTTCAGCTTGCATCACTTCAAATTTGCCTCTAGTGTATATGCACCTTTAGGGTTAGCACTTGAAATAAATAAAATATCAAATGATAAAAGGCTGGATAATTGTTTTCCAGCCACATACTGTTGGTTTTTATATTTATCAAACTGATATTTCCATCCAAGCTAATGATTGTACACCATCAATTACTTTTCACATTAAAGTAAAATCTTAGTTATTTAATAAACTTATTTTTAACATGCACCTTAAAATACTTTCCTAAACTTGTAAACTAAAAAAGTTATAAAACATTAAGGTAAAAGCAATAATAGGCAAAGTTTGGTAATTTTTATTAAAAATAAGTTATCCAAAGTGATGGATATCAGCTGTTGGTGTTGGGATATATTATGGATTATTTCTAGTAACTTTTTGAGCTGTAAACTAAGGTCGTGAATGTATTATAATCTCAACTACTGCATATAAAAAATACTAATACTAAGGACACATACATTACAGGTGTTTTAAATTAAACATGACGGCATAGGCTATTAAACCCTTATCGCAACTTAAATTCTTCACTTTGTTTCGCTCATGGAAGCCAAGTGGTGCAGGTATAGGTGAATGTTTTATTTGTGCATTAAATAGATAACCATTTATAATATGTAGTCTTGTACACCGGTCTCAATAAAGGGCTGTTGCAGTGTAAAATCTAGTAGTATCAATAATTGACATCATTTATTAATCCAGGGCTTTTATGCTGTAGTCTGACATATCTAAGGTTACAGGATTAAATTAGTCCTATACGCCATTCACGACCTAAGTTTACTTGGATGACAGCTCAAAAAGTAACTAGAAAATAGTCCCTAAAATATCACTACGCCAACAGCTGATATCTGCCACTGTCACTTGGGACAGCTGTTATGAAAACATATGGTTATGTAGAGTAATGTGATAGTTAACCACAGTAATTTAGGCCAATATTATACCTCAAAGAATTTTGAAATTGAAATTTTTGAATGACTTGGTGATCTGTAACTTCTCTTCTTTTTTCCTCCTGGGAACTCATTATCAAAAAAACACACAAATCTATCCACAAATAAAAAGAACCCCTTATAAAATTTCGTTTGATAAAAGTTTAAAGTTAGATTAATGTTAGATTAAAGTTATTTTAAAGTTATATTAAAGTAAGATTCAAATTAGGCCTAATATGTATTCGAACTAAAGAGAAAATATCTGTATACACAAAGTTATTCTTAAAATAATTAGTAATATGATCTAGGATTAAGTTTTTTTACGTTAATACAGAAGCCCAATAATTAAAATAAAAGGTAATTTAACTTAGTTATAAATTATTATAAGTTAGAGTAAGGCGTGGACCTAACAAACTAGACTTAATTTAAAGTTAAAAATATAATAAACGCGCACAGTAATAAATTCTATGAAATATATTTAAATTAAACAAAGTCATAATATTTATTTGAGGTCGTCCACAAAGCTTATTTATCCTTCTATTCAAGTTAAAATAATTATTATTCCGAGCACTTTCACAAAAGGTCTAACAAATATGGCTTTAAAATGGCGACCAACGAATATTAGCCATGTGGTTGATGATGACGCGGACAAGTTATTTAAAATGGTGTATCCTCGCAGCAGACCATTACATTTTATTCAGTTAAATATTTCTAAAAACAATAAACTAATAATAAAATAGTTAATCATATATAAAATAAATTACAAATATTTTAACTTTACCAAGTAAATACGATGCCTTTATTAAAAGGTATTAATGCATGCACTATACAACACATCATAGATAACATTCCAAAACAAAGAATAGGTACTTTTAATATATGTTTAAAATATTGTTTCGGATTGGGTAAAAAGAAATTGTTAAAAGTAATGAAATAGTGTGAGAAAACTTAAGTTAAAGTTATTTTAAATGTAAAATATAACATTTAATTAAAAAACTTAACATTCATAACAAAACAGTGTTCTTTTACAAGTGTTGGTAACCTAAAACCTAAACATATGATTTTTGAACTGTCATCCAGGTAAAGACCTATCGTGAATGAATTATATGCCCAACCATGTTCTGCAAAAATATGTTAAGCACTGTCACTTTTGCAAGTCAAAACTATGTTCTGTTTAATTTTTATTGGTGACCTTCATATGAGCCCCTGAGAATACAAGTGGTGTAATAGATTACGATTTTCTACTCAATAAAACTAGCAACCATTTGGTTGCCCTTTGAGAACAATCTAATGGAATTGGCTAATTAAATAACTCAAAAGCTGTTTATGTATGCGAGGTAATTTTTTAGTTGTGAATTAGAGATCAAAATACTTATTTAAGTTAAATTTAAATTCCCCTAACTTGACACTCATCACATGTCTGTTGTCAATCCCATCATCTTTCATAGTAATATTGTAGTAGAGGCAGTAAAGATTTATCATTTCTAACCTAAACAGAAGTGTGGTCATTATAGCTGTCAAAATCTGAGCCAGACCGTCTAAATGCCAGAGCACATAGACTTGCATTGGTTGTTAACAAGTTCAAGCATGTGGTGTAAAACCACTTTGCCAGTTGACAGAATGAATAATTCTTCACATGCACCACTTGTATTCTCAGGGGCTCATATGTTGATATTAACATTTTAAATGTGTAAAACCTGAACAGTAATACACGGAGAAAAGTCACTGGCTTAAACCATTTTAACACTTGATAAGATTATCACTACAACTAAGTCATGTTTCCAATGGGGTCGCAAGAACTTTGTCTTATAAATATACGCATTCTAGGGCCACTGACAAAAAAAAAGCAATCCTAATTTTTATAAAAAAATCTATTTTAGATTCACTACTCTTAACAGTTTTTAAGTGTCTCATAAAATTACAATAACTTATCACTCTTAATCTTGGGTTAAAATATTTCTATTCTTGATATCGACTTGAGTTTTTGAAAAAAATATATTGATGGCTAAGAAACTCTTTATTTTTTATCACACGCTTCATTATTACATTGGAAAATACTTATAGATAACTTAAAAACCGTATTTTCCTAGGTTAACACGCTTGCCCCGATTAAATAATCAAAAGAATATGTTCTAGGCCCTACTAAATAGCTGAATTAATATTCACAAAACCCATTGTATTATAAAAATTTGTAATAAAATTCTAAACTAATTTAGATAGGCCTAAATATGCGAACAATAAGACATTTAGTGGTCAAGACTAGTACACGTGTATGTGGTTTTATTGTTTTACATGTAATTCACTTTTAATGTCTTTAAAATTGTTAGATTTTGAGTATAAGAACAGTTTATTTTTTGTTTTGAAAGTAGTGTTTGCTGTTTAATAAACAGCAAGAGCTCTTAAAAGTGCACTACTGAAATGATAACTGAAAGGAAAATGGTAGAGCACAAATAAAAGTAGAAACACTAACACACATTTACATCACACTTCAATATTTCGATGCTATATGAGCATCTTTCTCAGGAAGTAGATAGTAAATAGTATAATTTTCAAAGTATGTTGACAATGTTGGCACTACTGATAGTTTCTGCTAGCTGTCAGGCACCACAAAAGAACTGGTCAACTTTGTCAACTAGGGTTAAAAACAAACGACTTGACTTTAGGGGAAAACCCTTGAGCAGTCATACATTAACATTTAAAATCATACTAATGAAAATAGTATTTTGCAACAATTCAGTTTGACATGGTGTGGTAATGCCTATATGAATGATACATTGCGTTACACCTAATTAATAAAAAAAGCCTAAGATTTATCAAATTAAATTGACTTGTTCAAAATGACCTTCAAATGAATTATAATGTAGTTAGTTTCAAGTCCATCATATGACTCCACCAACTTTGCATTCCTCAATATTGAATGAGGGTGCATGCCAAAATTATTATTGATAGTATACTACTTAGAAAGATTAATTTTTTGAAACCTGAAATATTTTGAGCACACACCTTTACTCTTATTTTAAGGGAAAAGCATGCACTGTCAACTACTGGAACCTTTACTTTTATACTGAAATATATTTTTTCGTCCATCTTATTGATAAGTAAACCAAAATTCAGGTGCAGGCAGAAAAATGTCTAGTATAAAAAATCATTACTTTGCTACTCAAACATTCTCACCATCTAGGAAAGCACCTATACTGAACATAAAGGCAGTAAATTGCAAAACCAGTTTTAATTTAACTTCAGCTGCATAGGACGCATTCACATAAATATCAAGCTCATTTAATTTAGTTTGAAAAATGGCAAGTAGTGTGCTTATGTTTGGGTTTTATCTCCCTAAATGGCTTTTCACTCCCTATTTGCTAATTGTTCTTTTTAGTAAAAATCTTCCTTGTACCTACTATTTTATTGTAATAAAATATAATAGCCTGAATAATAAACATGGTGGAGTAAAATAATTAACCTAACAATTACCTTTTCAGATGGGCAAAGGTTCCTTTAAGTATGCGTGGGTGTTGGACAAATTGAAGGCAGAGCGTGAGCGTGGTATCACGATAGATATTGCCCTGTGGAAGTTTGAAACTGCCAAATACTACGTCACAATCATTGATGCACCTGGCCATAGAGATTTCATTAAGAACATGATTACGGGAACATCACAGGTGAGTTGACAAATCTCCAACTTGCTCTTATCTTTCATTTTGTTTTACACCTGATCACCATCAATTGCCAAGTTATAAGAGATGTGCAAAGATTTGGTAATTTGAATATCACTTTCTGAATTAGTGTAGTTTCTTCATGGCTGATCAAAACGGTAGTTATTATGAAGTTTGTTATTTGGAAAAATCATTGAAATATTTAAAAATAGAAGTTCTTGAACACATTTAACGTTGTATGGACAGCGCTAATGTCGAGAAAAATCTGTAAGATAGCGTTTGTGTCGCTGAGAAATAGATGAAAGTAGATACTACCGGTCCGTCCCGTTGAGAACCAAAAAACCTCTTCGTCAACGGTAGACAGGAAAAAGTCTTGAGCTGAAGTTGTGGGTTGGGCAGAGAGGGTGGGGGAGGGGCGGATTAGCAGGTAGACAGTCTTCTTCTCTGGCTATTATGAATGAAAACTGTAAGTCAGGGACCGAACTATTATTATAACAGCGTCTTACTACCCTTTCGCAACTACGCTAATGTGTAATGGTAGGGTGATTGTGAGATGAAGTGGAGGAACTACAGTTTAACGTAGAATCCGAACCACGGGGGAGGCCTGGCATTTCCCACATTCACAAGTTGTGATTAATACACGTCTTGTCAGAGGTGAAGGAAGGGTTTGGAAATCAGAGTTGTCTGTGTCGGGACCAAGGATTGAACCCCGGACCCTCAGTACAGAGGTCTGACACCTTACCCCTAGACCACCAGGTCACCCCGGGACCGAACCAAACCGTTGGTTCATTTTTAAAGTTAACCTTAACTTGATTTAAACACTTAGCTCAATTAGTTTATTTTAACGATGAATGGTGGTCAGAGTTCAAATCCCGAACGAGTAAACAAAGAGTGCATCTTTCTAAATGGTTTCTCTTTGTCCCTCCACAGAAATGTGGGTACATTTCCTCTGTTTTAGATATCGCTCATTATTAACACAATAGTGTAATTAATAATAATACTAATTAAACTTACTAAGTGTGCTTTATACAGATATGCTGAACTAATAGAGTGGAGGGAAAAGGGGGGGGGGGATGTTACGTATTTAAAGCATTATCTCTACATGTCAAATATGAGTATTTTTTAATTAAGGTTATAGGCTCATCTACATATTATTTTGATTAAAAAATGACATCTTGACGCGGGAATTGAATTTGGGACCTACAAACTATGTTTTGATAGTTGTTATAAAACTAATTCGTTACGTCTGAACAAAGGGGAGAAAATACATTAGAAAAAACATTTGATAAAAAAGGACATAAAAAGAAATTATGATTGTGGAGATGTAAAGGAGGAAGTGGAATATGTTAGTGTCCATCTGGACATGTCTGTAACCTGAACCAGCTAATACAGTAGTGGCTCGCAAATTATGTTATGTGATGCCATTGTAGATTGTCGGTGCTATTATTATTTTAACTTTTATTTTAGCGCCACGTATCTTACTACCTGTTCAGGTTATACGCCTTGTACTAATTACTCTAATTTTAAATCTAGGACAGACACAAAATCCATCCCCCGGCCGTCAATTCATCACTGTGAAAGGGTAACCCCACATTCCAACAATGATAAATTTCTCGACCATGACAGTGATCGAGTTCGGGCCCTTAGCTCCGTAGGTAGACGCACTACCACCGGAACTAAACTTCGTAATTTTCTAGTAAGATCATATTTTTTCTCTAAGTTATATCCACAAACAAAGTTATAGATTGTTTTATGCAAAAGGGCTAATTTGTTTTTTAAAAAGGTGGGGAGTGTGCACAGCATAGACTTTCTCGCTACTATAAATAAAAAAGATATATTTACTTAAAACTCGTAAGATATTTGAAATGAGATAATATACATTGTTGCACATTCTACCAAAGAACATAAACGAAATAATATACACTTTTAGAGAAAAGAGAAATATCACACCTACAGAGCATTACAGCAAATTACAAATTTAAAGACTTATCCGTAATATATATGTAATGTATTTATATATATTTATCTGTATATATTATATATACATATAGTATATATGTCGTAGGCTAATTAGAAAATCCGGCTTAATGGAAAAGGCACCGTCAATTTACAATGAACCAGGCTAATTGAAAAAAATATTCTATTTTCTTATCAGCCTGATAACTTTTAGGCTTATTGCAATGATCCCATACAGCTTTAGGCTAGTAAGGAAATGCACCTTTGTTCGCTCAATCAGTCTAGTTGGTTACAAGCTTATTGCAATACGCCCAAGATAGTAAAGGCTTATTAAAAAAATCTACAGCAGAGGTTCCCAAACTGTGGGATATACAATTATTCCCGATGGTATGCTGTGAAAATCCAAACAAAACAAACAAATTAAAGTCGTAAAAAAATACCTCATAAAATCTAATAAATATATTACAACCCAGTCTAATAGAAGTGACCTCTAGATTTCTGGCACATAAATTTATAAAGACATCCCAGAAAAATATGTAACAGTTCGTGAAGCTGTGAATAAGAAATCAAAGTTTGAGGGTCAGGGATATGCCAGTTGCAAGTGTATAGTCTCAGAAAAACAGCGTCAAACGAAAAAGTGTGCCTGTAAAAAGGCAAACTAATTGTGTACATCAAAATGTCACAGCAGTTTACCGTGTGGATATAAATAAAAAAAGTGTTGTGTGTAAAGTGTGAATTGACAATGGTAAATGTCACAATATACTTGTAAACGCGTTACATTACTTAAACTTGAGATTTTTAATCAAATCTTGCAATCGTAAGGAACTAAGTAAATTAATTTAAGAACATGCTGAAAGAGAAAAATTTTATATTCTGTAGACCAATGGTTCCCAAACTTTTGGAATGTTGTACCACCCCAACAATTCTCGTAATTTTGTGTAGGTTAAACCGTTTGCGTGTTTATTACACGACTGTGCGGCTGCACCGTCTGTCTGAGCTGTAATCAGTTTTACCACCCCTACAATCACCGAGTAAATCTATTTTAATTTTGATTAGACTGGGTCGTAATATATTTAAGAAGCTATAAGTTTGTCAAATTTCAAGTTTCTAGCTCATCTGGAAGTGGGTAAACATTAATTCTAGTGAGTCAGCCATGTGGCTTTATAGTAGTATAATTTCAAATAACGATTTTTATATTTAGTATGCCTTCATTTTTGAAATGATAAATTAATTCGTATCCCAAAGAGGTGTGGCGATACGATAAATATTGGAAGTTTCCTTAAGTGTAAATTACCCTCAAAGCTACTTTCATGAGGATATGAGAACTTCCATTTTGTTTTAATTTTAAACTATATATATGTATATATTAATTTTAATCGAGTCGAGTTTGATATAATCTATTTTTTCACTTTCCATCCCTAAGTAAAAAATACTACCATTAATTTTAGGATTGAATATATTATTATAAAAAAACCTCTGAGAAACCTTAGAAAAACCCCATATCCCAAGTTTTATCCCAATTGGTAAAATAGTTTTGTCTCTAGTCAGAGCTACAGACTGACATTATTAAAAAAATAATTTTTTTTTCAGATTTAAGGGGTAATGAAACGTCGACATCCATCAAAATCTCGAGCTTTTTTTATTACAAATACTATTTTTACTCAACTATAGAGGTGTGAGATGATCATAAGTAACATTATATATTAACTAGTTGGTCGTTGCAGCAATGGCTGCAGATTATTACACTAAAATGTATTTTAAAATTTTATTGGGAAAGGATCTCTATAATAAACAAGCCCTCACTAAATTTTTGATTAAAAGTTTACTCGTCAAAGGTTATCAACTTTTCTTAGATATTTAGTTTTCGGTGTGTAATTAGAATTAAAACGTATATTTTCCCCCTTTACGCCCCGATGGGAACTTTAAAATTACTCTTCTCCCAGATCTATATCTAATAGTTGCACAAACCACTCAAGTACCTAACGATTGAGCTGATATTATTTTTAAACAAAGACAAATATTTTATTTGCCTATATACAACTATACACAAATCATGGTTTCCATGGTGATGTAAGCAAAGAATGGTTGTACAGATGAACCACTGTCCACACAGAAGAAAAAGATGGAAGATTCGCTAGGAAAATTGGGTTTTAGTTTTAGGCCATTATTTTTATCGGCATCCTGATTCCCTTATCTATAAAATGAGTGTTCGTTAGTCAACATCTGTTCAGTCATTTCCTCGTAATTTCTATTTCTGGAAACGGGCTTATCAAATTATATATAAGATATCTGATATAGAGAATGATAAAATGTGATAGGGAAAATGAGAGTTTAAGTGTTTGAGGGTGTGATTGTGTAAGTGTGAGGGTGAGTGTGAAAATGAGAGTATGAGTGCGTGTGAGGAGAGTGTGTATGTGTGAGAGAGAAATAGAATAGGCAAGGGAGAATGCGTGATAAAGTATATGTGTGTGTGTGTGTGTGTGTGTGTGTGTGAGAGAGAGAGAGAGAAAGAAAGAAAGCGTGTAAAATTTTGGGAGAGATATTGTGTGTAGGAGAGAGAAAATGTGAGGGTATGCGGAAGAGATTTGGAGAGATAAAGTTAAAATGGAGAGACTAGTTCAGAGAGGGAAAATTAAATTGTGAGAGAGTTATAGCGAGAGTTTAAGAGAAAGAGTGTTTGCGAGAAAGAGTTAGAAAGATAAATTGAGAGAGCGAGTTTGAGAGAGAGTGAGAATGAGATAGACAGTTTGAGTCAGATTGTTTGAGAGAGTGAAATAGAGAAAGAAAGTTTAGTCAGAGATTTTGAGAGAACTTGAAATAGAGGGAGTTTGAGAGATAGAGAGAACGTTTGTGAGAGAGCATTTGAGAGAATTTGAGAAAGAGAAAGCGTTAGAGAAAGAAAGAGCCGTTGAGAGAGAGAGTGTTTGAGAGAGAGGTTAAGAGAGAGAGTATAATAAAGATAGTGTGAGAGAAATTGTGTGATATAGTGTGGATGTGAGTATAGAGAGTGTGTGAGAGAGAGGGATAAAGTGTGAGAGAAAGAATGAGAAAAGATTATATTAAAGAGTGTTTTATAGTGTGTGTGTGTGTGTGTGTGTGTGTGTGTGAGGGAGAGATTGGGAGAGAGCGTGGGAGTCTGATAGAAAGAGAGAATGTTAAAATATAGATGTGGTACTCAAACATTTGAAATATCATTCCCTCAAAATTAATTATCAACATGGAAACATAAATGAACTTCCTCTATTTGTAGGAATGTGAAAAGATAAATGGGGTGTACAAAACATTATTAATTTTAAATATACACTCAAATTAAGCGTTAAAATGAAAACATAGCTTAACTTATGTATTTGTATTTTGTTACTATTTGCTAAAATGAACACTAAAACCCATTATTTGGAAAAAGTGAGCACCAAAACTCATACTTAGATAGTTAAAATGACTAACTTTTTTTTAACACTATTCAAGTTCATTTTATCGTTTTTGAGCTTATAATACATACCAAAACATATTTAAAAAAATTGTATCATGCGAAAAACTAAACTTAGACAATATTTTCACGAACTTAACAACTTAACCTTTTAATTTTCAAATTATACTCAATATTATTAATTTAAATTTAAATTAATAATATTCCAATAAAAAATAAATATTTTCCCAGTTTAGGCATCTCAATTTAGATGTGCTATGACCAGCATTCAAAGAGAAAAATGTGATGTGTTCGGACCAACAATTAATGAAGATTGAGTTATTATTTTTTAGCCAAGATGATATAAAGAATTAATAGCCAGAGCTATTATTATGCTTATTAGTGGGGATTACTTCGGGTTCGATTCCCGTGTCCAGGTGTCATTTTTCAATTTTCAGAATACAAGATGATATAGTTTATTTAGAGATTTACAGTCATGCAGCAAATAGTGGTTTCCATGATGATTAAAAAAAGAATGAAACACTGAAAATTATCTGTGAGAATTGGGTTTCCGTGGAAAACTACTACTTTTCCCGATATCCTGGACTCCTAATCGTTAAAATGAGTGGTTGTTTGTCAAAATCTGTTCAGTCATTTCCTCATAATTACTATTACCGTAAGCGGGCTAATCAAATTATATATGGTAGGAAAGAAATATTAACCTACAAATTTCATCTCATGGCCAATATGACTAAAAAGTAATCTATCTTTATTTATCTAACATAATGCACAATTGTCCATACCTATTAACGTAACTCAAATATAGGCTTTCATCTCACGCTGTATTCATTGTTCAAGGTCAATCTTAAATTTATTATTATTTATTATTATTTAGCACCGCGTCTTACTACCCATTCGGTTTCTACGCTTAAGTACTAATTACACTAATGGACTAGGAATTGGAAAGGTGTAATTTAGAGGAAATGAACCCGCATTTGCGGGGAGGGAGAGTGGAAAACCATTTAGGAAAAACCACCCCAGTTCACCCCACTGAGATTCGAACCTCGATATCACCGTCCTTGGTGGTCAAGTCATTCTTTAAAATATTTTCTATTTTTTTTATTAAATACTGAATAAGTGGTTTACTGTATTGGTAAAACATTTATGTCGTCCGCAGCTAAATAAAGGTTGGTGACTTCTGCTTTACAAATTATATCCAAGAAACAATTTAAAATTAGTAGAAAATTTTCAAACGGTAGCATAAAGCTACCATAGATCAACGATGGAATTTGTTTCTGATTGTTATTAAATGGCCGACGATTTTACACATCTATTACCGACTAACCCTTAAAATATGAGCGATAAATGACCCTAATACAGATTTAGCCCTAGATAGCTCAGTGGTAAGATATTGACGTGCTAAGTTGGAGGTTCCAGATTTAGTTCGAAATTTAAAAAGGATTTAAAAAAAAAGTTTATTATTTAAGTTCAATAATATAATTTAGGTTTGAAGTCATTTCACCGTTTTATTATTTAAGTTCAATAATATAATTTAGGTTTGAAGTCATTTCACCATTTTATTAGTGGTTTGGGCTTTCCGAATTTCTTCGTAAAAGCGTTTTATTGACTTTTGGAATGCTTATTACTTTTGCCTTTTACATATATTCTGCCATCTTTAAACTTTTGTGGGGCAATTTTTTTAAATAATAAAAATGTTCTTCTCACTATTATTACACCTCACACATACCTAAAGTCATTAAATGCAACTATACTCAGCGACATTGAAAAAATCCTTTCAACAATCGTCGCACTTGCTACACGGACTTGAAAACGGTGGAGCCCAGGTAACAACAATCTCTAAAGAGAGATGGGGATGGGTCAGGCCAAAACCACTGGCAACATATTTATGGTTTCAAGGACAGACAGCTAGTGACGTGGAGTGAGAAGGGATGAGGTCTCTCTCTCTACTCTAACCGGGCCGTTCTGTTTCGGCTATTGCGGGGTTGCATCAGATATATTTTCAAAATCTGGGGGCAAAATATGTAGCACCTCAGCTCACATAAAATTTTATGAGTTTCAGATTGAATATTAATGTGATTGAAGTACCATTTTAAAGTTAAAAGAAGTCGGCACTAATTGATTTACTTCCCCCATTTATTACATACGTTTAAGTATACAAAATAATTAATTGAATATTGCATTTATTTGGCAGTTTTTTATGCAATTGATTGAAGGTTCAGTGAAATAATATTTATTTCTCTTAATAAACCTCTTCAAGTACTTCTAACATTCCAAATATGAAATCTTTGCATTATTTGGTTTTTCTAAAAATCGTTGCACTAGATGCCAAAATTTCAAACTTTGAGTAAACACTGTGCTCAAAATATACATTTAATCTATATTTAATACACTGATCCAAGTTTGGTTTAAGAAGACCTACTAATATATATATAATTTATACATTATTAATTTTGGGCCATACACCCTTAAAGCTATATGAAACTATATAATGTGGATATTAAACTATTTATTACCTACTGTACTTTGCAGTAGTGTATGCAGGATGACCCATACTTATGACTCATGAATATAAAGTCTGTTCAGCGTAGGAATTGTTTTCTGAAAGGTCTTTTTTCCTACCAGAAATCTATTATATAGTAGGATATTGGTAGGAAAAAAGACCTTTCAGAGAGTAATTACTACCGTGAATGCAGTTTATATTGTCCGTGGCTTACTGTACATATTACATAATACTGTAATCCTTAGGGAAGTATTGTTAAAAGTGATAATATTTTTAGTGATAGTGATATTAATACTTAGAAAATAGTAATTATTTTCAAATATGTTGACATGTGACTTTAACACAATATTGGCATTACTGCTAGCTGTTGGCAGAACCAAAGAAGCCATAAATGGCCTGTACCGTCTGGGAAAATTGGAATTAGCCAGAAATTTGAAGTGGTCAAGGAAAATCGGGAAAAATGTTGTTTTACTCAAAATTTGAGATAAACCGTATTGGCCCGAATATAAAACAAATAGTTTTTATTAAAAATTGAAAGCAAAAAATAGGGGGTCATATTATATTTGCAGCCTAGCATCTTATCATATTAATTTCAACTTACTTTTTGTGTAAAGCTGTTTGTATTGCATATTTCTAACTAAAGCTAATAAATCAAGCACAAAACATGTTTTACACATGTAAGAAACTATAAAAATTTATTTTACCAGGGTATTTCACATGTAAATTATCGTCATGGCATAGTTTCTTGTGTTATTAATTTCAAATATAATTTTCGTGAAAAGCTGCATATAATATTTATTAAAGTGGGTAAATCATGCATGACAACATGTTTCCACACGAATACTAACTCACAAACTTTTATTTTATTGTGGTATTCCACACATAAACATAAATATTACATCAGTTATTTTTCATTTTGGTCAGAAATACAGCAGTGGTGTGGTATTCTGACATTACGTTTAAACGCGCTCTAAGAAATGGTCTTGGTGAGCGCTCATTAACATGGTGCTGCTGTGTAGCAACTAGTTGCACGAATCAGTGTTTAGTAATAGTGTTTTTCTTCATGGTGCCTGCTGATTATCTTGCGGTATGTTTGTTTTTTGTGTGAATTAGTTATAGCAACATACATATAATATAGTTTAGTGTGGTTTTAGTTTCAGTATATTTTTATCATTTCCAATGGCGCCTGATAGCGTAGAAAAAACTCGGCACATCGTCAAAACCGTTAAACAAATGTGAAAATGGAGAAAATAGGTAAAGGGTCGTCTTACATTTTAGGCCCCCCTTTTTTTTATTCGGCCAAGGGGAAAATAGTGGAGTCGTCTTATACTCAATACAGGAATTTAACATTAAATCAGTAAATTATGCAGGGTGACTACAACCAGAGAAAATTTGAAGTGGTTGGGGAAAAACTGGAATAAGTCGGGGGTTTTGGTAATTTACAACAAAAAATCTGACAATGTAGTTTAAATCGAAATATGAAATATAATCAGTAAATTACAATAGCAAATAGGGCCGGAAAAGCTTTAATACTAATAAAAACATTTATTTAAATATTAAAACTTATTCATAAAAAAAATTAAAAAAAGGTAAGGGGGCTGGATAAAAGTGACGTACTGTTGAGTTGGGGAATTTTAAGAAATTATGGAAAAAGTCTGGAATTTCTTTGGTTATGTTGAGTAGAAAGTTGATTCAAACTGTCCTTTTTGTTTGTATCTGTGTTATATATTTTATAATTTTCAGTACTGTTGACTATGTTAATACAAAAAACACTTTGTTTTAAAAAAATTGTAGGGTGAGGGGGTTGAGGGTAGGTTTCCTACAGTCTGGAAAGTCAAGGAAGCTTGAAAAAAGTAAGGGAAATGACAATTCGGTTTCATCAGAAATTGTAAAACGCAGATGGAAGGTGTTGCCAAAATTGAAAGTAGTGTAGTGGCTTGAAGAAAACCCTAACACTTTTGTTATAAAACATAATATAAATAAGGCGGAAGTCATTGGGCTTTGCAAGTTGTTGACAATAAAATGTATTTCAATTCGTGCAATAATTTAAGCATCATTTTTCAGTTGATGTTTCCTGAGTGTTCCATTGCCAGTACCTTTACTCTTGGTGGAGACAAGGCTGCATATTTCATTGTGCATGGCTTGGCTCCATTCTATCAGAACAATTTACTGGACCACCTAGAATCGTGTAACAACTTTGTAATTTGTTTTGTTGAGGCATTGAATAAAGTTATTCAAAGAGGGCAAATGGACATTGAATTCCGATTCTAGGACATGGAAAGTCATAAAGTTGTCAGTCATGGCTTAGACCGTGTTTTTTTTATAGAAGCACCGCTGAAGCATTTCTTGGATGGTATTTCCCCTCCTCCACCCTCTAAGTTGATAAAATTGTCATTGAATGACCCAAATGTCAATTTAAAGTGTATAACACTTTTTCAGGAACACGTCAAATCTGTCACAGACAATGAAGTATGTGTTTTGATAAATATGGGGACATGTGAGCTTCATGTTGTTCATGGTTCCTTGAGAACAGGAGTGGAACCTGTCAATTAGGATGTAAATTGCTTATTGTGTCACATGTACTACCTGTTCACTGACTACAGCTCGTTGAGCATTGTTTACCCAGTTGACAGGGTGTACAACTTTTCCTTTGGAGTTCTGTGGTGTGCGGTGGTTAAAGAATGCAACATGCTTTCAAAGGGCATTACAAATTTGGGACCATGTTGTTAAGTTTCTCAAAGAAGAAAAGCTTCCTAAAACAACTGAAAAGAGCAGCCTATGATCCATTCCTGAAGTGTATACTAGCTTTCTGCAAAACAATTGCAGATGGATTTCAGCCTTTCCTTTTTGATAGGGTTTGATATATATTATTTTTCCATCATTTTCCCTGAAATTATTGGCAAGACATCTGCTTTCTTATTCTTCCATGAGAGGTGAGGTAAGGTCGGCTGTAGGGGAGGAGGCCGAAATAAATTTAATTAAATTAATATTTACACATGAATAGTACCATAAAATTATAGTGGAAATTTTGTGAGAAGTTGGTCAGGGAACTTGGAAAAAGTCAGGGAGAATTTTTTTACAAATACTGTAGGGAAAAAGTTGGGAATTTCATTGGTCAAGTTTCTGTTTCTACTCTAAGTCCTTATTCCATTTATACATATTTATTAAAATTTCACCCTCTTATTTCTGCTGTACATGAATTTCACTAAATAATATCTTATTTATAAATATTTATATTATTTTATATGTACATCTTAGTGTGACTTTGGTGTGTTTGTGTCATAGCAGTTTGCATGTTTTTTCTGACATCTCACATTCTAGTAGGGGAGTAATGAACTAGTTGGGCGACACTTTCACTATTCTGCGTTAAGGGAGGGGGATGGCCTCCACCTGTGTCTAGAGCACTACTGGTATCACTCTTCTGATAGCCTTTTTTTTTGCTATGGTCATCTAGAGGCCGGCTGCCGCATATCAAAATGTCCATGTTCATTATTTAGAGGTTGTTTCACTGTAAGAGCCCGTTATTATTTTACCGGGAAAATTGTTATAAAGAAGACCCTAAGGGAATATTTCATTGTCTTCATATTCAAACTACCTACGTTAAATTCTGAATTTCTGTTCTTTTTTGAATACCTAAAATAGATAATGGTTCATTAAAACTCACCACACATTTGAAAAATAAGGATCTATTTGAAATGAGGAATATTTATTTGAGTTAAGCTAATTTATTTCACCTCACTATTATCATAAGCAAACAAAAAATCCCTTTTCAACAAATATCAATAAATTTAATCTAGTTCGTGGCTATGTTTATTGTTAATTTGGTATTAGCCCTATATACTCTGCATCAAATATACAGCCACGTTCAATATGTATTGCTGACCTATTACATAGTGGTATTATCAGACTTGCCTTGAATTGAAACCCTACGAACATACACTAGTTTTTTCAGCACACTTGTTCAGGATTTTCATCAGTTGGAAGGAAGAAGTTAAAGAGGGTACATACAGTTTAATTGAAGATGAGTGATAGCAGGAAAGAAGTCTGCTATTTCTTGTTCAAGAAAACAGCAAATGCACTTGCAGAACAGCTGGTACTCTCGATACAAAGGACATTAAAAAAGTAAAAAATAATTAGTGTTGAGAAGCTGACCATATTGCCAAACAAAGCCTCCAATAAATTAAAAATACTAATTTTTAAACGACTGCTACCTTCACTAACTGGCTGAAATTTGAATGAAGATAATTCATATCATTTACTCTAAAGTAATGATTCATGGTGAATAAAAGATGGACAATATGATTAGGTCCTATTATAATGTATGTAGATAAGTGTATTTTCATCCATATAATATACAACAAAAGCCTATTTATTTCCTATGATTAAGAATGGACCCTCACTAAAATCCTTAATGATATTAGAGATCCAAGTATTATAGAAAATTAGATTTGAGATTCAAATACCTAAGAAAAAATTTTGACTGAAATCTTTCTGAGCTTTAAAATGCTGGTTATTGGTTCAGAACCAATTCTAAATATAGATGAACTAGCCAAATCACAGCAATAATAAATACTTTCCAGCATTTATGAATGTTTTATTTTTCAAGATTTGGATTAGTAAAACAACCTAAAGTAAACTCGTACGTTTAGGTATAAACTGAAAAGCTTTATGAATTAATGCGCTGGATATATTTTGGTCCACAGTATGTATAGCATTTACAACAAACTCTCACATCCAGCCATCATGTGTGGATAAATACATTCTGAAGAGAATTTAAGGATCAAGATAGCAAAGTAGAATAGGAATCCATTGGAACAATCAAAATAATGGGAATACAATTTGTGAGTGCTTTGAGATATAATTTAACATTTAAGGATAAACCAAGCCAGCTAATATAAAATCCCCAAGAATGAACTTTCAATAGTCCATTGTCAACTAAACCACTCACTTCTTGCAGCTTAAAATGTTTGTAATGTATTGCCTTTACTTGACTCCATACCAATTCAATAGGATTAGAGTGGTGAGGTGTAAGTCTTGCAACAGTGTGGTGAAATGACGCAGAATAGTCATTCACCAAGTAAAACATTAAAACTGTTAGTTTAGAGGTTGAGTGAAATCACCGATACACTATAGATTCCTGGTTGTGTTTAGGCTGACTGTGCAGTACTGATAGTAGCAGCTGGTACTGGCGAGTTTGAGGCTGGCATTTCCAAGAATGGACAAACTAGAGAACATGCTTTGTTAGCCTTCACTTTGGGGGTGAAGCAGCTAATTGTGGGCGTCAATAAGATGGACTCAACCGAGCCGCCGTACAGTGAGGTAAGTTGACTCCTCTCACATCAATGTCACTTGCCTTTACACCTCCAATCTTTTATAAACACCCATCTAGTCTTGCATGTGATCTTTTAAAGTGGTTATGTAAAGTTTCATCAGTCCCGGTTTGAAGAAATCAAGAAAGAAGTGAGCAGCTACATCAAGAAGATTGGGTACAACCCAGCTGCTGTTGCGTTTGTCCCAATCTCTGGCTGGCACGGGGACAACATGTTGGAGCATTCAGAGAAAATGAACTGGTTCAAGGGCTGGAACGTAGACCGCAAGGAGGGCAAGGCTGAGGGCAGGTGCCTCATTGAAGCCCTTGATGCTATCTTGCCTCCGTCAAGGCCCACAGAGAAGCCCCTTAGACTCCCACTCCAGGTAACATTTATATTTTGTTATAGGATGTTTGAGATTAGTTTTGAAACTAGTTTTGAAACTAAAATCTTTTAAAAAAAACATTTTTAAAAATCTCTAATACAATTTATTGATGGTTCAGAACCAACACATATGGGTGAATGTTAAAAAAGTGGATTACTGGAATTTTTAAAATATTTTATCATATTTTCTGGATACAAAAAGTTGAATGAAGATTCAGATTTGTAAACTAGTGGATTCAACCCAATTCTTGTGTTGTATAATTCTTATTTATTTAGATTATTTAAAGTTGCTACAAAACTTATTTGCTCTGCCAATTAGCAATACATTCTCATCATTTCCCAAAGGGACACCATGATTCAAGAGAATTGATATAAAGGGCCAGTTTCATAGTCAGATTTAGTACGCCTGAAGTGCGAGTCTATACTAAATACAGGACGACACCTACCTAGACCAAAATGGAATGGGCCAGTTTTGCATATGAAACTGGCCCAAACTGAGTTTTTTTTATCATTTTGAATAAACAAAATATAAACTATAGGCCTCAAAGTTCACAATAATTATGTAATTAAATATCTTTTTGGTGCTATTTTACCTTTGTTTACATAACAAAGATAATTAATCTTGAAACGAAACACATTTAAATAAATCACTTGCCATTGGTTTAACACTCCTAATTCCCTCTTACTCCTAAGCTTTCAGCTGACAGTGGAATTGTTTAGGATCCAACCAAACTTTGGCATCACGCAAACAAAAGTAGGCCCTACACATGGTAAAATGGGAACTACACTTTGATATATTTGAAAGAATAAAAATATGACCTTGTTTATTAATCACCCCATTATTTTACCCTTTCAAATAATGTTTTAAGTTAAAGAAATATAATCTCCGCATATTATCCACGCAATATTTAAATTTCTGTCAAAATGTATCACAAACTTAAAAAAAAAAATCGATTTAGGTGAAACCTGTTGTCTAAAAAGCTTAATCAAAACTTCCTCAATTTCCTAAAATTTTATTTTCGGTTCACTTTTTTTAATACAGCTCATCTAATAATGAAATGAAGTAATTTTTTGCATTCTGCACCCTTAGATATAAAAAAACGCAATTTTCAATAGGAATTTACTAATTAAAATTTCTTAAAAAAATCTAATGTAAGTTGAATCTATTATTCGATTTGTACTGTTCGGTGTTTGAGTTAATCCTTTTCACACACCCATACAAGCTATGTAGACAGATTTAGGCTACTTAACCGTCTTTTGACTGGAAATTGAGTTTCTTGCCGAGGTCATTTATATGTTATCAATCAACCTGTCTGGTGTTAGCGAAATAAACTAGGAGAAATTGCAGGGGTGATTAGCCAAAGAACCGAGAACATTTAAGGTATGTTAAAACTTAAGAAACTTTAAAGGGTTTCAAACCTAAAAAACATAATTTAAGGTTTATAAATTTGTCTCATTTTTTGCACTATACCAATAGTGAAACATAAAAAATTAATTTCAAAAGAAATAAACTAATAAATTATTTTTCATAAATATAAAAAAAACTTATATTGGTTTATTTTATCAGCTTGTCTGTTCGCGAGCCATTCAAGGAGTAGAGTATAGGGGTATCAAACCTCTAGATAACATTTGAGGGGTTTAAATAAACCTAAGTAACTTGAGTTTTCAACCTAGATAATCTTTTGCAGTTTCATACTTAAAGCACATGAAGAGGTGTAAAACATTGGTTTATAGTAGGGCTGGGCCGATGCCGATTATTAATCCGATCATCGGCCGATTATCGCATAACCGGCGATTCCGATGATCGATGTTTGAATCTCCGATTATTTATGCCGATTATTCAAAATGTGTGGGTATATTTTAATTCCTAAAAAAATAATATTTTATCTCTGCTCTCTCGTATGTGATCTTTGAATAATTAGCTTGTTCTTAGCGACTTAGGTTTGAAATAAACAGCACATCCAACATTCCAAACAACATATATCAAAATAAATATATTTACCATAGGTCTTTTTCCGATTTATGCACGTTATTAGAAATAAAAAATACTCACAAGTAACAAATCTAATAATCATAAAATAAAATATAAGCAGATTGGTGTTGTTTTATTTCGATTTGTTAAAGATGCCCAAAAAATGAAACATCGGACGTAATAATCTCGCACATGCGCACATTTTGTTTTAAATGGAAACTGTTTTTCTTTTAATGCAAGTACAAAACTTTCCACTGGCAGGGAATTTGTTTCGCTCATATTTCAATGTGAATTTAATTAATATATATTAATATTTAAATTTTACATTTTCTTTAATAGTTAAAAGTAAATTAAAATAAGTTTTAAAGTATTTCTTAAAAAAAAAACCCACGAAAAATAACTTTCGTTGCACATTATGTTATTTATTATTTATTTTATCATATTGAAGTAGAGATGGGCAAAATCGTTCTTTTAAATGAACGATTCATTGTGTCTGGTTCAGTTCAATGATCCGTTCCATTTTGACCCGTTCACCGTTTATTCGATTTTCTAAAGGTAGTTTTTATTTAAATGTAGTTAAAACAATGTAATTTTTCATTAAGATTATTTAAATTGTTATAAAAAAGATCGGATTACTGTTTAAAAATGGTGATGCCTTTTTATTATACTTTTTTTTAAGAAACCACTTATTTCTATACGATATTAATATTTAGTAGTTAAATTATGATAGAATGCTTCGTAGAATCACCAAAACCTATGTTATGATATATAAAAATCACAATTCACAAACGTATTACGATTGTTAAAAATTGTTTAATATTGAAGCCATATTTTAATAGACATTGGATGTAAAAATTCCTATTTCATCTAAAAACAAAATAGATGTAAGCCTATTCTCCTTGTGTGCAAAAATATGTGTGCCTTGATATTTTTTATCATTAAAATTAAATTTAAATTTGCTGATTATGATCTGTCTTTGTCTAATGAAAGGGTCAGTAGGCCTATTTAATTATAAATGTGAAATCATATTGTAATTATCTAACATGTACCGGTATATTTGCTATTTATTAATGTGATTTGTTTTTGTTTAATGATAGGTTCATTTGTCCTAACAATAACAATATAAAATAATAATTAAACAACCTTTACACTTTAAAAGCTTCTATTTAAATGTTATTAAAACAAAACTATATTGGACATTATAAAACTAGTAAAAGTAACTTTTTTTTGCTTTAAGAGTCATTTTACTTTATACACTTATTAAAATTGAAAACAAAAATAATCGGCATTGGTGATCGGCCTAATCGGCAACAAATGATCGGCATCGGACAAATCGGCAAAATAGCTGATCGGCCCAGCTCTAGTTTATAGTATTTTTTGTGCTCTGCATATAATTAAATATAAAAGACAACTTTCAAACACATCTTTTAATATCTTAAACATTGTTTTTCAACACAGTTTTATAACCCTGTCTGGTTAATTGCCTATGTACTAGTGACAAGTGTGTTAGGAATGAGAAAGATTGAATTTAGAGGTGTACCCGCATTTGCACAGATATTATGAAACCATTTAGGGAAGACCACCCTTAGTACACCCGGCCAGGATCGAGCTACAATCTCCCAGTCACCGGCAGTCTAATCTATTGCAAGAACGATGCCTTAGACCGTGCATCCACTGAAGCGGGTTTTAATGGCAGTCTAATCTATTGCAAGAACGATGCCTTAGACCGTGCATCCACTGAAGCGGGTTTTAATATTTTAACTTTTACAAGTCATACTATATTAGTTGAGAAATCAATGCTTTTAATTTAAAATTATTTTAATGCGCGATTTTAAAATGCTCAAAAATCCCGATATGACTGATTTACCATTCCCATCCTGAAATACAATCCTGTCCATCCCTAGATTATATTACGTTTAATAATTCCAAAGATTTTACAAGTTAAACCATATTAGTTTAAAATTGATACATAATTTTAACTAAAAATATTCTAGAAATTATTTCTATAATTTCTGGTACTGCAGTAAATTTAGTTTTGTTTAGATAAATAATTAGATCTGTGCAAGATATTTTTGTTATATTCTTTGAGGTATTTATTGAGTGACTGGTTTTCAAGAGCAGTTTTAAAAAAGACATGTATCAAGCAACACAAAATTTGGAATATTCTTTTAGTGGAACACTAAACTATTTGTTTTTCAGGATGTCTACAAAATTGGTGGTATCGGCACAGTGCCTGTGGGCCGAGTGGAGACTGGAGTCCTGAAGCCAGGTATGCTGGTGGTTTTTGCCCCAGCTAACATAACCACTGAAGTAAAGTCTGTGGAGATGCACCACGAGGCTCTTCAGGAAGCAGTTCCTGGTGACAATGTGGGTTTTAACGTCAAGAACGTGTCTGTTAAGGAATTGCGCCGTGGTTATGTAGCTGGAGATTCAAAGAATAACCCACCCAAGGGTGCTCAAGACTTTTTGGCTCAGGTGGGTTTTACTATATCATTAGGTCTTGCTGAAAACATTCTAAATTTAAATAACTTATCTGGATGACTAGATCACAGGGAAATTGTAGAGAATCTACCAAGTCAATGATAATTAGTTATCTAATATGTATTAAAATATTATATATATTTTAAGTTATAAAATCAATTGACATAAACATATTAAATGGCTTTTAAGGTTCGTATGAGTGGTAGAGATATATAACTTGTTGTTTCAGAAGTTTTGTTTGTATCTCTAAGTGTATGTTGTTAATCTAGTCATTTCAAGGTTCAACACCTTAGCTCTGAGTTAAGGGTCTTGGGTTCAATTCCCGGCATGACCGAAAATTTATGATTTATGAAAATATGGGTTTACCCTTGTTGATAAATTGATGGCCAGGGACAGTTCTAGTCTTAAGTTAGATAAGGTATATGAAGCTACGACAGGCCTAACAAACCGACAGTTGAAAATATATGGCTTGTATTAAAAACTGACCTGGGTCACAGGCTGGAAACATTAATGGATGTAAAGCAGTTCTAGACTTAATATGGATTCTCATTGGTGGCACTTTGATTTGAGATGAACAATTCCATTTACAGTCACTTTAAACACATGAGATGATGTTCCCAGTGATATAAACTTAGTGTGTTCACCATTTTATTTAGAGCAGAACCTGTAAAGTTTCAATCATCCTTCCCAGTGTATACACAGCCTATCTTGTACAAACTATTTTTCTTTTTAACAACACTAAAAGCATGAACACAAACAAATTAAAACTTAACTGCAATTTAAGTGTGAGAAGTTTTTTATAGGCAATATATAGGGTTTAATTTTATTTTACACCACCATTCTTATATACTTAAACTATGTTTCAGGTGATTGTCCTAAACCACCCTGGTCAGATCTCAAATGGATACACCCCTGTGCTGGATTGCCACACAGCCCATATTGCGTGTAAGTTTGCAGAGATAAAGGAGAAGTGTGACCGTCGTACGGGCAAGACCACTGAGGAAAACCCTAAGTCGATTAAGTCTGGAGATGCTGCCATTGTTAACCTAGTTCCCAGCAAACCAATGTGTGTGGAGAGTTTCCAGGAGTTCCCTCCTCTCGGCCGATTTGCCGTGCGTGATATGAGGCAGACTGTTGCTGTTGGTGTTATTAAGGTAAGAGCACCATGTTCTGAAAAAATGTTATTGGATACACAAATACTTATTCTCCAAGATTTTACATACTGATATTAATAGCAATGTATATAAAAGCTTAGAATGAAAATAAATTGACTGACAGCCAATTTTAGCTGTCCATATTTATATCATGAATTTTTTAGTCATATTGAAGTTTCATCCACCCTATTTTGTGTGAAACTGAATTGAGGGGTGGACGGGATCTTGGAACTCTTAGTCTAGAGTCTGAATCTTTTAAGTGACTGTCAATTCTAGAGATTATTTAAGACAAGGGTCGCAATCTTTTTGGACCCCTGATTGACAAAGACTTTAAAGGTCCCTCAATCACCCATCGTTTCCTCATTGTATTTTCAATTTTTTGTTTATATATCTTTAATTTCAGTATTTTCTCAAATACTTGTGTCCTACAATTTTCCGCGTGTTTAAAATGTACATTTTCCTATTCAACTATTTGGTTACACTCAATTGTATTTGACATCTTGATACAGTTTGAATTTAGATGACTCAAAGATCAACTTTCAACAAAGTTTCTTTAGGTAATCAACTTTCAACAAAGTTTCTTTAGGTAATCAACTGAAAATATCCAAGATGGACTAGTTGCTGATCCCAAAATGGGTTTAAACCTAGATAATATAAGTACTCTTCCAATAGTTAGATATTATAAAAGATCATTTGCCGAAAAATCAAATACAAATTTCCATCATAAATGTAATTAACTATTTGGTTTGTATTTTTCAATAATTTTTGAAAAAAAATGCCAGGGGTGTGTGATTAAATAAAAAAAATGCCAGGGGTGTGATTAAATTAAAAAATGCCAGGGTGTGTGTATCTTTAAAAATCTCTTATTTCTCTTTAAATATTAGTTAGCCTCAACTTAGATTCAAAAGTAAAATTTCAGATTAGACAACTACCTAGCTTCACCAGAAAAACACAAGTTAATCCATATTTAATAATATTTTTTCCATTTTCTGCTTTTACCATTATAATCATTGGTTGCATAAAAATTCAAGAATGATTAATTACATTTTGTGAAAACTTAATTCACAATTTTAAGGAAAATATATTAATCTAACTACTCTGAAGTCATTTTTTTAATGTTCCAATTAAGATATTTTTTCACTTAGTTTCCTATCCTTAAGTAAAAATTTAATTTCTCCCCACCCTCTGAATATATGGGGGGGGGGGGCTGCGAAGTCTATATATATTATGGGGGGGGGCTGCGAAGTCTATATATATTATGGGGGGGGGGCTGCGAAGTCTATATATATTATGGGGGGGGGGCTGCGAAGTCTATATATATTATGGGGGGGGGGGGGCTGCGAAGTCCACTTTTCAATTTGAAACACACTAATATGAAATATTCATGAAGGTCGAATATTTTTGGTTCTAATTTTGAAAAGCCTTACATATTTTGATTAAATCACTTTTTTGCACTAAGATTACTTGTGAAATGTTTTATTGCACAGTTGTTTTAATATTTTGTTTTGATCTAATAAATAAAGCTGTTATCACAGCATGCAATTCATTTGCTTATGATTGTACCGTTTGAATATTAATTTATATGTACAAAACAGCTCAGAATGGCAATAACCATACAAATTGTGTATTTTATTGACGATGCTTGGAAGCCAGAATCTTTTTGAAGTGAAGTCGAAGCTGATATTTGTTTGAAGCTTCGCACATTCCTAATATATTATATTTCACATTTAAATGGATATTGTCTAATTTTGTGACAGATTTAACAGACGGTCTTTAGCTAATATATTTGAATTTTTCATAAGCACATCGTTTGTATTTTTAGTCTCTGAGGAACTAAAAATCTACCTTTTTTAAATTGGTGTTCTAAATAGGAAATTATTTTAAACATAATAATCTTGTATGTGAATATATGTGAAATATACAAAACTAGATTGCCACACAAATCAGGAAAATTAAACACCAAAAAATTTAAACATGCAAATATTCCCTCATACCTTTTATGTTGACATTGAATATATATTTTATATTTCCCTATCATACCTTTTCCAATATGTCCTGTTAATAACATCCTGTTATCAGGACTTACCACATGGTAAACCATCCTTCATTTTTCTAATTTATTTTTAGTTTCTAGATTCATTGGAATTCCTGATATGACACTGGATTTTAATGAATCTGGCGATGATTTTGGCCCACAATTTAATATGGCTTATCTGGTGGTCTTAAAAAATTAAGAATCATGTCAATATTTTATCTAAAACATACTGCTTATTTTTGTAGTGTGAATTGAATAAATGGGTAAACATTGTCTTGTTTCAGAGCGTCATACCGAAAGATGCCAGCACTGGCAAGGTAACGAAGGCTGCTGAGAAGGCACAGAAGAAGAAATAACTAGGTGTGCTGTTTGGTCTAATAATGGCGGTCAACACGCAGTTCCCTGCTTCACCGCCCCCAATCCATCTTAGCTTTGTCAACTCGAGCTGCCTCTTCTTGTTTTCCAAATGGCTGCTGAAACCTTGTTTCCACCGTAAAGAGTTTCGAAGGAAAGGCTGGTTTCACTCACGCCTCTATTTTTAGCCCGGCTGTTTTTTTTAATTTCCAATTACTTATCGATATTACCTGAAGAACGTAATCGAAGAGAAATGGCGAAAGTTTCTTTTTACTGTATTTAATTTTCGTTGATGTACGGAAGAAAGAGGAACTATTTTTTTTCATCCTTTGTTTTTCCGTGTTCCTGAGATAAATGTTTAAACAAGTGTAACAGCTTCTGTACATACTTATGGTAACAAAAAGGGCCAATAATAAAGAAGCTTTGAACCTAGAATAAAGTTCTTTTCTTTTTCTGCCATTTTAAACTAAAAATAATTTTCTTATTTTGAGTATTTCTTGGGTTTTTCAATTTTTTAAGGAATAATGCAGTTTTTAGTTTTCAAATAGAATAGACCAAACTATTTTTTGACATCTTAAAAATATCTTCTTTTTTTTAAACTAAGTTATGATGGAGGTGTTAGCACAATGTAAGACTGGTCTAGAGTATATCTGGTTAATTGTCTAGGTGCCCAAAATGAATGAATTTTTGGCAGTCTGTGGTTGTATTTGTTTTTATATGTTGACAAATTTATTTATACTGAAGGATAACCAGGTATATGATGTTACCTTTGTTTTCTTTGAATAAAGCAAGATGCAAATGTATCTGTGTAATCTCTTGGAAATAATTTTTCAAACTGGATTGCAAAATAATTTTGCAATGCAATTGTGAACTACCCTTTTTTCTGACCATTCTGGATCCTTAGACTAGCTATTTGTCTGATTTATGTTTGAAACCTTATAAGTGTATTGCAACCTACTACTCTCCTTTAAAACATTTAAATTTGTATTTATCCGAATCAGAATTTTTTTTCCCCAAATTTGTAGCTTTAAAATCTAGGGCTCATCTAAAAATCGCAGACTAAGGAATGGGTTAGGCCTATATCAAAGGGTAATATTTTTATTTAAGATTAATACAATAATTCAGGGCTGCCTTTTTTTGAGATTTTATCAATTTTTGTCGATTTTAAAGGTATAACACAGGATATTTGGTTATTTTCACGGATTTTTAGGCTTTTTTATATTAGTAAAAAATAACCTAGTTATGACCTGATGTGATACTCTATAACCATAGCCAACAAACTTCTCAAATGGGCTGAGGATAGTGATAGGCATAATCTAATTGAATTTTATTTCATGCTGTTTTTTATTTTTATAATCACTTCACTATGATATTAAAAATTCAGCCATTCACAATAATCAAAACATAAGGACTATCAAATTATGTCAAGTCTTAAAACTTTGCCTACATAGCTAGAGCTTGTCAAGAAAGATGTGATGATAAAACTTGAATTGATTTTAAACAATCGATACTATGTATAGCTTACTAGAAATAGACAATCTTAGCGATTTTGAATTTAGTTTTAATTCGTGAAACTTCACAAAATATTTAATCTATGAATAATAAAAAGTAAATTATCTTTGATTAGGTGTTCTTAGATCATGAGTTTTGAAATATGAATAAAGATTTGTGTTTCATCATCACTAATATTGTATGCTTGGCTGTTATGGTGGTTGATTTTTATGGCAATTAATAGCAGATGTGTTAATTAGTTTGATTTTTTGTGACATGTGAATTGTTCATCTTCTCTTTATAAAAGCAACACTTTGTTGTATGTTTGTCCTTTTTGATTTCTTCCTAAATCTCTCTACTTTATATTGTATCTCAATAAGGAAGACCTTTTTGCTTTGAGGCAATTGCATTATTATATTGGGAAGAGGGTACAGGAAAGGTGACAAACACAAAATGGCTTTTACAATGAAAAGAACACAGTTCACACTTTACAATGCTGCCAATGGACAAAGAGGTAATGGCTGCTTCTTAATGAAAATCGATCGTCACCACCCAATCCCCCGGCCTAGGTTTCATTCTATCGGAACTCATCAGGGAGGTGTGTGAAACACGCAACGGAACTTCCTAAAAAAAAGGGGAGAAAATAAATTAAACCTTGGGCGCTGACTGTCTATTTTCTTTGAGGCAACCTTTACTTTATATCAAAGATGCGTCGAATCCAAATCTACATTTTATTTTTGAATCTCGAATCCTAGCAAATCGTTAGAAATTCTAATGAGTTACAAATACCTAGATTACACAATGTAGGTGTAAACTGTCCCCTCGCTAGATAAGAGGTTAAAATCCAGCCAAATTAAACAATATACTATTGTTTAGAAATCAAATCAATCAAAACTTAAGTTTCTTTTAGTTATTTTTAAAAGTTAGAATGAGTTAAGTTTCAAAAAAAAAAATTCAGTTTAATCATCCTTTGATAAACTTTAATCATTGAAGAATTATAATTTATATTAATAAGATAGCAGAAATACAGATATTTTTAATAAATATAACATGCTTAACTAAACATACATTAGAAATAATGAACTCTATGCCTAAGTATGTTTTATTATTATTTAATTATATATCCATGATCTATCTACGCTTAGAAAACAAAAATATATTTGATTCTTGTGGTATATCAATTTCTGAGAACACGTTTTATTTAAAACAAATTTTCGACTCCAATATGTGCATTTCCATTTTATAAGGCAGAACTATATATGAATATTTTTACAATTACTCAAATAACATTACAAAAAACCTTTTAATTAAATCAATTTAAAAACCAAGAATTATTATAAAGTCGTTTTTTGATTCTTAAAATAGAGTGCTTACTAAGTGAATTGATTCTAAACAAACAATCGATATACAATATGTAGGCCGGTAGTCAGTTTTATCACTATCTTGACTGTTGACAGTATTTTTCATGAAACCCAACAAAATGTCTAACTTTGGAACGTATGCAATAAATTGGTGTTCTTTCCATAGTTTTAGATAATTAAAACCAGTTGGGTGGTAGGAATTAACAGTATCTTTATTTTAATCATCATTCTGGCGAGTAAACATAATATACGCCATGGTGGCCGACTTAACATAATATACGCCATGGTGGCCGACTTAACATAATATACGCCATGGTGGCCGACTTAAAATAATATACGCCATGGTGGCCGACTTAACATAATATACGCCATGGTGGCCGACTTAACATAATATACGCCATGGTGGCCGACTTAACATAATATACGCTATGGTGGCCGACTTAATATACGCCATGGTGGCCGACTTAAGGGGAATGGACCATTGTAAAAAATGGTAACTCTCACGAATGACTTAATTTTTGGAAATATGTTAGATGTGGGTGTATACTCCTCCCCAATACAGTTTTACAACCTGATATAAGCCTACGCGAGGGAGCAGACCTATCAGTTGAGTAAAGGGAATCGACGAGAGAGGTCTATGTCGCTTTCTTTTCCATCACAGTTTCATTATCACGCGTATGCTTGTTGATGGACGAAGGGAAAGAAGGGGGAACGGTTCTTTTACTTACTCTTCGTCTCCTTTTAGGATAGTTTCCTCGGGTACACCAAGTTGAGCATAATACATCATGGCTTCCGTGATCAAATATTAGAACACCCCAAAACTTAACTCACAGTTTCTCCGAAACTATTGTGACTATCACCGTAATTTTTTCAGAATTATTTACAAAGGCCTTACAAGCCATTATGATCTTATTAATATTCTCGTATTCTAGCTGGTTCGTTTGGGAAAAAAATGTTATCTTAAATAAGACTATAATACAATCTTGATTGCAGACATATTTTCACTCTGTGAAAAAGTTTTTTCCTAATTGACATAGATGGGTACTGTAAGTGTACGAAATAATCATCATGAACTTAAGTTTATTTTGAGATAAGACTCAAGCCTCTAATGCCAATAGTTTTCACAGTAGGGTGTGTTTAGTTTCGAGTTATTCGCGCTGCCAGGTTTTCGACACACCGATTGTTGTCAGAAAGACGGTCACTAAGTTTTTTTTTAAATATATTTTATGATTTACTATTAATAGATTTGTAATTTGTCTATTTTGCGAACACATTCGAGTTAAATCATTTGTCTATTTTTACAACATTCAGAAAAGTCATATACAAGGTGAACCCGTACACACTTTTATTGATTCCAATCAAAAATAAATATATAATTAGAACACATTGATAAAAATAAAAATTAAATTGGGTCTAGAGAAGATAACAATAAAATGATTTTTTGGTATTGTTGGAGTTGTAATGTTTTTATCCTCAAAATTTGTGAGCTTACATCTGGACTAATGAAATAACAAAATATAATATATTAAGTTCAGCTAATTTTGCGTCACTTTGTATTGTAGTTTTAGCTTTTAATTTACAAAACATCAGAATGGCTATTATATGGTGCCAATGATGACATACATTATTAAAATATTGTCACTTGACCCCGTCACCAGTGTGGGATACGGGGGTGAAAGCTTAAATGTCCTTCTGTTGGAGGGTTTGTCTTTCATAATTTATAATTTATTTTAATAATTTTCATTTTTTGCCCTTACCAAGAATGACCATGTATTCCCTGTATTTTTTGTTTTCTCTCATTGGCTGTAAGTTATTTTTACTATAGAGTTTATCACGTTAATGGCACATTGGGTGTAGTAGTAGTAGTAGTAGTAATAATAATAATAAGTATTATAAACTACTTTTATAATTGTCTAACCTCGTTTTAAACTTACTTTTTGGCACGTTTTTTTCCCATGGCTTTTTTTATGTACAAAGGATCCCTACATCGCATACCACGAACATGTCTAGGATCGACTATTTCAGGGAGAATGCATTCCATATAAAACTTTTTAGCTTTGGAAGCATTTCCTTTACCCAAAAGTTTTGATCCCGTTCCACCTTGACGTACTCAACATCATAGTCACAAAATATTATTAAAATACAAACTTTCCTTTTTGTTATGTTTAGTTGTCCTTGTATTTGATAAAAATAGGGGTGTGTTTTGTTCAGAATTAGGTTGTTTTCATCGTTCACACGAAGACCGACATTCTTCACTTCACAAGCGTCACTAATACACTGTATATTTGGCTTGTCTAGCTTCAATTTGTTGAGGGAAGGTAGACACTTCACTTCAATTATAGTCGTCCCCCACCAATCCATCAGGACTCGCTCCCAGATAAGGAAAACTAGTATTTACAAATAGACCACATGGAACAACATTTTCTTTGAATTTGTCCTCATACTTTTTTATAGCAGTGGATTCATTTATTCTTCCATATTTTATCATATCTGTGTTAACCTCTTTTGGGTTTACGATTCCAACCACAGTGTTGTGACAGGCTGTGTCTTCTCTCATTTTGCAAACTTTTGCAAACATTGATGCCGTTAGTCTATTAAGCCTTGCTTCCTTCCATGCTATATTGCCGCTCTGGCCTAATGTCCTGCGTTCAAGTTCATTACAAAGATTCTCCGTTGCAACTTCCTTTCTTAGTCTGGACAGAATCTCTTCTTTTTTTTCTGCCATTTGTTCTTCACTGATGTCTGGTTGTTCAGCTTCTGGACCATAGTCGGTATCCGTCCCAGTTCTTTTTTTTTGTTTTGTTTTAGGTGTCCCAAATGGTAGATGTCTTGATGCTTTTCTTTTTCGGTGACTTTGTACAGCTCTTGATCTTGCTGCAAATATCTTTTTGGTTATATGACCTGGGCTATGCCCAATCAATCTTTTTAGAGGTGAAGCATGCCAGTTTGGACCTTCAGTATGAGAGAGACCAGCAGCTAAGCAACATCTCTTGTATCGTCCATTTTTGCTGACATCCGTTCGTTTACCACCTGAAAACTTTGAAACAAGACTCATATAGCGTTCGGCCTGGTTAGTGGTGTGATTTCCCACAAGCTTATCTGCTTTGATGACTAGGGGGTCGAGTGCCTTCATGATGGCAGACCACACAGAAGTTGGAGACATCATTGGAACCTTGTTGATTTCTCCTCCTTCCTTTCGCTTGCAATAGGTATCCCGGCAGTTTGAATGCTGTCCAAAAACATGATACGGACCATTACGTAGGTCATCACATAAAACATCACTGTTACTCACATTGTCACCAGCATCAGTGATGGCAGCTCGAGCACCTTTTGTTAGTCGCGGGATTAATTGAGACAGTTCTTTACGGGCTGTGATATCATGAGCTGTGTCCTTTATGATCTTATGCAATTTGTCTGTGTAGTTCCTGACCATATGATTAGCACATTCCAATTTTATGACCTGTCTTCCATAGGATACATTACGCTGAATTTTTGCATAAGTACTAGAGTCACCATCACTGACAATGTACTTATAACGCAAATTATGCATCCTCTCACTTTCTCTGAAACCCTGCACGAGAATAGCTTGTTCCATTCCAGTGGAAGTGCCCTGGTAATTCTTGTAGCACTTGTGCTCCTTTGATTCTTTTCCTGGTTCAGTTTGGCTACATATATAACAATATTTGTTTTTTACTCCAATGTACAGCAATCCATTAGTTGCAGCACCTATTATGCACGCCTGTAACAAAATATTGTTTTGTAATAGTATAAAAATGCAATGTGTTTTATTAGTTTAATCGTATTCACACAAACTTAATTTAAAAAGGGGTTTAATAATGCTAATATAAGTGAGATGATCATGCATTGAAAAGACACTTCATGTTTGAGGACTCTCCAAGACACTGTATATTACACATGGACGAATTAGGACCGAATACACTAAATGGATTTAGTGGGGTAGTTGTAGCATTTTCATTTAACTTACCACTCCTGACGACGCATTATATGCATGCCCGTATGAACGTGTACACCAGCCCCCATCTTGGTATACTGTGATATAGGGAAATCCATCGGCATCTACGTGCCCCTTTTCCAACGCTATTTCTCGTTCTCGAACACCATTTTGGCGCATACATTCTTCTAATTTTTCTTCCCATACCTATTATAATAATAATAATAATAATAATAATAATAATAATAATAAACAATAATAATAACAATAATAAATAAGATGTAAAAAGGTTTTTAATGCACCCATACTAAACTCAACAACTTGTAAAAACAACATGCTTGTAGAAATAAGAATAACTTACCACTTCAATACGTTGTTCATGACGCCTCCATTTCTTTTTATCCATGATTGGCACCTCCATCAATGCCATCATTTCTTGTGCTTGCTGATGGCCTATCCCTATTGATAAGGCACCCCACACAAACTCATCATTTAACTCTTCTTCCTTGCTTTCCACTTCAGTTTTGACAACTCTAGTTTCTTCACACATTAAACATTTAAAAATCAAATGGCTGACAATTCCAATCCTTTTCTCGGAATGAAACAAAAAACGTCCTTCAGTACATATTCTCCCATGTGTGGCAAGGGTAGTAAGCTGACTTAGCATATGAACTATATTTACCACGACGACCACTAAGGAGTTCATTCATTTCCTTGATATTTGGATCCCTTGTGATGGGGATTTCAGCCCAATATTCCTGGTCAGAATCTGAAAGTTCTTGGATTCCCGAAACATTTAGACTGAAATAACAAAAAATTAAAAAATAAAAATAACGCTTTTGTAGCGGTTATCTGTTAATTTATAAAATTATATGATTAATCACGGTTAGTAAACATATGCTTATTGTTAATTATTTAAAATTATAGAGATATTTCATCTCTAGAGATATATTATAAATTTAAAATAAAATAAACTAAATAAAAATGTTATGGAAAATATTAAACCTTATTCAAGTTCACAGTTTCTCCGCTATGGTTTATGATGTGTGCTCAACAAATATTCTCCCTCCTCCCCCCTTTTGACTAGTACTCTAACCAAAAGATGTGTTTGTCATACGAGTTTCATCTAAATCTGAAAAAAAATTCTTTATCCTATATTTTTTAAATTTTAGCCATCCTTGGATCTATTATTTGGGTCTGCAGAGTAAAACTACCAAGATTGGTTGGTATTTTATTGAACGGGTCAAAATAGATTTTTATTCCTAGCTTTGGACATCTTTGACTCAGTTATTGTAGACCATTAAAAAATGAATCATATTCTATTAGAGTAGTTTATGGTAGAGTAAGTTAACGTTTATGGTAGAGTAAGTTAACGTTTATGGTAGATTTGGACTTTTCTGGTAGCTAAATATTTCTATACGATGTCCCTTAGTCATTCGTCTGTCAAATTCGTATTATTATTTGAAAAGGTAATATGTATTTGCATCACACATCCAAATGACAACACATATTTGAAGTAAAATAATCATTGAACAGTTTTAAGTAACTTTACAATTGTCATAGAAGAGAAAATGTAGGCTATGTGAACAAACTATGCTGAAATTGGTTGGAATTTAACAAAATAGTTCTTTCCAACAGTTAGAATTTTTCATGCCCCTAGTTCAGCAAATTCATAAAAAAATTAGTAATTTTTTAAGAAAGTTGCCAGCAAACACATATGTGCCGGGTCGGCAGCAGCCCAGTACTAGTGAAACAATTTTGTTAGGTAGTCTACTATTCAGTGTTCGTTTTTTAACATAAAACCAACCACACGTGAGAAGAGCTGTTGATTAAGGTGAGCATTGTAATTATTACTATACAAACAACAAAGGGATATAAAAAGTTAATTTTGATAAAAATCTCAAAATAAATATTTTAACATCATGATACTTTCTATACACCCCATAATTATGAGAAATTAAGAAAGTGTAAAAGAAATTCATTTAGGTTTTAGTGGAAGGATGCTCAAAGCCCCAACTATCATTTTAAATAATACCTTCAAATAGCTTCCAGGGGCTTATATTCTTCAAACAAGTCCTGGTAGAGGTCCCCCGGTACCCGCTTACCCGCTCCCCCTAGCCCAAAAAGGTTATCATGCCACTGGTTACAACACATCTGACCCAGAAACACTTCAATTTGTACCATACCTAATTGTTTGGGCTGAACTTTCTTCTGGGTTAAAACCTAAATAGATATTTTTCAATCTCATGGAAGAGTAGAATGGAAATGAACGCTTTTATGCCGTTTCAATCCATGCTTTCATATAGATATGATAAATAATTGGTTGCTACCAACACTGCCATTGTATATTTTTAAAATAGTTCTAGCTTTTAATATTAACATAAATCATTAGGTACAAAACTTAAATAGCTATGATAAGATTAACTTACTTGGATAAGGACGTGGGAGAATGATTCATTTGGTTATGAAGACCAGAGGGGCCAGGTTGTGGTGACACGTTTCTGTCCTGCCATTCATCTCGAGACACGTCCCTAATAAAAATTAAATAAAAATATTTTAAAAGTTAGTTAGAAATTAGATAGTCTAAAAACACACAATAATAAAAAGTAACCCGCCTCGGTGGCGTAGTCAGCTAACGCGCTAGTTTTGTGTTGAGCTAGACTGCCGAGAATGGGGAAATCAAGGTTTGAATCTCGGTCGGGTGAACTGGGAGGTGGGTTTTTCCTAAATAGTTTTTCACTCTCCCACCACGCAAATGCGGGTTCACTTCCTCTAAATTCAACATTCCCAATTCCTAACCCATTAGCGTAGTTAGTATATAAAAGTATAAACCGAACGGGTAGTAAGACGCGGTGCTAAATAAAAAACAAATAAAAATGTAATGACAGTGGACAGCTAATAATTTAAAAATAATTGTTTCAATTATATCTATTTCTTATAGTTAATAGAACTTTTATATTCAATACCTTTGATTAACAAAATTAGGAAAATGTACTAGATTATTTGAATAGTTATAATGTGCAACTTACGAAAGATTAGTTCTGCATGCTTCTAGAAGGGCTTCTTTTTTCTTCTTCCACTCCGCTCGTTTGCATTTTGATTTTTTACTTCTTTTCCGAGGTCTTCCAGATTGCCAATTTCTAGGCATACTCACAAACAATGATAAAAAAAAATCCGGCTAAACTAAAATCACTCACCAAAACATAAATGCACTTAACATCAAATGTTTAAAATACATATTCAACAACCATAAAAGCACCGCCACTTAATTATTGGCTTTTTACAAATAGTTTGTGGAAATAAATAGGTCTGATTATATGTAGTGTGTTGAATATGTTATTTTGATAACTAAGGTAATTATCAAAAAGTGGTTGAAAAAATAACTAGTACTACATTAATTTATCTTTACTACCCAATAGTTTATTGTTGGTTATTTCCGACTTTGAGACTCGACAATCTATACACATTCAAGGTCATAAATCTCGCCACACATCAGAAGTGTGCGCTTGCGTAGAGGCTATCTGTAACCTCACATTCTTTCAACTAAACTCTCACCCCTCTACAGTTTCTTGTCACTGGCGAATGAGATGAAATGGAGAAAGAAAACAACTAGAAGGTTGGAACAAAGATAACGAGGTGGAGGTTCCACCTAGTTGTTGTGACTGACGCCAGGATCGGTACACTCCGGCTATATTTGGCCGCTCTGCTATCCGACCTGAGGGCCAGTCTAGGTCGCGTCGAACATGGGGTCAATCAAAACGACACCACTCCCGTAGTTTAACTTTAAATATTAAAACTAAAACTGATTAATAAACTACAATCCTTGTTCATTTGGTTAACATATTAAACAAAACATTCAATACAGCCCCTAAAATATATAACCCCATCAAAACTAGATGTTTTATTTTAGAAAATAAAACTTGATATTGTAATTAAAAAATAAAATTAAACTAGTTGATTATTGGCAAATTTAATTAGTTCATTATCATTCACAATATATTAACGTGTTTTATATGAAATTTCAGAATTTACGCTCAATAATTTTATGTATGGTGTGGTTTCGTATTAAACCTTGTTCAAATGCTTATAACTTCTATAAAAAACCAACCAAAATTTTAAATTTTTTTTTAAAGATTTTAAATCAAGTTTACAATTAATAATATTTATCAAAATTATAATTTAGAAATAAAAATTTCAATGCCCCATTCCCCTTAACATAATATACGCCATGGTGGCCGACTTAACATAATATACGCCATGGTGGCCGACTTAACATAATATACGCCATGGTGGCCGACTTAAAATAATATACGCCATGATGGCCGACTTTGTGTAATGTGTTATTATTTCTATTGAAAAAAGCCTTAATTTGATTTATTTCGAATTTATTTTTAATTCTAGAGCTATAATGTGTTATTTATATATTTAAAAGATTGTTCATGATGTGAAAGTTTTAGAAGTGAGCATGTGCTGAAACCGGTAGTCCAAGACCATAGAGGTGGAAGGGTAGGGTACTGAGCAGTAAGATTTTCCACACCTAACCTAGGTTGTACAGCATTATCATTCTTATATAGGTGTCCATTCGAATCTTAAAATACTTTATTGTATAGCTATTTTTAGTTTCCATTTGTAAAGTGTGTGTTTGATCTTTGTCATCTGCACTTATTTCGATTATTTATTTATGTAAGCAAAGGTTAATATCAAGTACACACAATCTACAAATACACTTAGTGGGTTAATTAACACAAAAAGGTTAGCTTAAGCACAAAATGACGTGGTCAGTTGTGAATGAAAAAGACAACTGAAAGTGAAAGTGCGTTTGGCTAACTCTTGATACACTACTGCATCACCTTTCGTGATTGGTATAGTGGTTGGATCGTGTATCTTAGTGACTCCAACACTTCCTCTCGAGACAACTGTAAACTCATCGGGTGCCCTGATCAGTACCAGGAGATTGACACAGTACTTGTGCTTTGATTAGGTCAAAGCCTTGTTTAATACATCGGCCGGCATCTCCGATGCCACGTGTCCCATCACCAGTTGACCTGACTCAAGTCTCCCGTACAAAATGGTGATGAATGTCAATGTGTTTGGTTCGTGCATGGAAGACAAAATTGGTTGCCATCTTCTGTGCCCCAACGTCATTGAACAGTTTAATTGGTCCAAATTGCTCCTTTCCAAGCTCGAGCGGGAAATGCTGCAGGTGCACGGCTTCCTTGGCTGCTTCACTCGGGGTCATGTATTCGGCCTCCGTGTTGGATAACGTGACAGTCTGTGGCTTCCTCGAATCCCAGGCAATTGCACCTCCATTCATGATGAAAAAAACATCCTGTAAAGGAACGCTGGTCGGCAAGTGATCCTCCTCGATCGGCATCTACATAACCCGTCAACAAGCTTCCCCCACGCTTGTATAAGATTCCCTGGCCAGCAGCTTGAAGTACCTAAGTACCCTCTTTGCTGCACCCTAATGAGTACTGTTGAAACAGTCATTAAATTGACTTAACACACTTGCTGCATGAGCTATGTCCGGGCGTGTAGCCACTGATAAATACAATAAGCAACCAACTAGTTCTCGGTATGGGGGTTTCTCACTATCTGTTGAACGTGCCTCACCCTTTGCCAGCTTCGTCCTGACGTCTAGTGGGGTTGAAACAGCCATGCAATCCGGCATTGAAGGATGTCTTTAATGTACTTCTTTTGACTTATAAATATTCCATACCCGTTTCTGGAGAAATCCATTCCCCAAACAGTGCTTCAGGTCGCCTAGATCTTCATCTCAAACATCTTTCCAAGTCTTGTCTCCAAAACTGGTGGTTTCTTAGGGGTCACAGCATATTATATGAATGTCGTCTATGTAGATGATGATCATGATCTCTTGGTTCCAATGCCTTTATAAACACACGACTCCTCATGGGTGGGTTTCGCGCCCATGGTACGTAACTCTCCATCTGGGCGCCTGTTCCAGGCATGACCAGCCTGTTTTAGGCTGTACAGAGCCTTCTTTATGTAGTAGACCCTGTCACCTGCTAACTTGTCTATAGTGTGGCCCTCGCCTTGTTGACGATCTAATCCTTGTGTCCTTTCTTGCTCACTATGTGGTCTAGGACTTCTTCGAACCAATCTGGTACCTCCATGTATACCTCCTCATCGAGTTTCCCATTCAAATACGCTGTTTCCACATCATACTGGCATATGTGCATATTGTTCGGCTGCAAATGCAACAACCGACCATATTGAATCTAGGCGTACGACTGGTGCGTAAGTCATGAAAATCTCTACTGTACTGTTTAGCATATCTCTTCACCACTATCCTGGCTATGTGCTTCTCCAGAATGCCATTTGTCCCGTACTTATTTCATAGCACGAAACGACAAATGACCTTTAATCCCTGTGTAAGTGAAGATAACTAAAATGTGGTTTATTTCGATAGCGATCCAATACCAGAGTGAGAGCATTAATATCAGTAAAAGTATCTAGTAAAAAAATACTAGCACCGAAAGGAAAATATATTAGTAAAGTATAGATACTATTTTCACATCCCAACCTGCCTGTAGCTATGCTGCCATAGTCCAGTCTGTTTCTTACTCTTCTGCTTACAAAGGGGATGTACCTTAAATTAAATACCCAAAAGCAGTTTTAATAAAACACATAAAAGGGAAGAAACACAATATGGCTGTTACAATGAAAAGAACATAGTTCACACTTAACATTGTTACCATATTAAGAAAATCGATATCAACACACAATCACCCCCTCCTACGTTTCAAAGATTACTTATAGGACTAGGGTCCACAACTAATCTAGTATTTATTATAATGTGAAGTTTTATTTTAATTTTATCATATTTAAATAGGAAACAATTTGATAGTTATTGAAAATTTCTGAATAATATTTGCTTTTATTCAAACTAAAAAAAACTTTGCAGATTTTTAGTAGGATAACCAAATAATTACTAAAATTATGATTGAGCTTGTGTAGGATCCAAACTTTGGGAAAATAGAAGTTCCTGAAACTGGCGGGAAATTGTTTTCTGGATTTTTAAATGTTGATTGACATCTAACATATTCACATACAATTAAATTACTGAGGAAAATTCATTGAAGAGACCTTGATTATTGGTGAATAAAATTGATTTCGTTAAATAAAAATCAATATAGAGGTTTTAGCTCTATTTACTTTTTCAAGGATTTTAATGATTATAGGAAGATGCAAAATTCCAATAGAAATGTAAGTTGTCAAAGTGCTAAAAATTACCAAGTTATTGCTTAGGTTCCTTTTGGCTATTCCATTCTGATAGCTTCTTGCTGACTTGGTTTACTGTGGCAGCCTTGTAATGCTGCTAGCATAACATAAAATCATCCCCCAACCCTGGGCTTGTTGATTCTCTTTTTCGTTTGGTTTGATGGTGAAGGTGAATTAAGGATTTTAGCTCTGGCCTGGGGTAGTTTATCCTAATATCCCTCCATGCAAATAAGGGTACATTTCCTCTGAATTTTACATATCACACTGGTGTAGTTAACTGTAGATAGTCCGGGCTGGTACTAAGACACAGTGAGAGAAAGACTTAAAAACTAGAATTTGAATGCTTTTAGGTTATCAAAGGGTCACGATGGCAGCAGAGAGAAAAGTTGTGGTCATAAACTACAAAATGTTGCAAACCGCTGTAGTAAAGTCAGTTATATTTTTTAATCTAAAAATACATGATTTGAACGATATCTGCAAATATGAATAAATAATAATTCAAGTTATGCACTGGAGCTTGAAAAATCCAGGATCAACAAATAAATTTAAAGATACAGTTGCCTAAAAGTTCGGTTCAAGGCTTGAATATTGCCCAAAGTTTTAAAATTTTCCTGGGAGCCTCCTGCCCCCTCCCTAACCACCCCCCACCATTCTCAACATTGTCCTTGTACTCTCCTTTGCCAATTTGGAATTTTTCTAATTTCAAAATGCTAAAGAGTTAAATCCTGGTGGTCACCCCCACCCCCCCAAATATATCTCTTACAACACCTCTGGATGTTATTTATTAGTAACTTTTAATTATCATCATCATTCACCAACCTAAGATTGTTCATTAATCATAACATATTTGTATATTTTAAAATGTTACTTGCTATCTAATTTTAATTATCATTTCTTAAATAACTTTATCATTATATTGTTCTCATCATGTGTTCTATTTTTATGCATTATAATCAATATATTCTTTATTTGAATCAATAATTAAATAAAATTGACATAGTCATCTACAAAATTGTTACCTTGTTACTAATATTAATTTATCAACACATCACATGACTACTTGATGCGGAACTGTTCACGCAAAACATCTAGTTACTACTATGTAAAAGATTCTAAGTTTTCTTTCTTTAATATTTAATCTTAATTACTCCTTACCAACAAAATCATGAACATTATGAAAACAACCAGAGTTAATAACGCAACTACAATGAATACACATATAACAGGCCATCAACACGCAATCAGCGGAAGGTCATGTATGAAACTTCGGGAGACTCCACTGACCTATACCTCAATGTGCACTTTCCTATTTCCAAAAACCTGCCTTGACTACATCTCAATGTGCACATAGCCTTAGTTAAAAGAGGCAAGAAAACTACTGTTATTAATAACAAAAGGGATTAACATACTTTGAAACAATTTTGCAACTGTCCTAGAAAAAGTCAAGTTTATCCTTTTCCATCATGTTCTATAACCACTCCAGGTTGTCTATGTATTCACACTAAAGGGAAACCAGACTATAGAAGCCCCACCTTCAGTCTGAATGCCCACCAATGCAGTTAAAAACAAGTCAAGTTCATATTGATAAAGAACTATAAGTACAGTGATTGAAAATACAGCAAGACTTTAAACACACTTTGAACAAGTTATCAATTGAAAAGTTCAATGTAATTTAAACAAAAATATTATTTAGTGTAATAAATATTCAAAATGAATTAATGGATAAGTACAATAACAATTTCAGTATACTTTATTCTGTGCAACCTCTAGTTAAGTATTTTGGTGACAAGTTACACCTTTAAATGAAATAAAGTTTTTATCTTAAACATATTTTATACACAATATTCCAAACAAATACAACTATTTTCAAAGTATTAAAATTGTATAACATAGAAATAACAATCTTACTTTCCTTAATCCCTATTCAATTGTGGGTTTAAGGTTGATTGGGGTGTAAATTCAAACCTAATCTTAAGTAGATATAATAAGTCTTGTTGGTATAGTTTAAAACAAGGTTGGTAAAATAGGATACAAAGTAACGTACAGCAAAACTATGGTGTTTTAAAAATTATATTAAACACAAACCCTGTTTTACTTTCAAATAGTAATTTATACAACATTTTTACACACCTTGATCAAAATCAACTTTGCTAATTTGATTCACAATATATTATTGACATTTACATGCACAAACATGTTGCAGAACATTATTTTTTATCGCATATGACTGAAAAACAGTTTAATATAAACACTTTCACTGTAACATTTACACTCATGGACAAATAAATACCAACCATTTTCTTGTGGTGATAGTACATCCATCAATACGCCAATTTGTTAAGAATATGTATTTCCTTTGATGTATGCCCCTTTTTTTATATTCATTCACATTATACATTGCATTTCTCTATCAGTCCCATCATGATTACTATCAGTTGAGAAAAACAACTTAGTTCCCAAAGGAAAAAACAAGATACTAAATAATTTATCATCTTTGGTTAATTTCATCCCACACAAATCTGAAGCAAGCATCTTAATTATATAAGGGGGAAATAAAACCAATACCCATTCATTATTAGCTAAAATATAAATTTTAATCCTTTAAGTATTCTTCAAAGTTATAGAAAAAAAAATGTTCTTCCATCAAAACAATACTTTCAGTAACATAAAAAAACAACTGAAATAGTGGTCACACTGACTAGATGTAAAGTTCACCTGGACTGGTTTGTCGGGGAAAAGGTTCCAATTCTGGCTGGGTGTACGACATATGTCTTATTTAAATTATACATTCATCTATAGTTTATACCCTAATATTATTATTTTGCATCATGTTGCACCAATCAAATTTTATGTGTGTGTATATTTATACACACACAAAATGCTTCTGGGAGTCAGAAAATTAAAACTTAATGCAAACCAAAATCAAAAAATGTTAAGCTTGTAATATGGAATATATTTAATGGTAACAGCTTTAAAATACAAATTGTGGATTTTTATTTGATTTGTATGCTCCAGTGAACCTATGAAGTATAAAATGATGTGCCTACAGAGGATGCACGGAATTGAAATGTCACAGTTGACAAGGGAAGCCCAAGTTCTATAGGTAGGGCTGTCAGTGCTGAGGTGTCGTCATATAAGTGAGAAAAGTGACAAAAAGTGAGCATAGTGGGCCTAAAATTGACAAGAAGTGTGCAGATAATTTGAAAATGAACACAAAAAAAGTCAGATAAATGCCCAACTTAACTTTTAAAAGATATACAAAATAAAATTGTATTATAATTTAGGCTCTTAGAAATCACAGAACGAAATTATTTAGGAAATAATGCATTTTAAAATGTCTTTTGAAGGTTGTTTGCTTAATCTATCCATTCTTTTGTAAATCTTTATGTATTGGTAATCTTTCATTTGCGTTTGTAAATAATTTATTTACAGTTTTGCATTTTTCTGCTTAATTTTTTTTATACATTCTTTTATTTTTAATGCATTCATTTTATTTCCTATTTTTATAAATATACTTTTTTACAGAAAGAGTAGCCTTTTGTTTGCACTTTGTATGTAGCTATGATATTTTATACTTAGGTCCAATTAATTTATAACATAATTTATTATTATGATAATTTTTCTTAGGAAAAAACTTGAAACCCAAAAAATAAGCTTTCCTTTGTGACAAAAAGTTAGAAATGCATGCCTGTATATGAGGCACTTTGAAAAATGAGCTACTATTACTTTTAAAATAAAATTAATTTCAAACGAGATGTCTTCATTCAAAACCAGAAACATTTTTAATCAACAGTTAGTAAAAGAATAAAGATTTTCTTGGATAAGATAATCTGCAGCAGCACACAGTTAAACTTTTAAATTATCTAACATAATTTTCTTTGAAAGTCTAACTAAACCTCAAGGGATTTGAACAAAAATTATTGAGCTGGTTGGTCATTGCTTGAAGAAAATGTCTTGGCAATCTTTACCCTGATCAAAGCCAAGACAAAAATTAAGGAGGTTAAGATCTACATTCATGGGCATGAGGCGTCCAACCCGTCTGGTTCGGTTTGCTGGATGAAGGGGAAGTCGAGATATAACTCTCAAAAAAGATTATTGAGGGTGTTTATTTTACTAATTGGTTTTCCACTCTCTATTTACATAAAAGGTATATTTCCTGTAAATTTTTTTTTTTCTGATTTCTACTCGGTTAGTATATTTAAATGTGTATGCCTGAGCAGGTAATAAAATGTGACACAGTATTTAAAAAATATGTATTAACTATTTAATGATTTCCATAACAACATAACATCCAGGAATAGCTGCCCCTCAGAAATACTTGTTCGGAAAATTTTTATTATTCAAATAATCTAGGTTTTTTTTCTTTCTGAAATAAAAAAAACACATTTAAAATTGCTTAGCTAGGAACTCGGTCTAAACAATGTTTTATTCACAAAGAGTAATCGGGCTTATTAGGAGCATATTTAAACAATTTTTACATTTATACTTATCAGTATGTTTCTAGTAGAAAGTGAATTGTGTCTTTCTCTTAAGTGATATTTGTATATGCATGGTCGAAGAGGCTATAGATGATTATATTTTATAGCATTCACAGTGTTACTTCATGATTTACAGTAACTCTTTAAAGAGATATGAAAAAGGCCACGCTCAAACTAGAAACCACATTTTGTAGCCTATAAAATAAGAACATTTTTGGAAGAAAAAATATGCAACAACCTTTGTTACTGTCAAGTTTAGAGAGCTTCTCATTCTGAATTTTTTTATTTAAGGTGTTTCCTAAACCTTCCCTTGGTGGTACAATATTTTGTTTCCTGTACACGCAGCAGCAGAAAATAAATTATGCACCAAGTCCAACTGTTGTATTGTAAATCAGAATTAGGCAAGCATAGAATAATTTTTTCCTGAAGTAACTTCAAATGTTCCAAGGTTGACATTATTTTTCTGTGCCCACTTCCTTAACATTTGGAAATATTTCATTTCAAACCATTGGTAATTTGGGCAAACCATAATTCTAATTTAGCGCAAAAGCTTTTGATTTTGTCAGATGTATTAAAATATTACGTGTAAGTAAGAAATGTGTTATTGAACAGCAGTGGCTCAAGCAAACCTAATTCCCTACTAAAGAGATCCAAGTGTTCCTGAAAATAGACAAAGTTTAAAGATAGTATTAAAATGCTTGTAATGCATTATGCATAGAAGATAAGAGTTTACTGGTGTTTTTACCAAGGTTTAAATTATTTAAATCTCACATTTACCTAGCAATGGTGTCGTGGCAAGCACTGCTTGCCTTTACTTGAAGATATGTAGTTATTTTATTTAGTGTTTGCAAAAAATATTCTCCTGGTAATCAATTAAATTTAATTCAAGCAAAAGTGTGTTAAGAAAAATGCCAGCACAGTAACATGTGTCCAAGACATGTACTAGTTCATTGTAAGATAGTTGAAAGTGTTTGTTTTCCTGGCTTTCATCCCATAGCTCTAGATAGTGGGGCTCTTATTTGTGACATCATGATTTAGGAGGAGTGATAATGGAAAGAGCTGCGGACTCTGGTAGGAGTGCAAGCCACGAGTTACGATGTATGGCTGAAGGTGACAACTAGAACCAAAGTCACTGAAAGATACCCTTGCATTACACTCTAGCCCCTTTCAAAACACAAAGTGACAAAAGTAGAAGTTTAAGGGGTTGAGACTAGAATTTAGGGGTTTTTTGCGTGGAAAGAGAAATAGCGACAAGTTAATGACTCCCACATCTTTTGTGGAGTTTGTTGCAACAGGTGTTTTTGTTTTGATGTGTGTGTCAGCGAAAACTAAAAAAGAAGTGTATGTTTTATATATATATAATAACACAATAATGAGTGGTTATAGTAATAAGTGCAGGTGTGTTATTTGTAGTATAAAACATACATCTTTTGTTGGGAGAAGATTGAAGAACACTTCAAAATAGTGAGTATTGGAAGATCCATTCTTGAGTTAAATATAATCACACTTAGAAAAAAGGATGGCTTTACTAGACATTTTCATAAAAAAAACATTTATTCAAAGCTTTCTTGACTAAGTGGATGCGGTTCAAAAAATAATCTTCCTATATAAATAAAGAATTATTACTTGTATATATATATATATATATATATATATATATATATTTAATTTAAAAATTGTCAGAAGTGGCTGAATTGGTGTGGGAGACAAAGTGGGAACTTACTCTCACTTGTAAAAGAAAGGGAGGCAAGGTATGTTCTCCCCCTCTCCCTCATACACTTTCATATGCGCTTTAAAGGTTCTAGTGTGCTTTATGTAAATCATGGAACAGAAGGCTGCTCATATCCAAAATTATCATAAAAAAATCACTTCCAAAGAGCCTCTTGAAACATATAATATTCAAAGAATTTCTGGGGGAGAGCACCTAGACACCCCTTTTAAGCTTGGGGGACCAATCCCTTTCTCCCCAAAATCCCCTTACTATCTTGCCTAAGAATTTGGTCATGAGACGCTACTGTTACTGACATTCAACAATATTTACTTTATACAAAATTTTGAAACAATTAAATGCTAAAAACATTTCACAGCACCAATACAATAAAAAAAAAGTCTTTTACAGTACTGCTCCTGTCAAAATATAAACATATAGACATTAAAACAAAACAAAACACTGAAGAAAAATAATTTACAGCTTTAATTAGATTGATGTATGTATAGTTTTTAAGAGAAGGGATGTAGAGAGATAATAAAATACAATAAACACTTAGTAAAAGCATAATATATTCTAGCATAAAAAGCTAATTCTGTTTGGAAGGGGGAGGGAAAAATGGTCAAAATATGATTTCATTTGTAAGAGCTTAAATAGTCATGAATTTGATTCACAATATTAAGTGACTAAATCAAGAAAAACTGTCCTGCATAGGTAAACTTTGCAGATATAGTTATTTTTGAGAAACATTTATCTTATCAGTGAGTAAAGGATAACAATAAAATTATTCATTCGGTAATACATTTTCATCAACCAATTTCAAACAAACAATTTAAAAATAAACATAAATAGCCTATATTCCCTTGCTGATAAGGAACCACCGAAAAACATATAAACAATGGGTGATAACATGTCTGTGCAAGATTATAAAATTCCAATTCAACTCTTAAAATGTACTTAAATACTATCCCATACCAGCCATCTTCAAACCACTAGCTCTAAAAATTTTCCTACAAAACTCACACAAAATTTTAACAATTTAATCAATAAATGCTGTCACATTCAATGTTAGATTTATCATACAAAGGGCTCCCGCCAATTTGTCATGGCTAGAGAAAGAGGTTAATTATTGTGCAATATAATGCAATGTATTATCACAACATACAGTAACAAACTGTTTACTATAGTATTCTCTCACCCTTTTTTACATGACTTTTTGTAAAAAATATCTTTTAACACTTGAATTTCAAGAATAATAAATATTTTAACTAGGTGGTTCAAAATATAAACACATGGTGATCTTGAGAGGTTCATATTTTTAACACAATGTTATATAATTTCATAAAAATATCAATTATACTCCGAAGCGTTTGAATTTACAAGAGGAGTAAACATTGCACAAAGTATAATTAAACAGCAAAGTAAATTTCAGTTAGAATAATTTCTAAGCTACAATTTATAGTATATGATATAGTTTAAAAATTATCATAACATACATTTTGAACATAATATTAAGGTGGTTAAACATATCAAAACGTCTGTGAGTAAAAAAATTATACTACGGCTAAAAAAGTGGAGTCTGCATGTAAATATAAAACCGCAATTCCATAGCAAATTATTTTGTCTTGTTACATTAGGGTTTACAAATTTGAAAAAAAAAAAAAAAAAATTCATTATGCATCAACTATAAATATATGTCCTGTTAAAAAATATATTTTATTTCTGTTGTCTTTTGGTTTTAACTTCCAAACTTGTTGATCTGTAACTTTAAGATTATGTAAAACTCATTTTTATTGCAAAAAAAAAACTTTACCATTTATATAGTTTTATTATAACAATAAACTTTGGGTTTATTACATTAGAAATAAACTATTGAGGATGAACTAAATATTTTAGATAAGAATGTGACCTCATTTACGTGTGGGATGGACCATTTAAATTACACTGTAAACAGATTGGGATTTGACTCATTGTTTAACATCTACTTCTTACAAGATGATGCCTTAGACCATGGGCACAAAGCAGGTTATTATTAAAATTAAATTTAGTTAAAACTAAGATATGGGTTTGATTAATTTTTTTTTAAATCTGAATCATTTGCTAACAATTTCAAATCTAAATTTAAAAAAAAATGCTACTTATGAGCGTTTGGTGAACTTCCCAAATTGGCGATTTGTTTCTCCTAGATTATAATTTATTTATATCTGAATTCACATTCAGTAAGGTGGTTAAAAAATAGTCTAGGGTCTGGTTTTGCCTTTAATTTTGCTAGAATAAGCGTAATTAATAATAAAACAGCAACAATGTAAAGTGTGAACTCAATTCTTCTTAATTGTAAAAGCAAGTGGCTACCAACCATGGTGTAGATGTACGAACGACACCAGGGCCCATTAGGAGAAGAAAATAATAATTTAGGTTTTACATTTTTGTTATATGATTGTAATATGTTTAGTAAAATATATTAATAATTAATTTTGTGAGCAAGCATAGCCAATTTTTATCTTCACATAACTTTATATTTTGCATGTAGTAGTTAGGCTCTGTTCATTTGTATAGCTCTGGGACTCCCCACCCTGATATTCTGGCTTTGCGCTGGCGCAGATTGTTTACTTTATAAAATAATTATTTGGTGCAGTAGACATTCAATTCTTTTTAATATTACTCACAAATCTTTTAAACAATAGATTAATTGTATTGTTTCTTTACTTTATTGTTATATGTGGTTGATGAGTTATGATTTACAGTGTTATTTGAATTATTTTCAATAACCCACCTAATCATGTCAGACAAAACACATAAAATCAAATGTCTCAGTGGTTCAGCAAAACTAAAACATAAAACAGCAGAAATGTGAACAGATTCTGTGTTTAGATGGAGAAAACAATGAGTAGTCGAGTGTGTTAATGTTGATAACAGTAATAAAAATGTTTAACGATCAGCGCAAAGTGATAATGCCGAAAATCTTATTTTTTGCTATTCTATCTTATATTTGCCTAAGAGAAAGAAGTTGACCCTGCTGAGATGTTAGTACCAGTATGTTAGTACAGATGTTAGTACATTAATCATTAATACATACACTAAAAAAAAATCCTAGTTATTTAAATAAAGATAAGTTAATTAAAAGACCTGCTAAATTGTAATACTAAATGATTTACTAAAAATAAAGCACCAAATCAGCCTGTTCCCAATTTCCTAAAGATTCAAGCAGAATAGGAGTTTTTCAGAGGCTTATTATTATTCAAAAAATAAAGCTGGTGTACAAATAAAACATACATGGCTTTGCTACTCTCCGGTGCTAGATGTTGCATATTGTCAGGATATTTCAGGGAAAAAGGATATTGTGTGGGTTACTTGTGCTCGAGATTGGGTTCGTGTGTCCAGAAACATCAAAGCACATGAAGGATCTATTCTTCATAGTTTCTAATTGTATGATGTATAATCAATGGCACTCTCATCAAACAATGTCTGTAAAAGCAGAAAACGCTATAAGAAAAGAAGTTAATTATTGGCTGAAAGTTCTGGAACAAGTGGTTCACTTAACTCTAACCATTGCTGTGTGTAATTTGTCTTGCTGCACGAAGTATTCTAGCGAAAAAGTAGTTCCATCAATTGATTTGCTTTCAGAGACCAACCAAAAGATGGTGGAAAAAGGAAGGGTTCAGACAGTGAGATTATTGAGTCTTGAAGCACAAAATGATATTCAAATACTTCCAAATAATGTAAAGATGGGAATTTGCAATTATATAAGAAAAGCCCCATTTTTTCCATTATCTTTTAAACAACTGAAGATATAAAACAACAAAAATCAACCAAGTTTAAGTAGCCAGGTAATTTATATTGAAAAAAACGAGAAAGGCGTTCCAAAAACTTACTGTGAATGAATAGTTTCTCAGGTTTATTGTAGGAAGCGATCATTTGGCAAAAGATTACAAAACTTATAGAAATGTTTGACCATGAGGTGGCCCAATGGCTAAATAATTTTATAATATGGAATATTATGGAGGGTAATTTAAAAGATTGTGTCCTGGATCCAAATAAAAGGCGTGGTAAGAGTTATGATAGAGCAGCTGTTATGAGCGTAATTTATGGTGGGGAGCAAGACAAATATAAAAATGCTAAATATGTGCATTGCACCACACACAATCTTGATTTGGTACTTAAGAGGCTGTGTCAGCATCACATTTAGTCAAAAAGGGTTATGGCTCAGTTAAAGGTATTTTTTTTTCCTTTCAAATGGTGGTAAAAGATGGGAATCTCTGAACTCTTTCTCAGAGTGTGCTAAAATTAAATCTAAAAAATCATTAACAACTCAGTGGTTATCGGGGTATTTGTCATTTCATAACCTGAAATATGATTTTACAAATATGAAGAGCAGTTTAAAACAAATCATTCTTACTTACTCTATGGTATTAGGAGCTTGAAAGTTCATTGCCGCACTTATCTATCTTGAGCTAGTTCTATCCAGTCCACCTCATTACACTCTATCTCTTTCAGGTCCATTCTAATGTTATCCTCCCATATATGTCTAGGTATTCCCAATGGTTTGTCAGTCAGAACTTGGACATGGTCCTAGAATCTCCCATTCACACTGCATGTCCTGCCCACCATAATTTACAAGACTTGTTTTTTTTTCTGACCAAAAACCAAAAATAAATTTTTAAGAGGAAAGACATTCATACAAAAATTTGAAAAGTATGAAAATGTATTTCTTCTCATAATTCTTTCAGATATTTTGCATCCAGTGGATGCTGTCTCAAAATTATTATATCACATGTTGATTTGTCGAAAGCCACTCATTTGATAAACAATGTTTTGGAAAATCTGCAGGAATCAAGAAACAGGCTTAGTCTCATTAATGAAAGTGCAAAAAACATAGCATTATTATGGCAGATATAACCAAAATTGCAATATATACATAAGAGTAAAGTCAATCAATTAGTTGGTGAGCTTTGAGAGGATCAGCATGGTCTAAGACCTAACTTTTGTAAAAGAATAGACTGCCGATGATGGGGAATCATGGTTCGATCCCAGTCGGGTGTAATGCACAATGCAAAGCACAATGACAGAAGAAAGGTTGTGTGGACTTGCTATTTTATTAATTGAAAACCAGTGAGTGCATGAATTAATTACACAGGATATTGTAGTAAATTTTCTAGAAATGAAATCCAGAAAAGTTAAAATTTAAGTGTATCTAGTGTATAATAATATTATAAAAATTACACTAGTCTGCATTTTTTAATTTTTTCTCAAATGATTTCTCAAAAGTTGGTGTTCTTGAATCTATTTTTCATGCTGATTCTAGAAATGACTTCCATTTTTTTCTATCACGTCAGGTTTTTACACAAATTAAGAGGTTATGTTTTCAAGATTTTTAGCTATTTTAAGCACAAATATATTCAAACACAAGACTTTTTTTTTACAAACACATTTTTTAAATATTGTAGGGACCTGTCCTAATACTGTAAAGAACTATTCTAATACTTTCGTGACTATTCTGTAACAAAAAATAGTAACCAGTGTTCCATTAATTTTCAAACTTTCTATTTTTTGACTTCCTTGTAGATCCTCCATTTCAACCCAACATCTTGAAGTTTTCCAACATTGTTTTCAACAATGTTCCTGTAATTTGGATCTTTGTTATTCCCTAGAAAGTTTTCAATATCAGATTGGAAGGCGGTCCATGTGTTTATTTCTCTCTCATTCATCGTTTTCTCAAAATCTTCGTCCTTCATCAGTTTGCGGATTTGTGGACCAACAAAAACTCCAGCCTTCAATTTTTCTTGTATGATGAAGGAAAATTTCATAGAAAGGTACATGAAGCAGGGCCTATCTTGTGGTGTAACCCTTACAAACTGCTTCATCAAGTCCAATTTGATGTGTAGTGGTGGAAGCAAGACTTTTTGGGGGTCTACAAGCAGTTCATGCAAGATGTTTTTAGTTCCAGGCACATAACTCCTCCACTCTGGCCAAACTCTAACACTCCAATGCCTTTGCTTTGCCCGATGGTCCCATTAACATAGAAAGCAAGGCAGTTTCATGTACCCAGCTTGTTGTCCTAATAGAATTCCTATAACTTTGAAGTTACCACAGATTAGCCATTTGTGCTCCACATAATGGATACTTGTTAACAATACCTTCATGTTCTCGAATGCCTCTTTCATTTAAACTGAATGGGCCACGTTCCCATTGTGCAGTAACACGCCTTTGAGGCTCCTCATGGATGAGCCAATAAAAAGTCTACTGATTAGGATCATGTTCAATGCCATAGAAGTTCATAAACTCGTTTGTGTTATTGCAGTAAACTAAGGAATCGTTCTTTGAAAATAAAGGAACTAATTCTTGTCCTCTGTGTCTGTACCATGAAAAATGTGTTCCTGGTGCCAGAAGATTCTTACTTTTAAGCCGGGAGCAAAGTAGTTTTGCAGATTCCTTAGGCAAATTCAGATCACGTACTAGATCATTAAGTTCCCTCTGCAAGAAACTTTGTGGAGTAAAGTCGTCTTCAGGCTTGTAGACATCATCATTACTGGCTTCAGAGACTACATCACGTTCACTTTCAACATCATCTTCTGCCATGTTCTCTAAAACAGCTGGAGAAAGAGGGGTAGGACGGTCTTCTCCATGTGGAACTGGCCTAATGGCTGAAGGAATGCTTGGATACACAATTTGCTTCTTATTTTTTGAATTGAACCCCTGAACATTAACCAAACAGAAGTTAACAGTCATTAAGGTGGTATTTAGGCTCCCTCCACACCATAGGGATTGCAAACGGCATGCACGTCTTCTTAACTTTTCCCATAACCTTAACCTCTCAACGCAATAGTGGCAAACTGTCTGTAACCCATGTCTTATCCTGGTCACCAAGCTTCACTTAAAATAACCATAGTGAGCTTTCTTCAAAAAGTTTGTTATGTCCGTTCTTTGCTTTCCACAAATGTAAACAAAAATTTGGACTGCTCACACACTTGCGTGTAGACTTTGTAAGACTATAACTATAACTGCAATCACAATAGGGAAATAAACTGAGAAGGAAATGCAAACACAATACGAAATACAATGAGAAATAAATCTGGAAATGCAAGCGTCTGAGAGTCACAACACTTCTAAGGTCAGACAAGGACTCCTAGCAGCACCAGTTGTGCCAATCTAAAGGCTTACAGGTCTATGTTGCGAAATTTCCTTCCAACAATACGCATTACCTACTGGCACATATAATGTTCTCAGCGATAAATGTTGGAAGTCAACTTTGGTCCATTGTGAAAAAACTGTACGTGATAGAAGAAAATTAAGAACAGTTTTGGAATCAGCATCAAAAAGTGAGCCAAAAACACATATTAGTTTCCATTCATCTGATATCATGCTAACTAGTGTTACCTAAGATTTCATTTTAATGTTTGTCTTTAAATTATTAGGCATTTTGACTACTTTTTTGGTTATACTAATCAGTGACTATTTTTCAAAACAAAAAGCTTTATAGTTGATAACATTTTCTACGGTGAAGTGATTATGGATGTCTGGTGATTAGACAAACAAATAAACAAGAATTTCAAGATTGAGAGTTTGGAATAGTATATTTTAGCCTTTTAGGTAAATCGTACTTTATAAAAATAAACCTTAGTAACTAATTTTTATTTCACCCAGGCATATTTAACAAAGTTTATATATATTACTTAAAACTTATTTAAAAAAATTTTTATATAACTTTATACAATTATTAATTCATAAAATCTACATAGAAAAGTTATTTTATGTGCTATTAATTTTTTTTTGTAAGATAACTTTTCCTCATCATCATGAACTGTTTCCAGCCTGTGGCCGGGTCTGTTTAGTAAAATGATACCAGTTCACTCTGTCCTTCCACATTCCTCCTCCTGCACTCTCTTCCACTCACCTCCTCTCACTTGCACACTTGCTGCTATCTGTTCTTCCCATCCCTTCCTTGTGGTCTCTTACCTACATACTTCATATCTATTAATCTTCTTGGAATCCTCTCCCCTTCCATCCTCATTACATGTCCATACCATCTTGGTCTTGTTTCCTCTATTATCTCGTGTACCCCAACTCTAGATCGTACATCTTCATTCCAAATCCTATTTCTTCTGGTGACAGCTAGCATGCTCCTCAAAAACTTCATTCCCATGACCTCCACTTTCCTTGTTTCTCTTGTATCCAAAGTCCAAGTTTCCGCTGCATACATTACTATGGGTATGAAGTATGCTATATACAACACTTCCCTACACTTTAGGGGCCCTTCTCTTTTCCATAGTATGTTTCTTACACACCTGTAGAAAACCTCTCCCTGCTGCCCTCTTTTGCCTTAAATCACATTACCAAGATACTTTAAGCTCTTTGCTTCTTTCAAATCTACTCCATACAGTTCTATCATCTTTCTTGGCCTGGTTCTCTGCCTTGTCATCACCATCACTTCTCTTAATTCACCACACTCCACACTCTTTCACTTTCTCATTCAATTCCTGCAGCTGTTCCTGTACTTCCTTTTCATCCCCCCCCCCCCCCATACCATCAAGGGGCACTTCCCTGCTTTACTCTTATGTTTTAATTGGAACCACTCTGTCCATCTTCTCTCTGTCTTTGCACAACAAACATTACTATACATATTCCGTACTCCTCTTTCTACTCCAGCCTCCATTAGGTTTCCAGACTTTCTTCATATTCACACTATCAAAATATGTAGTTCCATGAATGCCACTATCAGATTATTTCCAAACTCTTATGTCTTTTCCATCAACTGTCTAATTCCAAATATTAAATCTATCGTTGAACTCCTCTTCCCATCTTACCTGTACGCTTTTCCTCATTCTCCTTTCCAGAATCTTCTTGTGCATTGACACATCAGTGTTATGCCTCTATAATTTTCACCTCTCCCTATTCCCTTTCATGAATATTGGTAATATAATACCTTTTGTACAATCCTCTGGCACTTTATTCTCCTTCCAAAATGCTCTTACTTAACCTTTTCTTTTCTTCCCCACGACATGTAAGTCCTTTTTCTAAAAATTCCTTATCTATGGGTCCATTTACAAATGTTGCACGAGAGCCCACATTGTTTTTATATATATATATATACACCTTATAAAGCGAAAAGAGGTTTTCATAAAAGAAATATTTTAAATATTCGCATTCACTGTCAAGTTTCTGTGTTTTATCCTTATGTTATTCCTTTAGTGTTATTTGGTTTCCTATTTAAGGAAGTTAGTTAAATTACACATTTCCTCCTGATTAATTTCGATAGAATGAAACATAGATCAGGGGATTGGGCAATAACGATAGATTTTCTTCAAAAGGCGGCCTTTGTCTAACGGCAGCAATGTAAAGTAAGCGCTGTGTTCTTCTTTTGATTGTAAAAGTCATAGTGTGTTCGTTACCTTTTATATGTTTCTATCAAAATTTCCTGCACCTTCTTAAAAAATATAGGAAAATGGCAATTAAAAAAATCAGATTTAAATTTAATTTCAAATTGGACATTTTTTAGGATTCACACAACTCACTCATCCAACAGCGATGTCTACATATACTAGATATAGAATATTCACTACAAATCGAAATGTGAAATATATATTTTAAATATAGACTTAAAGCTGAGCAAATATGCAAATAAAATAAATGGTTTGAGACTATGATGAGAACACAGTGTTCCAAATATTCTAAAAAGTTATTTTTACAGACAAAAATACAGTAAGCTCTCAATAATCCAGTACTATATTTAGCAGTATGCTTACTTTAGAAATAAGGCTTGTCAATGGTAAAAGTAAAACACAACCATTCCTAAGTATAGTCACCACAATATTTTGGAAAACATTTTCACCCCCTTTAATAGTTTGCTTTTATTTAAAATGTGTAACTGTGGTAAGCATTTTATGTTAAACAAAATAAATACTCAATAAAGCTTAGTTAAAATAACATGCAAACATTCGGTTGAAGTATGAAAAAGAAATTACAATAAATAAAAGGTTGTGAATCATGCTGCCCTAACAAGACTTTAATCTTCCTCTCAATTAAAATCGTGAGATTGACCTATGGTAATGTTTGCCACATAGCGCTTAATCAGCGTGATGTAGGGCTCTGCGAGTACTCGGATTTTGCGCTCCGAGCCGAGCTCGTCATTAAAGCTTGAAATCAAACTTAAAAATTTTGTAGGCTCTTTTGGTAACTTAACAGACTGTTAAAATTAATAATAACATAATAAAGCTCTAAAACTACTTATGACAGGTAGTCTAATTCAGTTTTATAACTATCCTTAATATAAGTTGCATTGCCATGTCAAGGCCATGAAAATAGATATTCTTACTATTTTTTATGGTTCTTTTAATAATTTCAGTTAAATTAATAATTTAACATTGAGAATATTTACTCATTGTTTTCAAACTTAAGATATTCAAAACTTGTATTAATCTGTTCAACTACAAACAAAATTAGCATTAGTTACTATTTAGTTCTAGAATTGGGTTTGTTAACCTGTCTAAAAAAAAAAGTGTCGATCAACATTGCAATAATAGGTACTATACCAAACCTATTAGATTTGAAATTAAAAAAAATCTTTTTTATATTGACTACTAGAAATATTATTTTAACCATCTTTTATATCATTTTAAAGCATGAATATCAACTGCTATAAGCATGCATAACTGTGCATTGATGAATGGAAGTAGAACCAAAAAAGTAATCATGCACAGTTCTAATAAACGAGATTTGACACATTTCATATTTCTAACTGCTTGTAGTTCTTACAATTTCTTTAATTTTTGCTTTGTAACTGTAATGTCTTTAAAGACAGTGTTGAAACCATTTTGATTATTTTTTATATGAGTGTTGTAGTTATTTTTAAAGTACTGTATTTAGAAAATTGAGTGTCATTCTTATTTTAAGAACATGTTTTGTTTTCATATATTTTTAAAAGCTCATATTTTAAATATGTGGCACTTTAATTTTATGTTTGTCTTGAGCAGTGACATATATTGTTTTACTTTTAAAATAAGCAAATATATATTTCAAAATTATGAATATACTCAAACTTGGGAGCTTTTTGAAATACTCTAATTTAAAGAAAAAACCCAAGCTCTCAGGGCCTTAGCAAGATGCATTAATTATTTTGAGATATTTTCAAATAATATCAATTATAGGATCTTAAGAACCATGGAAAATCCACAGACAAAGTGTCTCACAGGAATGAGTGATATGAACTTTATGACTTAGGGAAAATATTTTCAGAGCTGTTCTAGAGCAGTTTAAAAAAATCAATAATTTTGACTAAAGCCATCCAACAGTTATTACATTGTTGGTTTAATTTGATCCAACTCAGAGTCAATGCCTGCATCTTTAATCAATGACTAACCATTAGTATTATTATCATCATCATCATTATTATTATTATTATTATTACTATTAGCACCGCGTCTTACTACCCTTTCGGGTCATACGCACTTACGCTAATGTGTAATGGTAGGGTGATTGTGAGATGAAATGGAGGACATACAGTTTAACGTGGGATCCGAACCACGGTGGAGGCCTGGCATTCCTCACATTCACAAGTTGTTATTAATACACATCTTGTCAGAGGTGAAGGAAGGGTTTGGCAATCAGATAAATCTGTGCCGGGACCGAGGATTGAACCCCGGACCCTCAGCACAGAGGTCTGACACCTGACCCCTAGACTACCAGGTCACCTTAACCATTAGTAAAAGTTAATCTGTGTTGTTCTACAAAAGTACACCCCTCTTGTATACCTAAGCTCTTTATTAGTTTAACATGCATCACTGCACATAATGTTTTCATTCTTGGGGTATGCGAGCTCAAGTTTGTTTTAATTGAGTCAATCTAGAGTTGAATACATATTTAATTTTAAAACTTAATTATTTTACTTAAAAGAAAAAAGCATTCATGAAAATATGTTTGGATGTTAAGATTTAGCAATATTAAAAAGAAAAAATAGCCCCATTATTCCCTGTTCATCTGGAGTGTAGCTATTCAATTGGTGCTGGCCTATTATCAGAGAAAAAATTAGAGCATTAATGATTTTTTAAAGTAAATAGTACATTTTTGCACAAAGGCATACATGATAACAATCTTGCACCAAGCATTTTGTGTTCTAAGATACAGGTCTATATTGTATTTTATCCACGCCTATACTATCTTCCTTTCATCAAAAAAACCAGTTTACTCAGTTGCTGACATTTACCATCTACTGCATAATTTCCTCTTTGCTGGAATCTTCTCCCCACCCCAAACCCTCAAACTTCATGAGCACAAAACACATCCCATGAGTATTTGCAGAGCCCTACAAATTACATCTCAATACAAATTCAAATCTATCAATATATAATGGTGTTCCAAATACACATGGTCATTGGTCATGTTCAGATTTAATAAAACATCTACACTATAGAATGTGGTTGTATTAACTTTTGAGAAACCAGTGCTTATTTACATTACAATTTGTAAATTCATGACCTCAAGTCTAAACATACAACTGTTTCATGTTAAATTATCAAATTTCATAACTTTCTTATAAGTTCTTAACACCCTGGTATATATTGTCATCTCTGTTGCTATGACTTGTCTAATTACAGCTCATCCCCATGAATAATGGTGCATTCTTACCCTACATTGCTATATCTTAATATATATAATTCTTCTGTACGTGTGTATGTCACTGAACTCCTCCTAAATGGCTGGACCGATTTTGATGAAATTTTTTGTGTGTGTTTGAGTAGTTCTGTGGATGGTTTGGATTCACAATTGGACCCGGTAGGTGAAGCTGCAATAGAGTTCTAGGATTTTATTTTTATTTATTTTTAGGGACTTTTTTTTGGGGGGGGGATTTTTTTCTTTTGGGATTTTTAATAAAAAGATTTTTTGCATATCAGAACATGTAACCTCAAAATTTCACCCCCCCCCCCCATTTTCATTCAAAAATGAAAAGATGTTTTATTTTGTATGTTGTCTTGACAAACACTGAATTTGTAATATTTGTGTAACTCACTAATTGGAGTTCATTGTGAATTTGTAATTGTGATGATCACATAGTATTTGTTTTATTATCGAAATCAATTATGCCACCCAAACGAAAAGCCAACGTTCGGGCAGGACAACGTCTGTCGGGTCCGCTAGTGTACTGTATAATTAAAGTGTGTAGAGATAAGTAAAGTGTATTAATGGCCAAGTTTTATCAACAGACAATATTGTAATAATCTTTAGATGGTTAGTTTGCTATTGAACATTTTACAGATATAAATGTTTGTTCATAAGGTTTCTCTATATCAAGGTGCATCATTCAATATGCACTCTACATGTTTGACAGATAAGTCTCTTATATATATGGTTTATACAGTAGCCATCTCCAATTTTCTAGACATCAGCAAATAAGAGAAAAATGCTTTATCATTAACTTCAATAAACTATAGCTGACATTAGTAAAATGTACAATATATTTTAAGTGTAGAATATTACCAATTATTTCTTTCATAAATTTTTTACAGAATATTAAACCTGTCTAATTTTATCTAAAATAGGTGTTTTACATAGTAACCTTTTTTATTCACAAATTTTTATCATAATAATATTTTTAAAGAATTTAAACTAAATTATACATTTATATAGATAAATATAGTCCCAAGTTAAATCATTAGAAATTATAAGGAGAGGAGCATAGCTTTCCTTTGAGACGAGGTTTATTGGTCTTGAAAATCTAATTGATTGTTGTTTTTTTTTAAGAAACACACAATGTTTATCAAACTTTCCCTCTTAGGAAGAGGGTTGCCCAGTAAAGTCGACTGTGACGGTAAAAGCTTGATAAATAATGTGTTAGCGTCAATATTATATGTGAAGGGTTAGAAGCAATCATATGCTATGCTACAAATTAGTAATTTTGAGATATTACTATTTGAGGTTTTAAAAATAACAATAATTCATAAGCCTAAATAAAATGTATTGCCTAATGGCTTGGAAATGTATAATAATACAAAGTAAAAACAGTCTTATCATAAAACTAAATAGTTATTCTTTTGCCCTAATTTGAAACGAATTTCGAATTTATATGTTTGTAGCTATTTGACAGAAGTATAGTAACACAATTAAATCTGAACTTTCACGCATTATTAGGACCATATGTTTTACTAGATTTTAAAAACTACTAAGTTAGTATTATATTTTAGCATATTGAAATTAGTACCAGAGAAATGCTCTCTCTTCTTCTTAGTAATGATTATTATCATTAAAAAACTAAATAAAAAAATAGTTACTGGACCAATCATATACATATACACCCAAGATCAATAAATATGTTGAATTTTTGAGGATGCTCAGGAGAATTATTTGGAAACATTGAAATCACAATTAGCTACACCATAAAGTTAAGTATAGTTAAGCTTACTTTTAAATACCCGCTTTAAACAAATTCAATTTAAATCCCTTTAAATATCTAACTAAAATTATCTTTAGGGGCTATATTTGGATTTACAAATATATTTATAAAGTATTAACATGTCTTAAATTAGCACATTATTTATAAAATAGTGACATGTTGACTTAAATAAAACATGTTTTAACCACTTGAAATGCCCCCCACACATTTTGATCACTTTTATGAGTGAGCAAACATTTAAGATACCTAGAATATCTTCAATAAGCATAACATTCATAGGGGTGCTTTAGATTTACACTGGAGCGCCACAGCACATTTCAACACAATTTGTCACAGAGAACGAAACACTCAAAGAGTTTCAGTCTGACACACAAGATAGTCTGAGGATCACGCCATCTTCATGACCAGTAGACTTGTTTTAGTGTACATGCACTGTAATACTCAACTCTGCCCCAATAGTTGTGCTGAGAATGTTATGTTAAGTTACACTCCTTTATATATAGAACAGATGTTTGTCGATATGATTGTGTCACTGCAAGACTTAACTAAAAGTGAAACCTTATAATTTAGTTTCTTTTGGCATTTGTTAAGAACCTATGCCAAATGTGATTCCCTGAATTAACAAGTTAATTAGGTTACTCCACCATTTTTGTTTGAAAGATAGTTGGCACTCCACTATGCTTAGGTAATTTATAACAATACATATTGTTTGGCTACAGTTTTATTCTGAATAGGCATTAATAGCTCTTGTGCCAAATACTCTATATTAGATTGAATTAAATAAATATAAATGAACTATAGAAAAATGAAGCCCAAATTAAAGTTAAAACCCTAAAATATATTTACTACCCTTTAATATCGATGTCACGTGGCGGCCTAATACCTCCTGAGGAAGATATCATGTGATATAAAAATAATGAAGTGTTAGTAAATATAAGTTTGTTTTTATTTGTAGATTGATTCATTTTAAAAGTTTATCATATTTATTTAATGGTATATTATACCATGCTTAGTGCTCTTTAATTCATACATTAAATGTATAGAACTTCCACCCATAATATAAATGTACAACAACTTTCCCCCAAAAAATAGACCTAGTAGAATTTGGGATTATCAAATGTTCATAATATCTTAAATTCAGGTTAATATGATAGATCAAAATTAATTGGGATGTGTTGTTTGTTGTTGATTTGATAGTCTTGTGCTAAATATGTAAGTCTCAAGTTTAATATGATAGTGTAAATATTGAAGCAATGCTAAAAGTATATTTAAATTAATGTGTTCTTGTTATATATAGACTACCTGAAATAGGGGGGAGGGGGGGCTTTCGTCTTATTTATTTTATTTCTTAGCTTTATCTAATTCGTCTCCATATTTCAAAATTATTTTAGCTATTTATTTAGCACCGTGTCTTACTACCGGTTCGGGTTATACACATAAGTACTAATTACGCTAATGGGTTAGAAATTTGGAAGGTTGAATTTTTAGAGGAAGCAAACCCGCATTTACTTGGTGGGAGAGTGGAAAACCATTTAGAAAAAACAACTCCCAATTCACCCAATCAAGATTCGAGGTGATCTCCTCATCCTCGGCAGTCTGGCTCAACATGAAACTAGTGCGTTAGCCAACTACACCACCGACGCGGGTTTTTAGCTACTGGAATTCACTATTTTACTAGCATTAAAATATTGAATTATATGTATAGTTTTTATTTGACAAATTTCTTAATAGGCCTTGATTTGAAATGCTATGATTTTAACAATAGATTCCAAGGATGAAGTTAAAAATTGGCAACTGTGTTACATATTAGTTGTTTAAAGGTTTTTTTTTATCTTTGCAAGGGATGTAATGAATTTAATATAATTGTTTTTATTACATTTAGTCAAATCTTCACAGTGAACAAACTCTTGGGTTTTAAGATTGAAGCAAATAGGTCACTTTACCCCATTTAACCATTGTCTTTATTCCTGTGAAAATAACAATCTAAAGATGGTTATTGCTTCACTAATAGCTCATTAGACTTACAGACTTGAACAAATTCTCCAATGGTATGTAGGAATTTTAACCACACTGTTACAAAATGAACATTAAAAAAGGAACTTGTTTGCTAACTTGCCACAAATTAAAAATAAATAATTAGTCTATACAAACATTTTAAAAAAGCTGTCATTTTATTAAATTCTTCACTAACTCGTGGAGAATACGCTGTCACATAGTACAATGGTAATATCATTCAGTCCCAGAAGTTAAACACTAGTGTACTAATCATTTCACTAACTAATTTTTATAATTTTCTGTTTTCAAAAGTTATAATCATTTCATATAACCGTTTCAAAAATACAGAGACCAAATTGTTTGTATTATCCAAGGTCTCCTTTAAGTTATATCTAGCAAGAAAATAAAATCACAGAAAAACATGATTCACTGGTTAAAGAGGCAATAAAATACGTGTCCCTAAACATGTTGAATCAAAATTTGTATTTGTTGTTTGTTTACAATGATCAACTAAATCTCTCCAACCAATACAATATTTAGTCAGATTAGCATCCAGAGAGGTATTTTTATATGTAGCTTGAATTGATAATAATATCAAGACACAAAACACAAACACCACAAATCATCACTTTTATATACTGACATCTTTTTTTATAAACATTGATAATGTTAACACCATAACTCAAAAATAGTTTATGTCGACAATATGACACATTTGTAAACAAATTTCGTTGGAAACCAAATATTTATGCACCAAACAAATATTTAATACACATAACAAAATAAACACGAAAGAAAAATTTAGGATGTTATAAAATGGTAAGTCACCCAACTAAGGAAAAAGGAAATACATGGACATTAAACAAAAAAAATCCAATAACAATATAATTTTGATTATATGGATTGTTTGATAGGGTACAATTTGAATAATTTGGAGCTTCGAATAATTCTAATAAACAAGTTAAAAGATTCCCCAATAAAGACATTCTTTACATAACATATTAGTATGTGCAATACAATGATCTATATATCACAATTTTTTATAGCTTCATTTTAAGTTCCTTTACCCCAGAAAATTAAAGTTATGGCATTTAAAAGAAACGATAAAATTCAATAATTGGGTTGTTTTTACTTTTTATTGAGACCAATATTAGTTATTTTTCTGTTTCACTTTAGTACTAGCAAATTTTAAATGTATTCATGATATTGTGCAATTCAAGCATGACCACTTTGCTAAGTTTTAACAATTTAGTTTTTTACAGCCATATAATGGTACATAATATAGATAAATAACATATTTTTTGTGTCAAGTTGGATGCAAGGCATAGTAAATGTTGAGGAATCGAAATTAAGTATCTCGAATTAAAATTTTAAAATTGGCATTAATAGAAACATGAATAATAATGATCTCAAATTATATAGTTTGATTAATTGCCTAAATATAATAAAAGAACTAGGAAGTGCGTAAATTACACAATTAGCTATCGATTATTTAAAAAAAGTTAAATGGTATGTAAGAAATAAGAATTTTTAGAGTCTGGATGATCAATGATGCACTTGCTCAAATAAATTATGATTATATTTATAGAAATTGTTGTTTTAGTTATAATATTCTCAAGTAGTCAACACTAAGGTTAAATGTGCTTCCTTATTCAAATAAAATAGTTACATTTGTTAAGTTTCAGAAATGTTGGCAACATGTGAACTTTGTGCTTCGACAATTGTTAATTTCTAGGGACAATAAAATATCGTGAGACATGTTTTTTATGAACTTTTACTATGCACATTAATTATTTATATCTAAACATTTTTCAAGTTCATCGTAGCATTTTTTTAATGTACTATACCGTACTGGGATGAGCCCTCAAATCCTTGAGTTTTTAAGGATATTTGAGATTTGAGGATTAGAGAAATTTTTTAATTCAAGACTAAAATCCTTAAAAAAAAGAAAAAAAAACTTTCAATTTTTCAAGTGAAATTTGTTTTAGAGCTATAATACTGTTAATGGTGATTCAGAACTAATTATAGGATGACCTTTACAACCAGGCCCCATACCAGTAATTTAATACTTAAATTACTATATGAATGTTATAATGAATACCCGTATTGGCCCGAATTTAATACAATGTTTTTCTTCCAAAAATGTCCTTCCGAAAACTGTACTCATATCATATGGGCAGCGTTACATTTTCCACTGAAAAAAAGGCAGATTCTTATATAGGTCCATTTTGTAGCATGCTGGACTTGGCTTGCTGTGCGTATTTACAAAGTAAAAGCGAGAGAGTGTGTCACTGTATTGGTAGGCAGGTGGGAAGTTCAAGGTCAAAACAGAGAGGATTTCAATCCCTTCATTGTCGCTGGGCTGACTGGAACTGCGCGTGTCTAATATTTCTACCATTCATTATCAATGAACTGTTAATTCATTAGGTCAGTGTTTGTGCTGTGTTACTGGTAAAAAATCATCTATGGCAGATCCGCAAGTGAGTGATCGTGTTGAATATAGAGCTTCCTTGGCGTGTGAAGTACACAAGGGAATGAGAAAAAGCATGATACTAATTTTAAATTAAGAGCAATATGCGAGGCGCAACAAATAAGTAACGTGCAGGCTTCCAACAGGTTTGGTGTTTCTGAGGCTAATATAAGACTTTGGAGGAAAAACGAAGAAAAGTTTAGGAGTGCCTGTACACCAAGGAAAGCATTCAGAGGGCCTAGGGCTGTGAAATTTCAAAACAGTGATAGACTTGTTCACAAATACATCCATTAAAAACAAAATCAAGGATACCCAATAAGCCGTGAAGTTATTACAATGAAGGCACTGAAGATGTCAGGAGGGTTAAAAATCCCACACACTGAATTTAAGGCAAGCTTGGGATGGTGTAAGTGCATGATGCGGCGTTCAGGTCTGTGCTTGAGACTACAATTGCAGAACAACACCTACCTGCAGATTATGTTGAAAAGTTGATCGCCTATCAGCCTTATATTATAAAACTGAGAAAAGCCCACAATTATCTGCTTGGCCAGATGGCAAATGCTGACCAAACACCAGTGTTTTTTTTTTTTATATTCCATCAAGTGTAGCTGTGGACACGAAGGGTGGAAAAACGTTTATTGTTAGATCTACAGGCAATAAAAAGTCGTGCATTTCTATTATGCTAGGAGTAACTGCCAATGGTAGAAAATTCCCACCATATGATATTTTGAAGAGAAAAACACTTCCAAAGGATCAATTACCTGTATGGATTATTTTTAGAACACAGGAAAAGGGATGAATGACTGAAGGATTGATGGCAGATTTGGCTCAAGGTTATTTGGGGACGTCAATCTGGTGCTTTACTACGGCAGAGAAGTATGCTGATTCTTGATACATTGTGGGGCCACACAACTGAGAAAATTAAAAAGCAGGTCACAGAAATGAACACAGATATTGTAGTAATCTCAGGGGGAATGATTTAGTTATTAATAAGCCATTGAAGGATTACTTAAGGAAAGAATATAGTGTATGGTTAATTAATAATAGCCATGCATTGATCCCGACAGGCAAGCTGAAGAAACCCAGCATTCAGCTGTTGGCTCGGTGGATAACCAGTCTGGGGAAGAATTACCAGTGAATCCATTGTAAAGGGTTTAAAAAAAAGCTGTTTCAAATAACATAGATGAGAGTGAGGATAGCAAATTGTGGGAAGACTCCAAATCTGATGAATCCATTTCCGATACCACTTATGAAGATGAGTTGGGAGAAAAAGAAAATGAGGATGAGCTGAGAGAATTAAATGAAGATGAGGATTGGTAGCGTTAAATAACAATAGAGGTAATTTTATTCTTTTACTTTAAAAAAAGTGTGTCAAAGTTGTTAAATCTTTACTTATGTTACAGTCATATCAGGTCGTATTATATTCGAGGCTATACTATATTCAGGCCAATAAAGAATATTATAAGAAATAATGTTAACATTTTACTATTTTACATTACATGTTATATTACATGTTTATATTACATGTTTACTATTTGTATTTTCCATTATACTATTAAATTTATATTTACTTTTATATTCATAATTTTTTCCAAGATTCAAATTTGGGATTTGAAGGTAAATTGGAGATTCGGATTCGTATAGTAGTGGATTTGACCCAACTCACATGCAAAATAAAACAAAATTTATTACTTGGCCTTTAATATGCGAATAATAGCCAATATGTTGATTTTAATTTCAAGTTAACGATATCCAAACTGTATACATCTTTACTTAGTAGCAGAAGACATTCTTTTCCTGAAATGTCCAGGGGAAAAAATACCAACTGTAATATTATAAAATTCTTTTTAATACTCTTGTAACAAATCAAAGTTTCTAGTCCAGAAAAAATATTTCCCTCTAACAAAGACCAATGGTAAACAAGAAGTAAAATATGTGTTTGATCCGCCTTTTATGAGAGTCAAATTGCGGCAAGTATTCAAACTTTAAGAATTTGAAACTTAGCCATAATATTTCTATCAATATTACTATACCTCTTAAGTTTAAGTAGATTTATAATATCATTTTTAGCCCAAAAATGCCATTTATGATTAATTTTTAGTACTGAAATCCAATCATGCTATTTACCCAGAATCAGTATCTCTACTGTTTGGGTTAAGTGTTGGCCTACATCTAAAGAGTCCCTGTGGAAGACTTTATATGAAACACTAGCAACAGCTTTCATTAAGTTGCGGAGTTTACTGACCAAGAAGTGAAGTGTGGAAATAATTAACAGGAAGGAGAAATCATACACAAATGAATTTAAGATATAGTATTTGATCTATGATGTGAAAAATTAAAGTTTATGACTTAGCTCACTAACCTTGAGTCTATAAATATTAACAACCACAAATATAAGACTGCCATGTGGCAGTATCTTCATTTACTAACACATGAACAAATGTCCAGTCAGTAGATCGATTCTTGTCATCTTTGCTAGGTTTTTTGTATGCAAATAGAGGAAAAAATGGCACCAAATGGCTAGATTCAATAAACGACGACATGAAAATATATGGGCTAGGCCTACCTACCAAAATATGTAGGTCCAAAAGTTCTTAATAAAAGCACAACAAAACACATCCCAGTAATTTCCGGGTTCCATAAGTCTTCTTCAACCGAAGACAATAAAATACTGAGTGGATCCCGTAGTTGCCCGATGGAGCCTGAAAATTACTGGATTGTTTTAAATGTGAACTTTTGGGTAAGGTTTTGCAAAGCTTTAAATAGTGTCACCAATAAGAATATTCAATTTATGTTAATATTAAATAATTTGAAGTAATATAAAATAATCTGAAATAAGAAAACTGCATTTTGTGATAGTAATTGGATTTATTAAAAAAAAACTTTGAATTGAAAAAAATGGACTTCGCACACCTATATTATTGGATGTATATTTTTCGGGTCGGTTTGTAGACTTACCTTCCTCATTTAAATGTTATTTGTGAAAGTAAAAAATATCATTGCCTGTCTTTATGGAGATTAGCTGCTTGAATCTTTATCATTGTTTTATTCCTAAGATTTATAAATTATTTCATCTGTGGATTATTTATGTTTAGTCCTATACATCATCTGGTGAGCCAATATATGTTTTATGAGTCCTTGAGTTAGTCTCTACTGCCAAACAAACTTTTGTAAGAGATTTAAATTCTAAAATATACATGATAGTAAAACAAAAACTGTTGTTAAACAAAGTTACCAATATTTTCTTAATACAATATCACCAGCGTTTTCCAGAATAGAGTTATGATTTTTCCAAACAATGAATGAAATTTCATTTTTTACAAAATTGACTGCAATGGGTCTTTAAAAAAGGATTATTTTACCTTGATAAAGAAATAAACACAGTTGTTACATAACTAGAGTTGGGTCAAATCCATTATTTTACTAATCCGAATCTCCAATTTACCTTCAAATCCGAATCTTGGGAAAAATTAAAAAGAGAAAAGAATAATGCAAATAGAAATAGTAACTAAATGTTAACATTCTTTCTTATAATCCATTAATTATAACATTCATACATTCAATTAAGTGTTAAACTACTGGTTTGGGGCCTGATTGTTAAGTTAATTTTATAATTATAATTGGTTCTGAACCCCCAATAGGTAATATTAGAGCTCTAAAACAAATTTTATTTGAGGGGATTTTTTTTAAATGATAATAATAAAAATAAATAAGGATTTGAATCTCAAATCTGATTTTTTTTTTTCAAATCTCAAATATTCTTTAAGATTCGGGGAATTCAGAGGATTTAAGCGTCCATCCCTATATGTAGCCTAAAACTTCAGGAGGGGGGGATAAGATATATATTCAAATCAGTGTGCCTAGTTCTTCAGTTAAGTTTTTCTTCTATGCAAAAGCCTTTTATTTAAAATTTGCAGTAAATGTCCCATATTCATAAACATTTCAGTCTTTTTAGTAGTTTTTTAATAGCAAAATTTGCTGTTTTTTTCCAGAAATACAATTCTTTGTATATCTACAGTTTTCCAGGTGTGTGGTAAACCCATTAGTCCCAAATAAAGCTAATATTTTCAGAGATAGCTTCAAGTTGTACTGCACACAGCATGAATGAAAGTATGGTCAGTGGTGAACATAAAATAAACACTCATCTGGCACTTTATGAACTGGGTTTATATATGAAACACCAGAACGTTTGGTCACAAATAAGTTTATTCCATAATGGCCTAATAGATGGAAGAAACATTGAACATTTGGCCAAGTGGATGCAAGAAACATTGAACATATGGACAAGTGCATAAAAGTGGGTGGAGTCAATTAAATAATTTTGTCTGATCATCATGATCAAATTATGTTAATTTGTGATGTGCAAAGATCAGGAAAATCCAAGTCAAGGGTTAACACTAATGATGGGTATAGTAGTGAATTTTTTTTTTTTGAGATTTAATGACTAAAAATATAAAATTCTGAAAATTGAAAAATGACACCTGGACAAGGGAATCGAACCCGGGACTTTTGGCTTACTACGCCAATGCTCTAACCACTGAGCTATCCAGGATTCGTCCCGTGCCCAGGTCCATTCCTCACTCATATTTTAAGGCAGAGTCTATGATGGACGTGCGGAAATTGTCGGCTACAAGTGTGTGATTATATTAATATCACGAGCTATCAGATAACGCAGCCATCTTCGACTGTGTAGTTGGCTTAATGCTGCCATTTGTACAATCCTGGATAGCTCAGTGGTTAGAGCATTGGCGTACTAAGCCAAAGGTCCCGGGTTCGATTCCCGTGTCCAGGTGTCATTTTTCAATTTTCAGAATATGATATCTAGATGGAGTAATCCTCACTAAAAGCATAAATAATAGCTTTGGCTATTTAATTCTAAACATATTAAGATATTTTTAAAGTTTTGATTTATAATTGGTCTTAGAGCTATTATGTTGCTTAAGGGTGGCATAACCCAATATAGTTATAAGACTAATTTAATAAGACGAGCCAAGATCATTAATTTATGGCTTTACTGAATGTATGAATTTTATAATATAATAATGCAATGTAACAAAAAATATAAGTATGGGCGGACAGGATCATGAACGCTCAGGGAAAAGGTCGGGAATTTATCCATTCACCTAAGTGGGCATGTGATGAGGATGGAAAAAGAGAGGATGCCAAAGAAAATTATGGAAATGAAAGTATTGGGAAAAAGACCACAAGGGAATAGGAGAGTGGGAGCAGATAACAGAAAGGTTCAAGGATGTAGAAGAGTGTGGAAGGATAGAGGAATCTGGGGGCATTTTACTAAACTGACCCGGCCTCAGGCTGGGAACAGATGATGATAATGACGATGATGACATAGGCTGGGGGGAATGGCTATTTCTCAAAAAAGTTTCCCAATGGGAAATAAAGCACACTTTGTAATTCAGTAGGTACTCCTGCCTCATCACTGTTAATCTTTTTGTAGATAGATTTTTAATTTGTTTTGTAGCAAGCTGTAGTAGAGTGGGGGTATTTTAACCCTTGAACAAGTTGGGAAGCTAGTGACTCATTTTGCTCTGTCTTCAACAGTTATTTGTTAGGAACAGCAAGCAGAGAGCTTGAAAGATTTAGAGAGGACAGACATATATTCTACTCTACCATCTTTTGGGCCGTAGAAATAGGGTGGGGGGAAAGTAGCTTGCCAAGGTTATCCAGTTATGAGTATGCAGCTCCATACAGGGATATGAGATTAAGGGGGTTTCAAACCTAAATAAACTTTAAAGGGTTGTAAAACCTAGAGAATATATAAATGGGGTTTCAAACCTAAAGAACAGCTAAGGGATTTTAAACGTAAAAATATTAAGTGTTTAAGCTTAAAGAACATTTAAACGGTTTCTAATCAAGAGGAAATTTAATGGGTGTCAAACCAGGAGAACTTTAAGGCATAAAACCTAGATAACATTTAAAGGGTTTCAAGCTGGAATAAATTCTAGGGGTTTCAAAACTAAGTAACATTTAAGGAATTTTTAATATAAAACCTAAGTAACATTTAAGCGGTTTTAAACAAAGATAACAGTAATTTCAAACTTGCATTCTGCAAATAATTAATAAAACATATTTTCAATAGATATTAACTAATAAAAATAATTTCCATCAATGTAATAAAATTAACTATTCAATTTTTACGATTCATTATTCAAAACCCTGATATATCTTATATTAATTTATTTTTTATATTACATTTAATAATGTTATAGAATTTACAAGTCTTACCATGTTAGTTTAAAATATTCTAAAGCATCATTTTTATAATTTCGAATTTCAATCCGATATTTTGACTCATTTCCTGTCCTGCAATAAAGTTTTCACTCCCACTCATCCCTAAATATAAACATCTGGTTACTGTTTCTTTTATCCATAGAAATAAGGAATAACGCAAGAAAAATCAGAATTGAAAATAATATAAAATATACAAATTGGGTAAGTTGATCTGTTAAGGTGGGGATGCAGGTAATGTGAGAAAAAGGTCAATGTTTTTGCGTTTTTATAGCAAAACATTTTGTTGATCTAAGTAAATCAAATATTGCTTCTATACAAACATAAGAGTTTAATTTTCTTCAGAGGATGACCTCGACAGTTGAATATCTGTCAGGAATGTCCTGCAATTTCATGAAAACTTTATCTCTTAATTTAAAAAGTTTGTCATCTAATGCCATTATACTCATGAAAGATATTCAACAACTGTTGATATCACTTTATGAAGAAAATTAAACTCATATTTTTGTATATAAGAAATATAGAATTTATTTGAACAAAAAAGGTTTTGTTATAAAAATTGCAAAACAATGACTTTTTTATTAGGTTCCCTGCATCCCCACCTTAAGTTTACAATATTTTACATAATTCAGATTTGGGATTCATAGGTAAAATTAATTTGAGATTCATTAATACAATTTATTCTCTTGGATTCAATATAACTTTAGTAATTATATCAAAGTTCTCAAGTTTATTTTAATATTGAATTACCTTATCCTCACAATAAAACCAACCCAATTGCCACCATTTTATATGTAAAACTGAAGCTGATTAAGAGCGACTCAAATTTTGATTGAAAGAGGGCAGTACTATGTTTATTACACCCACGGATCAAATATATATATCTTAATTAACACTTTTAGGAAAACATCTTCAAAATAATCCATTCTAAAAATATATTGAGGGCTCATTTAAAAATTAATATTTCTATTTAACTTTCATGGTTTAAATTAGGAGGGAAAGCCAGCAACTTACCTTGGTGATACTGGAGTAGAAATTGTTTAGATAGAACACTATAAAACACACAAACACATTTTTAAGGACAAGCTTTCACTGTCACAGACAGCTTCATCAGATGAAGTGTGCTGGCTATCCCTCCTAATTTAAACCATGATTTAGCCTAGTTCTCTATTCCAATTAACCTTAATATTTAACTTTCAGAAATTGCTATGTGCCAAAATGTTTGCTGATTTGTCAAAATTGCCTTTCTTTTCAAAAAAGTATGTGATCAGGTGAGTGTTTGTTTCAAGAACACAATAACACATATTCAGTTAAATAATACCATATGAAGAAATTAATAATATCTTGGTAGCATTCTGACTAAGATAAGACAGAAAGGAACAATAAAAATACATAAATGACCATAGAAGTTTGTTAATGTGGCTCTTTGGCTTGACTTGTCCCTTGAATTTAAGAAGTCCACCTATCCATGTATGCTGCATACTCCACTAACAGCCATCGCATCGCAATGTTGCCAACAACCTTACATTACTCAAGTCCTCAGCCCACAACACTGTTGCGGTGGGCCATTGTGTCAGGTTTTACTGGCTCACTGTCGGTGCATATGTGGAAGCTCATTTGTCGTTGGTGTGGCGGTGTGCTGACTATCACAACACCAGTCCTTGCAGTTCCTTTAAGAGCTCATCTTCCTTCTTGATCTTTTCCATTTGGTTAAGCTCGAGCTGTCTCCCGCTAGCTCGCTGCTCTTTTAACGAGAGATCTCTACCAGTTTCTGTAACACACACAATATATCTCAAACATATTAGCTTTTGTAGTGCTGGTCTACCCTTTTGAGAAAATGAAGTTACCTATTAGCTGACATATATAGCCCAGCATGCTCAGATTTAGCCCCTAAACTACAAAAGATGTGGGTGAGAATATGCCGACATAATCAAGATCGCACAAATACTACACCAATAATACAATATCATGTTGGGTATTGGCTAAACTTGACTAACACTACTTTGAAAATAATCCAGTCAAAAATAAAAAAATTCGAGGACCTTTTAAGATTCTAGTACTTATTAAATTGAGTCACAGTAATAGTACAGCTTCCTTTTTGGTCTACAGTAGTGCATGTGGATTGGTTGAAATATTGTGTAATTAGAGGCTCTGGAAAACTTCCCAACAAGGCTGAGTGATCGCTAACAACCCAACCCAAAAGATTACCACCTTACCTGAGGTTGTTAAAACACACAGGACCGTGATGAGATAGTCATCAACAATTGTGACAATATATAGACGTGCCCCGCGATCGAGTTCCAATCATAATATATTACGTGATAATACCGCAGTGGGTTCCAATTATATATTATAATTTGGAAGAAAGTACAGGAAAGGTGGATAGAAACATATAAAAGGGACGAACACAATATGGCTTTTACAATGAAAAGAAGAACACAGTTCACACTTTACATTACTGCCATTGGACCTTGAGGTAATGGCTGCCTCTTAAAGAAAATCAATCGTCACCACCCAATCCCCTGACCTAGGTTTCATTCTATCATTGATAAAGGCAACAGTGCCGAAATATTATTTATTTGTGTTTAAAATGTGTGTGTGACTATTTCTACTATAGAAGACAGAAGAAAGAAGAAGATGTCACCTTTGTGCATTGGATTCTTCACACATTTTTCCTCTTTCTCTAGGCGGGCTTTCTTCATCAAATTTACTCTTAGCAGTTTATTTTTTCTTTTTCTTGTAATTAAGTGTCAAAATTATCTTTTGTTTAATTCTTGTTCATGCATATAAAAATATCATGTTAAAAACCTAGTAAAAGTTAAGAAAAGTTTTTCAAAGTTTAATATCAAAACATTTTGAAAAGGGGTGCATTGTAATGTCCTGAGTTTAGTTTTCTATTTTATTCTCTCAACAACCCACACAGTAGGTATATTGAAACAGGAAAACATCAGTAGAAAGTGAACCAGTAAGCTGAATTGCAAATGCATATTTTCTAATGTATTACTGTATTTTTAGCAATACGATTGATATAGCCTTCTTGAGTAATTGAGAAGTAGAGTGCTAATTTGGGGTGCAAGAAGCTTTGAAAACTTTGACTTTCCTTCAAATATTTGTTCACTTCAATTTTGATTCAAAAATTATAAAGATTCGCTCATTTTTCTACTGTTGTTTCCATCACAAATTAATGTTTGTATAAAACTGAAATAATTAAAACTTGTGAAAATAATAATTTATCATTTGATAAGTATTATTAGTTTGAACTTTATATTTTTAAATTTATTTAATACAAATTACTACTGCAAAGTACAGTATAATATTGGGAGTACTCGGATTTCGAGCATCAAGCTAAGTTCGTCATTTTCAAGCTTCCACTTGATGTATGTATAAATAAATTTTTAAAAACATTGGCAAGTGTAGGCTATTTAATTGAGATAATAACTGCAATGCAATTTCACTTTTAAATAATTGGGTAACTTAAAAAGTTGGCAAATTAATATAAAATTTCACATTTAATAACATAATAGAGCTCTAAAGTTAATTTCGACATGTAAACTTATTAAATATTGTTGTTGATTTTGAATTGTTCTCAAGTCATGTTGCATTGCCATTGATAAGACAATGAAAATAAAAATAGTTAAATAGATAATGAAATAATTGAATAATCATTATTTTTACTATTTTTACATGGTCTCTTTCCAAAAATAAAATTTCACTTAGATTAAGGCTTTAACATTGAGAACACATATTGATTGTTTTCGTAAGAAAGATATTTAAAACTTGTATTAATACGTTCAACTACCAAACTAGCATTAGTTACTATATTTTAGTTATAGAATTATGTTGGTTAACCTGCCTAAAATCAGTGTTGATCAAGATTGTAATAACTTCACCCGTTTAAATAAAAAAATAATTTACTATTGTATATTGTCTACCAGGAATATTATTTTAATCATTATATTTTCCATTTTAAAGTATTAACATCAACTTTGATAAGCATTAAAATTTGAAATGAGATACATTTGGTAATAAGATAATTTCTAGCGAGAGCAAATACAAGGTGCATGCATAAGTGCACATAGAGGAATGGTATTGGAACAGAAGATGTGATAATGTGTGATTATTACTTTAAGGACTGATAAAAGAAATATGAAACATTTCAAATCTATAACTGTTTGTGATTCTTTCGTTTTCTTGTAGGGTAAATAAGTTACGATATATATTTATTTATTAAATGTCAATTTTATAAACTTTTTTCCAGAGGAAAAATGTCGGTAAACAGTTTGGGAGGAGGAGGCGACAAAGCGAGAGACGATCATGGATAGTTAGGTTGGGGTATCTAATCTAGAGTCCATGTAAGAGGTATCATATGGTTACGGCCATGTCTCCTGTACAGTTACGGTCATATTGCAAGAATTGGTTACAGTCAGATCGTGAGAACTAGTTATGGTCGGTCGCATCGCAAGAACTAATTACAATCGTGTCGCGAGAGAAAGTTACAGTCTTTCTGGTTTCAAAAAGTAAGCAGGTTAGAGACAGGATGCTCTTTCTGGTTTCTTAGGTCCAAATTCTCAGAGTAACACTGAACTTGGTGTTTATTCTACTCAAACTAATTTAGTTTTCCTATAAATATTACATTTTCTGTAGTTCTGTTTATACTATCAACACCATTCAATAAATGAGATCAATCGTACTTTCTATTGTGTAGTAATTGTACTGGTTTTTTCCTATGCCATCCTGAGCAACAACCAAAAAAGGGGGTGAGGCAGTTACTTTTTCAAAACTATGTTTTAACAAGGGCAAACATGATTTTATGAACAAGACATGAAGCTGTTGCACAATAATTGTGCTTACTCTAGTAACCATTTGTTAACTTGTGTAATCATTTCTTTCAGCTAAACTAAACATTTGGTCATATTCACATCTCCAAGCCCTCAAATTACAACAAATGAGACAGTTATAAAGAAACTTACACTCTTGATTTTCTTGATTTTTTTGTTCTTCTCTGGGTCATCGGTGAGTTCCGCCTCTGCGATTGCGGGTGGGAGCTTGATCGCTATGCTGGAACTGTCCCCATTCAGTGTGACAGAGGACGGCACCGAGTTGCTTGTTGCATCCTGCTCCTTCTTTGCTTTCTTAGCCTCACGTTTTTTCTTCTGCTTCAAAGCTGCCTTGGAGGGGTTGGCTGAGAATACAAGAGATACACTAACTTTGAATCCAAATGGGGAACAAAATTGTCTATGAAGAAAATCAACTCTGTTGTTTATTGATAAATTGAACAATTGGTCTAATAATTTAAAAAATATCCAAGTAGTTGACTAAATTAATGATTTAATCTGTCTTTTAATAAGTATTGAATCGTGTTGGGTGCACTGGGAATGGTTTTTTCACATGTGAGTTACCCTTAAACTATATCAATCGCCTCTCCATGCCAAGTTACCTACCCAATTTCTATCTCTTAGAACCAGAGTTTGGTCAAATACACTATTTTACAGATCCGAATTTTAAATCCAAATCTCCAGTTTACCTTGGAATCCCAAATCTTGGAAAAAATTACGGACATAGGAGGAAATACAAATATAATAAACTTCATTAAAAATACAAAATAACTAAATGTTACCACTCTTTCTTATTATACATTCATGGATTCAGTTAAGTGTTAAATTACTGGTCTGGGGCCTGGTTGTTAAATTCATCCTATAATAATTATAATAATAGTTCTGGATTACTAATAAGCAGTATTAGAACTCTAAAACAAATTTCACTTGGGAATTGAAAATATTTTTTTTAAGGATTTGAGCTAGTTCTATCCAGTCCCCTCATTACACCCTATCCCTATCTTGAGCTAGTTCTATCCAGTCCACCTCATTACACCCTATACCTATCTTGAGCTAGTTCTATCCAGTCCACCTCATTACACCCTATCCCTATCTTGAGCTAGTTCTATCCAGTCCACCTTATTACACCCTATCCCTATCTTGAGCTAGTTCTATCCAGTCCCCCTCATTACCCTATCCCTATTTGAGCTAGTTCTATCCAGTCCACCTCATTACACCCTATACCTATCTTGAGCAGTTCTATCCAGTCCCCTCATTACACCCTATCCCTATCTTGAAGCTAGTTCTATCCAGTCCACCTCATTACACCCTATCCCTATCTTGAACTAGTTCTATCCAGTCCCCTCATTACACCCTATCCCTATCTTGAACTAGTTCTATCCAGTCCACCTCATACACCCTATCCCTATCTTGAGCTAGTTCTATCCAGTCCCCTCATTACACCCTATCCCTATCTTGAACTAGTTCTATCCAGTCCACCCATTACACCCTATCCCTATCTTGAACTAGTTCTATCCAGTCCACCCTCATTACACCCTATCCCTATCTTGAGCTAGTTCTATCCAGTCCACCTCATTACACCCTATCCTATCTTGAGCTAGTTATATCCAGTCACCTATTACACGCTATCCCTATCTTGAGACTAGTTCTATCAGCCCTTCATTCTCCTTTATAGTCTATCACCCCCTCATTACACCCTATACCTATCTTGAGCAGTTTATCCAGTCACCTTTACACCTATCCCTATCTTGAACTAGTTCTATCCAGTCCTCCTCATTACACCCTATCCTATCTTGAGACTAGTTCTATCCAGTCTCCTTTATTACACCTATCCTATCTTGAGCAAGTTCTATCCAGTTCTCCTCATTACACCTATCCCTATCTTGAACTAGTTCTATCCAGTCCACCCATTACACCCTATCCCTATCTTGAGCTTGTTCTATCCAGTCCCCTCATTACACCCTATCCCTATCTTGAGCTAGTTCTATCCAGTCCTCCTCATTACACCCTATCCCTATCTTGAGCTAGTTATATCCAGTCAACCTTATTACACCTATCCCTATCTTGAGCTAGTTATATCCAGTCCCTCATTACACCTATCCCTATCTTGAACTAGTTCTATCCAGTCCATCCTCATTCACAACCTATCCCTATCTTGAGCAGTTTATCCAGTCAACTCTCATTACACCTATCCCTATCTTGAGCTAGTTATATCCAGTCCTCATTACACGCTATCCCTATCTTGAACTAGTTCTATCCAGTCCACACCATTACACCTATCCCTATCTTGACCAGTTCTATCCATCCACCTCATCACAACCTATCTCTTTCAGGTCCACTCTAATGTTGTCCTCCAAATGGTACTCTTACGATTGTGTTTGCTAGACAGTACCCTGAACATGGTTCTAGATTCTCCAATTCATGATGCATGTGCTGCCCATCGTAATTTATGAGACTTGACTATCGTAACAATGTCTTGTGATAGATAAGTCCACGGTAAGTTACTCAACATTATGCAACATCCTCCCTTTCTCCAAGAGTTTCATCCCTTTTAGGACCAAATAATACCAAACATTTTCCGACTATTCTTTTCCCCATTTCCATTTTAATATCATTAATGCCAAGTAGTTTAAATTGTACCTAATATTTTAACTCATTAGCCATATCAAATGATTAATAACATTCCTGAGAGATGGAGGAGCATATAATAGAAAGTGTTCAAGTGTGAGGAGAAGAATGTAAGTAATTAGAGGAGGAAGAGTGGTGAAAGGATAGAGGAAGATGGAGGCATTTTATTAAACTGACAGGCTAGAAACAGTTTATTATTATGATGATGATGTTGAAAATACTGAGGAATATACCACTTTTACTTATAATAAGGGATGAAACCCTTAAATACTAAAGATTTTATGAGATAGAATCCAAGAAAATATTGAGTTTGAGATTTAAAATAATAATAATAATTTAAAGTTTTTAGTTACAATTTGTTTTAGAGATCTAATACCAATTATTGGCAGCTTTGCCTCCACACAATCATAAGTTAAACTTTAACAACCAGACCCCAAACGATTAGTAACATACTTAACATAATGTAAACATTTTCATAAATTGAAAAATTGACACTTTGACATAGGAATCAAACTTGGGGCCAGGGAGTCGAACCCCAGAACATGGAACAGGAGCCCTAAAACACTATTTTAAAGAAATGGAATCAGAACCGTTAAATAATTTTAGGTTCACAAAGGTTCTAAAGGTTCTTAAAGGTTCCTCAAATTTTACATAATTTTGACATGTTGCACACATTTTTTTCTTTCCTAAGCTTAGTTTAATTTTGAAATGTTGTGTTTCTCCCTTTGTCAGTAAGTTCTGAAAGGGCTTGGTATATTTTAGTTTACTACTTTGTTTGAAACCTCTTTTCTAATGATGGATTAAAACCTTAGTACACACTAATGTTTAGATTCCAGAGGAATGTCATGACTGTGACATTGTTCTCTGTTTTCTCCTTTAATGAAAGCTAGATGTTTAAGAAGATGTATTTAGCTTTGATAGACAGCAGATAATACCACATTCCTCAGTAGTTGAAATACAGAAATTAAGAATCATCTCTTTTTGGACAAGAGTCATGCTATTGTATTAGTCTTCCTGGAAGTGAAGACTGATAATCTGGGGGGTTGGTTGAACATTATAATAGAGGGAATAATGGGAGATGGAGGGTGGAAAATGCAAACTTTAAATTCTTTCACTCAAGTTTGAATTAGGAAGTAGCTCAGTGAATGTGTTCCTTGTGTACAGTGCGGAGGTGATTATTTGTGTTTGTTAGTAAGTGGTTTAAATAATGTTATTGATGGGGTGCGTTAAAGAAAACTCAGTTCGGAAGTTTTTTGACTATGAGATTGACGGTGACAGATCAAGATGCAAATTAGAAGGATGCACTATTGTTATAATGTATGTTATAATGTTGTTTAATCTAGCAATACTTTTGGTACAGAGTGTTATTTCCAAAGTTGTTCTCCTCTCTCTTCCACGCAAATGCAGATACACTTCCTCTAAGTAAAAAATATAACCGTTCCTCATTCATTAAAAAACCATTGTCGAAATTAGTACATTAACGTAGCCGAATTGATAGAAAGACACTGTGCTAAAAAATAATTTTAAAATTTAAAGAACCTGAACCTTTATTGTGTTCTAACTGGAACCAGAACCAGAACCGATACAAATTTCAGTTCAACTCCCTGCTTGGAACCCTTGACTTAGTGTGCCAATGCTCTTCCACTGAGATATCCAGGATTTGTGTGCTCGAGATAAATTTGACTCCAATCTTTAGCTCACAGAGCCCCTAGTATTCTGGACCTATAATAGTCATGACCTTAGTTTACTTGGATGACGGCTCAAAAAGTTACTAGAAATAATCCCCAATAGATCCCTATGCCAACAGCTGACATCTGTCACTTTGGATAGATGTAATGAAAATGTATGGTAATGTATGAATGTGATAGTTAACCACAGTAATTTAGGCCAATATTATTTATATATTTATTTGAGGCCAGACACAAAGCTTATTTATAGTTTTATTCCACTTAAAATGGTGACCGACAATTTAAACCATGTGATTGAACATGACGGAAACAAGTTCTTTACAATGATGCATCCATGCAGTGGATAAAAAGATTTTATTCAGTTATATATTTCAAAATACGATAAAATAATCACAAAATAATGTATTATATATATAAAAAATGACCAGTATTTGATCTTTTCCGAGTAAATACGATGCCAGTATTAATATATGCACCATAATACACATAAGAGATAACATTCTAAAACGAAGAATAAGTACTTTTAATTATGTTTAAAATATTGTTTCGGATTGGGTAAAGATAAATTATTAAAAGTTATGAAACGGTGTATTAAAACTTAAGTTTACGTTATTTTAAATGTAAAATATAACATGTAATTAAAAACTTAACATTTATAACAAAACAGTGTTCTTTTACAAGTGTTGGCAACCCAAAAACCTAAACATCTGATTTTTTAACTGTCATCCAGGTATAAGCCTATCATGAACAGACTCTAATTTTGTTTTTAACAATAAAATCGGTGATAAGAGACACTTCCAAAATCCCCCATTATAATTATGTTGAGAGCAAGGTTTTTAGCTCACCGTCTCCAATCCTTGCATTACTAGGTAGCTCTTCGTCATCATGAAGTTTAAAGTTGCTCTCCCGCCCTCGAGCTGATGGAGGTCTGTACACTTGTTTCGAGGCTGAACAAAATAACATGTAAGATTAAATTGCATTTATCAACACACTTTCATTATACTACTTGGGTGTGATACTAATGAAATAATTTGCTCATATTAATATGTTTAAATTAGAACTCAATTCCTCGATACCAAATTAACCTCGATTATTAATGGTATCAAATAAAATGAGAATCGATCTTAATATCACAATTTCAGATAGGTACCTAGCTTCTTAGCTCTCAAATACTGAAGTGAAAGTTACATTTAAAATCAAATGTAATATTAAAATCTTGTAATTTTTCATTATGACCACTACTCATTTTTATTCTGTCTCACTTTAGTACTGGCAAAATTTAAGTGTATTCAGCATGGCCTTTATGTTATAGTGATTTTGCGCTGATCAAACATGGTTGTTTTGTTTAGGTACTTTTTTCTCTATATTCAAATACATTTCAGTGCGGTATTTAAATAAATAACATTTTGATGTGAGGTTGGATGCAGAGAAAAAGAACGAATTTTTAAATGTTATGTAATTGGAATAAAATAAAATCATGATTAAACTTTTAGAGTTGGATTTGGAAATATAAATCAAGTTGGGAAATGTGATGTCTTCATTTTAAATATAAGAATGCATCATATTTTAAAATCCCGAGGAAAAGTATAACTATAATGTAATTAAAAATACTTTTTATAAAGATTAGCACCAAACTACATCCCTTTCGACTATGGTGACATAACTTAATTTTTTTTAGCACCACAGGCCTCATAGTATATTTTGGGTGTCAAAAAGTAGGAAAAGTAGGACATTTTGATAAAAAAGTAGGAAAAGTAGGACTGCCAATTTGATAAAAAGTAGGACATGTTAAAAACACTACATTCACCTCATAGTGCCAAAATAAAATTTATTATTATTATCATCATCATTATCACCGCATCTTACTACCCGTTCGGGTTATACGCACTTACACTAATGTGCAATAGGAGGGTGATTGTGAGATGAAATGGAGGACCTACAGTTTAACGTGGAATCCGAACCACGGTGGAGGCCTGGCATTCCTCACATTCACAAGTTGTGATTAATACACGTCTTGTCAGAGGTGAAGGAAGGGTTTGGCAATCAGATAAATCTGTGCCAGGACCGAGGATTGAACCCCGAACTCCTAGCAAGTCCGACACCTTACCCCTAGACCACCAGGTCGCCAATAAATTATTAAAAACCGATGTTTTTATGTTATTGGGCCTGTAGCAAAAATATGAAAAAGTATTTTATAAAGGAAGAAAGGAGGAATGCTCAGCCATCATCAACCCCTTGCAATCCTCCTTTTATTTCCACCCCCCCTTCCCTCAATTTAATTTATTCTCTCTTTATTACAGTATTTATTTTACTTTGTCATTTCATTACAAATCCAAATTTGGAAATAATGATAAAAATAGTAATAATAATGATGTCCATTATTATCAAAAGATGACATAGGTTAAAATAAACTGTCTTCCACCTAAAAATAAAATATATTTAAAAAAAATAATCTGTTAAACATCATAATAAAAATATATTTTTTTACCCTCACGTCTTACTAACCATTTGGGTTCTATGCAAAAAATAAAATAAAAAATGAATCACTCATTCAGTTGTTTTTGGGTTTCTTTAATTCATATTGACTTGCACAAAAGTAGTCCAACATTGGTGTCTTTCTCTTTTTAATATGATTTTGTTTGTTTCTATTTTCTCAAAACATAGTCACTTTCTATAATTTTTTGCCAGAGCTTCTAGCGTAGTTTTAGCTATTTGCAAACCTTTCCTATCATAGAGTTTCATTGTATTATTAATCCTTTCATTCGCTTCTGCCACTAATACTTATAAGATTGAACTTCTTCTTTAGCTTCTGATTCTTGTTTTTCTAACAGGTTCTCTTTTTGCATTGCCTCTTTGATTACCTGCGATTCCTTTTCCAAAACTTTCCTAAATGCTTGATACTCTTTACTTTGGTTTTTTATTTTCTCTTTATTTCTTGCTCTTGTTTCTACCGTCCAGCCTCAATTCTCTTCTTCTTCGAGTCCAGCCACATATAGCTTATGGGCTCGACGTCCTTTCTTGATGAAATTCTTCGTGACTGATATGTGTTGCACTGATAGTTGTAATGTTTAAGACCATCTTTGGTAGACTGCATGCCTCAGAGAGACAGGTCCTGTTGTCAGTAAGATAGTTTGATGTTTGTGAGAACCCTCGCTCAACATCAGTATTTCCATGGGGTAGAACAAGGATAGCTTTAACGAGCCTTTTAATTTAGCCCATTCTAGTTGGAAATAGTTCATTACAACACTATCTCCAAAAACAATTTTATAACCTTTGAATTTCAAAGACACTGTACAAGCTTTTGGGCATACATCAAATTTTCAAACAGTGTGACACATTCTGATACGATATTTTGTTTTGCTAATTTACCAGCAAAAAGGAAAATCCACACTTATACAAACCAAACGGTTTCTTTCTTTTGGTGGTCAAAAAGTAGGAAAAGTAGGAGATTTTCCTGAAAAGTAGGAAAGTAGGACAAAAATGAGCCCTGAAATTTAAAACCGGGACTAAAAAATGTTTTACATAAATATAATGCAATTTATGCTTAGGTTTGCTAGTGCATATTATTTTGTTTTAAATATATTAAGAGTTTTGAATAAATAGCTCCCTTTTTAAACAATAGAGCGAGAAAGTTTGTGCAGAGTTCCGTACCATTTATTTCTTCAAATAAGGAATCTGTGTCTTCCTTTTCAAGCATTTATATAATTTCTTGAAATTGTCTGCATAGTATGTTGCAGCATCTATCTAAGTTCCCACCGGGATAAAATTGGTTGTGCTGGCAATGGTAACACAGGTGCTTCTTGTTTAAACAATGCCACTCAGTTTGGTGCCTTCACATGTGAAATTACTCGATTCACTTCAGGTTATAATGATCGCACACCATGTGTCACACATGTTAAATGGACCATCTTTGTGAACAGTATTTTTAATCCCTCTCCTGCCTTTATCATGTAGGGTGCTGCATTGGGGAGAAATATATGAGTACAGTCGTACTGTATTTCATCAGGCCAAAGTAGCAACGTTGAATCGTTGAATGTGTTAGCAATTGTTGAGTTGAAAGTAAGGTTATATATTCTTGTTTGTTAATTTCATTTCCTTCTCCTTATTTTATATAGGTTTTTGTTTTTCTCCTATGATGACATGTTTCCGTGATTTTTCACCATCTTCAAGTCTGGGAAAACCAATGTTATTTCAAATTATTATATAAAAATATGTAATAAAATTATGAATTTTAAAAATTAAACATTATAAATGTAAATAGTTAAGAGAAATTATGTGATAAACAAAATATTAAATAGATAATCATTTAAATTAACATGCTTATAAATACCTTATTTGTATTAAAGATGATTGATTTTACCTCATACCATTGGAAAGATTGTAAAATTTTACAGTAGTCTATGGAATAGTTTTTAGTGAGATGATCACTAATATGTATATAGGTTACCAATATGAAGAAATAAAATCAAACTATTGATAAAATGGATAGTGTTGCTAATGTGACACAGTGTTATTTATATGATGAGTAAATATAGATAGATATATTATTGTGATATTATTATAAGATGAGTCAGTTCAGATGAATTTACGGTGTTAATCTTCTTGATTATGTTTTGAATTTATTTAAGCTGGGGCGGAGGGATAGCAAGTGTTGTTTAAACAGGGATTGATTTTAAAAATGTGTTTGCTCAATCAGAATATTGTTGTTGTTCAGAATGGTTGTCTGGATGTGTAGATTTTCAGTTAAGTCCATTTTGAGACCTTTAGAAGAGGATTGTAAAAGTTTCATACATTTATTGATTGGTGTTTGTCAATGTCTGGAAAGTTTGAGATGTTCGGCGAATTTTGATTTACATCTTTCTTATTTAAAATCACTAATGTGTTCAGCGTATCTAGTTGAAAGGTTTCTTTCGGTCTTGCCGATGTATACAGTCACATGTCAAATTGTAGATACCACCACTTTTGGAGAATGATTTGTGGAGTTGAGATTAGAGTTGTTGAAATTTTTTTTTAGGTGTTGTTGGTTCCAAAAGAAACTCTGATGTTCTGTTTTTTGAAAACACTTGCAATTTTGTTGGATTTTTTGCCTGTGTAGTTAAATTTTATACATTTTGGTTGGGTAGGGTTAGTTGGAAAACTTGTGAGGTTAGATTTCTTAATCATAAGAGATATTTGTTTTTGTAAAATTTTGTATATTATTGAGTGGGAATATTCAATGGATGTTGCTATTTGTTTAATGATGTTCAATTCTGTTTTAAAATTCCTCTTGGAAAGTGGGATATGAATTAATCTATAAATAAGGATATTGAATGATGTCAATTTGTGAGATAAGATGGTTGGAATCATTGCGAATGATACAATCAGTATGGGTGGTTTTTCTATAACTTTTATATTCAAATTTGTAATTTTTATTTTTCATGATATTTAAACCCAGGTAGTTAATGCTATTATTTTATTTATGTTAAATTGTGAATTTTAGTTTGGGATGGATATAGTTTAGAATGTCATTGCTGTCGTAGAAAGTATTATCAATAATATTTTCATAAATTAGAAGGATGTCGTCGACATATCTACAATAGAGTAGGATGTTTATGTATATGCTGTGCTTTCTTTTAAACACCGATCATCTGCTAAAAGGAGTAATGAGACTAAACATGAATAAGACTTAGATTCTATACTTAAACTTATATTAATTACCAAAGTTTTAATCACAGTACAAGACCTTACAATTACATTCTTTTGTATCACTTTGAAAGACGCTATACCTACGAAGTTAATTGTATTTAACTATTCAACATCAGTGTTGGAATATAAACTTTGAGTTATTCTCAATTTTTGTTCTAGTTATTTTATTTATATTTTAATATGTTGTATATGTTATTTTTTTGACTTGTTGTCAACTTATGGTCTAATTGTTGTTGATGTTATTAATAAATTTTTTTAACTTATCATGACATATTTATGCTTGTTGAAAGCACAGTTTAGCCGGTTTTTTGAACATTAAAGTATATCAATTTCAACCATTTAATAATTTTTAACATTTTACTAATTCTTCAGTGTCTTATATCCTTTCACTTTATATTGCCAGTCTTATGTTTTTATCTAAGTCTTATCTAAGTCTTAACCATAATCACTACTGCTCCTTACTTTATTATTATTTAGAATGTTTTCTAAAATAATATTTGTTTAAATGTTAACCAAATGTTGTAATGTCCCAACTTGTAAACCCTATGTTGTTTCGAAAAGGAAGGATGAGACTGCAGTTTTTAAAAACTTTCCAGACATTGACAAACACCAATCAATAAATGTATGAAACTTTTACAATCCTCTTCTAAAGGTCTCAAAATGGACTTAACTGAAAATCTACACATCCGGACAACCATTCTGAACAACAACAATATTCTGATTGAGCAAACACGTTTTTATAATCAATCCCTGTTCAAACAACACTTGCTATCCCTCCGTCCCAACTTAAATAGATTCAAACATAATCAAGAAGATTAACACCGTAAATTCATCTGAACTGACTCATCTTATAATATCACAATAATATATCTATCTATATTTACTCATCATATAAATAACACTGTGTCACATTAGCAACACTATCCATTTTATCAATAGTTTGATTTTATTTCTTCATATTGGTAACTTTATACATATTGTTGATCATCTCACTAAAAACTATTCCATAGACTACTGTAAAATTTTACAATCTTTCCAAAAGTATGAGGTAAAATCAATCATCTTTAATACAAATAAGGTATTTATAAGCATGTTAATTTAAATGATTATCTATTAAATATATCATATATCACATTATAATTTCTCTTAACTATTCACATGTTACCACCCCTCTACGCTTTATGTCTCTCTGTAACGCTCTTGCATTCCCAAAGCCACCCGTCTTGCTCTACCCCTCTCCACCCCTCCTCTGTTCAACCCCTCAGGGGCTAAGGTCACTAGCCAAGCATCCCCCTCCCTTTCTTCGTGGCCGCTCGGCAGCAAGCCGAGTCCACCCGAACTTCCCAACTAGGGGGGGATAAAAAGAGCAGACGGACAGCTAGCTATCATCAGTCACCCGTTGTCCAGCTCCGCGCTGATCAACCACTAACTTGGTGAAATAAACCACCATTACGTGTTCGCGTGTCTTTTCTTTTCTCGTCTCAATGGCCCAACATAACTCCCCTTCCTGCCCGGTCTACCGCGGTAACTCGCCGGACCTCCCTTACTACCCCAGTCCACCGCAGTAACTCGCCGGACCTCCTGTCCTGCCTGGTCCACCACACCGAACCTTCCTTCCTGGCGACTCACCAAACCAACCCTCCAGGTTTCCTCTCTCAAATGAGCCCATTTACAATCGGGGATGACGACACACATTTCTAATGTTTAATTTTTTAAATTCATTATTTTATTACATATTTTTATATATAATTTGAAATAACATTGTTTCTCCTCGAAGATGTGAAAAATCACCGAAACATGCCGTCATAATAGAAGAAAAACTCAAATCTATATAAAATAAGGAGAAGGGAATAAAAATATAAAAAAAGAAGATATAACCTTACTATCAATTACTATTATTCCTTACCAAATAAACATGAATATTATTAGAAAAATTGTTAAGTTGTTAAATTGTTCCAGACATTCAGTAGTGAGCAGATATGAAGGCGATGGCTCACTCTTCAAAGTACTGACTGTAACATAAGTAATGCCCGTAGTTCGGAACCCATGTTAACCCCTTGACTTACTATTTAACCTGGTTATGTTTTACACCAGGATTACCATTCACGTTAAAATACTTTATGCACAAGTTTAGTTTAGCTTATATAACTTCTATAATATATCTGCAATTTCAATGCCCTAAACAGCATTTTTATGTCATGCTAAATTATCATTTTTTTCTCTCCTTCCTCCCTCCCACTTTACCTTGCTCTCCCTCCTGTTTCCCTTCAATCCACCTTCACTATCACCCCTCTCTCCTAGCACTTCCATTCAACATTTGTTTATCTCACTTTCTCTCTTTATCACTTTATTTCACTCTATTTCACTCCCTCCAACTTATATTATTCACCCCATATCCTTCAGTGTATATCTCTCCCCCTTCTTCCACACTTTGCGTGTTCTTATAGCATATTATAACTATTATTGACAAAGATTACTTTTCTGGACTCTCTATACTTTGTTCAAGAAAAATCAAATTTATTACATAACATTCAATTATTTACAAAGCATAGTGTTACCCCATAAAGTGTTTTTTTCTCAATAATTTTTCCTGCTTTATATTTGTTTAGTTGTCTGAATCACTACTGTCAAAAGAGCATCACTTTCAGTAGACCTATCTAAGTTATTATTGCTGACAACTTCAGTTCTACACTTTCACTATCATAATCATCAGAAAAATCCACCACCTCATTATCACTAGTAGCTACTAAATCATTTTATTGTCAGAATCACAAAGTATGTGTGTAATTTCTTCGTCAGTTAGCCAGTTTTTAGGCCGAGAAACTTTCTGTTTACTAGTTGACGCCATTTCATAGGTTGACTGTACTAATAATTGAGTAACATTTCTTGGTTGGAAAAAACCTACGTGAACGTTTTGATTGAAATATAATGAGTATAACTGCAAGTTCTATTCATACCGCTCCTGCCATTTATGAAATAAATTTAAAAAAAAAACACTAAAAAAATACACAAAAATAAACAAAACGTTTGTTAGAAAAATAAGAAATAAAACTGCCACGTTTATTTATAGCACTCCTGCCGTCAATGGCATTAACACCTGCAATTAATGAAAGAAATAAGGAAAAAAAAATTAAAAAAAAACAAAAATTAACAAAACATTTATTTGAAATATAAGGAATAAAACCGCCAAGTTTTATTCATCACAGCTCCTGCCATTTATAAAGTATAAGCAAGAACACAATGTGCGAACCCTGTTCGTCAAAGTACCTGTGTGGCGTACTGAGTTATGACGAGCCCTGCTCGTAAAAGTACGTCAAGGGGTTAAACTGTAGGTTCGCTTTGCTTTCCACCATCATTATTTCATGTACATCCTATCATCTAGGGATAATCTTTAACGTGCAAGTGGTCTCGGCTCAGCAAGCTAGCGCTTCGGCGCCACAACACCACCGGACACGTAGCATCATCTAGGGAGAGTGGAATAAGCCTTAATGGTGTACCCAACTCAAAAATGAATTCCTCCATGACAGGAGAGCAGAGTTAAGATAAGGTTGGATGTCCAAGATCTAGAGCATCAGCCCCAACCACCCACAATAGTAATGTAATGGCCTGATGAGTCTGTTGTTTCATCCATTCATAGCCATATAATTTTCACCAATTCTTTAGAATTTCTAATATTGTTATCATTGTATACTTTCTGAAGGTAGTTTTTCCTTAGCGTTGACTCAGCGGAGATGCATAGTTTTGAAATTTTTTAAAATTTTCTTAAAAACAGGATTTGAAATCCATTAACTGGAATATCTGCTAATACAAAAGCGTGACAAATGTCTTTGAAAAACACTGAGTAATGTGATTCTACAAGCTGTAATGACATTGATTTTTCCGTCCTTATTAATATTTAAAATCATATTTTAAAGTAAATATTTTCATTTTTCTTCTTTTCAGTTTTTTAAATTAAATTCATCTTTTCTAAATGACAGCCATGTTTCTATTTCTCTTTATTTTAGCTGCACATGTTCGAAAGCATTGTTTATTTCCAGGTTGTATCACGCAGTATTTAAGAGCAGATGCATAGTTAAACCACACTTATTTTTAGTTTTCATGCTTAGATAAAATAACCCCATTGGTAGATGGAAATAAATCAAGTAGTGACCTGGGTTTGAGAGTACAAAACTACGGGGAGTAAGACAGACCCAAGCTTTGAAAGACGACACAAGTTTGGTACGCGTCTTGACAGAGGGATGTATTGTTTTCTCCCTCGTGGTATCGGCAAATAAAACAGACGTGTTTTGTACTGGTCTTCGTGCACAATCCTCACATAGGTACGGATCGGAACAAATGGTTCCCATAGCCGGCACAATATCACTTTATAAATACCATACTGTAACAAAGCTCCAACTCAAGAATATTCAAAAGTTGCTGTTTTGATAATTTCTTAAATGATAAATGATGCATTCTTCACATGCTTGGCTGTTGCTATATGTTGAGTGACTTAAGATCTGTGTTGTTTTTTCCACAAATATTACAAAATAAAATAACACCATCTCTTTTAACCCTTACAGTGCACGAGCCAATCTGATTGGCTCCGCCTACTACCGCTAAAAGTGCCACGAGCCGATCTGATCGGCTCCGCCTACTACCGTAAAAGTGCCAGAACCGATGAGGTCGGTTCTCCAGATTTGAACTAGTTCTCGCTTTATCTGATAGATTGTGTAGTAGTGTCAAGTATAACTGGAAAGATAACATTTCCCTTTATAATTTTATATGAGGTTGGCAACAAAAATCAACCATTAATATTTGTTGTTGGAAATGGGAGTTTAGTACATTTGCAATGGGACGGTCAGTACTCAATGTGCTGAATACAACACCGTTTTACGTACGAGCTGCATGGTAAAACATAAGTGTGGCTCACATTCATACTGATATAAATAGTTTTCAAATGTACGGTTAAATTGTTAAGAGTGTAGAAGAATATACTATTTAGATTTTCATGTTATGTCATGTGAATGACAAGATTTCTTTACCAATGTAGGTAAATAGGCGTAATGACTTAAAAAATCTATATATTTTTTTTAAATATGAAATTATTCATTTTTTTAAAAACGCATTCATTATGTGTAGGCCTATATATTTATTCATGAGGTGAGCAATATAATAAATCTTGTTTAAGGTAAGCAATAACGGCCCAAAAATATCTAATGTAGGATATCAAATAAAAATTCCTGTAATTACTATTTATAATCATTTATATTCAAGACTTTATTTTCTTGTATAAAACTAAATGCACTACAACAAAATAATATTGAACTGTACATATAATATATTTTTTAAATATGTTAGTTAGCATTAGTTTTGAAAATAATCAGAGAAAAAAATAATAAAATTAAATTTAAAATTTAGAAATTAAATAATTTTAACTAATTATATTAATTCATTATTATTAAAGAACAGTACATATGGATTAAAATGTTAGAAAAATCAAAATAATCGCTTCATAAAGGTTTGGCAAATTTTCTTGAAAACACTTACAAAAATAAAGAAATAGCAGTGGCATTCTTCGCACACAAAACCTAACAGGCCTCTGGCATTCTTCAAGCGTGAATTCTGGAATAGGCGTGGCACTAAAAGGTTTAAGCACGCCAGCATATTCCCACATGCATTAATTTAAATTAACACACTTAGAGGTTTTTGAATGCATCCTACCTTCATAACAGCTATCTTGTTACTGTATAATATGATATTTTGAATGAATGGTTCAATGAGTACCTCACAATGAGGTTGTGAAGAGAATGTCCAAGCTGTTTAGTGTGTAGTCGAGAAGAAAGAAAGCGAACATACAACCTAGGCTCCCCCTGATCTTCCCTCACCCCTTCCCCACTAAGTAAAACAAATTTGTTAAAAATTAAGTGGTAACAAAGCATTGCTTTAGTAACTAACTAGCAGGAATGCTAAGCTAGCTTAAATTATTGTTGTTCCTCTGATTCAACTTTTCTTCTTAGAACAGCCTAGGTAGTACACACTGACAATCTTTTCTTCTTAGAACAACCTAGGTAGTACACACTGACAATCTTTTCTTCTTAGAACAACCTAGGTAGTACACACTGACAATCTTTTCTTCTTAGAACAACCTAGGTAGTACACACTGACAATCTTTTCTTCTTAGAACAACCTAGGTAGTACACACTGACAATCTTTTCTTCTTAGAACAACCTAGGTAGTACACACTGACAATCTTTTCTTCTTAGAACAACCTAGGTAGTACACACTGACAATCTTTTCTTCTTAGAACAACCTAGGTAGTACACACTGACAATCTTTTCTTCTTAGAACAACCTAGGTACATAGTGTCTACTCAACTTGACCAATGAAATTCCCGACCTTTTCCCTGATTTCCCCTGATCATTTCCTAAAATTCCCGACTAAAAGGTATATCACATCCTTCTAATTCCCCCACCTCCCCCTCATTTTTCTATTAATCTTTTTTTTATGAATAATAATAAGTTTTAAATTTATATTAACATTGTTTATTAGGAATTATAAAAGTTATTACACAGCTACAAAAAAACTATAGTTTGAATAACATTATTATTTACTGTTTTAATGATTATTATATTTCATATTTTGAGTAAAAAACACATTTTCCCAGATTTTTATTGTAATTTACCAAATTCCCGGCTTATTCCCGTTTTTTCCCGATCACTTCAAATTCCCGGCTAATTCCCGTTTTCCCTGATTTTCCCGGATGGTAGACACCCTGTAGGTAGTACACACTGACAATCTTTTCTTCTTAGAACAACCTAGGTAGTACACACTGACAATCTTTTCTTCTTAGAACAGCCTAGGTAGTACACACTGACAATCTTTTCTTTGAATACATATTGTTGACACCAAAATCAACTACAGAGGTAGATAACTAATGAAGTTATGAGCATTTTAAGTAATTACAACCCAAATCCGAGCAACTATTTTAGTAAGAAACACATTTTTTTAAATGGTACCATGGAGTCTTTTAAACACAGAAAAAAAAAACTGAGATGATAGTGCCCATAGAATTAGGTGATTTGACGTGAAATGAGCCTTTTGTGTTAAGCAGACCAATTAAAATAACTACACAAAATAATGTTTGATTCAAGAATATCAACTTTAGCAAATGCAAGAAATAAGAACTATATAATTATAATAAAAGTATTAATTATCTTTTCATTTTATACTCTATTAACACTAAAAATATTTAATTCTTGTTATATTCCATGGTGTGTGTAGATCAAGTTTACCAACTTTAAGAGTTGTATAAAAATGAGGTGGCCCAATGGCTAAATAATTTTATAGTAAAGTAAATTGATAGAACCAAAGAAAAAGGAAAAATAAACTACTAAGAGTAAATTTGATGAAGAAAGACCACCTAGGGCAGCGGTTCCCAAAGTGTGCTCCGCGAAACATCTCCAAGTGCTCCGCGAAGAGATTGTAAATAAAAATAAAATAAATGTGACAAGATCTAAAAATTGTTTATTTGTGCGGTCATGAACTGTTTTTAGATAAGTATTGTGTATAAATAATTTAGCTCCTGCATCTTGCAGTAAAGCAGTGTAAATAGCAAGTATTATGGATCCAATGTGCATTGTCATGCGGCACCTCAGTCAGGTTTACCCGCCCGCACCATCTCAGAACCACACAAAACATTGAGAAAATCCGTGAAGCACACAGACTTCACGCGGCGAAACCAGACAAATAGGCTCCATGGCGCTAGCTAATCCCTGTTCAATGAGAGCCTCAGCGTACTTAAAGATCTGATTGTTAGCTTTGACACTTTTACAGAATTTTCTGGAAAGTTCCTATTGTGTATTAAAAACTCTTGTTTCTTCACTCCTTCATTCTGTTGCAGTTCATTCAATGTTTAGTCGGAAGTCGAAACGAGTCAAATTGCAGTGCGGTGTTATTTTTTCACGAGTGCCTTTGTTGTGTGATTTTATTTAAGTAATTACGTTAGTAACTTTAATAGATCTTCCCTCTTGAGGACGAAACACCTGCCTATTACAGGTTTTTTGGAGCACCTATGTAAGGATTTAGAAAATATCATAGATTTGCTTTCAATGGATCGCTGGCTGAAGTCAGGATCCTTAAAAAAGATGATTAAAACCTCCGCCACAGTTCCTACAGTAGCTATGGAAGCATCAACAGCTAACAGGTATATACAAATATTATGTTAGATGCATTATTTTTAACGTTGAATAATGTTTATCTATCGGGGTCTGCTAGAATAAGAGCGTGTGTCATTAAAACAAATAATAGCTTTGGATACCAATAACACAGGACCTACAAGAATAGATAGGGACTAAAGTACATAAAACTTTATACAAATTAAATAGTAAATATAGACTTTTCAGTACATGCATTGCATGTTGTACATATTTTTGCACTTTTAACAAAAATAGATTTCAGCTCAGGTTGTTTTCGAATTTTGTCCTGTTAATTGGTAGTAACCTTGAAGCTGCAGCCAATGTGATGTCACCAAGCGATAGGATAAGATGGCCACTCACATTTAACAAGCATTGTGAGTGTACATGCGAGAAATATTTACATTCTTAAACAATATTCAATGTTAATTTAGGAGAAACAGTTCTTTGATCAATTGTTTTATTAAATACTCAACATTTATTATTATCATTAATATTATTTACCTAGATGATATGGATATTATTTTTATATTGTAGTGTGGAAGAAGATGGAGCAGTTGCCAATGCTAGAATTTCTGGACAGGATGAAGGGTTTTTAGACGAATCAGCGACATCAGGTGTGACAGAAACTTCTGAACTGTTGAAAGAACTGACTAGTACTAGTTCTTCGAAGACCAGTGCCACAGGTAAAAAAATTATAAAAAGGAGGTATCATGATTCCTACTTGGATATTGGATTTGTTGAGACTAGTGACAACAAACCACAGTACGTAGTTTGCATGAAAGTGTTGCCAAACAGTGCGATGTTCCCAGCAAAAATGCGCCATCATTTTGAGGGGGTCCATCCAGAATGCAAAGGAAAACCGACTGATTTCTTCAGAAGGAAGTATGGTGAACTTACACAAGCCCAGAAAATTATATCTTATCACTCAAAAACAGTTAATGAACAGGCTTTGATGGCGTCCTACTTAGTCAGTTACCGAGTTGCTCAAGCTGGCGAAGCCCATACCATCGCTGAAAACCTTTTAAGCCTTGTGTAAAGGACATAGTTGAATGTATGCTGGAAGCAAAAGCCACGAAACTAGTAGACACCGTTCCTTTGTCAAATAACACGATTTCGCGACGAATCGGGGACTTAGCAGAGGATGTGAAAGCTACTTTACTTTCACGAATAAAATGCACTAAGTTTTCGCTCCAAATGGATGAATCAACGGATGTGGCTGGATTGGCAATTTTAATAGTATTTATACTATTACTTGGAGTCTTTTCAAGAGGATCTGCTTCTCTGCAAGCCTTTACCAACTAACACAACTGGCGCTGAAATTTTCAAATTAATAGAAGAATTTTTCACAGTGAGTGACATCCCATGGGATAATTGCGTTGATGTGTGCACGGATGGCGCAAAGGCCATGACTGGGAAGACATCCGGTGCTATCTCAAGAATAAAACAAAAAGTCAAAGAATGCAGCAGTAGCCACTGCATCCTCTACCGCCATGCCCTTGCTGTGAAAAAAATGCCACCCTTCCTAAGAGAAGTCTTGGACAAAAGCGTGAAAGTAATTAATTTTATCAAATCAAGACCTAAAAATACAAGACTATTCAAGCTGTTGTGTGAAGACATGGGGAGTCTACATACCTCTTTACTTCTTCACACAGAAGTAAGGTGGCTTTCTCGTGGCAAAGCTTTAACTCGGCTCTTTGAAATGAGGGCTGAAGTCAGAACCTTCCTGATTGACAACGACTTCGCTTTGGGAGACAGGCTGTGTGATGAGCATTGGGTTATGAAATTGGCGTATTTAGCAGACATTAAAAAAAAGTTAATGACTTAAGTATCTCACTTCAAGGGAAAGCAGTAACCGTTTTTGACGCCAGCGATAAAGTACAAGCGTTTAAAAAGAAAATAAAGTTTTGGGTGGATTCAATGAAAAATCTAAATTTAGATAGTTTCCCAATGGTAAAAGAATTTAGAGAAGAACTAGATTCTGATGTACACAAATATATCTTAAATGAGTTTCACGTTCATCTGCTAAATTTGCTTGATAGTTTCAACTGTTATTTTCCAGAAGAATTCCACGATAAAATAAAAGAGAACTGTTGGGTTGTAAACCCTTACTCTGCTGTGTCGGAAAAGCCAGCCTGTCTGACATAACACCAGTATGTGTGTATGATTGATTTGACATCAGATTCTGTGGTAAAAGATAATTTTGCAACTAAGAATTCACTAGCAGAATTTTGGTGTCAGCTAAAAGACGAATTTAAAGTTTTATCAGATAAAGCGAAAATCATCCTTTTACCCTTTACAACAACTTACTTATGTGAATCAGGATTCTCTGCTTATGTGGCTACTAAAACCAAATATAGATCCCGCCTGAATGCAGAGCCAGATATTCGGTTGCAGCTGTCCCAAATTAAACCATATATAGCCACATTGTGCAAATCAAAACAGTCCCATCCCTCTCATTAGAATCTAAGTTCTTTGGCTATGCTTTATCGTTCTTTTTCCATGCCAAGCTACATTTTTTGTTTTGAAACTGTAATACCTTATATAGGTGAGTAGCATTGTATATTTACAATACCTGCTTTGAATTTGTTCTAAAATGTGTTGCATTACTTTATGTTTTTTGTTGTTGGTTTTTGTTTATGTATTTAATTAAGTCCTTATTTCTCTGAAATTAGTGGAGAAAAAATATTTATAATGAATAAAACTTGATGTTTAAGGTGAGTATGCAGCGGACGCGAGTTAAGGAGAGTTAATTTAAAGTTTTTAGAGCAAAACTTTTTTTTTTGTCAAAATAAGCAAACTATTGCTTCTATAAAAACATAAGAGTTTAATTTTCTTCACATGGTGACCTCAACAGCTGTTGAATATCTGTAAGGAGCAGAACAGCATTATCTAAGAAACTTTTTAAATGAAGAGAAAAATTTGTTATTAAATTCCAGGACATCCTTGAAAGATATTCAAGAAATGTTGATCTCACCATTTGAAGAAAATTAAGCTCTATGATTCTATAGAAGCAATATTTAATTTATTTGATCCAAAAAAGTATTGATATAAAAACTGCAAAAACACTCGCCTTTTTTGCGTCCCCTGCATCCCCACCTTAACATGTCCAAATGCTTAAAAATTTGTTTCCAGAGCCAATAATGCTGTCATTCGGGTACTATCTATGTAGGTGCTATGTGAAAATATCGTCACCTTTATGCCAAATACACGTATGTGCAAAATTGGTGTTTATAGAAAAAAAATCCCGTAAAGTTCTATTTTTCAATGTCTTTCAATGTCTTTCAATGGGAAAAATTAAGTTAGGATCAAAATATAAGCTATTTTGAATTCGAAAAATAATTCGTGCTTTTGTTATATGATAAAAAAAATTGTCTAGCAACTTGAAAATGCAATTACGTAAAAACAGCCAAAAATGAACATGGTCTAAGGGCAACGATAGTGCTCCGTCACGAATTTATCTCCTGAGAAGTGCTCCGCGACTCAAAAAGTTTGGGAACCGCTGACCTAGGGAAAGAGGAATAAAGTGGGAAGAATCCAATGCACAAAGGTGACAACTTCCTTCCTTCTGTCTTCTATAGTAGAAATAGTCACACACACATTTTAACACAAATAAAGTAATATTTCAGCACTGTTGTCTTTATCAAACACAAAGAAGAAAGAATAGAGTACAAATAACACACACACTGGATTACTCAATTTTGAATTTAAAGAAAAACTTTTAGAAACACATTGTGCCATTTGTTTTTGGGAGTAGAGATAAATTCCTTGGCTATGGTTAGTATTTATAAAGACCTATTTCAAATAATGATAATAATAAAAAATATTTTAAAATGATATTAATAAATAATAATAATAATAATAATAATAATAATAATAATAATAATAATAATAATAATAATAATAATAAAATAATAATAATAATAATAATAATAATAATTTGAAAAATCTAGTAGAAAGAATGATATTTTAAAACAACTTTAAGAGTTATAATCAATAATGTAGAATCCAGTGTAAATAATAAAAACTGACCTGAGGCTGGCTAGGTAGTATTCCCTCGACAGGCTTGTAGCTGACATGCGGTTCCTTGAGAGCCCCCTTAGGGAAGGTTTGCCACAGCACCTCCCACAATTCCTCCTGCTTGTTCCAAGGTCGCTCATACAGCAACGTACCCGAGTAATGCCAAATCTTGAACCTGTAACATAACTTTGGTTGACATCCAACAGTTTATTATCAGATTTTTATATTCCAATACCAAAGTTTCCAAAGTGTGGCTTGAGGGTAATCAGCGACAGTCAAACTTTTTGTGTATGGTCAGTGACAGCATTATGTTTTATACTATATAATATTGTGAAAAAATACTATGTAAATTGTTTATATTTGAAAGAACCCTAGATATATATTTTGGAATAGAGAACTAAATTTTGAATTATTAATAAGTGAATGTTCGATTCAAAACTTTGAAAAGCTAAGTTCAAATAACAAGATCAAAATAGTAGTGCCATAAATATATTTATATTCCACTAGTTCAATAGATTTTCCAGGGGCAGTTGGCACAAGACAAGTAGATAGCTCGTACACGGTTGGAAAGGTGATAGGTGATAGCTAGCAGGTTCTTTATTGCAAACATTGATTTAAAGTGAATGTCAACTTATTCAGAAATAATAATTATTTGCTTAGAATACTGTGATATCCATAAAAAGTGGTATCAAACCATTATAATAAGACTTCCCCAAGGATTAGTGTATTCTTGGCGTTTTCAAAACTTATTGAAAGAAGAAAATATATTAATAAAACTACTGTTGTTTCACGGATGTGGCAACAAGACATATTATAGTTAGGGATGGGCCCTTGAATTCTTCATTATTTTGGAAAGTGATCTTTGAAACAATTTATTTTTAAATAGACCTAGTTGAAATCATGAATTTGTTGGTTATATGTTATATTTAATACCTCCAGAGGCTATTAGCAACTAAACTTTATTTTAGAAATATATATATATAGAAAGAGAGAGAGAGAGAACCCAATTAATGAGCTAATGAGTAAACTAAAGTGTTAAATTATTTGTCAAGTGTTATTGGCAGTAAATGCCTTATTCGACTCTCTGAAGTACTTTCATATCAGCACAAAAATAAACTGCCCCTGAGGACACTAAAAACTCAATCACTTTGATGGAAAAAGATGTATTTACAAATAAGCTTAGTACAAGACAGTGTCAAGTACAGCTCCTAATTCAAAGGTGTACTATATTCGGCTTAAAAATCACTAATACTCTAACTGCTCTCTCATGTAGGTGGTCAGCGCCAAGTGAACAGCTGTGCTCTAAGCAATGTTGAGTTGTATCAAAATTAATATTTCTCTTACTATTACAGTATATGTAAAAGTTAACTCTATAATTTAATATGACTTGATTTTTTAAACTACTTAAAAACAAAATTAAAACCGGTTTTATTTCAAAGAGCTGTCTCCTATTTCATTCAAACAAATTAAAATAATATTAATACTATTTTTTACTGGCATAATTAAGTTTTAAAATTATATATTTATTCAACCTAAGCTTGAAATCGACCTGATATAGAAGAGCTTTATGAAAATCTTGCTAGAGATTGACTCGAATTTAAAAACTTGAGTTCGCAGACCCCACAGTGTCAAGGTCCTATGAATAATATGGTAAACACACAACCATGTAAATTCCTCTCACCCGTTGCCTATGCGTAGTCTGGGTGATGTGGTAGCGGTAATAAAGTGCTCTCCATCAGGTGACCAAGCTAGTAGTGTGGTGTCTGGAGCGTCCATCTTGTTGATAAGCTTGCGATGGTTTACATCCCATAGCTCCACATTGCCCTGGATGTTACCAAACCCCGCCAGCATCAAGAGTGAGGTCCAAAGTAAAGGAAACAATCATTGCTGTGATGACAACTTTAGCAATTTATACCAATTACAAATCCTAGTCACTTTCCGTTAAGAGCAGAAATTAAATATATCGGTCAGCCTCAAATTTGCTTTCCCAGATAAAAGTACAAATGAATGTATTTTAAAACAGCTGTAGACACTAATTTTGTACCTATTATAATTTGTTTCTCAGGTAAATAATATAGCACTGGCCTCACAACTCCAACCAATTAGGTTTTATCCTTAAAATGGGAATGAAGTAAATTGGTTTTTATTTCACATTCACACATTTTAATATATGTATATACAAATATAAGATAAATTTTAAAAAAATCCAGTCAAATAACTTTGCTCCTAAGGGTAGGGAAATATAATGAAATAATATTATACAAAGAAATATTTTTCCCCTTAAAACAAATATATCTTTCACCATTATTAAATAATAAGTGTAAATTTAATGAAGAAAGCCCAACTGGGGGAAAGATTAAAAATGTGGGAAGACTCCAATGCACAAAGGAGACACTATCTTTCTTTCTATCTTCTATGGTGGAGATGGGCAACATATTTTTCAATTTAGTCACAGGTGTGGCCAATTAGAAGTGAAATTCGCCACACTGTGTAAAAATGGAGAAATAAGGTTGCACAATCAAACATTTAAAATAACACACACTGTTTGAACACATTTATTCAAAACATGTACACTTTGACTTATCATTTACAGCTACCTCAGGCGCAAATGATGAATTGTTTAGATTTAAAATGTGAGACACATTAATGAAAAATTTGACAATCCTATTGTTTGACAAGTTGCAGAAACATTGGTTGAATATCTGATCTGAGCTCAATGGACATTTTAGCTTCGCCTCTAAACTAACAAACAGTTTAAGATTTGTATTTTGACTTGATGAATACCATAGTGTAGAACGTCGATTCACACACCCACGTTTGTCCAAACTTGGCCAATAATTTTGAAATGCCTAATTTAAAAGTTGGGACATCATTGTCAACCAGAATATCTGTGACTGAAGAATTCTGGTCAATTTTAAAGTGTTCCAGACTGACTGTGCTTGTCTAGAGACAGAAGCATGGACATTTCTTTGCTTGAATTTGTAATATCAAAGTGGAATGGATCAAGGAATAATTTAAATGCCAATTTGAAGTAATTGAAATCAGAAAAATAAAGGGAAGCATTAGTTGGCAGTGATGCACCAATGACTCATTCAGAAAGTGGAATGCTTCCAATGATTTGCAGGAAATATCAAGCTAACCAGGACACACCATCAGGAAAAAGTTTATTTTGCTGTGTGAACTGGCAAACTCAAATTCGCCACATTTTTATGGTCAATTCACCACTGGTGGCGATTGGCGATAAGGTTGTCCACCCAGGTTCTAAAGTACCTAATGGCAGCAGAGTAAAGTGTGAATTGTGTTCTTTTCAATGTTAAAAAACATATTTTGTTTGTTCATCTTATATGTTTCTTTCAACCTTTCCTGTGCCTTCTTACAAATATAATACAATTACCTCATAAAGTGAAAAGAGGTTTTCCCTATAAAAATATATTATATATATTCGCATCCAATGTCCATTTCCTGTGTTTGTTCTCTATGTTATTCTTTTTACATGTTCCTATCTAAGTGTTCCATCATTCTTCACCATTTTCCTTCCTCTCCCTTTTGTGTTTTTTTGTTTCTTCTTTTAAGAATGTTTCACACTTCCTCCTGAGAGTTCTGATAGAATGAAACCTAGGTCGGGGGATTGGGCTGGTAACAATTGATTTTCTTTAAGAGACAACCATTACCTCTTTGTCCAATGGCAGTAATGTAAAGTGTGAACTGTGTTCTTCTTTTCAATGTAAAAGCCATATTTTTTTCGTTTCTTTTATGTTTCTATCCACCTTTAATGTAACAAAATTCAGCATTGTTGCCTTTATCAAACAAAGAAGAGGAGTACACTTTATACAAACACTAAATTACTCCATTTTGAATTAAAAAAGAAACAGTTATAAACACTATGCCAACTATTGTAGGATTAAAAAGAAACTTCTCAAAGTTTTGGCTGTGATTATCTAATATTATAGATAGTATAAATATTTAATTGGAAAAAAGATAATAGTAATAAAATAATATATGAATTGAAATAATATCATGATCCTTAAAGAAAAATTGACTACCAAAGGATCATACCCCTGTGATAGCCCCTGCTGCAGCACATGTGGGATCCACCTACTAGCCACATCCTTCAATAGCAAAGTTACTAAAGTGGAATACAAAATCCCTGGTCATTACAACTGCACAACAAATAACATGGTATATCAACTAAAGTGCAATCATGTGTTGTATAATATACAGTGGCCTTCCTACAGGTTCTCTCAGACAGCGAATGAACAATCATCGTTTTGACACACACTACAAAGACCTGAACAAGCCTGTACCCATCCATGCTGGTACCCACACCCAGGACTTTTAAACCTGTTACCAGGGGTGGTCAGGCACCCGAAATTTCGGGCAATAAATCAGACATCTAAAAATCCCGGAATGTTGGGCGAGTATTTTTATACCCGTATTTTGATTGGGCATCTCAAGAACTTGGTAAGTATATAATACCATGTTAGCACTAACCTCTAATTCAAACTTTGAAAAAAATAGTGTTTAACTGATATTCATAGTTGAATTATTATTTCAATTCAACTAATATTAAACAAAGGTAAGTATTATTTTTTATTAATTCATAGTTGAATTATTGTGTTTGCTTTCAACAAAACTATGATAACGTTTTGTCACAGCTTACAAGTCTATAACATAGCGAAATCAAGATTCTTACGATTTAATTTTCTCTGTCAATGCCAACAACATAACAAATTCAACATTTCCACATTGAGATTTTTAGGCCCTATGCTTGTGAAAACTTATTTAAATTAGTTTTCTTTACAGTTCTTTAATTTATTATTACCAGTCAGATTTGTTAAGAACAGAACTTTCACAAAGCAAAGAGAAATCTGCTCTAGTATTATTATTATTATTATTATTATTATTATTATTATTATTAGCACCGCGTCTTACTACCCGTTCGGGTTATACGCACTTACGCTAATGTGTAATGGTAGGGTGATTGTGAGATGAAATGGAGGACCTACAGTTTAACGTGGAATCCGAACCACGGTGGAGGCCTGGCATTCCTCACATTCACAAGCTGTTGCTCTAGTATTAACTATATATTCTTGAGCATAAACAAACCATTTTAATTTCCTTTAATCAAATGTGACTATTTAATTTGTAATTTGAAATTTAATAGGCCTTGACAAAGTTTGTTTCTTTTTTTTTTTAATTAAATTAGACTGTTACACTTATAATTTGAAATTTTATTGGCCTGTGACAAAGTTATTGCAAAATGAAATGCCCGCCTGAATCTGCCCGTGCCTGAGTTTAATTTTGTAATGCCCGCCCGATACAAATATTTGCTGCCCGACCACCCCTATCTGTTACACCACCAAAATATTAAGAGCATTTCCCAAACAGTGCAACAGTTCTCAACTTAGACAGTGGGAACTGGCCCACCAATGGATTACCAAATCAAGAGTACCACCAGGTCTCAACAGAAGATAGTTTCTTTCCTTTTATAAGATTATAATTTTTCAAATTATTATTATTATTATTATTAGTATTTTGATTTATAAATATTATTGTATTACTATTAACTTTTTTTTCCAATTAAATATTTATATTATTTATATTGGATAATAGGGTGTGCGAAGCCAGTTTTTTCAGTTCGAAGCGAAGTCGAAGCGAATATTTGAGAATATTCTCGAAGTCGAATCGAAGGTCGAATAAAATTTAAACAACTAATAATAGCTCTGAAAACAAATTATTAAAAAAAAAAAACTTGGGTATGTTTAGCCTTAATATATTTATATTTAGTTCAAATGCTATTAAATTGATACATTTTATCTAACTTTAATAAAACATTATAATTAAGCCTAATTATGTAATAATACACATAAGACATTTACCCTTTAAAAAAATATGTAGACCTACTAAAAAAACATTTACTTGGGCACGTAAATAAACAATTATAATTTACTAAACAATATAGGTATAGACTATATTAGGTTAAATCATATGCTAAGAAAATATTTAAACAGGTCAGTGACATGCAATGATATTATCCTACATTTGATTTGCAATTAAACTTCTAAAAATATTCACTTCAGGGCAGGTTATGTTATAACTTATTTTTAAAAAGAACGCATATTAGGATAAATTATATCAAAATCAAACCGCTTTTATAAGTTAAAATAAAAACAAACATTATAAGAAAATATTTACACAGGCAGTTAGTTAGAAGTGTCACTTTTTCTTCAAGTTATTTTGAAGGAATGTTAATTCCTCGACATGAATAGGAGTCAACGATTCTCGTCTGGCAGTTACAATGTTTCCTGAACTAGAAAAGACCCTTTCACTACACACACTTGTAGCAGGTATTCCCAGGTATTTGAGGGCTACCTTGGAGACATTAGGGTATTTTCGAGAACCCTCTTCCCTCCACCAGATATAGGGGTTTGTTGATCTAGGCACTCGTGGTTCATTTAGGTATTCCTTCACTTCACTATTGTTGTCTATTGCCGGTTGGGTGGTATTTGGTATGGAATCAAAACTTGACCATAGTCCAGAACTAGAAGAGGAGCACGAGGGTTGTTCGTCTCTTACGTCAGGCTCTAAAGATGGCTTGTCACTCAACTTCTTAACTTCATTTGCTATCTTGTTTACTACCACCATATCTTCAATCAAGACACTTCGAAATCTTGGGTCGCATAGCATGGATGGGCAGAAAATCTTATCTGAATCGTAGAAACTGAAGGGAGATTTCAAAGCCTTATCCAAACTTCTTGCGAACACTACACCATCCTTCTTGCTGGTGATAAAAACATTTAGATGGGATTTGAGGCAATGAAGGATGGATATAACCATTGAAGAGGTTGGATAACTGTCCCCACTGATCTCCTTGGTGGCGTCAGCTAGTGGCCCAAGAACCTCTACAATGCCTGCCGCTTGCTTCCATTCAACTGCAGTCAGGACCTCGATGTTATTTTCTGAATTGGCAAGTTCAGCTCCAACAGCTTTCCTAACAGCATGTTATACTTGCTGGACCACCTTGTATCCACAAACTGAATTAACTCGAGTACTGGCGGTCCCATCTCTTCCATTACAGTATATAATCTTTTTCTTGCGGATGGACTACGACTGTAATGTCCCACGATTGTTTTTGCCTTTGTCAAAAGTGTACAAACCTAAGGACAATCTGTATTAGCATCATGGATAGCTAATTTTAGGGAATGGGCAAAACATGGAATAGAAATAAACAGGGAATTAACTGCAGAGCGAAAATTTGGAGCATTATCGCTGACACAATATATTGGAAGTGTATCTTCATTTAAAGCAATGCCCCATTAACATACAGCCTCTTGCAGTGTAGCTCTGATGTTCACAGCTGTGTGTGATTCATTAAGTAGTACGGTGTTCATTGTAAAAGTCTTGTACTCAAAGTTTGGTTTTAAATAATGACACGTCAGACTTATGTAACTGTCGTGTGCACGTGATGTCCATCCATCTGAGGTAAGAGACAAAGCAAAAAGTTGGGGTAAATCATTAATAAGTTGACATTTTAAATCTTGTTTTGTCTCATCATATAGTGCTGGCACATAGTTTCGTGAAAATGTAGTGCGGTAAGGAACTTTGTAGTTTGGCACTACATGTCTCATTAAGTTGATGAAGCCTTCTTCCTCCACAAACTAATATGGCAAGAGACTCATTGCCAACATTTTTGCAATTTGCTTTGTAATTTTGTGTGCTACTGGGTTGGTAGGCTGCATGATCAAACCTTTCTGAAAGGCACCTTTTTTAGGAGCTGTGGTAGAATCAATTTTATTGCCTTTTGCTCTTTTAAATTCATTGAAATGAGATGGATGAGTCTCTAGATGGTTTGAAAGTGTTTTTGTTGTGCCTGCAATTGAGGATTTAAAAAATTAAAAACCTGAAATCAAAAATCTAAGTTATATTTTAATCCAATAGTAAAAATATTAGGGTTGAATGCATTAAAATGATTATAAAGTCCTATCATTGAAGCAAATTTAAACTTGAGAAATTAAAGAAGTAATTTGTAAAATCCAATATTATTGTTCAATCTAACACATTAAAATAAAATGTAAATAAACTGCAACACATGCGCTAAATAGGTTGTCGTAGTTATTTTTATTTAAATTTTAAATTTTTAAAAAAAGGTAAATCTTTTGGTATTACGAGAAAAATATACATTGTATTAAAAAGGAACACGTCTTTTATAGCAATTAAGTCACCTGTTGGCGTCTTGTATTTTTTCAGGCAAATATATTACACTGGGCAGTTTTCTTATCAGAAGCTCTCGTGAAAAATCCCCATACTTCACTTTTATTTTTATTTGTTTCGGACATTTTCGTAGGCCTAACCAAAACTATTAAGAAGTTAATAAGAAACAAAGTATAGCAGCAGAGAATTAAACATGAATTATGAAACTGTTTAGTAAATACGTTTTTTGTAAATATAGTTTCAAAGTCAAATGTAACCAACATAAAGTCATCGAATTTTCCATTCAAGTTTTTAGGTTAATATAAATAAATTATTTAATATTTAATTTAAAAAAGTATGATTTAAAATTGAAACAAAATTTATTCAGTAAAGGGTAAATATGTTTACTTTTATTCTGTCTCAAAATTATTTTTTCGACTTTTTATCAAGTTTTTAATTTATCTCTCGGCGCATGCGTCGTAACATTAAGTTCATTTCATTTCAGATTATTGAAAAAAATTATGCAAAATTCAAAACAAAAATATGATTTTAAAATTATATATTGTTTTAAAATATATATATATATTATTTTTAATCTTTATCAAGTGAATTTAGGACATGTGGGAGTGAAGATAGCTGAACGTATTTAATTTGTGAATCGAGCAGGCCGTGTGGCATTGAATATAATCGATTATTGAACTTGTTTAACTATCGATAGTTATTCAATATTTCATCAAAACACACTATTTAAAATTTACAAGTTATTTACCAAGCGAGAATAAGAAAAAAATACTTACCGAAACATTGTTTTTTTTAACAAAAATAGTGTGTTCAGCATTTATTAAAAGTGGTCACTAATCTCAGAAGAAATATTGAGGGAAAATAATTATGTCAAGAGTCACAATCAACTAGTCGGTTTATAACCATGTCCTTTTGTGTCAATACATAGATATTCAAAAATATCGAACTAATCGATATTTAACCTATAAATCGACAAGGCCCAACTTTGAACTTTCGAAAGGTAAACAAATGAAAATAATTTGTATTAGAAGCTTGCGCCCTATATATATTAATAATCATTCTATAATTCAAAGTTTGTATTTGAATTAAATTGTGAATTGTGTGTGGTAAACATGAATATAATTTATTAGAATAACAGCTCAGAATGGCAAAAATTGAAAATACTTATATTTTTTTGCCGAAGCTTCGAATTTTTCGAAGTAAATTTTGTTTGCCGAAGTCGAAGCTAATTAATATTCGCTTCGACTTCGAAATTTTCGAAGCTTCGCACACCCCTATTGGATAACCACAGCCAAAGCCACGAGAAATTTATTTTTACTCCTACAACAGTTTACCCGTGTTTTTAGCAGTTTCTTTTTTAATTCAAAATGGAGTAATTTAGTGTTTGTGTAAAATGTACTCCCTATTCTCTTTTTCTTTGATAAGAGAATGCCGAAATATTACTCAATGTGTGTTAAGATCTGTGTTTAAACGTGCGACTATTTCTACAAGAGAAGACAGAAGAAAGAAAAAAGATGTCACCTTTGCGCATTGGACACTTCCCACATTTTTCCTCTTTCCCTAGGTGGGCACTTATTACATTTCCACTTATTAGTTTATTTTTCCATTTCCATTATTTTTGTCTATTTCCATTTTTTTTTTAATTATTTAGCCACTGGGCCAACTCAATGTTAAACCTTCTTAAATAATGGTTTTACTGAAATTAATGAATGCACTGTTTTTCTTAAAACATAGACAGCTGCTTATACTTGCTAAATAATTTATACAATTTTACTAGTGTTTAGTAATAGGTGAAATTCAATTGTTTTATATAAAAAAAAAGATTATCTAAGATAAAGTGAAATTAGGAACAGTATAAATTTTATTTGTTAACAGAGGCGAAAAGTTCACTAATGAAAGTCTATCTGGCCACAAACGAAAGTATGGGTAATTCGCTTCAAGTATAGAGATGAAATTACTCTGTTGGGGTGTGGTTCAAATCCAAGATGACCCAGATTTTTTAGTATTCATGTGATCAAAAAGCAAGCTATATAAAGTTACTATAAATGTGTTTTGAGTAGTTTGTAACTATACATAATGTACATAAAGTGTATATAATGGTAGTAGTAAGAGTAATATCATAAGAGAAATTGAATGTCTGCTTTGTCAAGCGATTAAGTAATGTAAAATTATATATAAAGGATATTGTTGCCGTGCGGATTGTAGTATATGGCGTTCCGAGGGCCGGTGCCAAAGTCAAACACAGGTTCACACTTGAGGTTGAATAACGTAGCCTTGGCAGGAATGAAGCCATATACAACACAGAACTCTGCACACTTCGGACTCCACTCTACACTATAGATGGGCCCTTCTTTACCTGATTAATAACATAAACATAGTATTAGCTAAGTCATGCATTTTGGTGAAACATGTACCAGTTTTTCATAGCAAAATACTAACATAAAACCAACAAGTTATGAGACTTATTTCATATGTATCACACTGATTTGCTATGACTGTCTGAAGGATCAATTCTAATACAACTCAATATAATATCTAGTGAAAAGTAGTCCTGGCCTGGATAAAAGACAAACATAAAGCCAAAAGTCTTGGGCTTGATTTCTATGTCCAGGTTGTTATTTTTCACTCAAATTGAGATAGTTATGAGAAACTATGATATGCATCTTATAAACATGAATCAAGGTACACCTAAGGACCTTCAAGACCGATAGAAATGGTCACATACATATTTTGTGTTTAATACCCGAGACTGGAACGGCACACATTTAGGGAACAGAGGTTTACAATAGAATTGATCTTCGCTCTATGACAGCTGATGGAAATAAGGTATGAATTTGGGAAAGACTTGGTAATGATATTTATGGATATGGAGAAGGCATGTATATGATAACACGGATAAAAATAAAGTTTGGAAAGAAATGGAGGAGGCAGTAGAAGTGAAAAGAGAAGTTGTAGTGAGAGTGAAAAGCATGAATGATGATAAAAGGAGTTGTGTTAATGCAGAGAGTGGAAGGCCGGAGTGGTTTCAAATTAAAAAAATTTAGTAAAGCAGATGAGTGCCCTCTCACCATTACTATTTGTAATGGTAATAGAAATGGTCATGGTCATGAACAAAGTGGTAGGAAAACTCGGGGAGTAAAGAATGAAAGCCATGATGTTTGCTGATGATTTGATGGTATGAGGAGAGAAGGAAGAAGAAGTACAAGAACAACTACAAGAATGGAATGAAGAAGTGAAGGAGTGTGGAATGAAATTTAGCATGGCATAGTGTGAAATGATGGTAATGACAAGGAAGAGAATAAGGCCTAGTAAAGCTATAAGATTGGGTGGCATAGAGATGAGAAAAAATTCAGAATGTAAAATACCTTGGAAGCGTGATTGAGGCGAAAGGTGGAAGTAGAGAGTATTTAATGATAAAATGAAAGCAGGGAGGGTTGGTCTATGGATGTGTAAAGAACCTGCTATGGAGAAGAGAAGTGACCTTGAAGTGTGAGAAAGTGTTAAATAATAAAATAAAATATAAATATCACATTCTATCCATCTACCATTATTAAAGAGACAAGTTTGAACAGTCGTATTGTATTTATATTATATTTTATAATTAAATTTAATATAAATTAGAGATGGGTCGAATCCACTATTTCTCGAATCTGAATCTGGAATCCAAATCTAAATTTTATTTTCGAATCTCGAATCCTAATTCTAGCAAATTGTTAAAAAAATTTAATGATTTACAAATAGACCTACATCACATAATATAGGCCTAATCTGTAAATTAAGATTTATTTCAATCATGCTTTCAATTTTAATCAACTCCAACAACACCTCGCAAAATACAGGTTAAAATCCAGCCAAATTAGACAATCTAGACTCATATTATTGTTTGAAAATCAAATCAATCAAAATTTGAGGGTCTTTTAGTTATTTTTAAAAGTGTTGTTAGAATGAGTTAAGTTTCTAAAAAAAACCTGTGAAATAAACAGATTAGGCCTAGTTATCCTTTGATCAACTTTAATCATCAATGAAGGATTATAATTTGTATTAATAAGAAAATAAAAATACAAACAATTTTTTTTAATAAAGACTAAAAAAACATGCTTACCAATTAAACATACATTGAAAATAGTGAACTCAATAATGCCTAAGTATGTTTTATTATTATTTTCTGATATATCCATCATCTATCTTTGCGTAGAAAACAAGAAATATATTCAATTCTTGCGATATATTTTCGACTTCAATATGTTCATTCCCATTTTATTAGGCAGGACTACATTTGAATATTTTTACAATTACTTATATAACATATTTTTAAAAAAAAGGGTGACCTGGTGATCTAGGGGTAAGGTGTCAAACTTCTGTGCTGGGGGCAAGGGGTTCAATCCTCGGTCCCGGCAACGATTTATCTGATTTCCAAACCCTTCCTTCACCTCTGACAAGACGTGTATTAATCACAACTTGTGAATGTGTGGAAAGCCAGGCCTCCACCGTGGTTCGGATTCCACGTTAAACTGTAGGTCCTCCATTTCATCTCACAATCACCATACCATTACACATTAGCGTAAGTGCGTATAACCCAAACGGGTAGTAAGACGCGGTAAATAATAATAATAATAATAATAATAATAATAATAATAATAATAATAATAATAATAATAATAGTAATAATAATAATAATGATGATGATGATGATGATAATAATTAGTTAAAAAATAATAAACTCTTAGTTAAAATCAATTTAAAAACAAATTATGAATTAGCAAGTTGTTATATGATTCTTAAAACTCGAGAGTGCTTACTAAGTGATCTGATTAACTGAATCAATTCTAAACAAACAATCAATATACAATACTTAGGCCGGTAGGCAAAAATAAACAGATTTATCGGTGTCTGACTGTCGACAGTATTTATTTTTCATGAAACCCAACAAAATATCTAACTTAAGGATCGTATGCAATAAATCGGGGTTATTTGCATAATTGTAGATAATTAAAACCAGTTGGGAAGTAAGAATTAACAGTATCTTTATTTTAATCATCACTCTGGCGAGTAAACATAATATACATCATGGTGGTCAACTTTGTATCATGTGTAATGTATTCTTATTTCTGTAAAAAAATAAAAAGCCATTATTTGTTTTATTTATTTTGAGTTTATTTGTAATTCTAGTTTTGATTTTCAGTATTTGAAGAGTTTTAATGTGTTCATTAACATATTTACAAGATTGTTTGTGAGGTGGAAGGGTAGGGTATTAGGCACGTAAGATTTTCCACACCTAACAATTTTTTTTTAAATAATGATTTTATTCATGCTAATCTCTTTCGTCCGACAAAATAAAGATTACAGATTAAGTTGTGCTTTTCAAGTAGGCTTAACTATGTAAATTTTGAATTCAAAATATTATGCTTTGTTTATGAGGTGAAAGATTCGACCATCGGATCCAGTAAACCATTGAATTCTCAAATCTTGAATACTTGTCAGGATTCGGTGTATTCGAGGATTCGAAGATTCAAGTGGCCCATCTCTAATATTAATACAACATTCTCCATCTACCAAGAGTAAATACACAAGTTTGAACAGGCCACTGCGGAATCCAAGCCTTAACCTTTTTTTGTGGAATCAAGAAACAGCCAACAACCGTATCCAAGTGACCAGAACCTACTTCTAGCCATGCTGCCATAGTTTAGTCTGTGTTTTGCTTTCTGCTGAAGAAGGGAATTGATGTACCTCAGAAATCACATAATTATGTGTTGTATACCTCAGTTTTAGCTTCTGTGGTGCTGACTGACAGCTCACAGCTGACTTCTGACAGTCAACATTTAGGTATATACCTAAATTTTGACTGTCAAAAGTGACAACTGCTAAATACATGTTTTTTGCAGATCATATGGTTCGGCGTAGGGATACATAATTTGGTCTGGTAGCTTTTCAAAGCCGTCAGAAGTCAGCTGTGAGCTATCAGTCAGCACCACAGAAGCTAAAACTGAAGTATAGTATGTTTAGTTATGAACTTTGAGACCTACAGTGTCCTGGTTAGTGTGTAGGCCTTGACCTTCTATCCTACTTTCAATGTTTAATTTAATACAAACTTTTGGGACAATTTTTCCTGGCATTGTAGCATGAATTAAAGAGTCCCTTCTGGACATAGAGATAGCCTAGAGCCCGTAACAACAAAACAGTCAAATCATTCTGAACTTTCAGCCAAATCCAAATGATAGTGGATAACTTAAGTTGATAACACAGCTCGAGTTAGGTGTCGCATTTTAGTGAAGTTTTCTGTCGTATTCATTAGAAAACTGTAAAAATGAGATTAGTGTTCAACATTTTATCACATTTTAAAAATTGCAGGAAAATTAAAAAATATCTATTATAATTTATTTTTTTAATATTTCACTCATAATAATAAAAAAAACTTTGATGAAATTTCTAGTTAAGAGTTTAATTGGCCATGAGATGGAATGAATACTTACTAAGCAACACTATGGCTGTCTCCCCCTTGCAGGTAAGGGCGTGGAGGGCTTGCTTGCCGTAGTAGGATGAGCCTGACTTGTCTACCTCCATGCTCGTCATTAATAGCACAGCCGAGCCAATCTTGTTCCAGAACATGTCAACTCTATCTGCCTGCACAGTGACACATCAATCTCAATAGAACCTAACACCACTTTACTGTACAGACACCTTTAAAAAACAGTGAAGTTATACAAAGAAAGATAGATAAATGATCCCTTTTATTTGAGAATTTGTGAGAATGCGCAGACTGTGAGTTTCAAATATGTTACTGTAAAAGTTATAAGGAAAGAAGACATTGTATCTCTGCCAATTTATTGGCAACACTAATTTTACTTTTTTTCTACCAAATTTAATTAAAGTTATTACAATAAACATGTTACTCTACTAACAACTTGGTAGAATTCATATAATGTGGTTTATTTAGTTTTAAAAAGTCTGTACTGTGGCAAAATGATTGTATTTTCTTGTCTTAGCTTCATATTATTCATCGAGGTATGGCCAAACTTGCAAAATGGATGCCGCGACTATGGGAGGCCCAACGTCACTAACTTTTGCAACCAGAATGCTGTATCTAAGCAGTGATTGGATGGCGAGTCCACCCTAAAATATAACAATGGTTTGCGATCCGGTGTCCTGGTCGCATCAACTTTGTCACAGAGACCATGTCACATGTATGGCCATGGTCTTAGTCATTAGTTATGACAAATAAAGTTGGTAATAATTACTTTTATTTAACCAAGATGAAATCTTACCTGAAAGAAGCTTTTACTAGCAATAAATGATGTATTTTCAAACTTGGGGTACTGAAATAATTTACCAAAAGAAGGTTGGCCAGATTTACCTGTAAAAAAAGAAAAAAAAAAGGAATAATATTGGGACCCATAATATCAGTAATTTAATAAATTTTATTCTCAAACAAAACTAACAGTTACTGTTCCCAATTTGCTTGTTCTCTAATGGTTAGTTAAAGTTTAAAACTACAATATTTTTATTACAAAAAAATTATTTGAGCTTATAAGGACAATTTTATCCCATTTATAAAAAACTAACATAAGTTTAAATTGGTTGAATACAATAGTGTTTGAGTTTAAGTAAATACGTTATTGTATTTGCCTGAGTATAGTACGGCCTTACACATAATACAACCCTAAAATGTTAGTGTGTTCCACATGAAAAGTAAGTAAAAGGTCTCGAATATACATAAGGGTAAAAAGTAAAAACTTTACAAATATAACAGTTTTATTTGTGCTTTGTGGAGCTTCTTATCATCCTCTTGTTTACTTGTAGCACTAAGGAAACCTTCTTTTCAACAAGATTACTCACTTGAGGATTTGCTATGGGCACAGACAAGGTATACACCAGAGCCACAGCCTCCAGGTTAAAATGGCTGTGCTCTGTGTCCTTCAACATGGGTATCGCCAGGAACCATCAAGAGTCATTAAAAAATAAAGCTAATTTTAAACACGGTTTCACTAGAGAGAGGAAACAAGTATCCATCTTGATTCGATCGGCTAGGTTCCACAAATATAGGTTCAGGTAGCAACCAACCCCCTCTTCACATAATCCTACCTCACAAAGAGCCTACACAGACTGACCATTAGGATTACAATGATCCCTTTACAATGAACATGTTAAAAGTGAGTTGTTTAATAACTGCACATTTGAAAGTGTTTTTATCAATGGGCATTGACACTAGCAAACCTCAGTGTTTATGGAATCAACCTGGCTCAAGGAGCGCAATGAAACTTCCATAAGGCTGAGGATCTGGTATATCCTTGTCTGTGGCCATGGGTGATTTGTGAATCAGTAACACAGCATAGATCCTGTCACCAATACTGACCTATTGAATTAACTGCAGTTCAATGACAGTGAAGGGTGAAAACCCTATCCCTATTATTTGTTTATTATTAGACATACACTATGACTCCCACAGGCCGATGTAGTTCCAGAATGCTATGTACTGGAACTACATCAGCCTAAACGCACTAAACGTCAATCTTGTCTATTATTGTTTACCAGTGACCAGTGGCCAGAATGTGAGTCCCAGCCGTGTGTACAGAGTGATTGTGATTAAATAGTTTTCTACTCTACCTCTACACTAATCTGGATATATCATCTCAAAATACCTCTTCCTCATTCCTACCCCACTAGCATAGTTAAATTTGGATAGGCCGGCCATAATAATATAGAGAGAGCCAATGAACAACAGACCCATTTTTACACTTAACAAGCATAAAATAAAAATATACTCAACCAAATTAAAGTCCCTCTTCTTGTTTTATCATATGATTTTATGTAGTCGGTGACCTGGTGGTCTAGGGGTATGGTGTCAGACTTCTGTGCTGAGTGTCTGGGGCTCAATCCTCGGTCCCGGCAAAGATTTATCTGATTCCCAAACCCTTCCTTCACCTCTGACAAGATGTGTATTAATCACAACTTGTGAATGTGAGGAATGCCAGGCCTCCACCGTGGTTCGGATCCCACGTTAAACTGTAGGTCCTCCATTTCATCCCACAATCACCCTACCATTTGCACATTAGTGTAAGTGCGTATAACCCGAACGGGTAGTAAGACGCGGTGCTAATAATAATAATAATAATAATAATATTTATTGATGATATTTGATGATGATATTTGATGATATTTGATGATGATAATTATAATGATAATAATGATAATAATGATAATAATAATGATAATAATAATAATGATTTTATGTACATTAAAGTAGATAAGAGGAAATGTAGCCGAATTTGTGAAAATGTGGATACACTTCCTCCATATTATGCCTACCTCATTCCTTTCTCATTTGTGTAAATAGCTGACTAGCTCGGACGGATATTAGAATGCTAAACACGCAATTATACTCCATTCACGGTAGGAATTAATCTCTGAAAGGTCTTTTTTCCTACCAATATCCTGCTATATAATAAATTTCTGGTAGGGAAAAAGGCCTTTCAGAAAACAATTCCTACTCTGAACAGACTTTAGTTTAAACATATATTATTTTTGCACCGCAACATACAGGGTTCCTACACCAAATTATGAATTTTCTTCCAGGACTTTACAAGGATTTTCTACAACTCCTTCAGGACAAGTGTATCTTGGCAAAATACACATAATTACATAATATTTTCTTTGATTTAAAAAAATGGAGGCTCTCAACTCTCCTACACCTGCACCTTTTGACACTGTTTATTATCTTTTAATGTATTCCATGACGCAATGAGTTATTAAAATAATTAAAACTTAACATAAACCAAGGCATGAAATTTCAAGTCAGATGACCCTAGCCAAATTAAAATTTTTGGTCACCACTATTTTATATTCATGATTATGAAAAATTTGAACAATTTTTAAAATGTATGTACTTTAGCACTTAATGTTTTTGTGTAGCGCTGCCTTTATGCATTGAAGTACCACTTGTCAATCCAACTTTTGGGTTAAACTCTTGTTCAGGGAGGGACTATACACAGAAATTCTGAGCAAATCATCCAGTGTCTCAGTCTTGAGAGAGTTCCTGTAAGCCGTCTTGTGTCTGTTATGGCAGCTGAAGACCCTCTCACATGAAGCTCTGCTCACTGGTAGAACAGCACAAAATGTGAAAATCTGGAGCAAATTGAGGAATCTTGCTGAATCTTTTCCAGCGTATGATTCAAAGTCAGTGAAGGAAACAAAAGTTTGTATCCTGTCCACTCTGCTAACAGAAGATCCACTTTCTCACTGAACAGGCTTGGGTTCAAGTACATGAAGAGCTTCTTTATTTCTTCCATCCCAAATTGAAGAATTTTTTCTTTGGGAGGCCAAACCAAGGTGTCGAAAACAGAGATGTACCTACATCTGTTGATATAGTTTTGCAATCTTGGTTTGAAAGCGTGCATTTTCCAAGGCACTTATATACGCTGGTTTGAAACACAAGAATCTGAGCCTATATAGTTTGGGCATGTTTGAAACGCATTTTAAAATACAAAAGGCTAGTTTCCAGGCAGAAATGTTCAGAAATTTTGCGTCTAGCATTAACTCACTTGCAAATAATCATGGGTAAAATGTGGGTTTCCCCTTTCACAGTGATAAGTTTAACGGTTGGAGGCTAAATTTTGAGTCTGTTATGGATATAAGTTAGTTTATAAGTCGTGTGCAGATATAATCGATTAGTTTAGAAAGTGCAAGTTAAATATCACAAATAAATAAATTACTTGCAAATAGTCGTTATATTAATTATATTTTAATTACCTTTTTCTTAGTTACAAATATAATAAAGGTTATCTAATTTTTACAATAATAATTTACTGTACTGTCATGTTGAAAAAAAAGGGGAGGAAGGAATTTCCAGGCCAACATAGAATATTCCAGGAAAATATTGGAAAAATGAGAAATTCCATAACATTTCTAGGCCTGGAAGAATTATGTTAAAATTCCAGGTTTTACAGGATTTCCATGACGTGTAGGAGCCCTGACATACTACAAGCCCGGTCTTTTCACACTTTAATAGTGTTGGGAGGAGAATCTTGGATTAAATACACTCTCAATTACGTGGAGGAAGAGTAAGAAAATGTTTAAGATAAAAACACCCTCAGTATGTATGGCTAGGATGTGAATGCTGATTGACAAACTCACCAACAAAGCCAAATGGACCAACTTGCCGAGAATAAGACTCAGCGAGACTCCTTATCTTATATCCACATAAAAACTAGGGGTCTACGAGCTTGGGTTTTTTCATTCGAGTTCAAATATATTCATAATTTTAAAATGTTAAAGAGTATATATTTGTTTATTTTAAATATAAATAGGTATCACATCCTTAAATTTTCAGATTTCAAAAATATACTAAAACACATGTTCTTAAAATATCAATGGCACTCATTTTTATAAATATAAAATACTTTTAGAAAAGAAGTTAATAAATGGAAATATCGGTTTTTAATTTAGAAATAACACATAAAAAATTACAATTTAAAAATAAGATCAACATTTAAAAAAAAAGGACATAATAGAAAAAAATATTTAAAATGGTTTCAACACTCATGTCTTTGAGGACATTAAAATTACACTAACAATTATTAAAAAAAGTAATAAAATGAATAATTGCATGATGGCTTATAAATGTACAATAAGACAGTGTAGAAACACTGCACAATAATGTAAGGTAAGTGATAGTGAAGGAAACCAACCTTAAATGATAGATTAGGCCTGGATATTTACAAACACACTTCTCTATTACTTTCTTTTAACACTTTTACACTTACCACTTCTTCAAAACTTCCACAATAACACAATGTTTTGAATTTTCAGAAATATTACATTTTCATTAATGTCTCTTCATATGAAACATAAATATTTCCAAAAATTCAAAACAATGTGCAACTGTGAAAATTTGAAAAAGTGGGAAGTGTAAAATTGTAGAAAGAAAACAGAGAAATGTGTTTGTTTACCTAACCTAACTATCCTTTCAGGTCGGCTTCCTTCACTATCACTTTACATTATTGTACAGTGTTTTTACATGGCCTTGATAAAAGTTAATATAACTGATGTTATAATAAGCTAATAATTCCCCAAAATATGCTTCAGTAACTTAATTTATCCTATAAGAAAACGTAAAAATCATATACAGTTAAAAATTTGAAGTGTTTCGTATTTTGTTTATTATTCCTTAGTGTAATCGTGCATGATCATGACTTCTGTTCCATTTCCATTCCTTTATGCACAGTTGCACATGTGTGTTGTATGGGCTCTCGTTAGACATTATTTTATTGAAAAATTTACTTCAATTCAATTTTTAATGCTTTTACAAGTTGATGCTCTTACTTTAAAATTAAAAATAATACGACTAAAATTATATTTCTAGCAAACAATATTAAATAGTTAATGCATTTTAATATAAATGTGGTAAATTTGGTAAAATATGTATTGCAATAAATAAGATCAATATTGATTTTGGACAGGTTAACACACATAATTCTATAAACTAAATAGTAACTAAACTAGTGCTAGTTTTGTAGCTAAACGTATTAATTAATACGAGTATTAAATATCTTAAGTTTGAAAACACTTAGTAAAACAATATATTTTTGATATTACATTTTTAATTTAACATAAATTATAATTTTATGAAAGGACCTAATAAAAATAGTAAAAAGAATCATTCAATTATTTAGTAATCTACCTAGCTATTTTAATTTTCATTGCTTTGTCATGGCAATACAAGTGAACAACTTCAATCAAGCATAATTCAAAATGGACGACAATATTGAATACATTTACCGGTCGAAAGTGGTTTTAAAGCTCTATTACGATATTAATGTGAAAATTGATATTGATTTTTAACAATTTACTGTGTTTGTCCTTTATGTTTTACCTTTTACATGTTCCTATCTGTGTTTCCTATTATTCTTTACCATTTTCCATTTTCTCCCTTTTGTGTTTTTGGTTTCCTCTTTTAGGAAGTTGCGTTGTGCGTTTCACACTCCTCCCTGATAAGTTCCAATAGAATGAAACCTAGGTCGGGGGATTGGATGGTGACGATCAATTTTCTTTAAAAGGCAGCCATTGCCTCTTTGTCCAATGGCAGCAGTGTAAAATGTGATTTGTGTTCTTCTTTTCATTGTAAATGCCATATTGTGTTCGCCCCCTTTTATATGTTTCTATCTACATTTACTGTACCTTCTTCCAAATATAATAATTTGTTAAGTATCTGAATGATTTATAAGAGGAAATGCCAATATTATCTAAATTAAATAGCCTAAGTTTACTATTGCATTTTAAAAATTTATTATTAAGTACATCACGTGAAAGCTTGAAAATGATGAGCCTACAAAACTTTCGATCTCGAGCTTAAAGGACGATCTCGGCTCGAAGCTCGAAATCCGAGTACTCGCAGAGCCTTGATAAAAAGTATTATGCGAAGTGATGTTTAAAAACTATGAACACCATGAGATGTGCGTCAAGCTATTTTAAAAACCCGATCTTCTAAAGGCAAAAATCAAATATCTAATGGTTCATAACTAATCCACTATTAATTTGAAATACAATTAAAATCTTATCACAGTATGTTAAAAAGTAAATAAATAAAAACTAAAATATAATATATAAAAATGTAATTTTTACGTCTAGTAGCAAATATTTGATAGTTTAGAAAATATTCAGTCGATCGTATTGAAATATATACATGTTTATCTATATCAAGTTATTAAGTGAAACATGAAATGGAAAATTTAATACATGTAATTTAATCAGTTAAAAATGCATGTAAAGGAAATAAAAAAAATTTACATTTTGAAATTTAAAAACTAATAGAATCAGTTTTGTTGAGAAAAAAGATTTTTTTCTCAAAATTGTTACAATGCAAGATTCCCCTTAATGTGTTTTGGCTTCAAAAAATATATTAACTTTTGACTTTGGCCTGAAAAAAAACCCTGGCTTCTATAATTATGAAGTTTCGCCATTCTGAGTTTAATCTTGAAGATAAGATAAAATTAAAAATGCCCTTGACTTCAGACTTTGTGTGAGGGAAAGTTGCGAGAATTGCAGGTTAAAACTCACCAGGGATATAACAGAGAATATGGTACGGTGGTGTGCCTGGTGCCAAACTGAAGTTTCCCACCCTCTGGCCATGGATCTTGTGCACTTCAGACTCAAAGTTGGCATCCTCATAAAATAGCACATCGTTGTTGAGGCTGCGGGCGCATATCTTCTCATCTGAGCTCCACTGAGGTGCCCTACACATTTAGAATAGTTTTAAATATGACAAAGATCCTCCAAGTCTATAATATCCTGAATCGTTGCATCTTTACCAGAGTTGAACACACATTTTACAAGAACTTTCTTTGATCGTAAATGTCTTAAATACAGGCCTACAGGATATTAGAGTTATTTCATACTCTGAAGTTGTTTCCCACTTGGAATGAAACCAATATGGCAAAACAATTATGTATGTTTAAATTGAAAAGACAAGAGTTTGTATACTTTTTATAAAAAATGTATAATATAATTTAAATACTTTTTTTTTGTGTGTGTGCAATGTATCTTACCAGCCATTTGAGATAACCACATGTTAAAAATAGTGTTGTGAGGATTAGGAAGGCAAAACATATATGAAATGTACCCATATTTGTATGGAGGAACAGTGGGAAGTCACTTAAGAAAAACAAATCATGTACGCCCAGAATGGAATGACACCCCCAACTTCCCTGTCACCAGCAATCAGGCATATTGTGAGAGTGATACCTTAGACTGTGTAACCACCAAATATGGGCTTAAAATACATTGCAGCCAGCACAAACGATAGAGTTATTTCAACCAGTTTCAGGTTTTGCTTACCGTGAAATAAAGTCAAAATGATCTCACTAATGAACTTACCAGCCGATCTGTCGTTTTTGCATGAACTCCTTGACAAGCTCTCCCGTCTCGACTCGCCAGATATGCAAGTTGGGACCAGGAGTCGGGTTTGTGGGGGTAACTGAAAACAAGTTCACTCTCTAACTTTGTATTTTTTTAAATTTGGGGTATTTAATGTGCATTTTATGAACACTTAAGAACACTTAGCTCAACATAATTCTAGAACAGATAGAGCAACCAGTCCTTGAGCTGTTAATTCATCAGAGTAAAAGAGGAAAACTCAATTTAATCGAATGACAAATTTTTCGACCATGTCAAGAATTGAACCAGTATTCATCTGCACTACCCAATGAGCAAAGATATGCTGGTAAAATGTATTTAATAAATTAGCAACGGTTAAAAGTGTACTACAGGTAAGGTATGAAAAAATGTCTGTGACTGGTAGTTAATTATAAAAGTGTGCACCTAGACGCTAAGAGACCTAAGATAAGATTAAAACATTACAGTAGGCCCTAAAGCTAGGCCTAATGAAGGGCTCACCCATTCCTTATATCATACAGTATTTTAGTTTTTTTATAATATTTCTTACTATTTGTTCGGGATATCCATACATTTACATAAATGGTGCTGAGTAAAGTGGTCAGGGTTTTAGGCCCTTAGCTCTCGACCATTTCATTTATATATATATTTAATTTGCCATTGTTTATTTTGTTAATTTAATACCATTCTTAAAACCACTAAATTCACGATGGTTGTAATAGGCTTGCAAGTGCCCAGTATTTATAATATTCAAAGACAATTAATAACATTTTATACATAATTTTAAAAAATCCCCTCCTTAGTTTATAAGAAATCATGTTAACATTATCAAGATACTGTACTTATAGTACATTATAGTTTTCCAATCAGTTGGGCCTATTTTAATAAATTGCCTTCAGCATCTTGAATGTATTATTCTTTTCTAGGCCTAATTACTCTCTATATTACTAAATTAGTTCAAATGTTTAATTATAAAAAAAGGGTGGGGTTTTATGTTAATTATTAGTTCAAAATTGTAAGCAATATAAGTTCTAAATTTCAATTCATTAACTTCATTTTTAGACCTTTAACTTTTATATCTAGTAGTTTTCATTCTTGTAAAGTCTTTGTTGAAATTATAGTGTCATCTAAATGTATTACTTTTACCATTTCACTTTTAAGCATTGTGCTGTTTTATTTTATCTGTACCAGGAAGCTGTGAGTTACACGTGTGGCCTTACAGTGGAAAGGGGAGGTTTGGCGCAAACAGCTAGCCAATCAGCATATCAAATTGTAGCGTCTGTTTTTGAAGCTATGTGGAAGGGAAGCGTTAGCAGCAGGACAGTTGCCAGTTAGCGCGCGAGCTAGGAAGACACGCTAAGAGATACAAATAGTCGTTCTTTTCATGTTGGCGTTAGGGTGTTTAGAGATGGGTGGAAGAAAAGGGAGACCACAATGTGGCTAAATTAACACAACATTAACAATATGTCTATCTTCAAGTACTAATTAACCTTGTTCTTTTCATATGTTACTAGGGTTTTAAAATGTAATAAAATGACTATTATCTCCAAAATAAAACTTCCGAATCAACCTTGTCAAATTTAATCTCTTTATTTGACTACGTTCTCCACCCCACCAATAGTAATTAACCCCGAGAAGCTATATTGGACCCACTGGCTGCCGTGGATAAGATCTAAAGAAGAAGATGGAGAGGAGGAGAAGTTAGACTAGTTAGAGCAGGGATGAAGAAAGAAGAATTTAGAGAAAATGCAGCCACACTTGCAGGTAGACAGTGGAAAACCATTTATGAAAAACCACCTTAAGTAAACACAAATGGGATGTGGATCCTGATCGCCCCTATCACAGTCAATCCATCCAGTCTATTGCAATCAACATCTTAAATGAGTGTTTTATAAATTTTCGTTAGATGTTTACGAGTAAAGACCATAGCCTAACTAACTTACCCCTTTCAGCTCTTCATAAAAAAATACCAGTTACCTTGATTAGAAATGGTTGTTCCGAAATTTAATACAGCGCTCGTGGTACGTTAAACTTCTAGGGGGTTATCAGAATAGAATGAAATATTTTGTGCAATAAAACATTTCTAAGTGATTTTAGTATATAAAGTTATATAAAATGTAATCACAATTTAATATTTTTTCATGAAAAAATATATATATAATTTCTAGCTTCAATTCAGCTTTGAATTTCATATAGTCGATTCAGGGTAGCTTTGAATTAAAAAGGTGGACTTGGCATACTATTATTAAATATAATATATAAATTTATAGGCCTTCTAAAAAGTGAGATAGGTTAAAGAGCTACAAGTTTAGTTAAAAAAAAGGCTTTTTTAAATACAACCATCGACTAAATCATAGTTACCGAAAAAAGAAAAAGAACTAGCTTGTTTACTTACCAAGTAGCTAGTTGTTTGGTAACTTGAAGTAGAAACACTAAAGATGGGTCGTTTGAATCCTTAACAATGTTCAGGATTCCAAGGTTTCAAAAAAAATAATTCAGATATACTTCTTTTTCATATTTTTAATTTTCTAAATATATTTTGATGTTTACACATGGTTTGTACCAACATAATAACTAGGCAAACCTAACTAACTAAATGTGAATTCACATAATAGTAAACAATTTTATCATTTAGTTACAATTTTTATTTTCCGTAGCAGCTAAAACAATTAATGTGAACCAAATTAGAATTGAAGAAAGAGTTAATCATACCGATCATGAAAAGCTTAAGCTTAAATCATGTTTTATATATGACTTGAATTGGGATTAGAAATTTGTTTCTAACATGAGACCCGAGCGCAGAAAGTCATGAAGGCTAAAGGAAAGGATTGGAGACACATGGCTGAGGGAGAAGGTTGGATAGATTGACAGGAATGGAAGAGGATGGGCAAGACGGCCCACAGAGGTGGAAACATCCGGTGGGGGTGGTTGTGGTGGTGGTGGTGGTGGTGGTGGTGGTGGTGAAATGAAAGTTAGAATTCAAGAAATTGTGGATCCATTATAATGATATTGTTTTGGACCCCTCTAAAATATTCAAAAAGTCATGGATGAAGTGTATTTTCTTTAAAGTGCTATAATTAAATTATTCTTTTAATACTTCATCCATGAAAAATCACAGGTTTATACAAGCCACTTGTGCGTATGAATACACACAGTGCTGGTAACATATATCTAGAATAGAGTAATATATCACATGGGAAAGTGTCACCAACTTAAATCCATAGAGTACATAGTAAATGTTAGCAAGTAGTTCAACGAAAATGGTATCATTTGAAATAATATCTTCGTACCGAAGGTATAATCATCTTAATAAACCGTGTGCAACATCAAAAGTCTTGTTTACTTAACATCCTTATAGATAGTGTTCAATCACAGGGCATTATCACGATTACAATTCGTACTACTTTAATTAGTGCTCGATCATGGGGCAAATATCAGTTAATTAAATGATAATTTTAATTGGCGCTCGATCACGGGGCTATAAATACCAATATTAAACCGTATCATCTTAATAGGTGCAATCGCGGGATAAACAATTCATAGCACGATAATTGGCTCCCAATCGCGGAGCAATTATATCTCAATATATTTGTCTATCACGATACCATCCTAGCACTAAGAAACAAACAATTTAAGAAATATGTATTTTGCATTTTTGCAGAACCACAACCTCTTCCTCCAAGTCATTGATTCCCAACCAGAGTTCCACAAGCATATGGTAGGGGTTCTGTGAGAATTTGCAAAAGCTTGCTTTTTACTGATCTGCCCATAATTTTTAACGCTGTGGAAATATGTTATGAAGACTTGTGTAGCCTAATAAGATGAAAATAAGAGTTCCTGTTATGATGTTGAAAGTGAGGTTAGTAAGAATTTTGATAGGCCAAATTCAAGTAAGAAGAATATTTAGTAAATAGGAATATGCAATAAATACTCTTGAAATTTGTATTCAAAAGTAAGAGTTGATTATTATTTACCGACCCTATTGGTTTACATGTATAGTTTGTAATGTACCCCTATCAATTCTGTGTCAGCCAGGCAGGGGTTCCATCAAAGTTTACAAAATATTTCCTTGCGGTCTTTTTCCTACATACTTTATTTCCAACATTTTCTTCGGCATCTTCTCTTTTTCCATCCTCATAACATGCCCATACCATCTCAATCTTGCTTCCTCTCCTATCTCCTGTATTCCCACTCTTTCCCGGATGACTTCATTCCTAATCTTGTTTCTCCTCGTGACATCTAACATGCTCCTCACAAACTTCATTCCCATGGCCCCCACTTTCCTAGTTTCTCTTACATTCACTGTCCATGTTTCTGCTGCATATGGGACAATGGGTACAAAGTACGCCCTGTACAATACTTCTTTACACTTCAAGGACACTTCTCTTCTCCATAACAGGTCTCATATGCACCTATAGAACAACTCTCCCTTATGTCCTCTTCTCATTAAATCCTTTCTACTTCCACCTTTCTCTTCAATCACGCTTCCAAGATATTTTACGTTCTGTACTTTTCTCAACTCTACTCCATCCAACCTTGTTAGGCGTTACTCACTTCCTTGTCATTACAATCACTTCACACTTTGCCATGCTAAATTTCACTTGACCTGCCTTGGTGGCGTAGTTGGCTAACGCGCCAGTCGTATTGAGCCAGACCACCGAGGACAGGAAATCAAGGTTTGAATCTCGGTCGGGTGAACTGGGGGTGGTTTTCCTAGACGGTTTTTCATGCTCTCCATGCAAATGCGGGTTCACTTCCTCAAAATTCAACCTCCCCCATTCCTAATCCATTAGTGTAATTAGTACTTAAGTGTATAGCCCAAACAGGTAGTAAGATGTGGTGCTAAATAATAATAATAATAATAATAATAAATGTCACTCTTTCACTTCTTCATTCCATTCTTGTACTTCCTCTTCCTTCTCTCCTCATACCATTAAGTCATCAGCAAACATCATGGCTTTCATTCTTTCCTCCCAGAGTCTTCCAGCCACTTTGTTCATGACCATTTCCATCACCATTATGAATAGTAGTGGTGAGAGGGCACTCCACTGATTCACACAATTTATATTTGGAACCACTACGTAATTCCATTCTCTGTCTTAACACAACTCCTGTTACTCTCATACATGCTTTTCCCTCTCATTACAACTCCTCTTTCCATTTCGGCCTCCTCCATCGCTTTCCAAACTTTATTTCTATCCACGCTATCATATGGCAAAGTTTAAGTCTAGACCTCTGTTTCCTAAATTCGTGCTGTTCCTCTCTCCACCTTCCTTTCATCTTATTTCTTATTCTCTTTTCCAGTGTGTTACTTGTTGAACAAAATTAGTGCCATAATTATTGCAAAATTAAATTGTATTTAAGTTCATATATAGGGGTATTTTTTTAGTACCACATCTTACTAACAGTTTAAGTTATACGTCTATATACTAATTACACTAATATGTTAAGGATTAGAAAGGTTGAATTTAGAAGAAGTGTACCCGCATTTGAATGGAGAGTAGAAAATCCTTTAGGAAAAACTCACTACACCCGACCGGGATCGAACCCTGATATTCCTGTTTTTATCAAGACAAGATATAATTACTGAATTTACAGAAAATAAAAGGTCCCTCCCCATTTGGCCATATAGTTAACATAAAAGATCAAAAATGCCAATCATAGCTATTACAGTTACCATTTTTGGTCTAACCTTAAAAAAAGGGCCCGGAACACTGTTAGAGGACATGAAATCTCACCTAAATATGGCTCCCATGTCATTAAGTAGGTGCCCTTTGGAGAGAACTCCAAGCTAGAAATCTTGGGCTTGGTGATTTCTGTGATAACCTTCCATGTCGACACTGATGCAATCTTAACACTGAAACAGAATTAATTACAAGGAACTAACAATGTGGGTCTTTATACTATAAGACTCAATCAAATAGAATTGACTATCCTGCTAATAATAGTGCATGCAAATATATGTGACAAATAGATAACTTTTAGCTAATCAAGGATCAGTTATTATCCAGCAAATGAATGTATGCCTAATCCAATGAAAATACACTAATACCTCAATCTTTATAAACATAGCTGATGATTGTTTAAAATGAATGTCCACAAGATCCAAATTTCAAAATGTTAACAAAATCACAACTATTGAATGTTTACAAACACTGCAACTGATTAATGTTCGTTCTTAAGTTCAAAAAATGAATGTTCTTCAATGCGTCACCTTCTTTAATCTTTCTCCACACTACCCCATATGAAGCAAACGCTTTTAGTTGACTGTAATTACTAGTCCCAGTTTCATCCATAATCTGTTTCATATAATGTAGTAATGGCCGGCCATCCACTTCCTATCTTACCCTTTATTCTACCCTCAATAATCATATTCTTAGATTAATTGTGCCTCCGTGTTTGACCTATCCAACCATTTCACAATCACAACTAATGGATTTTCATAATCACACACTGATAATAAATGCTCACAAACACAACAAATGGATTTTCACAATCACAGATAATAAATGCTCACAAACACAACAAATGGATTTTCACAAACACAGATAATAAATGCTCACAAACACTACTTAAGACTTTAAACAAACAGAGCTAATAAATATTAATATGATTATATTGGCAACTCTGCTAAGTTTTTGTTATGTTGGCTACCTCTATTAGTTACTCCCTGTAACTGTATCGTACATATAGTCGTTCGATGGTCTGCTTACTGTTCAGATGTTTCTGTTATAAAGATATTAATAAATATACTGTTTGCTTTATGTCATTACTGTGTGATTGCGTTTCATGGCCTATTAAACCTAATAATAAATAACAAACACAACCAATGAATTTTAACAAAAACAACTAATAAAGGTAACAAACACAATACCTTGCTCACAAGTGATCAAAAAATAACTTACGTGACTCCGTTGACCCAAGCAAAGTACTTTCCTTGGGGATCAAACACCATGGTTTTACAGGATTTGCTGTCCTCCCGAGTGAACGCCGACACCAGATCATAGCTAGGAGGTCCCAGGTTAATGGAAACTCCTGTTGACCCGCGCACTGTGAAAAACACAATTTCATTCTTTCGCTAAACAACATTTTAAGTTAGCTTGATAAAATTACTTGCGGTGTCTTGCAGGGTGATTCCTGAGAACATTTAGAGCTAATTCTAATGGTTTCCCCATTTAACTTTAGTGGGAAAACCCCGAGAGATGCTTAAGAATGTACTTTAGGAATATGTGGCTTGGAATCATTTTAGTAATTTATATAAATCTACTGCTCAAAAGTTACACTTCAATTAGCCCTGCTACATAAACAAGCCATTTTAAAAATAATAATTAAATGATGGGGCTACAGTATGAGCACAGCAATTTATTTTAATAATGAAGCGTTGAGGACACGCCAATCCATTAGACATCTCATCCCAAACCCCCAGCTCTTGAATCTTTTGATACACCGCTGTTTCGCCTGATGCCGGTGTAGCTAAATTTATTCCGTGCCTCTGATCATGTAGGCTATAGATCTAACATCATCTCGAGGGTGTCAGGATTTCAGAGACTGACTTGTAGGAGACCAACGAAATGAGGGAACAAGATCTTACTATATTGGAAGCGAGCTGGGTACTGGTTGCGCGACAGCGATGGCTCTACACCCTTGTGTTGTGAGCTCGGATTTGATTGTTGTGTGGACTGTCCTTGACCTAGGCTAGAGCCTCGTGTACTGTCCTTTGGGACAAGAGAGCCGCCGCCAACAAGATCTGTGCTTTAGGGGTATAACGTGCCGAGACCAGAAACAAACTTTGTTACATCGGTCCTGATTGGATCACCCATTTTTCACGGTGTAAACCTGTGTGTACATATACCTGGAAATTTGTGTGAGGTGATTGATTCGTCTCCTGGCCCTTATTTTGTGATGATTAGAATACTTATAATGGGACATTGCTACCAAAAAGTCACTCTCGATGGCAAAACTGGACTGGAATCTTCCCTTTTCATGCAAGCATCAGATTTATGGACAACCCCTTTAATCTTTTATCGCCGGCTCTTATGATGATGTTTCTAATCGTGCTGCAGGTCTTTCCATTAAATAATTATTTATTTTTTGTCCAAAGGTAAGACTTAAAATATATTTTGAACTTCTTTCTAAAAATTGCTTTAGGGCTTCACTTTTCAACATAGCTGTATTATTGTCCACATTAAATGTGTTTGGAGCTTCTCTCTGTAGATAGGACTCTGTTAAGTGCATACAACTCACCAACACTACTAGTTTATGTTTCCTGATTAATAAATATATATATTTGGAGTTATGTTAATTTGATTCACTTATAATTAAATATGCTGGTATCCTCTGTTATCCCTGTAAATTGTAGTCTACTTGCAATAAGAGTTGTAACTACAATAAATACATGTTTTTACAATAAGAGTTTGAAGATTTAACATAAAATATACATCCATACTTTGCCAGAGGGTTTTCAATGTAAAAATTAGACTTGGAAGTGAATCAGTTTTTATGATAGATTAAAATAGGCCCTACCTGAACATATTTTTTAATTTTCAAATGTATTTGATGCAGTCACATTATTTTATGTGATTTTTTTTTATATTATTATTAGCACCGCGTCTTACTACCCGTTCGGGTTATACGCACTTACGCTAATGTGTAATGGTAAGATGATTGTGAGATGAAATGGAGGACCTACAGTTTAACGTGGAATCCGAACCACGGTGGAGGCCTGGCATTCCTCACATTCACAAGTTGTGATTAATACACATCTTGTCAGAGGTGAAGGAAGGGTTTGGCAATCAGATAAATCTGTGCCGGGACCGAGGATTGAACCCCGGACGCCAGCTCAGAAGTCCGACACCTTACCCCTAGACCACCAGGTCACCCATTTTTTTTTTTTTTTTTTTTTTTATAATATTAGCATATCTAACCTAACCTAAAACCTAAATTTGATAAGAAGTTATTTTTTAACAGTCACGTTTAGCATTAAGGTCACTATAGTTAATTAATTTAAGGAATAGGGTTGAGAAAATGGACCTGCATTAGCAATTAGCATTGAGAAAGGTATGATAAAACCAGAGTGGCAAATCATTTCGATGGCTGAACGATCTAATGTTGTGGTCTTAAACTCAAACTATCCCATTCACAAACTCGAGGCGTGTTGAGGGCCATAGCCTATGGCAACATGATTGCTTGAAGATTTAAATACTTTTATTTTTTCCAGCATGTCTTACTACCCATCTGGACTATGCACATTATAATTACATTAGTGGGTAAGGGACGAGGAAGATAAAATTGGGAGAAAATATAACTACAGTTGAGTAAAGGAAATGTGGGAAACTATAAAGGAAAAACCACTCTATGTACATTTGAATGGGATTCGAATCTTGACCTCCACGACATTGAAAAACTATATCAGAAGAGCCTGATGCAGCTCTATATTAATTAGCTATTTAATGTGATGTAATTTACAAGTATTTATGTATATTTACAATATTTAAAAACTTTTATTTTTACAATGTTTATGTGGGTTGCCTAAATACATGAAGCACTATTTAATAGACCATTTAAATAAAAACTCCCACAGTAAAAATATTTTAAGTAAAAAAAAAAAGTTCAGTTTGAAATATCTCTAAATGATGTGTACATTAAAATTAGACTATTATTTTTTGTGTGCCAGATAATGAGACCAACTATAAAAGTATCGCAAACACGCAGGTCGGTCAGATGTGTTTCCTTGGCCTGTGTGAAGTATTTGTTTAAATAGGAAAGACTTAAACTAAACCAAATAGTACAACACAATCGCACAAACTCTCTCAGATAGTGTATTATAGCTTGGAACAAAATTTTCAAAATTGAGATTACAGTAAACCTAAATTAGTTTTACTCAGAAAAATAAACACATTATCTTGTTAATCACATAAACACTCTAACTACAAATTTTAAACAGAATTGTTAAACTATTTTTAAAAAGATTAAAATTTTCCAAAATTAGTTATTTGTAAACTATATTGTACCCAAAAAAAATTTATTTGTAGAATAAAAATATATTCTTATTTTTCATGATTAATTCCCAGGTTCATTTTGAACTCAATCTTAAACAATATTTCCGGAAAATTTCAAATTCTCTAAAATTTGTTATAAGTATCTTTAAGTTAATTTAATTTAGGAAAATAAACAAAGAATAATTACTTATCATTTCAAAATTAAACCCATATCGTTGAGGCTATTTAAAATAACTCATATTTTTTTTAAATCGGTGATTAGTAAACTTAGGCCTGGATATAAAATGATTTTTTTTAAGAAAAACAAATAGCATGTCTTATTAATCATTCGGGTTACACTTATATGTACTAATTACACTAATGGACTATATGGATGAGGAAGGTTTAATTTAGAGGAAGTGTACCCACATTCATGTGTGTGAAGAGTGGGAAACAATTTAGGAAAAACCACCCTCAGTACACCCAGTATGGTCTTCTCATCATCAGCAGTCCAGAAGAGGTACAGTAGGGCCCCCATATTCGCTGATTCAGTATCTGCGGTTTACTGCTGCCCAATTTTATTTATTTTTGATTTAAGAAAAAAAATTGTTTACAAGTTTCAAACCATGCGCGAAGCGAGAGCCTGCAGTACCACCACCACCATCAAGAAGAATGTAGAGTAGTAAGTACAATGTAGTGTATGTACAGTATACATTATTACTTTATTTAATGTTGGTAATGTCTTACTGTGAATAATTTAGCAATTAAACTTTACCATATTTAAGTATGTTAGATGAATATCACGTTGTATAATAGTTCGGTACTATCAGAGGTTTCACATAACCATGGTAATAACCGCATAAGGGAGCCCTAATGTATTGCAAGAGTAGTACCTTAGACCATGTGACCACCAAAGCGGGTAATTTTTAAGTTATATTTTAAGAAACTAGATACTTGTTTACACCAAATCATTAGTTATTTTAATTTATTTTAAACACATAATTAATAAATGAATATTTTCCTGAAAAACAGGTAGCCTTGGAAACCTATTAAAGTTTTATTTAGCATGTCAAACTCACCCCAGTTATGATTTTTAAACAAAATCGTTTGTCATTTTAGAACTTATTAAACTAAGTAGCCTACCCTTAAAAGAATTTTACCCGAAAACCAAGTAAACCTAGGGCTTTGGTACAATGTTATTTGGGAGGCCAAACACTCCCTAAATATCCATTTAAACATAATTGTTGGAGACATTTTTGAAAAGTTTCCCATTAAAAAAACAAACAAAAAAATCACTCCTCTATAAACTAACCCCATCCTTAATTTAAGAGCTAGGGATGATATTTTTTTTATTCTCTAGATATAGGCCTAGCCTAATATATATGAATATAAAATTTTAACAAAATCTATCAAACCGTTTCAGATCTGTGGCCAGAGACAGACAGAATGATATACAAACATGGGGAGAGAATATTGTAAAATCCACTTTTTGGGTTCGGTGACAACAAACAACGTAAAGCTTCATCATAATCTCAAGGTCAAAAATATTCATTATTATAATATAGTAGCTAAAAAGTAACTAGTCAAACTATTTTTGGACTTCTTGTTCGCAAACACACAGGCTTACTGTTGTTAAATGGTGTTATTACAACCAAAACACAACCAAACAATATTATTAATCACAATAAAAAAAATTTGGCGGAGTCCAATTTTCATAGGCTCAGGGCCTTTTATAAAATACAAACTTTTGTTTTGCAGACAACAATAATAAAATTTTACCAAGTTATGTTATTTTATATGTATTAAAAGTGGCAGCTGAAGATCACTTAATATGAACAAGTGATTTAGAGAGATTTTTATAGCTGTCAGATCAGATCCTTTTTGGATTACACCTGACAGATTCAAATTACATATAATTATTTTGTGTTATTATACAGTGATAACTTAACTCACCTTTGATAGGAAAGTAGTGAGCATTGCTTAGAACGATTTGACCACCGAACTAGCATAAAATTTCCCCAACATAAACCTCTTATACCTCAGTTTTAGCTTATGTGGTGCTGACTGACAGTTCACAGCTGACTTCTGACAGTCAACATTTAGGTATATACCTAAATTTTGACTGTCAGAAGTGACAACTGCTAAAGACATGTTTTTTGCAGATCATATGGTTCGGCGTAGGGATACATAATTTGGTCTGGTAGCTTTTTAAAGCCGTCAGAAGTCAGCTGTGAGCTGTCAGTCAGCACCACATAAGCTAAAACTGAGGTATAGATAGTATTATTATTGTTATTATTAGCACTGCATCTTACTACCTGTTCAGGTTATACACACTTGCGCTAATGTGTAATGAATGGTAGGGTGATTGTGAGATGAAATGGATGACCTACAATTTTAATACTTAAAACATCTTATACAGTAGTTAGGGAAGTTAGTCATTATGATTTGTTAATATGTTTATACAAGCTAACCCCACATTCCACAACCTAACCTCCCACACATCTACCAATATAAGATAAGGTTACACTAGGATGGGTAATATTGTTATAATCAACATTTAAATATACCATAATTACAATTTTTATGTTTTCTTTCAATTTTATTTTTGTAGCATGTTTCACTAATTGTTCAGGCTAGCCAAATATTTACACTAACTTAAAATTAGGTACCATATGAATAAGTAAGGTAGAATTTAGAGAAGTAGTCCCTACCCAAATTAGAAAGGAGAGTGGAAAATCATTTTATGAAAATTCACTCCCAGTAGTCCTAACCAAGATTAAAACCTTGATGCCGGGATCACGATCAACTTAAACTTAACTTAACGTAACTTAACGTAAAGAACCTCCTTGTGTGTTTAAATGGAAGCGATCACGATGCACTTAACTTAATGTTGACTTGCAGTTACTTAACGTAAGAGATGTCCTGGGAGGTCTTTTACTTTACTTTACGTTACTTGAAGGGTATCACATAATCTAGCCAGCCAATCATTATGCGAGTGACGTCATCAGGGATATTTAGTAACTTATTTGTTGGTATTATGACTAATGTTTACTCTTTAGCGTAAGTTCTAGTGATCAGACATTGAAACAAAATAATTACACTAAAATAGGAAAGCTAAATTTATCAAAAAAATTTGTAATAGATATTTATTATATCGATTGAAATCTATAAACATTCACAGATCATCACTGTAAAACTAGTACAAATCCCAGATCACTCGAGAATGAAGATATTTGGCTCAAGTTGTTACGTTAAGTTACGTGAATCGTGATCACACATACGTTAAGTTAACTTTAAGTTAACGTTCCGTTAAGTTACGTTAAGTTAACGCTAAGTTGATCGTGATCCCGGCATATCATCTCAGTAATTTGCAAGCCAGTCAATTGTGAAAGTAACACGTCCTTTGAACATTCAAACATCAAAGCAGGTTTAAACTTTGTTGCTAATGGATTGTGTAGGAGGCAGTTAGCCATATGACATGAAGGATAATTATGTGCTTGAAAGTGCATGCTATTACGTAACCACTGTCAAATCCAAGAAACTATTTTTCATTCTGTCAGGTATCAGTGTTTATTGTGATTAATAATTTTGATTGTGTTGAATGATTACACACAATTATCCAAGGCTATCATGGCGTAATAAATACTTTCTGAAATAGTAACAACATTGGCAAAAGAAGTGTTAAATGTCATAAATTATCCATTAGAATTCAAGGGGGGGGGGGGGGGGGGGGAATTAATAAAGAAACAAAAATATGAAGGGTCCTTGATAACATTTAACCAGGGCTATTTGAACAGTGACGTACTTGAAAGATGCAAGTTTGTTAAGCTACAGATTGTATTACTTCAAGTGAAATTCAATGTTAGTAATTCATATCCTAAATTCAGTCAGTGTACGGATTCAAGGTATATATCAACATGCTTATCGAAGTTACAACCTCGGTAATTCAAAAGACTTAAAAAAGTTATAACAGAGCATTAATATATTGTAAAAGAATTGAGAAATGAAGGAGAGATGGAATTAGAAGATAGTATAAAGTGGAGCGTTATAATCAAATTCAAAATCTATTAAATATTCAAAAATGGTCACGTATGGTGAGTTTAACAGACGACATTAAAAAAAAATTAGACAACCGTTTTAAATACTTAAATTTTTCATACAGACAGCCTCTTTACAATGACTTAAGCGCAGTAAATGGTAGCATAAAATTCAAACTATATTAGTTGGGTGTCAACAGAAAGGTATATTTATAAATTGAAAGCTCACCAGCAACTACAGGAATATTGGTCGCCATTTCTTATAGCCATGTGGATGGAATAGCTCGAATATTTAGTAGGTTCGAGATATCGAATAGGTTCCAAAATTAATCTTAGCCAGAGTCTAAGATATACGGGTCTGGCTACTCTTTAGTTCGAGTGATCATACATTGAAGCCAAATGACGGTAGTGTCGTAGCGGAATAGCGAGCGCGCAATTTAAACTTTGAAAATAATTTTGAACACCCAAGTTTACATTTTACTATTAGACAGTAATTATTTTATTATCAAATAGCCGAAGCTATTATTAATACTTTTTTAGTGAGGAATTCTCTATCAAGATATATTCTGAAAATTTAAAAATGACATCTGGACTCGAGAATCGAACCCGGGACATCTGGCTTAGTACGCCAATTCTCTAGCCACTGAGCTATCCAGGAATCCAGCCCTTAAAATATCAGTGAAGAATGACCCTGATTATGGGACGATTCATGGATAGCTTAGTGGTTAGAGCATTGGCGTCCTAAGCCAAAGGTCCAGGATTCGATTCCTGTATCAAGGTGTCATTTTTCCATTTTCAGAGTAATTATTTTATCCTTAATGTGATAACTAGTATATAAAAAGAATAGCTCACAACAAATGAAAACATACAAATTACAATTAATCATTTGCTAATCGATTTTAAATAATTTAAATCTGAGATATTGTATTATACATCAAATGATAATTATTTGTTTGGTAAAATTTGATCATATTAACATGGCTATAAATTATTATTTAAAAACGTATTGATGTATGAAGGGACCAAAGCATCAACCAGTCTTACCATCTAGCTAAGAGCATCTGAGGGGATTTTTGATTTAATCCTGATGAGTAACATTTAGGACAATTTTTCTGAATACGAAAATTATACTTTTTCCTTCGACAAAGGATTAAGGCAGAATGCAAAAATGAAATAATAAAGCTTGAAAAGTGAATGAGAAGTGTGATTTTTGAGTGGATTTGAAAAATATGATTTCACATTCGAAAGTGTGAGTGGTGTTAATTAGCTATCTTAGAGGGTACATTCTTTCAGAAGGCTCAATACCGAGGCAAATCAATACCACTCACCTTTCACGTTTACGTATTCTTGCATACAGTCTATAAAGTTTCAATATCATTTCATTATTTAAAAAATGAGATCTAAACATAATATTTTGGTACTTCCGTTTTTATAATGGTCCCAGGTTTGTTTCCCGCCTTTAAGGTTGGGTGCTAGTGAGCGCCAGGTTAGTGCATTAATTTTGCAGTTTTTATAGCATAAACATTTTTTGGCCAAAATAGATCAAATATTTTTCTATAGAAACATAGAGTTATGTTTTCTGCACATGCTAATCTCAACAGTTCTTGAATATCTGTCATCAGCATAGCGGCATTTGGTGACAAACTTTTTAAATGCAGAGAAAAAGTTATCACTAAATTCCAGGACACCCTTGACAGATATTAAAGAACTGTTGAGATTAGCATGTGCGGAAAACTAAACTATATGTTTCTATAGAAGAAATATTTGACTTATTTTGCCCAAAAAAGTTTATGCTATAAAAACTTCGAAAATACTGCCCTAAACTCACGCTCACTAGCATCCCTCCTTAAGTAGACATTCTTCAAATAATATATTTGACTTAAGCGCCAAGACAATTATTGATAGTACTTATCATCCCTAAATATTATTTAATTAAATTACTGTAGTAATATTACTTGCCGTAACATATCGATTGTTACTACCAAGATGTAGTACAGTTATATTAAGAGAGTTTAACACGTCTGGATGTTAGCAGTTTCAACCCTCTATGAATAATTTAATATTTTTGTGGCAAGTGCCATTTAAAAAAACTAAACAAATAGTGTTACTTTTTTAATGTGATGTTGTAAAATACTTTCTAATGAAAATAATATAATTTTAGTTTCCATCGATTCTCACTGTCTTTGTGAGTGAATTGATACAAAAAACTATCAATTTTTTTTAATAACTAACAAAAATAAGTGAAATATTTATGGGTACGTCCCTTTCTTACTTAACCTTTTTAACCTTTCATGTGAAAATAAATTTCCTTCGTCTGGATTTTGATTTTAGTGAGTTGTCTGAATATTATAAAATCAAATTATATTAAATAGGCCTATATATAATTATAGTATCATTTGATTTGCCGTTTACTTGAAAGTATAAATGGTAACAGAAATTTCTTTATGATTTGCTGTTTTGAGAAAATACAGTGTTTTACTTGTATCAGTTCTAGAGCACCATCCACAGTTTAAAAATTAACTTTATTACTTTGGTATATAAATAATGTCTAAAGTTAAGACAAGAGAAAAATCACTACTATAATTTATAAATAAACAAACAAGTAGCCAACGACATAGGGGTGGTGGTAACTGATATCTAGTAGAAGTTTTTTTTATTGCAAACAATGATCAACCAATATGGAAATAATTAAGAGAAAACTAATCTTAAATTATAAAAAGTAATTGCACACTTTCCTTTTGCAAAATTCTTTCATCAGTATCTGCTACAATCCACTATCGTAGAATATATTTTGGCCAAAAATGTTTTTCACAAAATCTATCATTAGATTTGTTTATTTTTTCTAAAATTCTTTTGATCAGAAATATTTATTGTATTTTTTTCTCACTATCATGTCTCTCGAAATTTGAGGGCGTATAAACGTTGATACGTCAGTTTTAAAACAATCTGGAAACATACATTTATTTTTATTTTTGACATGTGAAGCCATTTTGCACAAATAAAATCTTATAAATCTGAACAGCTGTTGCTATAAAACGTCACAGCTATCCGCAACGATCACAATGCTTTCTCATATAGTGCAGCTAAAAAGCTTCAACTTTTGATCAACTTTTATATAGGGTCTTGAGTAGAGTGTCATAGGGGTAATCGTAGCCTACGGTATAATATTATAATGCAATAGTGTTAAATGCAGAGTTTAACTATTACTCCCAAACATAACAAGATTGACCATTGGTTGTAGCCTGTTATTATTTTATCAGTATTAAGGCTACTTATTAGATTATTACTACTTATTAGATAATTACTAATGCTATTTCATAATGTGTCCACAATAACTCTAAATTATAGCAAAGAATGAAATAATATCGAAAGTGGCAAAGATGGCAGTATATATAAGCGTGTTAACGCCAACATTGTTTTATGAATGTGAAACGTGGGATTGTCAAAAGAAACCATTGATTTTTATAATATAACTGGATGGACATCTGTGGCTGAAATTTTCGAGGTGTCTTCTGCACACCATTGTCTAAGAAAGAAGGAAACTTTCTGAAATCTCTTTCTTTCTTACACGCATACAAGGCAACGTGGCATTTTGACATTGTTCATTAATTTGATTGGATATAAGAGCTAAATCAATATGTGATCAGTTAAATGAAATAAATATATTAGAAAAAGCTTTGAAGAACATAACAAAATTTGAAACTGGTTAGTTTTTTCTTTAAATAAGTTGATGTAGCCTAATATATGCGATGATTTATTGAAAGAAGCTCGCTTTTAAGGCTTTATCTCGTACCAGAATCCTACCATATAATTGTGTTTAGGTAGGATAAAAAACCTTCCAGAAGACCATTTCTACTTCCGTTCGAAATGGCAGTCTATCCTACCAAAACATTATATATATGATAGTATTCTGGTACGAAATAAAGCCTTACAGATAGGGATTGTTATTAAAATCAGGGTTTAGTAGATACTGTACTTCCTACAAGCCTATAACCTAAATTATCATTTGATCGTAAGACTTCTACACAAAGTATGTCATTCAAACAAATAAAATACAGTTTTTAGCTAACTTGTTTCATTATAGTTATCAAACTTTCAACAAAATATGGTTTCTGAAAGCATTATACACGATATCAGCCAACTTTTTTTAAAAAAAAAAGGTAATATAATAATACTTTCTACAAGCCTATAACCTAAGTGATAGTTTGAATGTATGGCAACTACACAAAGTTTGTTATTTAAACAAATATAATCATGTTTTAAGATACCTTATTCATTATATTTATCGAATTCTCAATATAATATGGTTTATGAAACGAATATACAAGCTAATAGACAACTTTAAATATAAGTGTAGTCTTGTAAAACTGTAAACAATATTGATGATAACTACATATTTAAATATATTAAAGATTTTATTCGTATTTGTACAATATTACCTGTAAAACTGAATCCTTTTAGTTAACTTTCATAATAATATGCTTTGTTTATCTTATTCTGAAACCAATATACAAGCAAATAGCCAACTTTAAATATATTGTAACCCTAGCAGAATGTAAACATCATACGTGATGGCTACATATTTTAATACCTATATCAAATAATTTACTCGTTTTTATACACAATACATGTGAAACTGATTTGTATATCCTTTAACGTAAATGTTTATTCAGCCAAATGTGATTTAATACTTCATTATTTTTGTTGATGTATTTTAACATCTTTTTATATTATTTGATAACTTTTAATTTTTATCTCTCATCCTTTGCTAACGCAGCACCTTACTTGAATAATGCTGGATTTACTCTTAAGAAACAGCACCCCAACAATGGTTAAATCAAAATCCCTAAGGCAACTGTAAGTAAACAACCATACACACTAAAATGTATCGCTTCCTATCGCTAAACAACGTTTTGAATAAACTCTAATAATTGTGAAACCAAAAGTGCCTTTTTATTGCAAAAAACTAACAGGTTATGGGCTCAGGCACGTAACGACATTAGTGCGTGATTGATTTTTGTTAAAATAAATTCACTTGGTGCGATATTTTTGGAGAAAATCCGACGAGACATTTTGAGGTTAGGACGACGCCGCCACGCTCACAATGGACTCGACGAAGATTATCAACGTTGGACTTCTGGAAGGAAAAGGAAACTGGAATACATGGCGATACAAACTGAGCATTTGTTTACGAGGTATCCCCGGAGCGACAGACGTAATTGAAGGCAGGTTAGTCAAACCAAGGGCGTTGTCTGATGAAGCGACCGCGGCACAAAGAGCGGAGTACCAGACATCGCTCGACGCTTTTAATAAGGCAGACAGCCATGCGTTGATCGTTTTAACCGCAAATATGACGGAAGAGACACTTCAGAAAATAATGCGTCTCAAGTCAGCCCGGGAGGTGTGGCTCGAACTGCACAAACTCTTCGACGGCGTCTCCGAAGACAAGGTTTACAATTTATGCCTTAAGTTCTTTAGTTATGAAAAAGCCGTTGAAGATGATATCGCTACGCATGTCTCAAAATTAAAGAATTTGTGGAGCGAACTAAAGCAGGAAATGAGTAACGACGCCGAGCTAACCTCAAATTTGCCAGATTTATTTATGATCTGTAAAATTTTAGGTACGTTGCCTGAAGATTACTTTTCATTCAAGTCGAGCTGGATGCTGATGTCAAAAGCTGACAGGACAATCGACAATTTGACGAACCAGCTGTGTGCCTACGAGAATGCACTGAAAGGCAAACAAGAGTCATCTCAACAAGAAGCCCTCTATGTTAATTCGTCAAAGCAGCCAAACAACTCGCACAAGAATCAGCAAAAGGGTGACAAAAAGAAATTCTGCACCTACTGCAAGAAGAAAAATCACCTAGCAAAGGTATGCAGGAAGCGAATCGCGGATGAAGCACTTGGCAACAAAGCCAGCAACTCGGAAAATCCGGAAAAGGGTGCAAATATGATCCTGACTACGGTAGCCTCGACTGTGATGAACTTGGAGTGCAACTCCAAGTTCTGGTATGTAGATAATGGAGCAACAAGTCATGTTTCTAATAACAAAAATATTTTTAGGACGTTCGAGTCTTTTTCTACAAACCACACAGTGATCACAGCAAATGGCGTGAAGGTTGCGGCTATTGGTAAAGGCGACATTGACATCGAAGCAGAAGTCAACGGCAAGATGCACAAGCTCACGTTGGCTGATGTATGGTGTGTTCCCGGGATCCAGAGAAATCTATTCTCAGTCCTTGCAGCGCAGGATAAGAACAAGGAAAGCAGGTTCATCTCGTCTCCAGAGGTTTGCAACTTCATCGTCAACGGCGAAGTGAAACTGACTGGAGTTCGTGAGCGGTTTGGTGGACTCTACAGGCTGAACGTGAAGAACGTGAACGACATTCCATCCAATGAAGTCAACGCAACAGAAGCAAACAATCTTCTCCAACTTTACCATGAACGATTCGGACATCAGAACAAGCGACACGTGAAATCCCTTCTGGACAAGCTGGGAATTCATGTCAACTTGGACAGTGAACTTTGTGAAGGCTGCGTCTATGGCAAAGCTCATCGTCTGCCTTTCGGTACGAGGTCTAAGACAACGGAACCGGGAGAGCGGATCCACACAGATGTTTGCGGTCCATTCAAAGAGTCCATGTCAGGATACTTGTACTTCGTCCTCTTCAAGGATGACTACACGAAGTTCAGGACCATCTACTTTTTGAAAGAGAAGTCCGAAGTTGCAGAGAAGTTGGCTCAATTCGTTGCGGAAGTCAAGACTCTTGGACACAACATCAAAGAGCTGCTAAGCGACGGTGGCAAGGAATTCGACAACAAGCATGTCAGAAAAATCCTACAAAAGGAAGGAATTGTTCAACGCATTACGATGCCCTACACTCCAGAGCAGAATGGCTCCAGTGAAAGAGAGAACCGCACCGTGGTTGAAACTGCTCGAGCAATGATGTATGCTCATGGAAAGCTGCCTCAGATGCTTTGGGCCGAGATGATCAACACAGCAGCCTATGTTCTCAACAGGACAGGACCTTCCCGAGTTGATGGAAAATCTCCCTACGAGTTGTGGCATGGCAGTAAACCAGGTCTGAAACATCTTCGGGTGATCGGATCTACCTGCTATCCACACATTCCAAAACAACAAAGGAAGAAGATGGATCCAAAAGCAATCAAAGGAATTCTCATCGGATACGACAAAGACGACGGCTACAGGATCTTCTGTGAAGAGGAAGGAAAACTCATCAGATCAAGAGATGTCATCTTCGAGGAAAAGGTGCTAGAGCATAAAATCGACAACTATCTTCCGGAAAGTCTCGACTCTGCTGCTGAACCAGTGGATTCAACTTCTGAAGAAAGTCAAGAAGATGATGACAAAACGCAAAGCGAAGAAAATGATGATGAATTCTGGGATATGAGTACTGCTGATGAAGAAGAAGGTCTAGATGAACAAGTTCCAGATAGTGCTCCAAGTCCAGATGAAGAAGCCATCGTCAAGCGCCTTCGTAATCGTTCGTCGCTCAAACCTCCAGAGAAATATCAGGACTTCGTGATGCTTCTCTCTAGCCCTCTTCAGGAACCTGGATCCTACAAAGAAGCCATGCGATCGGATCAGCAAGATCGTTGGAAAGAAGCTATGAGTCGTGAGATGAAAGCTCTTGAAGAGAACAAGACTTGGGAACTGGTTGATCTACCCCCAGGAAAAAGAGCAATCTCGAATAAATGGGTCTACCGGATCAAAACCAACGCCGATGGATCGATTGATAAATACAAAGCCAGACTGGTCATCAAAGGCTTTTCACAGCGGAAAGGAGTGGACTACGATCAAACCTTCAGTCCAGTTGCAAGAACATCAACTATAAGAACTTTACTCAGTGTTGCTGCCAACGAGAAGATGAGACTAGCACAAATTGACGTCTCAACAGCATTCCTCTATGGTGACCTCCAGGAAACCATCTACATGCAGCAACCTGAAGGACATAGTGATGGATCCAACCGGGTTTGCTGCCTGAAGAAAAGCTTATATGGACTGAAGCAAGCTCCTCGATGCTGGAACAAAAAGTTCAGCAACTACATCGTCAGCTTGGGATTCAAGCGAAGTAAAGCGGATCCCTGTCTGTTCGTGAGACGAAAAGGACAGAAGAAGATGTTTTTCGTTCTTTACGTTGACGACGGACTGATTGCAGCTGAAGATGAGCAAGAACTTCAGAAGTTCATCAACGATCTGAAAAAGGAGTTCAAAATCACCTCCATGCCGGCGTCTTATTTTCTAGGATTGGAAATCAGCCGAGAAAAGGACGGATCAATTAGTGTGAGCCAGAAACACTACACGGAGACCATACTCGAGAGATTTGAAATGACCAACTGCAAAACTGTATCTACTCCAATTATCAAGGACAACGATGCAGAAGAAAGTCCTCCAAATCCTGACTTCCCCTACAGACAAGCTGTTGGAGCACTTATGTTCTTGATGTGCGGCACACGACCAGACATCGCATATGCTGTCAGCGTGGTGTCCAGAAACCTCGAAAATCCAACCAACCGTGATGTTCAGAAAGTAAAAAGGATTCTGCGGTATCTGAGAGGAACGACAGACTACGGACTGGTCTACAAATCCAACCTGGAAAAAGGTGTATTTGATTGTTTCAGCGATGCAGATCATGGTGGCTGCCTAACTACAGGACGCTCTACCTCAGGAGTGCTCTGCCTGTACTCTGGGGCACCTATTTCGTGGATGAGTCAGCGACAAGCCTCTGTTGCCATATCCACAACCGAAGCTGAAATCGTAGCTGCCAGTGAAGCTGCGAGAGAGATGCTGTGGACCAAGCGGCTTCTGAGCGAACTTGGCCATCTGAAGTCGACACCTACTCTGCAAGTTGACAACGAAGCAGCCATCCGGCTTGCACAAAATCCTGAGTTTCATCGAAGAACAAAACACATTCGGATCAGACACTTCTTTGTTCGCGAATTGGTCACCGATGGGGAAATCAACATTTTAAAAGTTGACACTCAAAATCAGCTCGCGGACATTTTTACAAAACCATTGTTTTCAGTTCGTTTTAAATTTTTATGTAACAAAATGGGAGTTTACAAGTTATAAAATAAGGGAGAGTGTTGATGTATTTTAACATCTTTTTATATTATTTGATAACTTTTAATTTTTATCTCTCATCCTTTGCTAACGCAGCACCTTACTTGAATAATGCTGGATTTACTCTTAAGAAACAGCACCCCAACAATGGTTAAATCAAAATCCCTAAGGCAACTGTAAGTAAACAACCATACACACTAAAATGTATCGCTTCCTATCGCTAAACAACGTTTTGAATAAACTCTAATAATTGTGAAACCAAAAGTGCCTTTTTATTGCAAAAAACTAACAATTTTCAAACAATAACAGTTGTATGAACAAGAGACATGTTTTTAACACAAGAACATTGAAAGAAACCGTTAGTAAGAACTATTGATATAGAGTAGGGAGATACCTTACTCAAGGTTACAAGCTCAGCTAGTGCCATATTGGGGGCTTGACATGTCGATAAAAGAATGTGCCAAGGGTAATAACTCATACGTGGCGCCGGATTGGAGACTTGTTAGGTCGGTACAGGAAAAGCTCTCGGTTGATGACTCACACCAACGCAGGGTTAGTGGCCAGACATTAAATAATTTTAAGGATGGAACCTTATAAGATTGAGTCATGGTATGATCAACTAAGGTGAGATTGCAATATTTAAAGTTATATTTTATAATTTGGGATAGTGTATATAGCATTGACACAAAATCCTGAGTGAATTGACACGAGGTTCTCATCATTAACCAGATTGCAGAGAGTAATAAGTTATTGTTTTCGCTTCACAACCAATGCAAGAAAACAGCAAATTAGACACCAAGGTCCGATAATGGTGAAGAAGCTTCGAGCAACTTTGTATCATTTCATCAGAAAGCTAAAGCTATCATCATATCCACAAGAGGTTAAAGATCTCCAAGATCTGAAAGAAATTGAAGGAAGAGCGCTCTTCGCAATTTTCATCCTTTCCTTGACGAAGACAATCTTCTACGAGTGGGAGGTCGATTGCAGCATTCTGAGGTTGAGTACGACCAACAACACTCTTATAAGTGATCATCTTGACAGCAAGCTCCAACCTCACAAGATTAAACATCCAAAATGAGCATCTAAGATTACTTCATGCTGGGCCCTAGTTGTTACTTGCAGCTCTTAGACAACGATATTGGATAGTGAATGGCAAGAGTGTTTAATGCCAAATAGTCCAGAAGTGTATGAAATTCTTCAGACTAAAGGCAAGGGCAGCTCAGCAACTAATGGGACAGTTACCAGAATCTCGTGTACGTTCAGCAAAGCCTTTTATGAACTGTGATGTGGATTACACTGGTCCATTATAAATTCGTCAAGGCGGGTGGCGTAACAAGATCAAGGTAAAATGCTACACAGCGATATTCATATGTTTTGGAACAAAGTATATACATATTGAACTGGTAAGCGATCTGACAACAGAGGCTTTCATAGCGGAACTTCATAGATGTTCTGCTAGACGTGGAAGAAGAAACAATATCTACAGTGATAATGGTATTAATTTTGTAGGGGCTAATCATTCTCTTCGAGCTGTCTATAGATTATTTCAAGATGATAAGTTTAAGGAATAGGTGGCTGGTTTTGCAAGTGTTGATATTATACAATGTCATTTTATCCCACCAGGATCACCACACTTTGGTGGCCTTTGGGAAGCGGGTGTCAAGTCGATGAAATTCCACATGAGACGTGTTGAAGGCAATACAAGTCTAACCTTTGAAAAGTTGTGTACAGTCTTGGCACAAATAGAAGCTTCTCTCAATTCTCGTCCTCTTTGTCAATTATTAGCCGATCCCAGTGATCCTCAAAGTCTGACCCTTGGTCATTTCTTGATAGGTGGGCCTATCACCGCAATACCAGAGTCAAACTATAGACACATTCCTATGAAAAGACCGTCTAGGTGGTAACTGGTTCAACAATGCACCCAGCGGTTGTGGAAGTTGTGGTCATCGGACTACTCACGCCAGCTAAAGCAGCGTGCCAAGTCGAAAACACTCGATACTAAGACGTAACCAAGTCAATCGCGAAAATTCACATATAAGCTGATAATAGGCGATTTAATTTGGAAAAGGAAAGCGTTACCAAACCGACGTTTGGTATTGTCTCGGTCATAAATACTCATACTCGTAGATAGCCGTGATACGTGGAGCACGAAGACGCTTTGGTCATAAACATCAATATCAGGTCAATCACGAAAACACGCCTAAAATCTTTCACGACCATTGATCATTTATTAAAGGTACTGGATGCATAACCTGTTAAATATATGTGACTAATTGGAGATAAGTCCGATTTAACAGAACGTTAATCGTAACTAACAAAACAAAGCTAGATTGCCCATACAGAAAAAAAAAGCTTAGATTCTTTCTTTAAGCACGCTTGGACAGTGTTGCAAGCCATCAAAAATTGAATTTCTCCATCAATGTTGTCCTTAAAATATTCAATATGCTTATCTGTGACTTCCAAATATTTATACACGATTTTTTTGAGCTGAACCATTGATCTCTATAATATAACAGGATGAACATCGGTGGCTAAAATTTTGAAGCTGTCATCTTCACACCATTGTGCAAGAGAGAAAACTTTCGGTTATCTTTTTCTCTCTAACACACATACGAGGCAATGTGGCACTTTGACATAGTTCGCTAATTTTTATGAATATTTGAGATATACCAATGTATAATTAGCTAAACGAAATAAATGGGTTAATAAAAGGTTTGAAGAGTATAACTAAGTTCAACACTCATGACTTGTTTCTTTAAATAAGTCAATTTAGGCTAAAATAGTAATGCTTACTACAAGCCTATAAGCTAAATGATAGGTTTAACGTTAAACTTATATTCAAATTTGTCATTCGAATATTTAAAAAAAATTGTTTCTGAAAGCAATATACAAGCTGAGAGCCAACTTTAAATATATTGTAATATAGTAATACTTCATATAATCCCTATAACCAAATTATTGTTTGGATGTAAACTACTACACAGTTTTTTTTTATTCAAACACATGTACTTAAGTTTTAAGTTTACTTATTTCACTATATTTATCGAACATTAAATATAATAAGGCTTCTGAAAGCAATAGGCTATACAAGCTAAGAGCCAACTTTAAATATATTGTAATATGGTATGTTGTATATTATAAAATGTTAAATATATAAATTATATGTATGATTATTGTAGTTGAATCGCATGACTAGAGTAGTTGTCAAATATTGTAACCTATATATATAAATGAGTGCAGAGAAGGAAGGAGGGCTTTTATATTCAATTATGTATTGTATACTTTCTAATTAAATAAAGACATAACTAAATACAAACATAACATGGTATTACTTCATACCCGACTATAACCTAAATGATAATTTGAATTTAAAACTACTATACAAAGTTTGTCATTCAAACGAATATACGGGTATTTAAGTTTGAAGCTTCTTTTTTCATTTCAGCCATCGAACTTTAGATATAATATTGTTTCTAAAACCATTATAAAATAAGCTAATAACCAATTTTAAATATATCGTGGCCTTGGCAGAATGTAAACAGCACGGGCGTTAGCTACATATTTTAATATATCAAAGATGTTATTCTAATTTGTACAATATTACCTTTCAAACTGAATTGTATATCCTTTAATGTAAATATGTCTTCAGTCAAGCGGGATATAATACTTCACTATTAAAAAAAATTACTTTTATTCACGAGACACATGTTTTTGCACAAGAAAATTGAAAGAAACCCTTGAATCTGTCGCCTTGCTAGGAAGCTGACGACAAACTTTAGCGTCACGATTTGGTTCCTTGCAAGAGGTGTGTTTATGTTGAACCAGTAAAGTCTAGACTAGAGATCACTGAGCTGAACTAAATATTTATATATAGTACGCTCTATGAGATAATTTGGAACAAAAACTAGTCATTTAGCGCTCTCTATGAGAGGTTTTGGAACTAATCCTTTCCTGTTTTTTTCGCCCATATGTTGGCTAAAAATGTTTTGTTTATTGTGGTTGTGGAGCTTTTCTCTTAGTTGTTCATGCTAATTATTCTTTGCTGACTCTAAGTACATGTTATTTTGGAAGTTTTTAAACTAATAGATTGCAGTAGTTTTACGTAAATTCAGGTATTGTTCTTTCTCGTTTTATTATAAAGCTATCTTTATTGTGTATTCTTTCAAGGCTCAGATGAAAACAAATATTCGTATGCAATTTTGACGTTTCCCAAGGTCCGTGAAGTTATTACAGGGATGGTGCGAAAAAAATTGATTCATCGAAGACTGATAGAAACTAAAACTATCTATTTTTTATAACAGGGCTTAAATAGTTGAACACCAAACTCACTTAAGTCAAAGGACACGGTTCGACCATAGTGCTAAAATTACACCATTAAAGCTCCACATTTATCATATAAACAAGTCTAAGAGTCATCCTTTTATTTAGCTTTTTCTTTTTTTTGGGGGTTAGTCTCTTTTTTACAAAATAAGTATCTTTTCTCTCCTTTTTTTGTGCCTTCAAGTTCTCAAGAATTTAAAATTAAGAGTCCAAGGAAAAAAATTGGCGAGTAAAGGCCCCGACACACTCGGTATCTGTAGGTCCGTAGTCCGTAAAAAATCGACGCCACAATATCAGATTGCTCTGGTCACAGAGTCCTTATCCGTAAGTCCTCACTCCATAGAAGTTGCCCAACTTTAACTTTCTACGGGCTAGTTTATACGGACTACCAATCATAGCCAAGTAAATATGTGCATTCCAGTGGCGTATTCTGAGAGAATTAATAGGTATGCTGTGCTCTAAAAGTTGCAGGGGAGATTTGGGGGCCAAGGACCCTCAACCACCGTTGTCCAATAACGTCGGATTATTTCAAGGGAAATATTTGAATATGTGTGCCTATAGAACAGTGGTTCTGCTTCCCAGATAATCTGGAAAGACTTCTCAGAAAACCTGGAAGCGCTGGGAAACAAAACCGGGTCCTCTGGGTCCGTAGCCAGAACCTCTGACCACTAGACCACAAAGGTGGTCCTCAAATTGTAATGCTATCTACTCGGTTAGAAATTTAAGTGAATATTAATGTCAGGGCTAAGAGTGGTATGGGCACATTTCTGAATGCATAAGAGAGACAGATCCTATTCATTTAGCCTCGTGTAATTGAAAGCACACAGTTAGCAATACTCAAAGCAAACAATCATAATAAGAGTAAAATGGAGTGGTACATGGATAGGGCGTCCATCAGATCTTGGTGAGAGGGAAGAATTAGATGGATTGTCCAACTCACGTTGTAATTAAAACTATTTCTTAGAGCCTAATTTATCTCACACAATGCTGCTTGGAAACAAACGAGTCTCCCAAATCGAGAATTTATGCTACAGAAGTTATTTAGATGCGTAAACTCTCACTAACATAAAGAAGATTATCTCGGACTATTAATACTCTATTGCTATGTCATTGGTTTATTGCTAAGAAATTTACCACTATCTTTTGCTGTAAGCAGTGGTGCACCCAAGAGGGAGAGGGACAAACAAGGTATTTACCCCTCCCCACCTCCCCAACACCACAAATAATTTTAATATAAATTTAAATGATATGAAGTATTGCTAAAATATTTAGCATTGAAGATGTGTCGAATGTATACTCTACAATTTAAGATCAGGCTTCAGTCTTAAGCCTAATATTCGAAAGGTTTACTGCTACACACACACCAAAATTGACAATAAAAAAAACTCCACAAATAATAACTTCAATACCATTTTCATTATTTAAATCTCTTAATTACTATAAAACTACTCCAAATAATTTCTAAAAGCCTTTAATATTCATAAATACTCTCAACCTTCAGGGAATTGGGGGCTGTGCAACCCCTAACCCGTTGTCTGCAGCAAAATTTTATTCTTGCTACAGTCTTGATTGAATACCTCCCCCAAAGTAAATGGCTGGGTGCGCCACTGATTAAGTAAATTATATGAAAATATATTTTATTTTACCTTTTCCTTCTAAATCATCTTGAAATGGTGAAATCACACTCCTGACTTTTAGGATTCTTTGATGTATAATTATTAGTATATCAAATCTCAATGACTAATAAGTCGTTAATGTTAAACAAAAACTAAAAGTACACAATTAAAACTGCACATTCTTTATACTAAAGAAAAACAAGAATTACCATCAACTACGGTTAAAGTAGCCTCGTCACCATCCCCCCCACCCCCCCACTCTCCCCCTCTACCAGTGCTGAAATGCCTAATTTTGAAAGAGTGGAGTGGTTAAATGTGTTGGCCAAATACGTGATCATACATGTGACTAGAATACCTAAACATAACTCAATGTATTTAATTAGTGTATGATTTAAATATTGTTACTTATACTAGCTATTATTTTACAATTAACTATATATATACACCATTCACGACCTAAGTTTACTTGGATGACAGCTCAAAAAGTAACTAAAAAATAGTCCCTAAAATATCACTACGCCAACAGCTGATATCTGCCACTGTCACTTGGGACAGCTGTTATGAAAACATATGGTTATGTAGAGTAATGTGATAGTTAACCACAGTAATTTAGGCCAATATTATGCCTCAAAGAATTTTGAAATTGAAATTTTTGAATGACTTGGTGATCTGTAACTTATCTTTTTTTTTTTCTCCTGGGAACTCATTATAAAAAAACACACACACAAATCTATCCACAAATAAAAAGAACCCCTTATAAAATTTCGTGAGATTAAAGTTAGATTAAACTTATATTTAAGTTTGATAAAAGATAAAAGTTTAAAGTTAGATTAAAGTTAGATTAATGTTAGATTAAAGTTATTTTAAAGTAAGTTTAAAGTTATATTAAAGTAAGATTAAAATTAACCAAATTAGGCCTAATATGTATTCAAACTAAAGAGAAAATATCTGTAATCACAAAGTTATTCTTAAATTAATTAGTAATATGATCTAGGATTAAGTTTTTTTTACGTTAATACAGAAGCCCAATAATTAAAATAAAAGGTAATTTAACTTAGTTATAAATTATTATAAGTTAGAGTAAGGCATGGACCCAACAAACTAGAGACTTAATTTAAAGTTAAAAATATAATAAACGCGCACAGTAATAAATTCTATGAAATATATTTAAATTAAACAAAGTCTTAATATTTATTTGAGGTCGTCCACAAAGCTTATTTATCCTTCTATTCAAGTTAAAATAATTATTATTCCGAGCACTTTCACAAAAGGTCTAACAAATATGGCTTTAAAATGGCGACCAACGAATATTAGCCATGTGGTTGATGATAACGCGGACAAGTTGTTTAAAATGGTGTATCCTCGCAGCAGACGATTATATTTGATTCAGTTAAATATTTCTAAAAACAATAAACTAATAATAAAATAGTTAATCATATATAAAATAAATTACAAATATTTTATCTTTACCAAGTAAATACGATGCCTTTATTAAAAGGTATTAATGCATGCACTATACTACACATCATAGATAACATTCCAAAACAAAGAATAGGTACTTTTAATATATGTTTAAAATATTGTTTCGAATTGGGTAAAAAGAAATTGTTAAAAGTAATGAAATAATGTGAGAAAACTTAAGTTTAAGTTATTTTAAATGTAAAATATAACATGTAATTAAAAAACTTAACATTCATAACAAAACAGTGTTCTTTTACAAGTGTTGGTAACCTAAAACCTAAACATATGATTTTTGAACTGTCATCCAGGTAAAGACCTATCGTGAATGAATTATATTTTATGTAATTTTACTTAAACTATACTAAATTAGCTTAATAAATAAACATTGAGATCTTGAATATTTTTCCGTAGTTGGCACAATGCTTTGCTTGCTATTCATGAACAGCATGACCTGGGGTGTAAAAACCCGAACTCATTGGCCAATGACTTGTGGGCGAGCGATAAGGGAATGTGTTGCAACCCCCCAGACATTGGGCAAGGTCATTAGAGCCTCCCTAGCTTGCCTTGCGGTTTTCAAGCAGCAGGCCCTGGGTTTCCTATTGTGCTAAGTAGAACCTTTTGGAAGAAGAATTACTTAAAACACAGTATTCTTGGAATATGAATCAATATTAGTTTTAAAATTAATAATTAGTTACATGTGTATTTATTAATAATTTAAACATTAGTATTTACACAGTTAGCACAGGCAACATTGAATTTAAAAAAAAAAACTAGTCCATATCATTATAGGTATGCGACTCAGGACTAGCATACCCGTAGAAAACGCCACTGGTGCATTCACATTGACATAAAAGAACAAATGGCAGTGAGAGGATCCGTCAATTTGGAAACATATACAAAATGAAAAGATGGCTGCACCTGGAGCTATTTCAGAAACATTTTTCAAAAAATTTAAACACCCCGGGAAGAGTGGCTTCTAGGAAAATGTTTTTTGAGAAATACCTAGTTCTCAGAAATATTGGCTTTGCTTTTGTAGGTTCAACACCCCTATTATTAAAAATATTGAAATTGCTTATTTTGTTTTCATCCAAAATACTAGTACATCTGTTTTGCATTTTCAGGCTATTGCAAACACTTGTTTATTTTAAGTTTGATAGTTAAAATCGAGTTATAAACATATTTCTTGTGATTGAACTTAACCTACATTTTAGTATATAGCCTTCTGGAAGTTTTCTCAACAAAGTTGTTTATGGTTTCTTTAATTCTTATATTATGATCAGCTGACTGCTTTACGCTTGCTCCTTGCTGTAGATGATTTTCTTTCAAATTATTTGACTGGACGAAGTCTCTTATTATCCCATTGGTAGAAACGGTCACGTGATTACGGATATTGACTTTGTAATTGCGAGTAGAATTTCTTATGGACCAGGAACACAGAGTACAGACTATGGACCTATGGATATGGAGTATGTGTTGTGGCCTTTAGAAAGTAAGATATCACACACAGACAAAAAGTATCCAGAAGCATCTGCTCATCTGTTCAAAGAAGCTAATGAACAATTGAAGATAGCAACACAGAAGGGGAATTTGCAGGAAATAAAGGGCCCTACAGACTTAGTGCCCGATTTCATGTTGGTGTTTTTCTCTCTAAAAGACACACGTATCATGCCTCCTATATTATCCAAACACCAAAAATTTGGGATCGCGCTAATAGCATCTTTAGTGATTAATTCCAGAAAAAGTAAAATGTGGGCCGAAAAATGGCTAATTGAACAAAAAATTCGTCATTGTTCTACATACTCACACGTTTGTATACAACTGATACTCACGACCTGGATTTAGTTGACAACGACTACAGACTGAATTATTTGGTTACTAGATGCGTCTACAGACGAAATAGGATATTGTTTGTGGGTAGAGCCCGATCACCGCATGAAATAGGAAATTTGTCGACACACCTACACATGACCCAATATTGCGCCTGATCCGACCAAATCGGCCCGACCACCTGCCCAAATCGTGTTGTCTGTAGGGCCCTTTAGGGTTGCACAGGGTATGTTAAAACTTTGCGTGAAACTGAGAAGTGGAAACTCTTCAAAAAACTTAGATAAAAGAAAAGTTTGAACACTGCTTTCCTTGCCAAAAAACACAATAATTCTTTATTTATTATTTTAGCTGTAAATAATAGTAGTATCACTCAGTTTTCTGTCACACACACACAACTATGTTCTACTACATAATATTTATTGGAAGTTTTGGAGTTAAAAATGGTTGAATTGACAAACTTTGAGAAATTTACGTGAGAAGAAAAGCTCACTGGGAAGAAATTATTGTAAATGCTCCATTTTATATCAACTAAAGAATTTTTTAAAGTTTTTTAAGTGTGACTTTTGAGGTAATTTTACATTCTACTAAAGTTTTGAGGGAAAACTGTATTCTTAAATCATCTAGTAGTTTTATAAAGTGTGTGTAGTTGTAATTACCCCACCTTTAGGTTTTTTCTGGTCTCAACCGACCCTCTTTGGTTGGGAATTAAAAAAAAAAAAATTTGGTGTGAGAACATGTGAGCAGCAAACATTTGGCGCTTTGGTCTCTTTGAAATCTGATTTTGGTCTCTTTTATTGCCATCATAATCTCTTTTTTTTTGGGGTGGTCTACCACTCCTGGGACGTATGCAATAACTTGACTAAGTGAATGCTTTGTGGACACTAGCGTGGGTTTGCTTGCATCATCACAGGTTAAAAGGTGGACCATATCGCCCCCCTCCCTTGTATAAATTGGTGATAGAAGAGGCTGAAGGTGGGATTTTTTTTTTCACCATCATTATTTTCTAAATTTAATGTTTTTGAGCACTTACACACACATCAACAGAAGCAAATTTCTGATTTTACCTCAAGCAAAATAAATATTGTGAAAAAATATATTTTATTTTCATATTAAAGTGTATTTAATTTGAATTTAGAGCTACTGGTATCACATAAAGTCCAAGTATTGCTATGTTTTATTTTGTCGCCAGCTAGTCTAGAAGAACCCACACCCCATCTTTGCCCATGTGTATACTAGAGACCAGTAGAATTGCTTTATCAACACCTTTTCAAAGCCCCTCTTACACCATATTTAATTCATTTAACACAACTGAATGAACACCCTTAAATATATAGGGTTCGGAGTACACTTTATTCATCCCATTTTATATTCATTTTCATTGTTATGGTACAATGTTTATGTATTTTATTCACTTTATTATGCACATTAAGAGTATGTAGAATCGAATGACACCAAGACTTAGACATTTTTAACACATTTATTAAAATACTATATCCAAAGAAAACTTGACAATATCACCCAAATCACTTTCAAAATGCAAATATTGACCATGACATTTAACTTTCCTGTGATCCTGCGCACTGTATGGATGATGGTTTGTGTTATCGTACACTCGTGATCTGTGCACTGTATGGATGATGGTTTGTGTTATCGTACACTCGTGATCCTGTGCACTGTATGGATGATGGTTTGTGTTATCGTACACTCGTGATCTTGCGCACTGTATGGATGAGGTTTGTGTTATCGTACACTCATGATCCTGTGCACTGTAAAAAAATGGATGATGGTTTGTGTTATCGTACACTCGTGATCCTGTGCACTGTATGGATGATGGTTTGTGTTATTGTACACTCGTGATCCTGTGCACTGTATGGATGATGGTTTGTTGTTTATCGTACATCTACGTGATCTGTGCACTGTATGGATGATGGTTTGTGTTATCATACACTCGTGATCCTGCGCACTGTATGGATGATGGTTTGTGTTATCGTACACTCGTGATCTTGTGCGATGCACACAAAAATGGCTATAATGTCATTGTTTGATATATGTACCACCCACATTTAATTATTAGATTGAATAGTTAATTTTATTTATAATCATAAATTTATGTTGGGTTGGAAAATTGCCATAATAATTAATATAAACTAGTTGTCGTGTTTTTCCATGACTTCATCAATATTATGTTTACCTTCTTCTACAATCTAGTCCTTATGGATATGGTACTTGTGAACACGTACATTAACTCAAATCCCTTAAAGAAATTTTATTCCTTTGTAAAGGCGGTAAATTATGTTAGGGTTTAGTCTAATGTGTTCAAATAGTTCTAGAAGGCCGAAAGATACCCTGTCAGCTTCGGTGAATGGAAACTTTTAATTTTATTGAAGTTTTTTTTTTGTTCACATCGATTCTACACGTTTTAAAATTGGGAATAATGTATGGCTAATATAAATATTTAAGATATTTTAAGAAAGAAATGGCCGAAAATGGGACTGATATTGCTAAAGGCATCCATGGTTGTTAATGGTGGTATCTGACAGCTAGTAGGTCTTTATTGCAAACATTGACTGAAAGTGACTAGTATCAACCTATTTGGAAATAATTAATTATTTGATTACTAATACTAGCCCTATATTATCAATAAAATGTTTTATCAAACAAGTCTAATAATAGGCCTACCTCCCTTAGGATTATCCTACTGTATAATTGGCATTTTCATAACTTATTTAAGGAACAAAATATATTAATAAAACTTATGTTTTTGTTTGAGTTGTGGCAACAAGATATATTATAACTTAGTATATGGAATAATTAATTATAAAATATTATATTCACACTTATATCTTGTTATAACTGGCTACCACAATAAAAATAAATGTTTTTACAACTTAGAAATGGAGCCATAAAATATATTTCAAAATAAAACCTTTTTGATTTTGTTAACAAAGTATAAACACAACCTTCGGTTTGTGTGATGTCGTGAAACACCCTTGTTTCAGCTGGTTTGCCATCTTAATTTCGGTAGAGCATGCCACATTTTAAAAGTTCTTGTTAGAAAATAATTTTTAATTGAACCACAGATGCTGCTTCCACGAAAAAAGAAACATCCTAACGATTATTTTCCTAAGTTTCAATAATGTAAAAATGGTTATTAATTTTTATTTTTGTGAATGTTCTAAATGAATCTAAATGTGAATGTTCCAAAAGTAACAACAAATCAACATATGGTCTTGTTAAATCATATGGTAATTTTTCCTGTCATATACCACCTATCCTACTGTGGATGCCCTTTAACATAACTACCAGGGGAATGGAGTCGGCACGCCAAGCCTTCAACTCAGAGGCTTTCTTCATAAATGTCTAAATTATATTAATTAGTAATAAAAAATTTACTGCAATAAAATTCTACAATTATTGATAGAGATTACTTCATGGGAAGCTTCTTTGGCATTGTGTGAATAAATTTGTCAGTCCAAATAACAAATATTGCTCTTAAAGAATTAAAAAGTATATAAGTAAAATGATAAATTTACTTTAGTTGGTTATAATAGCTTATTATAGATTTTTATTTTGAAGCCAGAGTCAAGAGTCTGTACAGGGCCTGGTTCTTTTGAAGTCAAAATGTCATTACTCCACAGGCCAAATATTTTATTTCTTCTTTCTTTAATCAGTATCATGTAAGCATATTTTATAGTTTCATGCTTATATTGTATTCAGATTCTCAAAGGTCTTCATAACATAATTTTAAATTAGTACTGGTAAGTTTATTTTAAGAAGACACTCTTCAACTAAACCCAAAATTCTTATTGCCTCTCATGTTATAGGTCTAATAACAAATGCCAAACAAACATTTAGGGTGCTTAGAATAACTTACCCTTTTGAAGTATTTGTATTTTAGTTTTGGTGATTTAAGGATGCCATGTGTTTCAGTTTGTGTTGAGGTTATACAATGGCAGATGATGAGTTTGATGGTGATGAGCCAGGGGACGACTTTGATGATGCAGACGATGACGATAACATCGAGGAACTTGATCAGGCCGAGGAGGAAGGGGAGAATATAGAATTGCTGGCACCCGGAGATGCAGGTGGCAGTGTTGCCAAGTCAAAGAGGATCACAACACGATACATGACTAAATATGAACGTGCGAGAGTGTTGGGGACTAGAGCACTGCAGATAGCTATGTGTGCGCCGGTAATGGTCGAGTTGGAAGGAGAGACTGACCCTCTACAGATCGCTATGAAAGAGTTGAAACAGCGCAAGATCCCCATTATAATCAGGCGATACTTGCCTGACAACAGTTATGAAGACTGGGGCATTGATGAACTCATCATCATAGACCATTAATGAACTCTTGGGACTGTTATTATTGATACATTATTAAAATCAAATTATTTCTCTCCAAGATTTGTTTTGACAGATATATAGTGTAGTGTCAAGTAAGCCACAGATATTTATTTTTATTAAAAACCATTTAATTTTTTTTAAATTTACTAATTTTAACATTTCTTTGTATTCAAGCTTACTTCAAATTGAAATACAATGCACTGTACTACGAATATTTTCTGTTTGTAGGCAAATACACGTGTGTGTACTCTATACTGCAGATTTTATTGTTAAAAGTTTATCTACTTTAAGTAAAATAAAATCATAAAATAAAATAAAATTGTATATTTACTATTGTTGTTGATCCTTAATCTTTTATTTAAACTTAGTCAAAATAAAGTTTTGTATAATTTATTACTTAAATAGGAACACATTAAAGAAGGATCTTATACACAAATAATACATTTAATGACTTGTTACTTTGAAATAATATTTTATTTATTTTACAACTAATTATGCTGGTAGAAAATTGGGACAGACACATCTGGTAATACACAGTTTAATATTTTATCCCTTGGATTTTTTTAGTCACATTGATGCTACAATAAATTTCCTCTTGAATTTTCCCATGGGCCATGGTATTTTATTTTACAGTATTACACAAATTTTGTGACTATTTTACATAGATTGTGGGTGAACAAATTCAATATATGATAATGTCAACACTAAATTCAGCTACACAAGGCTAAAAGATATGATTAAGATGATATGAGTAGTTATCAAAAGGGTTTACATGTTAAGAGCAAAGCTAAGGATCCTCACAAATCATCTCAAAGAATCTAATCAAGAGATTGATTAGCTACAAAATCTCTTGAGATTAAATAAATAACATGTCTATGAGGGTATAGCTTATGAACTAACAATTTGGGTTTATTTTGTTATAAGTTTAATGAAAGTGTTTGATATTTTCGAAAGAAACAGGAAACAATCGATCTAGAATGTAACCTTAAAATCATGAGTGGGAAGTTTCAAAAACTTTCTGCTTTTTATCTTCTTATTTTTTACTGAAAGTGTTTGATATTTTCGAAAGAAACAGGAAACAATCTGATCTAGAAATGTAACCCATAAAAAATTCTTGAGCGGGAAGTTTCAAAAACTTCCTGCTTTTTTCTTATTTTTGCTTATTTATCAGGCTTTGATTGAATCTTTAGCAATTAAAATATTGACTGCTAAATTACACAATTATGTTAAAGTTTTATCATTTTGTGCTGCTATTTACAATACAAATTAACGTTCACATGACAAACATCTTTAGTGATTAAATAACACATCTAGTACTCAGATAAAAAAAATTGTCTTAAGTGGATTCACACGTTGGCTGAGTAGCACAGCAATTCACATGCTAGCAGAAACATATATTTTATGTACTATGCAAGACAAACTAAAAACAGCAGATTCGCAACATATTTTATTTTCTTCTAAATAAACAGATCTAAGATCAATATCACAATGGATGTTTTCATATTATTGTATTGTGTCCTTAAACAAATCAAAACAAGAACAGAACACATGACTTCAATTTAATAAGTGATTTATTTAAAACCATTTCACAATAGAATGACTCAATAAGTTTTGTAATTCAATTGAGTCTTTCAAGCTAATGGTGTCATGAAGAAAAAGGAAAGCTGAATTTATGTAAACTCCCACCAAGCGGACAATGTTGATAAGGCTGGAAGCTTGTGATTGGTTAACGTTCCTCATGTTTTAAGTGAATGTGTGAATCCACAATAAGTCAACTTGTGTGTCTATATCACAAAGGTTTGTAGTCAAGCTCAACAAATTGAGACTTTTGTGCTTTTGGTGAAAATCTACATGAGACTTTTTAAATTTCTCGATTACATCAAGAACCTTTTCATATTAGTCAATTAATTCACTGATTCGATTAATGTAGAACATAATATATTATACACAGATGTAATAATAAGTTGATTTATCAGTTTAGAGTTTAACCAAAATATGTTAAAACATCTTGTAAATAATAATTTAGTATCTTTTTAATTTTTATCTTTTCAACAACAACAAAATTAACATTGATTTGGCCTGAGATATATTTCATACATTTAAAAAGAAGTGGGAAGCATGAACAGTGAATACAGAAATAAAGAGGTGTTATTGTTCTAGGTTGGCTATCATTTGCTGTGTTTTTACAGTTATAATGAATTTCTTGGTTACCATACACTTTTGTTTAGCAGTGGATATAGTTATTGATGGGACTAGTGTGTTCCTAAATTACCTTTTTGAGTTTCTGCAGACTGGGCACTTAATTAAAGAGGGACTACATTGTTTTCACGCCTCTTCAAACCATTTTGGGTTTTAGAAGTAAAAAGTCAAGCAACTTTTTTTTAGCTCAGTAGGTAGTTAGTTCTTTCATCTTTTGAGTTGAATGTTGTTAGTTGAATTTGATTCCCTACCAAAAAAGTATTATTGAGTGAAATCAAAGATTGCATCAACTGATGAATTGATACTCAGCCAATGCTTTTTTATTTTACATTTGATCTAGATTTAAATTAGTTTGTAACTAAGTCATATGCTGATATACTTTATTTAGAAAGCGGGCATTATACCTCTGGTTAAATAAAACTAATTTTTAAGATGATTATCTGATAAATCACTCTGTATTAATTCTTAGAATAGACTATTCAATGTAACTTTGATTTTTTTAACAGTTGAAATGCTATTAAAAATGGCTTAATTTTCATCAATCTTACAAAATCTGTTATCACTTGTTAAATTGATAAAACATATTTGCGAGGTGGATAGATCCAGGACTTTGTGAAAATGCCAAGTCAGTAGGGGTGTGCGAAGATTCGAAAAATTCGAAGCCGAATTGAATCTCAGGGTACTTCGTATTCGATTCGAACCTATGTTTGGCTTCGGCTGCCGTTCGAAGCTTCGGTCCATTCGAAGCCTTGATAATGATTTACTTACAGTCTGGTTTCAACAAGAGTTAAACCAAAGTACGGTACCTTAAGAATTAAAAAATATTTTTATTACTATGGGCAACTGATAAAATTCCTTAACGTTGTGATTTTCAAGACGGCCATTACATTATGATCATACAGTATTGATAAACATTAATTAGTACCAACTGAAAGTGTAGATAAAATAAATAATAAAAGTAATATTTTTAAAATTTTCGGCCAGTTTAAACTTTTAAAGTATTTCTTAGTTATTAAAAATATTTTGTAATAATTTTGAATTCATATGCGCAAGCAGACATTTTAGTTGTTTAATTACTACATGACCAAAACTCATGTCTGTGAGAGTATATGGATATCGGCAGAGTTGAGCGATAGTTAAGCGCGTGCGTGAGTAAGGAACACTACGTGCCTAATAATTATACTAAAAAACTTAACGTCATCACTATAGATGATAATTGCTGTTAATAACTTAAAATATTATATATTTTCTTTAAAAAATAAAAGGATATATTATTTTCTAGAACGTAGATCACGTGTTTTTTGAGCGTTTATTTGATTGAGTCGTACCTCGTGTGTGAACAATTAATTTAACAGTATGCAGGGTGAAACCAGTGGTGATTGTGCAAATACTAATCGGCAAAGTACTGTGTCGATTTTTTTAGTAAAAATATTGATAAAAAGTCGGCTGAATGTCGAACATGCCGAAAGAACTTCAAGACTCCATCAGGTTAGTTGGCCGTTTTCTGTATTACTGTATTTGATTGAAAATTTGTAGACCAGCCTAAGTTTTGTATTAGGCCTATAAATTATGTGCAACAATTTTTGTAAGTGGCTTATTTTCCTAATATATTTTACTTTTAAATAATGTTTCCTGTAATTATCATATGGGCGCCCTTGAGGCCTAGTGTATGTTATTGTCCATTGTGGAGGGCATGTGCTTCCCTTAAATCCGCTTATGCTCATGGGCAAATTTTCGTGAGGGGGGGCACGAAATATTGAGAAAGAAAGGTGTGGATCCTCTCGAATTTCATGAGGGGGTTACGGGAACTCCCACAGAATAACAATAAAAATTAATATGATATCTGGTTCGTGAGATAGTAGATGGATCCGCCACTGGGTCTAGGCCTATTATAAGCCAAGTCGATTGGGGTACGATAGAGGTTTTAGACTTTTTATTTAAGTTATCACACTTACCTTAGACTAAAATGGTGACTTTAAAATAGGGGATTGAATCCTGGTTTGATGTACTGAGGGTGGTATTTTTCTAAATGGTTCCTCTCACGCAGTAGCCCTACAGGTACGCTATATTTAAACTAAATTCATCTTTACTCATCTCTAACACATTAGCGCAATTAGTACAAATGAATATTATAACCTAACGTGCCATGAAGCAGTAGGGGCCTACTAAAAATAAAGTTAGGCCTATTTTATCCCATGCTTTAATGGGAATATGACAAGACTTTAGGCAATGTAATAGGCCTATCACATTTACTAAATTCCTGCTAGATTTCCATTTACTTACCACAATCTTAAATTTTAAATCTCCTTTTCCCCCTTAAATTTTTAGATGAAAACAACAAGAAGGATCTGCCCGCACCTGCTCCTAGAAAAGATAGGACAGTACAACAAAACATCCAGACTATGCTTAGTAGAGAAAAGATGGTCTCATCACACCCATATGCTCAAACCACTACTAACAAGATTACAAATATGCTTGTAAAAGGACTTTTACCATACAGCTTTGTTGAGGAGGAGGGCTTTGTTGAATTGGTTAAACATTTTGCTCCCAACTACAAGATTCCTGCACGAACTACGTTCTCTCGGAATTATGTATCAGTGCTCTACCAAGAGACTCGGGATCGTCTCAAAACAGAGTTTCTTCAAGATCTCCCATTTGTACAGGCACTAACCCTCACATCTGATGGCTGGACATCTCGTGCCACAGACAGCTATGTCAGTCTAACTTGTCATTACCTGAATGACAAATATGACTACAAGACATTCACTATGGAAATCATTCCAATGAATGAAAGTCATTCTAAAGCCAACATAAAATCTAGACTTGAGCAATGTGTTCTTAATTGGGGCATTTCACTGGAGGACATGACAATCCCAATTTACTGCATTACCGATAATGCACCCAATTTCCGCTCTGCTGCCAAAACACTATTTGGTGACAAAGCCCGTCCTTGCTTTGCACATTCTCTACAGTTAGCTGTTGACGATTCCAAATCTGAGTGTCCTGGTGTCAAGAAGCTGTTACAGAAGGCAAAAAACATTGTGGGTCATTACAGGCGTAGCTCTCAAGCACGGGAACGCCTTCATAGTCTGCAAGAGAGAATGCAGGTACCCCAGCTGGAGCTTATTCAGTATGTGGAGACTCGCTGGAGTAGTGAGTATTGCATGCTTCAGCGGCTTGTTGAAATGAAGGGCCCCATCGCTGCTGAACTAGCACAGTCTGAACACAATATTGAACCGCTGACAAATGCAGATTGGGCTCAAGCAAAGGGTGTGTTGGAAGTTCTTGAGCCACTTGCTCAAGCCACAAAGGAAATAAGTGGCGATTCATATCCAACCTCTTGGATGGTCATACCCATCCTACACTGTCTGAGTTCCCATTTAAACTCTCGCATACAAAGGCAAGAAGAAGGTATGACATTTGCGAGAAGCCTTTTAAAGACACTTAAGTCTAGATTTCCGTTGCATGAAGAGGATGAAATATTTCGCTTATCTATGTTAACGGACCCAAGATTCAAAGGTGTAGTTATCAATAATATTGTTGCTTCAGCAAATTTGTCAACTGCTTTAAGAAACGAACTATACTGTGATTTTGAAGAAATGGATTCAACAGCTGATGAGCCAGAACCATCAACTTCAAACTCTGGACTGTGGTCATTCTTCGATTCTCTACCAAACGAGAGAAAAGAGATGAATATTTCTGAAGAAGTTGAAAAGTATTTATCTGAGCCTAGGGTGAATAGATCCACAAACCCTTACCATTGGTGGAAGCAAGAAGGGTGTAGTAAATTCCCAAATGTCGCTAAGGTTGCGCTTAAATATCTTGGTATTCCTGCTACGCAAGTCAGTAGTGAGAGACTATTCTCATCAGCAGGAAATGTTGTTATAGCCCGACGAGAGTGTTTACTCCCTGAACATGTACAACAGCTTACCTTCCTCCATAGCAATCTTAAAAAGAATAAGTAAGACTTCAATAAAGCATAATAAAACCAGACTCAAAGAAATATATTTTTTACCTACCTGCTAAGTATAAAATAAAAAGGTGTTTTTTTTTTTTTTTGCATAGAGGTAAAGTGATTAACATTATCAAGTTGGCAATAAGCTACAAATATTAGTGCTAGAAACAATAAATAGCCTATAATATTCAGTTTGATGCTAGATAAATACCTATATTTAATAACAATATATTAATAGTTTTACTCAAAATAAAATAGAAAAATATTTGAACTTCGATTCGGCTTCGAGAATATTTCACATATTCGACTCGACTTCGATTTGAACCAAAAAAGTGGACTTCGCACACCCCTACAAGTCAGTTTGCATGATTTCACTCCACCTAACAGTCTGTTTCAAACTAGTTTATTTACTATAAGTAAATTGCTGGGAGATATAAACAAAACGGTTAAATTTAAATGAAATACTGAAAATTGAGTTTACTAAGAAAATATTTGGTCTCTCTAATATCTTAATATTTAAAAAATTAACACATTTTATTTAAATGTCATATTATAAAATTGTACTAATGTGCTTTGTAATTTTTTAAAAATCAAATCAAATCAGTTTTCAATCAAATTAAATGTAAAAATAGAGCGTATAATTGAAGCACTTCCTTAGACTTGGACCATATTGGGGTTAGACATAGTTTGCAGGAAATGGTTTCAACGATCATGCACGGGTGCAACCAGAAACATAAGCTGCAGTTTACCTCCAAGTTTGCTTTCCAGGTCACATCTTCTATATTTTTTCAACAAACAAAAATTCTGCTGCTCTCCCGTTTTAGAATGAAAACATTTTATTATTAATCTAAATTTTACTCCCAATTAAAATAATGAAAGACTTTTTCTAACATTTGCTCTACTTTACAAATCTTGTGAGTACATTACTTAAATGACAAAAATATTCCTCATATTTATGACTAATAAGGAAACACACAGACTAAAAATATTTTGAAAACATATGCCGGTAATTTAACTGTCTTATGTTAAATTCTAGGACCTATTTATTCTCTTCTTTTACACCATACTTTGAAAATTATAGTTCTTTATGACTACTAAAAATACTAGCAATTATTCATTCTAATGGCCACATTAAAGCTTATATCCAGTAATTATCATTGTAGTTTTTATTAGTTATGTACAGATCACTACTTCTAATAAATTGATACAATTCCTTGTCCTTTTCAACAAATTTACAAGGAAAGTTAGGCTTCATTATTCAACACAATAAAGGGCAGCGAATTTTGCAATGTGCTTTTTAATAGTTAAGTATTTATTTGTCTCTGTCATTGCTTGACACGTTATATTTAGGTCTTCGATGATGTTAATCTTTGTATCAACATTCCTGTTATCAGTCTTTCAGTTGACAAAATTTTAATCAATCTTCACTTCACACTTCGCAGAGGTTTATTTACCAACATTGTTGCCAACATATTCTAATTACAATCTCAACTAGACAAATGGTAACATTTTAAAATATCATACAAACAATCTTGATTATACACATTTTTCATCAAACAAATATTACAAAACTTTAAATATATACTAGTTATTTGCAAATAATGCACATACAGTTTTTGTATTAATTTAATGAAAAAAAAACTATCTCATAAAATGCAATATATAATATATTCTAACACTATGTATATAATATTTACACAAAACGTTAATAAACTTAATAAAACAACTATTCTCAAGAACACTTGTAAAAAAAATCTACATTACTTATCATTGTTCTATTTAATATACTTACTAAATTATTTGGTTAAGTTCATTAAATACAGACTAGTAAAATACTTCATGTGACACTGTTGGACTTGGATGTGTCTATTATACAAATGATTGTTAAAAATTAGACTAAGCTAGTTCTTGTATAAAACATAAATATAGGAAGTTGATAATACAGGCCGATTGGAAAAGCACCCCTACAACAATTCATTGGCTAACATTTTACATACTACTTATAATTGTTCTTAATTCAACAATACTTTTGAAGTTTTTGAACTGTTCCACAGGGAGCAGCCAAGTCTAAGGTTAACAAAAAAACAAACCAAAATTATTGATGAGTTAAAACATGGATCAAAAGTTATGGTCTAAAATATTATGTGTAATGTTAGCCAATAAATTAGAGAGAATTATTTTGTACCAAGATAACTTTAGAGAGCACTTACTCTAAACAAAGTATATATTGTAGTATATAACTATTCAAGATTAACTTTTTGATCACCTGTATTTTATGATAACATTTTACTTAGTAAATAATGTTTTCTCCACACAGCAATTATTAAGGATAATTTTATTTCGCACTTATTTACCAAACATAATTTAGTTTTAACTTGGACATTGAACAATATCCAATATAATATGTTAAATATGTCCAATATGTTAAATTAATAAATAGTTTCTCTTGCAATACAACCATCGCTTATGTAATAATTTTAAATTAGTCACAATGAACAATCATCGCTGTCCGCTGCGTAGTCGGCCGAATCATCATCGTCTTCATCGTCCATGTCAAAGTCGGTGACGGTAAAACTTGGTTTCTTCCAATGTTCACTCTTGGATTCAGAATCGTTATTGTTTGTTATAATATTGTCGAGGTTTGGTGAGAGAGCGTCTTCTCCTTCTGTGTCGTCATCTTCGTACAACCTATAAGAAACACACAAAACAGAATTAAGGAAAATCTAAACTAGGATGTGGTCCAAACACTAATAACACTAAATGGTGTTGAGCCTAGGGTAGTTTGACAGTTCCAGGCTAGTTATTATTTCTCCAGTATGTATTTACCACCAGCATCACCTACCACTGTTTTGTGTGTCTTGTGAAACATTTGAAATAGTATATTTCTAATTATAGGAATATTTAATGTTGGATGTTCCTTGAATTTTCTTTTTGATTCTTTTGTCATGGTGGTTGCAGGGAGGCAAAAGTTGAACATTTTCGATGTGAGGGAAAACAAGGAAATGTTGAAGAAGTTAAATAAATACTTAGTTAAACAAAACACACTCATTACACACCTAAATGATAAAACCAAAGTGAGAGATTTTCTCTCTCGCATGTTACCAAAAGTGATTATATAGATTTGGCATTCTAATATGAAATGTTTGTACAATGTTGTCACATGTACAAAGTGCTCTAATAATCAAACCTATTTGAATACTAAAAAGGAACTTAATTATTTTTATTTACAAGTAGTTTCTGGAAAAAATGACATCAATAAAAATTGAAAAATGTTTCTTAGAAAACCTGAAATAGTCAAGAAATTTTAAAATATAATTTTTGTTTTCTAGATAGTTGGTCACCCTGAGTAGCATGTAATCGACCCAATATCCCTCGAGTGTATAGTTTTGCTTTCATTTTCAGGAATATCTAAATACTAAAGCTTAGTTTTAGTTGATATTCTGAAACGTTTTTATATCTTATCGGAGCCAAGATTTTTAGTGATGAATAAGGCAAGGATGTTAATGACAAGTCATATTTTTTCTGAGAATTTGAAGATAAAGCTCAAGTTCACTTAAATATGTTTCATGACCCCTTGGTTCTAAAAAAAGACAACTTTTGTTTTGAATTTGTTCATTTTTGATAACTAATCAAGATATCATAGCCTACATAAAATCTAAACAGAACTTAATACTTGATGAAAGTGGATGGTCAAGAGGGTATTTTCTAGGGCTAGACCAATGCCGACTATCAAATCTGATCATGTGCCGATTACGGCACGGTTGGTAAGCAGATGATCTGATCGGTGATCTTTTGTTAACATGCTGCACAACAGGTACTGGTGACTCGTGGTTAAGCTCTTGGCAGAAAGTCTTGTTCTTTATTCTGTTGCTAGAAAGGGGGATGTTTCTTATGACTGAGTAAATAGATACTTCTTTCATCAATAACAGAGGGATGGGAGAAGAGGGGAGGGTTATGTTGAGAATATAAAGGACAGAGAGAGAGAGAGAGAGAGAAGGGTGGGATAAGCTATCAAAGATCATCCACAAGGTCAACTAGCAAATAGACATCTGAACCAAGAGAGGGAAGATTCAATCAAAGTTAAAACTGGGCAGATTCAAAGGAAGTTAAAACTAAAGAACTATAGGAGGTTTCAAAACTACATAATGGATTCAGAACTTGTCTTTATTTCAATACTTTTCATCAGTATAAACTTTTGACATTATTTAAAAAATCAACTATGCTTATTTTAATTTCATGAAATTTAATAAACAAAATATTGTTTTTCTGTTTTTATTCTAATATTAATATATTTTCCACAGTGTGGTTGGATGGACCACATATTTGCATTGCAACAAGTGATTGAGGAATGTATGGCAGTAAGGAAGAAAGTTTATAGTGCATTTGTTGATATGGAAATAGTGTATGATTGGGTGAATAGGAGTATGTTATGCAATGTTCTGAAAGAGTATGGTTTGAATACATGGTTGGTAAATGCAATTATGGCAATGTATCATCACCACCATCATCAACTCTTTCCAGCCTGTGGCCGAGTCATTTTAGTCAAATGTCGTCATCTTCCTCTATTCTTCCATCACTCTAGCTCCTTTCATTTTTTATATTACTCTCCTCTTACTTAAATATTTTCTGTCATCTGCTCCTCCCATCTCTTTCCTGGCCTCCCTTGCGGTCTTTTTCCTACATACTTTATTTCCAACATTTTCTTCGGCATCTTCTCTTTTTCCATCCTCATTACATGCCCATATCATCTCAATCTTGCTTCCTCTACAATCTCCTGTATTCCTACTCTTTCCCGGATGACTTCATTCCTAATCTTGTTTCTCCTCGTGACAGCTAACATACTCCTCACAAACATCATTTGCATGGCCCCCACTTTCCTAGTTTCTCTTACATTTATTGTCCATATTTCTGCTGCATATGTGACAGTGGATACAAAGTACACCCTGTACAATACTTCCTTAAACTTCAAGGGGTCTTCCCTTCTCCATAACAGGTATCTTACAAACCTATAAACAATTCTCCCTGCTGTCCTCTTCTCATTAAATCCTCTCTACTTCCACTTTTCTCCTCAATCACGCTTCCAAGATATTTTACGTTCTGTACTTTTCTCATCTCTACTCCATCCAACCTTAGAGCTTTATTAGACCTTATCCTCTTCCTTGAGATTACCACCACTTCACACTTTGCCATGCTAAATTTCATTCCACTCTTTCACTTCTTCATTCCATTCTTGTAGTTGTTCCTGTACTTCCTCTTCCTTCTCCCCTCATACCATCAAGTCATCAGCAAACATCATGGCTTTCATTACTTTCTCCTCGTTTTTCCTGCCACTTTGTTCATGACCATGACTATTTCCATTACCATTACAAAAACAATAGTTATGGTGAAAGGGTACTCCTCTGCTTCACTCCATTTTTTATTTGGAACCACTCAGTCCGTCCACTCTCTCTTAACCAGGGTTGTTATAATTTTACCCAGTTCAAAAAAAAATCATGGGTTTTACTAAAAAAAATTGCCAACAAAAACCCACTTACTAAATTTTGCATACAAAAGAATCACATGATAAATTTTTGAAAATGGTTAGTCATTCTGTTGAAAATCTTTTGGTTCAAAACACATAATAATACATTAATTTGTATATGGTGTTATACAAAAATCACAGATTTTATACAATAGACTAAACTATAAAACATGTTTTAATTGGTTGAACAAAATAATATGGTCCACTAGCAACTCACCTGGGATGATTTCATTTTAAGGTACCTACACTGTATTATTGCTAGGCCCTGAAAATAATACTTTGTCAAAAAATAAAAAGTAAATGAGATAAAAGTTCTTACCTTTCATCTTTAAGTAAAAAAAAGCAACAAATCAATTCTGCAACTGGCTTGCCAGTAATTTGATTCATGGTATCTCCTTCCCCCTCCCACCTCTTTCTATTCCTTCTACACAAAGTTGTTTTTCAACCTACTAGCTTATACAGTATTGTTGTGAATAATTACATTGTTGCATTATTGTTTTCCTTTATTATGGCTCTTATTACTCTTTTCATAACTGTATTAAAACTAAAATATGTTTCTTTGGATCTCGATTAATTAATATATTTTAATTTTTGTTTTAATCAGATAACAAACATAATAATTTAATTAAGCCACAAATAAAACTGGGTTGGGCTTTTTAAAATAACCCGGGTTTTTTTTCCAACCCTGGTACTAACACAACTCCTGTTATCTTCATACATACTTTTCACTCTCATTAAACTCCTCTTTCCACTTTGACTTCCTCCATCGCTTTCCAAACTTTATTTCTATCCATGCTATCATATGGCAAAGTTTAAGTCTAGTCCTCCGTTTCCTAAATTTGTGCTGTTCCTCTCTCCACCTTCCTTTCATCTTATTTCCTATTCTCTTTTCCAGTATCTTCTCATATATTTGTGTACAGTGGCACATCAGCATTATCCCCTATAATTTGTACACCTCTTTGTGTCTCCTTTCTTAAAAATAGGTATTATAACTCCCTTTTTCCAGCCTTCAGGTACCTTGTTCTCCTTCCAAACCACTCTCAGCACCCTGTATAACCAATTAACCATTGTATACCTACATCACCTGCTGCTCTTATCATTTCCACTCAGTTCGTCCATAAACCGGTGCTTTCCCTTGTTTCATCCTATTTAATGAACCCTCCACCTCTTTCCACGTTGGACCCTCTTTCCTCTCTTGCTATTTCTTCCTGCTCCTCTGTTTCACTCTCATTCCGTTTCTCTTCCGGGTAAACATTTTCTCAAAATATCTCCCTCATAGTTCCTTTTCTTTCTCTCCTGTCTTCAACATTCTTTCTTCTTCATTTATCATTCTAACTTGTCTTATGGCAATGCATGATAGAAGTAAATGTTAGGGTGGATTGAGCTTTGAGTGCATGGTTCGACATTGACCAGGGTGTGAGACAAGGTTGTGTTATGTCTCCATGGTTGTTTAATGTATTCAAGGATAAGTGTGTGAAGGATGCTTGTGAGGACACGGTTGGTGTACAAATGGACAACGGAAATGTGAGAGTTCTGCTATATGCAGATGATGATATGTTAATGGCTGAGAATGAAAGTGACTTGCAGAATACATTAAATTGATTGAATGTGGCAACAGGCAGAATGGACCTTCGTGTAAATGTCTCCAAAACTAAGGTGATAGTTTCTGATAAGAGTAGATCAGGAAATGATTGTCAGCTTAGTATAAATAAAAAAACTGTTAACACAAGTGAATAATTTTGTGTATCTTGACTGAATGTTCTGTAAAAATGGAAGGATTGATTGTGAAATCGACCGAACGGTGAATGCATCTCTGAGATTAGTTGGAAGTATGTGAAGCGTGGGTTTGTCAGGAGAAACACAAGAGCAAGGTGAATGCGGCTGGAATGAGATATCCAAGAAATGTTTGTGGAAAAGCTCATATGGACAGACTCGGTAATGAATGGGTGCTGAAGGAGTGTTGTTTGAAAGGGAATCCAAAAGGTGAATGTGAAAGAAGTGTCTTATGTTGGTTTGGGCATGCTGAGAGGATACATGTGGATCAAGTGACGAAGCAAATATATGAAGGTAGAGTGTGTATCAAAAGGAAGAAAAAGGCCATGCAAGACTTGGCTAAATTGTATAGACGACTGTGTGAAAACAAGATTCATTATGAGTTTAAAAAATAAAAGAGCATGTATGACTCGGTGTACGGGTATTGTTGAAGCGAAGGGAGTATACAAGGATAAGAAAGTGTGCAGAGTTAGTGAAGATGGATTGAGTATGAAGTGGTTTTTTTTAGCTATATGCACAATTTTTTGCCTAACCCATAAGGGATCGGCGTGATTATGTATTTAAGTCTATGCATATGTGCATGTATGTATATGTGTGTGTTTATGTGTGATGTATTGTATTGTATTGTATTGTATTGTATTGTATGTGTGTGCATGAAGCCCTAGTATTTTCTATTGAGGCAGAAAAAAAAGAGTAGTAATTTGTTGTTTCTGGTAATTATCTAGACAAAAATTACATATTTTTAAGGTCGTCTTGGTGCTAGTGATGGAGGATAGTTTCAAAGAGACATCATTCTATTATGCAATGGTCCTCAAACTCTGGGTCGTTTCAATTGTAGGCAAAACATTATTTAATTTGATCAATAGAATGCACCTTGTTAAGTGAGTGTTGGCATTTTCATTTCTCCTCGAAGTAGGGGGCTAAACATTTAGTTTTAAGTCTGGTCTGAGTATTCAGGTCTGGCCAACGAAGGAGTTAAATTTATTTTGCCTTTCACAACTTAAATTCTTAAACATAAAAACATACTGTTCAAAGTGTAGAGTGAAAATATTTCAAATTCTGAATCCAATAAATAGCATTTATTTCAATAAACATGTTTCAACCATCTGTTTGCACAAATTGAGATTTACAAATAACAAAAATTATAAAAACTACACAAATATTTGTGGGTCAATAATTATGTATCTAAATTCAAGTAGGTTGCAAGCCAAGGAAGTTAGAGAACTTCTACTATAATGAATATTAAGAGTATGATCCACTGAAACTACTTGAAATAATACTTTTACATGTCTACTTTTTCATCTATTTTGCTTTTTGTGTTTCTTTTGTTGTATTTTATTCTACTTATAATAATCTACACAAACCTGCATTAGAATTAGTAAATTTATGACATCATGTAGAAAATAAAACATGCAATAAAGAATATAAGACCAACTTTAAGTGCTTCAAGCTGATTTTGGACCTTGGTCATGTAAGGATGACGTGCTACAAGACCCATGCCGACATTTAGTTGGTACCACTGATGGTTGATTGTTAGTCAAAGCAGGATGGGGCACATTGTCCATTATGGTTTGGTGATTTCCAATAAGTATCACTCAGAACATGATTGATTCTTAAGCTCAAAGGAACAAAGCAAATATCACATAGCTTTCCTAATTTTGTATGAGGTCAATGATTTAGTTAAAATTTATAATTAGTAAATAATGTTCATGAAATACAGTGTCTTTAGCATAAGAGACATGTTCGACATTAACAACTAAGTTAATCGTTAAATGCCACATGGCATCTTCCTAAGAAAGGAGACTTTCAGCCGAATTTTGTTACCAAGAAACTTTAATTAATACAAACTTTTTGTGGTCAATATTGAAAAGTTTCTCTATATAATCAGTATTATTTTATAGATATTGATATGATTTACCTAAAGTGACAGCTGCGGAGCTTATGACTTTACATATCAATCTTTAAAAATTGGTTTAACAACTTTTGTAGCTGTTGAAAACCTTTCTGAATCTGACTGTATCTACTCCTATTTCCTAAGGAAAGTGAGATCAAATTATTGAAATTTTTGTGAGTGTTGAGAGTTTTTCTTTAATTGAGCTTTTTTATTCAACAATTCTATAATATTTCATTAAAACATATAATTTCAATGAGTATTGTGAAACTTAATCATAATTCTTTAAAAACTACCCTGTCTGTACTAAGTGACAGGCCAATCATGGCTGAGTCAAAGTTTAACTGTGATGAATCTTAAGGGATGTGTGAAGTCCACTTTTTCGATTTGAAGCAAAACAAAATAGAATTATATTATGTATTCTTAAAGTCAAATTAAAATTTTATTATTATTTTTTATTATTTAATGTTGCAAAAATATATTAAACTGTGCATACTTATATAACTCTTGACACAACATATAGTTTACATAAATATAGGAGTGTGGTTTGAAAGGGAATCCATTGGTCAGTGGGAAAGAGGTGTCTTAGGTTGGTTTGGGAATCTTGAAAGGATGAGTGTGGATCGAGTGACGACGTAAATATATGATGGAAGAGTGTGTGGATCAAAAGGAAGGAGTTGGCCATGTATGACATGGCTAAATGTTGTAGACAAATGTGTTAAAAAGAGAAACATTAAGAGTTTTAAGAATAAAAGATTATGTGTATGACAGTGTATGGACGTTGTTGAAGTGAAGGGAGTGTACAAGGATGGGGAAGCGTGAAGAACTTTAAGATGAATTAAGTACAAAGTTGTGTTTTTTTTAAAGCTATATGCACATTAAAAAAATATTTTTTTGATATTTTAGCTAAATAAATCTAGTATATATCACAACTTATATATTTTACCTTTTGTCATGTGAATGTTAATTTATAATTTACATAACAGCACATAATGACAACAAATTAATATAAATGAGTATTTTAGTCTATACATTTTTTATGGCAAAGCTTTGTAATTGTCAGAGCCAGTTTTTATTTTATAAAGTGAATTTTTAGTTTTTTATGATATCATGGTGTCTACTCAACTTTACCAATGAAATTCCCGACTTTTTCCCTGATTTCCCCTGGTCATTTCCTAAAATTCCCGACTAAAAAGTATGTCACATCCTTATAATTCCCCCATCTCCCCCTCATTTTTCTATTAATCTTTTTTTATGAATAATAATAAGTTTTAAAATTTAAATAAACATATTTTTTAAATTTGTATTTACATTGTTTCTTAGGAATTATAAAATTTATTGCACAGCTACAAAAAAACTACAGTTTGAATAACATTATTATTTACTGTTTTAATTATTATTATATTTCATATTTTGAGTAAAACCACATTTTCCCAGATTTTTATTGTAAGTTACCAAATTCCCGGCTTATTCCCGTTTTTTCCCGATCACTTCAAATTCCCGGCTAATTCCCGTTTTCCTTGATTTTCCCGGATGGTAGACACCCTGGATATGCACAACCTTAATAAATTCCCTATGTTCAAATTATAAACTATAGATTCTCAACCTTTTCAGAATAATATAGTATGAATGAAATATATCAGCATATATGGTATTTGGAAGATTCCAAAATAATTAATTTTATTTCGAAACTTGTCTGGTATTTTATTTAAGTAATTGTTTATTTTTGTAAAATACTATGCATGTTGTATCCTTATTTCCTTTACTGTCTTCTAAATAAAGTAATATGCTGCATACTTGATATTTAAAAGACTAAATCATCACCACCAGTTTAAAGTTATCCAAAAAAACATGAAGTTAAATAAGCATACTATTTAAGTCCAGTTTTGAACAATCCTTTCAAAAGCAAATATTATACAGTATAGTTGCATTTTTATTATTTCTAAAAATAATTGTTATTAATAGTTTTGTTTTACTAACACAACTAGAGGCTACAAAATATTCTTTTAAAAAAACTTCATGGTGTGCAGCAGCAATTGAGTTATACTGACCAAGTGGCCACCGCTGTTAGCAATGATAGTGCCAACATTTGTAGATACAGGGTGTCATGTGGTCAGTACAATGAACCCTAGAACCCTCTGGCTGTTACTCTCAATTTTCTAAACATGTGCTGCTACTTATTTATTCTAACCCCTCATTTGTCCTCATGAGGATGAGTTTGAACCCGGGACTTGTGGCCACTAAACCACAAAGGCAATTTAAAATTGTAGAAATGAAACAGGTATTTATCTATTTTATAAAAAGTAATGATTTTGCTGGAATACGTGTTTTCAAGTCCTTCATTGCCAATAGTGCATTCCTAACTACTTAAGGCACAATTGTAAATTGTGGAGAGCTGATATAAACAGTTGGTTTAAAAAAGTGTACATTATTTAGCCCCAATAATACTTTATTTTTTAAATACTCAGACTATATTTTATTGGTTACAACTATTGTATAGTGATTTATAAGAACTATATTTCAAATGGTCACTAGAAAATTAAATTTAAAAGTTAGAATCAATTGGTTGAAATAGTCTCTTAATAAGAGGAAACATTGGATGCACTTCCTGACAATGCTTCGGTATGCTAATTCAAAAATAATTTCAATATGGCGCGCGCGCGCCACACACACACACACACACACACACAGAGTTGCTTTGTAATTTGTTGAATTTTAAAAATCAGAGAAAGGGCTTGAAAAAAATATGTCTCGCTCAACCTACACGAACCACTGAAAATAGCCAGGTCAATTTGGTTTTAAGTATAACTATTGATCTGAAAGTATTAGTAGTAATAAAGGAACAAGAGTGTGTTTGAGAAATGTTAGATAAGTCAATGTCGCACATAGGCACATGACACTCATCTGTTCTGAATGGATATTTACTAAACATTCAACTTTCAGAATTCATGTTAAGTCACAAAATTTAACAAATCAGATTATTGAGCAACTGAGCTATCCAGGAACCGTCCTGTGCCCAAGGTCATTCTTCACTCATATTTTAAGGCAGAGTCTATGAGGGACATGCAGAAATCGTCGGCTACAAATGTGTGCACGTCCATCATATACTCTGCCTTAAACTATGAGTGAAGAATGACCTTGGGCACAAGAAGATTCCTGGATAACTCAGTGGCTAGAGCATTGGCTTACTGAGCCAAAGGTCCCGGGTTCAATTTTCGTGTCTAGGTGTCATTTTTCAATTTTCAGAATATATTGTGTTTAAATAATTATAAAAAAATTCAAGCTATATTAAATTATAAAATTAACTTTTAAATATACTGTAATAGTAACAGAAATATTAATTTTGATACAATGATTTTTAAGATGTACATATGTACTTGATACAGTCTTGCACTAAGCTTATTTGTGTTCTACCAGCCCTACAGAGCCTTTCCTAATTCTTCTTCTTTATCTACTCTTCATACCCTCCTTCTTTCAACAACCAGTTTACTAAGTTTCTGACCATGATTGAGCTTTGAGTGATTGGTTGTACATTGACCAGGGTGTTAGACAGGGTTGTATTATGTCTCCATGGCTGTTTAATGTATTCAAGGATAAGTGTATGAAGGATGCTTGTTAGGACACGGTTGCTGTACAAATAGATAATGTGAATATGACTTGCCGAATGTATTAACTCATTTGAATGTGATGACAGGCAGAATGGATCTTAGTATAAATGTTTCCAAAACTAAGGTGGTAGTTTTTGATAAGGATGGATCAGTAAAATATTGTCAGCTTAGTATAATTGGAAAACTGTTAAAACAAGTGGATAATTTTGTGTATCTGAGCAGAATGTTCTGTAAAAATGGAAGAATAGATGATGAAATCGACAGACAGGTGAATGCATCTCTGAGATTAGTTGGATGTATGTGGACTAATGCAAAGAATAAAGTAGTGTTGAAAGAGGTAAAGATAATAGTTTATGAAAGTGTGTTAAAACCAACATTGTTTTATGGCTGTGAGGCGTGGGTTTGTCAGGAGAAACACGAGAACAAGGTGAATGCGTGTGGAATAAGATATCCAAGAAATGTGAGTGGAAAAACTCGTGTGGACAGTCAGTAACAAATGGGTCCTGAAGGAGTGCGGTTTGAAAGGGAATCCAATAGGTTAACGTGAAAGAAGTTTGTTATGTTGGTTTGGGAATTTAAGAGGATGAATGTGGATCAAGTGATGAAGTAAATAGATTAAGGTAGAGTGTGTGGATCAAAAGGAAGGGTTAGGCTATGTATGACATGGCTAAATGTGGTAGATGAATGTGTGAAAAAGAAGAAACATTAAGAGTTTATAGAATAAAAGAGCATGTATTACTCGGTGTATGGATGTTGTTGAAGTAAAAGGAGTATGCAAGGATAGGGAAGTGTGGATAGAGTTAGTGAGGATGGATTAAGTACGGAGTTTTTTTTTAAGCTATATGCACAGTTCCCTGCCTACCCTGTAAGGGAATGCGTGATTAGTTAAGTATGTATGTGTGTATGTATGACATTCCAATCCAATCTCCACAATAACCTCTTAGTTGGGTTTTTCTCACTCTCTACACTCCCCCCACCCCCCTTATTCCTTTCTATCTGTGAATTATTTCATAAACCAGATTCCCATCAAGTAGAGAGAAGAGTAAACAATATGTCATTCCTCACCAGACACACAGTGCCAGGCAAATAAACAACTTTTTTCAAATTGTGATAATATAAATCTGTTGAACCAGCCTTTTTAGGCTTGGTTTAAAAATACTTGCAGATCTCTATCATTCACCAATGTTTCGACTTAATTGATGTTCCAATACCTTCGGTTCCTTATGTGACATATGCTTTGATGCACCATTATAAGTAAGCCAGACATCACAATTCATGGCCAAAATATTTCTAACTACAGCACTTAGAGCTTGATAGTTCAATTTGTTTTAGAACTAGTTTTAACAATCTTTTACAACATTTTGACAATAATAGCAGTCAATATTTTTCTTGTCTGAAAGTATTTTTATTTTGATTGTCGAAACTATTGAACTGGCTTGATTTTAACTTTTCGTGTTATAACCAAAACTGCAGCAAATGCCATTGCCACCCATTTAATTTGCTCTTAAATTTTAATAGTTTCGCCATTAATTGCCAAAGGTTTTATTTGTTTTTACTATAGGAGTCTCATGTGCAATAAACAAACCATATTTCATCAGAGGTCCACATCTATCTTGTCCACATCTCCCACTGGTTCCCCAAAATATGAACTTGACTGTGCCATGGACTTAATTTTGCAGATATGTTGAGCAATTGTGTTAGATTCCGACATTTTATAGCCAAATAAGTGTTGTTTTCAATGTAGCCTTTTTAATGCATTTCGCTGTTTAAAGATTTTGAGACAAATCCTCATATATCTAGCTGTAACCCAAGCCATAATCGTACTGCAAATGGTCAAATTCCATAGTTGTTGAAATCAAAAACATTTCTTTTGCGTTGAATCCATTCCACACATTTTGTGCATCATCGTCTTCAGATCATCTAGTTTTTGTTCCGTTGACAACATTGATTAATTTTTCAACACAAAAAATAATTTCAGCCGATATTTCCATGAATGGAAATTCCTTCTGTGAATAATGAAGCCCTTTGTTTTATCCATCTTTATCCTCAGTTTCACTTAATTTCACATCAGTGAAGTAACCTTAATGTGATAAAAAGTCTTAAAAAAATAGCTTCTTAAACAAACGTAACATCACAGAATTGTTAGAAACAAGCATGCTTTATTTTTAGCCTGATGAGTCAATGGACCGTATTTCATCTGGGTCCATAGCTTGTTGAATAAAACAGATCAATGTGTGGCGAATATTTTAATAAGACTATTTATTTAACAACATCAACATCATTTTGATAAGATATTGAACAGAAAAAAACTAACGAGAGAAAAGCTAGTTTCAGAAAAGTGAAAAGAAAATGTATATTATCCATGTTTGACGTAATGTATATAGGACTCATAAATAGTGCATTTAATAACAAGAAATTCAGTATAACAAGTTTACAAAAGAAATAACTTTACTTTATCTAAGCGTGTGTCACTCAGTTAAAAGGAGATAGTTACAAATTAAATGATTCTTTCTTTCTAAATAGTAAATTACATTAAATATCTTCAGAAAAAATAATTCTCATGATAATGTTAAGATAGCTTATAATTTGAGATATGAACAAGTATGTATGGTGAGTTTAAATTGAGGGTTTTTGAATTAGGAACAAGCCAGATAAGAATAATAAAATTAACATACTACTTCATAGCTGATATATTTCAGACCTCATATATTGTGTTGTTGCGATTACAAGTTGCAATTATAACTTCCACAATTAATATTTTCTACTGAATATCCACACTAATCTATAAAAAGAATACTTTCTTTAGCACCGTGTTTTACTACCTGTTCAGGTTATACTCATATGTACTAATTATGCTAATGAGTTATGGATGAGGAAGATTGAATTTATAGGAAGTGTAACCACATTTGCATTGAGGGATATTGGAAAGTAATTTTGTAAAAACCACCCTTAGTACACCAGACCAGGATTCAAATCCCGATCTCCCTGTCATCGACAGTCTAGTCTAACATGAGAGCGACTCCTTAGACCATGCGGCCACTGAAGCAAGTAAAAACAAAACTAGAGTAGGGCACAGAAAGATGTTGTTTAGAAAAAGTGAGCATGAAATTTTGTAAATATAAATTCTATCAGTAATCTAAATCATTTCAGTTACTTTTGAATTTCAAATATGTAGCTAAAATTTAAAACCGTGATAATAAGTTATAAGTGTGAAGAGTGTATAAATAAATGAAGAGAAGTTCATTTTCTGGGATTGTTCTTTGTTATTTGTTCCTTTTACATGGTCCTTTCTAAGTATCCTAGCATTCTTTACCAATTTCCATTTTCCCCCTTTTGTGTTTTTTGGTTTCCTCTTTTAGGAAGTTGCATTGCGAGTTTCACACTTCCTTCTGATGAGTTCCGATAGAATGAAACCTAGGTCGGGGGATTGGCCAGTAATGATTGATTTTCTCCAAGAAGCAACCATTACCTCTTTGTCCAGTGGCAGCAATGTAAAGTGTGAACTGTGTTCTTCTTTTCATTGTAAAAGCCATATTGTGTTTGTTCCTTTTATATGTTTTCTATCCACCTTTCCTGTACCTTCTTCCAAATACATATACAATCCATTCATTATATAATTCATAAATTCAATTAAGTGTTAAATTACTGGTCTGAGAACTGGTTGTTATGTTCATCCTATAGTTATAACCGGTTATGAACCACCAATGAACAGTATGAGCTATAAAATTTTTTTTTTTTTTTTAGGATTTGAGTCTTGAATTTAAATTTTTTTGAATCTTGAATATCCTTAATAATTCAAGGGATTAGAAGTTCCCATCCCTAATTATATTAGTTATTGTACTGTGTTTCCACACTGTTTTTATATTATTTATGCTATTTATAAAAATGTCACTCTCTAGTATAACATTTTGTGGCTTAGCAAGTCATGAAAAATATCTAATTTACAATCTCTATTATCAAATTTATCATCCTGCTATGGTCAGATAAATAATAGTTTTCTATGCAACCTAATAACAAAACTAATGTAACACACAAAAAGCAAAGACTAGGGGGATAAACACACCAACCTACAGAGCAAAGAAACAATAGGATATTTGCAACCATTTATGATTCCTAGTTCCACACAAGACAATTTAAGTCAAACCCTACACAGTTTTTGGTTGGATAAGTTGTACAAGAATAAATAATTAACTATCCAGAGTGTCTAGCTGAGATTAATTTAAAAATACAATCCTCTTAAGTTTTCCAGGTTGATATCCAGCCAACTTTGACTAGTTTTTTATAGTCTGTTCCTTGTGTATTTTGTTTTAAATCATATTTTACCTATTTATAAAAATATTTCTTATAACATGTCTACAGATTAAAAATAACAAAGATAAATCCTGCTACTATAAATTAGGTCATGCTATATATAGTTTTTTGTATTATATATGGAAGAAGGTATAGTAAAGGTGGATGGAAACATATAAAAGGGGACAACACAATATGGCGTTTACAATGAAAAGAAGAACACAGTTCACACTTTACATTGCTGCCATTGGACAAAGAGGTAATGGTTGCCTCTTAAAGAAATATGGTCCACCGCCCAATCCCCCACCTAGGTTTCATTCTATCTGAACTCATCAGGGAGGAGTGTGAAACGCGCAACAACTTTCTAAAAGAGGAAACAAAAAACACAACTCAAAAGGGGGAAAATGGAAAATTGTAAAGAATGATAGGACACACAGATAGGAACATGTAAAAGGTACAATTACCTCATAAGGGAAAAGAGGTTTTCCTTTATATAATATATATATATAGTTTTTTGTATTTTCTATTGTTTTTATATTAAATTTACATTCAAAATGGAAGATTTTTTTATTTGATTTTTAATGAATCTTGTAAATTCTAAGGCATTCAAAAAAAGTCTATTTAATTTTTTCCTGGCCCAGAAAACTCCCTAACTTTTCCATTTTGTTGGACATTCTTGAGTTATGTTTTAAATTTAATTTTAATTCGTAGCACTCTAAATCTTATTACTTATTTGGCCTAGCCACAGGTTACATTAACTATCTAAATATGCAGGATGAAGGTGAACATTAAGGAAATATACCAGCATTTGCCTGGGGGGGAGTGGAAAAATCCACCTTTGGCGCAGTGGGTCATAATTGGATCTTGGCCTCTCAGGTGAAAAAAAAAAAAAAAAAGAGGCCCCTACATCAACTTGTCCATCTGATTAATCTTGAAATACCCCAATGATACCTATACATTTTTTTGTTCCTACATTAAAGCACTGCCAAATCAATATAGCACAGAACATGACAACCAAATAACACATTATTTGCCACAGCACGCATTAACACACACGACAGTAAATGGTCCACATGCGTAGTACACATGTTACTTACTGAGCCGGGATGATGGCTACATTTCATCATCCACCATCCTGAAAACACCAACAATAAAACCACACTTTCAACAACTACACACATAAAGTAGGCACTCTACTTAAGTTTGTTAGTATTTTACCGCTAAAGTTCTCAACATATCATTATTATTATTATTATTAGCACCGCGTCTTACTACCCGTTCGGGTTATACGCTCTTACGCTAATGTGTAATGGTATGGTGATTGTGAGATGAAATGGAGGACCTACAGTTTAACGTGTGATCCGAACCACGGTGGAGGCCTGGCATTCCTCACATTCACAAGTTGTGATTAATACACATCTTGTCAGCTCAACATATCCTTGAAGTGTATTTACCACTTGCCACAAGTTAATGTTATTACTTTTCCCATATCATTACAATGTTATACTAGTGATGGGGTCCTTCTGAAATATTACTGGATCCAGTTCATACAAATACATAAATTTAAAACCAGATTTTAGAGGTTAAAGTACTTATAGCCCTGATTATTAGCTGTACTTTTATTAAATATTAATTATAAATTAATACAAAGGACATTTGTACTTATTCAAAGAAAAAATTTACTAAATGAAGAAATAAAATGATAGAATTAAAAATTAATAATAAGGAAAATCAATTTGTGCTATTATAGCATCAATATAATTAAAAGCAATGTCATCAATACTACTTCTAAATGCTATAATAGCATCGAAATATTGAAGTGTGTGTAAATATGTGTCAGTGTTGTTACTTTTATTTGTGTTATACCATTTTCCTAATATTCTATCATTTTATTTATTACTAAATGTTTTTGCTCAATGCACTTTTTTCATACATAATAAATGAAGAAATAGTGATTCGAGGCAAATGCTGAATTCTGATAAAAGTATTATGTCCCAATAAAGTCTAGAATTTTTTTAATACTCTACTGATATGTAGTAGCATTTAATTTTTTCATATATCATGAATGCTTTGAGGGACTGCCTAACTTAGCCCTGCATATACTAGTAATGAATTTGGATTTTCAAGGGTTTATACTTTACAAGAAGAGTGTATAGCATTAATTGGTGGCAAGAATGGTACTATCTCAAGAATACACTAAATGTGTGAAATGTGACATATACTCCCTACTTAAGTTTCCATTTACCCAACCCAAGATTTTAGTTAAGATGGAAAGGAAGTGGATATTCACCAACACTATAATCAAATTAATGTAGGGTACTGAAGAAACCTTTTTCCAGGTTCAAATTTTATAAGATGAGCCTACTACTATAGAAGATTATCAACACTATACAGTTTATTATATTATTTTTATAAGCTCTTAATAGAGGTAGCATTATTAAGCCCCTAGGTGTACCCCTGTTTTGTTATCATCAGGTGCCTTCCCATCAAATGAAAACTAATTAACTTCCAGCAGTCCCAAGATTATGAACTGATAGTCTTTCAAAAAAGTATGGACAAGATTTGAAGTAGAGATGGATCTTATCCACTTTTTATTGAATTTAAACTTTCATTTTACCTACAAATTCCGAATTCGACACTTAGAAAACACGATAGCTTGGTAAGCATAAGAGGTTTGTTTTCCTTTTCTATATTAATGTCATAGCCATGAGCAATGTTCGCATGTTTGTTTTGGTTTGGTTTACATAACTTTCTTGGACGCACATGCTCAAAAGCGCTGGCTTAACAAATATGATGTAATGAGTTAGAAACATTAAAGGGGAATGCTGACTACTCATAACAATGTTTGCTCTAGTTGGAGAGGGAAGGGGCCAGAGCGGGCTATAGAAGACTTTCATTTGTTGAAATCGGGGTTGTCACATTTTCATCAGTATTGCAGGCAGTTACGCTTCCCGACGCCGGACCATAGCAAACTACATCTTTGGGTCATCGGTAGTACAGTAGCTCGAGGTCCCAAAATCGAGTTCTGGAGGGGGGTCGCAAGCTGTGTCAGTCAATTCCATCAGTCTTAAATTTTCATGAGTAAGCCAGTTCTTGAACGAGTGTGGGTGTCCAATATCTTTATTTCTTTTATATCTCGTTTGAACATCACATTTTGTATTATCTTTTAGTAACTTCTATTAGATCAAAATTAGTAACCCTATATATTATTTCAAACCCGCACAACTACCTTGCCTGCAACCTAACCCCTCCCACAAGCTATCCTGACAAATCCCACCCACGGGTGGGGGGATGTAGAGTTTGCGACCTTAATTTTATTTTTTTCCCCATAAATCCTAATTTTGTTAATTATAAATGATAAATTAATTGTTTGGTTCCTGATTGTTAGAATTTTTCCAAAAATGTTGGGCTTAGACACCATTGTTAAGAACCATAATAGTGTAAAACAAATGAATCTGGACTCTTACTTTTTTTATAATCCTTGAATCTTAAATATCCTAAAAGATTTGAATGTCCCAGCCCTAAATTGAAGGCACACCACCTCAATTATTGTGTCCGTCGCCAAGGAGTTTATCGAGAAATGTCTTTCTTTAATTTTAACATTTCAGTATTTTCATTTGTAGCATTTAATTGTATATTAATGATTAAAACTGGCAAGGACAAATAATTTTATTTTACACCTCATATTAAAAGATATATTTTATCAATATTCAGTTGAAAAAGCCAGCCTCTAGCCCCAAGTACACCAGAAAACTTTTATTCTCAAAGAATAAGCATAATCTAATTTAAGTGATAAGCATTAAAAGAAGGGCAGGCCATTAACAATTATTACTAGGAAAATTTATGGCAAAAATCACACATTTAAAATGCAAAATATCAAAGTATTATTCAGGGCACTTAAGAACACTTCTTCAGGTAAATAAAGCGATGATGAAGCCTGATGTGCCCCAAAATGTATTTTTAGATGCTACTTCAAATGTTAGATTTTGGTCCTACATTTTTCTAGTTAGTGTGTAGGTCTTTTATCCATTTATGATTATTAAGTTCAACCCCTTGGTTTAATTTATTTCCTTTGTGTACGATACTGAAATTTATTGACACTTAAATATTTATGGAGCATTTCTATGCATAAATTGAGTATAATGACTTAAGTTAGATTTTAGGGCATACCTATGCTAAAATAATAAAAAAAACAAGTTTTATATACTTGTTCCTATTACAAATAATGTTGATTCATTTAAAACTAAAGCTATTTCCTTTAGATAGGAAACAATAAAACACTTAAAAAGTAATATTCCAAATGGTGTAAAGTTAAAAGAAGAGTGTTATTAATACTACTCACATATCTTCTTGCTGATCATTGCTTCCTTCTTCCGCAACAAGCAGTTCATACTCTTCCGCTGCATACCGGTCCCAATCAGACAGCTAGCCAGAACACAAATAATGTTACTCTTCACAAAATCACAAAATAATACTTAACTTCAGTTTTTGTTAAATAACCAACAATAAACCAAATATGAAGAATGTCTATGCTGCATAACTTAATTTTACTTAGCTCAAACCTAGTTTTGAGAATGACCAGACTCATTATAAAAGAAAATAACAGCATAAATTCAAAATTACAATTCAATTCTAGCCGAAAGTTGAGAGACCTTATTTAGAATTTTTTTTTAAAATCACATATTTTAGTGAAGTATTCAATAATAACTAGAAAATAGCTATGAAAAACAATTTGAAAAATCTTTAGTTTGTTTGCACAATAAACCTTGTGATTTAAAATGGAACAGACTACATTTTTAATATTGTTATTTTAGTTCAACAACTACCCACCATGGAGTTACTGTAAAAGTACCTTATTGGCCTGAATATTGTTTGATGTTTTTCTCCTAGTTATGTCCTTCTGAAAACTTTACTCCTATTATATGCACAGCCCATTCACCTTTAATTTTTCATGTAGAACACCTTCAAGATTTTATGGTTTTATTTTGTGTGAGGCCATACTATATTTAGGCCAATACGGTACCGGTATGTAAACCTTAACAAATATTTTAAATATATTTGAAAATTGAAAATGTCCATCTGTTACCACAAAACTCTTTAAATGTTATTACTCCATGTCTATACCACTATCCCGTGGTGTTTATATAATAATAAAGTATTTTCCTAAGGAGTGCATTGGCCAGATAACAGGAAGTCACTAATCGACTTGTGTAATAATCTTTTACCTCCTGTCCATCAGTGTCATGCTCTCGCTGGGATGCGAAGGGGTCCCTCTGTTCGTGATCTAGATACTTCTCCAGGTTGAAGAACGTGTCAAAGAAAATTGAAGTCATCTTACATTGTTTTAGGTCGCTTAACGAGATCTTTCCTGGCGTTGCTGGGTGAATCATGTCCAGCATCTACAAAACATTCACACACTACAGTTTAATGTGGGCATTCTGCAGAATGTTGTATAACATAAAACATGTCGATGAACTCCTTTGTAATTTGGCTATCTCACGTTTTGCCTTTTAAACTAGCCTTTCCTTCCTGAAGGATAGTTTAATGAGAGGATGAATATTACTATTGGGGCCTTTTTATTTAGTGAAATTAAATAAAATATATGATTTTGTTATGTAGAACTGTGATAAAGCAGTGTAAAAAGTATGTTTTTTTACTACTTGTACATGATTGATAGTTTTATCAATGCATTTTACATGCATTATATTTGGAAGAAGGTATAAGAAAGGCGGATATAAACATATAAAAGGGACGAACACAATATGGCTTTTACAATGAAAAGAAGAACACAGTTCACACTTTACATTACTGCCATTGGGCAAAGAGATAATGGCTGTCTCTTGAAGAAAATCGATCGTCACCGCCCTACCCCCCGGCCCAGGTTTCATTCTATCGGAACTCATCAGGGAGGAGTGTGAAACACACAACACAACTCCCTAAAAGAGGAGGAAAAAAACACAAAAGGGAGAAAATGAAAAATTGTTTCTATCCACCTTTCCTGTACCTTCTTCCAAATTCTTCCATCTTCCTCTTTCCCTCCACCATTTTTCCTCCTTTATTTGCTTTCATTCTACTACTCCCACTCGCACACTTACTGTTATCTCCTTGTCTTTTAGTTATTTTTTTAAAAGTTTAGTTTAGTCTCCACCAGAGATTATTAAATTCTGGTACAAAAATGTTAATTACCAATTAATAGTGTACATGTGATGTAATGTTAATTACAAATAGCAAGGAACATGATTTTAGGAAAGAATACGTTTTGTAATAATTTTGAGCTTAATTTAACCATATTTATTAAAACCTAAGTAAGTATTTTAAATTAACTAAACTTGTTTAAAGTTTCATTTTGAAAAAGTAAATTTATTTAGTGATTTAAAAATAAATGTTAGGATGCTATTTAAAAATGTATCAAAAATGGTAATACAAAATTTGAGTCGTTTACTAAAGGGTTTTTAGTAATTAAATCTAAATTTTCAAAATTACATGTTTTACAAAGTAATTATTTATCCAAACAAATATGTGCCTTGTTTTATTTATATCTATTATAAACTCTTCAGTAAACTTTACTTTTTAAATTCAATAAGAGGAAACCAAAAAAGACAAAAGAGAAAAAGGAAAATAGTAAAGAAATATAGGACTTTTACATAGGACTGTGTAAAAGGAATAACATATAATACAGGGCAGGGACATTAGTTGCGAATATAATAAAATATATCTCTTTAAGGAAAACCTCTTTTCAATTTTTTAGGTATTTTATCATACCTTCTTCTAAATATAACAATAATATTATATATTCACATCCATTGACCATTACCTGTGTTTGTCGTATGTGTTATTCCTTTTAAATTGTCCTATATTTCATTACCATTTTCATTTTTCTCCCTCTTGTGTTTATTGGATTCCTCTTTTAGCAATTTGCATTGCTCATTTCTTACTACCTCCTAACGAGTTCCGTTAGAGCTACCCCATTATTCCCCGTTTGTCTAGAGTGCAGATGTTGGCTTGGTGCTGGCCTCTTACCAAAGAAAAAAATTGGAGCATTAATGATTTTTAAGATGTGCATGGTACATTTTGCATTAAGGTGTATTTGATACCATCTTGCACCAAGTTATTTGTGTAGAAAAAAAACCTTCCTATATCTTCTTTTATCCAAGCTAAATACTCTCTTCCTTTTGTCAACTCAGTTGCTGACTTTAACATTGCAATGGCCCTCTTTGCTGGATTCTTCTCCCCACCCCCAAACCCTCAAACTTCATCAGCACAAAACACATCCCAACAAGGAGAGATAAGAGTATATAACGAGTCATTCCTCACCAGATGCACAACTCAAAGCTTGAAATCCAAGTATTCACAGAACCCTACTATTTAGTACAGATAGGTTAAATCCTAAGTCTTAAATTTTCTTTCGAAACTCAAATCCAAATTTGAATCTTTAATAATAAACAATTTTAGTTGGGTGAAAATATTTAAAGTTGAATTAAATAAAGATTGTTTAAAGCTTAATGCCACTGACAAATTTATTTTGTTTATCGTGTCTGTTATGTCATAAACAACAAGTGAACACATTTTTAGTAAATTAATTATGTTAATACAATTTTGTGATCTTGTTTGTTACTTTCCCAACTACACAAGTCTATATAATTCCTTTTACCAATTTGATTTTACTTGCTATAGGTATCAAGTCAAGGTCTTTATTAAGTATTCAAGATGCCAGTAGCCAGGGGAGGGTTTTGGGGGTTCAAACCCCCTTCGAAATTCTATGAAAAAAATATATATGGCTCTATTTATGGTTCAAACAATATCAAAATTAAGATACAACTACAAATTAGGGGGTAATGTTGCCATAAAAAGCACTTAAGAGAGCTTCTAGAAGTGTTTAATATTTAGAAATTGTCCAAGCCTTCAGCAGCTAGGGGGTAATGTTGCCATAAAAAACACATCAGATAGCTTCTAAAACTCTTTATCCTTTAGAATTTTTTCTATCTTCCGGCAATTGGGGGATATGCCCACCAAACCCCCCCTGAAATTATTGGCTGGCTACGGCCTTGGATTGAGGATTCAATTGTCCCTTCAACATAGTTTGTTTGCTTCCATTTCATGAATACCAAAGCAGGGCCTTTTATTACAGTTTATTTTGTAGCACCAATAAACATTTATTGTAAGTAATTAAAGCCTAATCAACTTTAACTAATAAAGTGTAATTTGTTCGTGTACCTGACAGAGGCAGTCTTCAAAGGGTAAAGTCTCAATACCAATGGCTTCCATTCTTTGCAGCTGCTCCTCATAGAAATACTCCAGCTCATACATAGATAAGTAGCCATCTCCATCCAAATCCATGCATCTGCACACACACACAGAGATGTGGCAATATTATATACACTTGTAATAGTGGATATTTCCATTGTTATAATATTATTCAAGCATTGGTTCACTTCAATGTTAAATACTTGTAGAAATACTTCAACTTATACATTGACAGGTAGTGATCTATGTCTAAATCCATACATCTGCGCACACACAGACATGGTAGTATTATAACCAATCTATGTACAAATCTCAACATCTGTGCACACACAGACATGGTAATATTATAACCAATCTATGTACAAATCCAACATCTGTGCACACACAGACATGGTAATATTATAACCAATCTATGTACAAATCCCAAATCTGCGCACACACAGACATGGTAATATTATAACCAATATATGTACAAATCCCAACATCTGCGCACACACATACATGGTAATATTATAACCAATATATGTACAAATCCCAACATCTGTGCACACACATACATGGTAATATTATAACCAATATATGTACAAATCCCAACATCTGCACACACACAGACATGGTAGTATTTATAACCAATATATGTACAAATCCAAAATCTGCACACACACAACATGGTAATATTATAACCAATATATGTACAAATCCCAAAATCTGCACACACAAAACATGGTAATATTATAACCAATATATGTACAAATCCCAACATCTGCACACACAAGACATGGTAATATTATAACCAATATATGTACAAATCCAACATCTGCACACAACAGACATGGTAATATTATAACCATATTATGTACAAATCCAACATCTGTGCACACACAGACATGGTTATATTATAACCAATCTATGTACAAATCCAACATCTGCACACACACAGACATGGTAATTATTATAACCAATCTATGTACAAATCCCAACATCTGCCAACACAGACATGGTAATATTATAACCAATATATGTACAATCCCAACATCTGCACACACACAAACATGGTATATTATAACCAATCTATGTACAAATCCAACATCTGCAACACACACGACATGGTAGTATTTTAACCAATATATGTACAAATCCAAAATCTGCACAACACACAAACATGGTAATTTATAACCAATATATGTACAAATCCCAACATCTGCACACACACAGACATGGTAATATTATAACCAATATATGTACAAATCCCAACATCTGCACACAGACATGGTTATATTATAACCAATCTATATACAAATCCCAAAATCTGCACACACACAAACATGGTAATATTATAACCAATATATGTACAAATCCCAACATCTGCACACACACAGACATGGTAATACTATAACCAATATATGTACTATTCCCAACATCTGCACACACACAGACATGGTAGTATTTATAACCAATATATGTACAAATCCCAACATCTGCGCACACACAGACATGGTAGTATTTATAACCAATATATGTACAAATCCCAACATCTGCACACAGACATGGTAATATTATAACCAATCTATGTACAAATCCCAAAATCTGCACACACACAAACATGGTAATATTATAACCAATATATGTACAAATCCCAACATCTGCACACAGACATGGTAATATTATAACCAATTTATGTACAAATCCCAACATCTGTGCACACACATACATGGTAATATTATAACCAATCTATGTACAAATCCCAAAATCTGCACACACACAAACATGGTAATATTATAACCAATATATGTACAAATCCCAACATCTGCACACACACAGACATGGTAATATTATAACCAATATATGTACAAATCCCAACATCTGTGCACACACAGACATGGTTATATTATAACCAATCTATGTACAAATCCCAACATCTGCACACACACAGACATGGTAATATTATAACCAATCTATGTACAAATCCCAACATCTGCACACACACAGACATGGTAATATTATAACCAATATATGTACAAATCCCAACATCTGCACACACACAGACATGGTAATATTATAACCAATCTATGTACAAATCCCAACGTCTGCACACACACACAGACATGGTAGTATTTATAATCAATATATGTACAAATCCCAAAATCTGCACAACACAACATGGTAATATTATAACCAATCTATGTACAAATCCCAAAATCTGTGCACACACAACATGGTAATATTATAACCAATTATGTACAAATCCCAACATCTGCACACACACAGACATGGTAATATTATAACCAATTATGTACTATTCCCAACATCTGCACGCACACACAGACATGGTATATTATAACCAAATATGTACAAATCCCAACATCTGCGCACACACAGACATGGTAGTATTTATACCTATATGTAACAATCCCAAATTGCGCACACACAGACAGGGCAATATATATAACAGTTCCAAGAAATATCACATCTAGAAGGATCAGTCTACTGATCAGTTTAGAAATATCCAACTCCGGGTATTCAGCTAAAATAAATTTGAGAAGTTTCTCACTTTTCTAAACGATCCATCTCATACTAAATTTTATTCAAGGACTCATTGGTTTTGTTTTGACTATGTTGTTACCTGAACCAGTACTCGATGGCTGTTGGATGAGTCTTGTCTTCTTCCGAAAGAAGGAACCAAACAAACTCAGTGTAGCTCATCTTGTCTGATTGCTGCCTTGACCTCGTGTCACTGCTCCCGAGAATATCCGCTCGATGATCCGTGTGGATAAGGCTTCAAAGACAATACATGCAAGGGTCAATGTTATAGGAAAATTACTTTTTCTTATCATAAACCAAGTTAAAATGTATTTAAAATTTGGAGTACTTTTGACATTACTGATGTGTAGAAATACACCCCAATGAGCAAAAATAACACACAATGTGTATACAAAAGCTAGGAAAATGTAAAAGAGTAAAAATATATTCATAACAATGCAAACCCTTTTGAAAGAAACAAACTTTGATTTTCTGATGCAGATCAGAAGGCCTTGACTCTTAATTACAATTTATGTAATTGGTAGAATCAATTACATAATTGTGTAATTGAAGACCCCAGTCTAATATTGAGACAGTTCCATTTTCATACTTTTTTGGGAGATAAAAAAACAACTGTTTTTTAAAAATAGCTAGTGTGAATGGACTTGTTAATTTGTATGTTGTACCCAAATAACTTTTTTGCACAAGTTCATTCAAATTGGTTAATTTTAGAAACAATTTTTTATAATATTAGGAAAATGGTAGAGCACAAATAAAAGTAAAAACACTGACACATATTTACACACACTTCAATATTCAAATGCTATTATAGCATCCTCCACATCAAAGACACCAACCATTTCCTTCAAAAACTCAATAGCCTTCCACAACCTTTACCTCAAAGCACCATACTTGTCACCATCGACGTTGTGTCATTGTATACCAACATTCCTCATGTTCATGGCCTGGCTGCATTGGAACATTTTCTCAACAAGCGTCCCATCAATACCACACCGACAACATCATTTATCATGGACCCTCACTAATTTATACTAGAAAAAACAACTTTCAACTCATGGATCAGAACTTCATTCAAACAAAAGGAACAGCGATGGGTACAAGGATGGCACCTTCATATGCGAATCTGTTCATGGGAAACGGAGAAAAACATTTCTTGACCGCCAAACCAACAAACCACTTTGCTGGCTTCTTCATCGATGACATATTCATGGTGTGGACAGTGGCCAAGACAATCTAACCCTATTTTTAAACTCCTTTTCTGCTCTGAAGTTCACCTCAAATCAATCTCACGACCTGGCGACATTTCTTGATGTGGACATTAGGCTGTCAGATGGCCACTTCACAACCCTTTGATACATCTTAAACCCACTAATAGACAACAATATCTGCATTTTGATAGCTGCCACCCATTCAACACTAAAAGCTCTATCCCATACAGTCTTGCCATACGGGCTCACCACATCTCCTTCGATCCAGAAATCTTCATACCCACCTTGAAAACCTTCAAGAAACCTTTATAGAGAGAGGATACCCTAAACCTCTCATTAATAACCTACTTCGACTAGCTGAACTCCACAATCACCCAAACCTGAAAAACCAGATACTATACCTCTAGTGACTAAGTACTACCCAGGCCTACAATAGATAAACAAAATATTAGCTTCAGTTTTTCACATATTGGAAGCATCCGCCCGACCAACAATATTCTTTAAAAAAACCTCCATTCCTTGTGTATAAACAGCCTCCATCACTCAGGAAATCTTCTGGTACAACCACTCAAACTGAAAAGGAACAACCTTCATTCAACCTCAACAAGGCTCTCGACCTTGTAACAAAACAGCTGCAAAACCTGCCAAATACATCATCCAGCAGCACTTTCTCCAGCAACATCACCAACTCCATCTATACCATCAAAGGCAGTCACACATGTGAGTCCAGTAACCTAATTTACCAATTAGAATGCCAGCAATGTACTGCACAATATGTTGGCCTCACCAATGAAACTCTCCGTAAACGAATGAATGGACACCGCCATGACACCAAAATTAAGAATCCAGAAAAACCAGTTTCAGCACACTCACCAATCATAACCTCAACTTTGAGACTGCTACACTGTCAAGGTGTTAAAATCATTCCACAAGACACAATGTAATATGTCTCAGTTAAGAAGATGGGAACTGGCACATCAATAGATCACAAAGTCTAGAAAACCATCCTAACCTAAATATTCGTTAATTTCAACTCAGAGACTACACCAGCACCACCTACCATCCATAGAGTAATAGAGAATCATTCAGGGAATTTCAACTCCACCAGAGAAGTTTTCATCCTTACCAATCAAGTTGGCATCACTGAAGACAAAATCCTGTTCAGTCTAATTACTACTACTTCCTGAGGAAGATGCTATAATAGCATCGAAATATTGAAGTGTGTGTAAATATGTGTCAGTGTTGTTACTTTTATTTGTGCTATACTATTTTCCTAATATTCTATCATTTTATTTATTACTAAATGTTTTTGCTCAATGCACTTTTTTTATACATATTATAGAAACAATTTTTTGTATCGCCTGAAAAAAAATACAAAAATAGAGAAGTCTTGTTATTGCACCAGGGTATTCTATTGGAAAAAACATATTTTTTTCCTTTAAATAAAAAAAAACAAAAGTGTTTAAAAATAATTAATTAACTCAAAAAAGGTTTACTTAATTCTTTATAACATAAGAAATATGAAAACTATACAGAGAGATTAACATTCAATATCACCAAAGCTTCATCAAAAAATTTGTTTGGTGCACAATGCTAATTTCCTAAACAAAACTAAGTTTCATTTTTTTAGTCTAATTTAAAACAATTTTTATTTATCTTTTTATTAAAAGTGTACATTTTTAAAGATCTTATAATTAAAATTTGGAATCAAGAGTCGAATTTGAGCAAAAACGTATTTTACTATCTCTAGTATTTTTATAAAATATATTCAAGGCATGCAAGTCTGTGCACTGACCATGCTCGCTGTGCCGATGCAGGTCTTGTCTGTCAATGAAGAGGTCATGGTCCCGATCCAGCTCCCAGAACCTGCAGTAGATGACGTAAAAGTGCTCGTAACTAAGTAAGAGGTGACCTGGTTTATGTCCTCCTCCTCCTCGAGAAGTTGGATCACCCGCAGTAGGTTGGAGCGGCGCAACTCTGGGAGAGAAATCCGCCCGCTCCAAGATCGGTTGACACAGTAGAAGATGCGTGCTATCACCTGCACGCACACACACAATTATTCTGTGTTTGGTGAGGCCACTATAGGTTTGTTCACTAATGGGTAGAGCCCCATAAAAATTGTTTTATTTTTAGTTAAATTTCATTTTTTAAATCTCACTTTTCAGTGTTATTTTGTATATATTAAAAATTACATGTTATCTGAGATGTTTAAGTATTATTTACATATTGAGACAATGTATACAAAATTAAAATTTATTATTGAAACCTTATAAATTTGCTTTAAAATTCTTTGACAAGTTCATCTGCATATTTCACAATTTTGTAGCCTTAAGTTAGCTTACACTACAACAAAATACTAATCAAATTACAGCATGGTCAAAATTTCTGCTTAATTTCTTCTCAATTTTGTGTTTATTTAAAGTTTTTTTTTTGTAAGAGCAGTGTTATTTCATTTTATAGGAGTATTTCGTGTAACAAAACAATTTAGTTTTATTTCACTTTTCCTTCACCTCTGACAAGATGTGTATTAATCACAACTTGTGAATGTGAGGAATGCCAGGCCTCCACCGTGGTTCGGATTCCACGTTAAACTGTAGGTCTTCCATTTCATCTCACAATCACCCTACCATCACACATTAGCGTATGTGCGTATAACCCGAACGGGTAGTAAGACGCGGTGCTAATAATAATAATAATAATATTTCACTTTACAATAACATTGTAAATCATATATTAAAACTATCAAAGGAAAAAGTACTTGATTTCATCTTTGTATGGCACTTTTCCCTTTATCACGTCTCACCATTTTTATGGGGCTCAAAGGAATTTCATATCTAAGCAAAATTTATTTCTGCTATCCAGATTAATAATTTCTGACACAAGGGTTGAGTGTTTATAGTGTTGTCTTAAGTTAGTTTGTAATATGTGTTTATTTAAACAATCATTAGCAAATAGCATGTAAACACTCTAGGGCTCTGCAAATACTCTTATCTAACACTTTGAGCTGAGCTTTAAATAGATAGTCAAGCTCAAGAGCTCAGGCTCTAAAGATGTATGGGTTCACATTATTTCAAGTTCTTTTAAAATGTTCTTTCTTTGCCTTGCGTTGTATGTCTGGTGATTAATGACTAATTATGATTTACTTTTTTCTCTACTTTCTGGGATATGTTTTGTGCAGATGAGGTTTGATGGTGGAGGGAAGGGGAGGGGAGAATAACCTAAGAAGGAGGGTATTATGCAGGAGAATGTCCAATGAAATGTCATGGTCAGCAACTGAGTAAACTGGTTTTGTTGATGAAAGGAAGAAAGAATAAGGCTTTGATAAAAGAAGATTTTTAAAGGTATCTTTTTGTAGGTATTTTGGAACACAAATAGCTTAGTGAGAGATAATATCAAGTACCCCTTAATGCAAAAATGTATTATGTACATCTTAAAAAGTATTATTCCTTTAATTTCACTCTATAATAAAAGGTCAGCACCAATTGAACAGCTGCACTTCAGATGGACCAGGAATAAATGAGATATTTTTTTTAAACATTGCTAAATCTTCATATCTTAACACATATTTTCATTAATGCCTTTTTTTTAACTTTCCTTGAGACCATTAAATTGAATAATAATTAGTTTTTCAGTTACAGTACATATAAAATGTCATCTTATAATTTTATAGGACTTTATTTTTTTAACCATTTAAAAATAAACAGCTTTAAGTTTTATAACGTTTTTTAAATAATTATATTTAAGTCTTATTTCATTTTAAAAAAATTAACACATTATTACATAGCTAAGTATGTATTTATTCAACCAAAGCTCAACTCAGTTGGATACTTAGAAGCTTAATGAGAAAATCGCTCGAGATAAACTCTAATCAAAAAACTTGATCTTGCAGACCCCTAAAATACTCCTAGCTATAACATGATTTATTTTAATTCATAAGGTTTTGAGTTTATTTTCTGTGTATTAGAATAAAAGGTTGTTTAACAACACTGTAACTTAAACTAGTTCAATAAAATCCAACATACTTTACTGTTGAACTTAACCCTAGTTTTAAAAAACTACCCAAACATATACATTAATGTCCTTCAAGACTCTGTATTTACCGTGTGCACGTATCTGGAGTGGAACTCGGTTGCCTCCTTGAGGAAGGTGAGTCCTGGGTGCGAGTCCACCACATCCTGGACCATAGCACCCAGATCATCGGGGGTAAGGTGATCCCGGAGACCCCGAGTGAGGATATGGATGAACCGGGATGCGTGATCATGGCAGGACAACAGCAACCTGTGGGTCACTCATAACTAAACAACTGACAAGAGCACAACTACAGATGACAATAATAATTCAAGAAAAATTAAGCCCCCCCACTCTCAATAGGCAGACTAAAGATACAAGGGCTGGGTCAAATACACTTTTTCTTGAATTTGAATCTTCATTTTAGTTTTTTACAAATGAATTCTGAATCTTAAAAAAAATATGGTGGACATAAAAGTTAACTTTCTCACATAGGTATGAATTTTTATTTTCTTCAATTTTAATTTTGTTTACATTAAGTGGTAAATAAATGGAATTTTATCTAAATTGTTTCCCCCGCGTTCTCTACTCCTCAGACATTTATCCTCAAGAGTAGCCCTTTAGTGTAGCCCAGACCCACAGCAATATGTGGTGAGCATAAAATAATATTTAACACCTGAACACATTTATTTGTTATGTTCTCAATTAAAAATAATGTTATAATTGTTCAAATAGATGTGTCCATTAAGTTGTAAAAAAAAAGCTATATAAAAAATACCTCAGGGTATAACAACAAACATGCTTTCAACATTAACTTTCCTATACGAAATATTTTCATACATTTATGTTGAGATAGTAAAATATATTTCGATAGTTGTCCTTGATCACTAAAACTACATTTATGGAAAAAATATATCCCCCACCACATCATCAACAATTTGTCAAACAAAACATATATATGGTTTCAATGTTTAAAGCGATGGAATGAGGATTAATAGCTTTTCAATTGCCATATTTTTCCTTAAACATATCTTACAAAAATACCAGCCTTCTGGTATATAATATTAATATAGCTAAATATTGTATTTTGATACATTTTATTGAATTTTGTAAAATTCTAGAAAATATAGTAACATTACTCAAGACTTTTTAGGTTCAACTAATTCCCAACTTCAATGTTTTTCAGATTGATAGACAGCCTGTATTTACAACAAGAATGTTGATTCAGCTTTGGAGGTATAAGGGTTTGCAAAGTCCACTTTTTCCACTTGAAGCACAATCGAATCAAATATATTAAACAATCTATATATCCAGTGGGGATTTAAAATGTTTGCGCCCTTAGGCACAATTTATAATATGCGCGCACCCCCTCCCCAACCACAATTATTTGTCAAGGGATTTAATAAGTTTTGGAAGAAAAGAGGTGTTGGGGGGGGGGGGGGGACGTTAGTTTTTGAGAAAAGATTTCTACAAAAGATAATCAGTCATGTACTGTACATACCCTACAGTATCTTGAGTTAACATTATGGAAAAGGGGGGACTGACATCAGTTACAAAGCGATTGTAAAGTACAGTTATTTAAAAATAAATATTGTCGTTTTGACTTTAACTTGAACTGTTTCAATAATGTTAGACAATTTTGAAAATTTATTAAAAACAAAATATTATAATAAAAATAATGTTATCCAAAATGTGCTGCCCCTTAAAGCCACCACCCCTAGGGCCGTGCCTAGTGAGCTTATAGTGTAAATCCGCTTCTGTATATAGCATAGCCTAATCAAAGTTTAAATATTTTTCCAATGTGTAATAATCACAAAGAATACTTTGCATGTCTAATAGTGTATATTTATTCACCATTAAACACCAAATATATATATATATATATATATATATATATCCTTTTCCTGTGTTTGTCCTTTATGTATATACCTTTTACATGTTCCTATCTATGTGTCCTATCATTCTTTACAATTTTCCATTTTCTCCCTTTTGTGTTTTTGGTTTCCTCTTTTAGTAAGTTGCATTGCATGTTTTACACTTCCTTCTGATGAGTTCTGATATAATGAAATCTAAGTCGGGGGATTGGGTGGTGACGATCGATTTTTCTTTTTTTCATTGTAAAAAACATATTGTGTTTCGTCCCCTTTTATGTGTTTCTATCCACCTTTCCTATACCTTCTTCCAAATAAAATATAAATAATATTTATATAATGTTTTATTGCTAAGGTAATATATTTTAAAATCAATCTTTACAATGCAGGTAAATCTTGTTATTACAACATGTTGATCAATTACACCCATTATTGATATATATATATATATATGTAGTTACACAATTTACTTCCTTACAGCCAGATTTTCTTATGAATAGCCTGAAAGACCTTTTCCCCTATAATAATCCTACTTTTAATAGCATGATTCTGGTAGGGAAAAAAGGCTCGTTATTTGAAATAAATTCTGGCTATAGCTTATATTGCAGTTTAGTTTATTGTTAAATGTTTTAAACTTTAATTTCTTAAGGCCATCCCTGTAGTAAATTCAAAGTGAGTGTAAAAAATACCAATATAATTAATAACTCTAAGAGTGTTAAAAAGTGCCTTATATACTATTACATTTGTTTATGGATAGGCCTAGTTCCACTGCCCATGAGTATAGCTCATCCACGGTGGGAGTGTAGGTTCTTTATTGCAAACATTGGCTGAAACTCAATAATGTCAACCTATATTGAAATAGTTTTTATCTGCTTAGTAGGCCTAATACTAAAAGTGTAAATCAAACATTAAAATAATACTTCCAGCCAATGTATGCAATAAAGAACCTTCTGTTAGTTGTCACCTACACTCATATCGTAGATGAACTACATGTTACTAACTTTTTCCAGAAGTCAAGGAAAGTGTTAGAGTCCACATGTCCAAGTTTCTCTCCTCCTGTTGCAACAAACAGAGGCATCTTCCAGTACAGAGGGCAGTCGCAGGCCTGCAAGTTGACAATAAACAAGTATACAAATATTTGTATAATGGATACTAACATATCATATATATTGTCTTTATTTTTGATATTTGGCAAAGTAAAGGGTAGTTTGTTTTGTCTTACACTTAACAAAAACAATGTACCAAATAAATTATAAATATAATAAAACACACACACACAAAATAGTAGTTGTTGTCCCTGCTTCAGTGGCCGCATGGTCTAACACGCTGCTCTCGCAGTAGGCTAGACTGCCGATGACGGAGAGATCAAGGTTCGAATCTCACTTGGGTGTACTGAGGGTGGTTTTCCCAAAATGGTTTTCCACTCTTCCTCCATGTAAATGTGGGTACACTTCCTATTACTATAACCTTAATCTTCCCTAAAACCATTAGCGTAATTAGTACATAAGCATATTACCTGAACGGGTGGTAAGACGCGGTGTTAAAAAAATAGTAGTTGTATGTATGAAATAACGTTCGTTAAATATGTAATAAAATAAATGTGATAAATTTGTGGAAAATGAAGCCCAAATTAAAGTAAAAACTCTAACACTTATTTACAATTTCTTCATATATCTCTTTAGGGAAAACCTCATTTTGCTTTATGAGGTATTTTGTTATATGTATTTGGAAGAAGGTATTGGAAAGGTGGATTAAAAAAAAACATAAAAGGGAACAAACACAATATGACTTTTACAGTGAAAAGAAGAATACAGTTCACACTTTACATTGCTGCCATTGGACAAAGAGGTTGCCTCTTTGAGAAAATCAAGAGGCAGTGAGAAACTTGTCCTATCATTCTTTACCAATTTCCTTTTTCTTCCTTTTGTGTTTTTGGTTTCTTCTTTAGGAAGTTGCATTGCGCGTTTCACACTCCTCCCTGATGAGTTCCGATAGAATGAAACTTAGTCTGGGAGATTGGGGGTAACAATCAATTTTCTTCAAGAGGGTGTCATTACCTCTTTGTCCAGTGGTTACAATCTCTTCAATGTATAAATGCTTTCATAAGTAGTACCGTAGTCTTATTATTACTAGATACTTCCTGAGGAAGATGCCTTGAAAACATCGAAATATTGAAGTGTTCATAAATACTGTATGTGTTTTTATTTTTATTTGTGCTTCATTTTTCTAAAAGTCTATCATATTCATTTAATTAAATATCAATTACAGTATTTAGTTTACCTCCAGTCCATACATTCATACATTCATTCCAACATAATATGAACAGTTTTATTCCATATGATGACAAAGACAAAACTTACTAGATTTTCCTAACTTTAATATTTTATTCCAGAGAATTTTTGAAGGTAAACATTAAGATGTGAGATAAATGAAATACATGCAAAATCAATTTAAACACACAAATACAACATCGTTTTCCAGGTTTTACTAACAATTAGGTCCTCAGTTATTAGCAAACATCAAATAATATTTTTCAATTAACACTTCACCTGCCATATGACCCTGTGGTTTACTTTTTTTTTTAATCCATAACTGTTTCCAGACTGTGGCCTGGCTTAGTTTTTTACTCAAGCCATTTTTTCCACTATCGGTTTGTTGGGCCTGTTGTAGCTTCATATACCTTAAAATCTAACTTAAGACTAGAACAAGCACAACATCCAGTCTCCAGACGTTAATTCATCACTATGAAAGGGTAAACCCCCATTTCACCAAAGATAAATTTTTCGGCCATGCTACTGACTAAGCTAAGGTGTCAGATCTGTGGTTTACCAAATAGCATTAAAATTTGGATTTAAGCTTCGCTAAGCACGTTGGCACCAAATTTGCCCAAGAAGACTTTTCTTCAAATAAGTTATTGTCTGCATAAACTTGATGATATTTTAACCTAAGGTAAGAGTTTTTATGCTAAATTTTTTTTAATACTTAACTATCTTTTCATTAATATTTTTTAATATTTAACTATCTTTTCATTAGTATTAATCATTTATATTGTATCTAAAACGTTTATTTGTTTAAAGTGAGTACCTACCTATTTGATGCTATAAACTAGGGTTTGAATGCCAACTCCTGATCATCTTTAAATAGATTCATATTTTTGAATGTAATTTCTATATTCTATTAATACTCATTTTGGATGCAGTAGTATTCATTGAATATATTAAAAATGTTAACTACCAATTTATGGTAGAGAAGCTGTATCAGATAAAATACATCCTGACTTGACTAAGAGCAGCAGGTGCTGGTACGGCCATTTTGCCTCTTTAGAAGGGGTGGGTTCTTCAAATCCCCTAAATATTTAATAATATTTTAGATTTGAAGGCCCAAAAAATTTTAGATTTGAGATTTTTTTTTAAATATTTAAAATAAGAATTTTTTTTAGAGGTCTTATAACACATGCTCGTGGTTTAGCCTCACATAATTATAGGACAAACCTAAAAACAAGACCCCAGACAATTAATTTACCACTTAAATGAATATGAATTTTCATTGTAACGGAAAATGTTGTCATTTAGTTACCCTATAATTTATATTTTCTAAACAGTTGAGAATTAATGAGGATGGAATCATAAATGTTGGAAAAATTATACCACTTAACGTTTTGGCCCAATGTGTTAAGATTAAGATCCAAAATTTATTGGTGAAATGAAAATTTGTATTTGAGATTTGTAGGTAAAGTGAAGATTCAGATTCAAGAAAGAGGGATTGGATCCATCTCTTTTGTATTTATTTCTATTTAGAGAAATGATGGGTTCTAGAGTAAATATGAGATAAATATAAATAAAAGAAAATTATTTTTGATATATTAATTTAAAAAAAAAATTTACTCAATAATATAAACATGAGAGTAAAAAAATACATGTACAGAAACAACAGCTTAAAAATAAATGTTTCATGCTTTAGCCGTAGCAAACTGTTATAATAATTCTTTGAGCTCAAATGTTTGGGCTACTTTATATTGAAAAGAATGATGTGCAAGTCCGCTTAATATTTCTTGAAGCGTGGTTCTTCGAATGTAGGCTTTTATAAATATGAGCTTGTAAAAACTTCTCTCAGCGCCAGCAATTGTTACAATGAGTTAAAATATTTCTAAGTGCAATACAAAGTAGTTTTGAAAAACCTTCCTGCAGTCCATTTCTATATATAAAATTTAAAATATCTCGGGGCAATGATATGAACGTGGGATCAACTTTATGACCATTGTCAACTCAGGTTTTAAGTCTAGAGCATCCATTTCTTTCGAGTTTCCATATTGTAAAAAAGGACTCTAGTTTGGAGAAAAGTTCTTTAGAACATTTGGAAAATCTGAATATTAAGAAATATGAATGCTATACTAAATACATCTTTTTGAAGAATTCCTTTTTGTGACATAACATGGTAAATCCTTACTTCATGAGTAGGCCTACCTAGTAAATATTTTTTGTTAATATTAATTTATCTCATTTTTTGCTGTCTTTTGAATCTGCCATCCCAGACAATTACTTCCCACCTCCCAAAGAGCCAGCCCTGGAACTCCCCCCCACAACTTACCAGGATTTGTAGCTCAACCTTACTAGAAACAACAACTAACACCATGGACCACTTGGCCAACACTTTGGGTCCCAGAGTGTAGCGTAAATATATCAAAGTTGCATTTTTGGTGTGTTATACAAAAATGTGTCCGAGTGTTTATTAACAGTAAACACACTGGTGAAACATTCCTGTCATGAGAATTTTAACTCAAAATATAGCTTGATTCAAGTTCAATAATTCTATTGGAAGAAGTGGTATATTGGCCTGGGTTATATTCCAAACTAAATACCGGTAACAGCCTTTTGGTATAACTTACATTTTATTAATATTTAATCATCTACGTACAAACAAGTGAACTAGCAGTCAAGTTAATAGTAATGTGAAATGGAAGTTGTGACAATTGACTGTGTTAAGGAGCAGTCAAATGGTCGCACAGAGCCTTCCAGCTGTGTGAGTGTTTGTCACTCCACTAAGTGCTTACAATTAACACTCATTAACAAATCAACCAGGGACCATGTGGGAAGCTTCAGCTGTCCATTTCCCTTCTTTTGGAACTTTAGAAAATGTTTGTGTCCTTTTCCTATCTTATATTGAAACGTTGAGACAACATGGCTTAAATAATCATTTCTTCAATTTAGTTACATAAACTATTATAGACTACAAGTTAATTAAATAATAGGGCCTACATTTAAATATAATTTACGTCAATCGCTGAATGTACGGGATCTAATATAACATGTTCCCAATCTCCTAAAAAGAAGGGGAGGGTAAGGAGGAGGGGGGTAGCTCTTTTAAAAAAAAGCATTGAGCTGTAAATTTGCACAAAAATCGCAAAACCTCTAAACTCTGAGTGAAGAATGACCCTGAACATAGGAGGAATCCTGGATAGCTCAGTGATAGAGCATTGGCACACTAAGCCAAAGGTCTCAGCTATTATTCCCGTGTCCAGGTGATATTTTTCAATCTATGATATACCTACTCCAAACAGTTCCTGAGTTTTACTATCAAATATAGTGATTTGGACAGTCAGTAAAGTTGATTTAAGAAAAAAAAAATTTGGGGTATGACAACCAGTTTATTAAAATACTTTCTTCAACATGGGCTGTATCTTATTAGGTCCAATAATTAACATATATTTAAGTGTTTATATAAAAAATCCTATTAATTGTAAAGAAATAGATAACATGTATTAATTTAAATTACATTGAACTTTTTCAAAAACATAAACAAACAGAGAAAATATTAAGCTTTAGACTATTTATAATACAAATTTAATATAAAATACAAATTTAGCTCATAAATAAAAATCTTGAATTTGTATGGCTTGAAAAATAAAATTTTAAGACATTTAGGAAAAGGTTTATGAATTCGATTAGGTAACAATACTTTTAGAAAATATAATTTTGAAATCATTATTTAAGCTTATCGTAGTATAGCTTAGACCTATAAGAAAAAATAATATTGGAATGAAAAAAACAACTTATTTTATGAAGTTGAGGCTTTAAGTGTACCTTTGTGACAAGATGGAACTTGTCTTTGACAACCTGTTGGTTGGGGAACTGATGGAACACTGCCGATATCTTCTTGAGCGCCACCTCCATCTGGTGCTCGGAGGTGGGTTTCCCTTGCGGGTAGAAGAACCTTAAACAAACATAATGGAGGTCAGCCCTCAAACATAACAGTTTGACATCAATAGGCACCAAGATTCGTTATCATTTAATTACAAAATTATGCCAAAATATCAATATAAAAATAACTGAAACAATAATTTCGATATCTAATGAAGTGCAACCAAAAATTTTCATTTTAAAAATATAGGCATATTTAGAAAAAAATGCACATAATGTTAAATTATAATTATAAGATAAACCCATGTATGAAATACATAAAATAATTTAGTAAATGTGTTAAAACTAATATTTTATAAATGTGTATCAGTAGGCTCACAAAGTCTATAATTAACAGGGTTTGTCCAAATTGCGTTTCTATTGTTCTGTGTGTTTTAATATTTATTCTATCTCATGGAATATTGTATATTACTTATTTATCTTCGTAGATATTATTATGATCAACATTATATTTATAATTTTTTTCTTTCTTCTTGTATTTTATTTTGTTAATAATTTTATGTGTTGAGCCAGGTTTTGTTATTATTATAATTATTATTATAATTATTATTATTATAGTGAGCAAATATATTCACATTAGATGGTAGCTCAAAATAATTGTTAGCCTATATAAAGTTTTCATTTTTTAAAATGTAATATATTGGATCCTCACAGGTCTATTAGAATTTGTGTGTGTGTGTGTGTGTGTGTGTGTGTGTGTGTGTGTGTGTCTGTCTGCATGCGAGCGAATGGACTAATTCTAAGCTACCATATAAAAAACTCAATCATTATTAGAATAGTAGCCGTATTGTATTTTCACCTGGGTATGTGAACATTACGGTTGGATCTGACATGGCGCTGTAGTGTGGTATTAGGGGGCAAGTGTCCCGCTGGTCTCTGGTTCTCCTTGTCTCGAGAGTAGGTCTGCAATACAACACACATAATTATACACTGATTTTTGTAAGAAATGGCTTTTTTCATAATAAAATCATGCTATGTACTAGATCTGGTTTATATATATATATAATTTGAAACAGTAATAATAACATCTAAAACTTTGGCTACAACAATCAAAAACCATATTATCTTGTTCAGCACAGGTTCTTCAACATGTTCTATCCATGACCTCTTTTCATAAGACAAAAATTGTTAGCAACACTGGGAAGCACAAATTGTTTAAAAGTTAAATTGATTTCCTATTGTATTCTCTTAGTGTCCGTTTTTTAGCATTATCAGATCAATTAATGAGAAAAAGAAATAATGGACATATGTATTATTAAAAAACTGCATAATATGCAGTTATATCTAATATAATTAATTAAATTTTTATAATGTACTAACTTCATGAAGATAACTAATAGAAAACATTGGTGTTTCTTAGTTAACTATATTATTATTATTATTATTATTATTATTATTAGCACCGCGTCTTACTACCCGTTCGGGTTATACGCACTTACGCTAATGTGTAATGGTAGGGTGATTGTGAGGTGAAATGGAGGACCTACAGTTTAACGTGGAATCCGAACCACGGTGGAGGCCTGGCATTCCTCACATTCACAAGTTGTGATTAATACACATCTTGTCAGAGGTGAAGGAAGGGTTTGGTAATCAGATAAATCTGTGCCGGGACCGAGGATTGAACCCCGGACGCCAGTTCAGAAGTCCGACACCTTACCCCTAGACCACCAGGTCACCCCCAGTTAACTATAGAAATGATTATTAAAATGGAGTATGTGTAATATGCATTATAGTTTCAATAGTTGTAGGTCTATAATATAATTAACTTATATTTGTCAATGTTTGCTGCTACACCCAGAAATTCCTTCATGAGCCCCAGTTCAAGAACCTGTGTTATATGAAAATAGTTCTGCTAAGTTTTATAAATGTCAAATAATTTGCACTAAATCACATAAATTATAATATAATCTAGTACAATAGGCAGGTGCCTATTTTTTAAACCATTAGTTTATATTTATTAATTTAAGTTTAAATAAGTTTTTTAAACAGTAAAATATTTGTTGTTGTTGTTGTTGTTGTTGTTGTTGTAATGCACCCCTAGGATCTTTGTGCACTAGGCAACCACCCTGACAATAGATATTTGCATAGCTTTAAAAATCCAAAAATTAACTAAAAGGTCAAAAACTCATATTGAATTTTATATTTACAATTTGCTTATAATCGTTGAGAACATTTCAAAGCAAACAAAAACTATATTTAACATTTTAGAAAGAAAAATTATCATAAAATCTAATCCGTGAAACATTTTTCACGTAAATTAGGCCCTAATTAGATTTATTTTAAATTACACAGCCTATTTCTTGTGATGAAAACTGGCTTTACTTGTGTTGTCACTTTATATTATTCCAAGTGCACAGGAGCCTATATTTATAATTTTATATAACTTATACATGGTAATTGCACTATAGCCTAATTAATACCTACCAATAAAATAACTATATTTTCTAAGCTGCTCTGAGTTAGATCAGTATCCTTCAAAGGTGTCTGCACAATGTTTTATCATATTATACAAGGCTTAAAAGTTTAACAATATTTTGTTTTAGTCTTTTCTCGAATATAATTTAATCAAATTATTCAAACACTGTGTTCAGACATCAAATCAGTTGTTTTTTGCCAATTTCAACACTTACCCTCCCCCCTTATTTGTCAACAAAAATACACTTCAGCCACTTCGGTGGCCGCATGATCTAAGACGTCACGCTTGCAATAGACTATAGACAGCCAATAAAGGGGATATCAAGGTTCGAATCCTAGTCAAGTGTACTATTCTTTCCTAAATGATTCCCCACTCTCCCTCTATGAAAATTCGGGTACACTACCTATAAACTCTACCTTCCTTATCCCTAACACATTAGTGTAATTATTAGTACAATAGTGTATAACCCGAATGGGTAGTGAGGCGCGATGACTAAAAAAACACCTTGACAGTAATATATCTCATTATTGAGCAATAATGAGCAATAAATGGTGGTACCTTGTTGAAGGATCGCGGTAGGCGATGTATGGGCGGCCTGTAAGGAAATCGAGGTTCTAACTTCAAACCTAAAGCGAGTTGCTCATCTCTCCGTTGAGCCATTACCCGGCACGCATAGCACCATAACCTCACATTCCTCATGATAACACCGCTTTCCCCCTCCCAGACCATCATTGAAGGTGCAGATTGTTCCGTTATCAGTTCACTTAAACCTCACGATGTCGCTAACTGATCACACTTTGCCACACACGCAGGCCACAACTGGAGGTAGACGCCAACATCACGTGAACAATGTCACAACAATACAAGCACAGACTTATCCGCGCACACCTCACATTATCCACTAAATCACTCCCAATCTCTTTATGGCAATTCACAAAATGTTAATAACAAGTAAACAAGAACTTCTTTGTAAACGAGTAAAGATGACATTTCGCAATATTAACTTAAAATAATCCTTGTATTTAAAAACTCCAATTAGAACAAACCACGAGTTTTTGTATTTAAAGCGCGCTCACGCGTTCCAACTTTGCGTAGGTACGAGTTCGAGGCCAGAGCTGCGCAGGATTTCAGTGCGCACTTACGCGCTCTCCACGCCTGGTTTGAATGTATAATGTTCTATTCACATTAAAGGAATTGGCTTCTCCTTCCTAACTCAGACGCTATGTAATTTTATCGTTAATAGTCCATCTGGGATAAGTTAAGGGCGAACGCAAACCGTGTTTATCTTCTTACCACTGATGACGAAGTTAGGAGAAGGAATGTAAACTTTTTGACTAATTGTTCATCTTACCAAAAGAGTTATTTAAGTATTTATCTTTCATTCGGTTATATTTTTTAATTAATGTTCTAATCACAATAAACATGTTCGCAGATAATATCGATAAAAACGAAGAGAAAACTAATCATATTTTTCTAAGGTCAATAATATTATCAATCCAACCAGCAAAACTTTAATAAATAACAAAGAAATATATAGGGTAAAAACAAGTACATATTTGGGTTTGATTATAGATAGTAGTTTAACTTGGTATCCTCACATAAATTATATAATATGTTCCTCAAGCTCGCATAAAGCAACTATAATACTCTTTAATAAACTGTCATTAAATTATAATTATTATATGGTCTAATACTAATAAAAGCAAGTTTAATGAATTATAAATACTACAAAAGAGAGCAATTAAAATTTTATTCACGCTACCACTTCTTACACCCTCCAAACAAATATACCACCTTAGAACTTTGTGCTGACCTAAATTCTGCCATGGCAATACATAAAACTTCGTTTGAATAGTACATAAGCCATGTCACCAGGAGTTCTGAAAAGTCGGATTTGGTACACATCCATTCGAAGAAATATGGATGTAATAGCTTCTAATATGCAGCTCTAAAGAAATATAATAACTTACCAACGCATGTGAGTTCTATCAAGAACCTCTTACAATTTAAAAAAGAGGTTAGGAATATACTTTGGAAAAAATACTCTAAATTTCATTTTTATTTCCTCATAGTCTTAATGTTTACCTCTTGTGTCACTAAATATTGACTGTATATCAAGCCACCATACTGTATTTTGATCTGTTTATCGTATATATTCTCATGTAATAATGTTGTATGATTTCTCTACTATTCATGTCTATAATATGCCTATTACATTTTATCTTGTGTGTTATATTTTGTCTATTCCTGCCAATTGTACCTTCATTTTTTGACTATAATCCTGCAAAATTGTATTTTTATTTTGTATAGTTATAGTTTTGTTTTTTTGTCACTATCCTGCCAAATGTAATTTTATCTACATAGTTTCCAACAACGAGCTATTAAAGCTCATGGAAACACTGTTCCAAATAAATAAAAATCATATAGGCAGGTACTTATGCACTTTTTTTATCGCTTGTATTGTATGTATTTTGGTTTTGAAAAGTTTTTCTTGTTATTAGGTATTTGAAGCATGTCGGGAAGACCTATAAATAAATAGGGACACGAACAGCCAATAGAATAAACTGATTCAGCAGATGACTAAAAACTAAAAGAAATAGTTTGTCTACATCCCTTCTCAAATGAACCTGTATTTATTATAAGAGTATAAAAAGGTCTAGTTTAGGCAATCTTTTCTTGTTAAAGCCGTCTCGTGTGCAGCTGCAAAGTAATTTAGATCAGACGACCGACAAATAGGCAGTGTACGCTTCAAGAGGGGGAGGGTCGGTGGGTGTAGTGGCCACAAGTTGTTTTTAGCACCGCGTCTTACTAACCGTTCGGGTTATACGCTGGCACAAGTACTAATAGTTAAATGTTTAAATAAATAATTACACTTAAATTAAACAGTTTTAACTAAGCTGAAGGGAGATAATGATAAAATTAATGTTCAATTTCTACCGCGACTATACAACTAATACTCTACTTAATCACACTAACGGGGCAGGTATAAATAAGGTAAGTTTTATGAAGAAGTGTTGTCGTATTTTCGTGAGAGAGATTGTAAAACAATTTAAGGAAAATAACCATGGCGAAATTTGAATCCTACCTCTCCCTCATTGGAAAAACCAGTCAAGACGAGCTTGACCTTTTCCCACGTTTCTCGCCGATGCTTGTTGAAAGTTTTTTTTTAGATTCTCTCGTATTAATTTTATTAGATGGTTTAGTAATTTGTTTATAAACTTTACTAAAAGATTGTTTTTTATTAGTGCACGTTTCAAGGGTTGATGTTAAGCGTATATTTATATTATCCGCAAAGCCTCTGAAGTGTGAATGAGTACAATGCATCGATCCACTATTATTATTTTATTAATTACTTATTATATTATTATATTATATATTACTTTGCACGCTCACAACTGTGGTTATTACCATTACGCTAATGTGAAGGTAGGGTATTGTGAGATGAAATGGAGACTAAGTTTACGTGGAATCGAACCACGTGGAGGCTGCACAAATTTTATTGAGTGTATAAAATGTAATTTGTACCTACCCAAAATTACAAACAAACAAACATAGCTGCCATTTGTTTATATAGGTTAAGTTATACGTCTACTTGTGTGTATTTTGTGTAGAAAAAATATTTGAATAACTTGTAGACACCCGCTGTCAGACAATTTCAGAGGGAGGGAACTCGACCCCTCTTTCTTACAAATCTTTGTCTTGTACTCATATCATTTCAGAAACAAATTTCACCCAAACTAAAAACGTTCCTGCGCCTCTGAACCTTTGACGATAGGGCTCATCGCCAGCCAAGCTTGCACATGTGGCCAATAGATTGGCACGGCAGAAGTAAGTTTAGTTGGCACGTTTCTAGTTTGGCCCGGCTTCAAGGGAACGCTGTCCAGCCCGCGTTAAAAAACACAACAGTAGTTAGAAGTCTAATGTTAACAGGGGCAGAATGAAAAGCAGCTTTCGTACATACCTCCCAAATATAATACACGCATGCGAAATAAAGAGTGTTCGTCTACTGGCTAATACTGCTTGTATCAACTCAAGGGTGCGTCTACTGGGGAGATACCCTCACATGCTTGTATATCAACTTCAAGGGTGCCGTCTACTTGAGGGGAGATATCCTCACACTGCTGTAATCAACTTCAGTCCGTTACTGAGGAGATATCCTCACATTGCTTGTATATCAACTCAAGGTGCGCTATGAGGAGATATCCTAACACTGCTTGTATATCAACTTCAAGTCCGCTACTAGGAATATCCTCACACGCTGATTCAACTCAAGCCGGTGCCGTCTACTTAGGGAGATATCTACATGCTGTAATCAACTTCAAGGTGCGTACTTGGGATATCCTCACATGTTGTATATCAACTTCAAGGGCGTTACTTGGGAATATCCTACATGCTGTAATCACTCAAGTCCTATTGGGGGATATCCTCACATGTTGTAAACTTCAGGTCGCTATAGGGGATATCCTCACACTGCGGTGTATCCTAGTTAGAAGTATTTCACATAATTTACCACCACCGATATCCATAATCACATTTGTGAGAGGTAGAATTGAGACATACCTATTGAGTGAGAGAGGTAACCTTAGACAAATCACCCACCTCATCACCGACAAACCAAACTAGAATCACGTTAATCCCTCGTGCTTGATTTAACTATTAAAAATTGCTCATCTAATGACCATACGAATGCGACAAAGGCAATCAAGGGCCAGTTTCATAGTCAGATTTAGTACGCCTAAAGTGCGAGTCGATACTAAATACAGGACGACACCTTCTAGATCAGAATGGAATGGGCCAGATTCATATGCGAAACTGCCTTTTCTATTCGAGTTTAGGTAGGTGTCGACATTTTTTTAAGTCTGATTATGAAACTGACCCGTATTTGCGTGGAGGGAGAGTGGAAAACCGTTTAGGTAAAACCAGCCCTAGTTTACCCGAGCGAGATTCAAACCTCGATCTCCCCGTCCTCGAAAGTCTAGCTCAAAACGAAACTAGCGCGTTAGTAACTACGCCAACGAGTCAGTATCTCAGAAGAGAATCCACGATCCCAGTGGGTATTTCGGAAGGTATGCTATGCTGGCAGTGCAATTCGCCCAAACACGAGACTGATATAGTAAACTAAGTCTGCAAGCAAGTGTCATAGTTGACTAATCAAAAGGAGCATATAGCAGTAACTTTACAGGTTTTTAAACTTTGTACCCTCCTAGAACTATTATAATCAATTTAAAAAGGAAATATAATGCAATAACCTTAACAAGCATTGCGACCTCACCCCGGGGTTGGAAACCACTGCTGTGTTCCTGTACTTCCCTGCTATCCACGTTAGAACAAAACGCGCGCTGCTCAAAAAGCGTAAAAGAAGTTTCCCTTAAAGAAACAAGTACTATCTTAGAATTTTCTGTTGTGACCATGTGGTCGGTTACTCTTAAAAACTACTATTTGTTTGAAGAAGGCTGGATCAATTGTATTACCGTTCATTTTTATTTAAGAACTGTGACATTTTCGCGTGAAACGTCGTAGAAAATAAACCAGATTCACGTTTACATCATTTTATTGAATTATAAAATTAAAACTGTAAGGTTTTAATTTATAGTTATAATTTATAGAGAAATGTTGATGATTATTTTCACCCTTATCTTGGCGTGAGCCATATTTTAAATAACAAACCGTTTTTCTAAATAAAGCGTGAATTCTCGAGGTATTTTAGCATGTCTCAGCACACGGGTAGGCAGTCCCCTTAGTGGGAAGCACTAAGATGTCCTTCCGTGTTGATCGCCATTCCTTGTACAATTGTCAATGTACTAAGCGGCAGTAGAAAGCCGACTATTGAGTCACTGATGGCTGTGGTATCTGTAGAATAAACCAAGATATGTGGATTTTTTGAATTTTCAAAGTGGAAAATGTCAACTTTTAAACTATATCTACAAATCTATTAATATATAATTATATAATAGGTATGTATAGGGTCATAGAAAATAGTTTTGTATTTATTCCAGTAAACACCAAACTCGTGTGATGTTAAAGGCCAATATTTAGCCTAAGCGTAACATCTTATACAATATCTCAGCTACCTAGGCAGCTCCCTTAAGACCATATTCAAGTGACTCGAGGTCAAAATTGTTATTAACAGGTCCCAGATGCGAACCTCGCACCCTGAATTGGGCCCCGCAGAACTGAGGGCCTCTGGGCGGTAACGTGACCGCAACTCCCCTCTTCCATCAATTCCAGGGAAACTGCGTTAGAAACTTTGTCTAGCTCCGCCCTCTGCGCGCTCTAAAGCGATTTCCGCCAAGACCAGGGGGCGACCCGCACCCCGCAAGAAGGTACCTTTCCTACCGCAACACCCCGACCAGCGAGATTATATATATCAGCGTTAATCGTCGGGTATGTTAATAAGCCATTGGCATGCGAAACAACGCCCTCAACACAACAACTTGACCGGGAAGAAGAATGACTACTGTGTAATTTCCCCGAGCGCGGTCGACAGCTGCGGACTCTCCCGTTGCAATTAACCGGTGGGCGAGAAAATGGCGATAAGTCGACAACACTTACGTTTCACAGGTAAAGGATGGGTGACAGCCAGCATCTCAGCCAATAGTTCATCGCCGTGAAACGGGAAGGACTAGTTTCACAAATTATACTCTTTTTATACAGCGCTGGGATTATTTTTTTTAAAGTACCACGTCTTACTAACCGTTCGGGTTATACGTTTATGTACTAATTACGCCAATGGTTTTTAGGGATGAGGAAGGTTATATTTATAGGAAGTGTATCCACATTTGTGTGTAAAATCCATCTTCAGTACACCTGACCGAGATTCGCACCTCGATCTCTGAGTCATCGGCAGTCTAGTATAATGCCAGAGTAGCGCGTTAGTCGCTGTGAATTGAACCGAGAAATACACGCCACGCTACTAAGATAAGGTGTCAGACTGAAGCATCAATACTTGTGTCCTTCCTGTGAGAGCGATGACTCCATAACACGACGGGTGTTAAGTGGCGGAGTATTATTAGTGCTTCCCACTGGGCGCTATGTGGGTCATGCACCTCCCCCTCCCCTCTTCCTTTCCTTCCAAGGGGAACGAACCCACGACCCACGCCAATACTTACATCAATCCGGACATTTCCCCACCACTCAATAAGGACTTCTTACGAGATACAAGTATACGCAGTTCCTAATTAAAATAGACTTCTTCATGCTTTACAAATACTCCGCTATTATAACTATAATTTCCTCTAGCAAGAAGTGCATTAATCACAACTTGTGAATGTGTGGAATGTCAGGCCTCCACCGTAGTTCGGATCCCACGTTAAACTGTAGGTCCTCCATTTCATCTCACAATCACCCTACCATTGCACATTAGCGTAAGTGCGTATAATCCGAACGGGTAGTAAGACGCGGTGCTAATAATAATAATATTTTATTTTTACAGTTAAAAAATTACTGAAAATAGTTCAATGTTCACCTGCCTTGCTGGTACGCGCTCACACCCCCGTCGGTGGACGCGCGGATTGAATGTCAGGCATCTCTAGTCTGATTTTACGGTGACGGGGAGGTCTGGGCTTCAATCCCAGCCGAGCGTATTGGTGAAGCTTTTACTTAATAGTGTTTGTTCTACTCTACCTCCACACAAATTCGGGTACATTTATTTATCTAGACTCTGGACGGGTAGTAAAACGTGGTGCGCAAAAACACATGTTCACACTTTGACAAGTGATGTGACATGATCCCGTTGTTTTAAAAACTTTTCAAACGTTAGATAAAGGCCAAAGCTACTGTGAACTGACGAGCGGTTAGCTCGAATAACGGACCCGCGACCAGCATCAATGAGCACGCAGTTTAAGACTCCAGTCTCACCATGAGCCGGAATGTCAATAACGGGAGAGGTTGAGGTTGAGGTTAGAATCTCAGCCGGGTGTAGTGGAGGTGATTTACAGCATTAGAATTTTCCCTGTGGGTGTTTTTCCTCCCTCTCTCCATGCTAATACGGCTACACTTCCTCTAAAATACCTCATCCCTGCTCCTTAAAAATTGTCGTTAATAACTTTAGTACTAAATGTAACCATTAGAAGAAACTGACTCGGAAGGCCCAGGTTCAAACCTCACAAAAAGAATTCGGAATTTTCCTATCGGTTTCCCCCAAAATATGTTTCATCACTTTCTTTCCCAAAATCGCATCCAGGTAGTTTTCTGCACTCTTCATTTTACAAAAGCAAAATTGGGGTCACTTTATCAGTTTGTTTCACTATAAAATAACTATTTTTAAATTTTGTTAAATTATTTTAGAATATAGAAAAATGATTTCACTGTTTTCTAATCAAGCCTCGAGCTTATCATGATGTGACGCCTGGTTCGAACTGTATTTCTTCTTCTTATTATTATTATTATTAGCTCCGCGTCTTACTACCCGTTCGGGTTACATGCACTTGCGCTAATGTGCAAATGGTAGGGTGATTGTGAGATGAAATGGAGGACCTACAGTTTAACGTGGAATCCGAACCACGGTGGAGGCCTGGCATTCCACACATTCACAAGTTGTGATTAATACACGTCTTGTCAGAGGTGAAGGAAGGGTTTGGTAATCAGATAAATCTGTGCCGGGACCGAACCCCGGATCCTTGGCACAGAAGTCTGACATCTTACCCCTAGACCACCAGGTCACTTTTTGCATTTCTTGCCAAAGTTACGAGCTATCCATAATGAGGTATTGGCATTTGAGCGTCCACATTAAAACACTTCATGTCCGAGGCTTTAGGTCAGTCGGTAGTGCGTCTGCCTACTAAGCTATGGGTCTCGGGTTCTATTCTAAGCACGGTCAAAATATGTAACATTGATGAACTAGGGAATTCCTCCTTCCACAGCGATTAATTATCATCGGGGGACTGGCTGTTGCGTCTACTCTATAATTAGGTTCGTTTCTAAGTTGCGTTGATATAATTAGTTGGTTCATAAATGGCAAATTAAATATTCCTAGTCAAAAAAACAAGATTGCATCGATATAAGAGTGGTCTTGACGCATCTAATTCTGACAAATGAGCTTGTATAGGCTAGTTTTTAAAGAGTCTATCAATCATATCTGTATCGGTGTTTACATGGTCTAAAGCGTCACTCTAGTGTTGGACTGGATTACCGGTGACTTTTCCTAAACTGGTTCCCTGGCTCCATCCTCGCGAATACGGATACATTTTCTCTAAAAGTCTATCTTCCTCATCCCTGTTCCTTTAGCGTTATCAGTGTTCGAGTTACCCAAAATCAAATGGGGCTAAAAATAAAAAAATAAATGGGGCAAAATCAAATGGGCAGGATTGCAAAATTCTGAGGACGACATTTAGGGTCAATGAACTCGCGGAGAGGGGAAATAAGAGGATGACGTCACCACGGAAAACCCTGGGAGGGAGGGTTAATTACCTTGAAAGTTAAGGTATTTTCAATAACGTTGGCCCTGGAGTCGGGCGGTACTTTAAGGTATTCTTAGTGGAATATGCATCAGATACCCGAATGGCTAGTAAGACACTGTGGAAATTAATCATCCTTACAAAATGTTGAGATTCTAATTTGCTGACCACTCCGACGGAAATGTTTCGTGTTAATCTCACCCCACCCCAAGTAGCGATTTATTATAACGTTTCTGGGTATTTGAGTCTATTTTGTTGTCAATGGGTTAACTTTTAGCGAGCCATACAACTAACATAGGATTAAGAGGGTGATACGTTCTAATAAAATACAGAATCATTTGCGAATAGAGGAAACGGCATGACACATTGCATGGCAGGAATTCGAACCCTGGCCTACCACGCGACAACCTACCACATTGGGGAGTATTGGCCGTTTACCTCTAGGAAACCTAGTCAAAACGTCAGAGGAAAGATATTTTAGATTATATAAAACATAACATTGACAAAAAGTAGCTAAAGTTATTTTACAGATGTCAACATTGACGCCGCCTGTCAAAAGTGACGGTTGTAGCAAAATAGATTGGTGCGCAAATACGTTAAAGTAGCTTTAATAACTTTTCAAATGTCATACAAGGGTGATGTAGTACCTGCACTACAGTATGTTCACCATAGCTTTTTACCTGAATGACAGTTAAAAAATATTATGTTTAGGTTTCGGGCTGTCAACACTGGTAAAAGATCACTGTTTTGTTATAAATGATAAGTTTTTTATTACATATTATATTTTACATTTAAAATAACGTAAACTAAAGTTTTCTCATATTATTTCATTAATTTTAATAATTTCTTTATATCCAATCCGAAATAATATTTTAAACATAATTAAAAGTACGTCTTATTCTCCGTATTGGAATGTTATCGATATGTGTAATACATAGTGCATGTAGTGTGATTAGTGAGTGCATACATACCTTTTAATACAGGCATGTATTAAATTGGAAAATAAAAAATACTTGTAATTTTTTTACATGTAATAAATTATTTTATGGTTATTTCATTGTATTTCAAAATATTTAACTGAATAAAATATTTTCATTCAGTGCGTGGGTGCACCATTTTAAATAACTTGTTTGAATTTTGATCAATCACATTGTTTAAATTCGTCGGTCGTCATTTTGAGGCTATCTTTGTTAGACCTTTTGTGAAAGTGCTGTCAATAGTAATTTTTTTAAGTGCAATAAAACATTAAATAAGCTTTGTACCCGACCTCAAATAAATATAAAAACTTTGTTTGGTTTAAATATATTTTAGAGAATTTATTACTGTGCGCGTTTATTATATTCATGGCTTTAAATTTAGTCTCTAGTCTGTTAGGGCCTTTCAATAACTTATAATTTATAACTTTAATTTCAATTATATTTTATTTTAATTATTGGACTTCCATATTAATGTAAAAAAATCATTTTACTAATGATTAATTTAAGAATAACTTTGTTTATATAGATATTGTCCTCACCCTACCTTTCAGATGTGGACCTATGATTGTCAGGCTGTGTTTGGCCGAGGATGGCAGCGGGGGGATTGTGTGATTCGTAATTACGTTCGGCTTGGGTTTTTGTGGTTTTTTTTGTACTGCTATGTTTATTACAAATGTGATATTTATGTAAAATACGAGTATTAAAAGATATGAAAGAATTAAAAATACTATTTGGAAGCTTGTGGCAGAACGAGGTATTGCAAGGAATAACCAATGGCCTGATTGACCTCTAGGTGAACCTACACGGTATATGAACCCCGGTACCCTGGGCTCGAGCGGTAGCCCTCCAATACAAGTACTGATGATCTGGCGCCTAACCCGCGCAGCCCAATACGGGCCCCCTAGACTCGATGGTGATTGGTCAGCCCAGTTAACTGGGACACACTACTATTTAATCTGACTTCTAGCCTGATTTACCGTAAGAAATGCTGACACTCTGTTTATGTTGTCAGCGCATAAGTTCTATTTGCTTACAAGCTAATCACAACACCTTGAAATACTCGTTTCGTCATTCACAATCAGAGCACAACAATAGTAAACAAGCGCACCTCTCAATTTAGGCCGTATAAATACAATATTTTCTATTTAGTTAAAATATATATTAATTGGGATAACTTTAAAAGGTGCATTTCATAATTATTAATTCATTTTTGTGTTAATTTATAGGTTATTTCGCAAAATTTGGTAAAAGGATTTTTTATTTGTTCATAGTTTTTTGTGTGTTTTAATATTCTCATGATGAGTTCCTAGGAAAAAAAGATAAGTTATAGATCAACAAAGATAACTGGATAGCATCAACAAATGTTTTACAAGCAACATAATACTAGTCCAAAACCATTAAAAAAAAGTTATTTGTATAGTGACTAAAATATTATAACATATTTAGAAGCTAAATGTGATATTAAAACTTTGTAATAACTCTTTCTTTCATCTTATACTAACCAGTTTAAAGTTTTTTCTTTAGGCTTATACCAATCATTTTTTATTTTCTTTCAGAAAATATTATTAGGTTTCAAGTGTTTTTCTTTCAGCTTAGTGACTCAAAAATGTCAATTTTAAAATTCCTTGGAGGCATAATATTGCCCTAAATTACTGCGGTTAACTATCACATTCATACAGTACCGTACGTTTTAATTACATCTGTTTAAAGTGATAGACCTCAGCTGTTGGCGTAGGGGTACATTAGGGGCTATTTCTATTAACTTTCTGAGCTCTCATCCAAGTAAACTCTGGTGGTGAATGGACTCTAGCCTTCGTTTGTCCCTTAGCAGTTTCTATTACATGCTGACCCGCCATACTTGGAAGTATTACAGGTCACCTATCTGTGTCCGCGTCGGGCGTCGTGTTACAAGCTGGTCCGAGCACTTTCCTAAACTTTTTTTTATTAGCACCACGTCTTACTACCTGTTCAGCCTAAACGCGTGTGTAATTACGCTAATGAGTTAGGGATTAGGAAGGTTGAATTTTGAGAAAGTGTACCCGAATTTGTGTGGAGGTAAAGTGGAAAACAAAGGAGGTAAATATACCCTCATTACACCAACCGGGATTCTAACCACAATATTCCCGTCATCTGCAGTATAAACTATTGCGGGAGTGACGTCTTAGACCATTCGACCACCGAAGCGGATAACGCCAATGTTATTAACAAATTCATCTAAGGAGTAGGAATTTTAAGGGTACATTTTAAAAGACGTTCACCCACACAAGGGTGTGGATGTGATGGGGGGAAATGTGGAAAACCTGCCCTCCAAGTGCACAGTCCCTGCCTTAGACCGCGGGTACGTGTCATGCCAATGTTCTCAATTCACACGCTAGTAACAGTTGAGTGTACAAATGTAACAAGCCCGCCCCCTGAAATGTGTCATTGGTATGCAACACCCGCCTTGCGATATATCCAGGGTCACACACACTTGAGTATTTGTGCGCCGCGCCGCTCTCCCGTTAGCTGGCAAGTCGCGTGCCATAATGCCTCCGATATAACGGTAGGACTCTGGTGGGTACAACCAAAAAATAAATTAAAACTTTTTTACCGTCAATATCAATGACATTTGATTATATAATTAGTATAATTGCATAGGTGTTGATATTATCTATTAGTCGTGACAGCTGCACATCACGTGACTTGCCGAATGAATATATAAAAATTGTTTGTGATTTTTGTAACTGTCAAAAATGTGTCGGCATTGTAGCGAGAATCCACTTTCCCGACTATGTGGATTACGTTTGAATTAACGAGGCCACTTAGGTAGCTGAAATATTGCCAATCAGATGTTGCTTTCAGGTTAAATATCGACAAAATCTTTTGATAATGCACGAGTTTGATGTTTTTTGGAATGAGCCCAAAACAACTTTATATGACCCTACACATACTGTATAAAGACCTGTAAATATAGTCCAGATATTGAAATTTTCTATCCTAAAAAGCACCAAACTCCACATATTTCGATTTATTATTAAGAACTAAATGCTCAGTGAACGAAACGTAGCTGTTAGGCCCATTGGATCTTTGGGAATCGAACGATATAAATTAATTTCGAGCTTCAGCCTAAGGGGGCGGCCAGACTGAGCGAGCGACTAAAATATAAAATAGAACACATTAGTTGTAATGAGAGGTGGCCAGACTGGGCCAGCGAGCGCTCGAGCCGGTACAGTCTAGTTTACAGGCGCTAGGCAATATTATTATATGTTGGTCCATTGAGTGCTAGGAAAACTTCTCATTTTGACATTTTTATTAATATCGATAGGTTTAGCACACTTGCTACTAACGGCCTAATTTAATTGGTAAGATCATAAACCATACATATGAAATGAAAAAGTATATGTATATATATGTACAACTGATATGTTAAAATACTTCAATATTATCAAAGTAGGCCTTTACAAATAAGAATCACCATTAGCGTGGAGAGATGATGAGAAAACCACAACAATAAATCACTTGTTAAACCCCCTCTCAGCACACTCAGCCAAGATTCGGAGTCTCCTCGTCAACAACTAACGAGAGCTATCTGCTAATCACGCGCTCGCTCGCCAGTCTGGCCACCCAGTCGCTTGCGCGCTCGCTCGCACGCTTGTCAGTCTGGCCGAACACTAAGTGCCCATATCGGTGGTCAAATGGACTAAAATGTCAGTCTTGTCTGGTTTGCGTCCGAGGGGGAGGTCAAGCAGAGTTCAAATCCCACCAAAATTTATTCGAGATGATTTTTACTTTATCATATGAATATAAAGTAATGTAATCGTGAAGATTGTCGACCCAGGGATTATGACGAATCTTTACGTTTTATAAACCCCTGAACCCCAAAAAGTTGATTTTACAATTATGTCTGTCCCCACGAGCAACCGCAGGAGAAACCCCATATCCCTAAAATAAAATCTGGATAGATCCAGGGTCGGAGAGCTTTAAGAAACATTACGTGCACTTTCCATACCTAAGGCTATGTAATCACGTGATGGTCTACTAATGTAACCGGAGTGTTATTTTAAGTTGGTAGTTTAATAACAAGTGAACCTATATAAACCTATAATGTTATATTTGTAAAATGTGCCCTAATGTGGATTCGAATCATGTAATTTTGACTTAAGGCGTCCTTTCCTTACCAATTGGGATATTCGGATACTTGAGGAATATGTTATGGACTTGGATAAATTAAGATATATTTGTTGTTAGAACAGTTATTCGAATACTTGTCCAGGCACATTATTAAAACATATATTTAGTACACACTTTCTAAACATAATATCAAAACAATGACAATTATTTACAAACTGACTTAGCCTAAGACCTGGTCAGCTCTAAAAAGGGTGATTTTCCTAAATGGTTTTCAACTCTTCCTTCGCGCAAATGCAGGTATACACTAACGTAACACAAAATATGGGCGTTTTATAAAACTGATGGCTATAGTATTTCTTATACTGAGGGGCTAAATTGTTATAAACTTAGCCATCAATAATACATCGTTAATATGTGCCTTTAATTTTCTGAGCTAACGATATCATAAAAATCGAGCATTAACCAACACTAACGTAGTACAAACGATGGGCGTTTTCAAAAATCGGGTGGCTAAAAGTCGGGTAGCTAGGTTGATACACATCGGATTTCTGTATCAAGAATTCCCCCATAATTTCATTTCCCCATGAAGTACCTCTATAGAGGATGGATAAACCATAATCATGTGTTTTTGCTGCATCCAGTATCTTTTCATCAGTTAACAATGATTTTTTTAGCTAAAGGGAATTCAAATTGATTACAGTATATTTTCCGAAAATCGACAAGGGGGGACACGTGCCCCTACTCTAAATCCTGGCCTTATCTGACAGCTAGGAAAAGTTACCAAATCTGTTTTCATATATCCATACGCAAAGCCATATGATCTGCAAGCCCATTTTATTGAGCAGCTCTACTTTTGGCAATCAAAACTTTCATTACAAAAAATTGAATTTAGTTAAAAAAAATATTTTAAGCGTTTTTACATTATTGAAACATGAACTTAATAAAATAGGCCGTTTATATGTTTGTTTGTTTGTTTGTTTGTTGTATTGAGCAGCGTCTGTAGTTCACTTAACAATTATTTACAAATTAGAGCTTATAAAACCTTCCGACCGGACGAAATGAAGACTGTAGATGACGTTATACAACCTGTATTCGTGCTCATATTATGTTTACAAAATACAATTTTTTTATTTTGTAACTTATCTTTTGTATGTTTTTTCCTAAGTTATAAAAAACATTTATTTATGTTTTTATTTTGCTAGTTATGAGAAAATAAAAGTTTTTGTTTGTTATTTCATGCACTATTATTGTGACCATATTTTACTTCAGTAAAAGGACAAAAAAAAACAATTGATACATGGCATGTATATGTTACCCCAAAAAAAAAGGATAATAAGTAATAATAATAGAGGGAGAGAGAGTAAAAAAATATATGAAACACAAACCTATTTATAAAAACTCCCTTATCACTGCTAATTCAAGGTAACGTTGAGTTACATCAAGACAAATAATACCTAAAATAAGATTAGTTTCATCGTCAAGTTCATGGAACAAAATAATATCAATGCCAAAAAAAGAAAAACTCTAATCTTACAGATACACCAATAAATTTTAATTTTAACTTTTTTTTTACTTTAAATATCGATTATAAATAAATTTAGGATGTTGGTTGCTAATCAATTCCAATTAGTAATTCATTATAAAAGTTATAATAATAATGTAGCATTAAAAGCAAAACAAATAATAGGTAATATCAAGAAACATCTTTGAGAGACGTATGTAACAAAAAGGTAACAACAATTGATTTTGGTAGGAAGTCCGTTATGAAAGGCTTCTTTTCCCTGCCAAAATCCTGCTTTTGTCAACTATAGCTTGTAAATACAGCTTCTCGAAAAAAATAAAACTAAAGAGGCGAAATTTCTTACGCCGCTAGCCTGTTCAAGTCAAAGTATTATTTTTTCTGATTAAAAAAAAAGTTCTTTTGTAAGTACTTAGGTAAAAAAAAAAACAGTACCTTTGTGCTCATTACCGCCTATTTTTATAATCTTTGTATTTTGCTGTAATGTTCATTAGAAATTTAAAATAAAGTAGCCTTGACTTTGAAAGTAAATTCTTCACAAGGATTGGTCGAAAAGAGCGCAATATACGACGTCTATGGTGACGTCACCAATTTGCGCCCTGTTTAGTGAACACGGAAATGGCGCATCTTTGGGAGTAGCTTGGGTGCAAAGTCGCGCCATTTCTAGACTTGCGAACTCGTTAGTGAATCCAGACCCTGGTTAACTCATATTATATTGTGTGACAACAGGATATCGCCCCAATAAAGAGTAGCTATTGTCAGTTCGTATAATCACCCTAACTATATCACAGCCCCGAAACAAAAGACAGAGTAATTTTATTAATATTTATTGTTATTTCAATCAGTCATGAAAAAGCTCACTATAAGTAATTTTTAAGGTGGGGGTGTAGTGACGCGAGGAAGGGTAAGTGTTTTTGCAATTTTTATAGCAAAACATTTTTTATTAGTCAAGATAAATCAATTAGTGCTTCAATAAAAACATAGGGTTTAATTTTCTGTACAGGTGACACCAAAATTTCCTTAATATCTGTCAAGGACGTCCTGGAATTTAATGACAACTTTTTCTCTTCATTAAAAAAAGTTTGTCATTTAATGCAGCTATGCTCAGACAGATATTAAAAAACTGTTGATATCACCTTGTGAAAAAAATTAAACTCAATGTTTGTACTGAAGCAACATTTTATTTATTTTGGGGAAAAAAAAAGTTTTGCTATTAAAAGTGAAAAATACTGGCCTTTTATCGGGTTCCCTACATCCCCACCTTAAGGAAATATTATTATAAGTTTTTGATAATTCTTTAGATTAACTATGAAGTTTTACGAGGCAAAGACCAATCATTTACACAAAGTTGGCATTAGTGACTTTAAACTAACGTTTGCAATGAAATTATTTTTGTAGGTGCTCCTAAGGGCTATTCGTAAAGAAGTTGAAGTGTAGAGTAAGCTTTATAGTAAATGACATGCAATGATTGATGCCCGCAATGTAGGAAGGGGCCGTATACTACTATTCTTGGCGAGTCACATGACGGGTTCGTAGTTGGAGTCCTTCCATTCACTCGTGAAGTCTAGGAGATAAATAACCACCCGACCAAGGACAACAATACGATTTCGCACAAAGAAACCACTAATGGACCATTACTTTGCTCGATAAATCTAAAAGAGAAAAAAAAACACATATAAAATCATTTCCGGAAATTTAACCATTCACGTTAGGATATTTCTCTCAAATTAACTTTATTATAGGCCTAGTAGTTGGGAATTAAAGATGTCAGGTTTGTAGAACTACCGTTACCCTGCAATTATTCCAAGTTTAAGCTTACTTTCTTTCCGTTCTATAACAGATACCAAGACTGAAAAGTATGAATTATAATAGTAATAATAATAATAATAATAATAATAATAATAATAATAATTTTTCATTTCATTTTTCATTTTCCTTTATTAAAATGCTGGCCAACAGTCGAGACCTCTAACAGGCTAGCACTGAAGATACAAAATAACTCTTTTTTTTTTTACATCCATTACTATTTCCAACCTGTGGTCTGGGTCAGAGAAGAACATATTATGGTTTGCAAATTACAAAATAATAAATGCATCATCTTTAAACAGATGATTACAACGAACCAATTTAATGGCTAAAACAGAGAAGTTATAAGGCAAGAAAAAAGATGATTCAGTAATGATAATAATTTTTAGGTAACAGTTCAGAATAAACAAATATATAGCTATTAATGATGCTTTTTCTTAAATAACTCTAATTTTGGTTCTACTTTTATGGTAAAAATCAAATTCTAGAAATCTAGAGCTAGCACTACAACGGCGAGATGGCCAAATAATAAATAATAACAACAATAATAATAATAATAATAATGGGTCTATATGATGCAAGCCCGTAATCAGGGGGGTTAGGAGAGGCTTAATCACTTTTTACGTCTACGCCGTACGCTATAAAGTCTAAGAGCCCCTAATAGTAAAATATTGAAACAAAAACGTTAATTCCTTCATAATTTTTTCCACGCATTTATTTCTTATCCGGGCTAATTCAGGCGCGGATACAGGGGGGGTGTCAAAGGGTCAGCTGACCCCCCTGTGGTGTTTAGAAAATTAATTTAAAAAATGTATATTTAGAAATAAAATACTAAAAAATTAAATCATACAAGTTTTTATCTTTCCTAGGGATGTGCGAATGTTCTTTTAGTCTCAGGTGAAGCAAAGATTGAAGCATGCCAAGAAAGGTTGAAGCTGAAACCAAATACAGTTTTTTTATCAAATAACACTATTATTAATTTTTAAATTATCTAATAATACTTCTAAATAAAGAGAAAGTTTAGTAGGGAAAAAACACACTATATTATATTATTTTTATGCTGACATATCTGAGTTTATTCCTGCTTGCGTTATAGGTAGATATAATTCAATATCAAGTTAGTGTTAAAATACTTTTTATTGCTGTTATGTGATTATTATAATTTATTTAAATGGGTAGTAATTAGTGATTTTCAAATATTTTCGTTATTTATAGAGGTTTTATTTTATCTTCAAAACTTCTCAAGATGCTAAGGTGGTTGTCGAAGTGACGACGTCGAATCGAAGGTGACTTAGGCTTCAACTTTGACTTTGACATTTCGAAGATTTGCACACCCCTACTGAATTCCTAGTGCAGGCTGTTCACCTCATACACCTGTCTTCAACACAAGTAGTGGACCGAGTTAAAGAGGGGTGGAGTGTGCTATTTTTAGAAAGACTTACCCCCTTCCAGTGAAAAGTACGCTAATCTGTTTCAAACCAGTCAGAGGTAGCTGGAAATATTTACTTTTAGAATACCGGAACGATTCGTTCGAGTGGCCTTAGACGAGGAACATTTTACGTGTGTGTTTCGTTTTGTTAATGCTTATGTGCAATAAAGTGTAATTTATAAATATTTCAGTCTATTTGTGATTATAATGACCTATGATGGTTTTCTTTACTCTTAGTAAACTGTGAGTGTGGTATTTATGTTTTGTTTTTTATGGTTATTGTGCTACTGCCTATTGTCATTGTGATACTGTGACTGTGATACTTCCTCCTGCTATTCAATTTTGTGTTAAATTACTGTCTTTGCTAGTTATGTGATTTGAATGCAAGTATTGATATTATAATGTCAAAAAGAAAGGGACAGACGGATTTATTTTGTTTTTTCAAGAAAAAAAATCCTGAATCAACAGGAAACGAAACTGTGGATTTAATTGAAAATAGTGCGTCAGTGAACTTAGTTTGTGACTCACCCTCAACCAGTGGATTTAATTCAAATACTAAAATCTCTATAGAAAGTGTAGGACCAGAAAAATTTGATATTGGCAACTTTGTTGGAGCTGAAACTATTTCCGATGACTTAAAATACCACATGCTAGTAGAACCGTGGACTCCACCACTAAGCTACAAGTTCCCTAATGTTGTTCAGTCAGGAGGTATTAGACATTTTCAAAGATCATGGCTGAACAAGTTTGTTTGGTTGACGTACAGTGCTAAGGACAATGGCGCTTATTGTATTGCATGTGTACTTTTTGGATCAAAGGAAGGAGGTAGGAGTAGAATATCTCTCGGAAGCTTTGTACAGACTCCGTTTCTAAACTACAAAAAAGGAAATGAAATGCTTTGCGGACACGCCTCCAATGAATATCATAAAACAGCAATAATAAGATGTTCTGAATTTAAGAATACATTTGAAAACAGGACACAATCAGTTGAAGTCAGACTAAATTGTGAAGTGAAAAAAAGAATTGAAGAAAATCGAGCACGTTTGATACCCATGATAAAGACAGTTATACTATGTGGCCGACAAAACTTTCCCCTAAGAGGTCATCGTGATGATGGAGAGCTTAGCGAAAACGATAGCACAGAAAATGAGGGAAACTTCCGAGCACTTTTAAGATTCCGTATTGATGCCGGTGATAGTGATTTAAAAAATCACATAAAAACAGCACCCAAAAATGCAACGTTTATTAGTAAAACAACTCAGAACGAATTAATTGAAGCTTGTGGAGAAGTTATCCTTAGTAAAATTGTTAAGTCCATTAAAGCAGGGCAATTTTTTTCGGTACTAGCAGATGAAACAACGGATGTTGGAACAGTTGAACAGATGAGTCTTTGTGTTATATTTCTGGACATAGTTTCACTTAAAATTCGAGAAGAATTCTTAGGTTTTGTGGAAGCGAGAAATCTCAGCGGCGAGGCTCTCACAAACTTACTTCTTGAAAAATTAAACAATTTGGGACTTAAAATTGAAAACCTGCGTGGTCAAGGGTACGATGGAGGGTCTAACATGTCTGGTAAAATCAAAGGTGTGCAAGCTCGTATTAGGGAAAAGCAGCCTCTTGCTATATATATGCACTGTGCTTCTCACAAACTAAATCTGTCCATTTCTAAAGCATGTTCTTTAACAAGTGTAAGGAACGCTATTGCTGTGGTCAGTAACGTAACAAATGAAGTAAGAGAATCCAGTAAACGAACAGATTTAATGAAAGCAAAAATACATGAACAATATCCTGAAGAAACAAAGTGCAAACTCAAAACGCTTTGTGAGACGCGTTGGGTAGAACGACACGATGCATTTTTACAATTCTTACATGTTTTTGATGCAGTTGTATGTTTCCTACAAGTATTTGATGCGGAAGCACCATCATCAAAGTCAGCACTTTTACTCACCTCAGTTCTCAGGTTTGACTTTATTATAACTCTGCATATTGTTTCATTTATCTTCAGTCTAACAGTCACGTTGTCTCGTCAGCTTCAAAACCCTTCGTTAGACCTGAAAAACTGCTATAATATGGTAGCAAATGTTTTAGAGACATTGAAAGATTATCGGAATAACCCTAATAAATATACAGAAGTCTATAATGAATCGGTGAATTTGGCTGTAAAACATGAAATTGATATCACTATACCAAGGACCTTTCGAACACAAACTCATGGGCCAAATGTTGCTGCATATAGTCCTGAGGAATATTATAGACTAAATGTCTACCTGCCATTTGTGGACTATCTTATTTCTGAACTGTCAACTAGATTTTCATCAACTGGACATGATAATATTATCACATTATACGGTTTAATACCAGCATTTGCTAACCAAGACAATGAAATTTATTACAAGCAGCTCAAACATATGCTAATGACCTTCCTGGGACTCCGTCAGAACTTCGTGGAGAGATTGACTTGTGGCAACAACGCTGGAAACATAAATCTAAGGCAGAGTGTCCATCTAGTGCGGTTGACAGCTTAATGCATGCTTCAGATGGTTTTTACCCAAACATCAAAGTTCTTCTCCACATTTTGTCTGTTCTTCCCGTGACTACTTGCACTAGTGAGAGATCATTTTCTACCCTAAGAAGGTTAAAGACATACTTAAGGTCAAATATGGATGAGGAACGATTAAATGGTTTGGCCATGTTAAATATTCATCGAAGCATAGAAGTTCATCCTGATGAAGTTTTGGAGAAATTTGCTCAAAAGAATAAGAGGAAAATGCAATTAATGCATTTATAAAATATGAGGTACGTTTGAACAATGTTTTGTATAGGTTTTATAGTTATTATTATTATTAATTATTATTATTAGTAGTAGTAGTAGCAGTAGTAGTAGTAGTAGTAGTAATTACTGTTGCTTTAAAAAGATACTTGCTATTGACATTATATAATTTTAATTTTTGTGGATTTCTAGAGTTATTTAGGTGACTACGCTGAGAAATTGATCAGACAAAAAAACTATCACATTGCTATAATGCATTTTCAAACGTTCTAAAATATTCTTATTTTACTTAAATAATAAGCTTACATTATTAGTAATTATGTTATTTATAATTAGCTTGACCCCCCTATGAAAATTTTCTGGATCCGCGCCTGCGGGCTATACGCATTTAACTATAGAAATGAGGAAGGGGTGAGGAAGGTAGAATTTAGAGGAAATATACCCAGATTTGCGTGTTAAGAGATGGGAGGATAATATAGACAAAAAACAACGCCCAGCCAGTTACTCTTTGCAAGAATTCAAATCTCAACCTCCTCATCGCAGGCAAATCCAGATTAGATGAGCTTGACACTTAACCCGCGTGCCCACCGGTGTTGGTAAAATTCCATTTTAAGTGAGTGTGTAAGTTGAGAGTGGAATGACTTTTAACAGCACATAGGATTTAACACACACAAAAACGCAATGGAGGGCAGGCGGGGGAAGTTGCCAACCTCGTCTGATATGGTTTCACAGTGACTAGAAGATCGGGGTTCAAATCCTGGCCTGTTGAAATGAGGGTGTATTCTTTGTTTGTTTATTTGGAGTAGTCCCTAAATGTGCTTAAGTAATTTCAGAGAAATAAGTCAAGGGTGTATGGCCCAAAATTAATAATATAATAATTATATATATATATATTAGGTCTTCTTAAACCAAACTTGGATCAGTGTATTAAATATAGATTAAATGTATATTTTAAACACAGTTTTTACTCAACGTTTGAAATTTTGGGATCTAATGCAACAATTTTTTGAAAAACCAAATGATGCAAAGATTTCATATTTGGAATGTTAGAAGTAATTGAGGAGGTTTATTAATTGAAATAAATATTATTTCAATGAACCTTCAATTAAGTGCGTAAAAAATTGCCAAATAATGCAATATTCAATTAATTATTTTGTTATTTTGTATACTTAAACGTGTGTAATAAACGGGGGCAGTAAATCAATTAATGCCGACTTCTTTTAACTTTATAATGGTACTTTATTCACATTAATATTCAATCTGAAACTCATGAAAATTGATATGAGCTGAGGTGCTTCATATTTTGCCCTCGGATTTTGAAAATATATCTGATACAACCCCACAATAGCCGAAACAGAACGGCCCGGTTTGAGTAGAGCAGACAACTCATCCCTTCTCACTCACTAGCTGTCTGTCCTTGAAACCATAAAAATGTCGCCAGTGGTTTTGGCATGTTTGTAAGGCTTATCGACCTGACCCATCACCATCTCTCTTTAAGGATTGTCACCTGGTTCCTGGCCGTTTTCAAGTTAGTGTAGCAAGTGCTACTATTGTTGAAAGTATTTTTTTCACTGTGGCTGAGTGTAATTTCATTTAATGTCTTTAGGGATGTGTGAAGTGTAATAATAGTGGAAATAACATTTTTATTATTTTAAAAAATGGCCCCACAAAAGTTTAAAGATGGCAGAAGAGATGTAAAGGGCAAAAGTAATAAGCAATCCAAGGCAATGAAACGCTTTTATGAAGAAATTCGGAAAGCCCAAACCACTAATAAGTTGGTGAAATGACTTCAAATCTATATTATATTATTGGGATTAAATAATTAACTTCTTTTGAAAATTCTTTTGAAATCTAAAACTAAATCTGGAACCTTCGACTTAGCACGCCAATATCTTACCACTTAGCTATCTAGGGCTAAATCTGTATTAGAGTCATTTATCGCTCATATTTTAAGGGTTAGTCGGTAATAGATGTGTAAAATCGTCGGCCATTTAATAACAATCAGGAACACACTCCATTGTTGATCCATGGTAGCGTTATGCTGCCGTTTGAACAATTTTTACTAATTTTAAATGGTTTCTTGGATATAATTTGTAAAGCAGAAGTCACCAACCTTTCTTTAGCTGCGGACCACATAGCTGTTTTACCAAGACACTGTAAACCACTTATTAACTATTTAGCAAAAAAATTTAGAACATATTTTTAAGAATGTATATTATTATTATTATTATTATTATTATTATTATTATTATTATTATTATTATTATTATTATTATTATTATTATTATTGAACAAAGAATACAGCTTGAGATGAAAGCCTATATTTAAGTTATGTTAATATGTATGCACAATTGTGCATTATGTTAAATAAATAAAGATAGATTACTTTTTAGCCATATTGGCCATAAGATGAAATTTGTATGTTAATATATCTTCTTCTTATATACAATTTGGTAAGATCGTTTCCGGTTTCCGGTAATAGAAATTACGAGGAAATGACTGAACAGATTTTGACAAATGAACACTCATTTCATAGAGTCCAGAATGTCGAAAAATAGTAGTTTTCCACGAAACCCCGATTTTCGCAGAGAATTTTCAGTTTTCCATTCTTTGTTTAATCACCATGTAAAACGTTATTTGCTGCATGGCTGTAAATCTCTAAATAAATTATATCTCCTTGGCTAAAAAATAATAACTCAATCTTCATTAATTGTTGTTCCGAACACATCACAATTTTCTCTTTGGATGCTGGTCATAACACATCTAAATTGAGATGCCTAAACTGAGGAAACTTTTTTTTTAATGTTATCGTTAATTGGAATTTAAATCAATAATATTGAGTATAATTCGAAAATTAAAAGGTTAAGTTGTTAAGTTCGTGAAAATATTGTCAACGTTTCGTTTCGCGCCTGATAAAATTATTTTTAAATATGTTTTGGTATGTATTGTATGGAGAAAAAAAAATTGATAATGTTAAAAAATATATCCATTTTAACTATCTAAGTATGAGTTTTAGTGTTCATTTTTTTCAAATAATGGGTTTTGATGTTCATTTTAGCAAATAGTAACACAATACAAATACATAAGTTAAGCTATGTTTTCATTTTACCGATTAATTTTGAGGGTATATTTAAAATTAGTAATGTTTTGTGTACCCCATATATCTTTTCACAGTCTTACAAATATAGTACATGTTGATAATTAATTTTGAGGGAATGATAATTAAAATGATTGATTACCACGTCTATATTTTCACATTCTTTATATATATATATATATATATATATATATAAGACTCAAACTCTCACACACTCTCTCCCTCACACACAATCACTCTCTCTCTCACACACTCTCTACACTCACATACACGCTCTATCACACAAATTCTCTCATATTATCTTTATTATACACTCTCTCAACAGCTCTCTCTCAAACGCTTTCTCTCTCAATAGCTCTCTCTTTCTCAAACGCTTTCTCTTTCTCAAATGCTCTCTCTCAAACGCTCTTTCTCTCGAACGTTCTATCTCTTAACCGCTCTCTCACAAACTCTCTCTTATAAACGCTCTCTCAAACTCCATCTATTTCAAACTCTCTGACTAAAACTCACTCTCTATCTCAATCTCACTCTCTCAAACACTTTGACTCAAACTGTCTTTATCTCAATATCACTTTCTCAATCTCAAAGTGTCTCTCTAAAACTTTCTTTCTATCAAACTCGCTCTCTCAATTTATCTTTCTAACTCTTTTTCTCAAACACTCTCTCTCTCTTAAACTCTCGCTCTAACTCTCTCACAATCTAATTTTCTCTCTCTGAGCTCATCTCTCCATTTTAACTTTCTCTCTCGAACTCTTTTTCACATGCCCTCACATTTTCTCTCACTTTCACACAATATCTCTCCCAAAATTATACACGCTTTTTCTCTCCCTCTCTCTCTCTCTCTCTCTCACACACACACACACACACTTTATCACGCATTCTCCCTTACCTATTCTATTTCTATTTCACACACACACTCTCTCACTTTCTCTTCTTACATACACACAAACACACACACTCTTTCCCTCTTCTCCCAGTATTTATCTCTCTAACACAAACACATACTCTCACTATCACTCGATCTTTCTCAATTGCTCATTCTCAGTCTCCTACGCTCACTTTCTCATACCTCACACTCCCACGCTCATTTTCACACTCACCCACACTTACACAATCACAAATTCAAACACTCTCATTTTCACTATCGCATTTTATCACTCTCTATATCATATATCTTATATATAATTTGATAAGACCGTTTCCAGTAATAGAAATTACGAGGAAATGACTGAACAGATTTTGACTAACGAACACTCATTTTAAAGATTAGGGAATCAGGATGCCGGTAAAAATAATGGCCTAAAACTAAAACCCAATTTTCCAAGCGAATCTTCCGTCTTTTCCTTCTGTGTGGACAGTGGTTCATCTGTACAACCATTATTTGCTTACATCACCATGGAAACCATGATCTGTGTATAGCTGTATATTGGTAAATAAAATATTTGTTTTTGTTTAAAAATAATATCAGCTCAATCGTTAGGTACTTGAGTGTTTTGTACAACTAATAGATAGATCTGGGAGAGGGTAATTTTAAAGTTCCCATCGGGAGTGAAGGGGGAAAATATACGTTTTGATTCAAATTACACACAGAAAACTAAATATCTAAGAAAAGTTGATAGCCTTTGACGAGTAAACTTTTAATCAATAAGTGAGTGAGGGCTTATTTATTATAGAGATCCTTTCCCAATAAAAAGTTAAAAATACATTTTAGTGTAATAATCTGCAGCCATTGCTGCAACGACCAACTAGTTCATATATAATGTTACTTTTGATCATCTCACACCTCTCTGGTTGAGAAAAAAATAGTATTTGTAAAAAAAAAACTTGAGATTTTGATGGATGTCGACGTTTCATGACCCCCTAAATCCGAAAAAGTTTTTTTTTTTATTAATATCAGTCTGTAGCTCTGACTAGAGACAAAACTATTTTACCAATTGGGATAAAACTTGGGATATGGAGTTTTCATAAGGTTTCCCAGAGTTTCTTTTAATAATCTATCCAACCCTAAAATTAATGTAGTATTTTTTACTTAAGGGTGGAAAAAAAAATAGATTATCTCAAACTCGACTCGATTAAAATTCGTAAATATGTATTGTTTAATATTAAAACAAAATGGACGTTCTCATGTTCTCATGAAAATAACTTTGAGGGTAAGTTACACTTAAGGAAACTTGTAATTTTTATCGTATCGCCAAACCCTTTGGGATACGAAATAATTTATCATTTTAAAACTGAAGGAATATTAAATATAAAAATCGTTATTTGAAATATATTTTTATAAAAACCAATAGTTTCCGAATTATAAGTGTATATATCATATATATGTCGTAGGAGAATGGAAAAATTCGGCTTATTGCAAAAGGCGCCCTCAATTTACAATGAACCAGGCTAATTGGAAAATAATATTATATTTGATAATCAGCCTGATAAACTTTAGGCTTATTGCAATGAGCCCATACAGCTTCAGGCTAGTAAGGAAATGCACCTTTGTTCGCTCAATCAGTCTAGTTGATTACAGGCTTATTGCAATACGCCCAAGATAGTGAAGGCTTATCATAAAGTCTAGACCAGAGGTTCCTAAACTGTGGGACGTACAAATATTCCCGATGGTATGCCGTGTGCATCCAAACAAAACAAACAAATTAAAGTCGTAAAAAAAATGGACTCATAAAATTTAATAAACATATTACAACCCAATCTAATAGAAGTGCTAGATTTCTGGCACACAAATTCATAAAGACATCCCAGAAAAATATGTAACTGTTCGTGAAGCTGTGAGTAAGGAATCAAAGTTTGAGGGCCAGGGGTATGCCAGTTGTAAGTACATAGTTTAAAAAAAAAAGCGTCAAAAGGAAAAGTGTGCCTGTAAGAAGGCAAACTAATTGTGCACATCAGAATGTCACAGCAGTTGACCGTGTGGAAATAAATAAAAAAGTGTTATATATAAAGTGTGAATTGACAATGGTAAATGTCACAAAATACTTGTAAACGCGCATATTTCTTCTGTAAAAGAAAGATAGCTATTAAATTTGTATCTGTATTATTATTTACAATAACCATTACATAAGAGTTTATTACTTTTTTAAAAATATTTTTTACTATACATTACTTGAACTTGAGATTTTTAATCAAACCTTGCAATCGTACGGAACTTAGTAAGTTAATTTAAGAAAATGCTGAAAGAGAAAAATATTATATTCTGTAGACCAGAGGTTCCCAAACTTTTGGAATGGCGTACCACCCCAACAATTTCCGTAATTTGGAGTAAGTACCACTGTTTGCGTGTACTAAGGCACTACCTTCACAAAAGATTTGACTGTCAATGTCAAGGAGATTGTGGTTCAATCCCGGTCGAGTGTATTGAGGTTTTTTACCCTAAATCGTTTCGCACTCTCTCTCCCTACGCAAATGGGAGTACAATTCTTCTGAATTCAAACTTCCTCATTCCTAACCAATTAGCATAATTAGTACATTAGCGTATAACCCGAACGCAGTGCTAAACCAAATGATGCTCCACTAACGATCGTCCTCAAGCAAAGTCAGCAAACTTTAATCAAGCTCTCGTTTAACGAAGTGTCTGCCTGTAATGAACAACCACCTGAAAGTTGTTTCTCCAAAGGCTGCGTTAAGGTTGTTACTCGTGTTAAATAGACAGACTTCCCTGCCGTGATGTTGAAACGACTAAAATAGACCGGGTCGTAAACCCAGACAGCCCAGAATGCGGTCCACTTTTTGGAGGATACAGGCTGGAGAATAACAAACAAACAATGAAGCAGAGAAGACAGATATCGTGTTAACATGTTGCTTTTTATTTTAGGTGCCATTGTACGACAGATAAAAATATTCTTGTGCGATTCGTTGATAATTTCTCTTAGTACTATCTTGAAATGAACGAAACAATACTTCTCATAGCATTTTCCAAATTCAACATGGTATAACATTTATTTTTTCCAAACTCAAATAACATACCTTTTCAAACTCACTTAAATGGCACAATGCTTTTCTTACTTTCTGGAGATGGCATTAATTTTTTTTCTTTTACTTTCAACATGGATAATTTTCTTTCCACTCAAGTGATTAACACATTTCATCCCCCTTTCCAAACTAAGGTGCATAGCGCTTTTATTCCCAAGAACTCAAGCTGATATAACACATTCCATCCCCCTTCCAAACTTAAGGTGGCATAGCGCTTTTATTCCCAAGCAACTCAAGATGGGATAACACTTTGGTTCCCAACTCAAGATGACAGCGCTTTTTTTGCTAGCTCAGGATGGCATATCGCTTTTCTTCCCCAACACAAGATGGCGTCAGGACCTGAACTGAAGATAGCCATGAAGATAGACTGTCAGTCCACTCCAATCTGCCTTGCCATGAATAATATGGCTGGACTCTAGATAATATAGTGGTTTCTATTCATTAGTATTCAGTCAGGTGGTTGGTTGCCTATCACTTATAATGTCTCCCCTAAGGCCGCAATACAAAGAATTCTTACTGACTGTGTGTATCTATACTGTCCTCAGGTGATTCCAATCTTGTTCACACACTTGCTTCGCTGGCAGCATGGTCCAGGCCAGTGTTTCCCCACCAGGGTGTTTACGCCTCCCGAGAGGAGTTTTTGGTTTTCAGAGGGGGAGGTAAATTGTAAGGGGGTGGTAGTGGGGCGTTTAGGTTTTTATGGATATTAGAGCAATAATTTATGTTAAAAACAACAGGCAATTTAACATTTAATAAAAGGGTATTCAATTTATTTTAATATTTATTGTGTTCTATAATTTTGACAGAACGTTTAATTTCTTATATTTATAAACATTTAACATAATTTATGCTTTAATATCTGTTTTATTCATAAGGATTATAAGTTATGCTACAAAAAGTATTTACAACTAGGCCTACATATTTGTAATAATTATTTAGTTTGAAATAATTGAATATGAATACATTATGTAACATAAATTTGAGGCTATTGCCACATATTTCAGCATGCTTATTACATTTAACTTTGGCAGATGGAGGGGAGGGAGGTGGTAGCCATCCGAGTTTTATAAGTGGGCGTTAGGCTATAAAAGGTTGGAACCACTGGTCTAAAGCTGCTTCCAGACTAGCGAGCCGAACCTCAAACATTCCTGCGAGCCGTAGTTTGCTTCAAAAAGTTATGTACTTCGGTGGATGACACACGCAATAAACAGGGTAAAATTATTAAAATTGGCTGCCGCGGCATATGTTTATTTACAACTTGCAACAAAGAAAAAAAAGACAGGACAGACGATAGTGGCAAACTCAATTATTGTACTCAAGGCGAGCGAAATAGTTTGCTCCATGACCTTAAATTTCAATAAATTAATGGTCAATACAACCACCCTAAGTAGATCCGAGCGGGTGTCGAACCCCGATATCCCCGTTTTGAGCACGCCAGTCGAGCACGAGATTGACGCGTTAGACCACTACGTCTCTGAAGCAGGTTAGGTCATATTTACCCACAAACTCTACTTGTTGTGACAACAACACTTCATGCCGAAGATTATCGAGGTCTCACGCGAACTCCCGCCTAGGCAACAGAAGGAGCGCCAGAAACCCTGGAGCCTTCATCAGTAGCAGATTCAATCATCTACAGTCTGTCGGACCCAGAGAGCACATCTCCCACACGGACACCCGAGAAATAGGACAGACTTCCCGTCGCCATCAACGCTTGCCACGCCAGAACTGCACTCACAGTCGGACTTGGGCTACCTGACCAGATTAGCCACACGAGCACCACGCTTACCGGCGACCACGATGACCGACACCAACATCGCGACTCAGCTGCAAACCTTCCAGGACTCCATGGCGGCGATGGGAGAGAGGTTTCGAAACATCACCGAGCGATTTGAAGCAACACCTCCGGATGCAGCAGCCATTGGTACTGAGGGTCCGAATCATTCTATGGGAGGACTCCCAGCGACGTCACCCGCAGTATCGCCGGAAACCGCGTGGTTCCTAGTCGGGATGATGACCCAGTATCCGCATCTGCCGCTAGCAACGCAACAAAACTACTGAACATGGTCTTCATCGCTGTGACCCGTTCATGGACTGAAGCCATCATGGCAGCGGGTGACGCGGACATCAGCTGCGAGCTACCCTCCCGGATACCGGCCTCCGCCACCGCCACAAGTCATCTACAGCGAGCACCGCGGAGTAGAGGGACGAGGAAGCAGAAGTGATCCGGTGGTGGACCCACCTACATCTAGAACTCCGGGTCCCCCGGGTCTATGGCCGGACCAACTCACCAGCATCCAGAAGATAAATCAGATCATTGTATTACATGTAATCTTGTACTCTGTAACCTTGTCAATAAAGAAATGGGCTTAGCCCGGGTATCCCTCTCGCTTTTTCGGCAAGTCCTTCCGGACCTTCCGCTGCTTTTTCAAACAGGCAGAGGAAGTTTCAAACTTATTCTCAGTGTACAACAAACTTTCTAATAAAAAGCATCACTATCGTTGTACAGTTTACAATACGGGAGTAATAATGTAAAGGTTAATATTGTTTTAATATACGCTTTAATTATTAAAGATTAAATAAACTTTTATTTATTTCCCTCGACCCATTATTAAATTAATTTGCAGTTAATATTTAATATGTCAATGAAAAAAACTTAATTTCAAACAAAATTTCAAGGTTTTGTAAAATTTACAACACGCAACTGCTCAGTTAATATTTCAAGCGTGTGTGACGAAAGATTAATTAGTAATAAACAATAAATTAAAGTTGCAAGTGGTTCAGCTCGAGGTTCGACTCGTAGCGCCGTCCAATGGGTTTCGAGCCAAACCTCGTCGAAATACCGACACTCAATGGGTTGTTTCGAACATTCCGGCAAACCCATTTATTAAACGTTGTTAATGCTCGAGGCGAGGTTCGGCCCGATGATCGGTCCGCTGATTTATGCCTCACACTCGAAATAAACTAGACTGCCGATGACAGGCAAATCGAGGTTCTAATCCCAATCGGGTGTACTGAGGTTTTTTTTCCCTAAACGGGTTTCAACTCTTTCTCCGCGCAAATGCGGGTACACTTAATCTAAATTCAACCTTCTTCGGCGTAATGAATAATGTACATATGCGTATAATATGAACCGGTATTAAGACACGTGACAAAAACAACATATAAATCCATGCTCTTCGCACTTTTAGTGAGTAAAGTAGCGATTCTTTTCTTTCGATACTTTTAGTGAATACACTTTCGATCTTTTTGGTTTCGTTACTTTTAATGAGTACGGTATCGATACTTTTTTCTATCTATACCAAATCCCTTCTCTCAATATAAAAGTAAACAGAAATAATTATTTTAAGAAACAAACTAGTATTTATGTAGGCAATTTTGTAACAGATTATTTAAGAATGACTATTGGAAATAGTATGAAAACATCAATTAACGGTTTGAATACACTGTATATATTTTAAACAAAAAGCAAAATTTTCATGATTGTTTTTACATTCTTGATAATTAATAACACAGATCATCTATACTTCATTTGTTATGTAGGAGAAGCAAAGTAAAACAAAACACAGTGGAACATTTAGAAGGCATTGTCTATCTGCTTGTCTGTCAAGGTTCACCTACAGAGTGATCTAGTAAGTGATGGAATTAGTCAAGTACCAACAATGACCCGCACCGGTGGTAAAAGTAAAGCTCACTTATACTGTTTTTCCGGTGACTGGGAGGTCAGGGTTACAATCCCAGGTGGGTAAACTGAGGAGTTTTTTTTAAAAAATTGGTTTACCATGATACCTCCACGCAAATTCGGGTACACTTCGTCTACGTTCTGCCTTACTTGTCGGTACCAATTAATATAGTTGAGACATAGATATGCGGTGAGAATAAAACAGAAACAATTAAGAAGGTATTCTTTATATTCACTATTTTAGCTGGAGAACGCTGAATAGAATTGAAATATTAACATATTTTGGAAAAAATTAATTAATGTTTGACATCTGACCAAAATGGAAAACGAAAATATTACACAGAAATAATGAGGAGAGGCACCGTGTCTAGACGTTGATGGCTCTAGTGAAAACGCACGAGGCGCCGATGCGGGAAAATTTTGAAACTCTTAGATGATATATAGTTGATAGTAAACGTACAGTATCGCAACAGATATGGACACTATAATAGTCAAATATAGTTTTCAAATGGTTAATACTGGGTATTATTCATATCAATCCTTTAATAATGGATTAGGCTTATTTAAAGCAAGTCATGTAACCAAGTTAAATTAAATTATAAAAGGGTGGGGGTTATACGGCTCGTTCCAAATAAAGAGATTGGTAAAACAAGATCACAAGATCCGTCCCGAGGTTGAAATATTTACTTTTAGCTCGTCTCGAAGTCGCTAATGTTTACTGTTTCCGTGAACACGGTCATCCCAGTCTTTTCATATCACTTCAGTAGAATTGGTCATGTGCGACATGAATAAAGTAGATAGCTAACGTGGCAAAATTGTTTTTCTTTAGAAGAAATTTAAATTTAATAAACATAGCTATTTAGCGAGTTTTGAAGTAATGCGACGTAAACAAAAGTGTGAAGCATATTTAAACAAAATCGGGTGAATTGTCATTTTGCTTCTTTTTTTAACTTGATCTAGGCTCATTGATTGCAACTAGGTGTCTTAAGATTTTCACATTTGTTATTTTCTAGGAGAGTCTGACTTTCATAACAGAGAATAATGGCCACCACAATCATGGACCTCATGTTGAGCGTACACTATAACGACAAAAAGTAAATGCTGCTGCCAAACGTAAAGCCACAGGAAACGTTAGCGAACAGCCACTGAGAATCATTTGATCGTGTGTTGACGAAACCTCGAACGATATAACAAACATTAGAAAATATATGTATGACGCGAGAAGGAAGGTTGCCAAAACTTCCGACTAACATCAATGAAGTTCAAACCGCAGTTGCTAAATGTATCCGCTAACACGAGCGGTGAGAATTTGGTTCTTATAAATAAATTGGTGGATAATTTGTTGATTTTTTGGCACGTCTTATAACCTTAAGTTTTTAACAGATTTACAAACTGTTTATATTGATGGAACATTTGAATACTGTTCAAAATATTTCTTCCAATTATTCACTCTTCATGGAGAGTTTAAGGGATCGTATATTCCCTTGGTATTTTGTTTCTTGAAAAATAAAGAAGAACCAACCTACACAAAATGTTTGAAGCAATTAATGAACTTTATTCAGAATTTCATAGAACCTTAAAACCTAGTGAGATCGATGTGGACTTTGAACAAGCGATTCACTATGCTGTGCGAATCATATGGTCCAAAACTAAAGTTTTCGGGTGTCATTTTCACTTGAACCAAGCTCGAAAGTAAATGTTCTAACTTTATACATAGTTAGAACCTGGGTCTGTGCCTACTAAACACGTGAACCAAGATTTTAACCTAAAACCAATTCTGATAGTGGAAACCTCATGAAAAACAACGCGTCACTATGGCAACGCCCATTTTAACTTTCAGATAAAATGTATCAGTTACTTAAACCTCCTGATAAAAATGTGATAGATAAATACATTTTATCTGGCCGATAAATGCTATCTGGCAGTCATAAGACGCACTTTTAACTTATCGACCAGATAAAAATATTTATCTAGGTGTCATAAGACCGGCCCTTTTAAGTGTTAGAGAAATATGGAGTTTCTTGAAAATCGGTTGTATGAATATAAGAACAATGAAATGTTCCCGCCTTCAATTTATTAAGACTGTGACGAGTTACAGTGGAACCTGGATAATTCGAACTTGAAGGGACCAGGAACAAATTCGAACTATCTAAAAATTCGAACTAAATAAGTTTCTTCAAAGGAATTCCCTTTTCCACTTCCTTTATCACCTCTACTTTTTCGGCCAAAGTTAATGATTTATAAGACTGTGGCTTCAACAGTGACATCACGATACACACACACACACACACACAAACACTACTGTACAGTATGTACTAAACAAAATTAAAACTAAACAACAAAACAAAATAAACTCGCACGTCACAAGAATATCGCTACGACCGAATCACTTAGAACAGCGCACGTAACCGCTCGAGAGGTTCAACCTTGACTAACGGAGTACAGAGTTGTACGTGTAAACAAAGACGTGAGCGGGGGAGGGGCGTGAATAAGGTACTGACCGCATTCAATGTCGCCTCCCCTGTTTCCAAAAAGAGATCAACACGGTGCCGCAACTAAAAGTATGAAAACAATACTGCACAGTATATTACAACTTACGAAAAGTTCGAATTAACCAAAACAAAATTCGAACCATCCACGATTTTTTTTAATATTATTTTAATACAAAATTCAAGGGACAGGCCGAAAAACTCGAATTAAAGACGATTTCGAAATACGGAAGTTCTAATTAGTCAGGTTCCACTGTACTACATTAAATAGGAGGAGAAGAAGTGAGTTTTGTTTATGACTTTTCCTTTTGAATTGAAGTGATTGTGACAGCTATAAATTTGTCACTTTTACATTTTTTGTAAATAAATCCTAGACATTTCTGGTTGAGGACGACTAGTGTTCTTGATATTTCCCTGGTTCGAAAACATGGGAACGAGATCAGCTATGATTCCCATCGTACCCGAAAGATACCTTGAGAGGGATTAAATCAGGGAAGAGCTGTGTCATCACAAATGTAAACCCGACAGTTGTAAGGCAGGCGTGTGTTGGTTTGTCACCTTTTATGTTAAAAGTGTATAATATTTGTCCAACACATTAAAAAAAAGTGTTAGCTTAAACTGAATCTTTATATTTAATTTATAGTTTTATAACTAAAAATTATTTTATCCAAATTAGAGTATAAAATCTTCAAAATACCAACAACATCTAGGTTAGGTTAGGAATAGATTTTAGACATGTATAATTTTATATTATTGTGCTACCAGTGAATAAAATACTTATAGTTATTATATTTAGTATAAAAATCAATAACAAAATCTTATTGCACAAATTAGGGCTGTGTATAAAGTAGCAAGGTCCTATTGATGTGAAATGACAGATGCAATTATATTCTTTATTTCTTGATCCATACTAAACAAAGATTTACAAATCGGTATTAACAAAACCTTAGATAAACTAGTTACTAGTATGTCAAAAATACAAGGTACAAAGATGAAATTTCAGAGAGCCATAGTAACTAGGAATCTTCCTTTAGAAACTACAAAGTTCAATGCCGTGTTAAATTTACAAATATAGCCTAAAACTATTGAAATTGATTGGATTCTTGGATTTACTCATATTTGAGAAAGAGGATGAATAGATAGTAACATAAATATATTTTAGTCCTTAAAGATGCTTGAGAAACAGTATTTCTCTAATACGATAAGTCACGTTTCAATTTCACTATATTTTGGACAAGATTATATTTTATATTATTAAACAAATATACATAATGTAGTGGTTTTTTTTTTGCCATCGCGTCTTACTACCCATTAGGTGATAAGCCTGCGTATATGTACTAATTAGCTAATGTGCCAGGGAGGGAAAGGTTATATTTAGAGGAAGTGTTCCCGAATTTACGCGGAGGGAGATTGTAAAACCTTTTAGGAAAAACCACCTTCAGTACACCCACCCGGGATTCGAACGCAGATCTCTCCGTCATCGACAACCCAGTGACTCCTTAGAGTTTAGACCATTCAACCACTGAAGCGAGTCATATTTAGTTGATAAAAGAATAAATAAAGTGTTTGTTGAATTCAATGTTAACTTAAACTAAGTGTTGATCACAGATCAGTGATCAGAGAATGAGTGAAAATCTTAAATATATTTTGTGTGTTCAACTGAAACTAAGTAGTTTGAGAATGTAGATAAGTATTTAGTGGGTAATGTTAGATTAGGCTTTATTTTATGTTACTTAAATATTGATTAGTGAGGGTTAAGTTAATCACGTTTTTGTCCCCCCCTTAACGTTGGAAAGTCAGGCACGTCCAAGCAATACTCCGTGTGTGTTGTGAAATATATGGTCGTAAAATGGTGTAGAAACTATTTTTTATGGTCATAGTTACACTCAACAGCACTCACATAAACCTGCACTAATGATGGCGTGGTATTTCAAGGTTTTCAAACGGCTAGTCTGGTGGCATTGCGTTTACGAGTCTTGGTAGTCGAATACAAATACACCCTGTCTACGGTAGGAGAGGTGGTGACAGCTGGACGAAGTTACCATTCATTCGCCAAAATCTGCAAGACCATTGTTGAGTTGTTGTTACTTTAGGCAGTCAAAACTTTCTCAACAAACAATCGGTTTTTAATTATTTTAATAGTTTTTACATTACCTATCGAAACAAGAACTTATGAAAATAACCATTTGGATGTTTGTCTTTTTTGGAAGCAGAGTATGTGGTTCAATTAAACATGCTTTTCAAACGAGAACTTCTGAAAGGCTACGTTCTCTTCATAGATTAAAATGGCGAACCATCCGAAATAAGGGCAGCTGATGACGTTATACAAACCGTCTTCGGTTGTGTCCGTGTGCTGTTTACAAAATAAAAACGTTTTATTTTGAAAGTCATATTTTGTATGGATTTTTCTCTAAGTTATAAAAACAGTTTAAAGGAAATATTCCCTCCATAGTTGCGTCCACACTGCTCTCGGATCAATGTGGACACAGACGCACCACCAAGCAAACGTGTTTTAGTAGAGCTGTATTTAATTTAATGTTTGATTGGGCTGGTTTTGAAAATGGTCCACGGTTTCTCCATAGAAGAGGACGAAAATTTAATTGAAGAGGTGGTAAAGCACCCCTCAATTTTTGAAGATATCTTCGCCAGTGTACCGGGACCAATGTGTGAAGGACAGCGCATCAAAAGAGATCTCATGAATAGTACGGAACGTTAAATAAAACACTATTAAAAAACTGTGATAACTGAGGAACGATCTGTACTACACCTCAAATTGCCCACTATTGGCGACCAACGAGACGCATCTAGGGAAACATTGTATCCTGCGTCTGCGACTCACCATCACACGTCTGCAGTCGCAGACGCGAGACGCGCCGAGGGAATCCTACCTATTTTGGTGGTCAGTTATTTTAAGATAGAAGAGCAAATATAATACTTTTTAATTTATTACGAGTGTATCGTTGCAGCGATGGCTGCAGATTATTGCATTAAAATGTATTCTAAGCTTTTTGTTGGAAAAAGATCAATATAATAAGCCTTCACTCGACTTTCTAGTTAAAAGCTTACACGTCAAAGGATATCAACTTTACATAGATATTTAGCTTTCAGTGTTTAATTTGAATCATAACGTATTTTCCCCCTTCACGCCACGATAAGAACTTTAAAACGACCCCTGTTCCAGCTCTTTATTTATTTGTTGCACCAAACCACTCAAATAAGACTTAAGCTGTTACTATTTTTAACCAAATCATGGTTTATATGGTGATGTAAACAAAAATTGATTGTACAGATGAGCCACTGCCCACACAGAAGGAAAAGATGGAAAACTCGCTAGGATAACTGGGTTTTAGTTTTAGGCTACTATTTTTGCCAGTATCCAGGACCCCTAACCTTTAATATGAGTGTTAGTTTGGTCAAAATCGGTTAACCATTATCTAGTAATTTCAATCACTGGAAATAGGCTTATAACATTGTATATAAAGAGAAAGAGATTGAGAAAATGCGAAAGTGAGTGGTGAGTGTATGAGTGTGTGATATGTGTGAGATTGAGATTGTTAGTGTGAGAAAGTGAGTGTGATCGAGTGAGTGTTAGCGTGTAATAGTGAGAGAGTGTGTGAAAGGGATAGAGTGAGAAAGAGAAAATTTGTGTGAGAGTAATGGTGCGATAGAGAGAGTGTGAGAGATAAAGTGAGAGAGAGAGAGTGTGTATGTGGAAGATCTTACCATATTCATGACTATTACATTATAAGGAAAGTCATCCTGATATTTTCTCCTGTGAAGCCTCTACGTCTGTCAATGAAGAATGTTTTATACAATGAAAATGTCCTTTCGACGTCGCATGATGTCACAGGTGCATATTAAAAAAAAACAATTCTTCTTCAGTGAATTCCCCTTCCCCTTCAGTTTGCTCACCAGACTTTTTTTGATAATTTGGCAAAATGTTTTGCGACCAGGATTTTTATTTAAAACCCGACCAAGCTTTTCGAATGCAATTTTAGCAACATCGTGAGTTTCTGAAGCCAATGCTCCATCAGGGAAGGTGAGAACGGCAAGGAATTACTTCGAGCCTCCAACTGTGTTATAATTTCAGGTAATTCAGAGAAGCGTTTATGGATGTACCGGATCTTTTTCCCGGTACTATCTTCAGAACACACATACATGCACGCTAGTTTTGTTTTATTTCATACCCGAATGACTGCTGAGATTTTGTTAATTAACTAATTAGTAACCAGCCGATGAGAGAAAGGTGACAAGTAAAACAGTTACTAGTAAAATATTCATTTATATGAACCATCACCATCACACACCGGCCCAATGGTCTATTAAGGTGTGACTTGTAAAGTATATCATCTCCGCATACATATACAGGTTCTAGTAATTAGTAAATATAGGTATAGCCCGAACGGTGTTAAACAAAGTAAGGAAACTTGGATCGTGTGTACGGGTGTGCCTGACGGAGAAAGATGTGAGCCGCAGGAAACGCACCCAAGTTACCGGTTCATTAGAGGCTTGGCGCGATGCCCACATTTCAGATGGTACTACACCATCCCATTGGCTGGCGCTGTTGTACACAAACAGCCGGCAGAGATAAACATTTTCCATATAGTTTTACAGTAAAAGTGTCAGATAATTAATTAAATCGCAGCGGAGGCGGATGCATTTATAAAGGCTTTAATTATAATATTGAAGTACTAAACATAATCTGATCTACAGCAGACCTGACGTTAGTGACACGTCCCACCACCAAGCGCCTTAGTCGATATGGGGATGAATATGGTGTTATTGTCCTCTGTGAATTAAATTGAATTGTGAACTTTTAAACTTGGGATATCTCGATTGCATTCCTTTAATTTAGGCTCCACGCGCACATGCAATTTTGAGTCGGTCAACTGATTGTTCGGCGCGCACCAGCCGACTGAATAGTTGGTGGATTTAGATGTCCACGCACATGAAACACAAACGTTGTCCAACTAACCTTTTCCCCGCCAGTCCTGACATGGAATTGGTCTGGTAATCCGTCAAAGAGAATTGAAACGGAAGAAACAGTATTGGGTACATTCACTATCAAATCAACGAGTACTTAAAGGTCAATTCTACATGTTGTATAATGATTTACAGACTTATCCAAATACATTTTTCAGCTACTTTAGAATGAGTACAAGCAGTTTTGATGAAATTTGTTCCTCTTAGGACATTCAATAACCTATCGAAATACCTAATGAAGAAATTGCATCGCCCCAGAAGAAAGACTAACAATTACGTTGAGATAAGAAAATATATGCTTCCATTTGATATAATGTAATTTATTTATAAGATACAAATTGTTTCACATTAATAATTCTTGTCAAATTAGAAATTCTTAGCTTCTATTACAAATTGAATAGTTCTAAGAACTATTTTTTGATATTTTTATGTCTTTCTTGGGGAAATACTTTTAAATTATGTGTCATTAATTTTCAGGCAACCTGAACTTTCATAAAAGAATGTATCTAGTGTAGGGCTGGCAGTGTTCAAAGTCCAGTTCAGATATCCTGACTCGTACGAGAGGATTACAGTTGTCTAAAGTAATTTTGTGTCTGACCCTACTAGAAACTGTGAAAGAGAGAATTCGGCATTGCAGAGTGTCCAGACTCTTAGTGCGGCGTGTCCATTTGTAAACACAAGTAAACGAGTTGTAAAAAAAAATCATTTTTGGAGCTGACTCATTTTCCCATTTTTTTACTCTGTATCAAAAACAGATATAAATCGGCAAAGAACATGTGACGAAAACGGAATCAAAGATCAATTAAGGAAATGTGATTTAAAGTCTGTCACAATATTACGGTTCGTACAACGGTCTTTTGAAAAGCAAACAATATCAACTATACCTCAGTTTTAGCTTATGTGGTGCTGACTGACAGTTCACAGCTGACTTCTAACAGTCAACATTTAGGTATATACCTAAATTTTGACTGTCAGAAGTGACAACTGCTAAAGACATGTTTTTTGCAGATCATATGGTTCGGCATAGGGATACATAATTTGGTCTGGTAGCTTTTAAAGCGTCAAATGTCAGCTGTGAGCTGTCAGTCAGCACCACATAAGCTAAAACTGAGGTATATGTATATATGTGTAAGTGTTATATCAATACCGGATAGTATGTCAATATCAAACATTTAACCTCAGACCGAAACAAATAATTCTAGGAAACTGACTTTAAATAATCAGGAGTGTTCCAACGTTCACTTGTTTTCATAGAGTCGGCAACAACGAGGGTTTATGAAAGTTTGTATTGTTTTTAAGATTTCTAAAATCAGTTATATAATACCATTTATTTGACGTCTTTAATTAATAGGAAAATATTTAAGTGGTGTAAAACCAACAAATAATGCAATACAACTCATTAAAAAACTAATGTACAGTAATTGTGTACATATATAAAAGTGTTTTTTCCATTACTTCTTTTAAAAATTTGCAGACGTAAAATTAAATTTGTTTTAACAATATGTGTATGCATTATTAGAAGGTTTATTCAATGTTACATATTTTACTAAATATTTGATGATTTTGCTATATATTTATATACATATTTTTAGGTTAATACTACATAAAATTCCGGGCTCCAGTGATAGCAAATTGACTGCGGAGCCATAAACAGCATATGCGAAATGAGTTGAGTTCAGATTCATGCTTATATTCCCCCGTACTCCGCATCTTACTTCCTGTAAGTGCGAAAGGTATTTTAATTGTGCTAATGGGTTAAGGAGGAGGGTGGGATTTAAAATAAATGTACCCTCTATTTGCGTGGAGGGAGAAGCGGCCACGAATTCGAACCTCGACTTTCTCACACCGGAAAGCCAAACCAGACGAAGATGACACTTTTGCCCAAATGTCATTGTGCAGGTAGCAACAAAATCAGCTAAAAAATACATCAAAAAAGTTTTTTGCTACTCATTAATACGTCCCAATACTGAAACTAGCTTTTGTGCTTTCTAAAATATTTTCGCAAACCTTATAAGGAGATAAGCAACAGTTCATCGGAATACAGTATAAATCTCGTGACTGGTGGTCTAGGGTAAGGTGTCAGACTCTGTGAGTCGGTCAATCTCGGGCCGGCAAGATTATCTGATTGCCAAACCTTCTCACTCTGACAGATGTTATACAACTGTGAATGTGAGAAGCCAGCCTCCACGTGTTGATTCACTTAACTGTAGTCCCTATTTCTCTCACAATCACCCTACCATTACATTAGCGTAAGTGGTATAACCGAACGGTATAGACCGACTATAATATAATAATAATAGTAGGAACTCGAATTGTGGAGAAAAAAAAAACACCTTATGTCATACATGAAATATTACAATTGCAACTCTGTCAAGCGCCCGCTCTAATGGTCATACATTCTAAGAGGACAGACTCACCAATATAATGGATTGCCTGTGACGGGGAGGATGAGGTTCGAATCTTATCGGGTGTATTGAGGGTGGTTTACTAACTGTGATTTTAGCATCCTACATTCACATTGATGCGGGTGTACTTCCTCTAAACTACCCTCCTAAATCCTGGTCCCTTAGATTAAATCGATAATACTGCGCCAAGTAAATGACTGACCCTTTCGAAACGTTTCGAGACGAAGGAGCGATGGGACATGGGCCGTAGTTTTGGCGACCCTGCCCGCTCTACATCGATATAAATGGGAACGGCCAATACATTGTTCGAGTGTGACGTAATATCCGGTCACATCCTGGGCGACGCTACCTAGCAACGGTCTTCCTGACCCAATACCTCTGATGGCGCGCCCGTGATTAAGGTCGTATTTAACGGCTCGTACGTTTTATTTGGACGCGTTTTTAAACTGCCTTATAGATTCGCGACTAAATGGTTAGAGTGTCGACCAGAAGTCTAGGTGACTTTGGTTTGATTCCGGGAGGTTCTGAATAATATCAGGGCTGCCACTATTTTCTTATACCAAATTCTCCGTGTTTTCCAGGTTTCCAAGAAGTAATTCCCATTTTTACAGACACTTTATAAAATAGTAAAGAGAAATTAAATTTCGTTTTTCATAAAATTGATTATTGTGAGGTCGAGCTATTGCTGTTTTAAAACGGAATGGTTTTACTTTTTACGGAGAAATTTGCGCATTTGTTACGCAACCCAATGTTTCAAGGACGAATAAGGGGGAGGGGGAGTATAAGCCATGTGTGATGTGTTCAAATTAGAGTACATATTTCTTCAGTTAGTTTTTATTTATTTTCTCCATTCAAGGGACTACTATCTGAAGCTTGCAGTTTATTTTTTCTAAGTTTTTACTTTAGTGAAATACCTTGTATTTTCCTGGTGTTCTAGGTGCGTGGCAACCCGGAAGCCAGTTTGTAGGTTTCCCTAAAATAGGTTACCACTTTCTTTTCCCACGGAAATGCAAGGTACACTTCCTCTCATAATTCTTCCTTCCTTATCCCTAGACCATTAGTGTTACTATACGCACAGTTTGGACGGGTAGTAAGACGCAAACCCCTGGAAAAGTTAGTGTGTAAGTCGTATGCTAATATAATTTGTGTGTTTAAAAAGATCACGTTAAATATATAGTTAAAAACTTCTCGAAAACACACCACCATTTAATAAATCGTTTAGACAAACCATCCCGCATCGGATGTCACGTGGGCTAAAGCGTAAACCTCGTCTTAGTTTTTAAAGCTATCTCTCCACGCAAACGTAATGTACACTTTCTCTTAATTCTACCTTTCATATTCCTACCCCATTAGTGTAATGAAATACGGCGGAGAGTGAGATGCTGTGAGGGGGGGAATAAAAATAAACGTAATATATATTTGTTCCGACGTTCGAAGATCCTTTAATTAGATCTACTTTAATGTAACCCTACGGCAAGCCGCGTGTGCAGTTGTCACTTTGACTGTTTTTGAGTAAAGTGTGCGTTTTGTAAAATGTGTTTACTCTAAATGAGGGGTGTGGGAAAGTAATTCTTTAAATGCGAAGCTGAGTCAAAGCGAAGTTGAAGCGAGGGAAAATTATTTTGTCCAAAATTATAGTGCCATGGCGATCCGACTATAGATAGTTACAATTCAATTTTCATAGGAAGGGACTTTTAGAGATTATTAAAAAAAAAAATCCGGCAAAAACTAATAACATTTTATTATTTTGTTAGTGTTATTTTATAGGTAGGCCTATTGATAATATCTATCAAGAGTGACAGCTGTATATAGTATGACCTGAACAGAACTAGCGTATGAGTACGTGAAATTAACTCTGCTAGCGGTTAGAAAAGGCCCTTATTATTAAAATCGGACTGAGATATCCGGATTCTTGTCGATTTTTTAAAGTGCGAACGTATCCACCATCTCAAGCTACGCTCCGCCCACGTGCCGCGGCCCACTGGGTGAATGTCGGCTCACACACACACACACACGTCCACCCACCACGTACTCGCACGCACCGACCTTGGCTGTGACGGGACAGGTCTGTGTTCGCCCAAGTCGCGCGCGATGTGAGACCAGGGCTTACCACCCGCTCCGGCGACCAACACGCCATGTTTTGTGAGACCTAAGTTATTTGTAGATACGGATGGACATTCAATTTTTATATCCCGCGTCTTACCACCCATTCGGGTTATGCCTATACGCTTATGTACTAATTACGCTAGTGGATAAAGGATGAAGACAGTTGAATTTAGAAGTGTGACAGAATTTGCGTGGAGAGAGTGGGAAACCATTTAGGGAAAACCACCCTCAGTACACTCGACCAGGATCGAACCACGATCTCCCCCTCGTCAGCAGTTTAATCTATTGCGAGAGTAGCGCCTTAGACCACGCGGCCACCGGAGCGGGTTCAAAATTAATTGAATAATATATATAAGGATGCTGCCTTAATTTATTAAATGGCGAGTGAAACGCATCTTGAGTCAATCACACTCTTCTCGGCGGGTGAATCCAAAAAGTATTGGTCTAATGTTTTGTATTCTTCAGCGTATTTTATACGTTGTAATTGTTTGTAGTCTATTCACCTCCATTGTGAGGAGACAACTAATGACACGGGTCGAATGGTCTAACCGTCGAACGCAAGGTTGGAGATACTGTTTCAGACCAGTGCAGTGGGTCGGCAACCTTTTTACGCTCCGATCGACTTTTACATTTAGCTAAAGTCCCACGATCACCCTTCGTTTCCCCACTCTACTTTTGATTCTTTTTTCCCATTACTTAGGGCCAGTTTCATAGACTTAGGGCCAGTTTCATAGTCAGATTTAGTACGCCTAAAGTGCGAGTCGATACTAAATACAGGACGACACTTACCTAGACCAAAATGGAAGGGCCAGTTTCGCATATGAAACTGGCCCATTCCATTCAATTTCAGGTAGGTGACGTCTTGTATTTAGTATAGCGCCGCACTTGAGGCGTACTAAATCTGACCATGAAACTGGCCCTTATATTCAATATTTCCTCCAGTACTTATGTCTCTGACTTTATGGAAAATACATAAAATAAATAAAAGGTACACTACGTTTACCCTGAAAGGTAGTAGTCTTACCTTGACGGATTACACCATGGCTCAATCTTATTATAAGCTATACCATAGTGGAATAATGCAAGGTAAACTTGCTTTTTCGTGAAGGTGTAGTTTATTTTTTACGCGAATGACTGAAAATTGCTGCGAGATCGACCCTGGTCTAGTGTACCACCTCTTATTTATGTTTTTAATGAATATATACAAATCAAAACTTTTGAATACATATTATAAAATGTAGTCTAATGAACAACTTAAATTAAATTGTATAAATGTTAATAATGATATCATTTTAAGGAAGTAAAACTTATTAAATAGTCAAAGTGAGTTTCTTGGACAATATTGTCACTAACTCAAAGTAAAAACATTGAAAGTGACACCTTGAGGAAAAAATACAATAAATATATATATAAATGTTAAAATCAAAAAATTGAATAACCTTTAGCATTATAGTTTGAAACGTGTCGTTTTGTATTTTACCAGCCAAGATATTTAGGTTGTTGTCTTCAACAGCACACAAGGCAAATTTTAACTGTTGACTTCACAAAGTTCATTGTGACATGACATTGAATGACAAAACTATCGAAATACTTCAAAAGATAATAAATACTACGTTAGGAAAAGTTTTATTTAGTGTTTATTTTTTTTCATGTCGACGTGCAAGTGTGCCACCCAAATCTCGTTCGCAAGCCATTGATTTACCATCCCTGGTCTAATGCATTACTCTCGAATTGGTCTGGATCGCTAGTGACGAGGCGATTGGAGTTTGAATCCTGGTTAGGTGTAATGAGGGTGGTTTTTTCCCTTAAATTATTTCCCAATCTCCCTAGAAAAAAAATGCTGGTACACGTCCTCTAAAATTCTACCTTCCTCATCCCTTTCTCAGTATCATGTTTATTAATGCGTATAGCCCGCACAGGTACTAAGACGCCGTGAGAATAAAAAACAGCTTCTGACTGCGATGTGCTAAAGCATTACATTTTTCGGTAGTGAGTTGAGTCGTGGTATCCGCCGGCAAACGCGCGGTAGAAATTGTTTTGTGATAAACCTATCCTTGGTGGTCGTGGGGTAAAGTGCTCGCCTTAGGGCTCACTGTTCGTGGGTTCAAACCCAGCTAGGGTCGACAAATATTTCTTGAGCAATAAAAATCCTTAACAAAGCTTCCTTCGGAGGGAGTAGTAAATCCTTCGGCCCCGTGTCGATTGTGGCATGTGAAAGAACCCAGGAAGGTATGTGAAAATACCTTTCTGGCTAAATTAATAGGCTCTTTTGCTCTTGCTCAGAGAAATTCTTGTGGGCTGATATAATTAGTTGGTTCAGAAAGTGCACGTTAAATACTTCGAATAAAAACTACTCTAGAATCAAAACACGCGGTAGACTTGTCGCGCGTTTTGAGCGCGCTCGTTTAAAGCGGTACTTAGTTGGCGCAAACCTTGTCCTTATCACATTGTATCGGCTACATTATTTTGTTTAAAAATTGGTTAGAGCTCAAATTGAAAGTATTTTCCAAGTCAGTGCGGAGCAATACAACACGCCGTTGTGTGCGCGTACCTTAATAATACCTACAGAGGGGGTGGGTGGAATGTTTTGGGGTCCAAACCCCCTTCCTCGAAAGTATTATTGATAATATACTCGTTTTTTTACTCCTCGACGAATTGTCCACAAGCATTATTCCAAGACAATGTTTCCCAAACATTTTAAAAACCAGACCACATTTTTAGAAAAACAAACTTTCGCGACCCTCCTGGACAAGAGGAAAGGGGCGTGAGGGGGGACAAGGTTTACATTTAATTTTTCCTACTACTTTTTATTTTAATCCATCGAGTTTAACTGGAAAACTTCACTGATAATTGACAATGGTCACATGGACCAAAGCATCAAGGCTCGTCTAGTCTTGTTTACAATGACGTGGAGGTCAGGGATCGAATCTCACCCGGATGTATTTGGAGCTGTTTCTATTTACCATCTTTCAATGTCGTTTTCCCATCCTCTCTTCGGATGGATGCTGACGTATTTCCTCTTAACTATCTATTCCATCCCTACTCTCAGTAGATTAAATAATTCATTTACCTTTTAAAGAACGTTTTAATTTAAGTCGTATTGTGATATAATTCTGCGTCATAGAAAGTGCACGTTAAATATAATTACGTGAGGCAAATCTCTTTAAGGAGGCACCTACCATAGCGTTGAGATGCATTGCAGACGTTCATACATTTCGTGTTATTTAAGAAATGGTTGGTTATTACAAAATATGGTTACGCCAAAATGTAAGCGAAAGAAAGCATGTCCTATAGAAGGAAAAAACCTGACATTTTAACTTTACTACTTACTCTATGGAATTTTGAACATTTGAACTTTCATGATTTAAAAGTCTATGACGGTGTCTGAATAGTCTGCGCCTCACCCATCTGTGCACACTTTGATCAAACACATTTCTGACGCACTAAATAACGTAGGGGTGTATAATAATTTGCAGACAGCATATTGTACACCTAGAACTTTCTGGTGGCTATTCCTTAAACACGCGTTTCCATGGCAACGAAGTTGTATTTTGATAGTGTTTTGTCCATGATGTCATAAGTGTTCTCTATAACGAGCTATTATTATGGTTCACGCTACAAAAAGACAGTTAACTAATTAACATATCTATAAGAAAATAACAAAACCTTAGTTTTATTTAACAGTTTGTGTATATTTATTGTATTTACACGCAATATGTAATAATTTTATTTAATAAAAAACGTTATTTTAACTAAAGTGCGTGGATAAAGGGCCCCTTAGTAAAGTGAGTTGTAAGCATACTTGAACGAGAATTCAGACACCATCAAAAATTACTACTTCCACAACGTATCTACTGAAACAATTTTCATTTAGGACGAAAATATGTTTTGTTATAAAAACCACAAAAATACTGACCTTAAATTACACATTCTTCCATTCCATCTTTAAAAACACATATTAATGTCCATTAAAGATAAATGTTAAGTTACCAACAATGACAAAATATTACGTAATAAAAAGTATCCACACAATGTATCAAAAGTAGCAGCACATGACTTGGCGTATAAATACACAAAAATAGTTCAATTAGTTTAGTGCTAAAGTTCTTCATACGGTAATACATCTAATAACACATTATTGTATTCAAGGTAATTGTATAGAGGGGGAGTTGGCAGGCCTGAGTCTGAGGGAGTGGATCAGGTGATACAGCGCATGTCTTGCTTGTCAAGAGGTAACGAGGAGTGTCGCGTGCTTGCTTACCTTGGATACGCATGTTTGTTCAACTTCTAGGTTTACATTCAGGTTAAGAGGAGACTAGGCAAACTGAAACTTCGCGCTCACACCTTGGTTGAAAGAAGATTGTAATAGTTTAAACTTCTCGTTCACACATTGGTTGAGAGAAGATTGTAATAGTTTAAACTTCCTGGTCACACCTTGGTTGAGAGAAAATTGTAATAGTTTAAACTTCGCGCTCACACCTTGGTTGAGAGAAGATTGTAATAGTTTAAACTTCCCACTCATACCTTGGTTGAGAGAAGATTGTAATAGTTTAAACTTCCCACTCATACCTTGGTTAAGAGAAGATTGTAATAGTTTAAACTTCCTGGTCACACCTTGGTTGAGAGAAAATTGTAATAGTTTAAACTTCGCGCTCACACCTTGGTTGAGAGAAGATTGTAATAGTTTAAACTTCCCACTCATACCTTGGTTGAGAGAAGATTGTAATAGTTTAAACTTCTCGCTCACACCTTGGTTGAAAGCAGATTGTAATAGTTTAAACTTCCCACTCATACCTTGGTTGAGAGAAGATTGTAATAGTTTAAACTTCCCACTCATACCTTGGTTAAGAGAAGATTGTAATAGTTTAAACTTCTCGCTCACACCTTGGTTGAAAGCAGATTGTAATAGTTTAAACTTCTCGCTCACACCTTGGTTGAAAGCAGATTGTAATAGTTTAAACTTCCCACTCATACCTTGGTTGAGAGAAGATTGTAATAGTTTAAACTTCCCACTCATACCTTGGTTGAGAGAAGATTGTAATAGTTTAAACTTCCCACTCATACCTTGGTTAAGAGAAGATTGTAATAGTTTAAACTTCCTGGTCATACCTTGGTTGAGAGAAGATTGTAATAGTTTAAACTTCTCGCTCACACCTTGGTTAAGAGAAGTTTGTAATAGTTTAAACTTCGCGCTCACACCTTGGTTAAGAGAAGATTGTAATAGTTTAAACTTCGCGCTCACACCTTGGTTGAAAGCAGATTTTAATAGTTTAAACTTCGCGCTCACACCTTGGTTGAGAGAAGATTGTAATAGTTTAAACTTCCCACTCATACCTTGGTTAAGAGAAGATTGTAATAGTTTAAACTTCCTGGTCACACCTTGGTTGAGAGAAGATTGTAATAGTTTAAACTTCCCACTCATACCTTGGTTAAGAGAAGATTGTAATAGTTTAAACTTCCCACTCATACCTTGGTTAAGAGAAGATTGTAATAGTTTAAACTTCCTGGTCATACCTTGGTTGAGAGAAGATTGTAATAGTTTAAACTTCCCACTCATACCTTGGTTAAGAGAAGATTGTAATAGTTTAAACTTCCTGGCCACACCTTGGTTGAGAGAAGATTGTAATAGTTTAAACTTCCCACTCATACCTTGGTTGAGAGAAGATTGTAATAGTTTAAACTTCCTGGTCACACCTTGGTTGAGAGAAAATTGTAATAGTTTAAACTTCGCGCTCACACCTTGGTTGAGAGAAGATTGTAATAGTTTAAACTTCCTGGTCACACCTTGGTTGAGAGAAAATTGTAATAGTTTAAACTTCGCGCTCACACCTTGGTTAAGAGAAGATTGTAATAGTTTAAACTTCGCGCTCACACCTTGGTTGAAAGCAGATTTTAATAGTTTAAACTTCGCGCTCACACCTTGGTTGAGAGAAGATTGTAATAGTTTAAACTTCCCACTCATACCTTGGTTGAGAGAAAATTGTAATAGTTTAAACTTCTCGTTCACACATTGGTTGAGAGAAGATTGTAATAGTTTAAACTTCCTGGTCACACCTTGGTTGAGAGAAAATTGTAATAGTTTAAACTTCGCGCTCACACCTTGGTTAAGAGAAGATTGTAATAGTTTAAACTTCTCGTTCACACATTGGTTGAGAGAAGATTGTAATAGTTTAAACTTCCTGGTCACACCTTGGTTGAGAGAAGATTGTAATAGTTTAAACTTCGCGCTCACACCTTGGTTGAGAGCAGATTGTAATAGTTTAAACTTCGCGCTCACACCTTGGTTGAGAGAAGATTGTAATAGTGTAAACTTCGCGCTCACACCTTGGTTGAGAGAAGATTGTAATAGTTTAAACTTCGCGCTCACACCTTGGTTGAGAGAAGATTGTAATAGTTTAAACTTCGCGCTCACACCTTGGTTGAAAGAAGATTGTAATAGTTTAAACTTCCGTCACTCAACCTTGGTTGAGAGAAGATTGTAATAGTTTAAACTTCCCCTCAACACTTGGTTGAGAGAAGATTGTAATAGTTTAAACTTCCACTCACACCTTGGTTAAGAGAAGATTGTAATAGTTTAAACTTCCTGGTCATACCTTGGTTGAGAGAAGATTGTAATAGTTTAAACTTCGTCTCACACATTGGTTGAGAGAAGATTGTAATAGTTTAAACTTCCGCTCACACCTTGGTTGAGAGAAAATTGTAATAGTTTAAACTTCGCGCTCACACCTTGGTTGAGAGCAGATTGTAATAGTTTAAACTTCGCGCTCACACCTTGGTTAAGAGAAGATTGTAATAGTTTAAACTTCGCGCTCACACCTTGGTTAAGAGAAGATTGTAATAGTTTAAACTTCGCGCTCATACCTTGGTTGAGAGAAGATTGTAATAGTTTAAACTTCGCGCTCACACCTTGGTTGAGAGAAGATTGTAATAGTTTAAACTTCCTGTCACACCTTGGTTGAGAGAAATTGTAATAGTTTAAACTTCGCGCCACACATACCTTGGTTAAGAGAAGATTGTAATAGTTTAAACTTCTCGTCACACATTGGTTGAGAGAAGATTGTAATAGTTTAAACTTCCCTTCACACCTTGGTTGAGAGAAATTGTAATAGTTTAAACTTCCGCTCACACCTTGGTTGAAGAAGATTGTAATAGTTTAAACTTCCTGCGTCACACCTTGGTTGAGAGAAGATTTGTAATAGTTTAAACTTCGCGCTCACACCTTGGTTGAGAAGAAGATTGTAATAGTTTAAACTTCGCGCTCACTACCTTGGTTGAGAGCAGATTGTAATAGTTTAAACTTCGCGCTCACACCTTGGTTAAAGAAGATTGTAATAGTTTAAACTTCGCGGCTCACACCTTGGTTGAGAGCAGATTGTAATAGTTTAAACTTCGCGCTCACACCTTGGTTAAGAGAAGATTGTAATAGTTTAAACTTCGCGCTCACACCTTGGTTGAGCAGATTGTAATAGTTTAAACTTCGCGCTCACACCTTGGTTGAGAAGATGATTGTAATAGTTTAAACTTCGCGCTCACACCTTGGTTGAAAGCAGATTGTAATAGTTTAAACTTCGCGCTCACACCTTGGTTAGAGCAGATTGTAATAGTTTAAACTTCGCGCTCACACCTTGGTTGAAAGATGAATTGTAATAGTTTAAACTTCGCGCTCACACCTTGGTTGAGAGCAGATTGTAATAGTTTAAACTTCGCGCTCACACCTTGGTTGAAAGATGAATTGTAATAGTTTAAAACTTCGCGCTCACACCTTGGTTGAGAGCAGATTGTAATAGTTTAAACTTCGCGCTCACACACTTGGTTAAGAGAAGATTGTAATAGTTTAAACTTCGCGCTCACACCTTGGTTGAGAGCAGATTGTAATAGTTTAAACTTCGCGCTCACACCTTGGTTGAAAGATGATTGTAATAGTTTAAACTTCGCGCTCACACCTTGGTTGAAAGCAGATTTGTAATAGTTTAAACTTCGCGCTCACACCTTGGTTAAGAGAAGATTGTAATAGTTTAAACTTCGCGCTCACACCTTGGTTGAGAGCAGATTGTAATAGTTTTAAACTTCGCGCTCACACCTTGGTTGAAAGATGATTGTAATAGTTTAAACTTCGCGCTCACACCTTGGTTGAAAGCAGATTGTAATAGTTTAAACTTCGCGCTCACACCTTGGTTAAGAGAAGATTGTAATAGTTTAAACTTCGCGCTCACACCTTGGTTGAAAGCAGATTGTAATAGTTTTAAACTTCGCGCTCACACCTTGGTTAAGAGAAGATTGTAATAGTTTAAACTTCGCGCTCACACCTTGGTTGAAAGCAGATTGTAATAGTTTAAACTTCGCGCTCACACCTTGGTTGAGAGCAGATTGTAATAGTTTAAACTTCGCGCTCACACCTTGGTTAAAGAGATTGTAATAGTTTAAACTTCGCGCTCACAACCTTGGTTGAGAGCAGATTGTAATAGTTTAAACTTCGCGCTCACACCTTGGTTGAAAGATGATTGTAATAGTTTAAACTTCGCGCTCACACCTTGGTTGAAAGCAGATTGTAATAGTTTAAACTTCGCGCTCACACCTTGGTTAAGAGAAGATTGTAATAGTTTAAACTTCGCGCTCACACCTTGGTTGAAAGCAGATGGTAATAGCTTAAACTTCCTGCTGTTAAGAGCAATTCCTGAAACTTCCCGTTTCACACTTAGGTTGAGAGCAAACCCCGTAAAACCTGACCAGACGAGACTGACGCATGTGTCCGCGTGCCCACTAATGTTGCACTTACAAATAAATAAATAAATAAAGCAAATCGTAGTGGATAAATAATTAATGTACAAATAATTTCATATAGGCTAAAAAAGATAAAGTTTCGCAAATGCAATGTGTCACTCATAGATTAAATCAGCTAAAACCTCCCTTATTTAATCAAATGGCAAGTAGGGAGGTAAAGGCAAGTCAGGGAAAACCCTGTTGTTTTTTTAGCTTCTTTCTAACCGAGAGTCTCCTGAACCTGTGGTCAACAGCTCTAGCCACTTATCCACGTGGGCGGGAAATTCGCCACGGATCAGCCCCCTGGCACTAAGCAGCAAATAGATATCAAGCCAAGGTCATCTCTTAATTAGTTTTTTAAAACACCTTGTTATTTGATGGAAAATGGTGAATTGTGTAGTGCAACCGCCCCCTCTTAAAGACTTGTCAGCCCACCTGTGTAATGGGTGCCACTCACTAGAAAGACATGTGGGACAATATTTACATACTGCCACTCACACACACGTCCGCTAGGCCGACAAAAGACGCGCGAGGTACAGCGAATGTCGGGGCACAGCACCAGGAACTACGGACCTCACCCATCATTCGCAACCTTTACTTGGGATGAAACCATACTAGCTCTTGATTGGTCTTTAAACTCCGCATCGGTGGTCACGCAGGCCAAGTCATCACTCTCGTTTGATTTGGTTTACTGGTAACTGGGAGGTCAAGGTTCGAATCTCGGCCGGGTGCATTGAGGTGTTTTCTTGAAATTCTACCTTCCTCATCCTGGTCCCATTGCTGTAAGATAAACGGATAACCCAGACGAGTAGTAAACGCACTGAGACAGGGAGGAGGGGAGAAGTTTATTAGTAAAAAAACTATAATTCTAAGTATATAGTTTTATGTTAATAAATATTTAGCACCGTGTCTTACTACCCGTTCGGGTTATACGCTTAAGTACTAATTACGCTAATGGATTCGGAATTGGGTGGAGGTTTAATATAGAGGAAGTGAACCCGCATTTGCGTGGAGGGAGAGTGGAAAACCATTTAGGAAAAACCACCCCAGTTCACCCAACCGAGATTCGAACCTCGATATCCCCGTCCTTGTCAGTCGAGCTCAACACGACTAGCGCGTTAGCCAACTACGCCACCGAGGCGGGTAGTTTTATGTTGAAATCTGATATAAACCTTGGTTGGACCAAATGTTTACAGATATAAACAGAATTTATATTTTAACTGAACAATTCCATTTATTTATTTTTCAAAGTTTAATATAATAAAATATAACATTTATTTTTATTTTCTGTGTCGTCTTGTTTCTCGAAGGATGGTTTAATATTCTATTCTTGATATTGTTTCGAACAAAAATAATCGGACCCACTTCAGTGGCCGCATGGTGTAAGGCGCTACTCTCGCGATAGACTGGACTACCGAAGACGGCGAGATCAGGGTTTGATACCAGTCGGCTGTACTGAGGGTGATTTTTATTAATTGGTTTTCCACTCTCCCTTCACGCAAATGCGGGTAAACCTCGTTTATATTCAATCTTCCTATGCCCCGACACATTTGTGTGATTGGTACACAGGCGTATAGCCAGAAGACGCGGTTCTAAAAAAAATCAGGCCATTTTTGTCCAATAACGTTGGTGTAATTTCAGGTTCGTATAATCTTGGTGGCCTAACTTGAAAACATCGCGTTCGTAAGGGCCAGAGTGTCGGAATGGCATGCCCGAAATACCTTAAGGGCAGGGGCGTCGCGCCGGGAGGGGGGTCACCCCCCAATGTTGGTTAAAAGATTGAAAGTTGGGAATTTTGTGAGATTTGAGATCTGGATTGGGAAATTCTAGGCTTATTCTGTACCCCATTACTTTCTACTATGAAAGTCCTTAACCACAGACTTGTACAGACAAATTTAAAATTTCCTAACTGTAGATCCCTACTCTAAAAAAAATCCCAACTTCAAAAATCGTCAAACATTTAAAGGCAGTTCCTTGTTTAGTATATTGTAGAAATCTTAGTTAGTCAAGTAGTCTAGTAGCGGCTTGTCAGTAGGCAGAGACAACGGCCGGTGAGTGTATGCCGAATGCGGTATGGAAACGAATCATAAGGGAATATAAGCTGCCCAGTAGCAAAATTTCATTCAGCCAGCAATGCTTGAAGACAGCCAATGTTTTATTTATGGATTAGTGTTTTTAGCTGTGATTTTCGTGGCTGCTAGACTGTCGTAGTTTTATGATTCAAATTATCATATGTTGTACAGCCAATGCCTTAATTAGGGCTTTATTAAATTTTGAAGGCATAAATGCAGTGAATGTTACACAACATTTTATTGTTTTCTTATTGAAAGCTCTGACTGATGAAATGAAGACATTGAGGTTAGTGTTAATGTTTGACTTCTGAAATACACATTAATGTTTCTAGTAAGTATCCATACTAGTTTGAATTGAACTGATGTATCTTATTTCATTGTTTATTAAAATAGGCTTTCATGAAAGCACAAAGCAACAATGAAGGAAGAAGAGTAATAGGGCTGTGTTACATTGTAACAACTCTAATAATTTTTCATTTGATTAAGTAAAGTACATTAAACAAAAAGTTAGATTTTTTTCACCCTCTAACATTTTCAAATATGGGATACATTTTTTAATTCGTTATTTAGTGTTCGATTTGCATGAAATTTCGTATAACCATGTTATCTAGAGTGCTGATTTCGAATTTTCCATAAGTTATTTAATAAAATCTTAGGGGAAGCCCCTTCACCCTCACGCGCTAAATTACAATTTGTTTTGAAAATTTTATTCAAGTACCAGCATTAACATTTTAGGGCAACTTCCATGAGGTTATGAAGCAGGACATTGGTAGACAGGTATCAAAATACTGTAGAAATATCGATAAATTCCATTTTTTATTTCTTTATTTTACAGTTGAAAATGTTTTTAAATAAACATGGCCAAATTGCTAATTTTTTGATAAAGTGAAGAGCGAGTTCTACATCTCCGGGAGCTTACTACTTAAATATTGCTTCCAACTGTGTTATAATAAAGCAGCGGTTTCCAACTTGGGGGTCGCAGCGTGATTTGGGTGTGGTCATAATATAGAGGTTTTAGCTTTATATTTACTTTTTCAAGGATTTTAATTATTATAAGAAGATGATAAATTCCAATAGAAATGTAAGTTGTTAAAGTGCTAAAAGCGACCTAGTTACTGCTTAGGTTCCTTTTGGCTATTCCATTCTGATAGCTTCTTGCTGACTCGGTTTACTGTGGTAGCCTTGTGATGCTGCTAGCATAATATAAAATCAACCCCAACCCCGGGCTTGTTGATTCTATTTTACCACACATTAGTTACATATAATCATTATTATAAGCAATTTATAATAATTAAAACAACGTTAGTGGACATGTAGGTTTAATGTCAGGCTCTTTTAGTTTGGTTTGTTGGTGAAGGTGAAGTAAGGATTTTAATTCTGGCCAGGGGTAGTTTATCCTAGTATCCCTCCAATCAAATAAGAGTACATTTCCTCTAAATTTTACCTATCGTGTAGTTAACTGTAGATAGTCCGGGCTAGTAGTAATACACAGTGAAAAAAACCTTAAAAATTAGGATTTGAACGATTTAAAGTTATCAAAGGGTCGCGATGGCCGCAGAGATATAAGCTATGGTCATGAACTACAAAATGTTGGAAACCGCTTTAGTAAAATCAGTTAAATTTTGTAATCTAAAATACACAATTTGAACAATATCTGCGAATCTAAAATATATTTAAGCTCAAATGGATACTTAGCTCAGATGCAGGTAAACTGAAATAAATAATAATTCATGTTGCACTGAAAAAGCCTTGTAGCTTTAAAAATCCAGTATGAATAAATAAATAAATTTAAAACTACAGTTGCCTAAAAGCTCAGTTCAAGGCATGATTATAAAACCCAAATTTAAAAAAAATTCTGGGAGCCTCCTGCCTCCCTACCCCCTTCACCTTTCACAACATTGCTCTTGTACTTTCCTTTGCCACTTGGGAATTTTTCTAATTTCGAAATGCTTACAGTTGGGGAAAAACATTGGTTCTCCCCCTCCCCCCCCCCCGATATATACTTCGTTCAACGCCCCTGCTAATAACCGTCAATAGCTGTCAAATTCGTGGGCCACTTTTAACGAGATTTGGCAGGGACATTATTTGAACATAGGCCGAACAACATATGTACATGGTTTTCTGATAAGGTTATTCATTTCAAGATGGCGGTCACTCAAAAAGCTGTCTGTTCCTCTATAACTTCCAAATGCCTGGACCAGTTTTAGCTATATTTGACAGGAATGTTCTTTTAATCTCGACCGGAGAATGTATGTACAGCACATAATTTGTCAACCTAGTTATCTGTTTCAATATGGCAGCCATTTTAAGGTTTTTTATTAAATAGCTCATAACAAGTGATTTGAATTTATAACTACAAGTAATCGTTCGAGTACCTAGGACGTTTATTGCGATAATGACGTCTTAAACCACGTGAACATGGACTATTCTCTCTGACTATAATATACTATATAGTATATAGTATTACTTTGTTTTCTGTTTAACTCAATCATCTAGGGAAAATATCAACTTAAAATCCAAGGTCAAATTACAGGAGATATTTAAACTTAAAATCTATTTAGAAATGTTATGTATGTACTAACAATAATAACATGGAGGATGTGAGGTCTACTGTTCACAGAACTACTAGTAAGACTGTAGTAACGATAATAGCATGGAGGGGGTGAGGTCTACTGTTCACAGAACTACTGGTAAGACTGTAGTAACAATAAGAACATGGAGGGGGTGAGGTCTACTGTTCACATAACTACTAGTAAGACTATAGTGGCAACAAGAACATGAAAGAAGTGAGGTCTACTGTTCAGAGAACTACTAGTAAGACTGTGGTAACAATAAGAACATGGAGGGGTGGGGTCTATTGTTCACAGAACTACTAGTAAGACTGTGATAACAAGAACATGGAGGGAGTGAGGTCTACTGTTCACAGAACTACTAGTAATACTGTAGTAACAACAAGAAGATGGAGGGGGTGAGGTCTACTGTTCACAGAACTACTAGTAAGACTGTAGTAACGATAAGAACATGGAGGGAGCGAGGTCTACTGTTCACAAAACTACTAGTAAGACTGTAGTAACGATAATAACATGGAGGGAGCGAGGTCTACTGCTCACAGAACTACTAGTAAGACTGTAGTAACGATAATAACATGGAGAGAGTGAGGTCTACTGTTCACAGAACTACTAGTAAGACTGTAGTAACAATAAGAACATGGAGAAAGTGAGGTCTACTGTTCACAGAACTACTGGTAAAACTGTAGTAACAAGAACATGGAGGGGGTGAGTTTACTGTTCACAGAATTACTAGTAGGACTGTAATAACAACAAGAACATGGAGGGAGTGAGGTCTACTGTTCACAGAACTACTAGTAGGACTGTAATAACAAGAAGATGGAGGGAGTGAGGTCTACTGTTCACAGAACTACTGGTAAAACTGTAGTAACAATAAGAACATGGAGGGGGTGAGGTCTACTGTTCACAGAACTACTAGTAAGACTGTAGTAACAATAAGAACATGGAGGAGGTGAAGTCTACTGTTCAGAGAACTACTAGTAAGACTGTAGTAACAATAATAACATTGAGGAAGTGAGGTCTACTGCTCAAAGAACTACTAGTAAGACTGTAGTAACAATAAGAACATGGAGAGGCTGAGGTCTACTGTTCACAGAACTACTAGTAAGACTGTAGTAACAACAAGAACATGGAGTGAGGTCTACTGTTCACAGAACTACTAGTAAGACTGTAGTAACAATAAGAACATGGAGGGAGTGAGGTCTACTGTTCACAGAACTACTAGTAAGACTGTAGTAACAACAAGAACATGGAGGAGGTGAAGTCTACTGTTCAGAGAACTACTAGTAAGACTGTAGTAACAATAAGAACATGGAAGGGGTGAGGTCTACTGTTCACAAAACTACTGGTAAGACTGTAGTAACAATAAGAACATAGAGGGGGTGAGGTCTACTGTTCAAAGAACTACTGTTAAGACTGTAGTAACAATAATAACATTGAGGAAGTGAGGTCTACTGCTCACAGAACTACTAGTAAGACTGTAGTAACAATAAGAACATGGAGAGGCTGAGGTATACTGTTCACAGAACTATTAGTAAGACTGTAGTAACAACAAGAACATGGAGGGAGTGAGGTCTACTGTTCACAGAACTACTAGTAAGACTGTAGTAACAATAAGAACATGGAGGGGGGAGGTCTAATGTTCACAGAACTACTGGTAAGACTCTAGTAACAAGAACATGGAGGAAGTGAGGTCTACTGTTCACAGAACTACTAGTAAGACTGTAGTAACAAGAACGTGGAGGGGGTGAGGTCTACTGTTCACATAACTACTAGTAAGACTGTAGTAACAAGAACATGGAGGGGGGGAGGTCTACTGTTCACATAACTACTAGTAAGACTTTAGTAACAAGAACATGGAGGGGGTGAGGTCTACTGTTCACAGAACTACTAGTAAGACTTTAGTAACAAGAACATGGAGGGAGTGAGGTCTACTGTTCACAGAACTATTAGTAAGACTGTAGTAACAAGAAGATGGAGGGGGTGAGGTCTACTGTTCACAGAACTACTAGTAAGACTGTAGTAACGATAAGAACATGGAGGGAGCGAGGTCTACTGTTCACAAAACTACTAGTAAGACTGTAGTAACGATAATAACATGGTGGGAGGTCTACTGTTCACAGAACTACTAGTAAGACTGTAGTAACAACAAGAACATGGAGGGAGTGAGGTCTACTGTTCATAGAACTACTGGTAAGACTGTAGTAACAACAAGAACATGGAGGGAGTGAGGTCTACTGTTCACAGAACTACTAGTAAGACTGTAGTAACAACAAGAACATGGAGTGAGGTCTACTGTTCACAGAACTACTAGTAAGACTGTAGTAACAATAAGAACATGGAGGGAGTGAGGTCTACTGTTCACAGAACTACTAGTAAGACTGTAGTAACAATAAGAACATGGAGGGAGTGAGGTCTACTGTTCAGAGAACTACTAGTAAGACTGTGATAACAAGAACATGGAGGGAGTGAGGTCTACTGTTCACAGAACTAATAGTAAGACTGTAGTAACAATAATAACATGGAGGGGGTGAGGTCTACTGTTCACAGAACTACTAGTAAGACTGTAGTAACAACAAGAACATGGAGGAGGTGAAGTCTACTGTTCAGAGAACTACTAGTAAGACTGTAGTAACAATAAGAACATGGAAGGGGTGAGGTCTACTGTTCACAAAACTACTGGTAAGACTGTAGTAACAATAAGAACATAGAGGGGGTGAGGTCTACTGTTCAAAGAACTACTGTTAAGACTGTAGTAACAATAATAACATTGAGGAAGTGAGGTCTACTGCTCACAGAACTACTAGTAAGACTGTAGTAACAATAAGAACATGGAGAGGCTGAGGTATACTGTTCACAGAACTATTAGTAAGACTGTAGTAACAACAAGAACATGGAGGGAGTGAGGTCTACTGTTCACAGAACTACTAGTAAGACTGTAGTAACAATAAGAACATGGAGGGGGGAGGTCTAATGTTCACAGAACTACTGGTAAGACTCTAGTAACAAGAACATGGAGGAAGTGAGGTCTACTGTTCACAGAACTACTAGTAAGACTGTAGTAACAAGAACGTGGAGGGGGTGAGGTCTACTGTTCACATAACTACTAGTAAGACTGTAGTAACAAGAACATGGAGGGGGTGAGGTCTACTGTTCACATAACTACTAGTAAGACTTTAGTAACAAGAACATGGAGGGGGTGAGGTCTACTGTTCACAGAACTACTAGTAAGACTTTAGTAACAAGAACATGGAGGGAGTGAGGTCTACTGTTCACAGAACTATTAGTAAGACTGTAGTAACAAGAAGATGGAGGGGGTGAGGTCTACTGTTCACAGAACTACTAGTAAGACTGTAGTAACGATAAGAACATGGAGGGAGCGAGGTCTACTGTTCACAAAACTACTAGTAAGACTGTAGTAACGATAATAACATGGTGGGAGGTCTACTGTTCACGAACTACTAGTAAGACTGTAGTAACAACAAGAACATGGAGGGAGTGAGGTCTACTGTTCATAGAACTACTGGTAAGACTGTAGTAACAACAAGAACATGGAGGGAGTGAGGTCTACTGTTCACAGAACTACTAGTAAGACTGTAGTAACAACAAGAACATGGAGTGAGGTCTACTGTTCACAGAACTACTAGTAAGACTGTAGTAACAATAAGAACATGGAGGGAGTGAGGTCTACTGTTCACAGAACTACTAGTAAGACTGTAGTAACAATAAGAACATGGAGGGAGTGAGGTCTACTGTTCAGAGAACTACTAGTAAGACTGTGATAACAAGAACATGGAGGGAGTGAGGTCTACTGTTCACAGAACTAATAGTAAGACTGTAGTAACAATAATAACATGGAGGGGGTGAGGTCTACTGTTCACAGAACTAATAGTAAGACTGTAGTAACAATAATAACATGGAGGGAGTGAGGTCTATTGTTCACAGAACCACTGGTAAGACTGTAGTAACAACAAGAACATGGAGGGAGTGAGGTCTATTGTTCACAGAACTACTAGTAATACTGTAGTATCAACAAGAACATGGAGGGAGTGAGGTCTACTGTTCACAGAACTACTAGTAAGACTGTAGTAACAACGAGAACATGGAGGGAGTGAGGTCTACTGTTCACAGAACTACTAGTAATACTGTAGTAACAACAATAACATGGAGGGAGTGAGGTCTATTGTTCACAGAACTACTAGTAATACTGTAGTAACAACAAGAACATGGAGGGGGTGAGGTCTACTGTTCACAGAACTACTAGTAAGACTGTAGTAACAACAAGAACATGGAGGGAGTGAGGTCTACTGTTCACAGAACTACTAGTAATACTGTAGTAACAACAAGAACATGGAGGGAGTGAGGTCTATTGTTCACAGAACTACTAGTAATACTGTAGTAACAACAAGAACATGGAGGTAGTGAGGTCTACTGTTCACAGAACTACTAGTAATACTGTAGTAACAACAAGAACATGGAGGGAGTGAGGTCTACTGTTCACAGAACTACTAGTAAGACTGTAGTAACAACAAGAACATGGAGGGAGTGAGGTCTACTGTTCACAGAACTACTAGTAAGACTGTAGTAACAACGAGAACATGGAGGGAGTGAGGTCTACTGTTCACAGAACTACTAGTAATACTGTAGTAACAACAAGAACATGGAGGGAGTGAGGTCTATTGTTCACAGAACTACTAGTAATACTGTAGTAACAACGAGAACATGGAGGGAGTGAGGTCTACTGTTCACAGAACTATTAGTAAGACTGTAGTAACAACAAGAACATGGAGGGAGCGAAGTCTACTGTTCACAGAACTACTGGTAAGACTGTAGTAACGATAGTAGCATGGAGGGGGTGAGGTCTACTGTTCACAGAACTACTATTGAATATCTAGGCAGGACTTGGGTGTGTTGTGTTAGGTGAACAAGCCTAAGTAAAATTAGAATTATTTTGTTGTTTTTTAGACTCACGTCTTACTACTCGTACGGGTACTAATTGTACTAATTAAGCTAATGACTTAGAGATTTAAAGTTTAATTAGAGGAAGTGTATCCACATTTGCGTGGATTGAAAGTGGAAAACAATTTAGTAAAAATAACCCTCATTACACCCGACCGAGATTCTAACCCCGGTCTCCCCGTCATCGGCAGTCTAGTCTATTGCAAGAGTGACGCCTTATACCATGCAGCCACCAAAGTGGTTAAGTGAATTTTAAATAAATTACTAAAAAAATAGTTTTTAAAATCAAACCATAGTAGAGTAACCCAATTAAATTATTGACCGCTATACGTATTAATCCACAAATTTAGGGAGAAAGTAATTACGTATCAAACTTTGATGTTGGTCATACGGCATAATTATGTATAGGCCTACGTAACATGCGGTGTAAAAAGAAATTCTTCAAATTGATAAAACAAACAATTATGTTGGACCTACCTGTTATAGGCCTGTGTCTCTTTCGGATTCAATTTCACTTCTTACACAATATCATACTTCCGGAGGCAATCATTTTATGGCGAGTAAAGCTTGATTCACACTTTCGACGGACAAACAGAGCAGAACACGTCGGTGGAGCATAGGCGGAAGAAAACTTTTTAGTGAATTAAATTTAGTAACATTATTATTAGGATACGCAGATGATTTAGCTTTATTGGGTAATAGTAAGGAAGCTGTCCAGGAATGTAAAACTCAGAATATACAAAACAATAATATTAGCGGTTGTTATTTATGGGCGTGAAAAGTGGTCTTTTATAAATGCCTTATATGATGTAAACCAATTTAAGGTGTTTGAAAACAAGGTTCTTAGGAATATATTTGGTCCAAAAAGGGAAGAAGCTACTGGAGAGTTGAGGTTACATAATGATGAGTTACATACTTTGCACTCATCTCAAGACATTGTTAGGATAATCATATCTCGTAGATTAGTGGTCAGGACATGCAGTGTGAATGGGAGATTATAGAACCTTGTTCAGGGTACTGACCGGCAAACCCGATGGAAGAGACCATTGGGAAGTCCTAATCACAGATGTGAGGATAACATTAGAATGTATCTGAAAGATATAGGGTGTAATGAGGTGGACTGGATGGCGCTAGATCCAGATTGGGATATGTGACTTACTTTTGTAATTGAGGCAATGCACTCCTAATTCCACAGAGTAAGTTAGTAGGCCTAAGTAAAATAATAAACGAAATTGAATGTCTTAAATGTGTTTAAAAAAAATTATGCTCAACATAAAACTTATAAGCTATCGAATAAGTTTTTCCCCTCTAGTAGAAAATAGGAGAAATAAAAAAGTAAACAGTTAATAATAGATAAAAATTGAAATTAACCAAAGTTGGAACGGTGTTAGAAACGTGTCTAGGTCCAAACAATGTAGAACGCAAACGTATCGGCTTCTTAAGTAACAATAAAATGAGTTGAGGGGTCGTAGAGAGTGGGTAGCTACAACAAATAAAGATTAAAGTTACCTGCCAGATATTATTTAAAATATATATATATTAAAATATGGACACACCTTAGTTCATTGAATAGTTTGAAGGGTGGTTTTGCCTCTATTAATGACACCCCCATCATACAACCCTACAAAAGGCCTGTTTGCAGTTAAATACAACAAATATGTATCCTGGGTTCAGTTATGGAAAATAATATTTAAATGTTAGTGCATTTGTTAGTCACTCGTTGAATTGAATTAGAGAAACAGACTTCTCGGTTGTGATGTAAACAATAATTCCCGTATAAAACTGGAACCAAGCATAGTAATGCACGTGACCGTACAGTCCACCTGTGTGACTCGGCAGTCGAGTATAAGAACTACTGACCTGCGCCCTGGTGTGCACCTCGTGGCCCGTGCGCCACGTGCTCATGGCCGGCGCACCCCGCCTCTTGTCCAGCAGCAGCTCGGTGGGGCATTTTTCGAAGATGAGCACCCTCTCCGCCACGGAACCCCGGGTCAAGAAGGGCCTCACGGGGTTAACGCCAACCCCAGACACACTGTTGGCCCGGATGTGCTGCCTCTGCTGAGTTGTCAGCTCTGGGTGCGGTACGGACTCCAAAGCGGGGTGCCTGGCCCGCCCCCCTACCGCTGGCCTCCAACCACCTTCCTCTACGGCCTCAAACCTGGTCCTGGCCACGGGGACCGTTGCCGCCGCCGTCTTCGGTTGCTCCAGGTGTTTCGCCGTCTCCAGGCGCTGCTGCGTCCGTGGGTTCTGCTGCGCCGCGTGGTACCGAATCTTGGCGTAGTCCACTGTTGAGAGGGTCGACAGAGATGACTTGTCCACCTCTTTGATGGAGCTCTTCTGCTGACTGACAGCCAGGGTTTGAGTCTTAGGTGACGCGGAGGTCCTTCCAGGCACACCTCTTGTGGATACCGTAGGTGTTGTTTCAGGCTGAACCGAGGAGGGCAACTTATCCCCAGACTTTTCTTTCTTCACTCCACCAGTCACTTTGTCCTTGCTGGACTTTTTCAGCAAGATATTGCTCTTCTTAGACGGGGATACGGCCCCTGGGTCACCAACACGCTCCTCCGCTATGATGATGCCAGTCTTTAGGGCATTTATAAGTCTCTCTTCTTCCCTCGCCACCTCGTCCAAATACTCGGCAGTGTTCTTGTTGTTAGTTGATAGACTGGAGAACTGCTTCCCCGAAGGTTCCTCTCCAATGCTTCTTCTCTTCGTCACCTCGTCCTTATTGGAGGCGGAAGTCTTGCTGCTGCTCACGCGCTTGTCGATGCCTACCCCCAGGTTCTTGTTTTCAAAGGCCAGGTCGTGAGGCCCGACGACGGGTTGTTTTCGGTCACGTCTACAGTTTTCTTTAACTGCTGAACTTTGTGAACGGCGGTGACATCCATCGGGTAGGTCGTCTCGATGGTTTCAGGCTGCGCGTGGCGAGACTGCGCGGAGGTGTTCCTCACAGGGTGCGGGTACTGACCTAGGTTAGACGTTACGGACGTCGGGATCTTAGACGGGGGCTGTAAGGTCTTTGCATGATGCGATGGCTGTGTTTTTGCGTGAAGCTGATCCAGGTGGTGGGGTTTAACAAAGGAAGATGAAGGTGGCGACGAAGATTGGGGTTCGGGGAGCTGCTTCTCGAACTTTTGGCGCGCGTATTGTATGGAAGAGGGCACGGGTTTGTGCTGCCTCGAAGCGGCTAGCCTCGCCTTGTCTTCCGACACGAAGTTGTTGACCAGCATCTCCAGGTTGTTGGCGTCGAGTGATAAGTCCACCACTGGCGGCGGCTGCGACGCTTTAACAGGGAACAGTTTAGGCTGAGGGGACGAGGATTGAGGCATCAAGGCCGTGCCGAACTTGTCCGCGGCCGTGGCGTTGCTGTGGCACGTCAATATCTCCGTCGGGGCGAGCCCACGGGACTTCCACGTCTGGTAGATGGCCTCCGCGTGGTCCGATATCTGTTTGGCGATGGCTGCTATGTCCTCCTCTGGCTCCCCTGTGAACTTCCCCCCACCGCGCATGTGCTCGTGCTTGGCGGTGGCCGCCATATCACCGTTGACACGCTCCTGTCGGAAATGCGGGTGGTGATGAAGCAGGTAGGACACGGCCTGAGGAGTGAGGTCCGGGGAGGGGTCCAACACGAGCTCAGCGAGGTCCGGCTCGTCGGGCAAGGGAACGACGGTCACCGGGATCGCGTAGCCGAAGTGAACCGCCCGACAGTCTACGGGGACGGGGCGCCCCTCGTTGACGAGGCAGGCGTTGAGGTCGGGGCAGTGGACTGCTCGCCCCGGGCGAGGGTCGACCACGCAGGACTGGTAGCGCGTCACGCTCCGGGCGACCCGTGACGGCGTTTCCTCCGGGGAGCAAGGGGAGTTCATCTCAAGAGGGACATCGCGTCGAACACACCCGCCACGTCCCGCACACGGTTACGAGAAGAAGCGCATTTAGATCCGCTCCGTTACACTTCACTTGCTCGCTCTGGCCAACAATTATTGTTTTCGCGATGAACAAAACTACCATGGAACAACGCACACTTCACTAAACCAAACATACAGTTGGGACAACTTTCATAAAATAAATATATCACTTGGCGGCAATTAAAACCTTTACTACGCAGTTAGAAAATCGCACAGCTATAACGAAACAATATTCGTGATCAGGATATTTAAAAACAACTCTTAATAAACAAAAATAAACAGTACCAATATATAAGTTTTAAAGAAATAAGTACCAAAACAATACAATCTATCACTCTTTTGTTAAACACCAAGACAAGTACTCCAATTGTGTCTTCTTCTTTGGTTTGTTTAGTAAGGCACGTGACCTTGCTAACTTAGCACGGTAGTGGATGCTGCAATTCACAGAGATGCGGCCGCGCTTACGTAACGTCTTGGAGTCTGTGGTTGTCGTGCACACCTGCTTGGAAGGACGCTCAGCGCCGAATGAAGACGACGCCCGAGTGGAATGTGACGTCGGCGTCTTCCCCTCCTCGTTCGCATGTTGCTGGTTTGAAAACTGCTCGCTCGGCTGCTGCGGCCTCCCTAAAAAAGACAGAAATAAACCCGGGTTTTCAAACAGGGTGCCAAAACTACATCTTCTTTAAACTGAAGCCCGAGACATTAATGCGCAGCGGCGGTTAGAAGTGAGCTGTGCTTTTTTTACGCGTCTTATCTACCACCGGTACGCATCGGTGGGCACGCAGAATAAGGCGTCAAGCTCGTATAGTCTGGGAGGTTGGGATTCGAATAGTTGGCGAGTGGATTGAGGTGTTTTCCTCAATAATTATTCTCCACTCTCCCTCCACGTAAATGTGGGAACATCTCTAAATTCTACCTTGCTCATTCCCACATTTATTATTGCGTGTATATGTAAGCGGATATTTCGTACGTGTAACAAGAAACTTAGCAAAAAAAGGGGGGGGGGGATGGTGCGGGATTTTAATAAACGATAAAAGTAAAACAATGGCTCACCCGGGGGGGGGGGGGGGGAGAGAATTAAAATAAAAACTTCCATCTTTTATTAGAACTCAGGCGCGGATTCAAGGGTGGGTCAAAGGGTCAGTTGACCCCTCTGTGAAGGTTAGAAAATTAATATAAAAATCAAAATGAAAGTTTAAATTTTAGAAATAAAATACAAAACAAATAAACTATACAATTTTTTTGTATCTGTTTACGCGCAGACACCTCTTAAGCCGGGTCCACACGTGCGTTATTCATTCACGTTTAATTAATGTTCGATAAGACTCACGCAAGTGTGGAAAAAATATTCGTTTTCATGTACTAATATTTGTCGTGCATAGCGAGTAAGGAACATCGTTCCTCATAGAGACGGTGGACTACCACACATCAAAGAAGACTAATAATCGCCTGAGAGAAGTTCATCCACGAATACCGAATATAGAGTATGTGTAGACAGCAGGAGCGGCGGAACTGTGGGGGACTATGCCCCCTGAAAATAATTTACCCCTCCCTGGAATAAATTGCCCCCCCTAAATATATTTCAAATCCTCTGATATTATCAAATATGAAACTGAAAGCTGGTCTTAAATCAAACTCCAAATGACTTCTAAATGTATTCTATTGTCAAAAATTTCCCGCTTCAAATAACTACTAGACTAGAGATATCTAACTTGCAGAAAAAGTCAGGGGAGGAAAGCTCTAAATAATTTCCAAGGTCATCCAAATTCCAAAAATGTCTAAGGGAGGACAGCCCCAAATAGCTTCTAAATGCATGTTATTTTGAAGAATTTTCAGGCGAGGATCACCCCAAATGGCCTAGTTTCTGAAATAATTCAATTTTCAAAATTTTGTCGGTGGAATACCACTTCAAAGCCTGAGGGAAAGTATATAGAGCAGTTAACTCCAACACAAGATGCACTTCACCGCCATATAAATCAAGTGAACTACCAAACTTTGGTTTGGAAACGAGCTCTTTATCAAAATAAAGACCTTCCAAACCCAACAGAATGTGGGTGAAGCTAAAAGAAGGAACCTACGTCCCTATTATGACCACCCTACCTCCAATTACAAAGAAGTATATTTGCAACACAGGCTGTAAATAAAAAAAGGAGTGCAGAATATCTTCATGTTCATGTGGAGCTGAAAACATGCCTTGCTCTCCAGGATGTGACTGATTATGCAATAATATCATCTGTAATAAGACAAGAACCATATTACATTGTTGGGCAAGCATTACTAAAACAATGTTGAACTTGCGTGGCCATTAAATAATTTCTTATTAATTTTCCCAGTTTACAATCTTCATGGCCTTTAATTTGATACCTCACATGACTACATTTAGTTTCGACCAACTTTATTTAAAAAAACACATGCGAACCAAATATGTACCTCATTTCCGGGGAAAAGATTGGGTTTTCGGAAAAAATGCCCTCTTAGTAAAAAAATGTGCTTGAAATAAGGATTAATTTGCAGCTATACATATTCAAATAAGTTGTTTAGATAAGAAATCTATGGCCGCCATCTTTGATCCAATATGGAGGCTAACCCAACTACTTGCCAGGTTGGGAACATCACTTTTCTTACTCAGAGGGGTGAGGGCTTTTAGAAAAAATAAGTTGCCGTTTGTGGCAAAGGGGTTCCAGTAGGTTGACACCTTTTCACATTTTGCTCTTCTACTACAGGAAAAACCGCCCTCCTCGCTGGAAAACTAACGTAATTAAGTCTGACAATTCACACGCCCACCGGCAGAGGTAAAACAAGGACAAAAAAATTAGGTTGTCTAGTAATCTTGCTATGCAGACTTTAGGCTCAGATGAATATCAGACTTATGATATCGTAGACTGTATGGGTTTAAAAACAAATTTGGTGGGTCGGTTTGAAAAAAATATCGAAGAAAAACTTAAAACTTTATATTTCTCATATAGTAACTAACACAATATCGTTTATGAATTAAATAGCCAAAGCTATTATTTATGCTTTTAGTGGGAATTACTCCATCTAGATATCATATTCTGAAAATTGAAAAATGACACCTGGCTATTTAATTCTTAATATGCAATCCCGTACAATTTAATAATTGTACAAATGGCAGCAATATGTCAACTACGGAGTCGCAGATGGCTGCGTTATCTGATACCTCGTGATATTAATATAATCACATACTTGTAGCCGACGATTTCCGCTAAGTCCATCATAGACTCTGCCTTAAAATATGAGTGAAGAATGACCCTGGGCACGGGACGAATCCCGGATAGCTCAGTGGTAGAGCATTGGCGTACCAAGCCAAAGGTCCCGGGTTCGATTCCCGTGTCCAGGTGTTATTTTTCAATTTTCAGAATACAATACCGTTTGTTTGCTGAATATTTTGTGAGTCAGATAAAATCAGTCGGCGGGCCGTAGTTTACCGACCTCTGCCTCGGACCAATTCGGCCACCAAAGAGGGTTTCTTGTAAAAAAGAACAAGTAATATATTATTTTAGCCATTACCTCATGCGATGCGTGGATCTGCTAGACAGCGATTAGAAACTGCCCAATGACCGCTCAGACATTATTTCAAGATATCAGGTGATGTCATGGTTTTATTCTCAACCCTGACGATACCCCCGGCTCTATCGTTGGCTACATCGGGCTGTTTTTCTGAGGAAATATCATAATTTGAAATAGAATCAACTTCACACTAACCACGTCGGTGGCTACATGGTCTAAGGCGTCACTATCGCAATAGATTGCCGATGACGGGGAGATCGGGGTTTAAATCCCGGTCGAATGTACTGAGGGGTGGTGTTTCCAAAATAGTTTTCCACTCTTCCTCCACGCAAATATGGGTACACATCCTCTAAATTCAACCTTCCTCATCCTTAGCACATAGGCGTATAGCCCGAACGGCTAGTAATACGCGGTGCTTAAAAAAAACTTACCATTATGTTTCAAATAATGCTAACATTCAAGCAGTTTTTATTTTTCCATGGCGTCAACCTGAGTGTTTTTAGGGTAAAGTGCTTGCCTCAGGACCCAATGTGCATCGGTTCAAACCAGGTCGAGGTCGACAGATTTTTCTTGCGCTATAAATACCCGTAGCACAACTTCCTTCGGAGGGGAAGTAAAGCCGTCGGTCCCATGTCAATTGTGGCATGTAACAGAAGGTCTGCGAAAATACCGATCCTGGGAAAATGGGTAGGCCCTCGCTTCGTCAATGAATAGTTCAACCTGACAGGCTACTTGCTACCTCCTGATACTTCCCTCTGTTCCAATTCTTGGGACCTGAGCGCTCCCTCCCCTCACTTTAAAGATGGCTTGACACTGAGGCAAACACAGGCAATTCCGTCGCATGTGTTTTAAGACGCCAATCTGGCGGTTGCTCTAGGCCGCAGGCCGTCCCATCATAGGTTCAGTTGGGTGGTCACATGCGGCACATTGAGTTAGGACACACATAAAACAAAATCACTCATAGAAAAATACAGAGAAAAAAGTGTTTTGTGGATTTGCGGGACCCGAATTACAAAGAAAATCGGTAAAAAAAAAGGTTAAGATTTGGGAAGAACTAACTGGCTTTTAAATTTGATTGCTCGGCAAAGGTGATCAAATACAAAGTGAACAATTTTAGAGCAACCTTTCACAGATACAGAAATATTAAGTCCGGATCAGCTGTGAGAATGAGTTGGTGCACTGCACACCGCTGTGCTTTCTTCTGTACCAACATCTCGATACAAAATAACTCGAAAATTGAAGCATATTTGTTGCACTAGGTGTAAATTGGTCGGCAGCTTGTGAACTAGGGTGGCAACCAACATTTTTTGCTGCAGGCAACTAGGTTGCCGATTTATCTGATTACAAACCTCTTCCTTCACCTCTACAAGACTGTATTAATCACAACTTGTGAAGTGGAATGTCCAGGCCTCCACCGTGGTTCGGATTCCACGTTAAACTGTAGGTCCTCCATTTCATCTCACAATCACCCTACCTTACACATTAGCGTAAGTGCGTATAACCCGAACGGTAAGTTAATACGCTGTGCTAATAATAATCAATAATAATAAATAAAATAATAATAACTAGGTTGCCACTAGTTGCCTCAGTGTAAGGCCACTTTTACACTTCGTCAATGATAGATCTACCTGTTTCAGGGTTCTCAACCGCGGTGGGTGGGGGGGAGGGGATTTTAGAGTGTTTTTTTTGGGGGGGAGGGGGGGAATTAGACCACAGACTAAAACTGTTTTTTAAAAGAATTCTTCAAACTACAATATTTCAGACTTTGCATAAACAATTTGTTTGACTCACTGGACTTGCTGAACGGTAATTTTAAATTTAACTGTAAAGCTCCACAGTAAACATAATCAAAGTAATATGTATTTATGTACTAATTTAGAAAAAAAAAGTGTTTTCAATATTATTTGTATATTATTCAGAATGCAACTTTTGAGTTAGGAAATCTTGTAGGAGGGGGGGGAATGACATTTTGACATGTGTGAAAAGGGTGCATGTCACTAAAAAGGTTGAGAGTCACTGTGCCAGGCTGCTTGCTTATCTTCTCCAGACAATCTCTCCTATCACGTCTTCATACAAATAATACATTTTTTGGTCTATGTAGAGCATTAATTATAATTTTAAAACGTTTCTCATTTTTTGCAGAAATAGTTCACTCCTAGGACCTTACGTATTCACTTATATGTAATTTCCATGAATTATTAACAAATTAATAAAAATTAAAAATACTTAAAATAGAAATAAATAGTTGGTCAACATTTTGTTTGAATGTGTTGAAAATGTATGCTGTTTGTCTCACTCTTGTCTGGAAAATATGCAAAGTAAAAAGTGTGATATATTAGCGCTGGAAACCCCAATTTGACTTGCCGCCCCGTGAAGGGTAGGCCACTTCGTTAACTTTTTACTATATTTTTCAAATAATTATTGGTGCAATATATTTGTTGGTTCAAGGTGTATACCAATAATTACATCTAAGTAAATTCCTTGGACATTTCATGCGCATTTAAATCAAATTCCTTGAAGCCTCGGTCTGAAAGCTTTGTATTTACGCCTAACTTTTGGTCACTTTATTTGGATAGCTTATGTGTCACAGGTCACTTTATAGCCATAGAGTGGTGATTACATTTATTATAATTAAGTGTTCTATCTTTCGACAGGTTCGTTGCCTTGTCCAAATTGAGTCTTTCAGGATGTTATATTAGCAGCTTCCTTTTTTACGAGCTTAAACTTCAAACTTGTTTCTTTGTTTGAGGGAATCAATCAGTTGCATTCGCGATCTTCCTGGTCCTCTTCACCCTTACATCTTGCCTTCTATGACATCATTCAATCAGTCTTTTCTAGAGTTCTTTCTTCTTATCGTAACTGAATAATGGTTCTCTTTTCACTTATTCTTGTAAGTTCTTAATTGGTCACCCAATCTTCCCACTTTATCCTCTATATACTCCTACAATACCACATCTCAAAGATGTACCTTAGGGTCCATATCTCAGCTCCAACAAAGCGATGCTCCACATGTAACAACACTTCACCAGTTTCTTCCTCATCTCCAACCCCAGTTTGTTGGTCAGTAGCATCCTTTTCTTGTTGAAAACAGCCTTAGCTATTGTCAATTACTTATAAATAATTATTTCAAAATGTCAGTGAAACATTGTATTAAGTAAGTCAGTACCCAATATGAGTAGAGTCCAAGAGTTCTAGGCGGTCTTGTATTGAACATGTCATGTTATAAGTATAGATTCATAGACGATTCAACCATTTTAATACAAGTAAATCTCCACCAATTGTGTTTCTTGTGGAAGCTTTCACTCAACTGCGGCTGTTTCCTGTGTCTCGATTAACAGTGGCGTAGCTAGAGTGAGGAGGTGGGAGTTGCCTTGGGTGCCAGCAATATTAGCAACAATAATGTATAAGTTTCATTAAGAAAAAATGGGGTGTGGCTGTGTCATGTACACGGCCGTGTGTTGTACGTGAATACGTTTATGTAACGGGTTATATTTCGCTCCGAGTCAAAAGTTATACTAATTGCAAATCTCGATACGCAGCAAAATAACCTCAAAATGGCGGCGCTTCCCCCTCCACCACTCGCGATGCGTCACTGTTCTCGCTTATCGTAATGATTCTTTGATCCTTTAGCTATCCAGTGGTATAATTTAATTTTGGATGTAGAGGAAAGATTCGAAACTACAACACCAAACTGTATCCCCCGATTTTGTTATCATTAGGTTTTTTGTATTGCCCCCGTATGGTAGCAAATTTAAAGACGTATTCACGTCAAAAACACTCATTAGTTTTTTTTATTATTTTGAAGCTGATACTGGGAGGAGTAACCAGTTTGAGTACGAATGTAAGAACTCAACCAAATTTTAAAGAACATATTTCAAAGAGCCCCATTTTTTATTTATTTTTTTCGCCCTGGTTGCCATTTACCCCCAATCAACCCTAATTTCATCTCTGGGCTAGAACACAGACTCTATGTCACCCGAAATAAAGCTAAGGCACGTAAATCCTGTGAGACAGCCCCATGTGAAGGTTTCAATTTACTACAGTACTAGTTTTGTTGCACCGACACAAGAGTGGCTTGAAAGCGCCCGTGTGGAAGGAGCCTTAGTCACTGTACAATAACACACTAAAAATACTCACATTTGGTTGTAGTCCACGCACAATAAAATGAAGCAGTTATAACAAACGTAAAGCTCGTACTTGAAACTGTGCCAAATTGGAGACACTAGGTTGAAACACGAGGGATATAGTAGTTAAGTTATAAATATGGCAAGAAAGATTTACAAGATACTGTATGACGTATTTACGTCATATCCACGATCTTGGCATTGAAAAATTAAGCGTAACAACAAGCCACGAGTCAACAAACCGTTTATATGGTAACTTGCTCACTTACGTAATTTTTTTTAATGCTGTGTTTAAAATGCTATTTCTAATCATATTATATCAACACACGACTTACAAATTAGATTATATTAAGATAGTACGCAACAATACACACCCTGCCCTCGTGTTCTAGAGCGCACCGACATTTTCGTTCTAAGGAGTGTAGGGGTATACATATTAAAACCTCTAGAGGAAATTTAAAGTTCTTTTTTTTTTTTAACGCGATGAGGATAAATACAAAACTTCAACAAATATTTCAGGATGGGGTTTGAACCATAAAACATTCCCTCGCTTACTAGCGCTTAGATATCTACTATTTGGGTAGAAGGACAAATCCGTATAAAGCTCCGTGACGTCAACCCGCAATCGAGCCATACCGACCTAGTGGCCGCCGTCTATTGGCGAAGATAGTGCCAACTTCTGCGGATAGAGGGTGTCATGAAGTCAGCACAACGCACTCTCGGGCCGTTATTTTCAGTTTTCTAGATCATAAACACTACCTTTTCATTCTGGTAGCTCCTCATTTGTCCACACGAGGCTGAGTCGACCCCGTTTTAGACCCACTGCTTCACAGAAAAATTCTGAAAGCGCAGGGGGTCGAACCCAGGACCTCTGTACCTGTATCCAAGAACTTTGAGCATTAGAAGGACGAGCCTGTGTAAAAATAATAAATATCAGCATCAAAAAGAATCGAGACAAGGTCCACTCGCCTTGTGTTCGATCACTTTAACCACATGTCCGACACCTTAAAGCTCGATTCTCACGTTCTCCGAAAATAGAGAGCAGAATTTGCTCGAGTGGCGCATGTGTGTTGACCCATGATGCAATGCAATGCTAACTTAAAACAGATGATCACCAACATATTTTATTTTCTAGTAAATAAACATATATTTTAGATCATTCTCCCAATGGATTTTCTCAAGTTATAACGTTGTGTCGTGGCACAATACAATACATCGATAAACACGGTTTCACACTAACTGGTTATTTCAGATCTCCTCACAACGGCCAACGAAGCTGTCTGCTAGCTTCTGGCTGTACAGCGCATGCGCATTGATTTGAAATGGTTGGTTTTGAGATTTGATTGGTTTTCCCAAGCCGAACATCTCGGGAAGAGCGGACGAAGTAGAGAATTAGTTTAACTTTAGCAGAACAGCTCGCGCCGATTAAGCGAAAGTCTTGTGATTGGCTTAGAGCGCGTCACATGACCACGTTTCTGTTCTGCGCACGTGAGGATACACTGTAAGCTCAGTCGGTACCACGTCCATTTTGTAAACTAAGGGTCTCAGCGTTGCCAACAAATAATATATAGTCAGTGGAATAACAGCTTTACGTTTCACAGTAGTGAACTAATGGTCAGGCGATGATAAGGAGGGGTGACCTGGTGGTCTAGGGGTAAGGTGCTGGGGGTCCGGGGCTCAATCCTCGGTCCCGGCACAAATTTATCTGATTGCCAACCCCATCCTTCACCTCTGACAAGATGTGTATTAATCACAACTTGTGAATGTGAGGAATTCCAGGTCTCCACCGTGGTTCGGATTCCAAGTTAAACTGTAGGTCCTCTATTTCATCTCACAATCACCCTACCATTACACATTAGAGTGATTGCGTATAACCCGAACGTGTAGTAAGACGCGGTGCTATAATAATAATAATAATAATAATGATAAGGAGGGTTTTTCTGTCGCTTCACAACATTTCAGTTCAATTTATCTTCCATCCAAATACCCACTATCTTAAGCTTTCAGTTAAATGTCCCAAATTAACAAATATTCCAGTATTTTTACTATATTTTGCAAAATTCTCTAAGTTTTCCCAGTTTTTTACAGGTAACAAATTCCCTGTATTTTCCCGGCTTTCCAGGTGCGTGAAAAACCCGAACCAGTTCTCCGGACGTAATTTCATTACCGTGAAAAGGGAAGACCAAGCTTGCTTCACCCATAATAAATATTTCGGATGGGCCGGGAATCAAACTCGGGATCCTTAACTCAATAGACATATGCGCTACCGATTGAGCATTGCCGGATCCTTGACAAAGTTGACAACTAATTTAATAAAGAGAAATTTAATTTTAAACTATTTATCTTTCTTAACACGACTTACTCGAGGCTATCTGCATGTTTACATCAATTGGGTCGGGATGAGTAGGGTAGAATTTAGAGGAAATCTACCCACATTTGTGTACAGAGAGTGTGGCAAACAATTTAAGAAAAACCACCCTCAGAACACCTGGCCTAGATTCGAATCCCTAGCCTCTCCGCGACCAACAAACCAGACTAGATGAACTTGACGTTTAGCCAACGCACCCACCAAGGCGGTTTATAAAGATACCTGAACGGGTTTTTAACAGTCGTTTTCAATAATCTTTATATTAAAACTATTCGATCACACTCTCTCTTAAACACATTGAAATTAGCTCACACCCGTGAATTTCCAATCATGTCTGGATCCCTAGATATGACCCAACCCCACGCCGGTCTAAGCGGGGGTTTTACCCGATCAACAGGCTGGGTCTATTTCTGCCCCGTCTCGTCTCAGCTGGTACGTGTGAGGAATATGGGGCACAGCTAGACCCCGCGGGATGTCTGTCATACCGCCACACGGTCTGAGCGGTAAAGATAAACCATACCTAACAGCTCCCCTACCCCATGCAATTTATATGGCATAGCTAAGAAGTGTCGACCTTGGTGGTCATGGGGTAAAGTGCCCCACAGTTCGTGGGTTCAAACCCAACCGGGGTTAAAAGTATTTTCTTTGAGTGATAAAAATCCGTAGCACAACCTCCTTCGGAGGGGAAAGTAATGCCGTCGATCCCATGTCATTGTGGATTATAAAAAAAACCTGGACGGTTCGTGAAATTACCTTTCTCGGCAAAAATTGGTAGGTCCTTAAGAGCTCACTCATAGAAATTCAGTATGGAAGTCAACGGGCGACCACCACACTTCCTAGACTTCCTTAATACATGGGATTTTTTACCAGATGGTGCAGGCAGCACTAACCATACAAAGGGCTGAGTGCATGCTCAGCTCCATGTGGATAAAAATCACATCGAACCAACCTTAGGGTTGTTGACTAAGAAGAAGCTAGGAAGTGGTAGCAGCAAGCAAATAGGTATGGTTTATCTTTACGGCTCTAAGGCTACGGCCAGACGAACTGTAAAATACTGCAAAAAAACTGCAGTAAAATAAAGCTGCCTTAACATTATGTGATGTGGGTGGCCAGACGACGGCTGTAGTGCTGCTTCTTCACGCTACACTAGCGACAAGTAGCTTCTGTGTGCAGCTGTGAAAAGGAAATAAAGGTGATGAATCCTAATCCCAAATTGCGTTTTGCGTGTTATTTGTCCGACGTCGGCGCCGTTTAAAAAGAGAAAGAAAGTGGTGGATCCATCCCATCATTAGTAACGATTCAACACATGGGTAATTTGTTTTATTTCATGAAAAACTGAAACTCTAGCGACCCTATAAAATTCTTTGAGTATTATCGAATGTCAATTAATTCGTTTGACTCCAAATGAGGTTTTTTCCTTCAAAATTGAATCCATCCTAAGCATATCCTGCTAGAACTTCCGTTACGCTGCTAGATCAACATTGCAACTTCAAATCGCTGTTTTTGTGCTCTCCACACTTTACGTCATAGAGACATGGATATTTCTGTACCTCATAATGAGGTGCTCGCTATCTACTGAATTGATATCCATTTTGAAACAAAATGGTAAATAAAATAAAGATAACAAAGGAGGCAGGAATATGACGCCGCTACACAATACTGCACGTGTGGCCACAATTTCGCTGTAAGCTTGTCACCAAAATTAGGGGTCGTCCATAAACCACGTAACTTTTTTTCTTACCTTTTCAGCCTCCCCACCCCACATGTAACACCATGTAGACATTTGACCTAGCCCCCCCCCCCCCCCCCAAACCTATGTTACGTAACTTTTCTCACCAAGAATGAATGTCATTATTTCATAGGGAAGTTTTGTGATACTAAAGGAGGGATTCAGATTTAATACTTCTTAAAATCCATTTTAAATCCTGATTATAAATTATTTCAAAGAGTATTATTATTTATACAGACATAAAGACGTCAAGCTCAAATTCCTCAGGTTCGTGAAGAAAAACCTCTACTAAATTTATGTATGGGTGTCAGGTTTGCGATCTGAGTAGTATCCAGACGGTACTACTATGTGCTGACTAGGATGGCCCTTTTCTGTAGTGGAGCTACATGATGATGTTAAAAAGTGCTCATATCCGATGCTTGTCGCTGGGGGAAGACCTCTTTATTAATATTGTGCACTTTTTATGATAGTCATGTTATCATCATATAAAGATCTATTTAAACAATTCTTGGTATACAACTTTTCTCAATTATATTTTGGATTAATCTACAACTTTACTTTAGTTAACTTATCAATACCTAGATATTCTCTCCCCCCGTTAATGATGGTAGATTACCTCTAAGATTCTACCTTCCTCATTTCTACTCCATTAGATAAATATAGTAAAAATAACTAGAATAGCTACAATTTGACTATACCACCCTACAAAATGTATACTAAAAAGGTAGAATTCTAAAGAAAATCTGCCATCATTTGCATGGAGGGAGAGCGGGAAATCATTTAGGAAAAACAACCCTCAGTATACCTGACTGGTATTCGCACCCCATCCCTCCAACATCGGTCATCTAGTCTACTGAGAGAATGCGGCCACCGAAGCGGGTGTATAATAGTTGCATTTATATACATACACACTATATTTATCAGAAGGGAAAAGGTATAGGCTTAAATACACCTAACTTTTGAAAATAATTAATGATATTTGAAGTTTTACTTTTCAAAATATGCTGCTGGTACGAAGAAATAACACTATTTATGGATTCCTCAAACTTGCCTTGAGATAAATTCTGTACTTTAGTTTCTTTCCATTTCACTAAAACATATTTTCGAAACTCTTCCACTGTGTTTTTTTTTCATCTGGATAGCGCTTTTTATATAAAAGCAATGAACAAGTCTCCTCTTTTTGAAGACATTATTTTTGTTTTTGTACAAACACAAGTGATTATTCACAGCCTATGTAAAAGAATGTGCAGTAGGAATCTAAATTATACTCAAACTTAACTATACCTATAAATTAAGGCCACTTCGACTGACAGGTTATCCATCTAAAAGCAAGTAAGGGGGTTTATAGATTGGGCAAAGTGCCGTGATTATAAACATGTCACTGTCATGCGCATGAAAATATGTGTTTTCTAATGTGCTTGGCGTTCGTAGTCTCGGGCAGACAATGCCACCTAAGCGCATTAGAAATATTGATCAACAAAAAGTAAGTGCTAAACTTGCATTTTCAACGCCACAGATATTCGGAAGTTATCTATAAGTATGTTTACCAAAGGTAAAACATGAACAATAATATTATTTTTGAACATTAGAATTTGAGTATAAGATATGTGTTACATAACACTTTTATGTACCCCATCCTCCCCCATGTAACATCGTGTAGACATTAGAGCTCCCTCCACCCCCTCAAAGCGTTACGTGGTATATGGACAAACCCTTATGGGCCTGTTCGTCTGCGACACGACCTTGAAATGAGTTCCACTTTCTAACTAAGCAGTAATTTACAGCATTGTGAAGCCGGCTCCATTTGAATCTACTGGGTGCATTTTCATGCTTTAATTTACTGCGGGTTTTGGAGGTATTTTACAACTCATCTGGCCGTAGCCTAAGAAGCGGCCAGACTGGGCGAGCGACTAAATTTTATTTTTTTTATTTTTTATTATTTAGCACCACGTCTTACTAACCGTTCGGGTTATACGCTTAAGTACTAATTACTCTAATGGGTTAGGATATTGGGAAAGTTGAATATAGAGGAAGTGAACCCGCATTTGCGTGGAGGGAGAGTGGAAAACCATTTAGGAGAAACCACCCCCAGTTCACCCGACCGAGATTCGAACCTCGATCTCCCCGTCCTCGGCAGTCGAGCTCAACACGACTAGCGCGTTGGCCAACTACGCCACAGAGGCGGGTAAAAACATAAAATAGGTCACATTGGTTGTAATGAGAGGTGGCCAGACTGGAGCGAGCGCGCTTGAAAGATAGAACTGGTTCTATTTTACAAACGCGCACGCTCGACCCGGTACAGTCTAGTTTACAGGCGCTAGGCAATATTATTGTATGTTGGTTCATTGAGTGCTAAGAAAATTTCATTTTGACATTTTTTTTATTACTATCGATAGGTTTAGCACACTTGCTACTAACGGCCTGGTTTAATTGGTAAGATCTTGACAAGACGTGTATTAATCACAACTTGTGAATGTGAGGAATGCCAGGCCTCCACTGTGGTTCGGATTCCACGTTAAACTGTAGGTCCTCCATTTCATCTCACAATCACCCTACCATTGCACATTAGCGGAAGTGCGTATAACCCGAACGGGTAGTAAGACGCGGTGCTAATATAATAATAATAATAATTGGTAAGATCATAAACCATACTTATATGTGTATATATATATATATTGTGTGTAAAACTGATATGTTAAAATACTTCAATATTACCAAAGTAGGCCTTTAAAAATAAGAATCGCCATTAGCATGGAGAGAGAAGGAAAAAACCACAACAATAAATCACTTGTAAAAAACCACCCTCGTTTCACTGAGCCAAGATTCGTAGCCTCCTCGTCAACAACTATAGAGAGCTATCTGCTAATCACGCGCTCGCTCGCACGCTCGTCAGTCTGGCCACCCAGTCGCTTGCGCGCTCGCACGCTTGTCAGTCTGACCGAACCCTAAGGCGTCAGGTTCGTAATAGACTTGATCGCCGGTGACGGGAAGTCTAGTTCTAATCCCAGCCGGGTGTGCTGAGGTGTTCCTCACTCACCCTCAACGTTAATGCCAGGACACTTCCTCTAGATTGTATCTTCCTCGTCCTATCAGTGTAATCAAATGCGAATAGCCCGGAAGGGTAGTAAGACTTGGAACCCGTTATAACAAACGCTCCAATAATCAAGACTACGGCCTAGGTTTCCACTTGTAGTTACTTGTGCCCGTTGATTAGAAGTGCAACATGTGACGTGATTCTGGACCTCAAGAAATTCACTTCATCTCTGACCCTCCTCAATGTACACTCCGTTTATCCTAAAAGCTAGCCTACTCCCATTGATTGATAGCACGACGGTCTTATCTTATAAGCTATACTAACAACGGACGACGAAAACTAAAAAATAACTGGATTAATAAATTACATAGTTGAATAAAACATTATTTCCCTGTTAGACAACTTTGTTCAATCAGTAGCATGTTTTTATACCGAGCTAATAGTCACTGGTTTAATTCCTGGCACGGGTGAAACATATATTATTGGTGAAAGAGTCATTCTCATCCACGGTGATAAATTGAAGTCTGGAGGATTGTGTGTTGTGTCTCTTATAGAAATATATCAGTTCACGTGTTGCGTGCTGATATAATCAGTTGGTCCAAGAAGTGTACGTTAAATGTTCCTAATTTTAAAAAAAATCCCTCTCTACCTATCCCACACATTGCAGGAACTAATGCCCCGTATCAAGGAATATGGCAACGAGGTTAGATGTTCCCTCTCAACCTATCCCACACATTGCAGGAACTAATGCCCCGTATCAAGGAATATGGCAACGAGGTTAGATGTTCCCTCTCAACCTATCCCACACATTGCAGGAACTAATGCCCCGTATCAAGGAATATGGCAACGAGGTTAGATGTTCCCTCTCAACCTATCCCACACACATTGCAGGAACTAATGCCCCGTATCAAGGAATATGGCAACGAGGTTAGATGTTCCCTCTCAACCTATCCCACACATTGCAGGAACTAATGCCCCGTATCAAGGAATATGGCAACGAGGTTAGATGTTCCCTCTCAACCTATCCCACACATTGCAGGAACTAATGCCCCGTATCAAGGAATATGGCAACGAGGTTAGATGTTCCCTCTCAACCTATCCCACACATTGCAGGAACTAATGCCCCGTATCAAGGAATATGGCAACGAGGTTAGATGTTCCCTCTCAACCTATCCACACACATTGCAGGAAGATACTCCTCGACACGATCATCTCGTGCCATGCAGTCATTTAACTGGAGCCAATCACCGACTGATCCTCCGACCTAACCTTCACCTCCACACTAGATTCATAGGCAGTCTAATACTTCCTCTCTAAACACTCGCCCGCCACTCAACGAGGCCTTTATCACACAATCGTGCCATTTTAACAAGTACTCAATTATTTGTGGTTCAAAATAAAATAAGTACAACATTAATATCGAAGCAAGACAGGTAAAGTAATTTAGCATTCAGGTGTGGGTTTATCCTAGTGTACGTCAAACGCTATAATTCGTGGTGCTGTAGTATGTAGAAATAGGGGTGCTGCCCTAGGTTAAGTTAGTTGGTTCTTTGTTTTTTTTTGCTTCGTATATTATACAGCTAAGGGCTTTTCGTCTTTAATTGCAATACTTTAATAGTGATAAGAAAGATCAATTTATGTTAAATATACCCGCATTAGTATGAAGGTAGAGTGGGAAACCATTTAGGCAATACTATCCTCATTAAACCCTGCTAGGATTCAAACCTCGACCTCCTAATCTCAAGAAAACCATACTAGGTGCTTGCATTTAATCTGTGAAACCAGTTAGTAGGCCTATTTATTATTATTATTATTATTATTATTATTATTATTATTATTATTATTATTATTATTATTATTATTATTATTATTATTAGCACCGCGTCTTACTACCCGTTCGGGTTATACGCACTTACGCTAATGTGTAATGGTAGGGTGATTGTGAGATGAAATGGAGGACCTACAGTTTAACGTGGAATCCGAACCACGGTGGAGGCCTGGCATTCCTCGCATTCACAAGTTGTGATTAATACACGTCTTGTCAGAGTTGAGGAAGGGTTTGGCAATCAGATAAATCTGTGCCGGGACCGAGGATTGAACCCTGAACCCTCAGCACAGAGGTCTGACACCTTACCCCTAGACCACCAGGTCACCGACAGTAGTAGGCCTATTGATAGCCCTGTGGGTTTAGAAAGATAATTCTCGTTTAAATGATATTATCTTGGAACCTAGGAGATATGTTTATTAGATAAATCATGGTCTAAGGCTCTACTCTCGTAATCCCTAGAACCATTAGAGTAATCAGTACATAGGCTTACTACTCGACACGGAAAACATTGCATCTCGTGGCCAAGCTCTGCACTCGCTCTAGACTCTAGACTCTAGAGTGTGAAAGGCGAAGGGGTGAGAGGAGCGTTCTAGTACAGTCAGAACCAAATGGAAAATGGGACATAAGTTCTTCACTGGGAATAGTTGGTTTAGCACGCCTTATTTGAAGCCAATTTTAAAAAAACACTTTACGTACCTTATATTTAAAGTTGATTAGGTATCCGTAATGTTTGTCAAAAGAGGTAAAAATAAAGTGGAAACATTCTACACAAAACTACTGAAAGTCCTAAACTACCGACTGATGACGTATATCATTGGTCTCACCCCCTTCATTCTTCAAGAAGTTGACATTCTTTCCGGATACAATGTTTACTGTGTCGAGTAGTAAGTGTATAACCCGAACACGGTGCTAAAAAATATATACTGTATTAGATAAATGTGCTGTCTTAGTTTAATAAATTATGTTCAGTGTTCCTAAATTTTAAAAATTGAGACGTTCATATCAAAAGTGCTTTTTTTTTAAAATGTAGGCAATGAATATATAGGCGGGGTGACCTGTTGGTCTAGGGGTAAGGTGTCAGACTTCTGTGCTGAGGGTCCGGGGTTCAATCCTCGGTCTCGGCACATATTTATCTGATTGCCAAACCCTTCCTTCACCTCTGACAAGACGTGTATTAATCACAACTTGTGAATGCGAGGAATGCCAGGCCTCCACCGTGGTTCGGATTCCACGTTAAACTGTAGGTCCTCCATTTCATCTCACAATCACCCTACCATTGCACATTAGCGTAAGTGCGTATGACCCGAACGGTAGTAAGACGCGGTGATGATGATGATGATAATAATAATAATAATAATAATAATAATAATAATAATAATAATAATAATAATAATAATATGTAGGCACTTGTTTGGGACATCTTGCCACAAAAGGAATCTAACCCGGTGGACCGATTACTTGAGACCCCCTAACTAAGGTAGGTAATACAGGTGGAGGGGAAATGTTCCGCAGCGGTGGCTTGCAGACTAGATATCAGTATACGAAGGGGTACCTAGAACCTATAATAAATGAACAGGGCTTTAAAAAAATCCTCGTCTGCTCGTCTGTGACAAGGGAAAATTTTTGCTTGACGAGTTAAAAAAAAAGCCGTTTTTAATCGTTAATTTTGTCATGGTTGAGCTGGATTCTTCATAATCTATCCTGTCGATATGACGTTATAACTACTATCGCAAGATTATTATTGATATTACGGTTCGAATAGCTCGTACATAAGCTATGGATTTGAGTATATAATGATGATAATGAATGAAGTGTATTGTCATTTATAGAAAAGAGGGTGGAAATATAAAAAAATTGCATCAATCTATTTATTTACTTTACGTCCAGTGACGAAATCAAAGAAGTAGAAAATAAAATAGTCTATAAAAGAATAGTGGGCTAGCTCAGATTTAAAATGAATACAATAATTTGGGTTCTAAACCAACATTTACATTTAACAACAACAAAATTACTATCTCGAGGTAAAACTTAAAATAATAATAATAATAATACATAATAATAATAATTATAATAATAATAATCAAGTACGAGACTCTCTCAGGACCTCTGGGTCATGTTGGGAAAAAATATACCTTTACTGTACCTAGTCAACAATAGACTCAGCTTGCGTACAACAATACCGGCCTCCAAGGTTAGCATCCCTGGGAACTGTTTGCAGGTGAGACATAGCTAAATATGTGTTTTTGATAGCAATAGTAAAAAGGTGGATAACACTGAATTATGGCGATAATAATATAAATAAAATACTTAACAACGGATTTGACTTTGAAAAAATAAATAGGTTTAGTTTTTTCTTTAATAATTAATTGTCAATCTAAAATTTTAACCTGCTTAACAGACGTCTGCTAATTTATAAAATTAAAATGCAACCTATAATTCAAATAATAATAACAATTTGAGGTATTAATATAAAAAATCTTAAGTCCAGTCTTTGTGGATAATTATTATTGCAATAATAATCAAAATATGGTAATTTCTTGAGACACCTAATTAATAGATGTCCTTTATGATGTTGGTAGTTAGAATAAAGGAATAATAGAACATAAGATATTGCAGTCGTCTCGAAGGAATGACTCTGGCCAAAAGATTCTTTCCAGAATCGTTGTTAAAAAACATGTTAGCTTGAGAAAATTAAATATATATTTTTTACTTTATAAGAAAATAACACGAAGTCTTGAAATTGTAGAGGAAAAGGTTCATAAAAATATAGCGTCTAGGTAGTGAGGTCGAAGCTGTGTAGGAATTAAAACTTAAAAAAACAAATTGTTGATATCACCTCAAAAGATGTTCTGGGGGGTCATCGTTGAAGCTGTGAGTTGGTCCAAAACTCACTAAAAGTCCAAGAATCGTCATTGCAGAGGTCTACCAATGGTATAAAGTTGTCGTCGCGTCTCTGGTAGTCATTTTGAGGAACACTTGAAAGATTATTTTAAGAAATAACTGTTATAATTTCAATTTTTGTTGCACTGAAAATAATGTGTGTCATCTTGTCTTTATCCCCAAGACAGCAGTCCCGCTTCTTTCTTCCAATTCCCGCCTCTCGGCATTTCTCGTAGAGGCCCCAAAATATCGCGGATTTAAGTTCTAATTTTGATATCTAACAGTTTAACATAATGATCATTGTTTGTAAGCAAACGCAATTTCTTCTTCTTTTTTTTTCATCGTGGGCCTTTTAAAATTAAAATGTACGAGATTGGATGACGTATCTGTGTCGTCACATCCCCCACCTTCCCCCTCTGTTACAGTCCATTTCTTTCTTCCTCGTGTCGCTTAGGCCACTCCGATTCTCGTGGGATCTCGTAGAAGGCGTGAAAAATAAAATTACACCTGATCACTATTGTTTTAAAATGTGGACGGAATATTTTAACAAAAACCCGGTAAATAAGTATACAGTGGAGCGTCGTTAATCCGGATCGATCGGGACCGGGACCCATCCGGATTACTGAATTGTCCGGATTTTTAAATGTGCTTTCAATAACTGTATACATACGTAATGTATTGACTAGAGGATACATGACGCTCGGGAGTCTACTGTATTGCAAAATAGAGGCTGAAGGCTTCGAAAAATATGTTAATAAAGTATATTGAATAAGAACATGTACATTATGTAATTTAGATTAGTAACTCTATAATACTTTTTAGAAAAAAACACAAGAATCTACAGTAATTAATGGAAACTTACTGGGTAAAAAAGTCCTTAATTGTTTTATGTACAAGACTTGACCTGCTCTCACCGCCGATCCGGATTTGCGACGTTCCGGATTTTTGACGTCCGGATTTCCGACGCTCTACTGTATTTCTTGTTCTGATAAAAGTATTGTTACTATTATCTGGTGTTTCCTTTCGCATTGCAATTTCCGTTGAAAACAATAGGTTTAAATATTAATACAACACGAATTAATTAAATGTAGTATTACATCTGGCCGCAAGGCGTGCTAGTCGCGTCGAAATAAATAAACACTTAAGAATAAATTAAAACTAAATACAATATAAATCGACAAAATTAGAATTTTTACATTATCGATATCTTAATACGGTTAGAGGGCGATTCCGAGAGATAGATATAAATTAGAGTTGCCAATATTGAAACCGTTTGTACCTCAAAACACAACGAAAACAAAGAATCGCTAGTTACATTTGGCGCGCCTTGTTGCATTCTTATCTTGTATGTTTGCGTGTAAGGGGTGAAGAAATGACGCAAAAGAATAGTTTTTTTTTTCAAAAACAGTAATAGCCCTATTTTAGTTTGGTGTGCAGTGTTATGCATAAATAAAAGTGGATGAGTGCCTAGTTTAAATTTGTTAACATAATTGCGTGGCATACGGTAAAACGGGTCAAGAGACCACTTTTCATCAAATATAACAAAATTGATGGGAAAATATTTTTCATTTGTTTATTTGAGGTATTTAATGTACACTTTCTGAACCAACTGATTATATCTGACTTGAATCTATAAAAGACACAACTTCCAGCTCCCTGCCGTTAATTCACCACTGTGAAAAGGGGAACTGACATTTTTCCGATGATAAATTTTTTGTCTATGGCATGAATCGAACCCAAGACACTTAGTTCAATTGAAAGAAACGCTACCGACTGAGCGAAGTTGTCGGGCGGTAATGATTCTAAATGACAACACTTCTAAACCTATCTAAATCTCGCTGTTGTGTGAAGAATGCAGAAAGGTGTACTTCGATCTGATATCTGGTTCGAGCGTGATCATGTATCTGATCTCCCATCTCACATGGTCGAGAGAAGAGCTCCTACCAGGACGCTAGTCATCTATTCCTAATATTTTTGAGCACTCTGAGAGGAAATATAAAGATATCGATAAGCCGGATGATCGTCGAGGTTATTGTGGTGGATGCCCCTGACCCCTTTGACCTGTAATCAGACTAGTTACAGACTTTGGCACAAGGCGAACTGTCAAGAAAATCACGCAATGCACCCAAGATGCCCGACAGTGGGTCAAAAAAATCTCAATAGAAAAAAAACTTGGCTTTTTTCTGATAAAAATTTCACTGACTAAAGAATATCTAAACAAATCAAAATACTTTATTTGTTATAAATACTTATTTTTGGATGTACTAAAATTAATAAAAAAGCATTTTTGAATAAATCGCAATAAATAAATGTATTATTATTATTATTATTATTATTATTATTATTATTATTATTATTATTATTATTATTTTTGCACCACGTCTTACTACCCGTTCGGATTATACGCACTTACGCTAATGTGCAATGGTAGGGTGATTGTCAAATGAAATGGAGGACCTACAGTTTAACGTGGGATCCGAACCACGATAAAGGCCTGGCATTCCTCACATTCACAAGTTGTGATTAATACACGCCACCTAAATAAATGTAAAAGTTAACATACATTATTTTTCTTGACCAATAATGAAATTTCCTTTTGTTTTTTCCCCCTAATTTTCCTAACAGTTATGTCCGACACCTTAGCTCAGTCGGTAGCAAGTCTTCTACTGAACTAAGGGTCCCGTGTTCGATTCCTGGCACGAGAGAAAAAATTATCAGTGGTGAAATGTGGGTTTTTCCCTTTCACAGTGATGAATTAACAGCCGGTGGCTGGATGTTGTGTTCGTTATGGATTTAAGTTAGTTTGTAAATCGTGTGCTGATATAATCAGTCGGTTCAGCAAGTGCACGTTAAATATCTCAAATAAATTAAAATGTAATTATATCAGTTATAAATTCCCTGACATTTTTTTAAATTTTCGATATGTTACTTGGTTGTGACAACCCTGTCCCATGAGGTTTGATGTTGACACAATGTATGGTCACGGGCACAATAGACTTAATATGTTTTTAGCACCGTTCGGGTTATAGGCACGTGTAACCTACTAGTTACACAAATGTGTTAGAGATGAACAAGTTTAGATTTAGAAGAGGTGAACCAGTATTTGCGTGTAGAGCGTGGAAAACCATTTCGGAAAAGCCACCTTCAGCATACCCGACCAGGGTTCGAACTCTGCTATACCAGACTTCAGCAGTCTAGTCTGTTACGTGAGGGACGCCTCAAGTGCCCCACACACGCCCCTAAGGGGACGGCCAGACTAACCGAGCGAGCGACAAAAATATAAAATAGAACACATTGGTTGTAATGAGAGGTGGCCAGACTGGAGCGAGCGCGCTCGACCCGGTACAGTCTAGTTTACAGGCGCTAGGCAATATTATTGTATGTTGGTTCATTGAGTGCTAGGAAAACTTCTCATTTTGACATCATCATCATCATCATCATCATTATTATTATTATTATTATTATTATTATTATTATAAATAGATTTAGCACACTTGCTACTAACGGTCTAATTTAATTGGTAAGATCATAAACCATACTTATATGTGTGTGTGTGTGTGTTATATATATATATAAAACTGATATGTTAAAATACTTCAATATTATCAAAGTAGGCCTTTACAAATAAGAATCACCATTAGCGTGGAGAGAGGAGGAGAAAACCACAACAATAAATCACTTGTCAATAACCACCCTCATTTCACTGAGCCAAGATTCGTAGCCTCCTCGTCAATAACTATAGAGAGCTATCTGCTAATTACGAGGTGACCTGGTGGTCTAGGGGTAAGGTGTCAGACTTCTGTGCTGAGGGTCCGGGGTTCAATCCTCGGTCCCGGCACAGATTTATCTGATTGCCAAACCCTTCCTTCACCTCTGACAAGACGTGTATTAATCACAACTTGTGAATGTGAGGAATGCCAGGCCTTTACCGTGGTTCGGATTCCACGTTAAACTGTAGTTCCTCCATTTCATCTCACAATCACCCTACCATTGCACATTAGCATAAGTGCGTATAACCCGAACGGGTAGTAAGACGCGGTGCTAATATAATAATAATAATAATAAATAATATGTAATTACGCGCTCGCTCGCACGCTCGCCAGTCTGGCCACCCAGTCGCTCGCTCGCTTGTCAGTCTGGCCGAACACTAGTCGGAATTGACAGTTCAGACTGATCAGTCCAAACTGTCGTATGAATGCAAGGACGGTGGACTGATCAGTCATAATTGACGGACTGATGGATTAAACAGCATTGTGTGTAGATTCCTGTGTTTATTGATACATTTTTTAGTGAGAACTACTATATTTATTTGTTTCAATACATTTCTTTTTATTGTGAATTCGTGGTTCAACAACTTCCTGGCTCTTGCAGGATATTAATATAAGAATAATGTTCTCGTTTTAGTAGCCAATCCTTCATCCAACATTTTCTTTTCAATTCCCTCTTTTATCTTCGCTATCTAGAACTAAGTGCAAGTGCAGCACACAAAGTTTATTCCACATTGAAACCAAACACAAACGATACAAAAGCTCGTCAACATCAACCACTCTCTATTTCAGACTGCAGTGTATGCAAGCTTCATTCAGTTAAGTGATCAATCTGAATAGATGTGGTAACCATTATTCAGACTGACATTTATCAAAGCTTCAGTTCATTCAAAGTGATCAATCTGAACTAGGGATGTGGTAACCACTCTCTATTTCAGACTGACATGTGTATGCAAGCTTCAGTTCAGTTCAAAGTGATCAATCTGAACTAGGGATGTGGTATCGAAACTATGCTCATTTAAAGTATCGGAAGAAAAATATCAATACCGTATAGTATCGAAAGAAAAGTATCGATAACAGTTAAGTATCAGTATCCAAATTTTAATCTGGAAAAATGTTTTTTAATCAAGTAGGTCCCTAATAATTTAAAGATTTGCATGGTAATAATAATTGTATTTTAATATTTATTCAACCACTAATAATAATAATTGTATTTTAATATTTATTCAACCACTAAAAATTATAATGATTTAACCATGTTTTAGTATATTTAGGTCTATCGCGTCTATGTTATGTGTTGGAACGTGTAAGGTATGATAGATAGTATTGTATAATGAATATTATAAAAGTTTTTACCATACCAGCCTTCAAAATGTCTACGAAAATTTAGCTGATGGAAAGTTATTTAATAGCTCAATAAAATTAGTAATATATTTTTTCAATCTATTTTGTACCATTCTTTAATCATAGTAAACATTTAATCCCAGAATGAGTGAAGATAACAAAAAAGTTTCTTTAAATAGTGATCCACTACCGGAGTGTGAGCACTAATATCAGTAAAGTATTGATTAAAAATACTAGTATCGAAAGGAAAATATCGATATTAGTAAAGTATCAATACTTTTTTTCACATCCCTAATCTGAACTGAGAATTGTACTGACCGTGTGAGAGCAAAGCCTCAAATTAATATAAAATGATCAGCTCAGACTGATCAGTCAGAACTTAGAGTTGAACTGATCGTGTGTGGCGCCCTTAGAGCTTAGACCAGGGGTAAGGAAACTTGTGGCATTGGAAGGCCGACGCATGTCACTTATCAGATCCCTCATAAGGCCACAAACTTCATGTACAGTAAATATGCTAAAATTATAAAGACTTACTTTACCTAAATATAAGTTCATGTATTTTTTTAGTAACCCATAAAGGAGCGAATAGTTCTTAGTCTACTTTTTTACTTTTTATTCAACAAGGACACATTTTAATTTTGTATATATTTATTATATGTTCATAGAAGAACGCTTTTTAAAAAAAAGAATAGCCTATATAAATTATGAAATATTTGAAAGAATGTAATTTTACAAAAAAAAACTAAACTCAACAGTTTTTGATGTGTGAATCAATCAGTGTGTAATAAAAATATACTAAAAATTAAAAAATTCCAAGAAGTTGTATTACATATTAAACAGGTTTGTAATTTACCATATATGTTTCTTTATTTAAGACCTGAGGATGATGTGGAATTGCATAGAAAATATGTCGTCAAATGGGCGCAGCTAACGCAGATTAACGCCCTTAAGGAGGAAGGAACTACCCCACTAGAATCTTCAATCAGTAAACTCCAACTTTTTTTATATGTTCATATCTCTTTATTCATTTTTCATACTGTCACAAAGGTCCTTAAGTCAAGAATTTTCTACTATCATTCTTTATGATAAAAACTAATATTTCACATTTTCCAAACTTGTATAAGTATATAATACAACTAACTACTTGGGAATTTTTAATATTCAATATATTTTCATTACACATTGATTGATTGACATATCATATATTATTTCTCCTTACTAAGTTTCAAAATGTGTTTCAAAAATCTCAACAGTTAATAAAACACTCCATGTTACATGTAAATTGTCAGAATATGGGAAAAGGGCACATCGAACTCAAAAGTCCACAAGTTCCCCATCCCTGGCTTGAACCATGCGACCGCCGAAGCAGGTAATATTAGTGTTGTGATTATACTAATTTTAATAGAGGATAAGTTTGTTTTTTCAAGGTTTTCAAGTTCAACACAAGGCTTCACAACTTGTGAATGTGTGGAATGCCAGGCCCAGGGCTCCACCGTGGTTTCGGATCCCACGTTAAAACTTAGTCGTCCATTCATCTCACAACACCAACATTGACAATTACGTATGTGCGTATAATCCGAAGGGTTGTAAGACGAGTCTAATAATAATAATAATAATAATAATAATAATAATAATAATAATAATAATAATAATAATAATAATAATAATAATAATAATAATAATAATAATAATAATAATAATAAAAAATAATGATGATGATAAATAATAAAAATAATAAATGAAAATTTAATAATATAATACAAGACTTATTTAATGAATTAAAACCAAGAGCTGTGGGAAAATAAAAGTAGTAAACCACACGTGAATAAACGTATACAGTGCATCTGGCCTAAATTTAAACCCTGGACTCCCTGGCAACGTCTACCTGATACAATGCGAGGCTGAATCCTTAGACCACTTGGCCACCGCTGTGGGAATATACCAGTAATTTTTTTGTCCGTCTCATAATACACATCCAGGCTGTACACATTTTTTAATAAACTGATGAGTTAGAGATATTAAAATATAATTTAGAGGAAATTTACCCGAATTTGCGAAGGAGAGTGAGTAATCATCAAGGGAAAACCTTTCTTGACTGGGATTAGAACCCCGGCCTCCCCACCAATGGCACATCAGACTAAATGAGAATGACATTTAGTCCACATATCCACTAAATCGGATTTTCAATATAGAACACGAAAAGAGGGGTGGATTTTAAGGGAATTTAACATCCGCGTGGAGTGAATCACGAACTAAATAGTGAAAAAAAATCTACCTCTATAACATCCGGTCGGAGCTAGAGCATAAGAAGTTTCCATAAAGCGATTCTAGTTCATTTTATTTAAAACCGCCCTTATCGTTAAGTGTCCTTTAACGCCGGTAAATCGCTCAACAAATCAAACAGTTGTTCGCCAGCGAGCGAGTGGATCTGAGTTATGAGACATACTGTAGCGAGCCAAGAATACTGCTGGGACCCTGCAGCCGCCATATTTGGCAATGCGCCTTGCTGAGACTCCCCTCCGGCCCGGGTAAGTAGAGAAGGGATGTGACTCAAACGCACCCTGGTCCTTCACCACGGTGTCTGGGGCCGTGGTGAATGGGGCACAAGCTTTAGGGAACAAAGCATAGACTTTAAAACTGACGTATGTTAGCTCGAACCAAGGTATTGTTGTTTGTTTATGCCCGATCTCAACTTGAGTCGTACTTACTGTAGATGTGCGCATCACTCACCCACCGGCTGGTTTCTAGAACACCACTGGGAGGATTCTGACCGCTAAAACTCAGACAGAAGAAAGAACCATAGCTTCGGGATGTTTTTACTATCCCCTGTGCGCTGTCCCCTCACCCTTGTGGACTAACCGCATGTTTACAAAAATGTGGAAGGTAGACTTTAGAGTAAATGTACCCACATTAGCGTGGAGGGAAAGTGAAAAACAATTTAGTATAAAAACACCTCAGTACACCGATCTACGACTCCAACCCCTCTACCGTCATTGGAAAACCAGACAAGACTAGACTGTCGCCTTTGTCCACGTAGTCCACCGGTTCGAGTCTTCGAGAGATTGAGTAGGTACTTTTTTAAGACTACCGAGCCCTCAGACGTATTGCATACATCCAGAAAACCCGCATTATTTAATGATCGGTTTGTTACTTCAAAAATGCTTCACGCCAAAATTTGGGAGGAGGGGGAATAGGGGGCGAGCATAAACAGGCCTCTATAAATTTAAAAACCTTACATTTAAAGATTTGTAATTTAAATTAATTAGCAAAAAAATTAACCTTACTCTAAAAAAAATCGTTATTTAACATGATCACGAAAGACATTTCTAAGATAATTTAGGATTGTATTGCTGTGTGATGATGTTTCGTCGAGGTTCGAGAGAGTTTTTGCCTTCAATATTTAATCGTTTCACTTCCCAATCGATAATTTAATGTTGTGAGAAATTAGTCAATGATAGTAAAAGTAAAATGTAATTCTGGCCTTAGTGAGTTTTAATATTGTTAAACAAGAGATGTAAAAAAACATGAATGGTCCACATACAAACAATAAATGAAAGTATATAACATAAATTTAGGTTAAATAATCCTTGTTAGTTTCCTTTAGCACCCATTCGGGATGTATGCTCCTTGTTAGTTAAATAGATACACATTAATGAATCATTATAAAAGACACTCACATATTTGTTATTTTTATTATTCAATTCCTTGATAAGCCATTAATACCGTTTTGAAATGTATTGTAAAAAAATGTATATTCTAAATTAAATTATACAGAAAGAAATTAGAATAATAATACTCGATAATAAGTTATTAGTTAGTTTGTTGTAATGAGAAGACGAAAAAAATTAAAGTGTTGAATGATATGAATTGATTAATTCCTTATCTCTACACTGTGGTCCTTTTCTCCTTTGATTTGATGACTGCGTTGGTTGCCATATATTTTTGGACGATTAGTTTCAATGTAAGGTGTGCATCATCTTAAGGTCCTGGTTTCAATTAGGTAGATTATACCTTTGTGTATTGGAATGTGACTATATCTACTTTTACTATACAGTAGTTGACTAATTTCTCACAACATTATATTGTTGAATGTATCCTTATTAAAATGTAACTATGTTTTTCAAAAATCCCATTCTATAGTTAAGTCATCTTTTTTCCTCACTAATCACGTCGCGATAACTTACCCTTTCTATTGTCTAGAAATTGATTTATTTTTCTCCCTTTTTTATTAGTTTAAAGGTTTTATTTTTATTTATGATGCTAAAGGTTGCTTTTGTATTGACACGTTTTAAAACTCAAATAATAATAATAATAATAATAATAATAATAATAATAATAATATAATAATTTCAATTTCAATTTCCTTTATTATAGTGCTGGCCAACAGTCGTAAGACCTATTACAGGCCAGCACTGAAAAGTACACAATTACCTTACAAATACATATATTTACACGAGAAAATATGATAAACAATAATGGCTGAATAATGTTATATACTGATGAATAGTTATGAAAGAAGTAATTAATAATGATAAGATTAAAAAATATCAATAATAACAAATAAATAAAAGTGGTTAAAAGCAGTAACAATATGCAAAGAATAAATCAGAATATTGTAAATTTAAACATTATAGGCAGAACCTCTACATGATAAATTATTGATATGGGATTTCCTTAAATAACTCTCTGAGTTTAGCTTTTCTTTTATGATAGAAGTCGAATTCAACAAATCTAGAATGGGTGCTATGGATTCAACGACCTTATAAGAGCTATTGAGAAAAAATAATTTTGGATTACGAGAAGCCCGAGAAGGGATATGAACGCCTACATGATCAAGGGCAAATTTGTAAGAAATTTTGTTATTGAAAATATTAAAAACAAACAATAATAATAATAATAATAACCGTAAAAAGCACTAACGCCATTCAAATTCAGAGATAGCAAACACTCTTTTATATAATAAAAATAATAATAATAATTACCTATTATACTCAGTACCGCGTCTTACTAGCTTTTCGGGTTATACGTTAAGTACCAATTACGCTAATGGGTTAGGAATTGGGAAGGTTGAATTTAGAGGAAGTGAACCCGCATTTGCGTGGTGGTAGAGTGGAAAACCATTTGGAAAACAACCCCCAGTTCACCCAAGCGAGATTCGAACTTCGATCTCCCCATCCTCGGCAGTCTAGCCCGACACGAAACTAGCGCGTTAGCTAACTACGCCATCGAGGCGGGTCACACTTTTAAAAAGAAAGATATTTAAAAACCCACTTTGGTTTTCAGGAAAAAATGAACAAAGGAAATGCAACGGCTGCAATAAGCAAAATTAAGTTGGATTCTTTTTTCTACTGTCTCGCGACCTCTTGGAGAGAGTAAGTATTGTGATCGTAAAAAAAAAGTCTAATTCGAGATTTTAATGAGGTAGATTATACCTCCTGAACAATAAAAAGTTGTTTTTGCGATGCCGTCTGTCTGTCTATACCTCAGGCTAAAGTCGAAACTATTTTACTGACTGGGCTGAAACTTTGTATATAGAGAGCTTTCATAAGATCCGCCCCGAGGGGTTTTAGGAATCATATATCTAACCCTAAAATTACAATTAGTTTACTGAAGGGCAAGAAGAGATGAAATAGATTTTCTCAAAATCCGCCTTAACAATTTTTAATAACTTTTGCATCAAGGCATTGCTTATTGCTTAACATTACAAATTAGATGGCAATTCTCGTTTCACAATAGGATAAATTTCCAATTTTGATCATATATCCCCAACTATTTGAGATACCAATTAACTTATCATTGTATAAAGTTGTAGTACCTACTATTAAAATTAAAAATATTTTAATCTGATATATTTTTTATAAAACAATTTTTTTTAACTATAAGCAACCATGTATATTTTTTATGGATTACTTAGAAATTTGAAATTGATTGTTAAGCTTTTTGGTGGACAAAGATGCTTCTTTTTTGTCAATGTTTCGGTAACAGTGTATATTAATATATGTATGCTCTTTAGTGGAGTGTTTCTACAACAGTGTATATTATTTCGTTTCATAAATTTTACGAGTTTCTAGTAAATTTATCTAGTTTAAGATTAAAGAGAAAGTCTATGCGGTGGACCATAGCATTTATTTTATATTACAACGAGAAAATTAGTTTGTTTGGTGGGATTTTATGGAAGTAGGGGCCTATGCTGCTGACATATCATAAAATTTGATTCCTACTTCCAAAATTAGGATTCTTATTAGTACACTTTATATATTTGGATAGCAACTTTATGTATTTGAGATTACTTCATGTGAACTTTTGGCACATGACTTACAAACCAACATAACCTAGGTCAGCATGCCTAATAATGCACACACAGCCAATTGATTGTTACTTAATGGATAGAAAAATGAGCCCGTATACTGATAATAAATCTCTTCGTAAACATTACCCGGAATCGAAGCGGGTTCCCTTGACCACTCTAACCAGTTAGCTACAAGGTCCGGACTGCTAGCCTTCGTAAGATGACAGTGAAACAAAAATAAAACAAGTCGTTAAAAAACAAACACGGCAAACCTCGCGACAGAGAGATATGTGCAGTGGCAATTATTCCTGTGGCACACGAGCTATCTGTTTATATAGCGGTAGTCATTGGTAAACAAACACTTCCGTGTAACAAGGAAATAAAGTATGAACAAATATGAGCGGCCTTTTTAAACATACCGTGAACAAAATTAAAATAGTAGTAACGTGTGTGTCGGAAACAAAGGAGTTTGGAGGAACTGCACCACCATCTTGGAACTACACCGGGGGTCACGCGGACTAAAGAGTCAGGCTCGCAATAGACTGGATTAACGATGACGGTAAAGTAGGGATTCTAATCTCGGTCGGGTGGTTAGACACGTGTGATTTTTCACTTTGGTTTTTCACATTTTCCTTCCACGCTCAATGAAGGTGTATTTTCTCAACCACCCAACTCAGATTAAGTCGTAACCTTTGTATTAAAACATACCAATTAAAAAGTACTTGATAATACTTGGGTTAAACATAGTAATAGTTATAATAATAATAATAAACCACGTATATTTGGACACGATGGATAAGGAGTAGAGCTCATCTGGTCTGATTTGCTGGTGAGACAGAGGTCAAGATTCGAATATCGATTGGGATGTACTGAGAGTGTTTTTTCCTAAATGGCTTTCAGCTCTCGTATAGTGAGAACTTATATGACGTATTTATGAAGTGTATGAGCCCTGAAGAGTTTCGGGGGTTCCTCGACCGTTTCAAGCGTCATCCTCGCAACTTTGCCTCTTAACGCACCAATGTTTAGTTGGAAAAGTCCCAACCCCCCATCGCCCAGGCTGCCCAACTTAACTTGGCAAACTAACAAGACCACCGTGCAATGAACCGTATGCATGTGGCACACTACAACGGCGTGCCAACTTCGGGAAACTAAAACCAGCTAGAAAACAAACACACCACAAAAACAATGCCTCCATGTAGGGGCTGTTCTAGATAAATAAAAATAATTGGGGGAATGTAAATTCCTGCATGTACCAGTAATAAATTAAAATTCATATGTAACATATAAATAAAAAATACAAGCCCCAGACATTAAAAACATAAAGATTCATAAACACTTTGGTTTGAATATTGATAGAAATATGTCGATACTGTACACTGTTATGACAGCATACACTTGAAAGAGTTGACTTGTACTCCTGTCATGTATGGCACTAACAGAAAATAAATAGAATGCAAATTGAAATGACAGAAGCAGTCAGGAAAGGGAAATGGTTGAAAAAACTGATGCATGAAACGACTAAAAATGATAATGAATTTACATACAGATAAAGGTAAAAGATACTTTTCTGAATATCGGTTGGATGCTGGTTTATTTAAAAAGTGATCCTATGATTTCCAATACTAACAAATGTTCATACATCTTCCATTTGATCCTGTACCAGTCCGTTTATTTAACTTCCTTTCTAATGACAGTCTATCAAGGCTACATAGCTATCTTTTACTCGTCATTGTCGATCTCAAGTTTTAACCCTTTTCATGGCTGAAAAACCTCTCACAAGCCGACGAAGGAAGATGTAACGTTAACAAGAGTGTATGTTAGAAGTATGCAGAGGTTGGCAAAAACTACTTACAATTTGTAGGTTGTTAATAAAGTATTTGAGTGATTGTTTTTTGTTGACAAAGGTGTTCTTAGCTAAGTATATTTTGGAATTAATCTTCTCGAATGCGTGAAATGTGCACTTAGGGTACTATTTTATAAAGCATCTAAATTAATAATTCATTGATTGTAAATTTTTTTAAATCCGGTTATATTTGGGGGTGGGGAGGTGCCCCCGGTCCCGGCCAAGAGCCACCACTGCCTCCATGTCTTATTCAGTTATTTTATTTCTGACATTATATATATATATATATATATATATATATATATATATATATATATATATATATATATAGTCCACATTGCCTTGCAACTCGCCCGGGCTATCCGCATATTTTCACTAATAGAGTAAGGACGAGAAAGGTAGAAGTCAGATTAAGTGTATCCACATTTGATTGCCGAGATAGTGGAAAACAATTTAGGAAAAAATACTCTAAATACACCCGTCCGGGATTCAAGCCTCAAAATCACAAGGCAAGACGAAATTGAGTCTTAGTCCGCTTGTCCACCGATTCGGACTATACTGTATCATTATCGTTACAATGTAAATGTCTTTAAACTTAAAAGGACGACCCCAAATGGTAGTAAGGTAGCAGTCAAAGCTGTTTTTAATTTACCCGTTTAACACCAGGATCATTTCTTACTTAATCTGAGGGGTAATAATGACATGTGGGTAACTTAGCGAAAATGCACCCATATTAGGGTGGAGAGAAGATGCGGAAAAGTCACAGTAGAAACTGCACGCGGAACCGCGCCTCCATTCTCGTAGCTCCCGATCAGGATGCGAACCCTGATCTCCGTATTTAAAAAAATATATATAATTACGCTTCTTATGCATTAAATTATAAATTACACATAGTCAATAACTTAAGGGCTTACATCGAGATAATCGATTTTTTGATGACACGTGACTCGCGCAGCCGCAGACCGACATGTCCTATATGACAGTAACCTTTTCCTCTCCTATCCCCCCCTCAAGGACCTTAACCCTACTCCACGAACAACACAGTCCTTTTCCTTGAAGAGTGAAGACGGAAATCAGTGGCGAAACTGAAAATGAATACTTTGACAAGGAGGAGAACATGTAAAGTAATCAGCGTTGCCAGAAGTTTTATTTTTGTGAATTGGGATTGAGATTGGTAAAACTAAAAAACAACAAAATTAGATATAATAATTTTGTCAAAAAATTCGCGACATATGAAAAAATACAAATAAATAAAAAATACTTTTTATTTTCCACTGTCATAGTAATTATCTTAAGTAAAAAAGATGGATTAAATAACCAAGGTATATTTGTTAAGATAATGTGAACATGATAGAGAGATGATCCTACGAAAGCTTAGTGGTAAGAGCATTGACGTACTGAGCTTAAAAGTCCAGGTTCGATTCCCGTGTTCAGGTGTCATTTTTCAATTTAAAGAATATTAAGTAAAAATGATAAAAATCATTTATTATTACCGATTTTTATAATTTTTACTTAAACTTTGCGCATGATCTCATGATTATAAATATCTTCTTTTGTGTGTTTGTGAAATTCGTTACAAGGCACGTCAAAGTTAAATTGTACAAGCAACTCCGATTTTTTAAGTTGAACAGTGCACTTGTTTCGCTTGTCAGACCATTACATATTCATTTGAGAAAATACTCTCTCTCTCTCTCTCTCTCCAAAGCAGTTGTATTTCGGTATGTTCAAATTATATTAAATCAATCTGAAAATATTTAATATCCTTTTCCGGAAACGACTGAAATAATTGTTTCTATTTATTTGCGGCCAAATTTTTTGTATTTTTCATAATGACTTCCATAGATGGTTTTAGTAAGTTGAATTCTTCATATAACTGATATTTATTCAGGCATATTAAAAAGAATCGCAGCATTTTCTAAGCTTTCATAAGATACTGTTTCCAAAATGTTCACAAAATCTAGTTTACTAAACAAGTTTTCATATGAAAAATCGTTACGATCTTCTAAGTATTTTAGAAAATTTCATAGGAAGAGTTGATATCAAGCATGGTTTTATTATTTTGAGAATTTTCAAGTTTATGAAAATCTGCTTTGCTTGAAATCCGTAGAAGTTGTCTTGAAGTCTGATTGCAATCTAGTTCGAAACAATCATAATTCGGTGTGCATTCCTGTGATAGCTAGCTCATTAGATTGTGATTCTTTCATTAATATTTCAAACGAGCTCATCACATTATGAACAACATTGAAAAAGGCAAGAGTTCTGATCTGCTTTTCATCAGTTTCAAAAATCTTTTTGATCAATTTCGAGCAGTTGTCTTTGTTTGGCCATGAGAAATACAATTTTATTGCAGGTCATAATTTATAACTCTCCCGAGAGAAGGAGATAGTGAAATAAGTCGCATGTGCACATGTCGCAATAGCTCAACCCATTTTAAGGATAGCTCAGTTCATGTAAAAATTATCCCCAAAATCGGGAATTTAAAGGTCCCACGGAGGACATTAAATTTTAGCTCTGAAATCGGGATGTCCCGCAAAAATCGGGACGTCTGACAACATTGAAAGTGATAACGATATGATTTTTTACCTTTTTTTTTAGCTCAATTGGGAATTTAAGTGCTTTTTTTTTTAAAAAAAAAAGGTGCACTTCCACAGGGCTATATTAACCGAACGTTCAAAACGCGGCAGTTTTAAGCGGTAAGAACGCCTATAAAGGAAGTAAATTAGAGGGAGTTTTTTCTTCTGCCAGCATCTCTCAGTTATAGGCCTACACTGAAAGTTTGTATCGCCAACTTCCGGAAACATCCCCAATGGCGCTAGAATAGTCTCACATACATTCATTCATAAACGCCAGAAACCAATTGGGTTTATAGCGTTACTGGGTAGAGCTGTCCGGCAGTAGGAGAACAAACGGGGGAAGAGGAAAATACAATTGGCAATACAATTTTTGTGTTGTGACCCTCTTAATAAATTACAACAGCCGATTCACAATGATCCATGCTACAGTCCTATAACAGTTGGGCCTACTTTTTGTTTTCCGGGCATTTATATCTTGATGATCAACAAAAATATGAGAATTTTTGGACTTTTCAGAGCGGAAAATGTCAATTTTTAAACTTTGTTTACAAGTCCATACATGTATTAAAGGTCATGTAAAATAGTTTTGTGTTCCTTTCAATAAAACCCAAACTCGTATACTGGTAAAGGTTTTGTCAATATTTACCTAAACACAACACCTTATAGGCAATATCTCAGCTACCTAGGCAGTTCAGCACACCAATCGCCACACGTGATTTGGTTATGTACACGTTCCTACGGCCGGCAGTTGTAACACCTTATAGGCAATATCTCAGCTACCTCGGCAGTTCAGCACACCAATCGCCACACGTGAGTTGGTTATGCACACGTTCCTACGGCCGGCAGTCGTAACACCTTTGGTTGCGTTGGTGCTGTCCATGTATTGTTTTTAGCACCGCGTCTTATTGCCTGTTCAGGTTGTACGCCTATGTACTAGTTACACTATTGGATTAGGGATAATGAAGGTAGAATTTAAAGGAAGTATACACGTATTTGCGTGGAGGGAGAGTGGAAAGTACACCCGACCAGGACTCTAACCCCGATCTTCTTGTCATCGGCAGTCTAGTCCAACACGTGAGTGACACCTTAGACCATGCAGCCACCGAAGCAGGTCTGTCCGCGCCCCACTGAACGATCTTGTAGTTTTTAATTATTTTTGTACCCTTCAAGCAGGCGAACACAGTGGCGTATCACATCACCTAGGACGATTATTCCCTTAGTTTTCCCCCCTTTTTCATACAAAATGATGTAGAAATGAGCCGATGCGATGCGCTACGGACAGGTGTGCTCAGAACTTTTGGGTGGGTTTGTATTCGTGGACAACTAATAATTAATAACGATCAGTGCATAACATACAGTGCACAATTCATAGTAAAAATACAACGGTTTACTGTGTGCTACCTTAGTGATTGAAGTCCTATTTAAATTGATCGCTACCCGCTTCGATGGCCGTATGGTCTAAGGCGCTAATCTCGCAATATAATAGATTGCCAAAGATAGGTAGATCGAGGTTAAACCCCAGTTGGGTATACCGAGGGTTGTTTTACCTAAATGGTTTTTCACTCTCCCTCCATGCAAATGCGGGTGAACTTCTAAATTAAAACTTCCTAATTCGCAACACATTAATGCAGTGCATAGGCGTATAACCCTAAGGGTAGTAAGACGCGGTGCTGTATCCAATATAAGTTGATCTTTTTTATTCATATAAATTAAAATTAATTTATATGGATATTGCTCTATTAGCTAAGGTATTTAAAAAAATTCTCTTAAGGACTCACTCGAAAAACAGCGCTCATTAAACTTGATCTTTTAAAATAAAATTAAACTCATTTAAGTGGTGACTACTATTAAATCCAATTTTATTTTAATTTGAGTCTGATTTTATTATTGTCGTGAAAATAACGGTAGGCCTACTTCTCAATAGCGTAATTCAAAATTAAACAGAGTTCCTCTTTATTTTTAATCTTATTTAAAATCGTAGTAAATGACGCTAAAACAACGAACGTCCATGGCTACCACAAGGCATTTCAAACATGTCGCAAATACCTCCCTCCCTCCCAATGTTGAGGAATCATTTCCTTACCCGTCGGCGTACGTTGTCAACGACTGCTGTCACAGCGACCTAACTTTCCTGTAAGCAGTATTGTTAGCCGCAGTACAAAGCGCTAGCGCGATTAATTATTTTTTTTTGCAAAGTGTTCCAACATGAGTGATACCATAGTTTGTGTAAATAGTCACAAAACATCCGTCAGCATAAGTTTTAATGAAGACCTATAAAAATGGGGTTCTGTTTAACATCTCCCTCGTTTCTACAAACTAATACTAAATAAAGTGACAATTCTAAGCTTTAACTCAATGATAGGAAACAATGTGACCGTCACAGAGCAACGATCGCACTCGACAAATAAGGGTAAAGTGCACACACAATTAAATTAAGAAATTTCACTCGCTACTCGCTTATGAGTTCACTCCACTCGCAGTGAGTAAATTCACTCAGTGTAACCAAATGTATTTGAGAAGAAAAATAGTGAGAAATCATGGAGGGGGATGGGGGGGGGCGAACACCTGAGTACACCCCCTCACAATTCGAACCCCGACCTCTCATGCCATAGGCCAACCAGACAAGAAGAGACTGGCGCCTTCTTATTATTTTCCACTAGTGTGTGTGTGTGTGTGTGTGTGTGTGTGGGTTGTAATCTTATCCCTCCCCCCTACACCAACTCACCGTGAATACGAAGGAGGTCCATCAACCACCCGGACACAACTGCCCTCTCCCCTGAGGCTGTTGTCATTTCGCTAACACGGGGACCTCTATATTTGGTAATAACGTACAAACATACCAATGACTACATATGGGAAGCGAGGTCAACACTTGCCATTTTTTAAGTGTCACGTTTTTAAACAACAAAATATTATGAATAGGTACGTATTTGGAAGAAAGGATCTGTGGACTGGATACGTTTACTGTTGGTTCCGTGACATGGGCCCAGTTGCCCGTGAAATACGATGTGGATTCCGTCCGAAGTAAAGTTTCTTGCCCTTTTTTGTAGTAGTAATTCTAACAACAAGGTTTAATACCCACACCGGTGTTCACACGGTAATAGTTGTCAGTCTCTCAATAGACTAGATTGCCTTTGACGAGGAGGTCGAGATTATAATAACAGCCGGATGCATTGGGGATGTTTCCCCCCCCCAAGTCATTTATCGCTGTGATCATCCCATCCCCTATATCCACAAAAACGAGTTAAATTTCTTTAAAAAAAACCCACCTTCCTCTTATTCCTAAACCAAACCGTTAACAACAAAGTGTTAAAAATAAGAATTTAAAACACTAAATGTAATCTGACTGAAGAATAAGATTCAGTCCCCGATCGTATGATCTGGAAGGTTAAATAAGCTATAAATACTAAAACAACGATTCCAAATCATTACAGTTCACCAGCTATAAGTGGTCAAACTTGCCATTTAATGCTTTTGGCGCACCATAGCTGAAGGCAAAGTAATAAATGTACGGGTCTTAAATTTAGTATAACCAGACATACATATGAGGTGTTCATTATTAGATATATATGATATTAATATTAGGCCTATTATTATAAAATTAATATATATTAATAATATTAATATTTTATTGAAGTGATTATAAAATTAATATTATCACTATTATTGTTATAATTATAAATATTTCATTCGCTACACCTCATATGAATGTCTGATTGTACCAAATGTTAAACCCACATATTAACTAATTTTTTACCTTAACAATGGCATGAATAGAGCATAAAATAGCAAGTTTGATCACTTATTACTGATGAACTGTTATGATTTGAAGCCATTGATTCACTATTTAAAGCTTATAGTTAACTATACACTTGTTAAAATTATCCAATAACATTTTGATGTTCGAATGACCTTAAAATAGAATAATCCACCCCTTCCCCTCGAGTGATTAGCGCTCGAGCCATTTGGAAGAGTGTCCAACTTTATCGGGAAGTTCCTTATCTGGTTCGCAGATGGTAATCAATTAGTTGATTGAGGCTACTGCTAACGACTAACTTTATCAATTTATCTCCCAATTAAAACTGTAATATTGATCAAACTCTCAACACAGCGCAATCTCGGAACAAATTATGGATATTATAGGGATCTAACTAGTTTTCACCTCTGAGGAATATAATTTCATCCATGGAAAAAGGAACAGGAAGTAGAAATAGGAACATGTGAAAAGTGAAATAAATGTCCGAAACAATCGTACATACTTTCTCTCAAAGTATATTATAGCTTGAATGGAACTATATTTTCAAACTTTTTCAACCTATAAGTAAACTGCCATTAGTTAAGTTTTCCACAGAAAAACAAACAACATATTTTTTTAACTATATGAAACACACTTTAATATATAAAGCTGTGAGCAAAATTGTTAGAGCTATTTAAAAATATATAAAATTTTCTAAAAACCAGTTAACTGTAAACTACCCCAACTTTTTTTTTTTTTTTAGAAAAACAAAGAGGCATATTATAGGTATTTTGAACAACACTTTAAAATTATTTTTTAAAAAGTCGGCCATTAGTAAACTACCCTTAATTCTAGAGGTAGAGTTAAAATTACGATATTTCCTCGAGGTATGGCCATCTTAATATTAAGTTTGAATGAAATCCATCAAACCATTTCGGCTACAGACTTAGGTAAGACGGACGGACAGAAGGGACAGACAGGCTATTGTAAAATACTGAGCTCGGGAGCACATAAAGTCTGTTCAGCGTAGGAATTGTTTTCTCAAAGGCCTTTTTCCCTACCAGAAAGCTATTATATATTAGGATATTGGTAGGAAAAAAGACCTTTCAGAGAGTAATTCCTACCGTGAATGGAGTATACAACGTCAAGATCCATCCTAATCTTACGATCACAGGACAACGGGGACTAAGACGTCAGTCTCGTCTGGTATGGTGTGCCGGTGACGAGGGAGGTTGGGGCACATATCCCTGCGGGATTTACTGAGGTTTTTCCTATAAAGTGTTGACACATTTAATAGCACTATATATTTACTATTTTAGATACTAAATGCCTCACATTAAACTTTAAATAACAACAAAAGGTTGGCAATTTTCTGCATTTCTTTGAATTTTTTTGAACAATGTCTTTAAGACGGCCACCATTACATGCAACACATTGTTGAAGTGCTTCAACCAACACCGTAATTATTTCCTGAATTGTTCTTGGATGAGTCGCGTAAACATGACTATATAACATTCCCCACAAGAACATGTCTGGAGCTGTTAAGTTTGGTGAACGTGGTGGCCAGACGATGTCTCTAAATGGTGAAACGAGGTGCCCAGGAAATATTTAGCGAAGCACCTCCATTGATGTTCAACCTTTCTGACCCTTGAACTGCAACGTAAGGGCATGGATACCAACATGTCGGTCGTTCCAGCAAGATGGGGCAACGGCCCACACATTCCGAACATCAATGGATAGGTCACACATCTTGACCCGCATCGGTGGGCACACGGTCAAAAAACGTATGCCTTGTCTGGTCTGCCAGTGACGTGAAGGTCGGGATTTGAATCTCAACCAGGTGTACTGACGATGTTTTCCCTAAATGGTTCCCCACTCTTCCTACAAACAAATTCGGGTATAATTCTTATAAATTCCACCTTCTTCATCTTTATCTCATTAGTGTATTACATTTTAAATGCTACAGTCCGGATGGGTAGCAAGACGCGAAGAGTAAATACACTAAACAAAAATGGTGTGTCATATTTATATGTGAAACTTAATTTGTAAGATATATTTTGGTATTAAGTTCAGTTTGGGGGGAATCGGGGGATCTTTAAACATAACGGTCAGTAATGGATTAAATAACCCAACTATTATATTTGTTAGTTACGCTTATAGCCACAATTAAATATCATTACATTTACGTCGAACTGGGTGGTCTTGGCGTAAAGTGCTCGATGTTGGTGGGTTAAAATCCAGCCGGGGTCGAAAGATTTTACTTGAGCGGTAAAAATACATACCGGTAGCACAATTTACTTCGGAGGGGAAGTAAAGCCATCGGTCCCATATCGATTTTGGCATCTAAAAAAAACCTGAAAGATGTGTGCAAATACATATCCCGGCAAAATTGATAGGCTATTTCACTCTCGCTCAGAGAAATTCTCGTGTGCTGTCAGTCGGTTCAAAACGTGCTCGTTGAATACCTCAATTAATTTTTTTTTAATATTCTTTAGTGTCAGTAAGTTAAAAAAACTTACGAACCAAATATCACAAATATGAACACTAAACAATCAAATAAAAAGTTATTCGTCAACGAGTCAATACATATAACAATAAAACAACAACTTTATCAAATCAAAAGTTAAACAGGGGCTTGCCCTTTCAAAGTGATGAATTAACGGCCAGGAGACTGCCTGTTATGTATATTATATAATAAAGTTATTATGCTAGTCATGTGATAGTAACATAAATTGGTCCAGAAAGTGCACGTTAAATACCCCTAATAAGAAATTATCTCGAGGTACCCAGACTTTCATATTTTATCGATCGAAAGTAAATTCGATGGATCCAACAGTTTGGTGGTCACCTCAATTATGAAACACCATCTCAATACACACGGACGGGAATCGAGCCCCGAGCTTTCCATCAGCAGCACCCTAAACAAGACGAGACTCACACTTATGCCCGTGTGCCCATCGGTACGAGTACAGTCCACCAATATCGAATATTATCATATTTTTTTCTACACAATAATAATAACATTTTAAATTTACCTAACATAACATAAACTTCTAGTCCCAGTCCGTGAAGACTCACTTTAGAAACTGTGCACAGCATCGGAATTGCGTCCGTAGTTTGAATCCTCTGATAATAAAAATACGAAGTGTGTCCCATAATCCTAAGTAGACGGACAAATTGCGTTCCAAGTTTTTTTAATCAACAAACGATATGCGTCTTAATTTGTCATCTCAGGTACCTTCATGTCTTGTTCCATTAGACCGTCATAGCTTGTTCCATTAGACCGTCATGGCTTGTTCCATTATACGCTCATGGCCTGTTCCATTAGACCTTCATGGCTTGCTCCATTAGACCTTCATGGCTTGTTCCATTAGACCTTCATGGCTTGCTCCATTAGACCTTCATGGCTTGTTCCATTAGACCTTTATGGCTTGTTCCATTAGACCTTAATGGCTTGTTCCATTAGACCCTCATGGCCTGTTCCATTGGACCTTCATGGCTTGTTCCATTATACCCTCATGGCTTGTTCCATTAGACCTTCATGGCTTGTTCCATTATACCCTCATGGCTTGTTCCATTAGATCTTCATGGCTTGTTCCATTAGACCTTCATGGCTTGTTCCATTATACCATCATGGCTTGCTCCATTATACCTTCATGGCTTGTTCCATTATACCCTCATGGCCTGTGTCATTAGACCTTTATGGCTTGCTCCATTAGACCATCATGGCTTGCTCCATTAGACGTTCATGGCTTGCTCCATTAGACGTTCATGGCTTGCTCCATTAGACCTTCATGGCTTGTTCCATTATACCTTCATGGCTTGTTCCATTAGACCTTCATGGCTTGTTTCATGAGACCATCATGGCTTGCTCCATTAGACCTTCATGGCTTGTTCCATTAGACCTTCATGGCTTGTTCCATTAGACCCTCATGGCTTGTTCCATTAGATCTTCATGGCTTATTCCATTAGACCATCATGGCCTGTTCCACTGGACCTTCATGGCTTGTTCCATTAGACCTTCATGGCTTGTTCCATTAGACCTTCATGGCTTGCTCCATTAGATCTTCATGGCTTGTTCCATTAGACCCTCATGGCTTGTTCCATTAGATCTTCATGGCTTATTCCATTAGACCATCATGGCCTGTTCCATTGGATCTTCATGGCTTGTTCCATTAGACCTTCATGGCTTGTTCCATTAGACCTTCATGGCTTGTTCCATTAGACCTTTATGGCTTACTTTATTAGGTTTCACATTTTCTCTTGGACAAGTTAGCTGCGCGGTGAAAAGATGGAGGATAGTGTATCAATCTCAGCTTCTATGGTTGTAGAAAGAGGAAAGCAAATGTACGTTATTGATAAGTAAAAGTTCAGGATCCGTAAAATGTTGAAGAATAGCATCCAGAGGTGATCTTTCTCGAATAATAAGTGTTCGGCCCTCGTCAATTTGTCTTCTAGTGGTGAAATTGTTAATAGTACGCTACAATATAACCATGAGTAGAATAGCGATGCTGTACTTAACCACCAGAAAGCTAGTAGCATTATTATTATTAGCACCGCGTCTTACTACCCGTTCTGGTTATACGCACCTACGCTAATGTGTAATGGTAGGGTGATGGTGAGATGAAATGGAGGACCTACAGTTTAACGTGGGATCCGAACCACGGTGGAGGCCTGGACATTCCCCACATTCACAAGTTGTGATTAATACACATCTTGTCAGAGGTGAAGGAAGGGTTTGGTAATCAGATAAATCTGTGCCGGGAACTGAGGATTGAACCCCGGACCCCCAACACAGAAGTCCGACACCTTACCCCTAGACCACCAGCTCACCAAGCTAGTAGCAATCTGAAGCAAAAGGCACTGGAAGATATATGTGACCGACCAAGGAAACTAATTCATGTACAATTACGGAAGGGTGATATCAAAACTTTAACTTCATATGATGTATGCCAGATTCGTGACAACATATATCACGCTCGATCTTCGGTTCTACCCACACTAACAAAAGCACTGGAAAAAATTGGACACTAAGATGAGTGAGGAAGAAAGTTTTTTTTATAATAAATAATAGCGAATTTATTTTTTGCTTTTTTCGACTGTAGCAAACTTAAAGTTTTTGGCGCAGCTTAACCTCATTCACATGAACGTTCCATGTCCCTTCAAATTTTTGCAATTATTCACCATTGTAGGCAGAAGTGTCTACACTCCTTTGGTCTTCTTTTTTTCTTCCAAACAAAACCGCGAACACTTACAGTGCAGCTCTTTAACACTTAATTTTTAAATTTCGTGAACTTGGTTTGGACTTTGCTCCATCTACAATACTAGTTTAATTTGAAGAGGCTAATCATCAAGTTGTAGGTTTCATTTAGGCCAAAGTTGGTGGAGTAAAATCCAACAATTAAGCCTAACTGAAGAATAAAAGGCTACAGATTCTGAAATTGGACCATTTTTTCGGGCTATTATTCCTGAACCCTGGCAACATGGACATGACCTCATGGCGATCCATCTCGACAATGACAGAGTAACAAGCTTTACTGACTACATTTTAGAAACGTACGTAGCAAAAAATGTCAAATTTCCATCCCGCGTCTGGGCAGAAACAATCTCTCGCTGCACCAGGAACTACAAATTGCTACGAATCTTTACATTCCAAAAATAAACGGAATGCCATATTCAGCACACCCGAACATTTTTCAGTTTATAAAAATGTTGAAATGTACAGTGTGATGCAACAAATATTTACCAGTGAACAAAAAGTGGACAGTCAGCGTTAAATGCAAAGCTATAAAATATATAACCCGCCTCGGTGGCGTAGTTGGCTAACGCGCTAGTCGTGTTGAGCTCAACTGCCGAGGACGGGGAGATCGAGTTTCGAATCTCGGTCGGGTGAACTGGGGGTGGTTTTCCTAAATGGTTTTCCACTCTCCTTCCACGCAAATGCGGGTTCACTTCCTCTAAATTCAACCCCCCAATTCCTAATCCATTAGCGTAATTAGTACTTAAGCGTATAACCCGAACGGGTAGTAAGAGGCGGTGCTAAATATTATTATTATTATTACTATAAAATATATAACCTTTTCAATTACTATTACCAGGAAAATTACATGATGTACTCATTTTTATAAACTAACTTCTAAAAAACACAATATCTTGTTTAATTTGATTTGTCATAATACTTATATAAATAAGAGAGTTAAGAACAGGTAGTCATTTAGATTATTGAATTATACCTTAAAGTTAACTTTTTTTTTTTAAACAGGGACGCAATTCGTGTAGCAAACTTTTTATAGAGGGATGCACTTCAAATGCAGCCAAATTATGTCATCCCTCCTAGGTATTCCTAGATATTTCATCCCTCCCAGTTCCTCGTCGTTGAGGTACTTGACGTGCATTTTTTGAACACAGGAATTCATCAGTTAAAAACTTACAAACGAAATGAGTCTAAAGCGACAAAACTCAATCCTTGCACCGATATTGCAATGCCCAAATGATAAAATGTACTGTATCACGGCCGTCTTTAGTAACAGGCAACACCGTTTGTAGTGACGTCATGAGTCCTAGCAATCTGTTTCTTATGGAGAATTGTGGGAATATGATTGCTGAGCAAAGAGGCTTTTACGTGTCTCATCTGAATAAAAGTATTTTAAAGGCGGGTAAAATACAAAAAAAAAAAATTAGCATTCAAATAAGAATTATAAATTAATATCTGGTAGTTATGGATGATGTTACTAAACACGACCGTGGCTGTACACATACAAATACGGTATTAAATAGTTTCGGTAGCAACTGGGATTGAATTGGGGTTGAAATAATAAAAATATCCAGCAAATTTTCATTTATATTTTTAAATTATTGAACTATAAGCGAAGGAGAGTACATATATCTATGGTAGGAGCGTAAGTATGTGTGAGAGCTAGCAGAAGGTTCTTTACTGCAAACCTTGGCTGAAAATCACTAATATCAACCTAATCAGAGATAATAATAATGTTCCAAAAGTGACAACACTTTAAGATCATATGGTTTGGCCGATGGGTTACATGAAAGTAGATCTGGTAACCTTGCTAGCTGTCACTTACCTTCACTTTTACCGTAGAGGGTATATTTTGTAAAGGCTTTTATTATAATATTGAACTAGTAACATACCTGATATACAACAGATCAGGGAACCCAACGTTAGTGACACATTCAACCACCAAGCGCTTTAGTCGATACATGAGAGTGTTAATGCTTTATTCTAACTCATTTTATAATGTTTCTAGTCTTAACATCTTTAGTATAAATTTAACAGAAGTGTTAACTTTAAAGCATGGAATATGTATTGTATTACTAAAGATAATATGAATATAAAAATGGAATATGTAGATTAAAATTGTCCCATTTAAATAGTTGACTCACTCTCGACCTAGCTGACATGTTTAGGTGTTTGCGTTTATGTGACGTAAAACCTTATTCTCCCACGCCATCAACGAGTTGTAATTTGTCTACACAATAAGTGTGTGTGTGTTGTTTGTTTGTTTGTTTGTATTCAGATTCAGTTTTAAAGCACATATTTATTTAAATATTTCCTAGCCAATTAGCTAACTTGACATGTATAATATTAAATGAAAGCATTTGTATCTTTGTTCTGAAACTGTGTTCAGTTACTTCTTCTACAACTCTGTTAATATCGGTTTATTCTACAACTCCGTTCATTTATGCCCACAGGGACATACTCTGCTCTGCCAATCCACCCAGCCAGGATACTAAAGCTGAACTCCACATTATTGTATTGTTCTGTGAAACAAATCATTAGGGGTGTGCGAAGCTTCGAAAATTTTGAAGTCGAAGCGAATATTAATTAGCTTCGACTTCGACTTCGGCAAACAAAATTTACTTCGAAAAATTCGAAGCTTCGGCAAAAAATTATAAGTATTTTCCATTTTTACCATTCTGAGCTGTTATTCTAATAAATTATATTCATGTTTACCACACACAATTCACAATTTAAAACAAATACAAACTTTGAATTATAGAATGATTATTAATATATATAAGGCGCAAGCTTCTAATACAAATTATTTTCATTTGTTTACCTTTCGAAAGTTCAAAGTTGGGCCCTGTCGATTTATAGGTTGAATATCGATTAGTTCGATATTTTTGAATATCTATGTATTGACACAAAAGGACATGGTTATAAAACGATTAGTTGATTGTGACTCTTGACATAATTATTTTCCCTCAATATTTCTACTGAGATTAGTGACCACATTTAATAAATGCTGAACACACTATTTTTGTTAAAAAAAATAATGTTCCGGTAAATATATTTTTTTCTTATTCTCGCTTAGTAAATAACGTGTAAATTTTAAATAATGTGTTTTGATGAAATATTGAATAACTATCTATAGTTAAACAAGTTCAATAATCGATTATATTCAATGCCACACGGCCTGCTTGATTCACAAATTAAATACGTTCAGCTATCTTCACCCCCACATGTCCTAAATTCACGTGATAAAGATTAAAAATAATATATATATATTTTAAAACAATATATAATTTTAAAAAATTATTTTTTTAATTTTGCATAATTTTTTTCAATAATCTGAAATGAAATGAACTTCACGTGTATTTGCTCAACTCGACAGAAAATGTTACGACGCATGCGCCGAGAGATAAATTAAAAACTTGTTAGAAAGTCGAAAAAAATAATTTTGAGACAGAATAAAAGTAAACATATTTACCCTTTACTGAATAAATTTTGTTTCAATTTTAAATTATACTTTTTTAAATTAAATATTAAATAATTTATTTATATTAACCCAAAAACTTGAATGGAAAATTCGATGACTTTATGTTGGTTACATTTGACTTTGAAACTATATTGACAAAAAACGTATTTACTAAACAGTTTCATAATTCATGTTTAATTCTCTGCTGCTATACTTTGTTTCTTATTAATTCCTTAATAGTTTTGGTTAGGCCTACGAAAATGTCCGAAACAAAGAAAAATAAAAGTGAAATATGGGGATTTTTCACGAGAGCTTCTGATAAGAAAACTGCCCAGTGTAATATATGCCTGAAAAAATACTAGACGCCAACAGGTAACTTAATTGCTATAAAATACATGTTCCTTTTTAAAACAATGTATATTTTTCTCGTAATACCAAAAGATTTACCTTTTTTTTTAAATTTAAAATTTAAATAAAAATAACTACGATAACTTATTTAGCGCATGTGTTGCAGTTTATTTACATTTTATTTTAATGTGTTAGATTGAACAGTAATATTGGATTTTACAAATTACTTCTTTAATTTCTCAAGTTTAAATTTGCTTCAATGCTAGGACTATATAATCATTTTAATGCATTCAACCCTAATATTTTTACTATTAGATTAAAATATAACTTACATTTTTGATTTCAGGTTTTTAATTTTTAAAATCCTCTATTCCAGGCACAACAAAAACACTTTCAAACCATCTAGAGACGCATCCATCTCATTTCAATGAATTTAAAAGAGCAAGTGGCAATAAAATTGAAACTACCTCAGCTCATAAAAAAGACACACTAGTTCAGTCAACAATTCAAGGTGCCTTTCAGAAAGGTTTGATCATGCAGCCTACCAACCCAGTAGCACACAAAATTACAAAGCAAATTGCAAAAATGTTGGCAATGAGTCTCTTGCCATACGAGTTTGTGGAGGAAGAAGGCTTCATCAACTTAATGAAACATGTAGTGCCAAACTACAAAGTTCCTTGCCGCACTACATTTTCACGAAACTATGTGCCAGCACTATATGATGAGACAAAACAAGATTTAAAATGTCAACTTATTAATGATTTACCCCAACTTTTTGCTTTGTCGCTTACCTCAGATGGATGGACATCACGTGCACACGACAGTTACATAAGTCTGACGTGTCATTATTTAAAACCAAACTTTGAGTACAAGTCATTTACAATGAACGCTTTTGACAAAGGCAAAAGCAATTGTGGGTCATTATAGTCGTAGTCCATCCGCAAGAAAAAGATTACATTCTGTAATGGAAGAGATGGGACTGCCAGTACTCGAGTTGATTCAGTTTGTGGATACAAGGTGGTCCAGCGAGTATAACATGCTCTCTCGATTACATGCTGTTAGAAAGGCTGTTGGAGCTGAACTTGCCAATTCAGAAAATAACATCAAGGTCCTGACTGCAGTTGAATGGAAGCAAGCGGCAGGCAATGTAGTGGTTCTTGGGCCACTAGCTGACCACCAAGGAGGTCAGTGGGGACAGTTATCCAACCTCTTCAATGGTTATACCCATCCTTCATTGCCTCAAATCCCATCTAAATGTTTTTATCACCAGCAAGAAGGATGGTGTAATGTTCGCAAGAAGTTTAGATAAGGCTTTGAAATCTCGCTTTAGTTTCTACGATTCAGATCCTATTTTCTGCCCATCCATGCTATGCGACCCAAGATTTCGAAGTGTCTTGATTGAAGATATGGTGGCAGTAAACACGCTAGCAATTGAAGTTAAGAAGTTGAGTGACAAGCCATCTTTAGAGCCTGACGTAAGAGACGAACAACCCTCGTGCTCCTCTTCTAGTTCTGGACTATGGTCAAGTTTTGATTCCATACCAAATACCACCCAACCGGCAATAGACAACAATAGTGAAGTGAAGGAATACCTAAATGAACCACGAGTGCCTAGATCAACAAACCCCTATATCTGGTGGAGGGAAGAGGGTTCTCGAAAATACCCTAATGTCTCCAAGGTAGCCCTCAAATACCTGAGAATACCTGCTACAAGTGTGTGTAGTGAAAGGGTCTTTTCTAGTTCAGGAAACATTGTAACTGCCAGACGAGAATCGTTGACTCCTATTAATGTCGAGGAATTAACATTCCTTCGAACTAACTTGAAGAAAAAGTGACACTTCTAACTAACTGCCTGTGTAAATATTTTCTTATAATGTTTGTTTTTATTTTAACTTATAAAAGCGGTTTGATTTTGATATAATTTATCCTAATATGCGTTCTTTTTAAAAATAAGTTAAAACATAACCTACCCTGAAGTGAATATTTTTAGAAGTTTAATTGCAAATCAAATGTAGGATAATATCGTTGCATGTCACTGACCTGTGTAAATATTTTCTTAGCATATAATTTAACCTAATATAGTCTATACCTATATTGTTTAGTAAATTATAATTGTTTATTTACGTGCCCAAGTAAATGTTTTTTAGTAGGTGGTGACCTGGTGGTCTAGGGGTAAGGTGTCAGACTTCTGTGCTGAGGGTCCGGGGTTCAATCCTCGGTCCCGGCACGGATTTATCTGATTGCCAAACCCCTCCTTCACCTCTGACAAGATGTGTATTAATTACAACTTGTGAATGTGAGGCATGCCAGGCCTCCACCGTGGTTCGGATTCCACGTTAAACTGTAGGTCCTCCATTTCATCTCACAATCACCCTACCATTGCACATTAGCGTAAGTGCGTATAACCCGAACGGGTAGTAAGACGCGGTGCTAATAATATTAATAATAATGATAAGGAGGGTTTTTATGTCGCTTCACAACCCTTCTTAAAGGGATGGTAACTAATAACTCATGTTTCAATCAACGTGCTTAGGTCTTCAGTTCAATTTATCTTCCATCCAAATACCCTAATCTTAAAACCCGAACGGGTAGTAAGACGCGGTGCTAATAATAATAATAATTTAGTAGGTCTACATAAATTTTTTTAAAGGGTAAATGTCTTATTGTGTATTATCACATAATTAGGCTAAATTATAATGTTTTATCAAAGTTAGATAAAATGTATCAATTTAATAGCATTTGAACTAAATATAAATATATTAAGGCTAAAAACACCCAAGTTTTTTTTTAAATAATTTGTTTTAGTTGTTTAAATTTTATTCGACCTTCGATTCGACTTCGAGAATATTCTCAAATATTCGCTTCGACTTCGCTTCGAACTGAAAAAACTGGCTTCGCACACCCCTACAAATCATAACAAAACAAGAACGACACACTTGCTTTCCACTAAACGAGTTATTTCCAATTATTTCACAACAGCAGATGCAGCTGTCATCTAGCATCTGACTTTGTAGGCGCATGCGCACTGATTTAATATGTTGGTTTTGAAATTTGATTGTGTCTCCCAAGCTGGTGTTGTCGCTTAGAAAAAAGTAAGTTGAAGTCGTTTTAAGTCGCACCAAGCGGAAAACGCTGATGAGGTTGAATCTTGAGAGTGGGTTAAAGCTAGTCACGTGATTACTTCTCTTCTCGGCTCCTGTTTTATGGCGAAAGTGTGAATCCACAGTAAGACAGAAAGTCTGACTCTGACCCAGATTTCAATCAGCGCCTCGGTTCACTGTTTTATTTCCACGTTGCGGTTTATAATTTATTTTTCCAAGCGAATAAGGGTGCAAGCCTTTAAAAACTCATATTTCTCGTCCTGTTCCCTCAGATAAGATCAACTATGAGGTCACCCACCCCACTGGGCACGAAGATAGTTTCAACAGTCCCGTAGTTGCACTACATGGTTTGCCGGTGACAGTGGAGGTCAGTTTTCGAATCCTGGTCGGCTGTAATGGAGAGGTTTTTTTCCTAGAGGTTTTCCCACTATCCCTTCACACAAATGAGGGTATATTTACTCTAAACTTCTCCTTTTCTTTACGTTATCCCCCTATCCTTAGTGTTAATATACGGATATCTCAGAAGCGGAGCCCAAAAAAACAACCAAGAAGTCATCGATAGCCATTACTCGAGTAGAACATATATAATGGAAATTAGAGATGAGAATTTGTAGGTAAAATCTCAGATCATGTATTCGTGAATACTTTTATTATAATACAGCAGACTCAACGTTAATGACACACTCAACCACCAAGCACTGTAGTCGATATGTGAGCGTGAGTAGATATCTGTAATCACTGTTATTGCTTTACTGTAACTCAATTGATAATTTGTTTAGTGCTAACGCCCTTATAATAAATTAAACCTTGGTGAAAACTTTAAAACTTGGCATGTCTCGATTGCGTTAGTGCCATTTAAATAAATAGGTGTTATTTTTTCTGTAGACAATAAAAAGATAATTTTCTGTAGAATTTCCATCTCACCATTCAAATGGGAAATGAGCACCACAGAAAACCCGGGCTTGTGGCCACTCCGTATAGCTCCCCCACGGGGGAAGATGGTGAGAGGGTGGGTGGGGGGTACGTGGTGCTGGCGGGTTATGAACCCATTAATCACCACTAACGACGGCCTCTCCCACACAGAGAACAAGCTCCCTCGGGTGAGTTTGGGAACAAGTGGCAAGTACTAAACTGGCTTACTGCGCCGCAACGAGCAAAAGGTTGCGAGCAGACTAAGGTGCGTTGCCCAAGCTGCGAGAGATGACTGCGGCTGGAGTCGCAGTCTATGCGCATGCGCAGTTTGAGTTTTAGTCTGCAGTGCGTGTTCCAGCACTGGCGGAGTGAGCAGTGCTTGCGGCTAGAGCCGCAGCGACAGTGCTAGAGTTGTAGTGACATTGCGTATTCGTTATTGAATTTTGTGTTAATCAACTTAAAAATGTTTAGACAACGAAAATTGGAGGTGCTAATGACCCACTCGCAGTATGTTGTGGTGAGTTAGTATCCCAACATCCATGTGTATAAGATTTAAAACATCTGAAGTACAAGGACTTGTGTACAAGTGTTCTCATTCTGTGTTTTACTTCTGCATTACAACCACATTACAATTATTTCGTCGTAATCTTCTTTCTCCTTCAAAATACCCAAAAAGGTTCTTCTGTCACTCGGATCACCCGTACTCTCATCCATCTCTACATCGACTGGCGAATGCGGCTGGAGTAACGTCTTGGAAAACACCCCCTGAGACTGTCGCCACGGTCTGTTGTGGCCGTAGCCGCGCGACTCTAGCCGCAGTCACAGTTAGCTATCGCAGCTTGGACAAAACACCTTAAAATAAATATGCCTCGAGTGTGACGCTATACTAAATACAGGACTCCTACTTAGACCAAAACGGAATGGGACAGTTTCATAAGCGAAACTGGCCTATTCCACTCAAGTTTAGGTAGGAGTCGTCTTGTATTTAGTAAAGCACCGTATTCGAGGAGTACTAAGTCCGACTATGAAATTGGCCTATCACATTTTGGTCTAGGTAGCCAGGCGCGAATTCAAGGGGGGGATGGGGGCTCAAAGGGTCGGTTGACCCCCCTGTGAAAGTTAGAAAATTAATACAAAAAACAAAATGAAAGTTCAAATTTTAGAAAAAAAATAAAACACAAATAAGCTATACACTTTTTTTTTATCTATTTACGCGCAGACACCTCTTAAGCCGGGTCCACACGTGCACTATCCATCCATGATTAATCAATGTTCGATATGACTCACGCAAGTGTGGAAAAAATATTCGTTTTCATGTACTAATATTTGTCGTGCATTGCAAGTAACAAACATTGTTCCGCATAGAGACAGTAGACTACCACACATCAAAGAAGACCAATAATCGCCTGAGAGCAGTTCGTCAACGAATATAGAATATAGAGTATGTGTATACGGCAGGAGGTCAGGGGAGGAAAGCTCCAAATAGCTTCAAATAACTACCAGACTAGAGGCATATAACTGGCACAAAAAGTCAGGGGAGGAAAGTTCTAAATAGCTTCCAAGGTCATTCAAATTTCAATAATGTCTAGGGGAGGACAACTCCAAATAGTTTCTAGATGCATGTCATTTTGAAGAATTTTCAGGCGAGGACAACCCCAAATAGCCTAATTTCTAAAATAATTCAATTTTCAAAATTTTGTCGGTGGAGGACCACGTCACAGATTATCTTCTGGAAGTATCTAATTATCGTTAAAAATTAAGATGAGAATCACTCTAAATAGCTTTGAGAGGCATCCAAATTTCAAAAATTTCTAGGTGAGAAACACTTTAAATGGCCTATAAAATAATCTAATTTAAAAAAAAATCAAGGTGAAGACTACTCATAGCTTTTAGAATGAAGGATTTTTCAAAAAACTGTTGAAAGAGAGCCACTCCAAATGGTTCATAAAAACTATCTGATTTTTAAAAAATTGAGAGGATGACCACGGTTTAAAACATACATAATATTAAATATGAATGATAAACTATTAAACGGCTTTAAACAGAAATTTAACATTGTAAGTAACCATGTTATTTATGATTATGACCCTCCTATGAAAATGATCTGGATCCGCCCCTGTAAAGGTAGGTGTCCTGTATTTCGTTAGTATAGCACCGCACTTGAGGCGTACTAGGTCTTACTATAGAACTGGCCCATTACATTCAGGTCTAGGTAGGTGTAGTCCTGTATTTAGTTAGTATAGAACCGCACTTGAGCCGTACTAGGTCTTACTATAGAACTGGCCCATTACATTCAGGTCTAGGTAGGTGTCGTCCTGTATTTAGTTAGTATAGAACCGCACTTGAGCCGTACTAGGTCTTACTATAGAACTGGCCCATTACATTCAGGTCTAGGTAGGTGTCGTCCTGTATTTAGTTAGTATAGAACCGCACTTGAGCCGTACTAGGTCTTACTATAGAACTGGCCCATTACATTCAGGTCTAGGTAGGTGTAGTCCTGTATTTAGTTAGTATAGAACCGCACTCAGGCCCTCCACATCGGCACTCTGGGCCCCGGTACCAGGTTAGGTAACGGACCCCCTATTTAGGTATCCTCATTAGCAGTCTCATTCAGATTTCAGAAATATATCTACTCAATACCCACACTAAACTAACTTGTACTTTTGGTGAACTTGAAATAACTTGAAATTAAAAAAGCTAGTATATTTGAACTGTATTTTTATTTTGTACATAAAACAACAAAAATGTATATGAGAGAAAATTAATGTTCTTAAGTTGTAGAATGTTCAATAAACGAAATAGAAAAGAACAATAGACTCGATACATTTCACAAATTGTGTTCATTATCGTGGATAGGTCATAAAATAATATGCAGTCGACGTTAATAAGTTTTGTAACTGACTCACTAACTTAAATGTTACATTTTTCTATCTTTCCTGTTTGCGAATTCATTTATGACTTTTGTAAAGTGAGAAGTAGAAGCCAAGCCATTTTATATATCCAGTAAGGACAGTGAATTCAATCGTTCCTGGCTTATTGATGTTCTTTGCCAGGTATTCAACACATTGCCAAGTTTACTGAAGGCTCTTTCTGCTGATGCAACAGTAAAGGGAAGTGTACCAAAAATACGGAGGCCAATGAACACATTGATGAATATTGGTTCCAAATGTTTCTTACATATTGAATTTATAATTTCAAAGGGCTAACTTCAATCTTAGATTCAAACACAATGGAAGAAATATGCTTTAAATACACAAATTCGTCAAATAAATCAGTTGAAGTCACTTTTAAACTTTTGTACTAGAGCTTCAGCCTTCGCCTTCAGTTCTTTCTCATCTAAAGAATTATACTCCAGAACTAGACTGAAAAGCTAACAGAATGAAATTGCTGCTTTAAATCTGTCTTCTAATTCCTGTAAAAGGAAATCTAGTACCCAGTAAACTAAACACGTTTTGAACTTATATTCTGCAATCAATTGTTGGTCTGCGTCTGGTATTGCTACAGTGTGTAGACGAATCCTTTTTTTGGGGGGTGGGAAATTGGTGGCATTTCCATTTTTTGTGCGACTGAACGTGACTCTTGTAGAATATCTGCCCACAAATCTCTCCATTTTTTCATTTCGTGCTGAAGGTATTTTATGAGATTGACTTCAGCCTCAAGAGATATTCCGTGAGCTTGAATAATACCACTTCATTCATCAAATAAAGACTGAAGTTTATCCCAAAATACTACCATAACAAGTCCCTCAAAAGAGAAAAAATATTTCTCCAAGCCCACAACAGTGCTGTATATTTTTAGTTGCAAGGTTGTTAACATTTCTTGCAGTATGCAATCTAGTGCTTTGAGTATCCCTGGGTAATGCTTCGCTATGGAGTAATGCTTCGTTATGGGGAGAACAGCTTCTACACGCTCAATCCATCTAGTTTCAGATTTTTAAAAAGATAATGGCGCATTTTTACTTTCTCGCTATCTTACAGGTAGAGAAAGTATTGTGATCGTCAAAAAAAATCTAACTCGAGATTTTAATGAATCTTGACGTTTCATGACTCCCTGAATCCGAAAAAGTGATGTTTGGGTTTCCGTCTGTCTGTCTGTACCTCCGACTAGAGCCTAAACTATTTTAACCGATCGGGCTAAACTTGGTATCTAGGGTTTTCATAGGGTTGCCCCGAGGGGTTTTTGGAATTGATATCCACCCCTAAAACTAAGAGTAGTTTTATAAAGGGCGAAAAGAGAAAAAATCGATTTTCTCAAAATCTGCTCTAACGATTTTGATTAAAATTCGTATCTAGGGTTGATTAAGATTATAAATAAACTGGCTATTTTCATTTTCCCGTGAAAATGACTTTTAGGGTACTTACAGAAGCGTAAATTTTCGTATCTCCGCAACTATTCGAGATACTAAATAACTTACCATTGCAAAATTGTAGTACTATTAAAAATAAAAAACTTTTATACGAAATACTTTTTATAAAACCAACAGTTTCTGAGATATTGGCAAATATATTAATACAATTTTGTGAGCTTTAGTTGTAAAGATTTTACTACTTAAGTTTTAACGCAATAATTATCCAATGCCATAGAGTAATTAAATATAAATCTCTCAAATGTTTATGTTATTTTTCCTTAAACCTCTTAGGAGAAATGTTTTTACAGCAATGAGCTGCCTCCATTTTAAACTCAATAGTCAATATTTACATTTTTTATTGGTCAAAATTTATAAATGAGGAATTTAATATCAATGTGCTGACCTGAAGATGTGCAACACCTAATAAAATGTCGATCGGAAGTAAAATTGTAATACGAAGTGTTGACCCTTGTGGACCAATTTTAATCTTTTTTATTGGTCCAAACATACAAATGAGGACATTCTCTTAAAAATAAAAATATAAAATTTAAAATCGGGACACAAAAAATGTTTTACATAAGTATAACGCAATTTATGCTTGGGTTTACTAGTGTATACTATTTAGCTTCACATATATTACAAGTTATGAGTAGATATCTCAATTTTTAAACAGTAGATCGAGAAAGTCGTGTGGGTTCCATACCATTTATTTTTTAATGTCCCATCTTGCAGGACTATGTGAAAAAAAATCATACTTTCCACATTACCGAAAAAGTCACAACTTTTGCGCTTTTTTAGGAGCATTGACACCAACACGATTTAATGAATGCGCACCACATGGAGAAAAAAGTGCTTGGTTATTTGTCTCCAAAATTCTCGTTTTAACTACTTTCCCTTTACCACACATGTTAGCATCGTTGTCGTAGCCTTGCAACCGACCGTCTTCAAGCGGGGTTCGATTTCTTTCACGTGCTGAAAGTACTTCGGTAATAATACCTTCATCAGTTTTTGCATTAAAGATCAAGAATTCGACGAATCATTCGCAAATTTCGAATTTGCTTGTTTATTTATTCTTGGAAACATATCTTAGAATAAAAACATGTTGTTATTGGTGAGAAACTTAGGTGTTGCGTCAATTAAATCCATAGTAAATATCCTCTTGTTTTCTTCTAGAGTGGCGTTCAAAAGTTGTTTCACCACAAAGAGAAATAAATTAATTCCGACTCATCCAGGATAAATAATGTGCATGACTTTTCATGGTTTTCTCTAGTAATTGAAGGTGCTTCACTTTATCCAAATGTTCACGAGTTATCTCATCATATTTTCCTACCAATTCTAAAGTTCCCAAAAATGTCCATAACGAACATCTCCAATCTCTGTGCTATCCCCTTGGAAAGGCAAACCTCTTGATGCTAAGAATAACGTAACATCTAGTAGCCTTTGCAAAATAGCTTTCCACTTATTAGCTTCACGTACAATTTGTTTTTGGAGCTCATTATCTATTCCTTTACAAACTTGGAATAATGCAATGATTTCCCATTACAATAACAATGTTTGTGCTCGACGCTGTTTTCATGAGCAGGCAACTGATTATACAACTTTTTTCATGGAAACTTATTTGGAGAAAATCCTTCCTTTTTGTTAAATTAATGAGATAAACAAAAGGTTCAGTAGTGTTTTCTTGGAACAAAATACATTAAAGAAAGTGAAGTATGTTTCTAGAAGTACTCCAAACTAGCCAATCACAGGGATATTTTTCTCTGTTGTAAATATATTTTGAACTAAGTAATTAATCAGAATATGATTTTCCAGTAACATCTTTTGGAACTTTATTAGATAATTTCACAAATTCTTCATATTTATAAGAATAAGATACAATTTGTTGCCGGACAGCGTCATTAATAACATTAGTCCATGTGCCAGGATCTTTTTAAGTCCAGAATATCTAATTGATGTTTTGTAAAAGTTTCACCACTAGTTTTAAACAATGTAAGCTAAATACAAACTTGCCTGGCTTGAGAGTGATGGCATGACTAGCATCACCATTTTCTTACAATATTTTATTTTTTACAGTTGAAAGGTTGTACATGTACGGGTTGTTTTCTAAAGTCATATGATTTGCTTCAAAACAATAAACAGTCAATTTTGCACGAAATTAGGTTCAAATATGTAGGTAAAAAGTTTAAAAATCTGAGATTATAATAATTATACACACAAACCCAGGCGGGCCCCGGTACCATGTGGGGGGTCTGCCGTACTAAGTCTGACTATGAAACTGGCCCTGAGCGGCAGGCGCGTAAGATGGGGTGCAAGTGAGTGTAAGTTTAGGGCAGTATTTTCGAAGTTTTTATAGCATAAACTTTTTTTGGCCAAAATAAATAAAATATTTCTTCTATAGAAACATAGAGTTTAGTTTTCCGTGCATGCTAATCTCAACAGTCCTTTAATATCTGTCAAGGGTGTCCTGGAATTTAGTGACAACTTTTTCTCTTTATTTAAAAAGTTTGTCACCAAATGCCGCTATGCTCATGAGAGATATTCAAGAACTGTTGAGATTAGCATGTGCAGAAAACATAACTCTATATTTCTATAGAAGAAATATTTGATCTATTTTTGCCAAAAAAAATGTATGCTATAAAAACCGCAAAATTAATGCACTAAACTGGCGCTCACTAGCACCCCACCTTAAGCTGCGATGTACAGGAACGCGAGTTGAGGACAATATTTTTGCAGTTTTTATAGCAAAATTAAATAAATTTTGGAAAAAATAAATAAATTAGTGGTTATGTGGATACATTTAGTTTAACTTTCTACGCAAAGTAATATCAACAATTCTTGAATATTTTTCATGAACATAATATAAATTAATGGTAAACTTTTTAAGTGAAGAGAAAGAGTTCTCAACAAATTCCAGGCTGACCAGAGTAAGCTGAAATTACTATGTATAGAATTAAACTAAAAACTCAAAACAATTTTTCTATCCAAAATAATTACTTCAATAGAAATATAGTTTAACTGTATAGTAGTCTCAACAGTTTTTGAATATATTATAATTATATATTAAAATTTTACAAGAAACCTTTTAAATTAAGAAACAATGTTATCAAATTCTAGGACACCCTTGAAAAATATTCAAGAACTGTTTGGATTACTTTTTGAAGAAAATTAAACACTATGTTTCTACAAGTGAAATATTTTATTTTATTTTGCCGAAAGGAACTTTTTGCTATAAAAATCTGCAAACATACTGCCCTTAATTCGCAATCCCTACCATCTTACATTAACTAGCGTTCCCTCCCAGGTCAGTCTAAGGACTCCATCTAACTTACTTGAATGGAAATATTCTCACGTTCCGGTATTTGTTATAAATTTATAATAATGGCAGTTCTTAAGCCCCAATTCAAAACCACAACAACAATCCTCAATTATCTTGGAACGTTCTGTTATGACCATGTTAAAAATAACTTTGTTTGAGAAAAGCTAGATATGTTTCTTAGAATCTCAGCGCCGCGACATTTCGCGTGAAACGTCGTAAACATTAGATACTTTCCCATTGTCATATTTTTTAAGCTATAAAACTCAGAATTAAGTAAAGGTTTTTTATTTCCTATGGAACAGGCCTGGGAAAATGTTTGGGCTAAAGGGCTGTATTGATAATTTAAATACAAAAATGGGCCAGCGGGTAAAATACGATTTTTCGGTAGACGCAATTTATTGTTTAAAAAAGTACATAATATACAATATTTAAAAAGAAGACAATATATAAAAATGAGTAAATTATTCTCAAATAAAATATAAGGTTATGAATACCATTTTTGTTTCATATCTTTCATCTTATATTTAATGTAATGTGTAAATTAGGTGGTTGAGATTCTTAAAACTACTTGTAAATGCTCAGAGCGTGCTTTATAGACATTGTATAAGCATCCACAAGAAGATTTTTTTTAATCCTGGTATTTATAATAATATTTCTTTAGACAAATAATTAGATTACAGTTGCGGGCCGCATGCAACCCGCGGCCCATAATTTGCCCTGGGCTGCTATGGTAACATCTTTCGCCTCCATTCTGGCGTGACCCATACTTACTTAGAGAGTTTGTGAGGTTTTATTAGTGTTAGTATTAGTTTTATTATTTATTGTGACTATATTTAGCACCCCCCCCCCCCCCTTTTTCAAGTGTTAGTAGCTATGGCAGTGGTCCTTCCATTGTGACACGACTGGGCGGCTCGGCAAGAACTGAGGCTGCGGACCGTGATGATGGTCCCTGGTTCCTGTGACACAGTCTGCATTGTTCCTCGTGCACAATGGGACCTTCAGAAGAGGATTGGGGGAGGGTGTAACCTAGGACCGCCCACACACTACTCACACACCGGCTCCGCGGTTAGCATGACTGCCGCAGTTATTATGTTTTATTGTGTTTAATTAGTACAATTCAGAGATGCGCCCAAGGTGAAATGGAAGGGAAACTGGGCGATTGTCCCCATCCGCTAAGATTGCAAACATTTCTAAGAAAACCTCTTAAAGGGGTAAGAACTACAATAATATAGAACAGTGAAGATATTTTGAATGTAAGAGATACATTTTAAGAGCAAGCTTACTACTTGATATCAAAAAAACATTAAAAAGTACCTTCCCCTCCGCCCCTCGTATAGTTCCTATAAAAATATGAATAATAGTTTCAATAAGTTCTTAGATCAAAGTAAATAGAAACATAGATCTTATCTTCCTCTAAAAAAAAAGGTCCTTATTTAACAGTATCACAAAAGACATTTATCAGATAAGTGAGGAGTTTTATTGTTTTGGAAGCTTCAGAACTTCCATTCCTATCAGAAAAAACTCCAGTGTGAGATTTCACTTCAATTAGGTGGCGCCATTAAGGTACACTTAAATTAGTCAACTAACTTTCATTCTTTTCTTTTGCTCTTCATACAAAAGTTAGCAAAATATTTACTGTACGATCACTCGATCAGCAAATTGTTTATTTTATGAATGATCGAACTCAGCATACCTTCTAACTAGAGAGAGCCCTACGTGGATATAAATTGAATACAAGCACGAATTGCAAATACTCAGGATAGAGTCACAAACAATTTATTTCAAATTTATTCATTTGTGTTATTAAAAACACTTGCGAAAACAATAATAATAATATATATTTATATAGCAGCAACAAATCTATCTATACTAATAAAATGAAGAGTTTGTTTGTCTATCTTGAGCGTTAGGGGGCGGCCAGAATAAGCGAGTGAGCGAGCGACTAAAATATAAAATAGAACACATTGGTTGTAATGAGAGGTGGCCAGACTGGAGCGAGCGAGCGACTAAAATATAAAATAGAACACGTTGGTTGTAATGAGAGGTGGCCAGACTGAGCGAGCGACTAAAATATAAAATAGAACACATTGGTTGTAATGAGAGGTGGCCAGACTGAGCGAGCGAGCGACTAAAATATAAAATAGAACACGTTGGTTGTAATGAGAGGTGGCCAGACTGAGCGAGCGAGCGACTAAAATATAAAATAGAACACATTGGTTGTAATGAGAGGTGGCCAGACTGAGGGAGCGAGCGAGCGACTAAAATATAAAATAGAACACATTGGTTGTAATGAGAGGTGGCCAGACTGGAGCGAGCGAGCGACTAAAATATAAAATAGAACACGTTGGTTGTAATGAGAGGTGGCCAGACTGAGCGAGCGACTAAAATATAAAATAGAACACATTGGTTGTAATGAGAGGTGGCCAGACTGAGCGAGCGAGCGACTAAAATATAAAATAGAACACGTTGGTTGTAATGAGAGGTGGCCAGACTGAGCGAGCGAGCGACTAAAATATAAAATAGAACACATTGGTTGTAATGAGAGGTGGCCAGACTGAGCGAGCGAGCGACTAAAATATAAAATAGAACACGTTGGTTGTAATGAGAGGTGGCCAGACTGAGCGAGCGACTAAAATATAAAATAGAACACATTGGTTGTAATGAGAGGTGGCCAGACTGAGCGAGCGAGCGACTAAAATATAAAATAGAACACATTGGTTGTAATGAGAGGTGGCCAGACTGAGCGAGCGAGCGACTAAAATATAAAATAGAACACGTTGGTTGTAATGAGAGGTGGCCAGACTGAGCGAGCGAGCGACTAAAATATAAAATAGAACACATTGGTTGTAATGAGAGGTGGCCAGACTGAGGGAGCGAGCGAGCGACTAAAATATAAAATAGAACACATTGGTTGTAATGAGAGGTGGCCAGACTGGAGCGAGCGAGCGACTAAAATATAAAATAGAACACGTTGGTTGTAATGAGAGGTGGCCAGACTGAGCGAGCGACTAAAATATAAAATAGAACACATTGGTTGTAATGAGAGGTGGCCAGACTGAGCGAGCGAGCGACTAAAATATAAAATAGAACACGTTGGTTGTAATGAGAGGTGGCCAGACTGAGCGAGCGAGCGACTAAAATATAAAATAGAACACATTGGTTGTAATGAGAGGTGGCCAGACTGAGCGAGCGAGCGACTAAAATATAAAATAGAACACGTTGGTTGTAATGAGAGGTGGCCAGACTGAGCGAGCGACTAAAATATAAAATAGAACACATTGGTTGTAATGAGAGGTGGCCAGACTGAGCGAGCGAGCGACTAAAATATAAAATAGAACACATTGGTTGTAATGAGAGGTGGCCAGACTGAGCGAGCGAGCGACTAAAATATAAAATAGAACACGTTGGTTGTAATGAGAGGTGGCCAGACTGGAGCGAGCGATCGACCCGGTACAGTCTAGTTTACAGGCGCTAGGCAATATAACTATATGTTGGTTCATTGAGTGCTAGGAAAACTTCTCATTTTAACATTTTTATTACTATCGATAAGTTTAGCACACTTGCTACTAACGGCCTAATTTAATTGGTAGGATCATAAACCATACTTATATGTATATATAATATATATATGTAAAACTGATATGTTAAAATACTTCAATATTATCAAAGTAGGCCTTTACAAATAAGAATCACCATTAGCGTGGAGAGAGGAGGAGAAAACCACAACAATAAATCACTTCTCAAAAATAACCCTCATTTCACTGAGCCAAGATTCGTAGCCTCCTCGTCAACAACTATAGAGAGCTATCTGCTGATCACGCGCTCGCTCGCACGCTTGTCAGTCTGGCCGAACCCTTACGCGATATCTACATCACGCAGAGGTCTGACATTTTAAATTAGTAGCCCCTGTGCATAAACATGTTCACCACGAAGCCGGAATTTTAAAATTTGGATTGGATAGATTTTTTAATTAATTAAAAACTGGGTCAGAAGAAATAAAATAAAGAGATTCTTTTCTGTTTGTTTGAAGCAAATAAAAGCGTTGTCTATCGATACATTTTATAATAATAATAATAATAATAATAATAATAATAATAATAATAATAATAATAATAATAATAATAATAATAATACTATATTTGATCACATCTTATAGAAGAAGATTCGTGAGAGTTAGCCCGTATATTTTGTATCATTGCCTCCTTTATTCAAGTTTCCCAGGAGCTCCTTAAGATAATTATTTATTTATTGGATCGTCTGAAACCTTAGCTCAGTTGGTGGCACGTCCACTTATACTGAATTAAGGGTTCCGGGTTCGTTTACTGTCATGGCCTGAAATGTATTATTTGGTGGACTCAGGGCTTCCTCTTTCTCGGTGATGAATTGACGACTCGGGGACTGGGTGTAGTGTCTGGTCTAAAATTAAGTTAGTTTGTAAGTCGTGTGCTGATGTAAAGAGTTAGTTTATAAAATGGGCGATAAATATCTTAGTCTATTCATCAATCACAAATTAATAATAATATTTATTGGATCGTTCTAATAGCCATACTAAGTAATTCTTGGCACGGTTTACGCGCTTTTTCCAATGGCCGTTTCATCGCCATTTTAATATTTCTTGAAAGATATTGCTATTTATAGAAAAAAAAAATTAAAATCGCATAATTGTTTGGAATACCGGTAAATAAAATGCTATAAGATTCAAACTATTGTAAATAGTCAATTTTAAAGAAAAGACCGATGGTCTAGTTTACTAAGAAAAAAATTGTTTAACATATTATTGTATTAAAAATGGGACTAATATATTTCGACGACATTTTATAAACAATATTATTCTAAATTGATGTACTGTACGTTGTAAGTTTTTAAATTCCGTTTCAAATTAAATATGAAAATGAATTTTATCTATAGAAACAATTTCGTAAGTTGAGCTCGACTATAGAAAAAATAAATGGCTCTACACAATAATTGTGCATTTTAAAAAATTATAGCCTATTATAGTTTGGAACAAAATGTTAAAAAAAACCTATCATTAAACAACCATAAAAACTATCTAAAAACAAGTATACAGCGTTATTTATCATGTAAAATACTCCACTATTAACCATTTTTGAAGTAAATCGTTACAGACCCTTCCGAGAAATCTTGAATTTAATGAAACGTAATCCAACGTAATCTCGAGGTAGAAAATGTTTAGGATTACAATACTTTCTCCAGTTGAAAAAACTACAATGAAAAGTTGAGATGATAAGTCAACTACGTATCATTGGATGATTACATATTTTCTATTGACTACGAGATGTCCAATATCATTGCGAGTTAATTTAATTTAATTTTAGCACCACGTCTTACTACCCGTTCGGGTTATACGCTTAAGTACTAATTACTCTAATGGATTAGGAATTGGGAAGGTTAAATTTAGAGGACGTGAACCCGCATTTGCGTGAGGGAGAGTGGAAAACCATTTAGGAAAAAACCCCCAGTTCACCCGACCGAGATTCGAACCTCGATCTCCCCGTCCTTGGCAGTCGAGCTCAACACGACTAGCGTGTTAGCCAACTAAGCCACCGAGGCGGGTTGCGAGTTAATCACAAACTGTAATATGTCAAGTCATTTCAGATCAATAGCCACATAATAATTATATTAAAATCGGCTCTATTATTAAATAAGTTTAGCTAACTCATGAAAGCAAACACAAAATAATTTCCAAGAGACATATTTTCTCGTAATAAATAGTTGGATGATTATAGAGAAGAACGAGTCAGGGATGAAACCGCTTTCTTAACCTCACAACCAAAATAAATAACCACCAAGTGTCGGTAGTGATAAACAGATAGAAGGTAATCATCCCAAGTGGAACCACAAGGTGAAATTCCTTACCCTTGCTCTCCAATTCCTGGTTTATTTCAGTCCATTTAAGGATCGAAGGACGCCATCACGTCTATTCACGGTAATTACCAAGATGGATAATATAGAGTCGGGCGGCCATTACTAGGATCAACCAATAAGAGGATCATTAGAGCGCCGAAACGCGAAATTGAGAACGATGCTTTAAAATCTTTTACGATGATTAAATTCTTGATTCAAAGTTAATTCGATATTGTGGCACCTTCACAAATATAAAGTTGTTGTTTTTTGCACAGAGTCTTACTAGCCATCCGTAACTAACTAAACTAATAGAGAATAGATGAAGACGGTGGACTTTAGAGGAAATGCTGAGGGAGAGTGAGAAGTAATTGAGGAAAAACCTGGCTGGGATTTGATCCCTGACCTCCCTGTTATCAACAAACCGTACTAGACGAGGTTTATGTTTAGTCCACGAGTATATTAAAGTAACTAATGTTAACAATACAAAATTACTTGTTTTTAATTGGAGTATTTAACCGTACCAGACGACGCGCGGCCAGGTACGTTAGCATCCGGCAGGGTTCATCGAGGATTTTTCTACCCCTAAATAGAATCCTCTCTGCCTGCACGCAAATGCGGCTACATTTCTTCTAAATTACACCTTCCTAATCCCCCACTCCATCTGTGCAAACCGCCCTGACAGGGAGAAAGACGCAATGAACAGATAAAACGTGAGCCTATATATAGCGTACTGGTAAATGTAGTATGTAATGTTTGTATGGCCGTCTTGCCTACGTCATCAGGTGATTTAATCTCTCGCACAGATTAGAAACACCTTGCACAACTAGGTTTACAGCCGACTCGATTAGTTTGGCGGCCACAATCAAACTAATGTGTTCAACGTACACTCTAAACCAGGGGTCGGCAAAAGGTCGATCTCGCAGCAATTTTCAGCCGATCGCATAAGAAAACTACATCACCACAAAAAAGGCAAGCTTACCTTGCATTATTAAACTATGGTATAGCTTATAAGATAGGGTCATAGTGTAATCTGTCAAGGTAAGACTGCTACCTTACATGGTAAACGGAGTGTACATTTTATTTATTTTCTAAAAGGCAGACACATAAGTATTGGAGGAAATATTGAATTTACGGAATAAATACAAGATGTGTAGAAAAAAAGAATTAAATGTTGAGTGGGGAAACGAGGGGTGATCGTGGGTGATCGTGGACCTTTGATAAATGTAAAAGTCGATCGGGACCCCGAAAAGGTTGCCAATCCCTGCTCTAAACCATTGGTATTCAACCTATTTTGCTCGCGTACCCCCCCCAAGTATAATGTTTCTTAAACTTGGTACTTCCAAAGTTGTTGGTGCATGAAGCATGTTATACGTAGGCCCTATATTCTATAATCTACATCCAAAAATAATTAAATAAACAATATTCAAAATAAAATATATTAAATTATTTATTTATTTGAGGTATTTAACATGCGCTTTCCGAACCAACTGATTATATCAACACACGATAATTTCTATGAGCAATAGCGATAGGGCCTACCAATTTTGTCGGAAACGTATTTTCACATACCTTCCAGGGTTCTTTACATGCCACAATCGACATGGCACTGAGAGTTTACTTCCCCTCCAAAGTAAGGTTTTATCGCTCAAATAAAATCCGTTGACCCCGGCTGGGTTTGAGCCATGAGCATCGGGCGGATCCCAAGCGATCACTTTACCCCAAGACCACCGCGAGGTCGACAAATATATTAAATAATACATTATAAATATGATTATATACATATATATTTTTAATTTTACATATCCCTTGGATATATTCGCGTATGCTAGATTGAATATTAGTGATCTATACAAACGGATCACATAAACACAGAACTTACAAACTAACTTAATCTGCGAGAGTACAACACTATATTACAACCTTAATACACACAAACTGAATATGAGTATGGATGAGTACACAAATAGTAAGCATATATGTTAGAACCACCCGGAATCTAGGATTAGATTAGTGGGTGGGAGATAGTGTGAGACTTTACCAGAGCATTCCCTTAGCTATACCCTTAACAATCTGTTATAAAACCAATATATTGCCGTTCTTAAACGAACAAGTTCACTGGCATAGATTGCAATAAATTTATAGATAATATAATTCAACGTTTGTGTGAAAAGATGCGTTTTCAAAGTTGGGTCAGTGTCCCGGGAGTCTTTAGGTTAGCTAAGACCCGTCTTGGGGCGAGAATGGAACCCTGGACCACGGACCATAGTTTGACTCTCACAGGCGCAATTAGATCTGGCAATTAATTATCCATGAACATACAGATTAATTAAATACCACTTCCCAAGAGACATGGACAAAGTATTACTTATTATTAATTATTGTTTTCATTAAGGTGGAGATGTAGGAAACGCGAGAAAAGTTTAGAGTTTTTAGAGTTTTTATAGCAAAATTTTTTTGGCCAAAATAAATAAAATATTGCTTCAGTATAAACATATAGTTTAATTTTCTTCAGATGATGATATCAACAGTTATTGAATATCTGTCGTGAGGATAGCGGCGTTAGATGACAAACTTAATGAAGAGAAAAAGTTGTCATTAAATTTCAGGACACGCTTTACAGATATTAAATAACTGTTGAGGTCATTATGTGAAGAAAATTCAACTTTATGTTTCTACTGGAACAATATTTGGTTTATTTTGATAAAAAAAAGTTTTATATAAAAATTGCAAAAACACTCATCTTTTCTCGCGTCCCCTTCCACCCCACCTTATGGGCGTCGGTACCCCTCAATCATCACACATCCAAGTTGATAAACTATAGATAGTGTGATTATAGTAGGAACAAACCTTTTTAGAAAAGACATACTTTTTTTGCTGTCACTATTGAAAATATTTTATTAAATTAATATTATATATTATTATTATTATTATTATTATTATTATTATTATTATTAACCAGCACATTAACTCAGTCAGTAGAGTGTCAGTCTACTGAGTTAAGAGTCCCGAGTTCGATTCCTGGCGTGGCTGAAAAATGTATCATTGGTGAGATGTGTTATTTACCCTTTGACAGTGATAAATTAACGGCCGGGGACTGGATGCTGTGCCTGTCCTAGTCTTATGTTAGATGATAAGGTATATGTAGTAACGACAGGCCTAGCAAGCCGGTAGTGGAAAAATATAGGGCTTGAATAAAAAAAGTGAACCAGGCCACAGGCTGGAAACATAAATAGATGTAAAATAAAATTGGCCCAATAACTTAATAGAGCGCTCCGATATTTATACCCGATTATTAACTTTAGAATTGTATTTTATTTTAACAATCATTTTTCTATTTGTTAGGTAATTTATAAACCATTCACAAATATTACTTATGATACCTATTTTGTCAAGAGGTTCTATTCAAATAACTTTATCCAACGTATCAAACGCTTTCAACATGTGTATATTATTTATTATTTAGTTACCAGCAGTTTCTAAGCGTCGGTAATGAATATTTGTTATTTTAAACTTTATATTTTATTTGTGTAAGAAGTGTTTTTGTTCAATCACTCTGGAGTCTCAACTCGGATAGTATAATGAAAAAAATACCAGTAAAATTGAAAAATAAGTGTTTGAGGACAGGTAGTTTTTGAAAACATTTGGATTTGACAGCTTTATTTAAACTGATAACCTGAATACGAGTTCAATTCCCACATCCAGTTCGTCATTTTTACTTGATTAAATTATAGTTAATATCTAATAATAGTATAAAAATATCCCTACACGCATTTATTTCTGGGAAATTTTGTAGATATTATACACATTTGGAAACTAGTTTGTTAATTTATAAATAGAAAATTTCGTCAAAATTATTATAAACTTCGAAATAAAGGGCTTTTTAAATATTTAACTCAAACTTCTTTAATCTTTATTCATAAACCAGAGTGTAGTGTATAAATGTAGCATACTTGAATGCTTTTATTTTAATTCTAATTATTTACTATACACGGGAAAAAAATACATTTACTGCTTTTACATTATTTTAATTGTTATCCTTAATAACCCGGAAATAACTCTTAAGTATCTTCTAGAATAGAAATTATTTTCATGACCGCCAGCGATTAAAGAGAGGGAGGGCTTTGCCGCTTGCCCTCTGAGTGAACCACTGTCACCAAGTCGGCAATGAACCCCGGCCCCTCCCAAGTCAGAGTCTGCCACGCTATCCGTGCAGCCGGTCCTGTGGGTGGAGAAGGAAGCCTGGGAGGAAGATGATAATGTTATGATCCAGCAGTTCGCGCAAGAGCTGATCAATTCTGAGGTCATGGTCTGTGTGGGCACACTGTGGGACTTGCCCTACCCACTGCACCACGTGGGGGCCCTGCCTTACTTCACTGCGCCCGTGACAAGCTGAGAGGGGACGGCAGAAACTTGGATGTATATTCTCAAAGTACAGTCGCGGACAAAATTAGGTTCGGGGAGGAGCGACGGCATTAGTAGAATAATATTTTCAAGTGTTAATTTTGATGTGCATCTATGCAATAGCGTTAACCCCTTATCTGTGTAAGAGGGAGAAATCAGCAAATACACTTTTAAAACAAGGAAACTTGAGGTGCAAACCCCCCACCGCCACCCCCGACTCCTCAAGCTATTTAAAAGTTATAGGCCTCTAAAATGTTGTAATACGTAATTGGGATTCAGTGCGTCCTTCTCCCACACTCAATAAAGATTTATTTTTTCCCCTAGCATTTGTGTTCAGGTCATGAGTTTAAAGCCACGTAAACCCCTTACGAACTAATTTGAACGAACACAACTTGCACGTGTGAGCACAAACGAACATAAACGCGCACGAACGTGTGAGAAAGAACACGAGCGCACGCGAATAGACAAAAACCGAGCAACCAGACCGACAAGTTTTCTGTTCGTTGACGTTCCGGCCGTCCAGTTTCAGATTTAAACAAGTTCAGTTCTTCAAATAGGGAATGCTGTGGCGAGAAGAAGAAACATTTATTTGCCTGTATCAGAACATTATTTCATTCTTTCTCTTAGATATGATGCCTAAGAAAAAATTCAATTAAAAGTAACTATTAACTATTGTACTATCGAGACTATGTAACCATTTTACTCTCCCACATTTAATAAAAGTATCATATTTACTTTATTTTTAACCTCTTCAGACGTAGTGTTACATTTGGTGCCCAAAATTAGATCTTTAGATATCATCCAAACTTGGCGCGCACAGTCGAACAGGAACTAACACTTTTTCTTTGAAGAACCGACAGACTGGTGGATCGCATTCGCCGGTGTTTGATGTTGTACTTTGTTCGTGATTGTTGTCGGACCCGCCTCGGTGGCGTAGTTGGCTAAGGCGCTAGTCGTGTTGAGCCCGACTGCCGAGGACGGGGAGATCGAGGTTCGAATCTCGGTCGGGTGAACTGGGGGTGGTTTTTCCTAAATGGTTTTCCACCCTCCCTCCACGCAAATGCGGGTTCACTTCCTCTATTCAACCTTCCCAACTCCTAATCCATTAGGGTAATTAGTACTTAAGCGTATAACCCGAACGGGTAGTAAGACGCGGTGCTAAATAAATAAAAAAAAAAAAATGTTGTCGGGTCCTCACTCATTCGTTCGTTCAGTTATGTTTGTGTTCGTTCGTTAAGTGGGTTTTACTGACTTTACGGACATCCAAATGGCCTTGCTTTTTAGGCCAGCCTGGTTCTGAGAGGGAGGGAGGGTGAACACGGGTCTCACTTGTTCCTCCCTCCTCTGACTAAGGGTTCGGCCAGACTGACAAGCGTGCGAGCGAGCGCGTGATTAGCAGATAACTCTCTATAGTTGTTGACGAGGAGGCTACGAATCTTGGATCAGTGAAATGTGGGTTTTTTTGAGAAGTGATTTATTGTTGTGGTTTTCTCCTCCTCTCTCCACGCTAATGGTGATTCTTATTTGTAAAGGCCTACTTTGATAATATTGAAGTATTTTAACATATCAGTTTTACATATATATAAATACTTACATATAAGTATGTTTTTTTATCTTACCAATTAAATTAGGCCGTCAGGCCGTTAGTAGCAAGTGTGCTAAACCTATTGATGATAATAAAAATGTCAAAATGAGAAGTTTTCCTAGCACTCAATGAACCAACACACAATAATATTGCCTAGCGCCTGTAAACTAGACTGTTCCGGATCAAGCGCGCGGGCTTCAAAAATAGAACCATTTCTATCTTTCAAGCGTGCGCGCTCAGTCGCTCGCTCCAGTCTGGCTACCTCTCATTACAACCAATGTGTTCTATTTTATATTTTAGTCACTCGCTCGGTCTGGCCGGCCCCTTAGGGTTCGACCCTCAGTACTTAATTTTTAAATCGTATAGTACTCGTATCAAACTACAAAGCTAGCAACACCATATTTCAATGATCCATTGACAATATAAATTTTCAAAAATATGTATATGGCCCGAGTCTTGCAAGAACACCAACTTATACGATGCACAACATTTTATTCTGTTGCTCCATTAAGTTTCTATTGCAAGTATTTGAAGCCTAATATACTTGCTTCCATGTTGGTGAACAATTTGCTTACAGACACTTCAATTTCATGACTTGTGCTATTTTCGAGTTTATACAACGTCAACGTGAATACTGATCACATCTTGTTTCCTTACGTTACGTGAACGTTAAGTTGATCATGATCTCGGCATAAATAAAAAAATAAGTTTAACGTTACTGCGAAGGCAGTGACACCCGTTCGGCAACCCGCCATGCAGCCTTACAACAGCAACACAACTCTCGGCCTAGCTAGCATGTGTCGCACCTATAGCAAAAGAGATACATCAGATAATGTGGATCCACCATCTTGAATAGTTTAAATATCCTGTCTCGATGACGCTCACATAGTGACATGTCCTCCACCCGCCCTCTATGGGCTCATGACGTACTGTCAAATAGAATATCTACAAACAAAAACAAACCATATTGAGCACATCCGCATCGGCGGACATGCGGACAAAGGTGTCAATCTCTTCTAGTCTGGTTCGTATCCAGGACGGGTGATTTATTACTATCTTTACAAACAAATGCAGGGACATTTTAATTTTTACTCTACCTTCCTCAATGCTACCCCATTAACGCAATTAAATGCATATTGACCTACATCGGTGGCCACATGATCTAAGGCGCCATTATAGTGTTAGACTATACTGCCGATGACAGGGAGATTAAGGTTTGAATTCCAACCGAGTTTACTGAAGGTGGTTTTTCCAAAATGGTTTCCCAATCTCCCTCCACGCAAAGACGGGTACACTTCCTCTAAACTCAACTTTCCTCATCCCTAGCTCATTTAGCGTAGTTAGTACATATGCGTGTAAACTGAACAGGTAGTAAGACGCGCTGCAAAAATAAAGTCTCTAAGGTTCGAATGGGGGCTATTGGTCAAAACCAAACGGGTGGACTGAGGAAAATAGTGGAAAATAGTTCATCCGTCACCTTCCCACTCCCTCCCTTCCCTGATCATCAAGTCAATACTGACCTAGTTTCACTTATTACTTCCCTCATCCTGTCTTAAGCAATTAACGGCTTCGCCAACGAACCGGGTTTAAAAAGAAAATTAAATATGTTTTTAACAGAAATCTTTTCTTTTCGCATCTTGGGTGTGTGTTAATGTTAGGTTTTAAATCTTGTGTTTGAGTCACTTTCATCTGTGATGTCAAATGTGTGTCCATGAGCCGTGATCTCTCGGATGTTTGTTCCTTGTCATAAGAGAAAACAATTGTTCAAAAGAGTACAAATGTTGTACACCAATCTCACTTGCTAGATTTTCACAAATAATGTCCACTTTCCAAATGGTATGATCCACATCGATGCAACACTTCCATGTTTATATTAAAATGAATTGGTCCGCATTGCATGTTGTTTCATCAAAAAGGTCCGCGGGTCGCACTGAATCATGGATCAGGCCACAGGTTTCACGTGTCTGGTCTATGGTATCATTCTTGCAATAGACTACCCTACCAACGGCAGGGAGAGCGGGGTTCAAATCCTGGCCGGGTGTAGTATTATTATTATTATTATTAGCACCGCGTCTTACTAACCGTTCGGGTTATACGCACTTACGCTACTGTGTAATGGTAGGGTGAATGTGAGATGAAATGGAGGACCTACAGTTTAACGTGGAATCCGAACCACGGTGGAGGTCTGGCATTCCTCACATTCACAAGTTGTGATTAATACACATCTTGTCAGAGGTGAGGGAAGGGTTTGGCAATCAGATAAATCTGTGCCGGGACCGAGGATTGAACCCCGGACCCTCAGCACCCCTAGACCACCAGGTCACCCTGGCCGGGTGTACTGAGGGTGGATTTTCTTACATGGTTTTCCACTCTCCCTTCATGCAAATGTAGGTAAACTTCATCTTAAATCAACCTTCTTCATCTCTAGCACATTTGCTTATGGAAATTTTCACTGTGGTTTTATTATTCTCTCCTCATGATAATAGGTAGGGTGGAAAGAAAGGGTGAATTTTCTTCAAGCCACCCGCTTCATCCCTTGCCCCTTAGATTAAGTCTTTTCTACCCCTTGAGTAAATTAAAAACAGTAGCAAGGCGTGCTAAAGTACATTCACCACCCGAGTTTACTTGGATGACAGCTCAAAAGTTACTAGAAATAGTCCATAATGTATCCCTACGCCAACAGCTGACACCTGTCACTTTGGATAACTATAATGAAGACATAGTAATGTATGAATGTGATAGTTAACCACAGTAATTTAGGTCAATATTATTTATATTTATTTGATGTCGGCCACAAAGCTTATTAATCGTTTTATTCTACTTAAAAAATATTAATCAGGGCACTTTCACAAAAGGTCTAGCTTCAAAATGGTGACCGAAGAATTTAAACCATGTGATTGATCATGACGCAAACAGTTTATTTACAATGGTGCACCCATGCAGTTGATAAAAATATTTTATTCAGTTAAATATTTCAAAATACGATAAAATAACCATAAAATAATTTATTATAATATTAAAAAATTACAAGTATTTTCTCTTTTGCAAGCCTATATTAAAAAGTATCAATGTATGCACTATATTACACATATCGATAACATTCCAAAACGGAGAATAAGTACTTTTAATTATGTTAACAATATTATTTCGGATTTGATAGCAAGAAAGTATTAAAAGTAATGAAATAGTGTGAGAAAACTTAAGTTTACGTTATTTTTTATGTAAAATATAACATGTAATTAAAAAACTTATCATCTATAACAAAATAGTGATCTTTTACATGTGTTGGCAACCCAAAACCTAAATATAAGATTTTTCAACTGCCATTCGGGTAAAAAGCTATGGTGAACAGACTCTAGTATCCAGTGTTGCCACTGCCGGCAATAGTTTAAAATGAGAAGAGATATATCATATTATATATTATATAATATAATTATATAGGCTATATTATTATGAGAAGAGATATATATTATATTATATTATATATACATTATCTATATACTTTCATTTTGAACTGTTACCGGCAGTGGCAACACTGGATACTAGAGTCTGTTCACCATAGCTTTTTACCCGAATGACAGTTGAAGATTATATTTTTAGGTTTTGGGTTGCCAATATATATATATATTATATATTAATATAATATATATTATATATAGGCCTAAATATTATATATATATATAAATGTGTGACAGTGGATATGTACTTTGGAATCACTCTTGTCAATATAAAAATGGAACTCATAGGGTTAAGCATTTCCTCAAATAAGAGTGTATAGTGTCTACAATACTGTTGTGAGCTCTGGACTACGCATGCGCAACATTTTGCAAAGCGCATCGAAGCGCGTGCACGAACAAAAGAGGGTAAGAGGGTCGGTTACCACTCTGGAGTGTGGTTACTCGTTACATTGTGTGACTGGGACACCGAGCACAATAAAGCCCTTTCCTCCACTACTGCATATCCCTTAGTCTCTGTGTCTAGGGTAGTGGGTACTTTTAAATACATTTTAATACGCTGGCTATTTATTCATTCTTAGATATTTTAAATTGTATGCAAACAAAATTTGTTATCACCGCGTCCTACCACCTGTTAATAATTACTCTAATGGGGTAGGAATGAGGAGTGAAGTATTTAAGAGGTAATCTACCTGCATTTGCATGAAAGGAGAGTGTAATGACCCTGTCTTGGGCCCCTCTCAGTTATTTGAAAAGTCATAGATGAAGTATATGTTTTTTCTTTAAAGAAGAGTATGTAAATGTTCCTGTTAATACTTTATCCATGGATGACCAGGCAAAATTGGACGTGTTTATTTTCAGTACAAGATTCTAAATTCAAATTATATCGATATTATTAAAATCATTTTAATTGATTATTATTTATTTTAATGTGTTTTAAGCCCATAAGACATTTTCAGAAATAAATTCAAATATATTACGTACTAAACCTTGCTTTGTTAAAAGTTTCTTCCATTCCATTTAAAAGTGAGGTGATGAGTTGGCCAGGTTTTAGGTCAAACAGTATTAGGACAACCAATAAGAAGTTAGCCTTAATAACATAAGACCCGCCTCGGTGGCGTAGTTGGCTAACGCGCCAGTCGTGTTGAGTCAGACCGCCGAGGACGGGGAGATTGAGGTTCGAATCTCGGTCGGGTGAACTGGGGGTGGTTTTTCCTAAATGGTTTTCCACTCTCCTTCCACGCAAATGCGGGTTCACTTCCTCTAAATTCAACCTTCCTAATTCCTAATCCATTAGTGTAATTAGTACTTAAGCGTATAACCCGAACGGGTAGTAAAACGCGGTGCTAAAAAAAAAAAACATAAGACTGTCAAGAGCTCTCTTATTGGTTGGTTTAAGGGGGCGGCCAAACTGAGTGAGCGAGCGACTAAAATATAAAATAGAACACATTAGTTGTAATGAGAGGTGGCCAGACTGGAGCGCGCGAGCTAGCGACTGAGCGCGCACGCTTGAAAGATAGAACTGGTTCTATTTTTCAAGCGCGCGCGCTCGACCCGGTACAGTCTAGTTTACAGGCGCTAGGTAATAATATTATTATTATTATTATTATTAGCACCGCGTCTTACTACCCGTTCGGGTTATACGCACTTACGCTAATGTGCAATGGTAGGGTGATTGTGAGATGAAATGGAGGACCTACAGTTTAACGTGGAATCCGAACCACGGTGGAGGCCTGGCATTCCTCACATTCACAAGTTGTGATTAATACACATCTTGTCAGAGGTGAAGGAAGGGTTTGGCAATCAGATAATATTATTGTATATTGGTTCATCGAGTGCTAGGAAAACTTCTCATTTTGACATTTTTATTAATATCGATAGGTTTAGCACACTTGCTACTAACGGCATAATTTAATTGGTAAGATCATAAACCATACTTATATGTATATTTATGTAAAACTGATATGTTAAAATACTTCAATATTATCAAAGTAGGCCTTTACAAATAGGAATCACCATTAGCGTGGAGAGAGGATGAGAAAACCACAACAATAAATCACTTGTTAAAACCCCCCTCAGTTCACTGAGCCAAGATTCGGAGCCTCCTCGTCAACAACTATAGAGCTATCTGCTAATCACGCGCTCGCCAGTCTGGCCACCCAGTCGCTTGCGCGCTCGCTCGCACACTTGTCAGTCTGGCCGAACCCTAACACTATATAGAAAGGGTCCAAGAATCAAGGGGCAGGAGAAGTTTCTGCGAGGCTCTCTCCGCGTTGGTTTGCCACACAAATAGGATCTGTGTCAGTGCAATATAAAACGTTTAGTTATAAAAGTGAATTTTTCAATAAATAGTGCATTCATGTTAAACTCAACTAGCATGGGAAGTTATCTAAACAAAATCCCCCAAAAAACTATAAGGGTGAGGTGTAACATAATGATAATTATCAGCCGGCCTTGTGCTAAATGCGCACCCCAAGATGGACGAGTAGGGCATGTTAGACGTGAACATACCAATTGTGGAGCGTAGCAACGAACAGTCATAAGATTAGGAAACCATTTAGGGAAAACTACCCTCAGCGGACCCGACCTGGATTCGAACCCTGATCTACTCGTCATCAGCAGACCAGTTTAACACATAAGAGTGACGACTTAGACCACTAGGCCACTGAAGTGGGTGTTTATTTTTATTCCTTTATTAGAAAACAATTACCACTCTTAATTATGTTTTTGTTTGAATGATCCTTCTCCGTTTTTATATTTACAGAGGAAAATAATAAAGTTTTTAGAAATACATAATTTAATATTAATTTTATATTTGAAAAGTGGGGGAGCTAAGTAAGGGTTACTTTACAGTGTAGGTATCTGCTAACGCTTTCTAAAAGGTCACCCCCCCTCCCCTCCCCTGATAAATAAAAGTGTCTAGCCCACCTCTTCATTTGTTTTAAAGCCTCCTCGCCGTTACAGCGGCCCCTGACGCTCCTGTTGGAGAGCCCCCGTCGTCAGAACCGAACTGATAATTAGATGAAGTGTATGAGGGGAGAGGACGGCAACCCTGTCTGTCAGATTGGCAAGAGACGGAGAGGGAAAGGTCAACGAGGAGAGGGTATAGGCTCAAATGTTACACTTTCCCTCAAAAGTACGCTGTCTATACCCTATCTACGGTAGGGAAGGTTTCTTTATTGCAAACATTGGTTGAGAGTCGTAATGTAGACATAATCATTATGCTCTAAGTGATACTATATTAGCAATCATTATTATTATTATTAAGCACCACGTCTTACTACCCGTTCGCTAATGTGTAATGATAGGGTGATTATGAGATGAAATGGAGGACCTACAGTTTAACGTGGAATCCGAACCACGGTGGAGGCCTGGCATTCCACAATTCACAAGTTGTGATTAATACAAGTCTTGTCAGAGGTGAAGGAAGGGTTTGTAATCAGATAAATGTGTGCCGGAACCGAGAATTGAACCCCGGACCCCCAGCACAGAAGTCTGACACCTTACTCCTAGACCGCCAGGTCAACTTATTATCAATCGAAAGTGCTCATAAACGCTTCTAATATTATTTAAGGATTACTGTATAGTTAGCTTTTTCGTAACTTATTGAAATAACACAAAATATGAATATAACTATCATGTTTTTTGTTTCGAGGTTGTGGAAACAATATGTAATATTATAGTAATGAATTAATAAATTAAAAAGCAGGCCTATTATATTCACACTGTATCTTCTTATAACTGGCCACCAAAATATTTTTTATACATATAATTCAGATAAAGAGTCATGCAAATTATTATTAGTTTCATAATAAAATGTTTTTATTAAAGTGACAGCAACTCAACGTTTATAGTCTTGCAAATCACATGGTTTGGCGTATGGATACATGAGAGTATATCTGGTAACTATTGGTAATTGTAAGTTATCACGCCTCCTATAGCGAATGAACTTAATACCAGCGTGGCATCAAATAATCGATTATCTCGAAATTCAGTATACAGTCGAACCACCATAACAATAACACGCATCAGTGGGCACATAGTTTGGTCTGGTTTTGCCAGTGGCAAGGAGGTCGGGGTTCAAATCCAGATAGGCTGTTTTGAGGCGTGCTTTTTTTTTTTTTTTCAAAAATTGTTTTACGCTTTCTTACTATGCAAATGCGAGTAAGTTTCCTCAAAATTCTGCCTTCCTCATTCCTGCCCCATTAGTGTAAATATGCGTATAATCCAGATGGAAAGTAAGGTGCCGTGCACAAAAAGCTCCTTAAACTCTTTAATCAACTTTAATTTATTAAAACGCTTTAACCATGTGTTCTGCAACCGTCAATTTTAAAAATTTTTTGACCGATGTCAAGAATATAAACTATGATAGGAGTGTAATTTGACAGATGTAAATGAATCAATTTTAAAGTGACCATTAGGAAACACCCAGTTCACTGACGAATTCGACTCGACTCCTCCTCGGTGGTCTGGCTCAACACGATGCGCGTTACCACGCCGAGGGGTAACGTCAGTTGACAAGGTGTAATTTTGACAGTGACAAATATAGGCCAGTCATTTTAGTCAGTGTTTGATATGCAATATTTTTATCTTCCAAAACTCGCACTGGTGAGCACGAGGTCTTAGGCACTAAGCTCACACTATATTGTATTGGTCTACCTCTGTGGTCTTGGGGTAGAGTGCTCGTCTCAGTACCCGACGTTTGTGGGTTCAAACCCAGCCGGGGTTAACGGATTTTTCTAGAGCGATAAAAATCCAGTAGTACATCTTCCTTCGGAGAGGAAGTAAAGCCGGTCCCATGTCGATTGTGACATGTAAAAGAAACCTGGAAGGTGTGAAAATACCTTTCCCTACAAAATTTATACGCCCTTTCGCTCTTGCTCGTGAAAATTCTCGTGTGCTGATATACTCAGTTGGTTTAGAAAGTGCACGTTAAATACCTCAAATAAATAATATAGTGTGGGTAAGAGAGGAGGGAGGGACGGTTGAACACGAAGAGAGAGCGAGACAGACTACGGATAGTGCTGCCAACCTCAAACATTACGTTCTACGAATGTTTCTTCTGCCTAGGGAAGATGACCTCCCCACGCGCCTAAGGGGCTACTAACCCCATCTTCCATCAGTTGGTTCACTGCCACCCCTTCACAAGGGTAGGAAAGGGGTGGGGTGTCAGTTACAGAGAATATCAGAGGACGGCTGAGTGTGTAGCGAGTCTTTCATCCCTCCTCTTCCTATAAAACACACGGATACTATATTTTAGACGCATGTCCATACCCCAAAGTTTGGCATGGTTGTTTGGTGTTTGTGAAGGACATCTAAATAATCCGCATAGAAACTTTATTTTTTTTCGCACCATATTTTATTACATGTCCTGTCCATACGCAATGTACCCAAGCGAATGTGGAAGAAGTGAAGAAGGTTTAAGATTAAATGTATTTGCATTTGCGTGAAGGGACAGTGGGAAAACCATTTTTGAAATCCCCTTCAGTAGAGAGACCCCTCGGTGGCGTAGTTGGCTAACGCGCTTGTCGTGTTGAGCTCGACCCCCGAGGACGCGAGATCGAGTTCGAATCTCGATCGGGTGAATGGGGTGGTTTTTCCTAATGGTTTTCACTCTCCTCCACGATAATGCGGGTTCACTTCCCTAATTCAACCTCCAATTCCTAATCCATTAGAGTAATTAGTATTAAGCGTTAACCCGAACGGGTAGTAAGACGCGGTGCTAAATATTATTTTTGATTATTATTATTATTATTATTCCTTCATTAGACCCGCCCACAAACAATAAGTATATCCAGACACTCACCTCCAGGTTAAATGTGCGCTCCTTTTGGCAGCTTGAGTCCTTCACCACTAGGATCGCTGCGGTTAGTCCTATCATCACCAGCAGTGACACTACGAAGCTCAGTGTTGAAGGACTCAAGCTGGCAAAAGGAGTGCAGCGAAACCCCCGTAAGATTGAGTCTCTGTTTCTTACTTGTTTGTGGCCCGGCCACATATACTCGTATAATACATTATACGCTGTCTTACACCGTAAAATGGCTCTAGCCCATTTTTGATGACCGTAAAAAAAATACAAGAATTTCAAAGGGATCTTTTATTTTCTATATATTTTAAAAATATACCAATAGACCTTTTAAAGGCTACATCTTATTTTTATTTATTGATAAATCCTATTCCATTGTTTGGAACAAAGCTGAGATATATAGTAGGATTCTGGTAGTAAAAAAGTACTTTCAGATGTCCATTCCTAAACAAATCAGTGTACAGATACGCACTCAAAGGAATTCCACTTTGGTTGTCTCTGGAGGTGGGGAGTTTAAAGACAGACGCAGCTCAATCGGTTTTGGTGAACATTAAATTATGCAACATACAGTGCTACTGAGATTATTTTGCCATCGTGTGGAATGGACTAATAACCAGTTGACAAATAACAGTATCCTTGATTGTCAAAACTCCCCAGCAGTGGCTTCCATCTCAAGGTTACGTAAAATAAATGTGCCATATTTTAATAAATTGTCATGTCAATGACTAGTGGTCCTGAATGAAAATACTCAGTATTGAAATTGGGACTGATTACCATCATCAATGGTCGCATGGTTTAACGCACGGATGTCCAACCGGCTTACCGCCGAATTCGTTCTGTGCGGCCCACCAATTACTCAAATTAAAGAAATAAACAACAAATTATGCTCTTGTATCTGACGTAAATGCTCGCTAATTTCCATGAAATTCGCAGAGTCGTAAGTATAATGTAGGCATGCATGTGTTTGTCAAGAATTAAATACTCATTTGTTTATGATGGATTAAAGAGCCAAGCTATTAAAGTTGTTAAGTACGATAGGAGTGGCCTGGCCCAATGCTACACACAGAAATAAATTATATAACTATCGCTTTCCCTTTGTGTTTGTAGGCTAATTACCTTTTTTTCTTCTCCCATCCCTTACCTTTACCCTCCATCCCCCCCTATCCCCTCTCATCCGCCTGTGGCATATTGTGTTCCACACTCAAGACCCTTTTTATTCTGCCCAAATGTCTTTTGGAATTGTGCGGGGGATCCTAGCACCAACATTTTGGACAGGAGTCTTAGCTCTGGCTCTTGACCACAAGGGCAGGGTATTTACTGGGTCTTAGCCCAAAAATGTAGGGTGGTCTTACCCCAAAGCTGGGATATTTTGGTCAGTGTTTGTCTTCACTTGTGTTTAATGGCTACCCCGGACAATGTATTTAGAGGCAGGGGCTCTGGTACATGGAAAATGTTCGTGAATAGTTCTCACATAAGACTGAGGAAGAAGAGATTGTGCTGGATTCTGCCCACAAGAGCAAACAAGTTACGTAAAAATGTTGCTTTGATGATCGCAAAAAGACAAGTGGTTAACCAAATTGATTTCTATTTCATCGAAAATTGACGACACACTCGTCAAGTGAACGTTTACAACCAAATAATATATGGAAATAGCTGTTATTAACTTGGTAGAAAAACACAATAAGTACCCGGCGTGGATACAAATATTGCAAATAAAAAAGTTAATAACAATGAAATACCGTACTTTAAAAATAAAACCACAAGTAACAACGAGTTTATTATTTTAAAACAATAATTAACGGCAAAATATATATTTTAAAACAAAGACACAAGTAGTTGATAATGTATAGAAACGCATTAATGATTCAAGTTAAAAAAAAGTGGGTAAGGGGCCTAGTAAATATTTCAAAGTTTATCTTTTTAAAACAAGTAGATATATTTTTAAGTGAAACCCCAAGAAGAGCTTACAAGTTCCCCAATACGAATAAGTGAAGGTAGGAAACCGTCCAACCAAGACTCGAACACGAACCGTGACTAAATTATTAGGCCATGCCAAGAATTGGACCTGTGAACATTAGCCGCCATTTTTGTGGCTAAATAATTCTTGCTAAGTGGACACGGTCGGGATTTGAGTCATAACTTCTTGGGTCAGAGTTAGGAGCGCCAGTCAAACATTACCGCTGAGCTATACTCCATTCACGGTAGGAATTACTCTCTGAAAGGTCTTTTTTCCTACCAATATCCTACTATATAATAGCTTTCTGGTAGGGAAAAAGGCCTTTCAGAGAACAATTCCTACGGTGAACAGACTTTAGCTAGCTCTGCCAATACTTTCATTATTATGAAAAGTTCTAACATTATTGGAGCGGTGTGTACAGGCAGAAACAATAATTTATAGTGAGTGGTCTACAGATAAAGCCGTAGTTGGCGCCAAATTGTCGCCTCTCTCTTAGTTTAATTAAAATCAGATCTGTTCTATTTTCATATTTTGTTTTTCCCCGTTATTATATATAGACTTGAATTTTAAACCGAATAAAATCTTGAAAAAAGGCATTTCTCATATTCGACAGATTTGATCAAATATTCAATTTGTCAAATTTTAAAAATAAAAACCATAGAATTTGAAAAGAACGAACAAATAAAGATTTAAAATTGTATTAAAAAGTTGAATAGAAATGGATTAGATAAAAAAATATATTCGGATTGAATATAACTAGTCGATACTTTTCTAATAGAGTAGACTTAGCTTATCTGTCACATGATAAGAGCTGCACAAAACATAAGCAGCAGATAGATTAATTAAAAGTATGTGTGATAACATACCAACATTATTGCAAACCGCTGTCAGTTCGTCAAGGCGAAACTAAGTCGCTTCGTTTGTTCTCAATAGCTATAGTCTGATTTAGGTTGGAACAACAGTTTAGAATGTTCCGCTTCAGTGGCCGCGTGGTCTAAGGTTCTACTCACGCAATAAGACTAGACTATTAATGACGGGAAGATCGTAGTTAGATTCCGGTAGGATATACTGAAGGTGATTTTTCCTAAATAGTTTCCCACTCTCTCTATCCACGCAAATGCTGGTACACTAAGTCTAAATTCAGTCTTCCACATACCTAACCAATTAGCGTAATTAGTACATAAGCGTACAACCCAAATGGGTAGTAACACGAGGCGTTAAGAAAAGTTAAGAAAATTGAAACTTATTTTTACAGTCATTAAGCCTAATGATAGCATTTTACTACTACATTATTATTATTGTTTTTTTATAGATAATGATATTTATCAAAAATGACAGCTGCAGATAACATAGCGTGATGTATAAATATATATTAAAATTGTTTTAGTAACTTTAGTAACTACCAGATATTCTTTCTACCAAAATCAGGGTATATAATTAATTATACGGGTACTTATTTACGGAACGTTCTACCAATAAGCACGCGGTTGAGAAATAATTAACATTATTACGTTCCCAATACCTTCTGTGAACCAAAACGTTTATAAACACCCGCACATTAAAGTAAACATCTAAGGCATTCCAAGACATCTTTGATTATTTACATTCCACATCTGTCAAAGTAAGAAAAAAAAAAAAAGAATTTAAACATACCAAAAGATCAGAAGATCAGTTCAATTCAAAGAAATCTGTATTGATTCTCCCATACGGTCACATTTTATAACACAGTAAAACACACACAAGCTTATGAGAACTGGCACTATCACAATAATGCATTCCTAACTATTTTTAAAGCCATACACGTGCTCTCTGGCCGCCAATGAGTTGTGTCAGTGGTGCACTGACTGAGACAGAGACAGTTGAAATGGCGGGAGAGGGGCGGCTGCGTATCCCCGGGCAACCGAGCGCGTCCCACGACCAGCTCGTTCCTAGCTAGTGGGGGATAGAGGATCTAGGAATTCCTTCCATCTGCGAGTGTTTATTATTATGACATCTTTGTTGGTTTCTTAAATTCCATCAGAAGCATGATCTCATTTTAACGGCACCTCGTGCAGAGCTACGATGGAACCTTTGGTACATTCGAATTTAAAAAGTGCTGTACCCACTTTGAAGAGGAAAAAAATAATATCTTATGCTGCCCACAAAATAGTACAGTGGCGTAGCTCGAATAAAATGTTTTTGGGTACATGCAAGTGGAACAAAAGATTATTAAAAAACTAAGTACGTACGTGTATTTAAAAAGGCTCTACAAAACAATGGCAACAATACATCACGAATACATCAGTTTTGTTATAAATCAAATTTGCATGAATCTTCTTTTCAAAAACTAGACTAATCACACTGTATCAAGGGCAAACCCAGAAACTAATTTGTTGGAAGGGGAGCTGGATCGACATACAATGCACCATATATAAGTTATCATCTATGTACTTTTATCCATTGTTAATAAGTTTAGGCCTAGGGTCAAATCCCGCAGTGTTCATGATAAATATTCAACAGCTGTTAGATTACATTGTGTAGAAAATTAAACTAAATGTATCCTTCTTAGCGAAAGGACCCAAAACAAGACGTAGTAATTCATTAGGGCACATCAATAAATTACGTAAGGGTTTTAGGAATAGGGGGGCTCATTATTTTCTCACGTTTCCTTTCGAGGGGTGTCGGGTGGGGGGGATCATTTATCTTACGTAAGGTTTTTTTTAGACAATTTATGACAAGACAAAAATTTTTTAATAAGAAAATAAATATATTGATTATAAAATTTCACATATATTTCATTTACTTACTGCAATTAAAGTATTATAAAATTTCAGATCAATCGCTTGGTTAGCAATCCTTATGTATACAACTGATTACCATTAAAAATAATCTAACTTACCAAATCGTAAAGAATTATGCAAGATAAGGGGGGACGGGGATGACGGAAAATCTTGCGAGCTCTTACATGAGGGAAAGAAGGTTGAGAACCAAGAAAAAAAAGCCTTGCGTAATTTAAGGACAGCCCCTTAGAGCATAAATGTTGGTTTTTAAGTTATTAGATTGGATAATGGCGAAACGACTACAGTAAATAATGGCTGCGCGCGCATCTGTTCCTTTATTCATGAGAGCGAGATGGGAGTGTCAGACAGGAGATAGTTAAGTCGTTTTGTGTTGTGAGTCCTACCTATTTTTAAGCAACTACGTCACTATAAATCTTGACGCAGGTGTTCTCGAAATCAACATTAAACGTATGCAAATTATGGGAAAATCGGGGAGTGGAATGGAGCTTTTCATAGAAATCTCTTTGTTTACAAATTTCATATAAATAAAATAATACATAAAAGAGGGCTTCAAAACGCTAGTAAATTACACTCAGTGGTGTAGCTATGGGAATATTTTGGGGTTTTAACCCTCCTATCTCCAGACACTTGAAATAATGTTCTAAATGCGTTCAGCCATGCCAAACTGTTTTGATTTACAGTAATAATTGTCTTAGTGTCTGACAAAAGAAAATAATCTCTACATACCTATGGTAATCTACATACCTATGGTAATGAACCGTGTTTAGTAACACGTGTCTTACTGAATAATAGAACTGCTAACAGCTAGACTTGTTCGTCTTATAGGGTTTGTCAACCGTGTCATATTTTTCTGATATTTCCAAAGTGCGCGTAGGTAGAGAACACGAAAAAAATATTTTTTTTGATAACGATCATTTTGGAATATTTAATATGATGGATCGCAATCAAATTATAACTTTACTCTCCTAAATGAAACATTTTTACAAAAATTCACTTTATAATAAATACTATTTTTCACGTGAAATCACTCTCACCACTGGCTACAGTATATTCTACAAGTTTGCGTTTCTGATAGTTCATGACATTCCTGCGAATAATTGCTATAGTTGATTCATCTTTATGTGATATCTAGATAGTTACTAAACTGCTGAAATAGCCAACAGCTTAAACTATCTTTAGTTATTTTTATTATTTTAGTCTACCAACATCTTTAATTGATTGACCTGCCGGATATAATTGCTCTGTGGGCTGCCATTTGTAGACATCTCACTATAATATGTAGGGTGCTCCAACATGTATGATTTTTTGGAAAATGAAGGTTATCGTACCTTTGACGAGGAGTTCGAGTTTTAAAGCTTGACCGAGTACACTAGAGAGGGTTTTTACACATGGGATTTATTTTTATAGCTGTGGGCTTTCCATCCTCTCCATGATAATAGGGGTGCACTATCTCTAAAGATTCCTTATTCCTACTCCTTTGAAAAACTAGTCGGTGAAAAACATAATAATAATAAATGTTATATATTTATTAAAAGTACTACTAAATTTCGTTTATTTATTTTTTATAAATGTGGTTACATATATTTGTATTAAGTTTTTAGATACTTCATAGGGAAATGTTTTACTATTTTCCTCTAATACACTTTCTACTAGTTAGGTTATATTAAGCTTTCAATCTTATCAATTAATTGGTAATAAAACATTTAAATTATTATGATCTACCATGCTCCATTACTTTGGCACTAAAAGTTATTTTAAACGAGAGATTAAAATATCCATGATTCCTTGTACGTGGCATTTAAATACTCCGCTAGAACAAATTTAGTTTAGGCCAGGGCCACAAGCAGCGCCACTAACACGGGTCCAGAAGCTTCAGTCTTGCCAACTGTACAATCTGGATACTACTTTTGATATAATTTTGCCACCTGTACAATCCAATTTTAGGATATTTTCTACAAGTAATATCCTATGACCCTGCTATAAAGTAACAAATTTTACATCAATTTTTTTTAAATGAAAATTGGTGGTTTTATTAATATAGGGTCAGAAAGTAGTATCCTACCGGTAAAAATACAATCCATTTCAGGTCCGTGTACTATCGCTAGATACTATAGCGTTGGCAACACTGAGTAGCTTACAATTTACTGTATTCTATTTACTAGCGGCGAGCGATCAATGGCAACAAAGTCGACTGTAAACTTTTTTGTAACAAATGGAGCAACCAATGATGGGTTTACACAATTATGGGACTCAAAGTTCAAGCGAAGGCACACAACACCATGGGATGCTGCCCTTCCTATGTCAAGTAAGTGACAAATCTACTGACATTGTTAGTTAGATTTGTATGGTACCAGGTTTGAGCCTGTGTTGTTCTATCAGATCGAATAGGTGTTTTTTTTAACTCAAATAAGTCTTCCCCCACAACAAGGAAGGCAGGTAATGTTCTTGAATTTAACTTATTTCACGTTAATAGGTAGGCCTATAACTTGGTTTTCTCAGTCTTTTAGTTGAAATGTGTGTTTAAGGGCCCCCTAGTTTGCTCTCAGTGCTTGTGGTGGCGGTAGCGGCAGTGGTCTGCTACGCCAACTCTGTAGATGGCCACTTTGTGTTTGACGACTCCGAGGCTGTTGTGAACAACGAGGATCTGCGGCCAAACAGGCCCCTCTGGAACTTGCTTCACAATGATTTTTGGGGAACACGTCTCACTCACAACCACAGCCACAAGTCTTACAGGCCACTCACTGTGCTCTCCTTCAGGTATGGTCGGTCGCCTGCGGAACTCCTGCTTGATACTAATGTGGATATAAAAGAAAAATTACATCTACCAAGGGAATAGGCATAGCTATCATAAAGAAGAAGAGACCGAGACCTACATCAATTCTCCCTCAATTTTTTAACTATCGGATTGAAACTAAGTTATTTAAAAATAATTTCGTGCACAGTAGCCCTACACAAAACAATGTGTTCAAAGTCAAAACTAAAAGTAACTAACACATTTTTTTAAGAAAGGCATTGCTCTTCTCTCCAAATGGGAAAACCTCTTATAATTCCATAACTTATTTGTTATTACAAATTTTAGCATCTAAAACATAGCTAACTCGTAATATACGAATTGTGTTTTTCGTTGTTCCTACTTCTTTAGATCTTTGTATGTAAAAAAATAGTGTGATTTATATTTGATTTGAATATATTACTCAATTAAATATTTGACCTTGTGTAGCACCCAATCCTCTTCACACATGTCACAACCACTTGACAACTTCTTCTTGAGGATAATAATGGTACCACTAAAGTAGAGGAAAATGGGCAGAAATCTAAAGGTACGGTAGTGATGACAACTAGAAAAAAAAATTGCTACAAAGTGAGGTTAGTCTCAATAGGGGAAATGAAAGAGAAAAAATAATATTTTTTTTACTTGTAAGAAAAACTTCTTTGAGTAGCATCGCCTTGGAAGGTGTTTTTAAACTTTATAGTAGGTAGCATAATATGAAACTTTGCTATTTATTATTAACTGTCCAGTAGAATATTTGGGGAGACTTAATATCATAGTCCACCCTCATTCTTTGTGTTCATAGGTGGAACTATTGGATGAGTGAAGGCTTGAAACCTTGGGGCTTCCATGTGACCAATGTCCTGCTTCACTGCCTGGTATCGGTGCTGTCATTGTTAGTGTATGACCGTCTGTTTGGCGGCCATAGTCCTCGGGCGGCACTACTCAGTGCCCTTCTCTTTTCTGTGCATCCTGTGCATTCGGAGGCTGTAAGTGGAGTTATTAAACTAAAGCCAAGCTTGTGAGACGCCTATATGTTTGTAGAATAATTGTTATTTTTCTATATTTACTGTACATTCATTTAATCTTCCCAGACACTCGAATACATTCTAATTGCTATGCCAGAACTGTTCGAGGGAAGTAGGAGAAACTGCTTGAGTAACTATTCCAATATTTGGCCTTGGAGGTGGAGTGGTTTGTTCAATAGTTTCCTGAGAGAGCATATAATAAACTAATTACATAAAGTACATACTTCTATAAGGTGTCGTAGAGAATATTCTCCAAAACGGGAGTTTAATAAGCTACTTACCAACTTCGCAACAATCCATAACACCAGACCACAGCCGCTACACGTCATTATCAAATAAGTCATTCAGCAACACCTAACACCCAAGTTGTGTCATCGGTAGCTAAAAGATCAGTTTATTAGGGTGACATTCTTAAAATAAATGTTTTTGATTTTATGTCTCCATTCTGCTTAATTAGACAATCCCCTAATCGTAAGGGGAAGGGAAGACTTAGACCAAATCTTACAATGTCACGTTATTCTATTCATTAGGGCTTAACATAAGGCTAAGTGATAACAACCACTACTTTTGTTTTTACAATGCTTGATTAGTGCTAATGTCTTTGTAAAAGTGCTCGTAAAATTAATGCGAGATCTATCTTCTGGTTAGCAAACATAACATCCACATTGACAACGTTAAACACAATGCCACTTTGTTTTCAAGGCAATTGCTACTATTAAAGTGAGGTTACATTTATTTATATTATGAAATGGGTGATTTATTTTTTGAATATGGTGACTTTGAAAATGAGTTACACGAAGACCGAAGAGATACTTGGAACGAAAGAATTTACTGAAATTTTATAACGGGGAAGAATTTTTTTTACCTGTTTGTTTGAACGAAAATAAAGTTTTAGAAATTCTTGAAGTGATTGAACACCATTTAGAATCATTTATTTTAAATTGTTTGTTTGTATTATCTATTATTATTATTATTATTATTATTAGCACCGCGTCTTACTACCCGTTCGGGTTATACGCACTTACGCTAATGTGCAATGGTAGGGTGACTGTGAGATGAAATGGAGGACCTACAGTTTAACGTGGAATCCGAACCACGGTGGAGGCCTGGCATTCCTCACATTCACAAGTTGTGATTAATACTCATCTTGCCAGAGGTGAAGGAAGGGTTTGGCAATCAGATAAATCTGTGCCGGGACCGAGGATTGAACCCCGGACCCCCAGCACAGAAGTCTGACACCTTACCCCTAGACCACCAGGTCACCGTGTATTATCTATTAATTCAATTAGCAACATTTCCTCTTCTTTGCCAAAATTTAAACTTCATGTTTATAATTTTCAACAGACAAATAAATATGATAAAAGATAGCAGATAACCTTACACAGGCATAATAAATTGGACCTAATTGATTGATTAGTTTTCATAACAGTTACATAGACTGAATGACTTGATTATATTCTCTATGGTCAAATTAAGCCAATCGAAAGCAGGGTTGAAAAAAAACAGGTTTCTTTAAAATAAAAATTAAAACTTTTTATTTTTTTTTTTGCAATAGAGGAAAAGTGTTTTAAACTGTGAATAAAACTTGTTCTAAATATAAGCTTACATTTTTTTAATTGTGAATAAAATATTAATTATTGAAATACATGTTGGAAACAATGCATAATACATTATTTGCTAAAAAAATACTGTGTATCCATATAGCTTAAAAAAAATAATTGTTGCACATAGCAGAAAATGCCATGAAAAACTGTAAACAATATGGATGCACAGTTAATAGTTTTGTAACAGAAAACCCTGCTAATATGGCAAAAATGAAACATGAGTTGGGAAAATCTGACATTGTTGGTTTACAAGATATAATGACCTATGGATGTTCTGCGCATTTGCTGAATTTATTTGCACATGACATAGAAGTTCCTGGATTAAAGAACATATTAAGCAAATAATAAAATATTTCAAAAATTCACATTTTCCTTCAGTTAAGTATAAACAAGCTGGAGGAAAATCCCTTGATCTTCCTCAGGATATTTGTTGGAATACATTGTATGGCTGCATAGTCATTTTTTGAAAATTGGCACATTTTCTCAAAAGTTGTCATGCTAATCGAACTGCAATTGATGTAAATACTGCATCCAAAATTAATAGCAGGAATATTAAAGAAAATGCTCAATATTACTTGGTAAAGTTGGAAAAAGTGGCTGTTGCTTTAGACAAAGTACAGTGTGATACATGTATCATTGGCGAAGCAGCTGAAATATGGCTTTCTTTGCAAACAGAGTTTGAAGTTAAAAGAGAAACTGAAAATGAATTTAGACAATTTCAAAAACTATTTGACATGGCAATGACACCTTATCGTTTTTTAGCAAACCTTTTAGATCCACGGCTTAGAGAAATAAAAATTAGTCTAGTGTAATTAGACATTGCTATGGAGTATATAGATTAATATCACCCAATTTTAATAGCAGAAATAATAAAATATCAGGCAAAATGTGCTTCATTCAAAGATCTGATTTTGAAATATCTCCTAGAAGATTTAAAGCCAATAATGTGGTGGCTAGCAATATAAAACAGTGTAAGCCCAAAAATAATGGACCTTGTCAAGCAATTGCACAGTGCATTAGCATCATCTGTGGGAAGTAAACGGATTTTTTCTTCCTTCGGCTTCATACATTGAAAATTAGAAATAGAATAGATACAGAAAAAGCATCTAAACTTGTGGCAGTTTTTCAAGCACTAAATAGTAAATAAACAAATTACTCTTTTAAAATTTATATTAATTAAAGTAGAGCCTCAACAATTTTATAAAAATAAAATGTTTGATTTGATTCAATTTAGTTTATATTTTTTAAGACATTTAAATATTGTAACAGTAGAAAAATGTTTAGAAAAATCTATCCATTAGCTTATGTAAAGTTTTATTCTTAATTTTGTGTACTAGGCCTAGTTACTAAATAAAAATAAAATAAATTTATTCTAATTATGTCTTATGATGTTGACAACTTATTCTTTAGATGTTATGATAAGGGAATTTTCCATTTTGTATTAAATAAACGTTTTGTTTCATCATAGTTTTGTTTAATTGAAGACTTGAAAAAACCTGTTTAAAACATTTGCTTAAAATGTTTTTAAACAAAACTGCTTTAAATAAGTCTTTACCGGTAGTTTAAAACATATTTTAACAAGGGTCTTAAACATATTGTTTTAAACATAATATACCCTGAATTCAAAAGCTTTGAAACAAATCTAGCGCTCCGAGAAAGTTAATGATAATAACTAATGGAAGGCACCTGTCCGTAATTTGAGGCACACATAAAAATAGTATTGTAAAAAAACAACGCCAAGCTTAACCAACGGTTAGACTTTACGAACATTTAAGTCACGAGGACTTTGACGAGACATTGTAAGATTGGGCCTGAGTGCACAGTGTTGGGCTAAATTTATATTCATGCAAAATGTATACCAACTAATTAGTAAATAGAGCTTATTTTACAATGCACATTCTATAAGACAAATACAATGTTTTATAATTAAATGTAACTTGTCTAATGTCTTACTTAAATTGATAGAATATGATCCAACCTCATTGCACTACCTAATAGATAGGCCTAATGTTTCTAAAAATATTTCAATAAGGCTCACTGAAAAACAATGTTAATCCAAAACCATATCTTTGCAACTTGAAATTAACATCATTTAAGTTTTGTCTGTACTATTACATCACATTTTATTTTTATTGGTTCTTATTTTATTTTTGCCATAAATATATTATAGCCTACTTATCAATAACCTGATAGGCTTAAAAATGTAATATTTACACTTTATTTCAATTGTAATGTATGCAATCCTAGTAATTGATGTTAAAAAAATAAGTAAATTCATTAATAACAAACAATATGGCTACCCCAAGGCATTCCAAACATGAAAACAGAGCTAATTTTTCTATGTATACAGCCTACTGGCGCTTGGTTGGCTATAGTCTCTCCTCTCCTCACCTCACATTTTCATTGGCTCATATGTCTCCAGTTCAATGAATAGACATACTACACTATATGCATAGTGGATAAGAAGTTAAAGTTAAATCAATAGGCATATAAACCCAGCTTTACCCAACAAATAAACACCTACTATAAACTATTTTTCAAGGGAAAATAGTGTCACCAAATAACTGAATTAAAATATACACACAATAAAGATAAGAGAGCAAGGTATATATACTTAACAAAAAACCTGCACTGATGGTCACATAATCCAAGCTCTCAATATACTGGATTTCCGATGACTCTGAGGTTGGAGTTTTAATCTCGGTCAGAATTTTATTGAGGGTAGGTTTTCTTAAATAGTTTTTCACTTTATTTCCACACAGATACTGCCATATTTACTTTGGTATCCTACCTTCATAACTACGACTAAATCATCATCAATATCATCATTGTGGAACCCCCCTCAGCTTGTTGGGTGGAGCGTTTGTAAACAAGCGGTCTACACTGCTGTCTGTCCAGAAACATTTCTCTTTGCATCATTCTTCTTCGGCTCTCTTCTTTCTTATCCACATTTTGCTTTATCTGATCCACCCACCTCCTTCTAGGTTGTCCAACCTGTCTCCTCTCCCCTATCTCTCTTTCCATGTATACACATGGTGTTCCTGTCTTTTACACTATTTTCGTATGGGTCGAACCATCTGAGTCTTAATGACCTAAACCTTTTCTCCGTTGATTCCTTCACTCCTAACTCCTCTTTCACGTCCTTGTTCCTTACTCTCTTCTCTTCTCCATTCTTCTGCAGGATTTGTTTGAAAAAATGTATTTCACATGCATGTAGCTTATTTACTGAGCAGGTCTCTAAACTGTACGTAAGACTGGGGGACTTATAAAATAGTTATACTCATCTTGGCTCCCCCTGGCACTTTCTTGTTTCACATCACCTGTCATGTCAAATTAAAGAATTTTGACCTATTGGTCACTTTGTTGAGTACTTCCTGCTTTTACAGGAGACCACACTACCCAGGTATTTGAACTCGTGAATACTTTACAGTTTTCTCCTTCCAGAATATCGCAACAGTTGGAGTTCATTTTACTGATTTTCAAGGCAACAACTTTGTTTTATTCCCATGATTATATACTTTTGAACTTTGAGACCCATTTATCCAGTCGTTCCTGAACTTCTCCCTCACCATATTCCCAAATTGATGTGTCATCCAAGGATACCAGGGCATTTAGGTTCTGTTCTCTTACTTTTAATATATTTTAGTACAACATCGATCCTGATTGGATGCACTGAAGGTGGTTTTTCCATTGGTTTTCTACTCTCCCTATGCAAATGTGGGTACACTTCCTCTAAATTAAAACCTTCCTAATCCCAAACACATTAGTGTAATTATTGTACATAAGCGTTTAACCCTAATTGTTAGTAAGATGCTGTGTTAAAAAAATTGTAGCGAGAAAGAATATATTGTAAGGTATTAATAAAACCAGTAAACCAGATTTACTCTGAAGTTAAGTTTTGTAATGCACAGAAAGGTCAAAATCTCAATTTTACCATCCCATACCTTAAAGACAGGGAAAGGATTATAAATTATGAGCAACGATACTAGGAACAAAAGTATAAAGTACAAGAATCCATCTTTCCTTTAATTGTTATTGATAATGTAGGTTTAACTAGATCTATGTTCATCAACCCTGTTACCAGTGTTGAATATCTTTGTGTAGGTGGCGGGCGTGGTGGGCCGGGCAGACCTACTTTGTGCTCTGCTCTACTTTCTCTCATTTCTGGTGTACTGCAGTGCTTTGAGTATCAAAGGATCGTTCCATCATTCCTCCCTTGTCATCCTCAGCATGGTTCTCGCTGCACTAGCCATGCTGGCCAAGGAACAAGGAATTACTGTCATTGTGAGTCTCACAGCAATTAAATAATTGCACTACAATTTTACACATAATAAAAGTATATTTCATCCTCTTAGAGTGAAAATACTTTAAATTCAGATCATTTTAATTTAAAATACAAATGTAAAACCTAAATAATAAACTTGATGCTGTCTTTTTTTATTGCTATCTATTTGGCACCATGCTATGTTCATAATATGGTGGTAAATAACACTAACCATCAAATAAATGTAGGCTACAGTGCTACCCCCCCTTTTATATCTATTAATATCTATAGGGTGAGGAAGGCTGAAAATCAGGCAAATTAATCACCTGATTGGACAAAATGAATTTTATTATTGAAAACAACAATATCACAATGCTTGAGAATACACACATCGTGCGTGAAGCGCACCTCTCTATTATTCATCAAGACAATTAATCCCAAATCAACATCAGAATGGTTACAAAAAACAACACTAAACGTGTTGGGCTCAATATTCAAATAACATTATACAAAATCTAGGATCTCTGGCATCGAACTAACTTTATGGACCTTAGCCCCTTGGTTCCTTAACTTAATACTTAGTATACTGATTTCCAAAACAAGGCATAAGGCCTAACTGCATAAACCTACGTGACACAACCAAGTATAGTGTACAGTTTAATATTTGAAACGTTCATAATTAGCTCGGCGTCACATCAATACAACAACCCTATAATGCAAGAGTAAGCTAAGTCTTGCTTCATCATACTACTTTATCAATTAATTTGATTGAAACATGTCATTAAATAGAAGAAAGAAAAGTTTATAAGACAGGTTTCGAACCCGGGGCGCGCTGACACACTCAGTGCGCTTTAATAATAAACAAGTATTTACAATTTGTAACTAACAATAAAGTTTGGGTTTGAATCCCAGCTTAGATGGGTGACGAAGGGCGACAACCTTTCTACATGCCGCGGGAAGCGCATGGCATAGCAATTTCAAATTAAAATAGTTTAAATATTTAAAGTCCAAAAGGGTAATTTTGAATACAGTCCCCCCATGACGCCGAAACAGAATTTATGACTTGAAAACAATAATCCCCGAGACCTAGTCGCCATTATCACCTCATATCCATAAGATCGTGGTGTAGTAAGTAAATTTACATTACCAGCGTAGCCGTATATATACAACAGATAGTTCTTAGAGGGGGGGGAGGGGAAGGAAATGGAAGGTTGGAGAACATAGCAATCGAAGGAGCCATAGGTTCGAGTACATAGTCGGAAGCGCCCAGACGCTACGCGTGGCCGGACACGGAACTCTTCTTTCTGGCTGGCTGGACACGTGTTCGACTCTTGCGGTCAGTTGACTTGGGCGCGTCGCTCAATCGGACGGGAATTACTCTGGAGAGCGGAGGTCGGTGTTAGTGGTGTGAGTCGTCATAGGTCTTCCGAGAGCTGGTGTGGTGAGTGTTTGTCCCATTTGATATTACTTGTAAGTCGTTACAACAGTAAAAGGTTAAAACTGTCTGAATACTAATCAACCACTTTACATTTTTTAAATAATCAAACTACAAGGATGAAAAGAAAAATGTACTTTAGTTATGGTAGTTGAATTGAAAGGTTTAAAACAAAACAAAAAAATTGTATTTTTACACTAGCAAATACATAACTAATGTTTATTGTTCACAAAGCTTTAAAGCGTGTATGGACTGATATTGATGCGTCGCATGGTCTAATTTGTCACTCTTGCTTTAAACTGGATTGTTGGTGATAGGGAGATTGAAGTTTGAATCTCAGCTGGGAATACTGTGGGTGGTTTTTCCTAAATAGTTTCCCCACTCTCCTCTACCAAAAATGTTAGTACATTTTCTCCTATCAACCTCCTCATCCCCATCCTATTAGTGTGATTTGATCCTGAAAGCGTAAGACAAGCACACACAAAGAACTGGGTATGTGAATATTTTTGTAATAAATGTAAATATTAAGATAAACAAGGTTAAAAAAAAGTTGTTTTTCAATTACATTGGGTAAACAAATATTTATCTATCAAAAGTGGCAGCTGCATATCACATAACCTGATGTATGAATATGTGAAAGTAATCTAGTAACTTTACTAGCTGTCAGATAAGGCTTTTGTAATAAAATTAGATGGTATCTAAATGGTACAACACCTAAAGTAACATTGAAGAGTTTAAATAGTGGCTCCAATTAAAATAGCTCTGTTGCATCCACCATTGCTCATTGTTAACCAATGTTAGAATACATTGTCAAGCTTCACATCTCTAGCTTAGAGCTAACTGAATTACATTCAAGACATTCTTTATTAATGAGAAGTCCCGGTGGCTAAATGATAATTATCATTCAAGAAAATTGGTAAAATAAATGCAAAAATAAACTAAAGAGTTCCGGTATAAATTGAGTGAAGATAACCCACTAAGGGAAAAAGAACAAATTATGGGTAGAATAATCACCATCATCAACTGTTTCCAGCCTTTGGCCGGGTCGGTTTATTGAAATCCTTCCATCTTTCTCAGTGCTTCCAAACCTACATACAAATGTGACACCTTTATATTTTATACTTCCTTTTATTGTAAAAATAGTATCACACAAAATACACACATCTTTTCCTCTTTCTCCTTTCTTCTCTTAATTTCAAATTAATTAGTTTATTTTTCCATAGCAATGTCTATGTATTATAATTCCAGGCATAGTATGATTGGGTCTTATAGTAAGTGTTTAATGACAATATTTCTGTACAACAATACATATGTTCAACAAATAATTATTAAAGTTATTCATTGGCCTAACTGTTTGTTTGTTAGGGCCTGTGTAGTGCCTATGATATCATCATTGCTTCAAGAATACACCCGTCAAGTATATCTTCATTCCTTTACAAAAATATTTGCATACCATTTCCAAAAAGAGAAGAAAATCTGTCAACGGTTTTTGGGAGAATGGTAGCGTTAACAATCGTGTCTCGTGCGGTGACGAAGAAGAAGAGGTTGAGCTTGCAACACTGCGCCCCTTGGTGCTTCGCCATTTTGCTATGTTGATGACTGGCATTGTTGTTCTTCTGCTACGGTGGAGAGTTATGGGTTCGATTCCCCCAACGTTTCAAACTGTCGACAATCCTGCCTCATTCTCAGACAGTTTTCTTATCAAGGTAAGTACTTAACTATTTTTTTTTCAAGTAACTATATTTCCTTGCCAACAAAGTCCAAGCAGTTTGAGGGTTTGGACTTTTATTGCACTTAATTACGGTTGACTATTGATGGGGAGGTTGAAGTTTGAATATCTACTAGCTATACTGTCAGGTGGTATTCCATATATGATTTTTCCTTGTGGTTTTCCTATCAGCTCTCCAAGCAAGCTTGGACACATATCCTCATTGATTAAGCTGCTAACGACCTTTCTGTTGAATATACTGACTAAAAATATATGCTTCCACATCTTCAGTGATACAACATAATCTAATGAATGCAATATAATTTTCTAGACTTAAGTTCACTTCAAGAAATTTCTCGTGTAAATAATTTTTTCCATACAGTCTGATTGTAATAAGAAGCCCGTTATATGAAAACTGAAAACTCATGTTGCCACAATGGTGGGGGGAAATATTACAATTGAAGGGCCTATTTATATTCTTAGTCTGTTTAATTTTTAATTTGTTTATTTATTTATTTGACGTATTTAATGTGCACTTTCTGAATTGACTGATTATATCAGCACATGACTTATAAGCTAACTTAAATCTAGAACAGACACAAAATCCAGCTCCTCACCGTTAATTCATCACTATGAAAGAGGAAACCCATATTTCACCAATCATACATTTTCGGCCATGCTAGGAATCGAACCCGAGATCCTTAGCTTAGCACACAGACATGCTACTGACTGAGCTAATGTGTTGAACTGTTTAATTAATAATGTAAACTTAAATTAAACAGTAATCCATTAGGAAATATGATTAAGAGCGTTTGATAACTTTTAGACGAACTTTATGATTAATAAATCAAATAAGACATATTTCTAAAATGCCAAATGTTAGTGACTTTCAATAAATGTTGGTGGTTGAAAGTGGTCTTCCTATCAAAATAAGGGTTCACTTCACGACTTACTACCCATCTGGCTTGTCTGTGTATGTCTACTAATGGTAGATATGAGGAAAGTAGAAATTTTAGAGCAAGCACATTCACATTTGCGTGGCTGGAAAGTAGGGAACCATTTAGGAAATACCACCTTTGTACACTCATCAGGAGTTCAAACCCACGCCTCTCTGTCACCAGCAAACCAGACAAGACTATACATACTTCTAAACTTGGGCTTAATGGTGAGAAACTCTGGTATTTTAGAGCAAGAAAATTTTGCAAATAATACTAAACACAAATGTTCATGAACTGGAACATGACCGCCCAAATTATGACTGTGAAAAACAAATAGTATAAAAATCTCAAAAGCATTAACATAATTTAAAAAAAAATCAATTTGGATTTTATAAGTATATGACACTAGTGGGATTATTAGTGTTTGGGATTGCACCTATCTGAATTACTTTTACATCACTATTCTAATTTTGACTTTATTGATATGCAAACTTCATTCTCAAATGGAGATGCTGAACATTATAATAATGCTCACATACAAAGCAACTGGTGCAAAGTATAATTTTCAATAAAAGTGTTGCATGTCCTGTATCATTTATAAAACTATCGATTTATTTGAAGCATCTGTGAAATAAAATTAAATAAGCTACTTTAGTACATTGAATTTTTCTTCTACTTCCAAATTAGATTTTTTTTTTTAAATCATTTAATATAATTAAAACAGTGTTATGACTATGGGGGTGTAAGTATTTGTTTCCTGACTAACATATATCCATTTAAAGTCCTTGATCGGTATCCAACCATTAACTTTAAAGACCATTAGAAATGAAAGCTCGGCTCTCTTTGCCACCTTATAATCCTTCTAAACAAGTGACTGACTGTTGTGTTACAGATTTTGACGTACAACTACATCTATGCTTTGAATGTGTGGCTTCTGGTCTGCCCCGAATGGTTGTGTTTTGATTGGTCCATGGGTTGTGTACCCTTGTTGAACTGGCAGGACCCTCGTGTTGCAGCAGTGGTAACCCTGTGGTTGGGGATTGCTGCTATTTTGTGGAGGGTGGCCACTTTGCCAAGTAGTCCTACACACAGGTTTGCTTTTATTACATAAAGTTTTGTCATTACTTATGAGCTAAGAATTTTTTTAAATCGATTAGAAATAATTTAAAAATAGCTTAAAATAGCAAAATTTGAATCTGATCATCAATAACGAATCACACCAAAACCACACAATTCTTAAATCTTATGTCTTTTTAAAAAAAATTTTTTTACTAATTTATCTCTTAACTTTTTGTTTATAAAACAACTATTTTTAAGCAACTTTTTTTTGCATTTTAATTTTATTTATATATAAGTACTAGGGTCTGCAAGCTCGGGTCTTTTCATTTGGGTCAAACTCAAACCAAGTATTTCAAAAAGCTTCCGAGTTTGAGTCGAGTTCGAGTAAATTCATAATTTTAAAATGTTAAGAGTAGGGCCTATATTTTTGTTTATTTTAAAAGTAAAATATTATATTTAAAATGTTACCAGCCAAAACAAACATAAAATGTAAATATCACATTTTTAAAATTTGATATTTTAAAAATATATTAAAACAATACATGTTATTAAAATAAGAATGATACTTATTTTTATAAATAGTCAATACTTTTGAAGAAAAAAAAGTCAAAAATGGAATCATTGGTTTTTAAATTATAAATAACACTTTTAAAAACCCGATTTAAAATTAAGAATAACACTCGAAGAAAAAATATAATAGAAAAAAAATTAAGATACTTTCAACTCATGTCTGTTAAAGGACATTAAAATTACACTAACAACTATAAAAAAGTTAATAAAATATGCATTTTAATGAAAAAGTATTCCCCAAAATATGTTTCCAATACTTAATTTACCCTACAAGAAAACTTAAGAATCACTAATATTCATAAATATGAAATGTTTCATATTCCGTTTATTAGTCCTTAATATAAATAATCACACATTATCACTTCTTCTGTTCCAGTTCTATTTCTTTATGCGCAGTTACACATGCAGGTTGTGTGGGCTCTTATTAGAAATATCTCATTGAAATATTTATTTCAATTCAATTTTTAATGCTTATAAAAGCTTTTGTTCATAATTTAAAATGAAAAATAAGATAGTTTAAATAGTATTTTAGTAAACAATATGAAATAGTAAATTCTTTTTTTATTTAAATTTGGTAAGTTTGATTAAATATTTATTGCAATTATGATCAACACTTATTTTAGACAGGCTAACCAACATAATTCTATAAATAAATAGTAACTAAACTAGTACTAGTTTTCTAGTTAATAGTATTAATTAATACAGGATTTAAACATCTTAAGTTCAAAAACATTCAGTATAATATATTCTCGATGTTAAATTTTTAACGTAACTGAAATTATTATTTTAGAATGGAATCAGGCTAAAATGATCATTCTGTCACCACCCCCCTTCCTGTGAGCCTAATCTGTCAGGATAGCTTGCGGGAAAGGGTAGGTTCAGTAGAAAAATAGATGTGTTGCCTCGAAATTATGGAAGGCTTTTGTTTTTAGGGTTTATTGATAGCACTAAGAGTTACTACAGAAATGTGATGTTAAAAAGATGTTACAAAATGATATAAGGACTTTGACTTAGGAGGTTGTGAGAGAACTGCCTTAGCGAGGAATACTTAACTACTGGCTTGACTGACACCCCTTATAGATTCGAACCCGGTACCCTGGGTACGACAGTTACTCTATAGCACAAGTACTTGATGACCCGATGTTCTAATCTGCATGGCCCCAAAAACGGGCAGAGGAACCCTTTGAGTAGATCTTATTGTGTCAGCCTCGATAGCTCTAAAATAGAACCCATTACACTGAAATTCATCCCAATTTCTGAGCACAACGGGGACAAGTTGTTGTGAGTTGTCAGCGTTCTTTCCTAATGTTTACTAACTCATCACAACAAGCAAGCTAGCCCAGTTCTTTCACTTGCTTCGTTTAAATACTGTTATGTTAGTTTTAAACAAACATCCCAATCTAAGGCAGGGCTATCACAATTTATTTGTTTTGTAATCTATTTCACTATTTTTATTTTCATTGCATTGTCATGGCAATACAAGTATACAACCTTGATCAGGATAATTCAAAATGGACGATAATATTGAATTAGTTTACTTGTCGAAAGCAGTCTTAAAACACTTATTACTTAATAAATGTGAAAATTTATGTTAATTTTAACAATTTGTTAAGTCGCTGAATGACTTATAAGTGCAAATGCCAATATTATCTAAATTAAATAGCCTTTGCTTATGTACCATTGTGTTTTAAACATGAATTATTATAAACATCTAAGTGCAAGTTCGAAAATGACGAGCCTACAAAACTTTCGATTTCAAGCTTAAATGAAGAGCTTGGCTCGAAACTCGAAATCCAAGTACTTGCAGAGCCCTAATAAGTTCTTATATACTAGATAAGTTGAGATTTTTCACCATAAGAATCAATTGCAAAAAAATTCTATTTTTTAAAATTTATATAAAAAAATTGGTTTGGATCAAAATTTTTTAATCTATATTTTGTAAAGCAAAAAATATTTTCCTGCCCACTGTTTCAAAAATGTTTCTTCGACACATAATTCATATTTTATTTATAGGAGTTTGAGCATGAGTTTAGCTCTTACCGTCATTCCGTTCCTCCCCGCCACTAACCTGTTCTTCCGAGTGGGGTTTGTGATTGCTGAACGAGTCCTCTATTTGCCGTCAGCAGGGTTCTGTATGTTGGTGGTCTTGGGAGTACGTCAACTTGCAGTGCTCAGTAATGCCAAACGTGTAAGTAGGTTTTTGAGTCTTTATATACACTAGAGATGTCACGATACCTCTTTTTCTTAATTCTCAATTTCGATTGAACATTTTCTTTTCTTTTTTCATTATTTTTCCAAGCATCCAACTTCAAATTAAAGTAAAGTAGGTAATCATCTTTATAACCTACCAAAAAACTAAAAAACTTTCATAATAATAAAAAAATTAACAAAATAATTAGGAACTACATTATAGTAAACATTATTATTACCTACTACAAATAAAGCCTCATTGAATCAAACATTTGTAAATAAAATAAAATAAAAAAGTGTAATAAACAGTTGTTGAGAAGACAAGTCTATTCACTTGACCAAATAGGACCGTTAAATGAAAGTGTACTGTTTTGAATTAATGGCATTAAATGGCATAAAACTAAGTACCATACTTGTAGCAAGTAAACAAACAAGATAATAATTGTAGACATCACTTAATTTTTAAATCGTAAGTAAATTAATAAAATAATAAAAATATATTTGCTCAGGCCTATAACATTTGTTGCAAATAAGAGATTAGCTTGTTATCCATCACTTCGGCTTCGAGGGTAACTGGTTGCGTCTAGTCGAAGTGCAGTCTTCGGGTGACGTGAGTTGCTAGGCACCGGTCTCGTGGGTCTAGTGGGTGGGAGTAATGAAGGGAGATGGGGGAGAATAGTAGGCGGGTTGTGGGGTGGCTAGGGTATGCAAATTATAGCCTTTAGGGCTAAACGGAGAAATTGGAGTAGGTGGGGTCGAGTGGTTGGTGAGAGGGGAATACAAGGAGAGGAATTAGAGGACTCGAGGGTTGTGACTCTTGGAGATGTTGTAGTGAAGTGGGGCGTTCAGGGGTCCAATTGTTGTGGTCGGGATAGTAGAAAATGGGCCCGCTGGTGGATTATTGCTTGGTTACCAATGTCCTCTTCAGAGTCTTCTGTCGATGGGCCTTGCTGGAACGGCGGGTGTAAACCATCCTGTGAGGTCACCGTGCGGTCACCGTTGAAGCGGATAACCAGGTGGGAAGGGTGAGGAGGTATAAGGAAGGAGTCCCGGCAACATGAGTCACAGTAGGAGGAAATAGGATTGTCCCGGCAACATGAGTCGCGGTGGGAGGAAAAAGGGATTGTCCCGGCAATGTGAGTCGCAATGGGAGGTAAAGGATGACGGCGGAAGGAGAGGGAGTTAAGACAAAATGCTCTTTACAAAAATGACAATTTCTTAAGCGCTTTCGTATAGATGGTTCACCAGGGTTGGGTCACCACCATTCTCCGACTGGCCGAGGCTGACTGACCGCATCGGACTGAGAAACCACTGTGTTAAATACCCTCCACTGCTGCCTGTCCTTGTCCAATGGGAGAAAAAGGGAGCTTCCCATTAGCGCGTGAAAACGTGAGCGATAGTGGCCGCCAAGCGAGCCAGTAGAAAGAAAAGTTATCATGGGCGCTGAGTACACGGACAGCTTAGAGAACATAGACTGTGGAGCGGTCCAGGCAGTAGAGAGGGTGGGTGGCGCAGCCTGTGCAAGTGCGGAGGAAATATACAAGGGCCGACTGAACAGTGAAACACAACAAGCTTTGTAAAAACCGTCAACATTTTTTTTAGCTGTATAGTAATTGTTATTGTATGGAAAATCTAACGTGCCTGATACTTTATTCCCTTGTACTCAACCATTACAACACATATTTGCCTGAAACTTTAATCTTACAATCTTATAGATATTTACTAAACACACTAAAAGTCTTCAAAACTGAAAATTAAACCAAAAATTCAAATAAACTCTAAATTGATACAACAAATCGCAGATTTTATAACGGAAAGAAGAAAACATTTGACTCTTTACAAAAATTTAAAGTCACCCGGCATAATTAATCCAACACACGTTAGCTTGCCAGAAATTAGTGAAGAAGTTTTGGGAACTATATATTGAATATATCGGACTACGCTCTAAATCTATTGAATTAAACTATAACTTTTTTGCTCTATTTTTTATTAATGACGTTGATTTTTGTTATATTTTTATTAAACTTGTCTTATTCAAAGAGCTAAAAAAACATTAAAAATTGAAAAGCGACAAAGAATATGGTTATAGGAGAGCGGCCATCTTAATTTAATTCAAATATAGTAGCTTTCAATATACACAGTGTGACTGTCATAATGTCAGGCCGTATTATATTCGAGACGATATATTTTTCATGTAGAACACCTCAAAATTTTAAGATCGTATTACATTCGGGGCTGTACGATATTTGGGCCAATACAGTATATTTACATTTTGCCAGCATTTAAGTGAAACAGCAACTAAACTAATATGAGAGATAATCAATCTTAAGGTTGCCGTTTTGTTTAGTTGCCAGTTTTATTGAGCTAAGAATCAAAGTAGCAAGAATCGTAATAGCAAGAATCATAATATTAAGATCAATTCTCGATCCTTTCGATACCTGTAAGAATCGAGGGTATCTAGGAATCAATTTTGACAGTCCTAATAAACACGTTTACAATAATGTATTGTTAGATAACCTTTAAAAAACTCGCCCAGGCCACCGGCCGGAAATAGTAATGGATGTAAAGTAAAGCTAAAGGACCTTTGAGCCCTTAAGGAAGATTTGAGAAAATATCAGATTTTTGATTTGAAAGAATATAAAATTGATTTGATCTAAATTTTATAGCTCTTATACTGACTGCACTAATGGTTCATCCCAACATGAATATGGTCAAAACTTTACTAAACCCCAGACCATTAATTTACCACTTAATTGAATCTGACTGTTATAGTAAATGCATTATGACTTTTTTTTTACATTTAGTTTCTAAGAAAACAGCTACATTTTGAGACTTTGAATATTGGTACGCTGCTGGTAAGTAAAGATGAGATAGATATGATGGAGGAAAAGAGACTAGACATGCTGGTAATGAGGGAAACTAAGTGTAAGGGAGTTTCATTACTCGTATTTTGTATTGGATGGGAAATGATAAAGGACAAAGAAACAAAGCAGGCTTTGTAGTGAGAGTAGGGTTACAAGTGGAGGTGGAACATATAAATGATTGTATCGTAATAATGGAAATATCTTATAAAGAAAAGGTGTAGTTTATACAATTGAATGCACAGTGGAAGATAAATACAAGTTTGAAGAAGATTTGGAAGGGCAAATAGAAAAAGTTGCAGGTTGTGATGGGACTTGAATGTAAGAGTTGGAAAAGAGAGCAAGTGTGTCGCTAACTTGTGTGGTCACATGCTTCAAGTGGCAGACAGAGTGGGATGTTCAGTCTAAGTGTTATACTGTGTGTGTGTGTGTGTGTGTGTGTGCACGTGCGTGCTTGTGCGTGTGCATGTGCGTGTCACATAAGTGACTTTAGTATGTTAAAATATGTCTTTAAATAAACATTAGAGAATTATTTTAGAAACTAAAGCAGAGATAATTAAGTAAAAACACAAAAACTTCAAAATTTTCATTAGTGGTTCTTAGCCTTTTATTACTCGCGCCCCCTAAATATCCTAAAATATTTTCACTGCCCCCTAGTTTTTACTAACATATTAATCATTAAGATTTATTCTAAACTAGTGACTTTATTTACTGATTATAATAACAAAAAAAACAAACTTAAACTAACCTAACTAAACTTATTTAATGGGACCTGTGCTGTTGACACTTTCCACTAATTTGTATATTCTTGTTTCATTTGTATCACTTAATGCTATTCGCATCCAGGAGTCGATTCGGAGTCGATTTTGTTGCTTAGTTTTAATATTTACCATTGTGGAAAATCCCTGTTCATATAAATAAGTAGAAACAAAGGGCAGCACATATTGAATGGAGGTGGTAAACAGATGGGGATTATTTGTACTATCTGTGATTTCTATTATCCGTGCTTTTCCTCCCCTCTCTCACCCTGGAAAATTAAGAGTCTTCTGTACCGAAATGCTTACGATCATCAAATTATTTCTTCCAAAAAGTAAAATTTAAGATTTTTTTTTATTTGGCACCGCGTCTTACTACCCGTTCGGGTTATACGCTTGAGTACTAATTATGCTAATGGGTTAGGAATAGAGAAGGTTGAATATAGAGGAAGGGAACCCGCATTTGCGTGGAGGGAAAGTGGAAAACCATTTAGGAAAAACCACCCCAAGTTCACTCGACCGAGATTCAAACCTCGATCTCCTCGTCCTCGGCAGTCTAGCTCAACACGACTAGCGCATTAGCTAACTACGCCACCGAGGCAGGTTTAAGATAATTGACTTCAGTAATAAGTAAATAACATTTTTAATTATTTTTCAGAGGTCCCCAAAAAACCTTTCACATCCCCTCGGTTAAGAATCGCTGATGTACATAACATTAAACTACCAGATCACACAAAAACTGGCAAAAATGAGGATCACACAGGCTAATTAAACCTCAGTAATTTGAATAATACCTAAAGACTATTTGTGTAGTTATAGCTATATAAACAACCTCCAACTGGCTCACTTTTATGACTTCAAGTTGAGCCATCAGTTTTTTGAACCCTATTTGACTCTCTGTGATTGTTGTCATGAGTATACACTTTATTCTTTGCCAGTTACTTCAGCTGGGCTACCTGTATTTGGTGGTGATTCTGGGCGTACGGGCATGTTGGAGGAGTTCGGAGTGGCGCAGTGAGAAATTATTATTCACAAGTGGACTGGCAGTGTGCCCTCTTAATGCCAAGGTCCACTACAACATCGCTAAGAATGCCGCCGATTCTGGCAACAAGACCTATGCTGTTCTTGAATACACAGAGGCACTAAGGTACTCTTTTATAAACCAATGAAATACATTTCTTATAACATAAAACATACCCACATCAGTGTGCGCACGAATAAAGATGTCAGTCTTGTCTTGTCTGGTTTCTTGGTGATGAGCTCGAGGTTTTGAATACTGTGTGACATACTGAGAGGCTTTTTCCTAAATGGTTTCCCACTTTACGTTAGTGTAAATATCTGGATTGCCTGGATGGGTACGGTGCACCACACAGACTCTGTCTCTCTCTTTAATCGACATTTACCTAAAAGCTTAAAAATTTGTGAAAGGAAACAATATACACGGCTGCAGAATCACTCCACCAAAGAACATAAATTTGATTATATACATTGTAACATAAACATTGAGAAAAGAGGAACATATCTGTCCACCAAAGACCATAACAATCAATTTCATATTCCTAAGTACTACATACATATATATAATAGATGGGCCACTTGAATCTTCGAATCCTTTAATCCACCAAATCCTGACAAGTATTCGAGATTCGAAGACTCAGTGTTTTACTGGATTTGATGGTTGAATCTTCCCTCATAAACAAAGCATAATATTTTGAATTCAAAAATTACTTAGTTAGGCCTACTTGAAAAGCACAACTTAATCCGTAATCATTATTTTATCGGACAAAAGAGATAAGCATGAATCAAGTAATTTTTTTAAAATAATTTTTAGGTGTAGAAAATCTAACGTGCCTAATACCCTACCACCCTACCTATATGGGAAACTTGGACTCTACTGTTACGGCGCATGCCCACCTTTGAAACTTTCACCTCATAAACAATCTTGTAAATATTTTAATGAACACATTAAAACTCTTCAAAAACTGAAAATCATATATATATATATATGGAGTCTGAAATAGCTACTCGAGCTGAAGAGTAGAGAAATAGTAAAAGGAAAGGCATCTCTCTTTAGGTCTGTTGAAACACAAATAAGCTTAATGCAAAACAATATCAAGCACAGTTGATGCAAAAGTGTACTACATACATCTTAAACATAATCAATTAATGCTCTAGCTTCTCTCTCTAGTCGGATGTCAGCACTACGTGAACAGCTGTGCTCTTGATAATGTTGAATTATATCAAAATCAATGTTTCTCTTACTATTACAGTATATTTAAAAGTTAATTCTATAATTTAATATGATTTGATTTTTTAAAATATTTTTAAACAAGCTTAAACCATATTTTATTCTGAATGTGTCTTTTATTGCATTCAAAAAATTAAAATAATATTAATACAAATTTGTTTTTTACTAACTTGATTAAGTTTTAAAATAATATCTTTATTTAACCCCAGCTCAAGATCGACTCAATTTTTGGGAGCGTTATCAAAATCTCACTCAAGAATGACTCAAATTAATAAACTTGAGCTCGCAGACTCCTAGTTCATACATTTGACATGTTTCAGACTGAATCCAGAGTACGACCAAGCCATGAACAATCTGGCCAACATCCTCAAGGATGAACGAAAACTGACAGAGGCAGAGTTGTTGTTGAGAAGAGCTGTGCGTCTCAGGTACTTAACCACCTTTAATTTGAGTAACTTATGGAACATTCTTAACAAAAGTTTTCTTCACTGCCATTAATTAAGGTACTTGATTTTGCACTTTTATCAAATAATTTTAAGAAATAATATATCATAAAGGAAAAAGCTTTTTATTTGAACATCATAGTTTACACTGAACAGAAGAGTGGAGAAAAGGAATTATAATACCTGTTTTCAAGAAAGGAGACAGGAAGAGGATAATGCTGATATGCCACTGTACTAAAATATATAAGAGGATATCAAAAAAGAGAACAGGAAATAAAATGAAAGGAAGGTGTAGGAAGGAACAGCACGGATTTAGGGAACAGAGGTATACAATAGACTTGATCTCTCACTACTACTATTTGTAATAGTAACAGAAATGGTCATGGACAAAGTGGGAGGAAAAAATGAAAGCTATGATGTTTGCTGATGACTTGATGGTATGGGGGGAGAAGGAAGAGGAAGTACAGGAACAGCCACAAGAATGGAATGAGGAAGTGAAAGAGTGTGGAATGTAATTTAGCATGGCAAAGTGTAAAGTGATGGTAATAACAAGGAAGAGGATAAGGCCTAGTAAAGATAAAAAGTTGGATGGAGTAGAGCTGAGAAAAGTACAGAATATAAAATACCTTGTGAGCATGATTGAGGTTAAAGGTGGAAGTAGAGAGGATCCAATGGAAGAGGAGCTGGGAGAGTTGTTCTATAGGTGTGTAAGAAATCTATGGAGCAGAGAAGTGGCCTTGAAGTGTAAGGAAGTGTTGTACAGGGCATACTTGGTACCCATTGTCCCATATGCAGCAGAAACATGGACAGTGAATATAAGAGAAACTAGGAAAGTAAAGGCCATTGAAATGAAGTCCAACTACATGGCCTTTGGGAGCCACAATAGTTGGGGAAAGATTGGGAAGAGCCGCATTAACGACTACAGTTACATGCAGATGCTATTCGCTGTTCCGCCTCTTATTTTAAGCCTGTTGTTCCTCTAGTGAAAACCAGAATTAAAAGTTTAATTCTGGTTTTCACTAGAGGAATTAAAAGTTTAATTCTGGTTTTCACTAGAGGAACTCAAATAGGCAGGCCACAAGTCCTGATGATGGCGCCGGTGAAGTGCCGAAACATGTAGAGAATTACAAGGTTATCTCCACGATGCCTAAATAAAGAAAGGAGCAAGGGAATTATTCAGATAAGAACATAGAATTCAATAAATTATAATTTTAATGCAATTGACGTATTGTGATACATTTTAACAATTCATCTTTTTCAATAATTTCAATGTTCTAACTAATTTCTATCAAATACATTTTACTCCAATCTCTTCTCAATCATAAATAAATATCTATATGGTTTAAAATTTAATCAAGTGTTTATGTGTATTACATTTCTTATTTTAATATATTGTAACTTTGATTCACTTGCAATCAACTGTGTAATGACACATTTTAATAATTCTACCAATTTATAAATAATTTCAATTTTCTACAAGTTTACATCAATGTTGTTTTTACTTCAATCTCTTCTCAATCAGAATTAAACATTATATGGTTTAAATATATGTTAAATGTTTATGTGTATGATATATTTTAATTCCAACTTATTGTCATTTGACTCATATTTTAATGTGTATATTTATGTATGTTCTTTAATCTTGTTATTAATATATTTTCAAATATAAATTACCCATTCATGCAACTTCAATTTCACTGATTGAATCTTAATTTAACATTTTACAATCTAGTTCCAATATCATGAACCACATAATTATTATCTATTAACTAATATTCAATCTTTTAGACTTAATGAAGTAAATTTTAAACTTAATTAGTTTGTTTCTCATCATAATTTGTTTTACATCTAATTATTGAATTCTATAAATCTATAACATTGCTTCCTTATTAAAATTAACATGTATTTAAAAAAAAAAAAAAATTCTTGTTATGACAAATCTATTTTCACATTAATTTAAAGAAGCAAAATATGATAAATGATTAAAAAAAACGTTAAAGCAATTAGTAAAATATATTTTAAGTGTTTTTAGCAACTAAATTTTCTGAAAAATATGTTTTGTATAATTAATAATGACAAAATTGAAAGAAAAGTTTCCAATTTAAAAAAATATTACTTATCACTTTGCAATGTAAAAAAATCCGCATTACGGACGGGCGCGAGCCACAATGTTGCCACCCCTAGCTTATAGGGAAGATATTTAACATCAGCGAATAGATGTACAATCCATTATTGTGATGGGTAAAAGACTTTTAGATCGTCACAAACAGTACATTAGGTCCTGCTATAACGTTGAGCTATGTTCCTGAAAAACGCAATGTTTAGGTGTAAGGTTACCAGCCCCAAGCCCTCCCCCTCGCCCCCGACCCTCTAAAAAGGTAAATTTTCACAGCTAGGCTAATATTCTGCCTGCTTTTCTTTGCAACTGGAGTTGTATATGAATTACATGAACACTAAACACCATTTCAAACAGACCAAAATAACTAGCCTCTAACCAAACTAAACATATATAAAATATAAATACACACAAAGAAAGGTAAACATGAAACACGTGCATGTCTGAACTCAACAAATGTTGACCATGGATCAAGTTAACACGAAAGATCCATCCAGTTTGTGTTAAAATGGTGGTAAGGTGTTTTACTTCCGCGTAGGAAGCAGTCTCAATGGCTTAGTAGCTATTTTTATGTTAACAACCACATGCTCACTAACTATGTGGGGGTGGAAGGTGTGTGTGATGTGGGCTACTTGACTCACTGTATCACACGGGTGTGAAACAGGTAATTTGAGGGCCTGGGGAGGAATGCCTGATGTGGCTTGCATGACTAATCACACATTGTGCACATGAGAATTGGGCTGTTAGCGCACAATTAAAACTTGGTCTACAATTCATTCAGCTTAAAAATAATTTTAAAGCCAGTTGTGGCCAACATTATGTAAAATAATGATCACAGACTATTAACAACGTTGTAACCAAACAACATTGTGCTGGACAACGTTACAACAGGAACTACTGTATGTACAGTAAGGTGTGTAAGAGGTTTTCCTTAGTAAGCTATCTGAATGTTGACCACCCATATTCTCTTTTAGAATTGCTCTTCAATTCTGAATGAGGCAAAACATTAAGTTCTGATCATAGATGGAAGTAAATAGAATTCTTACCAGTTTGAATTTTTATGTGATTGTTAAAATTTACATTTAAGAGAAAATGCACAAAAAATGAACATGTGAAATTCAGACAATACTACTGATAAATAGATGCATTTTATTGACTTGAAAATTACTTTGGTATTAAAAACAAAACAATTTGGGATTTTTATAGCATTATTTACATAATTCACATAGAGTATATAATGTTCTACAAAGTTCCAAACAGTGTATGTTTAAAATAATTTAAAACTTTGAACAGAGCTTAATGTTCAAAAATGTTTATTTCACATATCTAAACAAACTGATTTTTCAAATATTCTCTATAGTATTAGTTCAAATAATCATTGAAAAATTATTATAAATATTTAGCCTAAGGAGAATAAGGCCTCATACTAACGCTTAAACATAGCATATTTACATTTAAACAAAAAAATGTATACATAACACAAAGCTTTTGTAATATATCACTATAAGGAAAACCTCTTTTCGCTTTATGAGGTAATTGTATATTTGATGCAAATATATAAACTGAGGTCGGGCAATTGGGTGGTGATAATTGATTTTCTTCAAGAGGCAGCCATTACCTCTTTGTTTAGTGGCAGCATTGTAAAGTGTGAACTGTGTTCTTCTTTTCATTGTAAAAGTCACTGTATGCGTTCCTTTTCAACCATTGTGCAATTTTTACATCCTTTATGCTGAAGGGAGGATTTTGCGGCTGCATGGATGAACCTGGGAATAGTTCTGTCCAGCATGAGGAGACACAAAGAGGCAGAGGAAAGCTACTTCACTGCTTTGAAACATCGCAAGAAGTACCCAGACTGCTATTATAACCTTGGAAACCTTGTGAGTACCTTTGGTGCTTACCAACATAATATGGATACATTTAGGATCTTAAAAATGTTAGGGATCCACACATTTTGTAACTATTTCAGTAAAATAAAGGTATCTGTTCTCGACCCTATCTTCAAGACTAGTTTCTAAAATTTACAGAAACATGTCTTCTCTTTTTAAAATGAGATTTACTACACACAGTTAGTTTTAGGTAATCAAAAAATTATATTTTGGTGTAAGCCAAATTACGGTAAACTATATGTAAGTTACTTTATTTATCAAGCCATTTAAGCATACTATACAGTCTTATAAAATATTACGATGGTTGGATTATTAAATTTCTTCCTTTTTAATAATCCCAGATTTAAATTTTGTTTCTATTCTCATCACCACCCCCCCCCCCCCCCCCCCCCCAAAAAAAAATACACATATTTAAATAATTTCACAATTGACTTTTTCTGACCAAGCAATTAAATTAAATTCTTTTGCCATGTTATGTAAAGTTAATTTAATTGCCGTTTCAATATGATTCGACCATGTCTTAATGTGTGTTGACAGTATCTCGACCAACAGAAGTACGAGGATGCCTACACTGCGTGGAGGAACGCCACATCATTGAAACCCACCCACACTGTCGCATGGAGCAACATGATAATCATGCTGGACAATATTGGTGAGCCCCAACAATCCTACAATTAGAACAACATTAATGTCATTTGGGCATATGCAGACTAAATATCACATTCATGAATGACTGGTGACAGGAAGGTTGGGTTTATATGCCTAGTGGGTGTACTGAAGCTGGTTTTCCATTCTCCCTCCGGGTAAATTTCTTCAATATTTTACCATTCTTTTATCTGCCTTAATCCTCTAATTAAATAGCTATAGCCTGGATAGATTTGGAGATGTGGCTCAACATTAAATAGATAAAATAAACATATGACTTTAGGCCACTGCCTCGGTCAGCGATAGATTATCAATCACTGTCAGACCACACAGCTTAAAATACAATAGTTTGTGTCGTTCTCTGGAACTACTTCTCTATTCTATTTAAGCTTATGTTCCCTTTCACCTACAACCACCCTTTGTCATGCCAATAAGAAAGAGGGGAAATAAAAATTCAAAACTTATTATCTTAAGGTAAAGAGGAAAGTTTACTGCTAGTTATCAAATGTTTTTAAATTTTCTGTTGTAAGCGTAGCAAAAAATTATTGTATTTGTTTAGAAAGGCTGAATATGTAGCCGTTTTTCATCAAGCCTAGTCTCACAGCACCACAAATATGCTTGGAAATTATTTGAAAAATAGCTAATGTCACATTTTTTTCTGTTAATAAAATTCAAACTATAGGGTTGTTAAGGAAAAAGAGCCCTATTGGAATCTTTTGACTTTATTTTGGTGTGAATCATATTTTTAAATAGCGCATAGTATAATTAAATGTTGTGTAAGAGCTGAATGTTTTGTAACGTTATTTGCCACCTACCATTTATTTCCCTTATTTTTAATCCTTTTAATAGTTTCAATTTATTTTCATTGAATATTATGCATTTCAAAGTCGGCAGCAGCTTAACAAGCTGTTTCAGGTTGATAAATATACTAATACTCCATTCAAAAAAATATAAAGGACGGAAGCGAGAGACTTGCTAACACTGTTTTAAATAATTTAATAATTCATTTTACTAAGGAAAAATTACCATTTTTAAAATATTATTCCTTTAATAGAGTTTGTTGACTTTTCTTTAATTATTTTCAAATTGTCCAAGATTTATTCCTCAATGGCATATGGTAAACAAGTTAGTGGTACGAGATGTTATAATTTTGGTAAAAGCAAAAAAGAGATGTAAACTACTCAAATAGTGCATTTTCATTTGCAGATTAATATAAACATTAATTCTTTATAAAAATATTGACATAATTTCAATTTTATTTAAATTTGCATTTTATTTTATATTTCTCTATCCTAGCAACATTTTATCTTTAGTTTTAATTATTAGTTTTCTCTTGCTTGGAAGAATATAGACGTTTAAATTTGATTCTTAGACACTTTCGGAGAGATGGGGGTGGCTTCATTGGTTTTTTACATGGCAAAATCTTATGTCCTGACTAATTTAATTTAAAGTAGAACAATGGCTGAAAGTAAGTGCAAGTACACAATGGAAGTTAAGTGTCTGGGACGACATAGACTCTTATTTCTTAAATTATGGACGAGTTGATAAATAAAAGAACAGATTTACAATTAAATTCGTCTTGTTTCATTCATGATGAATTCATTGTGAATTCCTTTGCCATCTTCAATTTTAAATAATTTTCTTATTCGTCCTTTTATCAAGTTTACAGGATTTATGCAAAAACTTTAGAAAAGGCTAAATGAGAACGCTCTTTATCTATCATGAAATTAATCTAATTTTATTTTAGTAAAAATGTGAATTCTATTGTACTTCTTTTACTCTTTCACTCAACAAACTTTTTTTTTGGCTTACTCAAAATTTTATATTCATAGAAAGTTTGCTTTAATATGGTTTTTTTTCCATTGTTATAATTTTTAAAATCTCCTCGTTAAATTTTTCAGAGTTTTACTTTTTAATTGACTTATGTTAAGAATTAATAGCTATACCATATATTTTTAATTTTGAATTTTGTCAACTCAATATATAATACGGAATTACCATGATGGATTGGGATGTAGTAAAAGGAAACAATTAGATACAATAAAACACAATAGTTTATTAATTTTAATCTTTTTTTATTTAATTAGAATTAGTACATTTCTAACTTTTTGTCCATTATATTTCATAGATTTATGTTTTATATTAAAACTTTTTCTAACTCTTGTAGGGACTTATAGCAGTATCTAAATGTTTTAAAGGTAGTGTCATTATAATAACAAATTATTTATTTGTTAGAGGCACATCCAGTGGTTTCAGTATTAAAACGTCGTCGTAGACACTGTATGTTGGTAGATTGAAGATTATTGTCAATTTTTTTTTTTAATTAATTTCTATTTAGGGTGGTCACCAATAACAAACTTATTGATCTTCTACTTATTTGGTTGTGAACTATTAATTTTTATTAGAGTTTATTGGCAATTCTGCTTACCAGCGTCCATCTTGGTTTTATTTAATCTTAGCGTCATTATTTTATCTTTTTTTAATCTTATATTATTTTTTTATCGCTAATTCGATTATTTTGAAGTAAATATTCTTTGGTTGAATATCTGTTGTTTAGGTGAATGATTGTAGGGAAGAGTTAGTTGCAGAGTAGGCTCATCTTCTGTCCTTCCCATGGAGCCCTCCCTGCACTTCAACCTGGCCAACACTTTGGGCAAGGCTGGCCGCTTCGCTGAGGCTGAGAAACATTTTTCTGAGGCCTTGGCACTTGATCCTAACAACTCTGTCTACTATACTAACCTTGGTACGAACCCTCTTTGTGTGAAAAATATCACATTAGTCATTTAATGATTATAAAGTTTTGTATTAACATATGTTTCTAGTACAGTAGACTCTTGATTTATTAATGAAAGAATGGAGTAGCACGGACATTCGAAAACACCAATAATCTATTAAACAATGACTGTGCTCTATTACTTTTAAACTGATTTTTGATAGTTCCAGTAGTCATCAAATAATGCAGATTATGTCTAACATTTAAGAGGGGTCAAACCTAGATAAATCTAAGAGGTGTCAATCGCGTAAAATAACATTTAAAGGGGGTCAAGAATTAATTTTATCATTCATTACTGTTGTGTTATTATATTAAATGTATTGTTGTATAATATGAAAGTGGCAGAAAGTATGAATGAAACTAGTAATAACATTCAGTATACAGCCAATCCCTGTGGTGGATGGAGAGTCTATCTTGTTTGCCACACAATTAGTTGACCTTGCAGTGGGGATGTTTGCCTCACTTGCTGACCTTTCTATTCTCAGTCTCTACACTAAGCCCTCCTTCCCCCTCCCCCTTACATACTAGAGAAAGAAACAAATAACTGTTTTGACTACACTAGTAACCACCTTTACCCCTTCCCAACCCACAAACTTTTTTCTAGCCATAACCATTATGAGTGATGAGTTACTAGTAACTGCTCAAGTTCAAACACCCTTCAAACTATTGGTGTACCTGCCTGACCTTGACATCCCAATGGTACAGTACAGTATTTGTTGTGTTCTTCACTTCATCCCCTCCCCTCTCTCGCCCCTTCTACCCCCTTCCATCCGCCCAAAAGAAAAACTACTGTTCCTAAGCTTGGCCTGGTGTGAGTATTCTGCAGATCCCACTTGTTTATCTTGTGATATTTGTGTTTAAGAAGAAATGAGTAAACTTAGAGGATAACCTCTTTTAAAGATGATTGGTTGGACAGTACAGTGTTTAAAGATTGGCTGTGGTTAGAAAAAGTGGATTGTGATAAATAAAGCCATTTTTTTGGTAATACTTTGATATAATAACATGGTAATATCTTCAATCCGATCTCTGCAAGGGAAAGAAGCATGTTGACAAGTGGAAAGCTGCTAGTGGGAGCAAATAAATATTGAAATTGGTCCCTACGGCAAAAATGCAGTGTCACCTGTAGGCCTACATGAAGATGCACATTTAGTGCTAATGACCTTGAAGTAGTTTTGAAACATGAAACTAGACCTAGTTGTTATATTCAGAGCTTCCTTGTCTAAGATGAAATTTCTCGTGCTGAAATATTGTGGGCTATTAATCAAGTAATGACAGATTCTTCTGCTAGAAGTTTTTCTGCTTGTAGTGATCTTTTTAAAGTAAAGTTTTCCGATAGTGATTTTGCCCAAAAATTTCAAATGCATAATGATAAACTTGGATAAGTCATTGTGTATGGAATAGGGCCTTTTTTCAAAAGCGAGCTTGCGAATATGGTTAAGCAATGCTCATTTTATTGTATTTCATTTGATGAGAGCATAAATACTGTGGCTCGGAAGACCCAGATGAATGTTGTTCGCTTCTGGAGTGAAAATGAAATTCATACCAGATATTTAACATCTTGCTTTTTAGGTCATGCAACAGCTCGAGGGCTTGGATCTTTAAAAAAATGCTTCAAGTTTCTATGGATGGACCAAATGTAAACCTCAAATTTTTAAGTGATCTCAAAAGTTACTTAAAGGAAGATTCTCCACAAAATCCTGAGTTACTGGAATTTGGAACTTGTTCTTTACACATTGCCCATGGTGCTTACAAAACAGCACATGCTAACTCTAATTGGACTATTAACCAGTTTTTGCGCTCGCTATATTATTTATTTCAAGATTTTCCAACAAGACTTGCAGACTATCAAAGAATAGCAGGATCATCTCTTTTCTTCATGAAGTTTTGTTTTTTATATGGGTAGAAAACACAAGGGTGTTATAGATAGCAATTTCAATGCTGCCGTATTTAAAACAGTATTTTTATTTTAACTAGCATCCTCCAAAATCTGATAGTTTTCAAACATTAAGCAATTTTGTGAAGGATGAACTTCTGACATCAAAGTTAGGATTCATGCTGTAAATTTAACTTGAGTTGGATCAATTTCTCACCGAATATCAGAGCAATCAACCTCTATTGCCATTTATTTTTGCAGATCTAAATAAACTACTTGAGCACTTCATGAACGGGATTGTAAAATGTGATGTAATGAATTCAGCAAATACTTCCAAAACATTGTTAGCCGTTGATTTAAAGAAACAATCCAACATGAAATCACTCTCTACTGTAGATATTGGTTTCGCAGCATCTGCTTTGAAAGGAATTAAAGACATCAAGATACTTGAGTTCAGAGGAGATTGTCAAAAATTCCTAGTTGAGCTTTGCAACAAACTTTTACATAAGTGTCCTCTCTGCTACAAAATTGTCATGAGTGCTAGTTGTCTTTCTCCCGCAGTCATGCTCAATCCATCTGTCAGGACCTATAGGATAACTTCTGCATTAGAAGTCCTACTAGACAAGAAACAACTATCTAGTGTACAAGCTGATGTTTTAAAAAGAGACTACTTGGACTTTGTATCAAAGCAATAAGTTATTGACTACCTTAAACAATTCACTTCATGTGGTGACCAGTTTGATAAGTTTTTCATCAATACTTTTTCTAGAGTAAATGCATCCCAGGAACTACAATACTTCACTAAAAAAAATTCTTGTTCTCTTCCATTTTCTGTGAATAAAGACTGTCTGGTTGAAAACCTACATGAGGACAGCCTTATTGCTCAATGTGTAAATTATGATGCAGTCACTGCAGCCGGGGGACTTCTAAATATGACAATTTCAAAAAAGATGATTAATGCTGTGAGGAATGCATCAGGAATAAGGAAAGAAGCACTTGAAAAGAAGAAGAAGATTGAAGTAGACCCAAGTCAAAAAATAAAAACAGCATCTGAAGAAATAAGAATATTAGAAGTGAAAAGAAGAACAGTTTTGCAGAAAGCAAAAGAGGCAGGAGTGTTAGAACATGAAATGGAAAAATTGAAAAAGTTGTGGTTGAATGAATTTTAACTTTTGTCTACAATCTAAAAAAAAATTTGTCTTTGGGGTTTATCATCTCAATTTCTAATAATATTAGGTAACTGCAATTATATTTATTTCCAAGAAATTTTTATCAAAATAATATTTGTTGGTTATTTTTCAATGAGGATTCTGTATCTTTATTACTATATATTTACTAAACAAATTCATTATCAAAAATATAACTTGTGGAAAGTATCGACTGTCAAGGGGTGGTGGGGATAATAGTTAGTTTTTGTGGTAAGAGTAAACTCCCTGGCTGTAATCATTCTTTGAAGTTGTGCCACCAAGGCTGATTACTTGTACCTCTAAAGTTCTACGAGTGAGGTGAAATGACCTACCAATTCTGCCAGGAGAGGTATTTTCACATACCTTCCAGGGTTCTTTTACATGCCACATGAAACCAACAGCTTTACATCCCCTCCGAAGGATGTTGAGCTATGATTTTTTCTCGTTCAAGAAATAGATTTCGGCCTCTGTTGGGATCAAACCCACAAACATAGGTCCTGACGCGAGCACTGTACCCCAAGACCACGAGGTCTATGGTGGTATAGGTTATTCAAAAAATGTAATGTGTGTGTGTGTGTGTGTGTGTGCATGTGTGTGTGTGTGTGTGTGTATGCGTGCATGTTTTTTTTTTAAAGGTGTCTCAGATCCACCTTTTTTCAAATCTGAAACTGCATCTTGCCATCAAATCCCTAGTTAAAATTTGAATTTTAGAAAATATTGTAGCATAAGTGTTTTAACTTTCCAATGACTAGGATTTTTTTCCTTCACTTCTATTTTGTTTACATTAAATGGTAAATTAATGATCTGGGATTTAGTTAGGTTTTTCCGATCATTATTTTGGTTTTAACCACAAGAAACTATTTAACTATTTTAATACCTTTAAAAAATAACTAAAACTTAGTACCTATTAAAAAAATGATTATGATTTAAGTCTTGAGTCCATGAATATTCCTTGTAGGTTCTAGGGTTCCATCCTTGATTCTTGATGTAAAAATGTTTAACTATGACAGACCTAGACCTACCCTAACTTTCTATCATTTTATGATTTTGAAATAGGGATTGTTTGTCTCTGTATTTTACATATATATGGATTCTAAAAAAAAAAAAAATGGAAATACTGGAATATATGGGTTTCAAAACTATAGTTAGGTAGACACCCAGAGTGAGGAAAGCAACAGGAAACTACCTCACTCCTAATTTCCCTAGTAAGCTTTTAAATAAACTTTGGGTTGTGTATTTATCATCACGCAAACAAAAGTAGGCCCTACATATTAGAAAATAAGAACTACACTTTGAAATAATAGAAACAAGAAAGAATCAAAATATGACATTGTTTATTAATCACCCATTATTTTACCTTTTTAAATAATGTTTTAGTTTAGAGAAATATAATCTCTACACTGACCAGTTAAACATTGTCCGTGCAATTTTTAAATTTAAATTTCTTCAAAAACTTATCACAAAATTTAAAAAATCTAATTCAGATGAAACCTGTTATCTAAAAACTGAATCAAAAATTACTCCCAATTTTCTTACATTTTGTTTTAAATTCAGTCTTTTTTTTTATTAATAAAGCTCAAATAACAATGTTTTGAAGTAATTTTTTACATTCTGCCAATACTTAAATATAAAATCTATTTTCAATAGGAATTTACTAATTAAAATAATTTTTATCAAAACTGAAAGAAAAATCTACTATTCAATTTGTACTATTCGGTATTTGTTCGGAATTTTGATATCCGATTGAAATTATTCGATTTGATAAATAATCCTATTCCCACACCCCTACTGAAGATGATAATGTTTAGGGCCTAATCAAAACCATTATTTAAAATATTTTTTTGTTATTATATAGTTTTTTTGGTCAGTACAGCGTTTTACTACCAGTTCAGGCTCTACGCATTATTATATAGTTAATATAATTTTTTTGATATTCATTTATAATACACATTTATTTGATATTCATTGTGTTAAAAAAATACCTTCCATATTTTAAACTCATGGTTAAATATCAGTAATAGTTAGACAGTAACATTTTAAGGAATTTCACTTACATTTAACAAGAGCATTGTTGGCATGCAATATAAATATCGGGCTCATCTAGTATAGTGACTAAGAGGTGTTGTTTGAATACCAGCGAATGCGGAATATTTTTTTAAATCTTTTTTATCTTCATCCCCTAAATTGTAACTGAATGTGGCTCACCCAAATGGAAAGTTAAAATGCATTGAAAATAAAACAAAATGAGGCGAGGATGGAAAGCCAAATTCCAGAAAAACATTCAAACTGGGTATCACAATTCTGAGTCATGCATACTAAACACTCATCACACTATATCTACCTACCTATTATTGTATTTGATATGTCATTCCTCAAAGGACAGGGCTTTTTTTAATTGTTGGTGACTCTCTAGGTGTCCTATATCACCGTTGGAAGAAGCTGGATAAAGCAGAAACCCTTTACAAGCAAGCTCTGAGTCTAAACCCAGGATTGCAGAGTGCCAAGGACAACCTCGCTCTCCTCTACAAGACACTCGTCAATTCTGGTCGACATTGACTTCCTCCCTTCACTTCACTTTACATCATTGGTGACTTCTTGAATTTTTCAGGCTTTATTGACAGGTTGCCTCCACATGATCTCTGATGGTCATTTTAGAGGTAACATTTTGTTGCAGATAATTTTGACAACATAGACCGTCATGTGGCTTTTTCTAAGGCTGAACCTTAGCCCTTACAAGTGGTATCTTACAGCCGACTCTTCGGGCGGTTGTGACCTGGCACTCTAGGGGTGAATACAAGAGACATGTCAAGTCTCCTCTCCCTTCTTACATCCTGTAAACAAATGGTTCCCACAGACCATTAAAATAAAAGATAATCAGGAAAGTTAAAATAAGCCAGTAGAATTGAGAATTTTTAACAGAATGTCATTAAAACTTTCACCTAAAAATTCAATTGAAAATTAAATAAATAATATGGTAAATAATGTGTGGAACTAGATTTATAGAATTTTCTGTTTAAAGAAATAAAATCTAGTTTATTAACACACCCTATGAAATTAAGTTGGAAAACAATTTAAACCAAAAAAACCCCTTTCGCTTTAGCTTCATAGATATTTAATATTTATATATTGTATGTAAAGCTGCGTCTCCGCTGAGTCAACAAGTGTCGAGCAACATGTGGATTGGATTCCCTCATCAACACTGAATTGACAAACACTCCATTTGAAAGCAAAATGTTTGACGAGTAGGACGTACTTATTGCTTGTGCCGCATTCACTATTATTGCGGCAAAAAAGTCAAAATTGCCGCGTAAAAGAAGATTTTGGGTACGATCAAGTCTTCAAAGTAGAAGTAGAAGTTGTACTGATTTGATAGAAGATTTAAAAACAAGATGATGTTGATATTTTGAAGCTTGAATATAGATGTAACGGTGGCTTCTGAAATTTCTTTCAGATGTTCGAAAGTGAGTTTGAAAAATTGATTGCCAACGATTGGACCAAAGATATGTAAACAGAACACCAACTTCAGACAAGCCATTCCCATTTTCTGATTTCTCTTGAAAATTGACTTTGAAGATTTCTTATCTTTTTTACCACCACATCTTTGTCCACATGAAACTCTGAAGAAATTGCCATCAAGGCATTGTGCCTTTTATTTATGTCTTTATGATCTTTACTTTTAGTGTCCCATAAGTATGGTGGGATTGAAAAAGTTCAATAAAAGAAAGCACCTTTTGGTTCTCCCACTCCATTTTATAAAATAATAAAAAGCAACTCTACCCTACAATGGTCAAATGTTGACTGAGACCTGAAACATGTCCCCACTACAAGAATTGACTCGAAATCCTTTAATATTTACTGACACTATATGGGAAACCAAATTGACACATCAACCGACAAAGTTATTTTGAAGCATCTCCACTTACTCACATTGTTGACTCACTGGAGACGCGGCTTAAAGAATACAAGCTCTTGGGATACTTCTACACATTAAAAGTAGAGTTGGGTCAAATCCACTATTTTATGAATTTGAATCCCAAATTTACCTTTGAATTTCTAATTCAAATCCGAATCTTGGAAAAAATGATGAACTTAAGAGAAAATATAAATATAATAGAATGATACAAAATACAAATAGTAACCAATTGTAAACATTCTTTCTTATAATCCATTCATAAAAACATTTATACATTCAGTTAAGCAAAAAGAGGTTTTCCTTATTGAGATATACATTCATTTAAGTGTTAAATTACTAGTCCGGGGCCTGGTTGTTAAGGTCTTCCTATAATTATAATAATTGGTTCTGAACCACCTATAAGCATTATTAGAACTCTAAAACAAATTTCACTTGAAAAATCTAAAAAAAAATTTTTTCATGATTTGCGTCTTGAATTTGTAAGTTTCTCAAATTTAAAATATCCCAAAGAATTCTCCCATCCCTGATTAGAATAGATCCAACAATTAGGTGGCACAGTGGCTAAATTATTTTATAATCATTGAAATTAATAAAAAATAAAGAAAAAGTAAAACAAACTAATAAGTGCAAATTTAATTAAGAAAGCCCTCTTGGAGAAAGAGGAGAAATGTGGAAAGACTCCAATGGACAAAGGTGATATTTTCTTTCTTTGTCTTCTATAGTATATGTAGTCGCACACACATTTAAACACAAATTGAGTAATCTTTTGTCATTGTTGACTTAATCAAACAATAATGCCAAAACATAAATGTTAATTAATTTAATGAAATTGATTCAAAAATAAATATTTATTGAGGGTGCGGATTTCTGACGAAACTAGTATTGTCTGGCATACCACTAAATGTGTGATAATACAATGAATAAATCAAATCTTTATTAGCGATATAAATGGTTTGAGAACAAGGTTCAAGGAAATAAATATCTAAGAACAAAAAATACTCATTGTGGAAATAATCACAATTTTATATGGAAAATCATATACCATCATCAACTGTTTCCAACATGTAAACGAGTCAGTTTAGTTAAATGCCTCCATCTTAATCTTATCCTCTTCCTTGTCATTACTATCACTTCACACTTCACCAAGCTAAATTTCGTTCCACACTCTTTCACTTCCTCCTCATTTCAGTCCTGTAGCTGCTCCTGTACTTCCTTATCCCTCCATACCATCAAGTCAGCAGCAAACTTCATGGCTTTCATTCTTTCCTCCCAGAGTTTTCCTGCCATATTATTCATGACTCTTATCACTATTACAAACATTAGTGGCGTGAGGGTACTCCCCTTTTTCACTCCATTTTTTATTCAGAACCACTTTGTCCTCACTCTCATTACAACTCCTCTTTCCAATTCGGCCTCCTCCATCACTTTCAAAACTTTATTTCTATCAATGCTATCATGTGCCTTCTCCACATCCATAAATACCATTACCAAGTCTTTTCCAAATCACACCTTTTTCCATCAGTTGTCATGTGGCAAAGATAAAGTCTATTATAGACTTCTGTTCCTAAAATCCGTGTTTCCTCTCTCCACCTTCCTTTAATTTCATTTCTTATTCTCTTTTCCAATATCTTTTCATACTTTTTGTACAGTGGCACATCAGCCTTATCCCCCGTGATTTGTACACCTCTTCACGTTACCTTTCTTGAAACTAGGTATTATAATTCTCTTTTTCCAGCCTTCCAGTACCTTGTTCTCCTTCCAAATGACTCTCAGCACCCTGTATAACCATTGTATACCTACATCACCTGCTGCTCTTATCATTTCCACAGTCAGTTCATCCACACCCGGTGCTTTTCCTTGTTTCATCCTCCTCAATGCATTCTCTAACTCTTTCTGCTGCTATCTCTTTCTGCTCCTCTTTTTAACTCTCATCCCTTCCTTTTCTGGGTTGGACATCCTTTCAAGTATCTCATCCATAGTTCGTTTTCTTCCTCTCCTGTCTTCAGCATTCTACCTTCTTCATCCATAATTCTAACCACTTGTCTTTTCTCTATCCTCCTGTTTCTTATCTGGCTAGATAATACATTCTTACTTCCTTCCACGTCTCGTTATAGCATTTATGTCCAATTTTGCATCCAATGATTCCTGGCTTTCCGTACCACTAGCTTCACTCTTTTCTTCTCCTTATATTCTTCCTCTGTTTACTGATTTCTATTTTTAAAACTCCTTCTTAATGCTTTATTACTCTCCTCCACTCCTTCCTTCACCCTGTTGTCCCACCAGGGTCTCGCCTTACACTTCCTCTTATCACTTGTCCTCCCACATACCTACTTTGTAGCTCCCCCCAAACTGTTCTTATACCTTTTCCATTCCACCTCTACATTTTGCATCTCATCCTGGGGCATTAAGCTAATATTTTCTCTTAGGTACATTTCTCTTTCCTCTTCATTTTCAGCCTTCACCCCCTTATTCTTCTTTCTTGTTTTACTACCTTTCTCCTATATTCTCACCCTTTATGTATCCACCACAACCTGTGGTCACTATCTAAGGATGCACTTGGTATTACCTTGATGTTTACAATATACCTTTTCTATCCCAACTTTTCTAGTAACCTTATGGCCTACTCTTTCATTCTTATACCAGCTGTTTGCCACTTTTATTTTATTTCTTGCACATAGCTTAACAGCTTTACTCTTTTCTCTACCATCCTTTTGCTAATACACCATTTACCATACCTTGTTTCCAGTGCCTTCTGACTCCTTAAATCTCCCTTTTTCTTTGAGCACCCTATTGTGGGATAACACTTGTATCACCTCCATGCAGCCTCTTCATAATTGCTACTCCTTGCTCCTCCTTCTCTCACTACATGCCTATCCATTGCTCCTCCTTCTACTATGCCTATCATTCCTCCTTATCACTACATTGCCTACCCATTGTCCTCCTTCTCCTACTTGCCTACTCTTGTCCTCCCTCTCTCACTACATTGCTACTCATTGCTCCTTCTCCATCATTGCCTATCCATCCTCTTCTTCATACATGCCTACGCCTGCTCCTCCTTCTCTCACTACATTGCGTACTCCATTGCTCCTCCCTTCATCGGTTCCCATACAATGGAAAATTTAGCCTTTCCTTATTCTTTCATGCGGTTCCCTCTCCACTTGGCCCCGCCAAGGCCCAGGACGTCCACTCTTCCCTCATCCACCATGTTCACTAGCTCCTCCACTTTTCCAGTCAGTGTGCTACTGTTCAGAGTTCATAGCTTATGGTTGTTGTCAACAATTTTTTCAACCTGGCATTTTACTTTACTTTCTCGAGTACTTTGTTTCGGCCACTGACTTACTAAGTCTGTTGTGGCCTACAACTTAGTAGCAGGGCTGCCACTTATTGGTCCTCAGGTGCTAACTTTCCCTAACTGAGGCTATGGGTGCTGATGAAAATGGATGTTCAATTTTATGTGGGGATTCTGGTGGAGTAAATAAATAACTAGGATAATGTAAGTATTTTTAAAATATGTTTTTAGAGATTCATGTTGACACTTTCTCAAATAAAATTGAGACTACTTAAAGTGTAAAAACATGTATGTGCCTGTTTATAACTTTTTCCTCTTGAACTAAAAATAGTTGTTATTTGAACTTTCAACAATATACCTTAAATTTCTCCACTAAATAAATACATACACGCATGCACACTGAAAAAGTTAGTTCAGTGCTATTTTGTTTTCTTTGATTTGAAAAGCCAGAGTTAAAGTTGTAGCTAGGCGCTCTGAGGCTGTTTTTTCTATTAGTAGCTTTAAATCTTCTCTCCAGACAAAGGATGGTCCTTTGATTAGTTGGTTTTTTTTGTCGTCAGGTATTTAATGTGAACTCTCTTAACCGACTGATTATATCAGCACACGACTTATAAACTAATCTAAATCTAGAATAGACACAGCACCCCAGTTCCCTGGACGTTATTTTATCATTCGGTGAAATGTAAAATCCATATTTCACCGTTGATAATTTTTTCAGCCAGGCCGAAAATCAAACTTGGGACCATTAACATAGTAGTTAGACAACGCTGCCAACTGAGCTAAAGTTTGAACATTTAAGTTAGTTCAAGCTTCGTATAATTGATGCGTAGCACTAAAAATATAATGGAAAATCTTTAAATTGAATTAACTTTTACTCTACCTGAAAAATAGTATCTTTGAAGTTACACCAGACGTTTGAAAAAATAAATAAAAGGATATTTCAAGTTCTTTTAATGAGTCCAGCCATTTTGCATTTAATTCCATTGTGTAGAATGTGAAAAATTTTGAAATAAATGCATAGCTAAATATAAATTAATATTTTTTTTTTTCTCAGTAAACAAATTAAAAATGTTTGCAAGATTACATTAGAGATTGTTTGAATCCAAATTCAAACTTTTATTTTGTTTGCAAATTTAAATCTCAAATAGAATATTGGAAAATGTGTTAATTGTTATAAGTTAAGTTCCCACTGGATTTATTAACATTAATTCTTAAGTTGGTAAAGAAAATTTAATACTGACCACTTAACTTTTCGTTCACATTCAGTTAAGTGGTAGCTAGGGGTGTACAATGTCCACTTTTTCAATTTGAAGTGAACTCAAATGAATATAGAAAATATTCTCCAAGCTAAATCAAAGTTTAAATAATTTTTTGTTAGTAATCGTTTTATGCTTGAAAATATTATTTTATGCTTAGCTATATTAACTTTCTACTTTAAAATTATTTATAAACTGTTTTATTGCACAATTGTTTTTAATATCACATTCTAAGGTTATAAATAATGTTATTATCACAACATACAATTCAATCACCTCAGCTTTTTTTGTATAAATATTAATTTTTAAGGTATATAAAAGCTCAAAATGCTACTGATGAACATAAATAAATAGTAAATATTTTTATTGCTGAAGCTTTGTAATTGTGAAAGCCAGATTTTTTTAAAGCAAAGTCTAAGCCAATTCAGAAGTTTCGAAACATCACACAACCCTAGTGGTAGCTTCTGTGTAGGTGTCCAAAATTATGCTTGATTAATCTCACTATAACTACTAACCCACAAAAAAAAATTGAATCTCAAGGTGAAAATTGTATAATCCTTGATCTTTTGAAAAGTTTTAAGGACTGTTCTTGGTAATCTCATCTTAACCATTAGCAATTATAAATGATTTATTACATTCCTAAAGAAGACTAATTAATGGTGTGGTTTGTAATTTGAAAAATTACTTAATGTTCATTAGGCTAAGTAAATTTAGGGTAAATTCTTCCTTATATATAGTGTGTGTGTAATACTTAATATTAATGCTCAAAATATACCACTTAGAGATTAAATTACATATTTATGTTACTAGGAAGGCTGATAACTAACCGAGAGGTCAATTGCTGATGACAAGGTTAAAGATTTTATTTGAATTTTGTGTGTGGACTTAGGCCAAGATAGTATTTATATAATTGAATGAAGACATTGGTAATCATCTTCAAAAGATCACTTAACTTTACTAAATAAAGTAAATGCAATGCTAATAAAGAATGTTTTGACATAGCTAATGTTAGGAGCTGAAATCTATGTAAAACCTTTCTACACAAGTTGAAAATTCAAATCATCATAGTAATAATATGTGTGTATTCACCAATAGGTACGCAGATTAAACATCAAGCTCTTCTTGTCTGGTTTGCCAGTGATGGAGAAGGTTGAACTTGGAATATAGGCCTGGTATACTAATATGTTTTCCTATCTCACTCCATGCAAATGTGGGTACACTTCCTATAAAATGTTCCTTCCTCATTACTGTAAATTTGCATATAACCCATATGTGTGATAAAACACGTGGAACAAAAAAATAAATATATATGTGCTAATATAAAAATAATTAATACTCCTATTATTCTAAGAAAATGAACATAATCAGGACCTGCTTCAGTGGCCTCATGGCTTAAGGTATCACTCTGCCATTGACAAGGAGATCAGGGTTTGAATCCTGGTCAAATGTATCAAAGGTTGTTTTTTTCACAATGGTTTTCCACTCTTCCTCTTTGCAATTTTTATAAACTCTTCACACTTCTTATATTTGATGAATTGGAGTGAGGGGCAGGGGGGGTGTAAGTATATGTAGCTCTTTAGTGAATTGTAAAATAAAAGTCTTCCCTTCCATATCCTAAAGGAAGCATCAAAATTATAAATAAATAATTGTGTACTTACAGGTTTCAGCCCCAATCTTGGCATTGTCAATATTTGTCTGCCGAAGGGATGCCCTCATATCATACATGTTGTTTGTGCCTTTAGAAAGTAATGTAGGAATGAATGTCTTTTATTTACAAAACACGACACATGTCAAGGGTTTCCCACTGAGGCATTTAATTTGTTTTGGTACACCCAAAATCATAGTCATTAAATTAAAAAAATTAAATCTATTTTTTTTAAATAGCCTAAATCTCTCACCATCTTGCTTTAAATGAAACATTTCATTCAACTTTTCCCTCCTTGTAAGCATTTATAGCCAAGAATTATTTTTTTTCTACATATTGATGATTAATGATTGATTAAATTTAATGTGCTCCATTTTATTTTGACACAAATTAAATCCTAATAGTATAATTGTTCATGTTACGGTATGTACCAATATAATTCTCAATGACCTTAAGAAAATAATATTTTGGTTGCTTTAAAGTTTTTATTTACTGTGATACTTTTTGTTATAAAGGAAATGTTTGATATTTATAGTAATATAAAAGTAGTTTTCAAACACACAATCTACATGGGGTTTTAATTTTTGGTTAGCTAATGGAATGTTTGTAAAAATTAATACTAAAATTAAAAATAGTAAATAATATAGAGCAAAAGTACTTAACAAAACTGTCAACTTTGATAGTAAACTATAAAACGCTCACGTGTCACCATTCATATTGGCGATGCAAGACTAACAGCAATTACTGAGAAAATGGTTATGTTTGACAGTGAGGCCCATTGGCAATGGCTAAATGACTATATGAAAAATTCACATTAATTTTGGTTTAAGTATACTAACAATAATATTCTAGGAAGGGCCTAAAAGTGGTGTAGCTAAGGTTGATAGTGGTTTATGGCATACAAGGCAAAAAAAAAAAAAAAAAAAAAACTCCTACCCTTGGAAACGGTTTATTAGTACTCAAATTGGTTACTCGTTATTTAACTGGTTGTAAAATAATAAAAATAAAATACACTTTTATTGTTAGCAATATTAAATTTATATTGTTGATAATATTGCTAATGAATTTGATGCCCCAACTACCTCACTGTAGCTACGTCACTGGGGAAGACCTCTGGCATCATGTTTGCATTTTAATTAAGTATGGGTTGATTCTTCATTACCTGAGTTTTGTCTGTTTCTTAACTTGAATAGTTTACTGTTCTTAGAAAGTAGGCTTTTAGTTCCATGGTTCTTAGTTATGTAAGTTTAATAAAAATTCAATGAACACATACAAATAAACAAATATTTTTGACATAAAACTAACTTTTAATTTTCATTAAACAAATTATTTGTATCTCTTATAACTACTGGCTCGTCAGATCATGAATTTTGTAACTAAATACCTATAGTACATAACATTGGAGATCAAATGGTTTAAATTAGTTTGTGTGGTTATGTGGAATATGGAACTGAAAACCTAAATATTATAATCAGAACTAGTATAATTTTTGAACTAACCCATCACTAAAAAAATTATTACTATGAATATTTGACATTGAACGAAGAATGTATGAACAGATACACATAAAATTGATCCATTACTAGAGGACAGCTAATATTATTGCTACTATCTAGTTTTGACAAAAAAATATATAAAAATATCTGATTTTAAATGCTATTTGCATTTTAAATATCATGTTAATTTCAATATTCCTTTAAATTAATGTGGTTGTGATAAATTTAAGTATCAACATGTGGTTTATTAATTGAATGTATAGGTATTGTAACAATATGTTCCTTTTGTGATATTTTAAATATGTTTATTTTATTATAGGACTGCTGTTTTAACTTAATAATTTGTGTTTGTTTGTAAAATATTTTATTCTTTGTTATACATACTCTGTTCCTTTTGAAATTGGAAATAAAAATCATTACACATACTCATATAATTATCATATTGCGCTATGTAACATGTCTGAATCTCCCAATTCAAGTCCCACTAAGACTCGTGTATTGTACCAACACTTGAGGCTGTACACCAGCAAGATCCAATGCCTCCCTACACCTCTTTGTAGTAAAACAGATAATATAATCTAACATAGCAAAACTTTGTTTTCACAAAGATAATTTTCAAAGTGACGTGAAGGAAATTGAAGAATAAATATAATTTTAAATGCATTAGGCTCACTGGTCTTCTTAGGGGTACTCCTAACTCCTACGTTAAGAACTCCTGATCTAAGGCAGGGGTTCCCAAACTTATAAAGCGGAGGGAGGGCCACATTAGGATGTTGTATGTACTAGGTGAGCCGGATATAAACAGATACATACACCATTCTATAGTAAGTATTAATATATATATATATAAATTAGAGGTGTACCGATTCAGTAAAACCGATTACTGATTGTTTAAAATAATTGTCCATGTTACGATTGATTATTTACACCGATTAGTCCCAATTATCGATTATTTATTAATAACTATTGGGAAATATGTTTAAGAGAATTGTAACAGGTAATGTGATTAATACAAAAAGATTTTATTTAAAAATCAATGGCTAAAGCTTTGATAATCTTAATTTTTGATTAATCTTTGCATACCAGTGAAAGCTGGAACTAGATTGTTGGTTTTATCAATGGTATGAACTCGTATTTCTTTATTTGGTTATGTAATCTTTTCATGGCCCATAATTCAGATGCAGTGTGTGTGTGTATATACATATATATTTTTTTTTTTTTTGCGATGTTGATCACTAAACTCCTACCTAGAAAATTTTGCTTTAAATATTACTTAAAAAATCCCCGATTAATCGTTATAATAATCGCTGATTAAGATTAATTGTCAATGCACTAATAATCACCCGATAACGATTAATCGGTATCCGCATCGATACACCCCTAATATATATTAGAGATGGGTCGAATCCACTATTTATAAAATCCAAATCTACATTTTACTTTCAAATATCGAATCTGAATCCTAGCATATTGCTAATTGTCAAATTGTTAGAAATTTGAATGATTTACAAAGACCTACATTACACACTATAGGCCTAAACTGTAAATTAAGATTTACTATAATTTACTATGAATTAGCAAGTCATTATTTGAATCTTAAAATTTGATAGTGGTTACTAAGTGATCAGATTACCTGAATCGATTTTAAACAAACAATCAATATACAATAAATAGGGCAGTAGGCATAAATAAACAGTTTTATCCATATCTAACTGTTGACAGTATTTATTGTTCATGATTCTTTGCATAGTTTTTAGATATGTTGTATATTATAAGATGTTATATATTTGACTAGAGTGGTGACTAGTCACATGACTGGCTCAGGAGCTGTGATATATAAGTGAGTGCAGAGAGGAAGAGAGAAGACATATTTTGTTCATATTTAATTGTATATTGTAAACCATATAGTTGAATAAATAAATTACTAAATACAAACATAACATGGTGTCAGAAGTGAACGTCGTCGCGTTTGTTAAATTAGTTTTCTAATGGAAAGTAGAACACGAATACACAGCCAAGTGGATAACCTTAAAAAATTTTGTTTGTAGTAAAACGGAGTTTTTGATGTTGCGTCATTGAAGTTCGCATATAAAAAAATAAGTCTGGAAGAATAAGGTTATCATAATGGACACCTTTTTTCACCCACCTCAACCATTAGAACTAACCGGCAACGTATCGGAAAATTGGCGTAAGTTCAAACAAAGATACACACTGTTTATGGAAGCAGTAGGAAAAACGAAAGCCGAAGAAACTACTAAAATAGCCATTTTACTGAATTTGATTGGTGAAGATGGACTAGAAGTTTACAACACATTTAAGTATGCAACAGGAGAAGATAAGGATAAACTTGAAACTATCCTGAAAAAATTTGAAGCCTACTGTCAACCACTAAAAAATGTAATTTTTGAAAGATATAAATTCTTCAATGTGTACCAGAAAGAAGGACAAACGTTTGACAGCTTCCTAACAGAATTACAAACCTCTGCATCTACATGTGAATTCAAGGAAGAGGATTCTCTCATAAGGGACAGGATCGTCTTGGGAATCCAAGATAATATTCTTCAAGAACGCATGCTTCGAGAGCCGGACCTAACCCTAAAGAAGGCTGCAGAGTTCTGCAGAGCCGCTGAAGTCAGCAGACTACAGGTGAAAGCCCTTCAGGAAAAAAGTGTAGAGTCAGTGAAAGTGCATAATAAAAGTGTCAAAGCTGTAAAAAGGCCCAGTGATAATAATAGGCCTAGTGGAAATGTTCAAAGTTATGAATGTAAAAAATGTGGTTATACACACAAGCCCAGAGCTTGTCCAGCATTTAGGCAGGTATGTTCTAAATGTAAGCAATTGAATCATTTTGCTAAGCTATGCAATTTTAGACCTAGAAATAAGCAGGTACATGAAGTGCTAGAAGTTGATCCAAATAATGTAATAGAAAATGATCAAATATCTAATGGAAACTGGAAAAATTAAGCAGGCCCTAGGCTAGAAAGTGAATTTTCTAATCATTTGTTTATTGATAAAATTCAAACAGGCTTAACTAATAGTGATAACTTAGAACTAAATTCTGAGGTTAAAATTGACAGCGTAGGAAACACTGTTTCTTGGTTTGAAACCATTTTGTTGGATGAACAAAAAGTTAAATTTAAATTGGATACAGGAGCAGAAACTAGTATTCTTCCCTTAAGTGTGTACAATAAACTAGAGAACAAAAACAAGTTAACTGAAACTAATGCTATATTGGTAGCTTTTGGGGACAAAAATAAAATTAAGCCTGAGGGAACAGTAATAATAAATTGCTCTTCTCGTAATGAACAAAATCAACAGATTAAATTTGTAGTAGCAAATGTAAATTCAGTACCTTTACTAGGCTTAAGTGATTGTCTTAAACTTAACTTGTTAGCTAAAATAGGAATAGATTACATTACAGAGCATATAAACAAAGCAGATGTTATCGCTAAACATACTGAAGTTTTTAATGGACTGGGGAAATTCCCTGGCAAACTTAACATAGAATTAAAAGATAATGTCATTCCAAAAATACATCCTCCTAGGCGTGTGCCTCTAAGCTTGCACATTAAACTTAAAAATACTCTAGATGATCTTAAAGAAAAAGATATTATTACAGAGGTTACAAAACCTACTGAGTGGGTCAATAGTTTAGTTATAGTGGAGAAACCTAATCACACATTAAGACTATGTTTAGACCCTAAAGATCTTAATAATGCGATAAAGAAGGAACAGTTTTTGATTCCAAAAGCAGAAGAAATAATGTCAAGGTTAAGTGGGAAAACAGTGTTTTCAGTGTTAGATATGAAAGAAGGTTTTTGGCACATAGAGTTAAATTAGCCTAGTTCATATTTGTGTACCTTTAATACACCATTTGGCAGGTATAGGTTTAAAAGATTACCCTATGGGTTATGTTCAGCCTCTGAAATTTTTCAATAAAGAAACTTTGATATTTTTGGTGATATTGAAGGATGTGAAATCTACTTTGATGATTTAATTATTGGTGGGTCTAGTGAAAAAGAGCATGATCAGATTTTAAATAAAGTCTTACAAAAGGCTAAAGCAAACAATGTAAAGTTTAATAAAAACAAGTTTCAGTTCAGAGTAAAATCAGTAAACTTTATAGGACAAATTGTTTCAAATGAAGGAATTAAACCTGATCCTGATCATGTCAAAGCCATTATAAAGATGGAAAGACCTAAAAGTAAAAAAGAGTTAATGAGATTACTGGGGATGTCAAAGTACTTATCACAATACATACCTAACCTATCTAAGATAACTGCGCCTTTGCGTTATCTTACTAAAAATGATATTGACTGGCAGTGGTTACCTGAACATGAACAAGCGCTTAATCTATTAAAAAGTGAGTTAACAAAAGCACCAGTATTAGCTATATTTAATAGTTCCAAACCGTTAACGTTACAGTGTGACTCCTCTAAGGATGGCCTTGGAGTTTGTATTTTACAAAATGGACACCCTGTCTCGTATGGATCTAGAAGTCTTACAGAAACTGAACAAAGATAATATGCTCAGATAGAAAAAGAACTTTTAGCCATTACCTATGGCCTTGAAAAGTTTCACCAGCTAACCTATGGCAGACTTGTACATGTTCAAACTGACCACAAACCTTTAGTAACCAGTGTAAATAAAGACATTTCTAAAGTGTCTTCTAGGTTGCAAAGATTATTGCTTAAATTAATTAAGTATCAAATCAAAATTGCTTATGTACCAGGTAAACAAATGTTTATGGCAGATACCTTATCTAGAGCTTACTTAAAGGACCCAGTTAAAGATGATCCAGAATTAACATATGTAGTTCACTCACTAAGTAATTACTTACCAATGACTATGGAAAAAAAAACTAAGTTCAAAATAGAAACAGAAAAAGATCCAGATTTAAGTTTGCTCAAATACTTTTATGTAAATGGCTGGCCAAACACAAAATCCAAATGCCCTAATAATGTTAAATTTTACTTTAATTTGCAGGACAAAATTACTGTAGAAGATGATTTGTTATTTTTAGATGATAAACTAATTGTACCAATTGCATTAAGAAAAGCCATGTTAACCTTAATTCATGAGAGTCATTTAGGGATTGAAAAATGTAAATCAAGAGCACGACAAGTGCTGTTTTGGCCAGGTATGTGCAAAGAAATCCAAGAAATTGTACTTAAGTGTAAAATATGTGAAAAATTTCGCAAAAGTAATGTCAAACAACCGATGATTAGCCATCCACCACCTGATAGGCCCTGGCAAAAATTAGCCACAGATCTATTTGAATTTGGGTCCAATGACTATTTGGTTGTAACTGATTACTATACTAGATGGATAGAAATAGAAATCTTAAAAGGCAAAACAGCTAATCATGTAATTCAAAAACTCAAATCTATATTTGCTAGATTTGGAATACCAGACATTTTGATCTCAGATAACATGCCTTTCAACAGTTTTGAATTTAGAAATTTTGCCTTAGATTTGGATTTCTTAAATGTAACCTCAAGTCCACTTTACTCTCAGTCTAATGGACTTGCGGAAAAGTCGGTCTCAATAGCTAAAAATATGCTTCGAAAAGCTTATGAAGGAGGTCAAGATATTTTTATATCACTCATGGAATACAGAAACACTCCAATTAAAGATATAAACTTATCTCCAGCACAACTTATGTTAAACAGAAGGATTAAAAGTAAAATACCCACTTCATCTAACTTACTTAAACAAAATAATTATGATATCAATATCAAAGCTAAACTTATAACAAAAAACATTAAGACAAAGTTGTGGTATGATAGGGGTGCTAAAAATGTACCTGATTTAAAACCCAAAGAATCAATTTTAATACAAAAAGACAAAGTTTGGGAACCAGGTCAAATAGTAACTAAACACTTCACACCCAGATCGTTTATTGTAAAACAAAGTGATGGTAAGGAAATTAGAAGGAATAGGAAAGGATTAAGGAAGTCATTGAATCCACCTCCATCCTTTTATAATCCAGAGCCCAGCATAAATGAGCCAATCCCTAAAACTTCAATATGTAGTCCTAGGCCTATCCAACCCGAGACTATTCCTACAATACAGCAAACCAATTCTCAACCAAAATCGCCTCCATCACTAACTATGCCTGAACTTACATCTCCTAAGATAACTTCCAGATCTGGTAGGATAATAAGAAAACCCATGAGACTAGATTTATAAAAATAAGAAAAGTGTTTTTTTTATATATACCAGTGCAATGTTTAAATTAACTTTGTTGGAGGGAGATGTTGTATATTATAAGATGTTATATATTTGACTAGAGTGGTGACTAGTCACATGACTGGCTCAGGAGCTGTGATATATAAGTGAGTGCAGAGAGGAAGAGAGAAGACATATTTTGTTCATATTTAATTGTATATTGTAAACCATATAGTTGAATAAATAAATTACTAAATACAAACATAACAAGATAGTTGAAACCATTTGGGTACTAAGAATTAACAATCATGTCTATTTAATCATTAATGGCGAATAAACGTATATATCATGGCGGCTGACTCTGTATCGTGTGTAATATGTCCCTATTTCTTTTAAAATAAACGCCATAATTTGTTTTATTTATTTCGAGTTTATTTGTAATTCTTGTTTTTATTTTCAGTATTTGAAGAGTTTTAATGTGTGCATTAAAATATTTACAAGATTGTTTATGAGGTGAAAGTTTCAAAGGTGGGCATGCGATGTAACAGTAGAGTCCAAGTTTCCCATATAGGTAGGGTGGTAGGGTATTAGGCACGTTAGATTTTCTTCACCTAACAATTTTTTATTTTTTTTAATAATGATTTTATTCATGCTCGACAAAATAATGATTACGGATTAAACTGTGCTTTTCAAATGCTTAACAAATTAATTTTTGAATTCATCATAATATTATGCTTTGTTTATGGGGTGAAAGATTAGACTATCGAAACCAGTAAAACACTGAATATTTGAATCTCAAATACTTGTCGATGGAATCAAAGATTCGAGTGGCCCATTTTTAATAAACATTTTATATATATATGTACTACATACAGGAACACCATTTCGGTACTTGTCATTAGAATTCTTTTTTTCATAATTTTGTATTGATTTTTGTCAAAGCATTAGCGAGCCGGACAATCCCAGTTTGCAGGTGGGATCTGGTCCGCGGGTTGTAGTTTGGGAATTCTTGGTCTAAGGCGTCACACTCTAAATATACTTGACTGCCGATGACTGCAAGATCGAGGTTCGAATCCCGGTCAAGTGTACTGAAGATTTTTTCCTAATTCTCACACGAAAATGCGAGTAAAGTTCCTCGTTAAACCTTTCTCGTCCCTAACACATTAACCTATTTTGTACATATGCATACAGCCCATTTGAATAATAAGACGTAAGGATAAACAAAATTACCAGTGTGCTAAAATGCATAAACTAAAGTAAAGAATTATAAATTGTATATATATACAATTCCACTAATACCTCAATAATTTAAGATCAGGTAAGAACTGAAGCTTTGACCTGGTTCCCCACCCCCTCCCCAATCCAACCCTTCTGGATATATATAATATATATATATATATATATATATATATATATATATTTATAATTTTTTTTTCTATTCACCATTCATGAAATTCTTCTGCACTTCTAGACACGAGAAAGAAGTTGGGGAGTGTGTTGTGTAGAATCTGCTATTCAAGAGCGAGTCTACAAATAAGACAAGATCAAAATGTTTTCTTTTTGAGCAAGTCATTCTGTGTATAATTATCAGTAGCACAATTTTTTCTGCATCGTTTGCCACCCATTGTCTTCAAATCTTATCATTGCTTCTAATCGTTTGTATCATGGCAAGATACATACAACTCTACTTCAAGATTACAGTACATCATGTGATATACGATTGTGTGTGGTGTTCTATGTCTTCTATCAACAACACCGGGATTATATATCGACGGTGAATAATGGATGCAACCAAGATTATAGTTGGTTTGATTCTATACTCTGCATTTTCATACATCGCCATAGGTATTATAGTCTATTACTATATGAATGTAGAAGAATAGACTAAATGTTTTGTGACCAATTTGTGCTTTGGGGTTTAAAGTACTGACTTTGTGATGGTTAGAGCTCAAGTTTGCACAGTCTACACGTCTTATTAGAGATACTTCTAGATTAGCTTCATGATCTCTCAACAAGGTGAGTTGCATAAACTTTTGTTCCAACACAGTCTAATGATTTAAATATACCCAATTATTTTGTTAGTTATTAAAATAAACATTTACAACATAAAACATTATGTTTTATTAATAAATTTGTTGTATTTTATTTATTTATTTGTCTTTTTTTAATAAATTTATTTATATTAGTCACTTTTCCCCATATTTGTTTACAAAATGTATTCGTTTTACAATTTCATCTATATTATCACACATATTTCAAAACTATTTAGAATAATTCACATTTTACTGGTATCTGTTTTTATTTTATTTCTAACAAATGTTTGTAGAATTTTTATCTTAATAATTTGTGTTTAATATAAATTGTGTAAAATACATTTATAATTCATAGTTTTCTAAGAGAGCTTACGCTATCTGGATCATATAATTAATTTTCAAATAATGATAATAATAACCACACTATATTAATTTATTATATTTTAGGGGCAAATAAGCTGTTAGGTCCTGCCTGTTGGCAGCAATTGTAATTCTAATTTACAGATAAATGTTATATTGAATTGCAAAGTTACAAAATATCTGAGACTAGCAAATTATATTGTTACAATTTAATTTAACTCTTTAAGGACCAACCTCTTTTCTCTTTATGCGGTAATTGTATTATATTTGGAAGACAAAGGAAAGATGGATAGGAACATATAAAAGGAAACAAACACAATATTTACAATGGAAAGAAGAACACACTTAACATTTCTGCCACTAGATAAAGAGGTAATGGCTGCCTCTTGAAGAAAATTGATCGACACCGCCAAATCCCCCGACCAAGGTTTCAATCAATCGAAGCTTATCAGGAGGGAGTGTAAAACGCCTAGGCAACTGGAAAAAAAAAAAAAAAAAGGAAAATGGTAAAGAATGATAGAACACTTAGATATAAACATGAATACCTCAGTTTTAGCTTCTGTGGTGCTGACTGACAGCTCACAGCTGACTTCTGACGGCTTTGAAAAGCTACCAGACCAAATTATGTATCCCTATGCCGAACTATATGATCTGCAAAGAACATGTCTTTAGCAGTTGTCACTTCTGACAGTCAAAATTTAGGTATATACCTAAATGTTGACTGTCAGAAGTCAGCTGTGAACTGTCAGTCAGCACCAAAGAAGCCATGGGGCTACTGTAAAAGGAATAACACAAAGGACTAAGACTGGAAAAGGACATTGGATTGCGAATATACATAATGTATTTCTACAAGGAAAACCTCTTTTCGCTTTATGAGGTAATTGTACTATATTTGTAAGAAGATACAGGAATCACCTAATAAAGTGAAAAGAGGGGTTCCCTTTTTTTTATATGTATACATTACTACCACTAAACAAAGAGGTCACAGTTGCCTCTTGAAGATAATAGATCGTTACCACCTAATCCCCCGACCTAGGTTTCATTCTATCAGAATTCATCTCTCATATATATATATATATATATGCATGTTTTTTGGTTTCCTCTTTTAGGAAGTTGTGTTGCGCATTTTACACTCCCTCAGGATGAGTTCCGATAGAATTAAACCTAGGTTGGTGGATTGGGTGGTAACGATCTATTTTCTTCAAGATACAGCCATGGCTTCTTTGTCCAGTATTAGCAATGTAAAGTGTGAACTGTGTTTTTTTTTCATTGTAAAAGCCATATTGTGTTCAATTTTTTATATGTTCCTATCCACTTTTCCTATGATTGAATTGATAAATTGTTCCAGGTAATTTTGAGTTTGCCGTTCAAGGCGTGGCAGAAGAATACTAACATTGGATAACATTGGAGCCACTTGCTGCAGATTTTTTTTTTTACATTCCAAAGGTGCCATAAGTCACTAGAGGTGAAGAAGCTCACATCAAATGAACTCCTTTTCAAGTGTGAACTGTCTTGGATGCAATGCTTGGAGTATTTTATTGACTATTTAAAATATATATTTACGGTATTTAATGTGTACTTTCAAAACCAACTGATTGTATCATAACTTGGCAAACCAACCAACCTAATCATGGTACAGACAAAACTCCTGATGCAGATTTTGGCCATGCCTGTAATTGAACTTAGGACTCGTAATTCAATATGCAAATGTGTGATCGACTGAGCTAAGGTGTTGGACTTGATCAACTTATGTATACATTTACAATGGTATGCAGAGGAAATTTATAGGACAGTTACCCAAACTATATAAGTGATTATGGCTATTTAATTCCAATAAAAATATACATGTTCACACACACTAGTACTTTGACAAGGGTATCATTCATAAATCCTTCAAGTTAGGTTAAATATAGGTAATATAATGACTGTTAGTGCTTTCATATGAAGGAAACTCACCTTTTGTTAAGGTTGTGTGAAGTCAACTTTTTACATTTGCCTAAATAATCTAACTAATACAACTGTAAAAAAAAGCTTTATTCATACCGTATCAAAATAAATCTAGTAAAATGTGTGTATTTTTTCTACCATAATAATGATACTAGCTTCTTCATAAATTATGTATTTCCTAAAAGAGGAACCAGATTGATTATTAAAATATCTGAAAAATAACTGAAATAATATTGTGATTCTATATAAGTTAATTTATATTTCCAAAATATTTTCTGGGAATTATTTGATTTTACCACGAGTTATGAATGTTTACAAGGCACAACATAAATATACACACACATACATATATATTTAAACTGTTGGATCAATACAAAGTTTAAAAAATGTATATATTAAAAAACTATTACGTATTAAGCCTAGTACACACTGGACGATAATCGCCAGATAAACGCCGACCTCCGATGTTTCCTGTGTGTCTGGATACACAGAAACATCGCCTGAGTGTCCGGCAGTAAAATATCAAAGAATGTTGCCAATGTGTCTGTCTCCCATCTCCAATGGAAAACATCACTTGGTGTGTACCCACGTGCAAACATTGATGGGCAACTTTTGAATTTTAATCAGTTGATTTCTATTCCTCATCCTAGTAGTAGTATCTTGGTAGTGTTATGGTGGTGATTTTATTGTGGTTATGGTTACTACAGATTTTTAAATGAATACCCATCATTCAACGATACCTCTGACAACAAACAGTATCGTGATTCTCCCCCTGTCTTAGAAACTACCTTTTTCACCAACGTATTTTTGTTGTTGTTGCTTTTAGCGACATTAAATGATTATAAGCCGCAGCAACACCAGTAGCAATGTTCAAATCCATCATGGAAGGAACGGGGACTGGTGAGATGCGTATGCTCGGTGTGGACATGCAACATCGTGGAGATCACTGATCAGCGGTGGAGACTTGTGTCCGGATACAAGTTGGTGGAGACCACTGATCAGCGGTGGAGACTAGTGTCCGGATACAAGTTGGTGGAGACTTGTGTTCCAGATACAAGTTGGTGGAGACTTGTGTCCGGATACAAGTTGGTGGAGACCACTGATCAGAGGTGGAGACTAGTGTCCGGATACAAGTTGGTGTGTGTGCGGACGATGTTGTTGAGTCACTGGATACTTGTATCAGTGTGTACTAGTCTTTACTGATGTCATTTGTATTATCATCAATTTAATTAAAGTCACTGAATTGTATTTATATGAAATACTCTATAGTAGATCAAATATTAATTCCCATGAAAGTATGAAACTGTTCTTCAATTAAATATTTCATGATAAACAACTTTTATTTATAATTATACTTTCTCGTTTTTTAGTAAATTCTCCTGTCCCCCACCATCTTCAATAAAAAAAATCCTGCCCCCTTTAGGGCTAGGGGCTACTTGCCTGCAGAATTTCAGATTCCTAGGTATTCTGGGCTCGCAGATATTTTTTTTTGTCCCCTTCATTTTGGGTCACCTTAGATAATTTCCAGTCCAAACTACCCATTTAAGGTTTTTTTAAGAGGAGGAACATGTATGCAAAATATTATCTCTATATGACATTGAATAGTGCTCCATTTGCATATTTTGATTTTTTGCAACACCCTCCTCATTTTGAAGGAGGCCCATTGTAATCTTCTGTCACCAAGAAAGACTGCATACTTTCGGGTTAGAGGCTACCTGCCAGCCAAATTTCAACCGTTCTGTGACATTGGAAAATACTCCATTTGCAGATATTGGTATTTTGGAACACCCTCCTCATTTTGCCCCCCTCTCCCCGTTTGGAACTTTTTGTCACTCAAAATTTCTGTTACTAGAAAAAAACCAAATAATGAAAATATCTTGGCTCTACTTTGGATTATATTTATTAGCTCATAAAATAGGAACAATATTATACTTTTGGATTTTAAAAGTGTGTACTATAAAAATAAGTTTTTCAGTATCAATTACAAAATTAAAGTTTGTAAACATTTCAGGATCTTCATTGTTTCATGCCTTCGAGTACTCACCCTCCCAAGTACTAATAACACATTTGACCCAGTATACATTATGATTATTGACTGTATCTATTGTTTGCACTTCTACAGTAATTATTAAGATTCAAAATGTTAATGTTTACATAGCATTACTCTTGTTATTTTATTTAGCACCGCGTCTTACTACCCGTTCGGTTATACGCTTAAGTACTAATTACACTAATGGATTAGGAATTGGGAGGGTTGAATTTAGAGGAAGTGAACCCGCATTTGCGTGGAGGGAGAGTGGAAAACCATTTAGGAAAAACCACCCCCAGTTCACCCGAACGAGATTCGAACCTCGATCTCCCCGTCCTCGGCGGTCGAGCTCAACACGACATGCGCGTTAGCCAACTACGCCACCGAGGTGGGTATTACTCTTGTTAAAGAGGCGTGTCAATTAGAAGTATAGATAATTTATTATAATTTTATCTTAGGTACTTTAAAGTCATCAGGGGGCATAAAAATATTTTAAGTTATTTTATGAGCACTTAAAATTATTCATATCATAATTTGTTAACAAAATGTTTGAGTAAACTAGTATTATAATAGTGGCCTAGGCACCTCAAAATTCTTATTTTTTTATATTGGTATAAATTGGGGGTTTCAGGTTCAGTTGATTTTTTTTTTCATTTATAAGTGACTGTCAGATATACACACATTTATGTTGATCACATAACTAAAGAAAAACTAAAACCAAACTGACACACAAAAAATTATTTTTTAAAACTATTTTCACTCTAATAGGAAGTTTTATTGGATGCTTGGGTCAACAAGCTTTGGAAGTAAACATTCCGTGTGAAATGTGGTTAAAATATTTCCAGGCGAAAATAATTGAAATAGGTTTTAAAGGCATCTAAATTTTAAAACAAAATTAGGTGAGGTGCAATCTAAATTAAAAGTACACGGGGCAAGCAAGACCCCTTCAAATAGCTTTTAGGAAATTCTTGTTTTTAATTTGTTTTAGATAATTTAAAATAACTTCTAAAGGCATCCAGATCTCAAGAATTTCCTGAAGTGATACTACTCTAAAAAATCTTCTTGCAGCACAAAATTTTGAAATAATTCAGAGGGAAAACTACTCTAAATAGCCTTTAAAGAGTATAATTTCAGAAGTTTGAGGTAGAACCACCCAAAAATAATGGCAACAGAACCGGGATGTGGCGTGTAGGGGGTTATTGCCCCTCTTGGAATAAGTTTCCCTTCTTATATATTTATTTCACACATTCTGATATTATTGAATATGAAATTGAACAATAGACTTGCATCAAACTACAAATAACTTCTAAAGGCTTACCATTTTCCAAAATGTGACCGGTAGGGACCACTCTAAATAGTTTATAGATGCATAAAATTTTAAAAATTTGCCGGGAGAGGACCAGTCCAAATATATTCTAAATGCATAAATTATGCTTCTTTTTTTTATATATCTAAGCACTGCGTCTTACTACTTCTGTGGCTGTTATTTGTATCAGTAAATCTATTATCAACCTGTAATCACAAACCAAGGAAATTGCAAGGGTTTGTTCTTTGTATTGTATCCTCTAACCTATACTATCCACCTAAGATAACAGAAATACGCAAAACACTTTCTCATTTCGAAGCTAGAAGATTAATAAACAACAATAACATAGATTTCAAAGATCAGGGAAACAAAGCAAGGCTTACAGCGTAAGGTTAGACAATAAAAACTTTATTTGAAGTGAAAACATTTAAACATAAATGAGAACAAAATTTTCTTTTCAAAACAAAGAGTTTGCAAATAGCAGGAACCCTCTTAAAAACCAACCCCTTCCCATTTGAACCCCTTATAAGTGGGGAGCGGGGGAGACTCAAAAAGTCCAAAAAGTACTCTGGCCCTTTACATATAAAGAACTTCCCTGCAAAATGTTATATAAGTGCATATATATTTCAAGCGGTTTTTAAGATATGTAAAAAATACTCCTTTCCCTCCTACCATCCCTTATGGGAATCGAAAATTCCCTAAATTACTTTCGCCTGTTCAAAGTAACATATTTCTAAGTCAAGCAATTTATAAGATACAGAAAGAACACCCCCTCTCTTATTACCTCTCTTAGGGGAAGAATTTTGAAAATTCCCAAATTTTGTTTTGCTCGTTAACTAAAGAGAACTACCTTGCCAAGTTTCATCCTACCAGCCCAAGTGGATCAGAAGCTGCGGTTATTCCTCTAAAAATGTTTCAACCTCCGTCCAACCCCCATCCCCCCTTTCACCTCTTAGAGGTCCAAAAACGTACCTCCTAACCGCTTAGTACCCTTAGGTATTGAATTTAGAAAAGCCCAAATTCTGACCCATTACTTAAAAAAAGTTTCTACACAGTTTCATATGTCCGGCTCAACGTTCGGAAGATACGATTATAGTTCTAAAAATATTACAACCCCTACCTCACCTTCTTGGGAATAGAATTTCACAAAAACCTATTTTTATCGGATACCTATGGCCCGAAAAAATATCAAATATCAACTTTCATCGAATTTGGAGGACATGAATTTTACTACCCATTTCAACTCCTCGTCCTCTTAGGGATTACATTTTAATAACCCTAAAAAATGTCTAGCCAAATTGTATAAGGGACCCAGATGTAAAATTTCAATGCTTTATATCCATTGGTTCAAAAAATATATTAGTTAATTTGAGCCCTTTAAACCCCCCCTTTTCACCCCTTAGAGGTCTTTATGGAGTGAAAAGGTGACCTGGTAGTCTAGGGGTCAGGTGTCAGACCTCTGTGCTGGGGGTCCGGGGTTCAATCCTCGTCCCGGCACAGATTTATCTGATTGCCAAACCTTCCTTCACCTCTGACAAGATGTGAAATAATCACAACTTGTGAATGTGAGGAATGCCAGGCCCCCTACCGTGGTTCGGATCCACGTTAAACTGTAGTCCTCCATTCATCTCACAATCACCCTACCATTACACATTAGCGTAAGTGCGTATAACCCGAAAGGATAGTAAGACGAGGTGCTAATAATAATAATAATAATATAATAATAATAATAATAATATAATAATAATAATAGATGATGATGATGATGATGATGATGATGGTGATGATGGGAGGAGAGGGAGGTGATGGAGGTGATGAATGGTAGTGATGGATGGGATGTGATATGTGAGATATGAAATAAACAATAATAACAATAATATTAATTTATTATTATTTCAATTTCCTTTATTATAGTGCTTGCCAACAGTTGTAAGACCCATAACAGGCCAGCACTGAAAAGTACAAAATTACCTTACAAATACATATATTACATGAGAAAATAAGATAAACAATAATAGCTAAATAATGTTATATACTGATGAATAGTTATGAAAAAAAGTAACTAATAATGATAAGAATAAAAAATAGCATTAATAACAATAGCTAAAGAGTGGCTAAAAGCAGTAACAATATGCAAAATATAGATCAGAATATTGTAAATTTAAATATTATAGGCAGAACCTCTACATGATAAATTATTGATATGGGATTTCCTTAAATAACTCTCTGAGTTCAGCTTTTATTTTATGATAGAAGTCGAATTCGACAAATCTAGAATCGGCACTACGGATACAACGACCTATAGGGCTTACTTTATAAGAGCTATTGAGAAAAAATAATTTTGGATTACGAGAAGCCCGAGAAGGGATATGAACGCCTACATGATCAAGGGCAAATTTGCAAGAAATTTTGTTATTGAAAATATTAAAAACAAAAAGGGCATCACAATAAAGCCTACGTGAGAAGAGAGTTAGGAGACCTAAAAGGTTTTGAATTCTGTCATAATCATAATAAATCCGGTTACTAAAGAATTTATCATAGCACGCAGCGAAAAATTTTCTTTGAACATTTTCCAAACTAAAAGAGTCAGTTAAGGTAATGGAATTCCAAGCAACAGTAGCATATTCTAACTTAGATCTAACCAGGGCGTAGTACAGACATAAAAAAAACAGTCAACTTTTTAAAATTATTAAGTAATAAATTTAATAAGTCCAAGTAATTTCAATGAATGGGAAGTTACTTGGTCAACATGATAGTGGAAATAAAGTTTCTTATCCAGGAGAACACCAAGATCATTAATATAAAGGGTGCGAACTATGTTTTCACTGACCAATTTATAAGTAAAAAAGAAAGGATTAGTTTTCCTAGTAAAATATATAGATTTGGTCTTAGATTTATTAATAGACTTTCCATTTCCCAAAGACCATTGTAAAATACCATTTACATCATTTTGTAACTCTATACAATCTGCAATTGATTTGATAGTTTTAAATAATTTTACATCATCAGCAAAGAGTAAATAACTAGATGAGCTCAAATATTTACCAATGTCATCAATAAACACATTAAAGAGAAGAGGACCTAAACTAGAACCCTATGGTATGCCACAGGGTGCTAAAATGTATTTGAGGTGGGAGAATCAATTTTAATCTTTCATGCAAATAACTGCTGAACCAATTTACATATGAGTGAGAAAGTCCAAAATTACCAAGATATGTCGACATAAGTCAAATGCCTTACTTTGGTCAAAATAAATAGCATCAACCTGACCTTGGGCAGAGACTTGAGGGGCAACATGCCCAAGAAATTCTACTAAATTAGTGACAGTAGATTTATTTTTTTATAAAGCCATGTTGATTATCTGAAAGTTTATTTTTAAGGTGGTGGAAAGTATGCTCATGTATGATTTTCTCGAATACTTTGTAGAATAATAATAATAATTTATGGAGTGAGATTTGAAAAACCCTCAAAAAGGGCTAGCCCAATTATAGGAAGGATCAGCTGAATCGCTCGCAACATGTCGCAAGTGGATGCTGATGCAGCAGGCGCTGCGGGTGCGGCAGGGACCCAAAGGAATTTCTCAATGAAATAACTTCTGACCCGACTCGGTGTCATAGTTAGCTAACATGCTAGTTTCGTGTTCATCTAGACTACTGAGGACAGGGAGATTCGAGGTTCGAATCTCGATCGGTAAACTGGGGTTGGTTTTTCCTAAATAATTTTACACTCTCCCTCCACACAAATGTAGGTTCACTTCCTCTAAATTCAACCTTCCCAATTCCTAACCCATTAGCGTAATTAGTACTTAAGCGTATAACCCGAACGTCTTGTAAGACCCGGTGCTCTAATTTAATTTATTTAATTTTAATTTTAATTTTAATAAACTTTTGCACCAATTTTAGGATGAGTTTTTATTCCTGAGGGACCATAAGCCCCATAAATTGGAGTCTTTTCACCAAACGCTTTTATATCAAAAGGGTTTCTAACAAAAAATATTTAACCGAAGAAACTTTCTTTTTAAGATTTTTTGGTGGTAAGCTATGACAAGGGGCAGGAACCCCCTTATTTATATAAAAATCCAATCCTGAAAACTAATATTATGATGGTCAAGAAATATGAGGATTTTCAGTGAAGAAATGACCTATGCATCAATTTTAAGATAGTTGTGCATGGGGGGGCATAAGCCCCCCAAAAGTTGAATTTTTTCAAGAAACACTTTTATATCAAAGAAGGGCCTAACAAAAAATATGTTACCAAATAAATTTAATTTTGATGATTTTTTTGTGGAGTTGTTATGACGTGGGGGGCAGAAAACCCCATATTTATTGAAAAAAATCTAATCCAGTAAACTAAGATAATGGCGGTCAAGCAATATGAGGATTTACAGTGAAGAAATAACCTCTTTATCTTTAATATACATTAGAATGCATAAATATTTTTAAAGGGGGCAAGAGCATGCCCAGAAAAAATCCGTCTAGTGTGAAAGTTAGGAGTTTGCCCCTCAATCGTAATGACACAAATCGATAGTTTTTATGACCTTCTGTTCAGGCAGACGAGGGCCAAACGGATTTTTAATCTTTCACACCATCCCCCTTGTTCTGGAAATGTCCAGCCTGGGAGGGGCTTCGTAGCAGCACGGAACCCCGAAATTCAGAAAGAGCAAGGTCAAGAATGGGATGTTCTACTATTGAGAATTATCTCCAACTCGGGGTTGGCTGGTAATAAGTTCACAAAAACAGCCTTTTATGTAAAAAAAACTTTTTTTCCAGATCTATTAAAAAAATTTTTTTTTTGCTCCCTTACATTTCTTTCTTTTTGCACCAACAGTCAAACGTGTATGTCCTTTTCTTGCCATTCTTCTCAAATCACAATAATGCAGAACAATAAATAATAAATCACAGATACCACTATTAAAAAAAAACCACTTCTTCAGCACCTCAAGAGAGCCGTCACTTTTCAGAAGGAATGGTAGCCAAGTTCATTCAACTCCTAGTGCCAGTCTGTTAAGTGGTCAACCAAAGTATTCTTTCGCACCAACAAGAACAAATAGATCACAGAAACTGTAGATGGTGCTAGTTACTGGAAAGGTCTTGCAGAAAAATCATATGTTTGTAAATGTAAGTTTTCTCAAGAACGAGAGAAATTTTTATATTAATATTTTCAACATGCCTTCTAAGATAATGTTTCGATAATGTTACATTTTCTTATATTTTGTTATGAAGCTGGCAGTTTTCCATTGAAAAATATCAAATTTATAGATAATTGATCACTGTTAAAATCTTAGAGGAGGTGTATATATAAAAAGTATAGCTTAATCAACATGCTTCTATTCTTGAACAAACCGTTTCCAAAAAAAATTTTGCAAAACAATCAAAATTATTGAATATAACTGTTTGTTCCCGCGGCTCTGCATTTCTGCACCAAATGAAAAGGGTCAATCGCCTTAAAGAAAAATAGTAATAAAATTATCATAATCATCAGAATAGCCAAATGGAATAAAATTAAAGAAGACATACTAGAGTAAAACATCTTATTAACTCCATGGTTGCCTTCAGCAAATTTCAAATTTGATTTTTATTTATTAACTTTATTACACTCTAATGTATTTCATTTAGCTGTGATGGTGGTTGTATGACATTGCAATCATTTCCAAGTATATCATCCTAAATTGTTACTCTTATATTGAAGAGCAAGTGATCTTTTACAGATAAGAATATCATTTAACTTAGTTCATTATTGTCATTTATTTTCAATTTAACAAAATTACAATTTTTCTTAATTCATAAACCATAAATTCATAAACTGTGGATCAAAACAACTTTTTAACTGAATTTTAATATAAATTTTATAATTTAAATTTAAAGGTGGCTACTACATAACCTTTCAGACTTTTTCATCCCCAATTGTAAATTGACACTAATTTTACTTGTTCTTACCATATTGTTTTACAATTATTGTTCTCATAATTCACCTGTTATTTTAAACATGTCTATTAAATAAAAACATTAAACATGACACTTAGCTACTCTCACTTTTAATTCATCCAAATAACTCAACAAATAAATAACTTTGTTACTAGTTTTCTATAATACCTTGGTATTTATGTTTTCAATTTTACTGGTAGTTGTAGCACATAATGTATATAGCATAAGTGACCTTAGATAATCATATTTTTCTTTAAAAGATAAACAAGGCATATCTTATAAATGTTTTGAAAACATCTATCCTAACCAGATTATTATTTTATCATAAACAACACTTTTTTACTCTTAAGAATAAGCATAGAGCCATTATTTATAAAACCACATATTTTAATAAAATATAGGTGGCTACTTCTGACTTTTTTTTTCCACATCTTACTACTCCTTCAGGTTATTCACATGTAATCACTCTAATGAGGTAGGAATGATAAATGTATAGGAAATGTACCCAAATTTGTTTGAGGAGAGAGTGAGAAACCCTTTAGGAAAATAAATCTCACTGCATCTGACAGGGGTTTGAACACCAACCTAACCTTCACTGGCAAACCAGATTATTCGCTCTTGAAGTATAGTCTCTGTATCCAAAAGTGTGGGTTTCTAACCTATCTAATTACTCAACATAGTTACATTTTTTACCTTTTTGCTCCATCTCTAATTAGGCTAAGTCTTGTATCACTGAATGTGATACGGTATTGGCTGAATAGCAAGCTCACCTACGAAATGTAAACATCTAGATTATTTGTACTTAGCGAATTGTATTTGATTATTCTTTATGTTCATACATATATGTGCAATGTGTGTGCATGTTAAACTAAACAGATACCTCCAGATTCTGCCAGTGGTCCAGAAGGAACCACTTTTATTGTTTTCAGTTGTTTGTAGACAAATCTTTGCCTTGCGAAACAGTTGGTCCTTCTACAAACAACCTGCTCATTGTCCTCAAGCTCATAATCATGGTGGAAATATACTTACAACTAAGCTATATCTTTTGCAAGCTCATGGTATTCACTTTCTTTTTATGTGTAAAAAATATTCATGTTTTCCGGGAGGACTAAAAAAAAGTCTGTTACTAGGAAAAATAGTAAAATGTCATGGAGATTTTACACAGTTTAGTTATACACATGTTACATTGTACAGTACATATGTGATATACAAAACTATTACACTGTATAGTCTTGTATATAAGTTAACTATGGATAATGAATCAATAATTATCTATGTATCTTTCTGTACAGTATCAATAAAAAACAGAACAATACATAAATAAAATGAATTGTGCACATTTATGTACTGTGTATTATGTAACAAAATACTCAAACTACCAAAAGTAAATAAATTACTGAACACATGCAATATTTAGTTAGAACAGCTGTGAAGTATTAAACTTACAGATGTGACAAAACAAATAACATGCTCTATTCAGTTAAAAACAATATAGATATTTTATGCATATGTGTTTTATTTAGCGTAAAAAAACTAAGACTATTCCATCAATGAACTCAACACTTTTCATATTATTTGCTTAATTATCCATCATAATGGGGCATAAAATAAAATTTCTAACATTTGTACAGTAAAATATATGGTCTAGTAATTACAATTTTGCCTGCTAGTTAAAGCTTTCAATGCACATATTTCTACTTTTTTACATCCATTACTGTTTCCAGCCTTTTGCCTGGGTACTTTTTTATTCAAGCCATATATTTTCCATTACCGGCTTGCTAGGCTTGTCATAGCTTAATATGTCTTATAATCTAACTTAAGACGAGGAAAGACACAACATCCAGTCTCCGGCTGTTAATTTATCACGGTAAAAATGTAAACCCATAGTTTAGTCAATGGTAAATTTTCGGCTATGCCGGGAATCGTACCCGGGACCCTCGGCTCAGTAGGCAGAAACGCTACCGACTGAGCTAAGGTATCAGACTCACTGCATAGGTGCATTTCTCAAAGTGTCTGTGGGCAGTATGCAAGAACGTTAGTGAATGCTCAGTGGACCGATAGTGTGGTCCCGAGCATACTATTTTAACCTATGATGACGCAAGTCACACTAGTGTCCACAAAACATCCACTTAGTTAAGTTATTGCACATGGCTCTGTGCCTATTAATGTTTATTGTTGTAAATATTATTAACCTACTCCACTCATGTTTATTATAACATGTGTTTTTTAATCCTATTGTTAAACATCAGAATGTAAATGAGAAGATTTTTGCCCATAAGAGCCTTTGTATTTCGGCTAGGAAATTTAAACTGTTATTATAAAAGATGAATTCGCTACTGAGAGGTTTTCATTAAAGAATAAACAGAATTTTGAAAGCAAACAAATATATACATATTATATAAAATACACACCTATTATTATAACCTCTATTTTTGACTAAAGCTCATTAAATTAGGGGAGAGGATGGCTATATTTGCAAGAAACATTAAAAAAAAAACTAAATTAATAAATTTTTACAGAGAATAACCTTGTGGCTTTAAAGCTAAGGAATTACACAGAAATTACAAACAAAAAGAGTATGAGCTTTACTCGATAGCCTCCAGAATATAACACAGTAACTATTTAGAAGGAACAAGCAAGGAACAGCACAATCTATATGAGACCGTGTAAAAAGGGTGTGCCTTAAGGGTCCCACCTACCGTCCAGGGTAAATTAAAACTTAATATTTACTTTACACAGTTAACATAAATAAATAAATCCTTCGAAAACGAACATGAAACATATAGACCTCGGTGCACTTGACCAGGCCCTACTACTAATGTACACATAGGTGCCTCTAGCTGTAATTTATTGGGGGAGGCGGAGGGTTACGCGTATTTGCAGTGGCTCGTCGTAATGTCTCTAAATTGAGTTGTAAATTTTCTTACATAAATATTTCATGAAGCATTTAAAGTTTTCTAACACATAATTCAGCTTATAGCTATTAGAAAATGTATTATACTCAAATAAGCTGCAATCATAGACATTGACAAGAAAAAAATAATAAAAAAATTGCTATTCATACTTTTGGAAAAAGGGGGATGAAACCTCCTTCCCTTGCTATGGAACTGGAAATAACTGATTTTCCCTTCACATTAAAGAAAATATAGAAATTTTTCACCAACTGAATAACAAATATTTGGTATGATAACTTATTCAGCTATTGTATTAACCATATAGATAAATTACCTTAATCATTAATGCATTGATCCAAAAATGGATCTTTTTTCAGTATTTCATACATGATCTTAAGTAGGTTTTTAGTCACTCAGTGAACTAAAACTTCTTTCTGCCTCACAAAATGAACTTGGCAACACAAATTAATGTTTCTACATTTGAAAACAAATTCTGTTCACTAAGGTCGTGTAGTAGTACTCTCAGTTGGTAGTTGAAAACAGCAGAGGTTTTGAAAGATGAGATTGGTTATATATATAAAACTATTTTGTGACAGTTCTGAAAATCAACGGATTTAGGGAGAAACTTTGCAACACACGCTGGAACTAATCACTCAAAATATTGAGGAGAAACAAAGTGTATAGTTCCTTTAGGAAAAGGAAGGGTTTGGGAAGAAAAAGGAACTATTTCCAACACAAATATAAATTACAGGTGGTCTTGTCTAATAATTCTCAGAACTTAGAAAGTAAAGTGTCAATATTTATTAACTAAGAAGTCAAACTGAAAAATATATACTATATTATTAACAAAAATATGTTGTACCAGCATTTTTATATTGAAATTTAGTTATTTACATCCATCGCCCCTGTAAGAACCTTTTTCCCAAATTCAGTACTTTGTTAAAAGGAACAAAATAATTAAGGATGGTTTAGTATTTATATCATCAGAAGAAACAGTGAAGAGAAAAAGGTTGCTGTGGTTAGGTCATGTGATGAGAATGGAGGACAGAAGGGACTAAGAAAGCCTTACAGAACAAAGAGAAGGGTAGAAGACCACGGACAAGATGGATGGACCAAGCGCAGAATTACATGGAGGCTAAAGGAGTGAACTTAAGATGTGTCGCTGAGAGAGCAGTTTGGAGAGATTGACAGGAATGGAAGAGGATGTGACAGATGACCTGCAGAGGCAGAAACGTTGAGTAATGTTGATGATGATGATGATTAAAATTTCCTAAGATTATTGGGGGGAACGCATCCTCCCCTGCCCATTAACGACGCCTGTGAATGACACAATGACACTACAAGAATTCGACATCACAATTCACCATGACTCATACAAAATGAAAGACTGACCAAAAAATACATTTAACAGATCTTAATGTTGAATTGAAAAAACATAGATAGCTGAACCTTCTAAACTCAAATATACATATAACTGGAAAATAAATAGGCTTAAGCTTCCTGTCCACCTCAACGGCTAACTTTACTAACTTTAATACCTAATAACTGAAACACTACAGCTAATGTTCCCACCTACTGAGACGACAAATAATACAGAAATACATTGATGAATAATATAATAAAATCTAGGACCAGCTCCATACATGAAATATTAAGTAAAGATAAAGAATCTCAGTCCCTATCTTGACACCCCCAACCTGTACTGGAGTGAAGAAAACTATTACGTGGGTCTTCATTTCCTCCGCGAAACCCATCATCGTTTAGGGATCTTCTTGCCCGGTCTTCCTCAAGATGAGTAAGTGTTTACTGATTCTAGTTGAAATCTAAAGTCAAAGTTTCTTTTTTAAGTACTGGCAACATCAACTATGTGTGTCTGAGTTGGGATTTTTTTGCTCGAAATGACTGTATCAAAGTCCAATCAGCATCGACAGCTAACACCTAGCCAATTGATATTTTAGCTGGCCGAACTCTCCCCTCATGTCTCTATCTTGCAGGTGCGTCATTCTAAAACCTCGCTGGCTGATTGATCCGTCACTATGGCAAGACGGACGGTTGGTGTACGCCTGACCTTACGGTGAAAGTTGGTTGGAGGAAAATGACCATATGTGTAATGGCAAACAATAATGAAATAACATATTTGGTTGAACTGTATATTCCCCTAAAGTGATATGGCTGTTGAATGTAATGTTATCCTCCCTTCTGTGTCTAGGTATTCCAATGGCCTCTTCCCACTGGGTTCGTCAGTCGGTACCCTGAACGCTGCTCTAGATTCCTTCCAATCGCGTTGCATGTCCTGCCCACTGTAATTTATGAGATTTGACTAACCTAACAATGCAATGTGATGAATACAGGATATGTAACTCATCATAATGTAACATCCTCCAGTCCCCAGTAGCCTATCTGTTTTGACCAAATATCCTCCTGAGCACCTTGTTTTTGAACACGCTAAATTTGTTTTCGTCATGTAAGGTAATAGACCACGTTTCATACCCATAGAGAACAGGTTTTCTATAGTTTAGGTTTTACATTCCTTGACAGCAGGCGAGATGTCAACAAATCACTGACCAAGTAATAGCATGCTCTTCCCTATTGCCCAACAAATCTAAATCCTCTGTGTATTTGTAATAGCTGCAAAGTACTGTTTAGTACCAATCCTTCCCTACTCTCTTGGATTACCTTATTAGTATACTCAAAGGCAGGGATATGCTGGAGCAATATTTTATTTATTTTGGCTAAAAAAATGTTTTGCCATAAAAACTCCAAAAACACTGACCTTTTCTGGCATCTCCCTCCATCCTACCTCCAACTGAATGTGAAGCTAAATTGTATCATAATAAAAATAAACATTTAGTTAACCCTACTATTTCTATTTCATATGATATATTAACTGGGATTTCAACCAATAAAAGTTCATTTTTGATGTATTTTCACCAACATCCTTGACTATGAGTACCGGTGCATTTTGAGGAAAAAAGAGGTAAGTTGTTTACCTGTGGGTGATAACTATAGACTGGTGGCAAAACATTAATCCACCATTCGTTATCTCTTCTTCAGTTGTTTAGAAGTTACTGAAGTCTTATTTAATTAAAGGCTTACAATATTAATACTAAGATAAGAGTCATTGTGATGTTTTCCGTGGAATGGATTTCTTCAAACACAATTGTGTATAAATACTATCAATACTTAATTCATGAAAGAGAGTCTTACACTAAGAGAATGGAGGCTAACAAGGTTATTGTAATAGGAGCTGGCTTAAGTGGTAAGTGTTGATAATATTCTAGTTAAATGTTTCTTCAGGGGAGGTGAGAGGGAATATAAATTAGGATCTCGATGTTTTAATCTTTTTTAACTAAAATTGTTTTTGACTAAATAATAAAAATATTGCTTCAGTGGAAGGTTTATTTAAAATCCTTTACCCCCACTCAATAATTCTTTAAAGTTCTTGAATATTGTCATAAAAGCATTGTTACATTTGAAAAATAATCCTTTATATTTTATTTAAAAAGCTATGTTCAAATGACAAATTGTTATCATTAGATATTTAATAACTGTTGATCCTACAATATTTAGAGAATTTAACATAATATTGACACTGAAACAATATTTTACTTATTTTGACCAAAATTCAAAACTTAGCTTGATATTGCTTCCAACCTCACCTTAAGCTTTTACACCAGTATAGGGCCTACACCCAATGTCTGAAAAGTTAAATTGATACAAAACCTTAAGACCTTTTTTACATCTCTTTGAATAAACAAAAGAGCTCACTAAAATTAAATGGGATTATTCAATGTTTTAATTTGTTTATAATAAGTTTTAAACAATCTTTCAAAACAAATAGTTTACAGTAAACGATGATGATAGAGAATCACTCTATTCACAAGGACTAGATGTGCTATTACCGGTATCTAAAATTTACCCTCTTTAACAAGGTTTGAACTCAAAGTAAAATGTCTAATGTTTATTGTCCAACTAATATGAAATGATAACATTGCTGTTTTATGCTGAAGATAGATCCTATGGTTAGTAATTTAATTCTTTATATTATCTCTCACTGGACTCTTTGGCCTTATTTCATTCTTTAGCCCCTTTCTCGTATTTCTAGGGAAGAGGGGAAAGACATTTAGCAAAAAGAGATTTTTGAGGGGCTTAAACTCCCATGCCAAAAGGAAGAGGGAGTCCAGACATCATCCCCGGCAATGTTTGAAAATTGGTTGCTCCTAGAAGATATTTGGAATGGACCCCATATAGAAATATTAGGAAAATTAGAGTCCCCTACAAGCTATTTGGAGTGGTACTGCTACATAACATTTTTAAAATTTGGATGCACCTTTAAGTCATTTAGAGTGTTTCTAGTCCGATTTTTTTAAATTATACTTCTTTGAAAGTTCTTAGGTGTGGTTTTCCCCAAGATCTTTTCTAAAAATTTGGGTTCTCCTAGAAGCAATTTTTTGTAATATGTAAGGCCATCTTTCAGCTTCATATTTGAGAATATCGAAGGGGAGTGAACTAAATCTGGAAAATTTGTTCCGGTGGTGGGGGTGATAATTATTTCAAGTGCCCCCCTACCATCCCTCCCCAGTTCTGCTGTCTGTATGTTGACAAAAATATTGTAGGTCTGAGCTCTGCTCGGTTGCTGGCCAGTCACGGTGTTGATGTGGTCGTGTTAGAAGCTGCCGACAGGGTAGGCGGCAGAACACTCACTGTGCACCCACCAGATGATGACCCATCAGTCCCCAAGTTCGGCTGGGCTGATTTGGGCGCCTCCTACGTGGGACCCTCTCAGAACCACATACTCCGACTATGCAAGGAATTGGGGCTAGGGACCTATCTGTGCAGTGACAAGCACGATTTTATTCACTACAGCAAAGTAAGCACTTGTTTTACATTGTTTTCATAAGCAAGTGGAAGGACTCACTCTAGGTTCAAAATTAACTATTATATTTCAGCACACCATATTAGCACTTATTTTTTCACCCATTACTTAATTTTTAACTTTCGTCATCCCAAAATGCCACTTTTTTATGGATCTAAATATTATTCTAGCTACCATTTATTATTTATTTAAATTCACTTAGAGGATCTTTATGACATTCTCACGAGAAATTTGACTAATCTTGAAACTATATTTTATTTTATTTTTCTGAATAGCAAAACCTTTCAAACTCATTTTAAGGCAGAAAGATAATTAAAAAAGAAGGATTTTTGCCAACTCACTGGCAGATAAAAGGAACAATGTAATTAATGAACTTGAATTAAAGGTCTCACTAAAATTCTTAGAAGTTTTCCTTATAAAGATATACTACATATTCACATCCATTGTCCGTTTCCTGTGTTTGTTCTTTATGTTATTCCTTTTACATGTTCCTATCTAAGTGACCTATCATTCTTTACCAATTTCTTTATCCTCCTTTTTTTTTTTTTTTCCACTTCTGTTATGTATCTGACAAATTGATATTATGAATAATAGAACCTGATTTAAATTTACACTATGTTGGTCAACAGTAAGCCACCTTTCACACAATCCAGGTGCAACACTATTAAGAAATAAATGGTACGGCGCACCGCACAGACTTTCTCTCTTTTTCTATAATATCGTAAGATTTCTGAACGGAATAATGTACATTGTATCATCACCACTCCACATAAGAACACGCATAAAATAATATACAATGATATATAATCAATGAGAAAAGAGGCGCATCTTTGTCCATCTAGGACCATTTCAAACAGTTTAATGTCTTCTACAAGGGTCAACACTTCGTATTACAATTTCGATTTCTGGTTAAAATTTTAAAATTTTATAAGGTGTTGCAGATCTTCAAGTCATTGCATTGATATTTAATTATTCATTTTATACATTTTGACCAATAAAAAATGTAAATATTGACTATTGAGTCTAAAATGGAGATAGATCATTGTTGTGCAAACATTTCTCCAAAGAGCTTTAAGGAAAAATAGCATACTTTTTTTAGATACTTATATTAAATTACTCTATGGCATTGGAGAATTATTGCGTTAAGACTTAAGTTGTATATGTTTACAACTAAAGCTCACAAAATTGTATTAATATATTTGCCAATATCTCAGAAACTGTTGCTTTTATAAAAATGTATGTCAAATAAAAGTTTTTTATTACTAATAGTCCTACAATTTTGCAATGATAAGTTGTTTAGTTTCTCAAATAGTTGTGGAGATACGGAAATTAACGCTTCTGTAAAGTACCCTAAAAATCATTTTCATAGGAAAATGAAAATAGCCAGTCTATTTATAATCTTAATCAACGCCTAGATACAAATTTTAATCAAAATCGTTTGAGCGGATTTTGAGAAAACCAAATTTTTCTCTTTTCGCCCTTCAGTAAACTAATAGCACCAAAGCTGAATTTCGGGCACATATGAGCACAAACGCCCCACTAACGAATGGCATAAGTAAACTTTGATTTCGAAAATGTGGCGGGCCAACTTGAACATCAAGCTGGCCCGCCACACTAAAAACATTGCCACGGGCGTAATTTAATAGCACCAAAGCTGAATTTCGGGCACATATGAGCACAAACGCCCCACTAACGAATGGCATAAGAAAATTTTGATTTCGAAAATGTGGCGGGCCAACTTGAACATCAAGCTGGCCCGCCACACTAAAAACATTGCCACGGGCGTAATTTAATAGCACCAAAGCTGAATTTCGGGCACATATGAGCACAAACGCACCACTAACGAATGGCATAAGAAAATTTTGATTTCGAAAATGTGGCGGGCCAACTTGAACATCAAGCTGGCCCGCCACACTAAAAACATTGCCACGGGCGTAATTTAATAGCACCAAAGCTGAATTTCGGGCACATATGAGCACAAACGCACCACTAACGAATGGCATAAGAAAATTTTGATTTTGAAAATGTGGCGGGCCAGCTTGAAATCAAGTTGGCCCGCCACACTAAAATCGTAGTAATTTGAGTAATTAAATAGCACAAACGCCGTGCTTCGGGCACATATGAGCACAAATGTAGCACAAAGGACTGTAGTAATTTCAATTCATTTGGAGAAAGTGGCGGGCCAACTTGATGTACGTTTAATTTTAAGTTTTTATAGATACACAGACAGACGGCATTGCAAAGACTATTTTTTAGGGTTCGGGGGGTCATGAGACGTTGACATCCATCAACATTTCAGGTTAGTTTTTTTCTTACGGTCGCAATACTTAAACTTTAATGTCCAAAAAGTAAAAAAAAAATCATATAATTGCGTATAGATTGAAAGTTATTGATTTTATAAAAATATGTTTTGGATAAAATATCTGTATTATAAATATATATACATATTTGTAATGCTAAGTAATTTCATATCTCAAATAGTTTCGGAGCTATTATAAAAAATGTTAATTTACGCATCAGACCGGAGCCCTTAAATCGATTTTGCCGAAATATTGAGAGTAGCCATTTTGTTTGTAATATTTATTAATGTTTATAAATGAAATTTAATCAAAATCGTTAGAGCCGATTTTGAGAAAATCGACTTTTTCTCTTTTTGCCCTTCAGTAAACTACCCTTAATTTTAAGTTTTAATAGACACACAGACAGACGGCATTGCAAAGACTATTTTTTAGGGTTCGGGGGGTCATGAGACGTCGACATCCATCAACATTTCAGGTTAGTTTTTTTTACGATCGCAATACTTAAGCTTTAATGTCCAAAAAGTTAAAAATATATATATAATTGCGTATAGATTGAAAATTATTGATTTTATAAAAATATGTTTCGGATAAAATATTTGTATTATAAATATATATACATATTTGTAATGCTAAGTAATTTCATATCTCAAATAGTTTCGGAGCTATTATAAAAAATGTTAATTTACGCATCAGACCGGAGCCCTTAAATCGATTTTGCCGAAATATTGAGAGTAGCCATTTTGTTTGGAATATTTATTAATGTTTATAAATGAAATTTAATCAAAATCGTTAGAGCCGATTTTGAGAAAATCGCCTTTTTCTCTTTTTTCCCTTCAGTAAACTACCCTTAATTTTAGGGGTAGATATCCAATTCCAAAAACCCCTCGGGGCAACCCTCTGAAAACCCTAGATATCAAGTTTCAGCTCAATCGGTAAAATAGTTTAGGCTCTAGTTGGAGGTACAGACAGACAGACAGACAGACAGACAGACAGACATACGGAAATTCAAAAACCACTTTTTCGGTTTCAGGGAGTCATGAAACGTCAAGATTCATCAAAATCTCGAGTTCGATTTTTTTGACGATCACCATACTTTCTCTACCTGTAAGATAGAGAGAAAGTAAAAATAGCTAAAACGGTATCTAGGTAATTTTAAATGTTTATTATAACAAGATTATACATCATAAATATACATAATCTTCAATTTGTAAGCACATGAAAGGTTAGTTTTGGTTAGGTTAAGTTAACATGTAATGATAAACATAAAAATATATAGTTATTTATTGAATAAAACATTAGTTTTATGGTATTATAGTTTCATAAGTATTCCCTACTGTATGATATAGGTTTTTATGGCTGAAACTTGATGTTGGCTCAGAGGTGGAATTGTTGTTAGCAATGTGCAACATTACCCTGTCGTCTAGGTGAGTAAAGTGATCACTGTGTAATCTAAAACATTATTTGTTATATTGATATTTCAGGTACAACAGTGTGTTTATTGTTATTAATAATGCAGTTTGGTATTGTTTATGTTGTAGTAATATTATTTTCCAAAAGTATGTTTTAGCGTTCTATACTGTTCTATTCTCTTCAACCAATATAATAATTATATTTACATTAATCTATGTGTGTATAGGGGAGACAGTTCTGCTATCAGACGACATGGCCCAACCTTTGGTGGAGTAATCCTCTAGCATACCTGGAGGTGGTGTACATGTGTCGACTGATGGACAACATGAGCAAGGAGATCCCACTTGACAAGCCGTGGAAGGCCCCAAGAGCCAAAGAGTGGGACAAGCTAACTGTCCAAGACTTCCTGTGCAGACACTGCTGGACCAAGTATGTACACAATCATCCAGATAATATCATTCAAATACTGAGGTACACTCAAGTTTAAACTAATCAACAAATGTGAAAATAAAGAATATGAACTATTGTTTTCAAGTTTTTGTTTTAGGGCATTTTTGTAGCAATGATTAGGATACTAGGATGAGTTTATATTCATGCATAATGCATAACCAATAGAAAGTGCAGAACTCTTAGGACAAATTTGAAATAAATAAACTATTATTTTTCCTGAAGGATGGGACCATAATATGAACCAATTTACCTTTATTTCACCCCTCAGTTATATCATTCGATCATCTGATCCTGATAACTACAGGGTGGAAACATACCATAGTTTGTTTTGTGTGTGATTTAAATGTGTCTACAGACCTACCAAGTTTTATAGCTAGTGTGGAGTATGTCTCTTCCTTTAACTATATTATTATAATTTTATATTAATTCCATATATTAGGTGTCTTTATCCATGTTTAACAGCGACCGGAATTTGTGATAGTGTCACATAAAAAGTGTGAAGATAGTCTGCTCAGAATGTAAGTTGTAATTACAAACTTTTTTCTGTTTAGAGATGGGGTCGAATTTCTCCTCTCTATGTGTAACTGCAACAACACAGCAGATGGTCATGAAATGTCCCTGCTCTACTACCTGTGGTATATGCATCAGGGCGGGGGGCTCCTCAACCTCTGGAGTGTGACAGGAGGTGCCCAGGAACGCAAAATTGTAGGTGGCTCGCAACAGATCTGCCTCAAGATGGCAGAGCAACTTTCAGGTATGCCAACTTACTCTATGGTATTAGGAACTCGAAAGTTCATTACCGCACTCATAAAAGTACGCCACCTATTCCTATCTTGAGCTAATTCTATCCAGTCTATCTAATTACACCCTATCTCTCTCAGATTTATCCAGCTGCATCTGGGTTTTACCAGTGGTCTTTTCCCATTGAGTTTTCCATTCAATACCTTGAACGCGGTTCTAGATACTCCCATTCGCGCTGCATGACCACCCACCATAACCTGCGAGATTGTATTACCCTAACAATGTATGGTGATGAGTACAGGGCATACAGCTCATAATTATGTAGCCTCCTCCACTCCCACTATCTTCATCCAATTTTGTACCAAATATCTTCCTAAGCACTTTGTTTTCAAACACCGTAAATTTATTTTTCATCATCTAAGGTAAGAGGCCATGTTTCACATTCATAGAGAACAAGCGGTAAAATGATGGGTTTATATATTCTGAGATTTACATTTCATGACAGCAAGTGAAATGCCAACAACTTACTGACCGAGTAGTCACAAGCATTTCCCAGCTGTATTCTTTTCCTAATTTCCAATCCAATATTGTTATTGCTATTTAAAATTGTTCTTAAATATTTTAATTCATCCTGAACCAAATTACCTTTTTTCACCCCTCAATTCAATCAAGTATACTATTCGCTCATCTGATCCTGATAACTAGAGAGTGAAAACATACCATAGTTTGTTTTGTGTGTATACAAATTGCAAGTATACCAATACATTAATAATTCACTCACACGTTCTTGAAATGGTGGGTTGTAACAATATTGTAGTTAATTTCCTATTCTTAAAAATTGTTAATGATAGCAGGGTGGCCACTCAATCTCTAAAATAAAATTCCAACATAATTTCTGGCTTACCTGGGAAAAAATTCTGATTTTTAAAAGGCTTTCCTTCCGGTTGCGAGATGAACTAATGATTATGAATGAAAATGTTTGGTAAAATATGTCCTGAATGGACCAACAAAGCAAGTATTTCTCACTCAATGCCTAAGCTAGTAAATTATTTGACTCTTACACAATTTATTACTCTACAACCTCAAGTATATTTTAAAGCACTTTAAATTACTTCATTACTTTGTTTTAAAAAAAAAATCTAATTATCGCTTGTTGAGAGACTTCGCCATGAGCCACCACCCATAGGATACCTTTCCCATCCCTAAAATTTTTTCAGAGTATTATTAAATAACCTTTATGCCTTTTTTTAAGGTCTGAATCAGAAAGTTATTATTATACTTGTAAAGTTATACGTAAGTTAAACAGTAACATGCATACAAATGTGCTATACCCAGTGGTTGCACGGAAACTTATTATTTGTGTGGGGGAAAAAGTAGTTAGAAAACAAAACAAAAAAAAACTCAACTTACAGGTTGTTTCCCAGCAAAAGTGGTGGTTCTATGAATCCTCCCCTGGCAAATTTTTGAAAATCGGATGACCTTAGAAGATACTTAAAAGTAATCTTTACCTTGGAACTTTCTGAAAATTTGATTCCTCAAGAATTTATTTGGAGTGGTCTTTGCTCGGTAAAATTTTAAAATTTGATTTCCCCTAGAAGTTATTAACAGTGATCCTCACCTGAGTATTTTTTGACAGTTGTTTTAATGCCAAAATATCAAGTGGTGTGATGTTTATGTAGATTTAATACCAAATCGAGTTTAGTCAAATTTATATAGCTTAGTTTGTTTACAAATTTTAATAAAGACTCTTAATATTTTTAAATTCCTGACAGACAGTAAATTTCAAGCATAAATATTCCTAGTTCATTGGCCACCTTGTATAGTGTTACCAAAGGAGTATTTTGTGATACTGGGATGGATTGTCAAATAAGGGATGATCTTTGTTTCTTAAGATATCTGATGAACTGATACTATAGCCATTAATGAATTGAACAGTCGTAATTAATTGTGCAACACTGGCTGCCACATTAAAGAACAGTGAGCGTCCATCCACACGTATGAACTATCTTATTTTTATATTAACAGATTAAAGGTGAGGAGGGTATAATTTAGATAAAATATACTCGCTTTTTCATGAAGAAATAGTTGAAAACTATTGAGTAAAAATTTCTTAGTGGCCTTTATTAAAACTTGAAATTTGACAACAGTTTTAAAATAGTATGTAAAATTAGTAACCGGCAATAAGAGACTATAAAAAGGATTTTTATTGTTTTTCAAACAGATAATTTTAAAATCTAGCCTGCTACATATTTTTATTTTTTTAGCACCACATTATACTAGAAAGTTACTACCTGTTCGGGTTATACGCCTACATACTAACTATGCTAATGTGTTTAAGGATGAGTAAGGTTGAATTTAGAGGAACTGCACCCAATTTTTCGTGGAGTGAGAGTGAAAAACTATTTAGGAAAATCCACCTTCAGTCCACCCGACTAGGATCAAGCTCCAATCTCCCTTTCATCAGCGGTCAAGTCTATTGCGAGAGTACCGCGTTAGACCTTGTGGCCATTGAAGCAGAGGCTACTTAACTCACTGACCGTTAAGGGTATCCCTCTAACTAGTCAACCAAGGATATAGGGGATAGGGGCCAGGTTTTATCTATATTCAAGAAAATTCAACCAAAATTCCTCTATATGGATTACTTTAACAGAATGGTCACATCTTCATTTTCTTGATAAGGTTCCTTGACTTGTTAAATTATAATATCTAATTAAATAATATATTTTCTTAAGGACTATATCATATTGCCTAGGTTAAGATTATAAATATAGTTACCATAGTATATAATGATCAAGTAATTAGCTCCCGCTAATAACATAATACTATAAAAATGAACTTACAAAATGCAAGCATGTAACCATGGTCATGGATTTCTTCCCTCATTCACTGCAGTGCTACTCACGTCGGTAGTCTATGATCACAAGGCATCGCTCGCGTATTACATTGAATTTCTGGTAGTAAAGAGACCGGGTTCGGATCCCGGTTGGGTATACTGACACATTAAAAAAATTCACTACACCATTGCGTTAGTGGTGATGCGAAAATATGGGTACATTTTGATTTTAATTTAGTGTTTCTACAGTATTTGTTATTAACAAGATAGTAGGTATATTTATTTTAACTATGTCCTATATTTATTTATTTAGTTATTTTTCCATTGTGTTTTACTACCCACTCGGATTTCGGATTATAAGCATATGAACTAATTATGCTTATGGATTAATAATGGAAGTTTATTTAGACAAAGTGAACCCGCATATGCATGGAGGGAAAATGGAAAGCCACTTAGGAAAAACAATTATCAGTACACCTGGTCAAAGCAATTTTTTAATTTTCAGAATATGATAGTAAATCCTCACCAGAATAAATATAATAGCTTTGGCTATTTGGTTCTTAAATATGCGTTCCTTACAATTATGTTAATTGTACAAGTGGCCACAATAAGCCAACTACCAAGTCGAGGGTGGCTGTGTTATCTGATAGCTCGTGATCTTAATAAATCACACATTTGTAGCCAACGATTGCCACACGTCCATCATAGACTCTGCCTTAAAATATGAATGTAGAATTACCCTGAGCACGGGACGATTTCTGGATGGTTCAGTGGGTAGAGCATTGGTGCGCTAATCCAAAGGTCCCGGGTTCGATTCCCGTGTCCAGGTGTCATTTTTCAATTTTCAGAAAAAATCAAGTATTTTTCTAGTGCAATATTTATATAGATTCAATTATTAACTTCTATATTTTCTCGCTGCACCGCTGCCTTGGAACCCCATTGAGAAAGTCTGGCTTTGACTATAGAGAAGTGATTCCCAAACTGTGGTACATGTACCTCCAGAGATATGCGACGTAAAACTGAGTTTTATGAATCATAAATTATTTTATGACAGTAGTAAGTCTGATAGACAAATTAACACAGATTTTGACGTAAAGTGATGGCATTTATTAGACTTTCTTTTCATCTATTAAGGTTTTGTTTAACTTCCTGTTAGAGCTTTGTTAACATTTGAATCGACCGTTTATACTTTGGAAGACAACAGATATATATAATTTCATAAAGAGCTGAAAGGGCAACATTGGTTAGGGGCCGTCTTTAAATTATATTAAGCCTTTTTTCATGATGTTTGACCCCAACCCCTCGTCCCTCACTCCACGTAAGGTATCATAAGATTTTTCATGACACCTCCCAATAAAAATCCTTACATAAGATAAATTCTGACTCCCCACCTCCTCCCCTCCCCCCAAAATCCCTACATAATTTAAGGACAGTCCCTTACGCCATGGCCCCCAAAATCTCTACACAACTGAACAACGCTCGTGAAATACGGGTATAAATTATTTTTACAGGTTTCACAAGCTAAGGGATAATAGCGCTCCGAATCGTACCCCACGTTAATTCACATCTAGTTAGGATTTAGGATTAAGAGAACTCAACTCTTTTGGGATTCAAACTTACCAACTAATCACATGTTATTGGTCAAAATGATTTGGCGTACTGGACACTGCCCGAGGCCTCTAATAGACCAATATGTCAGATTTTTTCACCCTAGTCTTTTGTAACTATTGATAATCTCCAGACCAAAGGTTCACTTTTATTTGTTCGTGACCCTTTTTCACTAAGCAAAATAACTAGCGAAACCGGGCAGTAATAGTGTTATGTTGAGATTTTTTAAACTATAGTGTCTGTAGTCTTAAATTAAATGAGAAATAAAAGTAATCAACATATATATGAAAAAAAATCACTGAATTTTACTTCCCGTCCGGGCTAAATGCATGTATATTAATTACGATATTGGGGTGGTGGTGATGAAGGTAGAAGTAATTACAGGAAATGTACCCAAATTTGCGTGGGAAAAGAGAAGGAAACAATTGAATAAGATATATCCAAAATACTTTCAGCAGGGATTTGAACCCCCACCTCTCCGTCAATGACAAACCAGTCTATTGCGCTAATGCGAAAAAGATGCCTTCTTAGAGCATGTGACCACCAACACGGTAAATTGCTATTTTTGAGAACTTCTATGAAAAAGTCGTTCAGCACGTTTTATTACCCATCCAAACTAACCAAAAATTTACACTAATGGGATAAATAAGGAAGTCAAGTGTCGCCGTATGCCGGGAGGCATGTGTACAATTTCAACGGACTGTATATTTCCACGAAACTATGATTTCACTCTCTCCCTTTTTATAGTTCAAACATTCATACATCATAAAGAAAATATTGTAATTGTGAACATTTTCGGCCTCTAGATTCCCCGACCGGTTTTTGGCTTATTTTGTATGTGTCAGACCAAAGCGTCTTGCTGGTTGGAATGGCTAGGCTAATTTTTCTGCTCGAGAGTATGATTGTATCTTGACGATTTATCTCCTCACATTTAGTCCGACATTGGGTCGCTTGCAGATTTTACAGTCTGGTGGGTACTACACTTCTTATCTCCCTCAATTCTGGGAAAAGTTTGCTTGCGGCCTTGACTGATTACCAGTCAGCCAGCCACCTAATTGTTTAAACAAACCAGTAATGTTGCCAACCTGATGGCTGCAATTCACTATTTTGGTATAACGTTAGCAACGTTATCTATTTTGAGAGCTGAAAGCTCAATACACTGCTAGAGAGGTTAGATGAGTGATTGTTTTGAATTCCCAAGTTTTCGAATGGATCTAAAGATTCTGCTTAAAATGTATATGTAGGTATTGTTTGACCTCCTAAATAACACTGTCTTCTAGGTGTAGGCTACCCTTATTTGCATGGAGGGAGAGTGAAGGCCATATATGAAAAACTACCCTAAGTATACCCGACCGGGATTCTAACCCCGATCTCCCTGTTATTAGCAGTCTAGTCTATTGAGAGTGTGATGCCTTAGACCATGCTACCTCTGAAGCGGGTTGTATAGAAACAGAACAAGAGGAATGGGGGCCAAAAAAGTTCAAAAATGCACCTACTTTTTCAAACACGTGAGCTACATACTAATAAAATATTTATGCTAGCTTTCTTGACATAATAGATTTAAAAACAAGTTCACACACTTTAGATTTACAATCTTTCAAAACGACAGGAACATTATTATTTAGTGAACTGAACTCGATTCAACATAATACATACACAGTATCTAGTAAAATACACCAAATGTAGGCCAATATCTGCATCAAAATAACTTTTGTTCTTTTAAAAACCTTTAGCAATGCTCATATTTAAATAAGAAATGTAAAATAACTTTATTGAGTATTTTATTGGCAGTTATTAGTTGCATTTCATAGTTTGCAACAACCATAAGCTGATACCGTTTGTCACACGGTCTAATAAGGCTTAAGAGTAGCTTGATAAGAGTAAGCATTCCGACTTAGTGGATTGGGCTGATAGTTACCACCCTTGTGGTTTTTACATCTTCATTTTACACTAATACGGGATTATTTCGTCTTAACTTAGCTCCTTATTCCAACCCATTAATAAACCTGGTGCTAACACAACATCAACAAAATGTTCTTAGCTTCGGTGGTTGATGGTCTAAGGCGTCACTCTCTCAATAGAATGGACTGTCAAAGATGGGGATATCGGGGTTCAAATCCGGTTGGGTGTACGGAGGTGATTTTTCATTAATGGTTTACATTCTCCCTACATGCAAATGAGAGTACACATCTTATAATAACAATATTCTTTCTGTAATCCATTAGAGTAATTAGATTTTTTTAGCACCATGTCTTACCACTTGTTTGGTTTATACGCTTATTTACTAATTATGTTAATGTTTTAGGGATGAGGAAGATTGAATTTATAGGTAGTGCACCCAAATTTGCATGGTGGAAAACATTTTAAGAAAACTCACCCTCATTGCACCCGACCGGGATCGAACCCTGATATTCCTGTCCTCGGCAGCCAGTCTATTGCGAGAGTAGTGCGTAAGACCATGCGGCCATCGAAGCAGGCTTTAAATAGTTCATATGTTTATTAACTGAATGGGTACAAATACACGATGACAAAAATTACAGCTCAATGAAAGTTTTTACAATATTTCACTAACTAGTTATACTTTTAAACTTCTATGAATGAATCGATATTGTTGAAAGTTACAAAATAGCACGTTTGGTAAGAAGGTATGTTGAAAGTAAGCATGGATAGAGCCTACATAAGCTACCAACTTAGTTTCTGGTAGTTAGTTGCTCTTTTATATATAATGGTATTTCATCTTGTTAGTTCTTACAAAATGATTGTCTCCTTTCCTTAGATCCGATAACTCGTTTCATTCAGAGAAACGTTCTATATTTTCAGATACCATATTGTATGTTTCAAAACCTATTATTTATTCGAAATGATAGCAAAACTAGTGTTAAAAATATATTTTGAAGGGTGCAACATGTAAGTAAATTATTAAAATTAAAAACTCGCTGGTTTAAGTTTATAAACGTATAAGTGGACCTCAACCTTTTTGGGCTGATTAAATCCAGGGGTTTGGGAGGGCAGCAATTTCTAGGAGGGTTCAGACCATCCTAACACACAACTTTCTACGCCCATGTTTATCGCTTTGTTATTTTTGAAATAACTCGTCTGTCACTTGAGCCACTCTTAACTGGATTCATCTCAATGTTTGTCGCACAGTTGGTCCTCTCGTGTTGAACGCTTGGCTGTCACTTTGTCCTCTTATATGGGAGCATGTCTATCACATGGTCCAGCTTGTGTCGATCACTTGGTCCACGTCGTTTCTACATGTCTATCAGTTGGTCTGTTTACAGATTTGTTCTCTCGTGTCGACCGCTTGGTTGTCTATCACTTTGTATTCCTAAAAAATGAGCTTGTCTAGCAGTTGGTGCAAATCGTGTCGGCCACTTGACCCACCCAGCCATCCAAATAATTTTTTAGAGCTTTTGAGTAATTTGTTGTCTAGCAGTTTGTATGGTGCCATTAATTATCATTGGCATCCTGAAATTTGATAAATTTTTATTTCCATTTAAAATGTGTACAACCAAACTCCAGGATGATCATGACAAATATTCAAGAAATATTGAGAGTACTATGTATAGAGAATTAAAAAGGGTACCTAATGACTTAAGAATTATTTTATATATTTTCACCTCAAATATTTATTGCTATATACTGCAAAAATACTGGCTTTAATATGAATTCAATTTAATCTTTCTTTAAGCACAAAATAAACAATTTTTAAATAATATAGATAGAAATTTGTAAAAGAAAGTTTAACTCTATGTATGTTCCAGAGCGTGTTCATCTGAATCAACCTGTGGTCAAGATAAACTACTCTACGAAGGGTGTTTGTGTTCAGACCTTGGATGGTACAGAGTTTACAGGGACACATTTGATACTCGCTCTTCCACCTTCATTGCAGGTAGACTGCCTTCATAAATCTAATATTTATCATTTGAAATACTTTTAGACAAATATCATCAGGTTTGATCCATTAAGTAAGCAATTGAGTGGGATTTTGAACTTCTTGACTAAATGGAGTATATGTTCACTTGGTACCTTCTGAAAAGTAATAATCAGAACACGTCTTAAACAACTTTCACACTCCATGTTGTTGTGTGACACGTGCAACATGAACGTTTAGATAGAATGGCACATAGCACATGGGAGAATCCAGTCATAATTACTCATCTGATGAAGAAGATCTACTGATACTGCAATTATCCGAAGATGAAAGAAGAACCAATGTATATTACAAGAATGAGGACTCAGACAAAATTTCAATCCAGCAACAAACTACGACTGTGAGAAAATATCAGTCAAACAAGATATTGTAACTGCCTGTCACTATGAATAATCACTATTAAAAATCATCAACATTATAAAATTACAGTCGATGCCATCCCCAATATCTGAATATCACAGTTTAATGTATTCCTAGCAACAATTAAACACATTGCTTGCTGCACGTCAAACATGGAACAGTGAAAAAGTCTACTCAATCACCGTGTGGCGTGTACCGCATGCTGATACAGCAACGTGTCGTGCACCTCCCAGTTTGAAGTGTATCACTTTTTCAGTGTCCAATCACCGATGGTGCATCTATCGTGTTGCAGGCATAATTTGTCATGTGTCTGTTTCATTCAGTGTGAAAGCTGACTTGAACTTCATGGTACTCTAGGAGAGGAATGTCCTTAACCCCACCTTGCCCACTCTTAATAAACTCGTGTTTAGGAGCCGACTACCAGAGAGATGAAAAGTGTTGCGGACATCCAGAAAGACTGTGTCTTTTATGAACTGGTTTATTATTCTGAAATATTGGTTCACCCTAAAATGGAGGCAAAATATATAAACAAGTCTGCTTGGAATCGAAAATCTTTAATTTTTAAGTTAAAAAAACCAACACATAAAAAAGGTGAAATTATCTTATTTTCAGTATTATTTCATGTGAGAACAAAGTAAATGGTTAAAAACATAAATTAGCCTTTAAAATAGTAATTTTTTAAAAGTATTATAATACAACATTCAAAACTAGTTGAGGATTGTTGTCGTGGTTTTAAGGGTTCAGAACTGCCACTACCATGAGAAATACTGCAGTGTGAGAATATACCCCTTCTAGTAGATAACTTTTATTGTACAATTAATAAAAATAAAGGACTATTACGAATCTCGCCACACATGCCAGTTAAAGTGAATTCTAAGTATTTTGGCCCCTCAAACCTGGTACTCTAGGTGATTGCTTGCCCCTAAGACTATCCCTGATTAGTGACCAGAAACAAGACAAGGAAAGGGTTCATTTGTTTAAGAAAGAACAATATAACATATTTTGGGTAATATACATTTAATTAGTGTTTTGTTCATGTGTATAATTTTTTGTGTCCACAATTTAGTTCAATGCACATTTATACAACTTTTTTATTTTTTGCTATGAATAGTATGGATAACTAGCATGCGTGACTTGCGTGAGTAATGCTAGAGTATAAAGCATCGAGGCAAAACACTAACAGACACAAATGAACCTTTTAGACACTAAGTTTCACAGCCACAGGTGAATTTATCAGGAGGTGAGATAACAACTGGCTCCTGATGAAGTCACCTGTGGTTGGCAAAACCAAGTGTCGAAAGTATTTGTGTGTATTGGCGTTATATCTCAACAATTTCTACTCCATCATCACTGGTTATTGCTCCTAATTTTAACAGACCTTGAGTTAGCAAAGCGGGTGCACTGCATCTTACTACCCAGTTAGATTAAATGAACCCGCATTTGTGTGTAAGGCAAGTGAAGGCCACAGAAAAGCCAACCTCAGTACTTCCAACTAGGATTCGAACCACGGTATTCCCATCACCAGCAGTTCAGTCTGACACAAGAGTGATGAGTTAGAACATGATATCACCCCTGTGAGTTTTAGCATTGTGCTTTCTTCCAAAAATATTTAAATCAACTCTCAAAACTAGACACCAAAATGGTAAATTTGGACCAATTATTACTAAAATGTTATTACTTTCCCATGAAAGAAGGTACATTCCCACATATAGGCAATATTGTACCAACTTACATCAAAAGTGAAAAGAGGATTTTCTTTAACAATAACAATAATTTGAAGATGGGTCGAATCCACTTTTTCTTGTATTTCAAATCTTAGAAAACATGGTAAACGGAAGAGGTTAACTCTTCCATCTCATGATTTATTGTTCTTCAATTTTGATTTTGTTCAAATTCACTAGTTTCTATAGAAAATTTAAATAATAATCTTTTTACCCTGTTAGTTCACATTTAGATAAACATCATAATAGCTCTAAAGAAACTCAGAATCAGAAATTTTTTTTTTTTAGCTTTAAATCTGCTTTTTTAATACATGAATGCTAAATATCCTTGAGAATGAGAGGATTTAAAGAACACATAGTTAAGACTAGTATGCAAATGGGAACATAATCTACCTGGAAACATTGTTTGCATACATAAAATGTAAACATAAATGTATTTTAGTGTTTTCAGAAACAATTTGTAAACTGTGTACATACATTTTTTCGTATTCTCAAAGAGGAATCCAGGTTTCTTGTCATCCATTTCAAATGGGTTACAAAAAACAAAATTTTCATGTCTGAGCATTGTAAGAATTTTAATTCTATCAAGGTAGACCTTTATTTACCTTTAATTATCCTTAAGTGGTTATTTATCTTAAATTTACTATTTCCAACGGTTATTGCATTGCGTCGAAGGAAACCAAGAATAATAATGCCTGTACAGTTATTTTATTAAGAAATTATTATTATTATTAAACTGGAGTTTTATCCGTCTTATCATCCTCTATGAGATTTGAAATGGCCGCCCTATACAAGGAGTAATGAAAATGACTCCAACAGTGGGAAAGGGGGAGAGCAAAGAGGAAGCGTGGCTTGGCGAGAAGAATCAAAATAGACGCGGACTTGTAAAGAATTCAATGGAATAAAGCAGTGTGTTAATTACCAGTTTTATTTGTGTCAATTACACAAAAAGCATTCCAAACGACAGGGAAAGATGGTACAACTACTTGGTACAGTTTTTTATTACTTACAGACCACGGCTGTGACCTACAAGTGAGTTGATCTGATCCACTAACATTTTCAACACAGAAGACATTACAGGACTCCATTAACATGAGGTGATTTCAATATAAATTTCATTTGTGAGTCATCCTTCGTTTTTTTTCTTTTTTTTGCTACAATTTCGACTGAACTTCATCAATTTTTATTTTTTTTAACTTTATTACTCCAAAATCAAAGAATAACATTAATTTCAACTCAACACACTAACAGTGGAATTTTCCCCTAAATGTAATATTCTGTTTCTACAATTGACTCTATAAATGAAACCTTTTATTATCGACTTCGACAAAATGCAATAACCTTATTTAGTATTTATTGTTTTTTTTTGTATCCAACGAACAACCTCATTGAGGAAATTGATCATAATGAATGTGTATAGTATTTATATATTTAAAGAGTTCAAATAGTTTTTTTATTAAATATCTGATTGTTTAGTAAGTCTGCTTGGACAGTAAAGTTACATTTTTTTTTTCCAACATGACCCAGAGGTCCTGTGAGAGTCCCGTGCTCAAATTTGGTCTTTTGTAGTATTGTAGTTTGTTTTTACTTTCCCCGAGATAATTGTAGTGGGAAGTGGAAGTTATCCTTGAACCCAATTGTTAAAATCACATTTTTTTTTAGATGAATGCTTGATGTAAATAAATTTATATTTATTAAAATTTAATAAAAGGAAATTTAACAATAAACAAATATAACTAGGAAGAGTTCACAGCATGTTTGCCAATATTGTCGACAACCAACAACCTGAGTCAGGCAATTCGTTCACTATCCTGGGACAAAACATTTGTAAAAGAACTTCAAAGTCTATAGGAGACATGCGAGCTAAGTTCTTGAAACCATTTCCATTTTTGAGTTTCAGTTCTATCAGAAGCTTTATTTGCATAGTATGAACCCACGACTATTTTCTTCTTGTTTTCCTTACTGAACAATCCATAACTACGATATACCATAGCAGCAACTACCTCCTCAGCAAACATCTTGTACTCAACTGAAGTCTGGTCGAGAAACAATGTTTCATCTTTGAAGTCTATATGTGACACAGTGTTTGTTTAACAGTTTGCAAACAATATGTTTCCCATGTTGACATGCTGTTTGAAAACTGTTTCCCCATGTTTGTGAGAAACAGGAAACAATGTTTCCAAGTGTGTACTAGGCTTTAGTTAAAACATAATTTCTAAGAAGTTTTAAGAAATTTTACAGCTACAGTTAAGAACTTATTGGTTCAAGGCATGTGCTATAGTGTCCTCATTACAATCAGAAGAAATAGTGAATTTAGTCTAAGTTATTTCATGACTTGCTTTGTTTCAGATGAAGATCCACTTTGATCCTCCACTGTCATCACACAGATATGGTCTTCTACAGCGCAGCCCCATGGGTCTGGTCCTCAAGAGTATCATCTTCTTCAACCATCCCTTCTGGGCAGAGAAGGGTGAGTGCTAGATTACACACTTTACATTAGGACACACATGTTTTAAGAGACAAAACACACTTACTCTGCAATCAGTTGTTTTTGTGTGGATTGTGAATTACTATCCTTTCAGGCTATTCGTATATTTACACTAATTGGGCAAGTATAAATAAAGTTAAATTTATACTAAATGTTCCCTTATTTATGTAGAGAGAAAGAGTGGAAAATCATTTAAGAAAAATCTCCTGCATTAGACCCGACTGGTATTCAAAACCTTATCTCCTCTACCACAAGCCATCAACTCGAGTGAAACTAATAGACCTTATGATCACCGATGTGGGTCTTTGCATTAAATGTTTAAAAATTAAAACTTACATGAGGAACTTAAAAAAAAAAGATATAATATGGTTTGTTAGCATCAGAAAAGTATATTAGTGTTGATGCATTTATTAAGTTTTGAAATTACTTGACTTTTCCAGACCAAAATTATGCATTTTAACATTATTTTATATGCAAATAAATGAAACAAACTTTTTTCAAAAATTAAAATTCTTAAGATGCCGGTAAGTTATTAAAGACAAATATGTCAGTGTTATTTGCAAAATTTCATGAATTGGAGTTAAAACTAATAGTTTACATAGCGTTAGCCTTTTTACATCATATTAAGTAAATTATTGCAACGATATCTAGAAATTCCAGTGGCCTTTTAAAATGTCCCTGACTTCTTCCTTACATTTTCAGGTTTTACCTGCTTTCCAGATGTGTATCAGTATGTTCAAACATGAATTAAATGGCTCGATAAATAAGACAATTTTTGACAAAAATTTTAAAATTTCTTTACTTAGACTATTTGTATTTAACTATGCTGATGAAGTAGGGATGATAGAGGTCAAATGTAGAGGAAATGTACCCACATTTGCATGGAGGTTGGCAAACATTTTAGAAACAAACCTCACAATAGCCAGCCGGGATTCAAACCACAACCTCCTTGTCACTGGCATCCAAATAATATGAAAATTACATTTAGTCAGTGTGCCTACCAATTTGAGTCAAATTTGTTGTTGTCATAGTCAAAGCTTTCATGTTAATACTAACAATATAAATGTCCTGGTAAAACCACAAACCTTTGTCTTCTAGGAATGGCTGAATTTGCAAAAACCTTTTTGATTCTACTTTTAATCTTTTGAATTTTACCCTAAAAAAAGACTTCAAAATTTATAAAGATTTGAAAGCTAGTTTATGTATATTTTTTAAATTCTACCATTTGTACCACTCTACCATTTGTACACTACTGTTGTTGAAATTTACCACACACACAACACACAATCTTGCACTTGAATGATGAGAAAAGTGAGTAGCCCAAAAGAAATAACATATTTTATTAAAATTATATTTGATCAAAGTGAGGGACCTTGCAGTCAAGGGGTAAGGTGTCAGAATTCTGTGTTAGGGGTCCAAGGCTCAAATCCCGGTCCCGGCACAGATTTATCTGTTCACCAAACCCTTCCTTTACCTCTGTCAAAGTGTGTGCTTTCACACTTTGTAAATGTGGGTAATGCCAGGACACCACCATTTATCTCACATATCATCCTATAATCTGGGGGATTTTTTTTTACCCTGACTAATTTAGCACGATTTATAAAATGTAACCAGAGTCTGAATTCCTCCTGTTTGAATTTCCACAATTTATTTTATCTTTCCTTTTATTAATTAACTAATCTGGTACTAACTCTTAATACCTAAATAAAGACTAATTTCTAATTTGTTTCCCCTAATTATTTTGTATCTCTCGAGTCAGTCCACCCCGGGTATTCTTAGTTTCCCCGGTACTCACAGTTTCCAGTGAGCACCGGGCACCCTCCAGTTGTGGAGGCGCCCTATTGTTGTTGATGCTCCAGCTACTTACTAAGGAAACTTCTGGTGGACAATCCCTACTCCTACTAATAACCTACTCTATGGTTATATTGCTTTAATACTCCCTAATCTAACCTATATACTAACTTATACTATAACTAATCTATCTTATTTCTACTTAACCTACTACCACTCCAGTGTTTAAATCTCATTGTTATACATCTTATTGATGACACTCTAAAACTATTGTAGTTCATGTGGTCCACATAGGCCACTGATGCAGCCATCCCTCCAATCAGCTTTTCTCTCCATCTTCTCCATTGTTACCAAGAGTATGAACCCTGTTTGCCTCGGGGCTAGCTCCATCATCTGCTTCTATATTCATCCGGAATTTGTCTCTTGGTCTTTTCTTCAATCACCGCGGTGACTGGAAACTCTGGCAACGGTCCCTCCTTGACGTGCGCTGGCTATTCTAATCTTGCTCCTTCTGCCTTTCAGTTTTATACTTTCACTTTTATTAGGCGTTTGTTTAACGTGAGTCCAGTGCTACAGCCTAGTTAGCTTATGTTTCTTCAACTTCATCATCTTAGGAAGACTCAGCCTTGGATAACTCATCCCCAACAACCATGCACCCTCTCAAACGCCCATATCTGTTTTCAATTGCCCTCTTCTCCACCATTTCGCAAATGTACACCTCTTTCTCCATCCTTGACACCTTTTCCGCTAAAATATCCAATGATTGACATTCCCTTTTATCTCCTAGCATTGACCATACCATATTCCCAGTTTAGCATAATTGAGATTCCCTCCTTAGTTTCTCTTTTCCCAGACACTCCAGTACCCCCTGGCCTGGTGCTGCTACCTCCCCACATTTGCACTCCCGATTTTCCACCAACCCCTGCTCATATAGGGCTGCTTTGTATGGGCCTTTGCCAGTTAGAAAACGCACGAGACCATGAGAAGGATTTAAGTGTTTCAATTCAAGTCTCTCAGCTATGGATGGGAGCAGTGAGAAGGTTCGCCTACCAGTTCTACTTGTTTCCCATCTTGCTTGCCACTCCTCCTCAAGGGCCTTGTCTATCCCCACCAAAGTGCTTACCCCTACTTTTGTTAATACTTTTGTTTGTACAAGCTGCATGGAAAAACATTCATACTGATGTTAACAGTTTACAAATGTACGGTCTAAATTGTTATGAGCTTAGAAAAATATACTATTTAGATTTTCATGTTACGTTTTGTGAATGAAAAGATTTATTTACCAATGTAAATTCATTATAAAAGGCTTTTTGAAAAACGCATTCATTATGTTTAGGCCTAAATATTTATTCATGAGGTAATGAAATTTAATAAATCTTGCTATAAGGTAAGCAATAACGGCCCAAAAATACCTAATGTAGGATATCAAATAAACATTTCTGTAATTATTATTAATAATCATATATATTCAAAACTTTATTTTCGTGTATAAAACTAAATGTACTAAAACAAAATAATAATGAAATATATACATTTTAAAAAATATGTTAGTTAGCATTAGTTAAAAAAAAAAATTAGAAATTAAATAATTTTAATTAAATTGTATTAATTTATTATTATTAAAGAACAGTACATACGGATTAAAATGATAGAAAAATCAAAATAATTGCTTCATAAATAAAGGTTTGGCGAATTTTCTTGCAAAACCTAACAGGGCTCTGTCACTCTTTGCGCACGAATTCTGGAATAGGCGTGACACTAAAAGTGTTAAGGACCTCCGCAGAAATTCCGTCTTACCCTGGAGCTTTGTTGTTCTTAAGACTCTTTATTACCACCTTGTCTTCGCTCGTGGTTATGAGGGATACTCCTCCCTCTTCTACCCTATACTCATCCCTCATTCACCTTCCAAGTTCATGATCGGCTTCAGATTCAACTTCTACTCTGTCATCGGGAAGTAACGTTCTCATTAGTAGACGAGCTAAGTCTTCCCAACCGGTTGTCATCGACCCGTCTTCTTTCTGTAAGGTAGATATTGTGGCCAGGGTTTTTTTATCTTACCCGTAGCGATCTTAAATGGGATGCCACCATGGGTTAGTCTCTAATTCTTCTTTCACGAAGCGCTCCCAACTAGTTCTCTTACCTCTACTAACGCTGACTCAAAATTTTCCTTCCTCTCTCTGTAGATTCCTAGCAGCATTCTTTTCCCTACGGATCCCTACATCTTTGATAACTTTTCCTCGCCTGACTCCCCTTAACTGCTGCAACAGATAATTCCATGGCTTGACACTAATATAGCTTTTCTTCTTAACGTTATTGCACTGCGCACGTCTTTCTGGATATTCCTAGACAGCTGCTCTGCTATTTCATTGACATTTCCCCCTTCCACTAGCTCACTTGGTAGAATTAGAGACTCTCTGAGTTTGTTCCAGTTTGCCCTCTTTATATCATATTTCCCGTTGACGCATCTTGTGGCTTCAGCTCCACCCTCCCTCTAACTTCAAACCTAATGAGATTATGATCACTATAGGTTACTTGTTCCTCCACCTTCCATTTTTTAACCGTCTCCGATGCCTGTCCATTACAAATCATCACGTTAATATTTGTAGATGCCCCAGCCCTACCGACATAGGTTGGTGGGTTTCCTGGCTTGTTCATCACTTCCAACTGTAAAGCCATGATTGCCTCCTCCAGGATCTTCCCTCTCTTGTCTGGTCTCCTATCTGGATTTCTTCGATCTTCCTGAATAGCCTTATGGCTATGCCATAATGTTGAATTCGCATTAACATCAGCCACTATTATAAGTGGTAATTGTTCAAACGTTCGAGCTATCTCTTCTAATAGGTTCAAATAGGGTTCAATTTTCTAACGGTATTGATTAGAATGTACCTGCCACACCTTATAATGAGTTCCACACAAGTAACTTTTTTATTACAGAACTGGGATATCTTAGTTACTGTAATACTTTTATTAAAGATTACTATCATGCTCATTGGTACTCTATCCATTGCCACAATCCTTGCAGTTAGCGGTATGTATGGGACCTGACCTTTTAGCGTAAACGGCTCCTGTAGACACAAAATGTCCAACTCTAGTTCTTTGGCCATGATTTGCAGCTCTTGAAGCACTACCACACTCCTCATTGCATTTAATTAGCCTATTTAATTAGCCTATATTTCTTCATCCAGTTTTTCATCCCTTCTCTCTGCCACCTTCTCCAGCACTCCACATATTCAGTGGGTAAGTTTAATTAGCTCAGTTGTATCCTATCCTGGAATTCTACTGTTGGGAAAGTAATTTACCATCCCTTTTCATGACCGGTTCTTATCAATTGATGTAGTGCTAATTGGAGTATGTTTTGTTCTTCGAGTATTAACAGCTTTAATGTTTCTTCGAAGTTATTATAGATACTTTCCCAATATCCTCCACCTCCGAAAGCTTCTTTTCTTCACCAATTTTTGATATTATATTCCCTTTCACTTTTGGCTTGTAACAACCACCCATATCCCCTGAACTTTCTCCCTTTTTGGCATCGACCTTCTCTTCTGGCTTCAATTCCCTTTTTATCTGCTTCAATTATTCCTTCTTATTCACTCCTCACTCTTTCTCACCAGAGCTCTTGTTCCCCTTCTCTATGTATCCTATTCCTCTTTGCCAGAATTTCCATTTCCTCTTCTCTGTATCCTTCGTTCCTATTAAATCCCTCAGGGTCACGCTTTCTCCGTTCTTCCCCTTAATTCTTCCTTTTCCTCGCATAAGGTCTCAATCGATTCTCTACCCAATTGCAATTCTCTCCTAAAGCTGCGGGCTCTTACTTTATCCCTCCTTAGTCTAGACGGGGACTTGTTTTTCTTTATGTTAATTTCTTTATTCATTCCGCCTATTTCCGTTGCCGTGTTCCTTAGGTGCCTCGCGACATCTTCCAGGATACCTGCTAATGTTAGCAATAATTCACTAACCATAGTTAGTTTTCTCTTGGTTTCGCCTGAGCATCATCTGGTATGTTTGGCATTCGGTTGAATTCGGCTTTTTGCACCTATTCTTACCTTTTTCTTTGCTCCTACTTGAGTAGGGTATGCATATTTCTTCCCTACTTTTACATGTTTTTATCTCGTGGCCTTCTTCACTGCATCTCCCACATCTAGAGTTTTTGTCACACTTTGCCATTATGTGCCCTAAATCCCTACACTTGTGACACCTAATGATTACCATGTAGACTTTAACTGAAACACTGCTAAATCTGATATAAACCCTATGCCCAGTTGTATATTTCTAATTTTGGGGTTGACCTCGACTATGTGGTTGCATACTTGCCTATCCCTTCTCTCCGTTTTAAATCTGGCTCAAAGCCCTCCTCAAATTCTTCTTTTGATCATTCACCAACCATGTTCTGTTGATAGGCTCTCCCCTTTAGTTCCTCTTCCGTCAGATTCCCGGGATGTCATACATGATGATACATCCTTGGCTTCTCACAGATTAGGTCCTTCTCTATACACTCGTTTTGACTGTACATCCAGGTATAAAAAGCTAGACAGACATAATTGTATGACCCACCTTCCTGGATTCAGGGGCACATAAAACATCAATATTAATTATTATAAAAACAATTTAAGTTCTTGCCAACTAAAAATGTGTTAAAAATAGATATTAAAGTAGATACATGTTGTAATAGCACGATTTTACTAGTGCTGAAAAGATAAATTTAAGTTTTTGTGGCCCATTCTGCTACCAATGGACCATTTTAAATACTTATTGATATATTTTATTTTAAATTAAACAATAAAAATACACTCCACATGATTGTTTGAAATAGTATTAGCCTATATATAATTAAAACTGTAGGGTTGGGTCGATCACCAATGTAGATCATTTGGTTAATTTAATATAAATATTACAAAGATAATATATACTGTATTAATAATACTAAGAAATCAACTAACCACAAGGGCCATTTTTATTATTTCTGTACAGAAGGTTTGTTTATACAAGTTTGAATGAAAACTAGTTAATTTTAATATGATGCACTTTATCATTGGTCTTACCACATTTTAAAGATAGTGTAGTTAGTTTCTGTCATATTTACTTCACTTTTTTCTGTAGGAATTCAAATAATAATTATATCACAAGAACTTATTTATTATTGTATTGATACATTTTACACATAGCAACTGTGAATATTTTAATCAACAACATAGAATAAAACAATGATGACAGGATCTAGGATCTCCCTAAACTGAGCTGGATACAGGATCTAGGATTAACATATCAGAATGGGGTTCACACAAGTCTTTGACAAGTGATTAATTGTTCATTGATCTGTCTTATTTCAACACTCCCCCTCACTCGTCAGAATCGTTGTCCAAGTCCAAGAGCACATACTAGTTGACTATGCCTGGTAGAGGCCAATGCCTTGGTGAGAATATCAGCTTCCAAAGTCTCCGTTGGCTTGTAGTTGATGACGATGTCTCCAGCCTGTACCTTTTCTCTAATGAAGTGTTCTCTAATGCTGATATGTTTGGACTTTGAGCTTATGATGTTATTCTTAGTCAAACTTTGTGCAGACAAATTGTCATTAATTATTTCAATTGATTGGTGAGGCACACCCATGTCGTGAAATAACTGTTTTAAGTGTATTGCTTCTTTTGCTGCCTCTGTCAATGACATGTACTCTGCTTCCGCTGTAGACAGAGCCACAGTTCTCTGTTTTCTTGATTCCCAGCTGATGGAAGTCGCTGCAAACTGGAAACAGTATCCTGAATAAGATCTTCTACCTTCTCCAGTTGCCCAATCAGCATCTGCCATCCCAATAAGTGGTTTACCAGTCTTCTTAAAAACCAGTGCGAGATTTTTGGTTCCCTTTAAGTAGCGCTAAACTCTTTTGGCAGCCATCCAATGCTCTTTCCCAAAACAGGTGTTGTACTGACTTAAGAAGCTGACTGTGTGTGTTATGTCTGGCCTAGTAGCCACAGACAGATACATGAGTGAACCAATCAAATTTTGATAGGGATATTTTTCAATATTTTCAGGATTCTTCTGTAACTTCATGCCAGGTACCATTGGAGTTGCAACAGGTTTACAGTCACTCATGTTGTATTCTTTGAGAAGTTCTTCAATGTATCGAGTTTGCGATGCTGAAATTATACCATCCTTGTGGCAGAACTCGATTCCTAAACAATAATGTAGTTCTCCAAGGTCTCGCATTTCAAAGGATTTTGTTAATTCTTGTTTTAAATCATTCAGATGTTGCTGATTTCTTGATGCCACTATAATGTCATCTACATATATGGCTATCAATGTTTGTTCTCCCCCTTTAGTAGTAGTAGATGTGTATATACAAGGGTCAGCTTGTGAGGGAACGAAATCCAATTGCTTTAGTTTAAAGTCCAACCTTTTAAACCATTGCTTACGGCTTGTTTTAAGCCACAAACAGCTCTTTTAAGTAGGCATACTTTGTCCTTATCTGATTTTCGAAGCTTTTCTAGCATCTTCTTAGCTTTGAGAAATGTAGAATGGTCTTCGTTGTGGCTTTCTTCCATCATTATGTCACATAAAAATGATTCCAACATGTCTGGTTTTTGAATTAAGATTCTTTCTTCAAGTTCACCATTGAGGAAGGCAGTCGAAATATCCATTTGAATAACTTTCACAACTGCTGTAATACTTTTACAATGCTTCTCTCTCGCTGACTTTTCTATTTTCAAAACAACCCCCTCCCTTTATTTACATCCCCTTGTTATTGATTAAGGAAGTAACTGTTTACTTAGTCACTAGTATCCACCCCTAACCCCCTACTAGCAACAGAACAAATCACAAAGCTATCTGCCAAGAGCTTAACAATGATGAGTCACCAGTACCTGAAAATTAATGTGTGGCTCGTTAACAAAAGATCAGTTTTAAGACTCGGTGAGTAAAATCATCCGCTTACCGATTGTGCCATAATCAGACAATAATCGGATTGATAGTTGGCACTAGCCTAGCCTTAAAAAAAAGATTAATTATAAATGCGCCCTAGAATCATTAAGGAATGAAGACTCAAAACCTTTTTAAAAAAAATATTTTCAATTTCTCATGTGAAATTTGTTTTAAAGCACTATTACTGGTTATTGGTGGTTCAGAACCAATTATAATTATAGGATTAACTCAACAACCAGGTCCCAGACATGTAATTTAACACATAACTGAATTTATTAATGTTATAATGAATGGATTATAAGAAAGTAGGTTAACATTCATTTACTATTTCTATTATATTTTTATTTCCGCATATGTTCATGATTTTTCCCAAGTTTTGGATTCGGATTCGAAGGTAAATTGAAGATTCAGATTCATAAAATAGTGGATTTGACCCAAATCTAAATTAAATGCAAACAAACGTTTAAATTTAAATACAAAATAATGAGTGTATTTTTAAAAAAATATTTGATTTGTTGATATCCTCTTTTAAAGACTGGATGATGTATTTTAAATTAATTTTTTAAAAGCATAATATTGTAATAATGACTAAGTTTTTAGAATCTGTTTCAACTTAATTAAATCTATACATATATGAAAATGAAGCTTTAGGTAGAAGCATGCAATACAACGTCTTTGTATTTGATGTTTAGTGGTAGATATACCATCTCACTGACCTTTATCATGGCCTGGACTTATAACAATCACTATTTGAGGTTATGTTGTGTTAGGTTATAATGGTTTGGTGACATGTAACGATGATATTGAGGTGGTTGGACTCGCATCAGAGGACGTTAAGCCTGGTGTGCAGTTGGCAGGCATGATTTGCTTCATGTATGGTGACCAAGCCCTGAGGATGGCCAAAAAGACTGAAGAAGAGAGGAAGAAGAAAGTCTGTCAGACGTTATCCAATTTCTACAAGACTGATGCAGCCCTTAAGGTACAAAATACCTCCATTTGCATTTTTTTGTCTGTCCTGCTGGCTTTGAGAATGAAAGCGATTTTATCATGGGATGGTATTGATAAAAGACCTGAAAGAACTCATCAGGATCATTAACATTTAGAGCCTGAATTGGTGAGCAGGCTGGTTTGGTACATTTCCTAAATTTTATACCTTTCTCATAAATTTGTAAGACTGAGAAAAGTGCCATAAGTAAAAAAATTAAATAAAATAAAAAACTGGAAAAAATATTTTTATCTTAGTTGTGTCTGCATTGAGGTCCTTTTAATCAAGAAAGGTGATATAAGTCAAACTTCAACAGATGTGATTCGCCTCGGTGGCATATTTGACTAACGCGCTAGTCGTGTTGAGCCCGACTGCCGAGGACAGGGAGATCGAGGTTCGAATCTCGGTTGGGTGAACTGGGGGGTGGTTTTCCACTCTCCCTCCACGCAAATGCGGGTTCACTTCCTCTATTCAACCTTCCCAATTCCTAATCCATTAGCGTAATTAGTACTTAAGCATATAACCCGAACGGGGAATAAGACGCGGTGCTAAATAATAATAATAATAATTCAACATATGTGGTTACAGAGCTAAGGACATAAAAAATATAATTCATTAAAATGCAGAGCTTTATAGGGAAAGTTTATACAAGTTTAGTTGTGTAATTTTTACTAACATTTTGACTCTGACACCATTAGCATAGTTAATTGCAGATAGCCTGGATAGGTATTACAGTAAATTGGAGTGAAACTACAAACTTATTGTGACTCTAGTATATATAAACTTGTTGTCTTACCCAGCCGGTGCACTACATGGACAAAATATGGTCCCAAGATACGTATGTAGGAGGAGGCTACACCTGCTACTACCCTCCCGGGGTTCTAAGCAAGTATGGACCTGCCCTTCGAGAATCTATAGGTGGCTGTATATTCCTAGCAGGCTCTGAGACAGCGCTGCAATGGACAGGGTACATGAGCGGGGCCGTGGAGGCTGGGGAGAGAGCGGCACGTGAGGTAAGGACAGGGATGACTGCACCACACTCTGCACTTTCAGATGTTAAAATACTCTCTCTTCAAGGAAATCCTATTTCACATTGTGAGGTACAAAAATGCTGAACAAACACACTATGGATTTTACAATGAAAAGAAGAACACAATTCACACTATGCAGTGCTATCACTGGATAACTTCCTAAAAGAGGAAAATTAAAACACAATAGGGAGAGAAAGGAAATTGGTAAAGATTAATAGGACAATTAGATAGGCACATGTACCACAGTACAAATAACACAATTTTCAGTTTTTCCCTTTTGTATTTTGGTTTCTTCTTTTAGAAAGTTGCGTTGTACGTTTCACACTCCTCCTTAATGAATTCCGACAGAATGAAACCTAGGTCGGGGGATTAGGCGGTAACGATCGATTTTCTTTAAGAGACAACCATTACCTTTTTGTCCAATGGCAGCAATGTAAAGTATGAACTGTATTCTTTCATTGTAATAGCCATATTGTGTTTGTCCCTTTTATATGTTTGTATCTAACATTCCTATACCTTCTTCCAAATATAATACAAATACCTCATTAAGCGAAAATTGGATTTCCTTATAAAGCTACAGCAACTTAAGTAAGCTATTACTAAAGAAGAGCAAACCTCTTATATTTACTAGCTTATCTAAGATTTGTATTTTCAGGTTAAATAAAGAGTCAGACCTGTAAAATATTGAATTCGACCTAGCAATAACTAAAAGTGATAAAATAATTCTATAATAAAACCAAGACATCTTGTCTGTGAATGCAGGTGCTGTATTCTTGTGGCAAGATATCGAGCAGTGAGGTGTATGCGGAGGAGCCCGAGTTTGTGGAGGTCCCCATCCAGCCGATAGAACAGTCACTACTAGAGCGATTCATACCTAGCATCGGGTTTCTCCTCGCTGTATTCGCCGCAATAATAGGGTGTGCATTGTTCTTCAGCTCCTACCAGGGACAATGGAGACAGAACTTCTAATACAAATCAAACTCTACTAAAGCGTCCTCATTGGCTTATACCATCAGGTCGTTTGCAAACACCATTACTTTTGTACTTCCCTCCCCAATCTTGATAATGACTACACATCAGGACATTCTGTTTGCCATCAATATACTCAGCAGATTTCAAACAAACTTTGGCAGCATCCAGTGGAATGCAGTAAAATGTGTGTTCAAGTACTCAAAATTAAAATCATGACTTTGGGATCAAGTACAGCAGAAATAATGTCAACAAGGCCCTAATTGGTATGTCTGGCTCTGATTATACAAATGATCCAGACACCAGATGATCAACGATTGACTATGTATGTAAAATGTGTGGGGGTTCTGGACGTGTCAATACCAAGGACCTCTCTACCACTCTACAACTGAAGCAGAATATATGGCTGCATCACGAGCAACAGAAGAATGAGTATGGTCGAGACAATTACCGTCAAAATAATGAGGAAAAAAGGTATGAAACATATAGATATTTCAGAGCACTTTGTAAGAGAAAAATATGTGGAAAATGTAATTGATGTCAAGTATGTTCCAACTTTGAAACAATTAGCAAATATTTTTACAAAGTACATTCTAAACTTTTATTGTTGATTCGTTATTTACTTATTGTGGGAGACTATTAGTGATTAATGATTTTTTGGCTCCTTAAAAAATAATCTTGTGTTAAACCAATGAATTAGTGGGAATAGTGAGAATAATTTGCATGCCTCTTGTATATTATTTTATTTCATAAGACTGTACAGTGCCTGTACGCTGCTTCGGTTCTGTTCAATTTACGCCTTCTGCCATTGTAACACGCTTTTCGGTTAACTGTTGAGTTAAACTATTAAATTTAATATTCTGAAAATTGAAAAATGACACGGGAATCAAAACCGGGACCTTTGGCTTAGTATGACAATGCTCTAACCACTGAGATATCCAGGATTCGTCCTGTGCCCAGGGTCATTTTTCACTCATATTTTAAGGCAGAGTCTATGATGGACATATTTTTCACTTTTCAGAATATGATATCTAGATGGGGAAAGTTCCTCACTAAAAAGCATAAATAATAGCTTCGGCTGTTTGATTATTATTAAATTTAAGTCAAACTCACTTTTTTTTTCAATCAAAATATATTTACTAGAAATTAAGCCTGTGTAAACTTTCAAATCTAAATCTTATCAAGATTCGAATTTGACTCGAAACTTGAATTGTAAGGTGGGGATTTAAAGGATGCAAAAAGTCTAGTATTTTTTCAGTTTTTATAGAAAAACTTTTTTGGCCAAACTACATAAAATATTGCTTCATTACAAACAAAAGAGTTTAATCTTCTTCACATGGTGATATCAATATGGGCAAATTGTGTCATTAGATGACACATTTTTAAATTAGAAAAATTGAATTTGTAAAATAGAATCTTGAAGATTTCAAATTTGGGGCTATTTGTTCTCCACATATATTGGGTAACCACATAAATTTATATTACTTTGCTTAACCAAAACAATACAATCAGAGCAGAAACCAGTTTTATGGTTGTGAATAGAGACATTTACTTGTGTTCTAAGTTGTAAAGTAATCACATGAGCGACAGTTGTTTGTGACAAGAATATCTTATTTAAAAAAGTAGCTAGGCCCACCATTTTATAAATATAAATTAACCTTTGTACTATGAATGAAAAGGTGGAGTGATCTTTATTTGATGTTTTACCTTTTGAAATTATTGCTATTGATTAATTTATTTTAATAAACCTAAAATGTGTTTAGAATAATTATCAATATTTAAAAAAATATCTTATTATTGGTTTGGATTTGGAAAATTAACATAGTAAAATATTTGACAAAGATTTTATTTGAAACATTATTACAATAAGCTTAAAATAAATTATTTGATTCGGATATGAACCTATTTTAAAAATAAAATTTCCACAAGATTTGATTAGGATTAGACTTGAATTTTTTTTTATGACATGAGATCCACTTCAGCCTTGATTCAATTTTTTGTATAAGAATGAGTCAATTCGGATTTGATTCAGTCATCCAAGATTCGGATTCGAAATTGAAAATTAAGGATTCATGCAGGCTTACTAGAAATCATCTTCAATATGGATCGAAGCACACACATTACATTATGTAAATACCCAATTCATTTCAGAATCAAATAGCAAAAGCTATTATATTTTAGTGGGGATTTACTTGCATCTATATATATTCAAAATATATTCTTAGGCGATTTCTGCATCATATGACTTTGCTAATATGATGAGAATGACCCTGGGCACGAGACGATTCCTGGAGAGCTCAATGGTTAGAGCATTGGGGTACTAAGCCAAAGGTCCCGGGTTCGATTCCTGGGTCCACGTGTCATTTTTCAATTTTCAGCATATAATTCATTTCAGTTGTGAAGACTGCCAGCTTTTCATCTGAAAATGTACCATATTAGCTCTAGTATACTGTGATGTTTTTCTTGTTAAAACTGTACTCATATTGTAATGTCCCAACTTGTAAACCCCTATGTTGTTTCGAAAAGGAAGGATGAGACTTTAGTTTTAATATTTTATTTACATCTTATATTTAAGTTCAGGAATTCTCTTTATTTTATAAAATCATTTTTAATCATTCATTTGCATTTTAGAATATTTAGGCCCTTCAGGCAGTTTGGAAGGCCATACATTTATTTTATTTTAAATGTGGCTACTGGGTGCGTTGGACGATGAAACCAAAAGGAAAGAGCTGATATCACACTTAGTTTCCGTTCTAAGAGAAATACACCTTTTACTTAGTACGGAGCAGTTGCATTGTCCAGCCAACCAGAAAGCCAGAATTCAAACTACTCTCATGTGATAGGTCGATATTGTCATTGCACTCTGGTGCAATCGTTGATGTCATCAGAATTTGAAAAATACATGCGGAGAAACAAACTGACTGTTACAGACCAGTGAGAAGACACGCAGTGACCTGGGTGGTGACAAGAAGTGTGTTGCTCGTCGCCATATATTTAATTATGATAGAGTGTATGGTGACTGGCGTAGGTACAGGTCAATTGTACAAGCTGAAGTTGTAAATTGTTATAATAGTAACGTATAAAGGAATATGTAATAGTAATAAATTAACCTAAAAGTTAAAGGTTTTTTATTTTTTACCCTTTTAGGAAGTTCCGTTGCACGTTTCACACTCCTCCCTGATGAGTTCCGATAGAATGAAACCTAGGTCGGGGTATTGGGCGGTGACAATCGATTTTCTTTAAGAGGCAACCATTACCTCTTTGTCCATTGGCAGTGTGAACTGTGTTCTTTTCATTGTAAACGCCATATTATGTTCATTCCTTTTATATGTTTCTATCCACCTTTCCTGTACCTTATTCCAAATATAATGCAATTACCTCATATAGCGAAAAGAGGTTTTCCTAATTGAGATAAATTAATATAAAAGTGATCAAAGTATATTTATTGTATAAGTGGGAATTTCCATATATGATAATTGCTTTGATAAGAGAAGCTGAGCTAACCAGGGTTAGATGTTAGGATTAATAAGTCGTTGTTTCTTCAGAGTTCAATAATTGGAACCCAAAAAGGGGTTTACGAAGACTATTACAATTGACGACCCATCGTGGGGTCCTTAGGAATTTAACAATATTCATATGTAGAATTTCAGCATTTTGATTGGAGTGGGGGCAAACATTGAACCAGAGGGGACTCAGACAAGGGGTTATGAGGGGTATTCTATATCAGTATATCCAAGACATTGGAAATAACTGTTAACTTAAAAGGATTAAGGATCTAATAAAGTGATTGCCCCATAATACGACTATGAACACTCTAAGCAATGGGTGTAAAATCACAGGAATTTATTTACAAGTGCGGCTGTTCCCAAGCTCTTTATGTTTAACAAATAAAACAACACTATTTAATAAATTATTGTACTTACTATACTAACTCGACAACAAACAAGGACCTGATAAAACAGCGCCGACACAGGAGGTAGCCAATTCACATAACACTCAGGCACAACACAATGAACAATGTTTCTTTAGTTTCCACTCGGCAGACAAGTCACCACACAAAAACAAAAGCTTGGGAGGTCCCCCCGTAGCAAATCTTACCGAGTATTACCAGATTGACACAAATACATCTGCGGGATTCCCAGAAATGAGCCTGAAGGGTCATCAGCCCTCTCTGCCAGTGAATCCTTACTAGCCATAGCTCTAGATAAAATATGAAAACTTAATGGCTGTTGTAGACGACAAGTAACCTTAGGACCCATTTCCAGAGATTCTGATTGAGACTAGCCGCAACATAAAATACAATAACCAATTACATGATATTATAAATTTTTACTAAAATTACTTTACTTACTTTATTGAAATAATAATATTTCTTATACTTTTTTTTTGTTGCTCTCTAAATATTGGGGGAGAAACTGCCTTACCTTGGATGCCTCCCTCCCTCCACCCCCCAAATTCCGCCATTCTCATATTAAATGTGCAAACTAACATTGATCATTTTAAACTTAAAACAAAATGGCAGATCACTACAGAGGTCTGTCAAAACGAAGTGAGAGAGAGGATTTACATCCTTCAATGCCACTAAAATGGTAATTCAGTAGATGAGTGTTAGTTGGTGGCAGAATCTGTGCTGCGTTACTGTAAAGAATACTCCCATAACATATCCGCAAGTGAATGATTGTGTTGAAAGAAGGCTTCCCCGACATATATGTAAATAAGGGAATGAAAAGCTATGACATTAATTTTAAATTAAAATCAAACTCCACTGAAAGAAAGAAAGTAAGAAAGGAAAAACCCTCTAATTTTTTATTGTAAATGCTTTCTTGTTTTGTGTCTTAAGTCGCATCCACACTATGCTGATTGGTATAGATCGGCATTGCCATTTGACAAAGCCGATCGGCTTTCTTGAAAATACTTCGGACGTCCACACATGGGCAGGAAGTCAGCCTTGAAAATGTACGACGAGAAAAACGTTCTAGTTGCTTCAGCCGTTTTATTAATCATTTTAAATTCTAAATGTTGTAAATCTCGAAAGTGCAGATCTTGAGTGTGTCCAAGTCTTCAGAGTCGAAAGAGATGTGGAGGAAGTGATTTTATGAAATACTTGATATTGGACAGTGTAGGTCTGTTAAATCTCGAGTACAGATGTGGGGGGGATTCAAACACTTTTTCTGAATGTCAAGTACTGACATTTAAACTCTGCTCGGCAAAATTACCAACACCAAGATAGACCGCAAGTTCCACAAGAGCATCGTGTCGTTTGTTATGACCTTAAGATTCACTTAGTACACAGTCCACACTATGCTCTTCAGCTCGGCTTTCTTTGATGCAGACTGACACCAGTCGGCTTCCATTCGACAAGATTTGGCCAATCGGTACAGCCTAACCTGCTCGTCCCCACCTATTTCACATTGCCGAGGGGCACTGCCAATCGATATAATGTGGATGCGCCTTAACATAATGTTATTCCTGCACAAAATAATGAGGTATGAACAAATTAATGTGTGTGCAGCTTAAATAAAAAATAAAAATCCTACCAACACTTGAAAGATTTACTAGGAAAGTTCCTGTTGGTCATTTACAATTTTGCAGGCTAACTCTAATACATTGGCCCCCCTTTCGGCGTGCTGCGGCGGTTCGTTTCAAAGTGTCTCCATGAATCGGCTGACTGCGCCGCTGTCTCAGCGGAGCCTTTGATACAACTTTTATTTTCCAATTTGTTGTTGTTCTGACAAATTTAGTCAGTTACTATAGAGAAACGTTGACATTCAGATGTCAGTTGCGTTCGTGGTGAGTGCCAGTTTGCGTTTTAATTAGGTAGTTATATAAAATACTAGGTGTAGAAGTGTCAATTGTGGAGGATTAAGGTGCATACAGAAAGAAAGCAGGCTGCCTGTTTACCTGATTCCAGCACCGATTGTCGCTGATGTCCAATGCGTGTAGGAGTACACAAAGGACGCAGATGAACACCTAAAATCCTGCCAGTTGTCACATGTTATTAACGGCTTCATGATTTCCAGTTCATCATATGATGAAGAGTTTTTACTTCTTTACAGTGTTCATCCAAAATCGAAAATAAATAAAACCAATATACATCCAATAAGCCGTGGTAGGAAAGATTATGTCGAATATAATCATTTATTTAATGACCTGAAGCAAGACAAACAAAGACAACACACTACAACATTTTAGATAGAGAAGGCTCTGAGCAACTTCCAACTGAAGTGTACGTTGAATATAATCAAACAGGGGAACAAAGGCAACATACAGAAATACCATCCAATTTAGCTTAGATTATTATTATCATCACAGCGTCTTACTTCCCATTCAGGTTACATGCACTTGCGCTAATGTGTAATGGTAGGGTGATTGTGAGATGAAATGGAGGACCTACAGTTTAACGTGGATCCGAACCACGGTGGAGGCCTGGCATTCCTCACATTCACAAGTTGTGATTAATACACGTCTTGTCAGAGGTGAAGGAAGGGTTTGGCAATCAGATAAATCTGTGCCGGGACCGAGGATTAAACCCCGGACCCCCAGTACAAAAGTCCAACACCTTACCCCTAGACCACCAGGTCACCAATTTTTGCTTAGATAATTAATAATATTTTCACAATATTAATTATTTCATTAGCGAAAATTCAGACTAAGCGTTAGAATACAGGATTGGCAAGGAGACAGTTTGTTTTCATAAATTTTAAATTACAGTTAAATGAGTTTAGCAAATATATAAACAGTATACATACAGTATATATACTTATAAACAGTACATATATAAAACATATACAAATATACGGTATACATATACAGTAGATATACATAGTACACTTATATACAATATAATATACACATATAAACAGTACATATATAATTTATATGTAATATACATATACAATAGCTCTATAGCATATATAAATACATATAATATAAACATGCAGATAGTATAATACATACAGTATTCTCTTGAACACATTTGTCGTGCCAACAGCTAAAAAAGAATGAAATATTCATTCCTGTAAACTTGTCGGTGTCGGGTATCAGCGCTGATAAGCGCGAACCTGTTTTTACTATGAACGGTCTCATCTATAAACACACACTCATTAATGACGCAGGTCAGTGCGGGTAACCTGCACGCAGGAACGGCCAGAATGACAAGCGAGCGGGGGCGCAAGTGACTGAGCGACTGCCTGACACCAAACTGATGAGTGAGCCAGCGAGTAATTACCAAACTAATTCCAGTTTATTAGTGAAAATATCTCTGTCAAAAGACACTTCAAGCATCTCTGATACTCAAAAATTGTTACAAAGTTACTGCATGTTTATAAAAAGTAAATATAGTTGTGGTTTTCCCATCACCTCTTCACGCTAACGGTGATTTTTATTTGTAAAGGCTTCCTTTGATTATAATATTGAAGTATTAACATATCAGTTCTTGCTACCGTTTTAATTTATTTTATATTCAGCACTACGTATTACTACCCATTTGGGTTATACAAGCCTTTCTTGCTACTAAAAGCCTAATCTAATTGGTAAGAAGAGAACAATTTTATATACATAAAAGTGCGCTAAGCAAAACAATGGTAATAAAAGTCATTTATCATGCCAAATTGAGAAGTTTTCCTGACACGCACAGGAACAACATAACAACAACTGCCCAGTGCCTGTAAACCAGGCTGTTTTGGCTCAAGAGTTTTTTTATAAAGTCTTTATGTAGCCTACTTCATTTTACTTTGCTATAATTAGATTTGTGTGTAGCCTACTTCATTTTACTTTGCTATAGTTAGATTTGTGTAAAATCAAAAAGTTGCTTGATTTTTACCTTTCCTCGGACATGCTATGATGTAATTTACATGGGTTTATGGGGGCCTCCACACTGTATGCCATCACGAGGCCCCCACATATGTAAATACGGCCCTGATTAGTCATATTAATAGAATGCTTAAAATACTGTGGTAATCATGAGCTCTCATTAAGAGACAGACACGCCCAACTTTTGTACAAGTAATTTCAGCACTTGGTAAGTTGAATTCAAAACCTTTATTCTTTTATTCTTTCTGTTTGTAGATTTGTTTAGTGATTTTGTAATTTTAGCGATTTTTAAAAATTAGGAGAACTTAAATGAATTTAATTTAATGTGTCAACACATGGTGAGAAAAAATAATTACCGGTAAGCTTTGACCTGGCCCCATCAAAAATAAAGAACACACTCCACCACTGATTACAGGTTAGTTGAAACAATAGAGCTAATGTTTTTTTTTAATTATAGTATTTTCATGAAAAATCTTTTGATGTTTCCATTTGGGTCCTTTGGACCTTTCTAAAATAATTAGTACTATTTACTTTTAATTTTGACTCTGAAGTCTGAAGACAGTGCTTTCCGTAACATGTGCTCTCAAATTATTTAAAATATATTTAGTCTCTAGATAAGTTTTAAACTGGATGGGAAGGAGATGATAAATATATTTTGTTTAGTATGGCATTATAAATCTGACATGTTGTGCGAACAAAAATCAGTGATTAACATAAAATTACTAAACCATCAGCTAGAGCTAATACAAAATAGTTAATACAATTTTAAATAACATTTCAGTCGACCCTTCTTCTTCATGTTAGCTAGGCCACTGGAATATAGTGTCTTTTGTTAGGTTAGGGGCTCATGGCTTTAACTGCCTTTTATTAGTTGAAGTTTACATTCACTGCTACCTTTTTACAGGCTTGGTTTTGCAGCCTTATTTTTATTTACACTCTTATTAAGCTTCTTATAAGAATTTTTTTTCTCTAGGGGGTGCCAAAATCGATAATCGCCCAGGGCATCAATCCCCCTTGCTACATCACTGGAAATTACTTGTCTACAGACAAATATTTGCAGCAAGAAAAATATTAATACTAAACATCTAAATGTGAAATTAAATGCATTTAAAAATCACTGTGCTAAATTTACAAATGTATGAATACATAACAAAAGCAGTGTATTTTTTCTAAGAATAATATTGTAATCCACGTGTCAAAAATGTATATTAAAAACCTACCAAGAGAAAGCTTAGTCAACACAACATGTAAGGGCTGGTGTATCATACAAGGCACAGACTTCTTCAACATTCATATAGATCATTCCTCTAGTACTTTTTTCACCTATTTTCAACAAAGGTACATATTTAATAAACTATTATAAATTTATTATAGTAAGGAGCGTTATAATATTAAATAAATATATTATTTATTGTTGGTATGGTCCTGTGATGAGGATGGAAAAGGAAAGAATACGGTACTGTACCAAAGAGAATGATGGATCTCAAATAAATTGGAAAAAAAACTTTTAAGAGAGACCAATAAAGAGATGTGGGTAGTAGATAACAGAAAGTGTGCAAATGAGAAGATAAGAAAAGGATAGAGATTTTTACTAAATTGACCCGGCCACCCTCTGAAAATAGTTGTTGTTGTTGTTGTTGTTGTTGATGATGATGATGATGATGATGATGATGATGATGATGATGATGATGGGTTATCTTACTTAAGTACATTATGTGCTATACATTATGTGCTACAACTAGTCAAATTGAAAATGTAAACTCTAATGTATTAAAGAAAAGTAGTAACAAAATTATTATCATTATTAATCATTATTATCATCATAATCTAGCCAAATTAAAAAATAAATTAAAGAAGACACTATAGAGTAAAACATTTTATTAACTCCATGTTTGCCTTCAGCAAATTTCAAATTTGATTTTTATGTATTAACTTTATTGGTTATTACATAACCTCTCAGACTTTTTCAACCTCCCTTGTAAATTGGCATTACTTTTACTTGTTTTTACAATATTGTTTTACAATTATTGTTTTCATAATTCACCAGTTATTTTAAACCTGTCTATTATATCAAAACATTAAACATGACACTTAGCTACTCTCACTTTTAATTCATCTAAATAACTCAACAAATAAATAGCTTTGTTACTAGTTTTCTATAATACCTTGGTATTTATGTTTTCAATTTAACTGGTAGTTGAAGCACATTTTTTATGTAGCACAAGTGAACTTAATTAAGCATATCTTTTTTTAAAAGATAAACAAGACATATTTTATAAATGTTATGAAAACATGTATCTTAACAAGGTTTTATTTTAGAAAACACAATATTTTTTTACTCATAAGAATAAACACAGAGCCATTATTAAAAAAATCCATATTATGCTTTTACCAAACATAGGCTGGCCACTTCCGATTTATATTTTTGCTCATCTTACTATTCCTTCAGGTTATTCACATGTAATTACTGTATATCCAAAAGTGTGGGTTTTTAACCTATCTAATTATTCAACATAGTTACATTTTTTACCCTTGTTGTTGCATCTCGAATTAGGCTAAGTCTTGTATTACTGAATGAGATAAGGCATCGGCTGAATAACAAGCTCATCTATGAAATGTAAACATCTAGATTATTTTGTACTTAGTGAATTGTATTTGCTTGTTTTTGATAACTACCGTCTTTATGTTCATACATATATGTGCAATGTGTATGCATGTTAAACTAAACAGATACCTCCAGATTCTGCCAGTGGTCCAGAAGGAACCACTTTTATTGTTTTCAGTTGTTTGTAGACAAATCTTTGCCTTGCGAAACAGTTGGTCCTTCTACAAACAACCTGCTCATTGTCCTCAAGCTCATAATCATGGTGGAAATATACTTACAACTAAGCTATATCTTTTGCAAGCTCATGGTATTCACTTTCTTTTTATGTGTAAAAAATATTAATGTTTTCCAGGTGCTTAACGCCAGTACTAATATTAATTTATGGTGAACATCGCAACACGTGTACCCCATACCCCAGGAAGGTTTGAAGAAATCTCCGACACACATAATTTCATTAAGCATGACCATGGTTGAGGCCTGGTTGGTAGCTACCAGTACTTATGACGTTTAGTGTGCTCAATACAGAGACAAAAAAAGAGAGTATGAATAGGGTCTAGCTATGTAATAAGCTATATATACATATATTTTCAGAACCTTGATTTAGTGATTAATTTTTATATACAATAAGATATTTATTTATGACTTTAAAAATTAGAAGTCATTCTTAATCAAAACCATTTTTATTAAGCATAATTCTTTTGAGTGTAGAAACAAGTTACAGTGAAACCTCTTATTAGGTGATACCTCTTGGGACTAAAAAAAAGTCTGTTCTTAGGAAAAATAGTAAAATGTCATGGAGATTTTACACAGTTTAGTTATACACATGTTACATTGTACAGTACATATGTGATGTACAAAACTAATTATTACACTGTATAGTCTTGTATGTAAGCTAACTATGGATAATGAATCAATAATGTATCTATGTATCTTTCTGTACAGTATCAATAAAAAACAGAACAATACATAAACAGAATGAATTGTGCACATTTATGTATTGTGTATTATGTAACAAAATACTCAAACTACCAAAAGTAAATAAGTTACATTAAATATTTTATGAAGCATTTTAAAGTTTTCTAACACATAATTCAGCTTGTAGCTATTAGAAAATTTAATAAACTTCAATAATCTACAAGCCTAGACATTGATGAGAAAAAAATAAAATTGCTAGCTACACTTTCGGAAGAAGGGGGTTGAAACTTCCTTTCCTTTTTATGACCCTGGAAATAACCAATTTTCCCTTCGAATTAAAGGAAAATGAGTAATTTTTTACAAACTGACTAACAAATGTTTGCTATGGTAACTTATTTAGCTATTGTATTAATAATATAGATAAGCTACCTCAAATATTAATGTATTGATCCAAACATGGATCTTTTTTATTTTTTCTGAATAAAACACTTCACTGTTTCTTTTATATCGATGTTATCCAATACGTCTTTGTGAATATGAAAAACTGCAACATGATTTAGACATTTTGTGTAATACTTGATCTTAATTAATAGGTTTTTAGTCCACACAATGAGCTAAAACTTCTTTCTACGTCACAAAATGAACTTGGCAACACAAATTAATGTTTCGACATTTGAAAACAAATTCTGTTCACTAAGGTGTAAGTAGTAATACTCTCAGTTGGTAGTTGAAAACAGCAGAGGTTTTGAAAGATGAGATTGGTTATATATATAAAACTATTTTGTGACAGTTCTGAAAATCAACGGATTTAGGGAGAAACTTTGCAACACACGCTGGAACTAATCACTCAAAATATTGAGGAGAAACAAAGTGTATAGTTCCTTCTAGGAAAAGGAAGGGTTTGGGAAGAAAAAGGAACTATTTCCAAGACAAATATAAATTACAGGTGGTCTTGTCTAATGATTCTCAGAACTTAGAAAGTAAAGTGTCAATATTTATTAACTAAGAAGTCAAACTGCAAAATATATAGGCTACTATGTTATTAACAAAAATATGTTGTACCAGCATTTTTATATTGAAATTTACTTATTTACATCCATCGCCCCTGTAAGAACCTTTTTCCCAAATTCAGTACTTTGTTAAAAGGAACAAAATAATTAAGGATGGTTTAAAAGTTTTTATCATTAGAAGAAACAGTGAAGAGAAAAAGGTTGCTGTGGTTAGGTCATGTGATGAGAATGGAGGACAGAATGACTAAGAAAGCCTTACAGAACAAAGAGAAGGGTAGAAGACCACGGACAAGATGGATGGACCAAATGAAGTAGGACATGGAGGCTAAAGGAGTGGACTTAAGATGTGTCGCTGAGAGAGCAGTTTGGAGAGATTGACAGGAATGGAAGAGGATGTGACAGATGACCTGCAGAGGCAGAAATGTTGAGTAATGTTGATGATGATGATGATGATTAAAATTTACTAAGATTATTGGGGGGAACGCATCCTCCCCTGCCCATTAACGACGCCTGTGAATGACACAATGACACTACAAGAATTCGACATCACAATTCTCCATGACTCATACAAAATGAAAGACTGACCAAAAAATACATTTAACAGATCTTAATGTTGAATTGAAAAAACATACATAGCTGAACCTTCTAAACTCAAATATACATATAACTGGAAAATAAATAGGCTTAAGCTTCCTGTCCACCTCAACGGCTAACTTTACTAACTTTAATACCTAATAACTGAAACACTACAGCTAATGTTCCCACCTACTGAGACGACAAATAATACAGAAATACATTGATGAATAATATAATACATTCTAGGACCAGCTCCATACATGAAATATTAAGTAAAGATAAAGAATCTCAGTCCCTATCTTGACACCCACATCCTAACCTGTACTGGAGCGAAGAAAACTATTACATGGGTCTTCATTTCCTCCGCGAAACCCATCATCGTTTAGGGATCTTCTTGCCCGGTCTTTCTCAAGACGAGTAAGTGTTTACTGATTCTAGTTGAAATCTAAAGTCAAAGTTTCTTTTTTAAGTACTGGTAACATCAACTATGTGTGTCTGAGTTGGGATTTTTTTGCTCGAAATGACTGTATCAAAGTCCAATCAGCATCGACAGCTAACACCTAGCCAATTGATATTTTAGCTGGCCGAACTCTCCACTCGCTGTCTCTATCTTGCAGTTGCGTCATTCTAAAACCTCGCTGGCTGATTGATCCGTCACTATGGCAAAGACGGACGGTTGGGTGACGCCTGACCTTACGGTGAAAGTTGGTTAGCTCGTTGGAGGAAAATGACCATATGTGTAATGGCAAACAATAATGAAATAACATATTGAGGGGTTGAACTGTATATTCCCTAAAGTGATATGGCTGTTGCAATGTAATGTTATCCTCCTTCTGTGTTTAGGTATTCCCAATGGCCTCTTCCCACTGGGTTCGTCAGTCGGTACCCTGAACGCTGCTCTAGATTCCTTCCAATCGCGTTGCATGTCCTGCCCACTGTAATTTATGAGATTTGACTAACCTAACAATGCAATGTGATGAATACAGGATATGTAACTCATCATAATGTAACATCCTCCAGTCCCCAGTAGCCTATCTGTTTTAGACCAAATATCCTCCTGAGCACCTTGTTTTTGAACACGCTAAATTTGTTTTCGTCATGTAAGGTAATAGACCACGTTTCATACCCATAGAGAACAGGTTTTCTATAGTTTAGGTTTTACATTCCTTGACAGCAGGCGAGATGTCAACAAATCACTGACCAAGTAATAGCATGCTCTTCCCTATTGTCCAACAAATCTAAATCCTCTGTGTATTTGTAATAGCTGCAAAGTACCGTTTAGTACCAATCCTTCCCTACTCTCTTGGATTAACCCAATAGCATTCTCTAAGGCAAATACTTTAATTTATTAATTTTTCTTCAAAATTCATTAATTAGTATACAATAAGCACACATATAATAAAATGACATGAATAAGTTTAAATATATTGAAAATACAAAACTCTCATAAAGATCTTTGTAATTTAGTATGTTTTTAAGTTTGTCCAAAAGATTTATATGATAGGGTAAGAGATGAGTGAAACTGTAAATGAACTTCCACCATTTTTTCATAGTGTAGGTCAGGCTGTGAGAATGTTATTCTCAGATGGGAAGACAGATGCTCATCAGTAAGTCGATTTCTAAGATCACCTTTCCTAAGTTTCATGGTTGAAAACACTTGTTAGAATGAATATGTGGATGCAAACATAGCCATATATTTTTCGGGCATGTTTTACCAAGTTTGCAAATGTTGATTTTGGTATGATTTTATAAAAATACGCTTTTTTGTGTGTGTGTTTAAAAAGACCAGTTTCACAACGCAACACATTTAAATTGTTTATCTTGCAGGCTGGATTGAACACACCAGCAGGCCACATTCGGCCTTTGCACTGTAATTTGCCCATCCCTGCTCTAAGGCTGAATTTAAAATTAATTAGGAAAGTGTATATACTTGTTTCAACCCATCATGTATTTTGAAAGTATCTGATAAGTGATATCCAACTCAGGGCCAGCCATGCGTATCAATTAGGTTGACGAGTTTTTTAGGTATCCAAAACTTAACTAAAATGTTACATAATTTGTTTATTTTAAATGAATCATAGGCCTTTTAAAAATCTATGTATAATTATTGATGCTCCATCAAGCTTTATTTCCACTTTATTTTCTAATATTTTCTGAATAGTAAAAATCTGATCTATTGTTGACCTATTTCACAAAATCTTCACTGATGGTCCCCAATTATTTCCTTTACAAATGGCGTCAATCTCATTAAAATATAGTTAAATAAGATTGTATAACATGTTGATATTAGTGAGATATCTTCTAGTTATTACTATCTGTTTTATCACCCTTTTTTAAAATGGCTATTATAATACCTTCCTTCCATTCTTGTGGTAATACCTCATGGTTCCATATGGAACATAGCAATTTATGAATGTATATTACCAGCATTTCACCACCTCTCTTTATTAACTTGGCTGGTAATTAATCTATACCTAGAGATTTAGGATATTTTATCTTCCTAATAGCTCATTTGACTTCACTAATACTTGGATCTGTTACAAGTGGGTCAGCAGTACGGATTTCAATACCCTCACCCAATTTGGATCCTTCAAGAACATTCAAAATATGCCTGAAGTGGTCGTTCTATCTACCCAAAATATCGCTCATGTCTGCCAAACATTTGTATCAAATATATATCTATATAATTTAAAATTAATCCTGAATAATTATAAATAAGTTTTATATAACATTTAACAAAGAGTTGCTTCAGCGGTAAAATGATGTATGGTGTCACCCTAGTAATAGAATGGAGTGCCAATGATGGAGACAGAATAGGGTTCGAATCCCGGTCAGGTGAAATGAAGGTGGTTTTTCATAAATGGTTTTTCATTGTACCTTTTTCTAAATTCAAACTAACTCATCTCATGCTTATAGCACAAATGGATAGTAAGATGCTGTGACGAAAAAAAAAAGTTAAGCCAACCAAATAGCATACACAATACAAAATCAAAACATATCTCTAGATACAATGAGTACAAAAGAAGTGTTAGCAACGTCTCAGTTAATTAACTCTGGCTTATAATGCTTGCTTTTGACAAAAGTTATAACAATAGAATATTGATCAATAGTAACATCAGGGTGCACATGTAACAAGGTAAGCTGAGAGAGTCTTGTCATTTCTCATAGCTGATTGCATCCATATCTTCAGTTTGAATAGAACATAATTTTAACAAGTTTTGACAACATTTAATATATTAAAAAATGTACTGGTGCATGATAAAATATACATAACTTAATTCTAGTAAATTGATCTATTTTCAACCCCTTTTTACATACAACAATGATGCAACAACAATTACTTGAGAGTTATTTTAGATTCTGTTTATTTTACTTGGGGTATTTAGGTGTACTTTTTGAACAAACTGATAATATGGGCACATAATTTATACAAATTAACTTAACTCTAGAATAGATTCAAAAACACTCCCTATCATGGCCAACAATCATCAAATGTGAAAGGAGAAGCCTCAATTTCACCAATAATATAGCCAACTACCGAGTCGAAGGTGGCTGCGTTATATGAAAGCGCGTGATCTTAATAAAATCACACATTTGTAGCCGACAATTTCGCACGTCCATCAAATACTCTGCCTTAAAATATGAGTGAAGAATGACCCTGGGCACGGGACGATTCCTGGATAGCTCAGTGGTTAGAGCATTGGTGTACTAAGCCAAAGGTCCTGGGTTCGATTCTCGTGTCCAGGTGTCATTTTTCAATTTTCAGAAAATAATTCAGTTTTTGGCCATTCCGGAGATCAAACCTGGGATATTTAGTATGAATGGCAGACATGCTATCAACTGAAATAATATATCAGACTTATTTTTATTCACACTGCATTGTGCTACCTGTTTGGATTAACTACATTTAACTACTACAACAATGAAATAGGGATAAGGACGGTAGAAATTTAGATGAAATGTAATATGAATTACTGTGGAGACTGGAGAAAAAGAGAGAGTGGGAAATGATTAAGGGAAAACACATCCTTGGTAAACCCAACCTGGATCTGAACCCCAACCACTCTGTCACCAGTGAAGCAGACTATACAAGCTTGGAATTTATTACTGTACCCATTGATACAGGTTCTAGCTATTAAATTACTTATCTTTCTTACTTATTAGTGATGGGTCACTCGTGAGTGAGTCATTCAAATTAAACGACTCTTGAATTAGAGCTGTGAATGAACGACTCTTGCTTTGCGAGCTAGTCGTTCACGCCGCCATTACACACTACATCATGTGTCTGATACATTGACCTCATTTACACACTCATCTCTATTATTACTTGTACAAAATAAACGTATGCATCTCAGTTGTACATTTAAATCAAGAACTTAGATCAATGAAATTAATAGGCCTATTACCCTAAATATTAGGCGCTACCGCCCCGCTCCCCTTTTCCCCTGATCATTACTTTGTGTCCATGTGACATTTTACGGGATACATCGTGCAATAGTTTGATGTTTTTTACATCTCTTCTTTTCACTCATGCTATCATTATCTCTGCCTACTCACTTTGAGTTTTTGTTCAATGTTCGGTTTGATTTAGCTAGTCTTAGCTATTAACGCATCGCTTTTGCACTATTTCTAACTGCCCTTCTTCGCTAAGCTTAGAGAGTTGTCATCATTTACGACTCTTTTTTTTTGCTCTCGTTCATCCGTTCAGGAAAAAGTCAGGAGTGTTTGTCATTCACGACTCTTCTGTCGTTCTTCATTCGTTACTACGAAAAAATCAACTAATGATGTTTACTATCGCCACTAGATTGCAGCACTGCCTACAATATTAAACTATTTTTCTTAACATCAATACACATAATTCTGTGATTTAGACACAAAAGGCTATGTACTAAGGTTAAGTATTATAAATAATATGTGTAAATAATAAAATTAGAGAATCAAACGCAATAGGCTTCGGATAAATTACACAAAAATCCTAATTCGTTTATAAGTTGAAAGGGCAGGGACAGATTTGCACGCTCGGAACGGAATTATGAGAACTAGTTAGCGCTCTCTTGCTCTTCAAGTTAAGGAGGGGAAGGGGTGAAGGGATTGGGAGCGAGTCAGCCATGCGGTGAACGATATGATTCATATGAACGCCATTCATGAACGACTCTTTTGAGTGAACGAGCTTATGTGAGCTCGCGTCAACGAGCTGGTTCAACACATCACTATTACTTATGTTCTTCATACAATTTTTTATGTTAAAATGGTCACATATATTTCCAGATCCATCACCTTAGGCTGAAATTGCTTAGATAAAACATACTTCTAAAGACAAGCTGCTTTCACTGCCACAAGCAGCTGCTTCAGGTTCAGAGAGTAATTTTTGTTCTTGTTAACGTTCAACCTTGAAGTCCAACCAGGAACAACAATTTACTCTCTTAAACTGAAGAAGCTGCTTGTGGCAATGTTAATGGTCTTAAAAGATTTTTCCATCCAAACAATTTCTACTGCAGCATTACTCAGATAAGTTTTCTAGTTAGCCCTCATAATTTAAACTATGCTTTAGTCTAATGCTCTATATCAGTGATATTCAACCCGGGATACTTGAAGATATCTTAGGGCCATATCTTTTAATATATATATACATACCAAAGCTTTTATCAGCTAAGGCAAGATGGCTGTGGTTAAAGCTAGACCTATGTCAACATTTTCTAGCTGACCCCCTCACCCTTTAGAAAAATTAGCTCTCTACGCCCTTGGTTCTGCTAGAAAATTGTACATCCTTAGCAAGTAAAAGTTTGGATTCGATGCTTCTGTGCCCTGGGAACTTCCATCATGCACCAACAATTTTGAGTGTACAAAGTCGAAGAGAAATAATATTTGAGGGTATGCCAACAAAAAAGGTGGAATGCAACATGGTAAGAAAGAATGATTGAGAATGAATGGTGAGGGAATGATTGAGAGACCAACATCTCTAGTTTCTCCTATTATGTTATGAATACACAATGGATTGAGCAAGTGAATCATCTTGGGCACACAACATCTGTACCTTAAAACTGCTTTACTGATGCCTACTATTACTCTCTGGCAAAACTGGTTTGTAACCAAGCGTGCAAAAACAAACTATAGCACATATATTTGAGTGCAACAGAAGAGAGTCACAATCAGAAATAAACTGATGTCGCAAACTGTATTGTGAAATACGATTTTGATTTTAAAGTTACAAATTTTTTTAAATGTCACATAGCCTTGTTTCTATATACACGAGCAATCTCTGATTTATTGGCTAGAAGTATTAAGCGGTCATCAATGTGCACTAATCTATCAACCACCTATGAGCTTCTTCATATCATTTAGGAAAAACCACCCTTAGTACATCTGGCTGGAATTCAAACTGTACATTTCCCGTTATTGTCAATCCAGTATATTGCAAGAATGAGGCTTTAGACTATGCAACTATTGATATGGGTTTATATTATTTAGATAGTGGTGTACCCAAATTTATCAAAATATTTATAAATCTAGAGCTAATATTCCGCTTATTACTAGTTCAACATATTTATATATAATGCCCAACAACCATACACCAGACTATTAATTAACATATCACTTATCTGCTTCAGTGGCCGCATGGTCTAAGGCATCACTATCGTGTTAGACTAGACTGTTGATTACATGGAGATCAGAGTTCGAATCCTGGTCTGGTGTATTGAGAGTGATTTTTCCAAAATGGTTTTCCACCATCCCTACACACAAATGTGGGTACACTTCCTTTGAATTCAGCCTTCCTCATTCCTAACTCATTAGCGTAATTAGTATATATTATGTATATAGACTGAACAGGTAGTAAAACCTGGTGATAAAAGAAATACCCCCTATTAATTGTAGATAGTCACACCTTTAAGGTGGGATGGAAGGGGGCGCGAGAAAAGGCCAGCCAGTGTTTTTCAGTTTTTATGGTAAAACATCTTGTAGCTAAATAAATCAAATATTGCTCCAGTACAAATGTAGAGTTTAATTTTCTACACATTTTAATATCAACATTTCCTGATTATCCATCATGAGCATAGCGGCATCTTGACAGATATTTGAGAAATGTTGAAATCAACATGTGAAGAAAACTAAATTCTATGTTTGTACTGGAGCAATATTTTATTTATTTTGGCCAAAAAAGGTTTTGCCATAAAAACTGCAAAAACATTGGCCTTTTCTGGCATCTACTTCCATCCTACCTCCAACTGAATGTGAAGCTAAATTGTTTTATAATAAATATAAACATTTATTTAACCCTACTATTTCTATTTCATATGACATATTAGCTGGGATTCCAACCAATAAAAGTTCAATTTTGTTGTATTTTCACCAACATCCTTGACTATCAGTGGTGTATTCTCCGGGTATGCTAGTCCTGCGCCGCATACCCATAATGATAAGGCCTAGTTTGTTGTTTAATTCAATGCTGTTTGTGCTAACTGTGTAAATACAAATGTTTAAATTATTAATAAATATACATGTAATGAATTATTAATTTTAAAACTAATATTGATTCATATTCCAAGAATACTGTGTTTTAAGTAATTCTTCTTCCAAAAGGTTCTACTTAGCACAATAGGAAACCCAGGGCCTGCTGCTTGAAAACCGCAAGGCAAGATAGGGAGGCTCTAATGACCTTGCCCAATGTTTAAGGGGTTGCAGCACAATCCTTTCCACTCGCCCACAAGTAATTGGCCAATGAGTTCGGGTTTTTACACCCCAGGTCATGCTGTTCATGTGTAGTAGGATAAGCATTGTTTAAACTATTGAAAAAAGATTCAAGATCACAATGTTTATTTAGTAAGCTAGTTTAGTATAGTTTAAGTAAAGTTATATAATATGTATGTAAAATTAACTGTAAAATAATTGTTAGTATACTTAACAAGCTTTAAATCATACACTAATTAAATACATTGAGTTATTTTTAGGTATTTTAATCACATGTATTATCATGTATTTGACAAACACATTTAACCAATCTTTCAAATTTAGGCATTTCAGCACTGGTAGAGTGAGGAAAGGGGGTGGCAGGTGACGAGGCTTCTTTAACCATAGTTGACGGTAATTCTTGTTTTTATTTAGTAGAGAGGATTCGTGGAGTTTTAACAGTGTTTTTTTTAGTATTTGCTTTACATTAACTACCGTACTTATTAATCATTGTGATTTTATATAATTATACATCAAAGAATCCCAAAATTCAAGAGTGTAATTTCACCATTTCAAGATGATTTAGAAGTGAAAGGTAAAATAAAATATATTTTCATATAATTTACTTAATCAGTGGGGGAGGTTTTCAATCAAGGCTGTAGCAAGAGTAAAATTTTGAAGGAGAGAGTGGGTTTGGGTTTGGACAGCCCCCTAACCCCTTAAGGCAGAGAATATTTATGAATATTAAATGCTTTTAGAAATTATTTGGAGTAGTTTTATAATAATTAAGAGATTTAAGTAATGCAAATGATATCGAAGCTATTATTTTTATTTTTTTTTTTTAATGCTAATTTTGTGTGTAACAGTAAACCTTTTGAATATTAGGCTTAAGCCTGAAGCCTGGTCCTAAAATGTAGCCTAAACATTCGACACATCTTCAATGCTAAATATTTTAGCTATACTTAATGTTATTTAAATTTTTATTAAAATTATTTGTGGTGTTGGGTAAAGGGGGGTCAAATACCCTGTTTGCCCCCTGCCTCTTGGGTGCACCACTACTTACAGCAAAAGATGTAATTAATGTATTAGCAATAAACGAATGACGTAGGGATTGAGTATTAATAGGAGATAATCTCCCCTGTGTTAGGGTTTACGCATCTAAATAACTTCTGTAGCATAAATTCTCGATTTGGGAGACTCGTTTGTTTCCAAGCAGCATTGTGTGAGATAAGTTAGGCTTTAAGAAATAGTTTTAATTGCAACGTGAGTTGGACAATCCACCTGATTCCCTCTCACCAAGATCTGATGGACGCCCTATCCATGTACCACTTCATTTTGGCTACAGACCTAGAGGTCCTGGTTTGATTCCCGGCACTTACAGATTTTTTTGAGAAGTCTTTTCTGATTATCTGGGAAGCAGTGGGTTTGGAACGGACTAGACCCAGCCTAATGTGGATAAATAAGGAGTTACTCGAATAAAGTAATAGTGGCTCCGGTATAGAAGACCGAGTTTAATGGCTGGAGGCATCGTTGTGCTGACCATTTACACCCTCTAACCACAAGAGTTGGCACTAATTCACCAAACAGTTTGGTAGCCACTCGGTCGGTATAGCCTGAATGTGGGCTGACACCATGAAGTTACTTTTATTACATTTTGAGTGGATTGTAAACATCATTTTGGATAGATAGAAAAAAAGAGAATATGGAGTAGGGCAGGGCCTCAAAATTTACTAAGATAGCATACGGTTAAGGGGAAGTAATAAATGTTTGAGAACCACTGTTCTAGAGGCAAACATCTTCAAATATTTCCTAGGGAATAATCCCTTGACGTTCTTGAACAATGGTGGTTGAGGGTCCCCGGCCCCCAAATCTCCCCTACAACTTTTAGAGTACAGCATACTACTAATTTTCTCAGAATACGCCACTGTTGACTATGAGTACCGGTGCTTGTTGAGGATAAAAGAGCTAAGTTGTTTACCTGTGGGTGATAACTATAGACTGGTGGCAAAACATTAATCCACCATTCGTTATCTCTTCTTCAGTTGTTTAGAAGTTACTGAAATCTTATTTAATTAAAGGCTTACAATATTAATACTAAGATAAGAGTCATTATGATGTTTTCCGTGGAATGGATTTCTTCAAACACAATTGTGTATAAATACTATCAATACTTAATTCATGAAAGAGTCTTACACTAAGAGAATGGAGGCTAACAAGGTTATTGTAATAGGAGCTGGCTTAAGTGGTAAGTGTTGATAATATTTTAGTTAAATGTTTCTTCAGGGGAGGTGAGAGGGAATATAAATTAGGATCTCGATGTTTTAATCTTTTTTAACTAAAATTGTTTTTGAGCTAAATAATTAAAATAGGTCTATTGCTTCAGTGGCAGAGTTTAGTTTAAATCTTTACACTCAATAATCTTTAAAGTTCTTGAATATTTGTCATAAAAGCATTGTTACATTTGAAAATAATCCTCTATCTTTATTTAAAAAGCTATGTTCAAATGTCATTGTTATCATTAGATATTCAATAACTGTTGATCCTACAATATTTAGAGAATTTAACATAATATTGACACTGAAACAATATTTTACTTATTTTGACCAAAATTCAAAACTTAGCTTGATATTGCTTCCACCTCACCTTAAGCTTTTACACCAGTATAGGGCCTACACCCAATGTCTGAAAAGTTAAATTGATACAAAACCTTAAGACCTTTTTTACATCTATTTGAATAAACAAAAAAGTTTACTAAAATTAAATGGGATTATTCAATGTTTTAATTTGTTTATATAAGTTTTAAACAATTTTTCAAAACAAATAGTTTACAGTAAACGATGAATGATAGAGAATCACTCTATTCACAAGGACTAGATGTGCTATTACCGGTATCTAAAATTTACCCTCTTTAACAAGATTGAACTCAAAGTAAACTGTCTAATGTTTATTGTCCAACTAATATGAAATGATAACATTGCTGTTTTATGCTGAAGATAGATCCTATGGTTAGTGATTTAATTCTTTATATTATCTCTCACTGGACTCTTTGGCCTTATTTCATTCTTTAGCCCCTTTCTCATATTTCTAGGGAAGAGGGGAAAGACATTTAGCAAAAAGAGATTTTTGAGGGGCTCTAACTCCCATGCCAAAAGGAAGAGGGAGTCCAGACATCATCCCCGGCAATGTTTGAAAATAGGTTGCCCTAGAAGATATTTGGAATGGACTCCATATGGAAATATTAGGAAAATTAGACTCCCCTACAAGCTATTTGGAGTGGTACTGCTACATAACATTTTTAAAATTTGGATGCACCTTTAAGTCATTTAGAGTGTTTCTAGTCCGATTTTTTAAAATTATACTTCTTTGAAAGTTCTTAGGTGTGGTTCTCCCCAAGATTTTTTCTAAAAATTTGGGTACTCCTAGAAGCAATTGTTTGTAATATGTAAGGCTATCTTTCAGCTTCATATTTGAGAATATCAAAGGGGAGTGAACTAAATCTGGAAAATTTGTTCCGGTGGTGGGGGTGATAATTATTTCAAGTGCCCCCCTACCATCCCTCCCCAGTTCTGCTGTCTGTATGTTGACAAAAATATTGTAGGTCTGAGCTCTGCTCGGTTGCTGGTCAGTCACGGTGTTGATGTGGTCGTGTTAGAAGCTGCCGACAGGGTAGGCGGCAGAACACTCACTGTGCACCCACCAGATGATGACCCATCAGTCCCCAAGTTCGGCTGGGCTGATTTGGGCGCCTCCTACGTGGGACCCTCTCAGAACCACATACTTCGACTATGCAAGGAATTGGGGCTAGGGACCTATCTGTGCAGTGACAAGCACGATTTTATTCACTACAGCAAAGTAAGCACTTATTTTACATTGTTTTCATAAGCAAGTGGAAGGACTCACTCTAGGTTCAAAATTAACTATTATATTCCAGCACACCATATTAGCACTTATTTTTTCGGCCATTACTAAATTTTTAACTTTCGTCATCCCAAAATGGCACTTTTTTATGGAGCTAAATATTATTCTAGCTACCATTTATTATTTATTTAAATTCACTTCAAGGATCTTTATGACATTCTCACGAGAAATTTGACTAATTTTGAAACTACATTTTATTTTATCTTTCTGAAGAGCACAGACTTTCAAACTCATTTTAAGCCAGAAAGCTCATTAAAAAACCAGGATTTTTGCAAAGTAGATACTCACTGGCAGATAAAAGGAAAATGTAATTATTAACTTGCATTAAAGGTCTTACAAATTTTTTTTAATAAGTTTTCCTTCTAGAGAATTAATTACATATTCACATCCATTGTCCATTTCCTGTGTTTGTCTTTTATGTTATTCCTTTTACATGTTTCTCTCTAAGTGTCCTATCATTCTTTACCAATTTCCTTTTTTTACTTTTTCTTTTTTACTTTCCACTTTTAGAAAGTTGCGTTGCACGTTTCACACCTCCTCCTGATGAGCTCCAATAGAGTTAAATCTAGGTCAGGGATTGGGTGGCAACAATACATTTTCTTGAAGAGGCAGCCATTATCTTTTTGTCGAGTGGTATAGATGCAAAGTGTGAACTGTATTCTTCTCATTATAAAAGCCATTTGGTCTTCAGTCCCTTTTATGTGTTTCTATCTCTTTCCTGTACCTTCTTACCCCCATAAAAAATGTATCCAAAAGAAGGAAAAGATATTTTCCTTAAGAACATAAAATTTTAAAAGTAATTGTATCGCCAAAGATGAGACTAGCTTATTAACTACAATAAACATTCTTTTGTACCTGACAAATTAATATTATGAATAATAGAACCTGATTTAATTTTACACTATGTTGGTCAACAGTAAGCCACCTTCTACACATTCCAGGTGCAACACTATTAAGAAAAAATAGCTAAAACGGTATCTAGGTAATTTTAAATGTTGATTATAACAAGATTATACATTCTAAATTTACACAATCTTCAATTGGTAGGCCAGTGATTTCCAACCTGGGGATCGCGGCGTTAATCCAGAGGGGTCACAAGTTTTGTGCAGACTATAACCTCATACTGTATATACTTTTTTACAAGATTTTGATGACTATAGAAAAGTTCAAAATCCAAATGGAAGCATTATATTTCGATTATCTTACTCCAAATGCATGTTTACCAACACGGTTAAGAATATTCTGGACAGACCAAATCAATGATAAACATGACAAGTAGTCCTACCAAGGGACTTCTGGCATCATACAAAGTTTCATATATGATCGCAAAATGTAAGAAGCCTCATTATTTTGGAGAAACACTCGTTTTGCCGGATACTGTCGAAATCACTGAAATAATGTTTGACAAAGCATCTGCAGATCTAATCCAAAAGATTTCTCTTGCAGATAACACATTGGGAAGACGGATATACAATATGGCGCAAGACATACGAGAACAGATTACCAAAGCTTTGAAACTGTCAAAATTTGCAATACAGGTCGACAATGCCACTGAATCAGTGAAGGATGCCCACTTTATAGCTTATGTTCGGTTTATCAATAACATATCTGTCAAAGGGGACCTATTGTTCTGGAAACCAATTCTGGGAAGAGCCATTGCTGAGGGACTTTTCAGGATTCTAGACAGTTTTTGACAGCAAGTGAGATGAATTATAAAATGAGATCAACGAGAACAGTTTATTTTGCAAACTAGCGTATCGTGCTGATATATTTGAAAGACTTATTATTTTAAAGACGTCAATGCAGAGGTCTGGTTCGAACATTTTCACTTCAGTGATAAGGTGAGCGCTCTCATTGGGAAACTGGATCTATGGCTGGATAATGTTGAAGAACGTTCCTAAGACTGAACGAAACTCTTGAAGAACATGATAATGTGCGGCATGATTTTAACACATTTTTATCACCGACCACTGCAAATTGCTAAAATTAGGATTAAAAAAATATTTTAAGGAATTCGTTGATGATGTCAGTAAAAATTAATGGGTGCAAAATCCTTTTTTCTGTGGAAGCAAGAAAGAGGCTGCCAATTAGTGAACAAGAAAAACTGATAGACCTGTCCTCGGATCGCAAAGTGGAATACAAATTTAAAACATGTTAGCTCACACAGTGAGTACCCAACAATGAGTGCAAAAGCTGTAGGAGCTTTCCTACCGTTTTCCACATCCTATCTCTGTGAAATTGGATTTTCTGCTATGGCTGCCACTAAAACTAAATATATGAATCAGCTTAATGTAGAATCGGTGGCACATGAAAGGTTAGTTTTGGTTAGGTTAAGTTAACATGTAATGATAAACATAAAAATATATAGTTATTTATTGAATAAAACATTAGTTTTATGGTATTATAGTTTCATAAGTATTCCCTACTGTATGATATAGGTTTTTATGGCTGAAACTTGATGTTGGCTCAGAGGTGGAATTGTTGTTAGCAATGTGCAACATTACCCTGTCGTCTAGGTGAGTAAAGTGATCACTGTGTAATCTAAAACATTATTTGTTATATTGATATTTCAGGTACAACAGTGTGTTTATTGTTATTAATAATGCAGTTTGGTATTGTTTATGTTGTAGTAATATTATTTTCCAAAAGTATGTTTTAGCGTTCTATACTGTTCTATTCTCTTCAACCAATATAATAATTATATTTACATTAATCTATGTGTGTATAGGGGAGACAGTTCTGCTATCAGACGACATGGCCCAACCTTTGGTGGAGTAATCCTCTAGCATACCTGGAGGTGGTGTACATGTGTCGACTGATGGACAACATGAGCAAGGAGATCCCACTTGACAAGCCGTGGAAGGCCCCAAGAGCCAAAGAGTGGGACAAGCTAACTGTCCAAGACTTCCTGTGCAGACACTGCTGGACCAAGTATGTACACAATCATCCAGATAATATTATGACTATCATTCAAATACTGAGGTACACTCAAGTTTAAACTAATCAACAAATGTGAAAGTAAGGAATATGAACTATTGTTTTCAAGTTTTTGTTTTAGGACATTTTTGTAGCAATGATTTGGGTACTACGATGAGTTTATATTCATGCATAATGCATAACCAATAGAAAGTGCAGAACTCTTAGGACAAATTTGAAATAAATAAACTATTATTTTTCCTGAAGGATGGGACCATAATATGAACCAATTTACCTTTATTTCACCCCTCAGTTATATCAAGTATACTATTCGATCATCTGATCCTGATAACTACAGGGTGGAAACATACTATAGTTTGTTTTGTGTGCGATTTAAATGTGTCTACAGACCTACCATATTTTATAGCTAGTGTGGAGGATGTCTCTTCCTTTAACTATATTATTATAATTTTATATTAATTCCATATATTAGGTGTCTTTATCCATGTTTAACAGCGACCGGAATTTGTGATAGTGTCACATAAAAAGTGTGAAGATAGTGTGCTCGGAATGTAAGTTGAATGTGATGAGTGTAATTGGAAAATTACAACCATAATTTGACAATGAAACTTTTTTCTGTTTAGAGATGGGGTCGAATTTCTCCTGGCTCTATGTAGCAATAACAACACAGCAGATGGTTATGAAATGTCCCTGCTCTACTACCTGTGGTACATGTGTCAGGGCGGGGGGCTACTCAATCTCTGGAGGGTGAAAGGAGGCGCCCAGGAACGCAAAATTATAGGTGGCTCACAACAGATCTGCCTCAAGATGGCAGAGCAACTTACAGGTATACTAATTCATTATTAATTCACCCACACGTTCTTGAAATGTAGTGGATTATAAACAATATTGTAGTCATTTTCCTATTCTTAAAAACTAGCAATGCTAGGAGGGTGGCTACTCACACTCTAAAATAAAATTCCAACATAATTCCTGGATTATCTAGGGAGCAAAAAAATCCTGATTTGTAAAAGGCTTTCACTCTTGTTGCGAGACTTTGAACAAATGATTACGAATGAAAATGTTTTCTGAATGGGCCACCAAATGTTAGTTCTTGAGCAAGTATTTCTAATTCAATGCCTAAGCTAGTATATAATTGGACTCTTACACAATTTATTAATCTACATCCTTAAGTATGTTTTAAAGCACTTTAAATTACTTCAAGATGGGGCTTTGTTAAAAAAAACCCACCTAATCATCGCTTGTCGAGAGACGTTGCCACAAGCCACCACAGTTAGGATCCCTTTCCCACCTCTAAAAATCTTTTCAGGGTACCCTTAAAGCCCATTTTTAAGATCTAGATTGGAACGTCATTATTATACTTGTGATGTGTTCCCAGCCATGACTTGATAATACACAAGTTAAACAGTAGCAAATATACGAATGTGCTATACCCAATAGATGGACGGAAGCTTATTATTTGTGTTGGGGAAAGAGGAATTAGAAAGAAAATAAACAACTAACACTTGGTTTCCCAGCAAAAGTGCAAAAGTGGTGGGTCTAGTAATCCTTCCTGGCAAATTTTTGAAAATTAGATTACATTAGAAGATACTTAAAAGTACTTTCATCAGGAATCTTTATGAGAATTTGATTTCTCAAGAAGCTACTGGTCCTTGCCTGTGTATTTTTTGACAGCTGTTTTAATGTTAAAATTTCAAGTGGTGTGATTTTTAATGAAAATTTAATACCAAATTGAGTTTAAGAAAATTCATGTAGCCTAGTTTGGTTACAAATTTTAATAAATACTCTTAATATTTTTAAATTTCTGACAGACAGTAAAGTACAAACATAATACATCATTATTTCCAGTTTTTCCGGTCAGTAGCTATTCTGTATAGTGTTACTAAAGGAGTATTTTGTAATACTGGGATAGATTGTCAAATAAGGGATTATCTTGGTTTATTAATATATATGATGACCTTATAATATAGTTATTAGCTAAATCAGTGGTAAATAAATGAATATACCTCTCTTTTTGTAATAAGCATGATTTCCCTAAATAACTTGTCATAAAAATATAATAATGGTATAATAGATTTTATATATTTATACAAGAAAATTATATAGTAGCATTTGTAAATGTCCTACTATACTATTTCACTTGAGTTAATTTACGGGGAATCCAACCAAACTATTTTAAAATTCCCAGACTTTTTCAGGTTTTTCAAAGCCAATTTACAAATTTTACAGTCACTATATATTAGAAACATTATTTTATTAAAATAGCTATTTAATTTGATAATAATTTTAGACATATTCACATTCTGAAATCATGTCATTCTATGAAGTTGCTAGGATCTCAGTCTATAGCAATGGGCTTTTGGGTAGTGCTTTACAAGTTAGATTTCAGTGAGATAATATTGAGCCATTAAGAAATTTCCTTTCAGCAGAATAGTTTAAAATTGTTGTGAGTCACATTATTTTTTTAGTTTCTTCTTCCTATAACCTAAATGAATCTTCACACATGTGCATAACCATGAATAAACTTTGGCTAGAGACATGTGCTTGAGGGGTGGTAAGACAACAAGAAAATCCCATTTTGACCTTGAGAATTAAGATTAGTATATTCAACTGGGACAATTGTGTTAAAATAGATTCGCGGTGTGTATTAACTGGACTACATATTTTATTTTGACTATTGTAAATGAAAGTTGCATAATTTTTAAGGGAATATCCGAACATTCTAGAAATTTGATAAATTTTCCTGATATTTCCCTGACCAAGCAAATTCCATGACTTCCCTGTTTTACAGGTTGCTGGACACCTTGTTCAGTATTTATCAATGGCATTCTGAAATTTGATAAATTTTTATTTCCATTTAAAATGTGTATAACCAAACTCCAGGATGATCATGACAAATATTCAAGAAATGTTGAAAGTACTATGTATAGAGAATTAAAAAAAGTAATGACTTAAGAATTACTTTATTTATTTTCACCCCAAATATTTATTTCTATATACTGCAAAAATACTGGCTTTAATATGCATTCCCTTTAATCCTTCTTTAAGCATAAAATAAACAATTTTTAAATAATATAGATAGAAATTTGTAAAAGAAAGTTTAACTCTATGTATGTTCCAGAGCGTGTTCATCTGAATCAACCTGTGGTCAAGATAAACTACTCTATGAAGGGGGTTTGTGTTCAGACCTTGGATGGTACAGAGTTTACAGGGACACATTTGATACTCGCTCTTCCACCTTCATTGCAGGTAGACTGCCTTCATAAATCAAATATTTATTACTTGAAATACTTTTAGACAAATATCATCAGGTTTGATCCATTAAGTAAGCAATTGAATGGGATTTTGAACTTCTTGACTAAATGGAGTATATGTTCACTTGGTACCTTCTGAAAAGTAATTTTTTTTTTTTAATTATTATTATTTAGCACCGCGTCTTACTACCCGTTCGGGTTATACGCTTAAGTACTAATTACACTAATGGATTATGAATTGGAAAGGTTGAATATAGAGGAAGTGAACCCGCATTTGCGTGGAGGGAGAGTGGAAAACCATTTAGGAAAAACCACCCCCAGTTCACCCGACCGAGATTCGAACCTCGATCTCCCCGTCCTCAGTGGTCTGGCTCAACACGACTGGCGCGTTAGCCAACTACGCCACGGAGGCGGGTAAATAATAATCATAACACGTCTTAAACAACTTTCACACTCCATGTTGTTGTGTGACACGTGCAACATGAACGTTTAGATAGAATGGCACATAGCACATGGGAGAATCCAGTCATAATTACTCATCTGATGAAGAAGATCTACTGATACTGCAATTATCCGAAGATGAAAGAAGAACCAATGTATATTACAAGAATGAGGACTCAGACAAAATTTCAATCCAGCAACAAAAAATATCAGTCAAACAATATACTGTAACTGCCTGTCACTATGAATAATCACTATTAAAAATCATCAACATTATAAAATTACAGTCGATGTCATCCCCAATATCTGAATATCACAGTTTAATGTATTCCTAGCAACAATTAAACACATTGTTTGCTGCACGTCAAACATGGAACAGTGAACCAGTCTACTCAATCACCGTGTGGCGTGTACCGCATGCTGATACAGCAATGTGTCGTGCACCTCCCAGTTTGAAGTGTATCACTTTTTCAGTATCCAATCACCGATGGTGCATCTATCATGTTGCAGGCATAATTTGTCATGTGTCTGTTTCATTCAGTGTGAAACTGACTTGAACTTCATGGTATTCCAGGAGAGGAATGTCCTTAACCCCACCTTGCCCACTCTTAATAAACTTGTGTTTAGGAGCCGACTACCAGAAAGATGAAAAGTGTTGCGGACATCCAGAAAGACCGTGTCATTTATGAACTGGTTTATTATTCTGAAATATTGGTTCACCCTAAAATGAAGGCAAAATATATAAACAAGTCTGCTTGGAATCGAAAATCTTTAATTTTTAAGTTAAAAAACCAAAATATAAAAAAGGTGAAATTATCTTATTTTCAGTAATATTTCATGTGAGATCAAAGTAAATGGTTAAAAACATAGATTAATTTTTAAAATTATTATAATACATCATTCAAAAATAGTTGAGGATTGTTTTAGTGGTTTTAAGGCTTCAGAACTGCCACTACCATGAGAAATACTGCAGTGTGGAGAATATACCCCTTCTAGTAGATAACTTTTATTGTACAATTAATAAAAATAAAGGACTATTACGAATCTCGCCACACATGCCAGTTAAAGTGAATTCTAAGTATTTTGGCCCCTCAAACCTGGTACTCTAGGTGATTGCTTGCCCCTAAGACTAGCCCTGACAGTGAACAGAAACAAGACATGTTCATGTGTATAATTTTTTGTGTCCACAATTTAGTACAATGTACATTTATACAACTTTTTTATTTTTTGCTAGGAATAGTATGGATAACTAGCATGCGTGACTTGCGTGAGTAATGCTAGAGTATAAAGCATCGAGGCAAAACACTAACAGACACAAATGAACCTTTTAGACACTAAGTTTCACAGCCACAGGTGAATTTATCAGGAGGTGAGATAACAACTGGCTCCTGATGAAGTCACCTGTGGTTGGCAAAACCGAGTGTCGAAAGTATTTGTGTGTATTGGCGTTATATCTCAACAATTTCTACTCCATCATCACTGGTTATTGCTCCTAATTTTAACAGACCTTGAGTTAGCAAAGCGGGTGCACTGCATCTTACTACCCAGTTAGATTAAATGAACCCGCATTTGTGTGTAAGGCAAGTGAAGGCCACAGAAAAGCCAACCTCAGTACTTCCAACTAGGATTCGAACCACGGTATTCCCATCACCAGCAGTTCAGTCTGACACAAGAGTGATGAGTTAGAACATGATATCACCCCTGTGAGTTTTAGCATTGTGCTTTCTTCCAAAAATATTTAAATCAACTCTCAAAACTAGACACCAAAATGGTAAATTTGGATCAATTATTACTAAAATGTTATTTCTTTCCCATGAAAGAAGGTACATTCCCACATATAGGCAATATTGTACCAACTTACATCAAAAATGAAAAGAAGAATTTCTTTAACAATAATAATAATTGAAGATGGGTTGAATCCACTTTTTCTTATTTCAAATCTTAGAAAACATGGTAAACAGAAGAGGTTAACTCTTCCATCTCATGATTTATTTTTCTTCAATTTTGTTTTTGTTCAAATTCACTAGTTTCTATATAAAATTTAAATAATATATTTATTTTTTTCCTTCAGTGAATTCACATTTAGATAAGTGGTACATTAATGTACTGAGGTCTGGTTGCTAATTTTCCACTAATTTTTAAGTTGGGATGAAGCACTAATATGTATAATAATAGCTCTAAGGAACCTCTGAATCAAACATGGAATTATTATTTTAACCCTCGAATGTTTTTTTTAAATACATGAATCTCGAATATATCGAAGGACACATACTTAAGCCTAGTATGCACTTGAGAACCTAATATACCGAGAAACATTGTTTGCAAACATAAAATGCAAACATATATGTTTGTATTTCAAGATTTGCTTTGTTTCAGATGAAGATCCACTTTGATCCTCCACTGTCATCACACAGATATGGTCTTCTACAGCGCAGCCCCATGGGTCTGGTCCTCAAGAGTATCATCTTCTTCAACCATCCCTTCTGGGCAGAGAAGGGTGAGTGCTAGATTACACACTTTACATTAGGACACACATGTTTTAAGAGACAAAACACACTTACTCTGCAATCAGTTGGTTTTGTGTGGATTGTGAATTACTATCCTTTCAGGCTATTTGTATATTTACACTAATTGGGTAGTATGAAGAAAGTTAAATTTATGCTAAATGTTCCCTTATTTATGTAGAGAGAAAGAGTGGAAAACCATTTAAGGAAAATCTCCTGCACTAGACCCGACTGGTATTCAAAACCTTATCTCCTCTATCACAAGCCATCAACTCGAGTGAAACTAATAGACCTTATGATCACCGATGTGGGTCTTTGCATTAAATGTTTAAAAATTAAAACTTACACGAGGAACTTAAAAAAAATGATATAATATGGTTTGTTAGCATCAGAAAAGTATATTAGTGTTGATGCATTTATTAAGTTTTGAAATTACTCGACTTTTCCAGACCAAAATTATGCATTTTAACATTATTTTATATGCAAATATATTAAGCAAATCTAATTATTATCATGTTTTTCCTTCAAAAATTAAAATTCTTAAGATGCCGGTAAGTTATTGAAGACAAATATGTCAGTGTTATTTGCAAAATTTCATGAACTGGAGTTAAAACTAATAGTTTATATAGGGTTAGGCTTTTTACATCATATTAAGTAAATTATTGCAACGATATCTAGAAATTCCAGTGGCCTTTTAAAATGTCCCTGACTTCTTCCTTACATTTTCAGGTTTTACCTGCTTTCCAGATGTGTATCAGTATGTTCAAACATGAATTAAATGGCTCGATAAATAAGACAATTTTTGACAAAAATTTTAAAATTTCTTTACTTAGACTATTTGTATTTAACTATGCTGATGAAGTAGGGATGATAGAGGTAAAATGTAGAGGAAATGTACCCACATTTGCACAGAGGGTGGCAAACCTTTTAGAAACAAACTTCACAATAGCCAGCCGAGATTCAAACCACAACCTCCTTGTCACTGGCATCCAAATAATATGAAAATTACATTTAGTCAGTGTGCCTACCAATTTGAGTCAAATTTGTTGTTGTCATAGTCAAAGCTTTCATGTTAATACTATAACAATATGAATATTTTGATAAAATCCCAAACATTAATGTCTACTAGAAATGTATGAATTTGCAAAAACCTTTTGATTTCACTTATAATCTTTTGAATTTTACTCTAAAATAATGACTTCAAAATTTATAAATATTTGACAGCTAGTTCATGTATATTTTTCAATTTTTACCATTTGTATCTTTTATATACACTACTGTTATTGAAATTTATCACACACAAAACACACAATCGTGCATTTGAATGATGAGAAAAGTGAGGAGCCCAAAAGAAATAACATATTTTGTTAAAATTATATTTGATCAAAATAAAGGCATATTTTATATTTTTTTAAGAGAAAACAATATATACAGGTTAGCCACTTATATCTATTTTTTGATAGTCCACTTTATTTTCATCCCCTTGTTATTGATTAAAGAAGTAACTGTTTACTTAGTCCATAGTCTCCACACCTCACCCCCTCCTAGCAACAGAACAAATCACAAAGCTATCTGCCAAGAGCTTAACAATGATGAGTCACCAGTACCTGAAAATTAATGTGTGGCTCTTTAACAAAAGATCAGTTTCAAGAATCTGTGAGCAAAATCATCCGCTTACCGATTGTGCCATAAACACAATATCAGATTGATAATTGGCATCAGCTGAGCCTTAAAAAACCGATTAAATTAGAAATGGGCCCTCGAATGTAAATTGGAGATTCAGACTCTTAAATTTAAAGAAAATAATGAGTGTATATTTTTTAAATATTTGATTTTGTCAATATCCTCTTTTAAAGACTGGATGATATATTTCAATGTTTTTAGGATGTTTCAATTTAATTAAATCTATACATATATGAAAATGAAGCTTTTAGGTAGAAGCATGCAATACAACGTCTTTGTATTTGATGTTTAGTGGAAGATATACCATCTCACTATTATCATGGCCTGGACTTATAACAATCACTATTTGAGGTTATGTTGTGTTAGGTTATAATGGTTTGGTGACATGTAACGATGATATTGAGGTGGTTGGACTCGCAATCAGAGGACGTTTAAGCCTGGTGTGCAGTTGGCAGGCATGATTTGCTTCATGTATGGTGACCAAGCCCTGAGGATGGCCAAAAAGACTGAAGAAGAGAGGAAGAAGAAAGTCTGTCAGACGTTATCCAATTTCTACAAGACTGATGCAGCCCTTAAGGTACAAAATACCTCCATTTGCATTTTTTTTGTCTGTCCTGCTGGCTTTGAGAATGAATGTGATTTTATCATGGGATGGTATTGATAAAAGGTCTAAAAGAACTCCCAAGGATCATTAACATTTAGAGCCTGAATTGGTGAGCAGGCTGGTTTGGTACATTTCCTAAATTTTATACCTTTCTCGTAAATTTGTAAGACTGAAGAAAAGTGCCATAAGTAAAAAAAATAAAAAACTGGAAAAAATATTTTTATCTTAATTGTGTCTGCATTGAGGTCTTTTAAATCAAAAAGTGATACAAGTCAAACTCAACAATGTGGTTACAGAACTAAGGACATAAAAAATATAATTCATTAAAATGCAGAGCTTTATAGGGAAAGTTGATACAAGTTTAGTTGTGTAATTTTTATTAACATTTTGACTCTGACACCATTAGCATAGTTAATTGCAGATAGCCTGGATAGGTATTACAGTAAATTGGAGTGAAACTACAAACTTATTGTGACTCTAGTATATATTAACTTGTTGTCTTACCCAGCCGGTGCACTACATGGACAAAATATGGTCCCAAGATACGTATGTAGGAGGAGGCTACACCTGCTACTACCCTCCCGGGGTTCTAAGCAAGTATGGACCTGCCTTCGAGAATCTATAGGTGGCTGTATATTCCTAGCAGGCTCTGAGACAGCGCTGCAATGGACAGGGTACATGAGCGGGGCCGTGGAGGCTGGGGAGAGAGCGCACGTGAGGTAAGGACAGGGATGACTGCACCACACCCTGCACTTTCAGATGTTAAAATACTCTCTCTTCAAGGAAATCCTATTCTCATATTGTGAGGTACAAAAATGCTGAACAAACACACTATGGATTTTACAATGAAAAGAAGAACACAATTCACAATATGCAGTGCTATCACTGGATAACTTCCTAAAAGAGGAAAATTAAAACACAATAGGAAGAGAAAGGAAATTGGTAAAGATTAATAGGACAATTAGATAGGCACATGTACCACAGTACAAATAACACAATTTTCTTTTTTCACTTTTGTTTTTTGGTTTCCTCTTTTAGGAAGTTGCGCTGCGTGTTTTCCACACTTTCCAGGTGAGTTTCAGTAGAATGAAACATAGGTCAAGGGATTGGGTGTTTACAATAGATTTTCTTCAAGAAGCAGCCATTACGTGTTTGCCCAGTTGTAGCAGTGAAAAGTGTGAAATGTATTCTTCTTTTCATTCTAAAAGCCATATTGTGTTCGCTCTCTTTTATATGTTTCTATCTACATTTACTGTACTTTGTTCCAAATAAAACAAACTAGGGATCATAAAAGCAATATCATATTTGACATTTGAAAAAATGTTTTTCTTTCAATTTTGAATTGGAGATTAGTTTTAGAGCTCTTTAAATTGCTTACTGGTGGTTTTAGCCCATCACAATATTTGTAGAATAAACTGAACAAATAGAGCCAAGACCATTAATTTAATTTTATAATGAGGGAATAAAATGTTTTTTTTAGGTTAACACAGGTTTAGTTACATTTCCTATAGCAACTTACGTATTACTAGAGTAACGCAAACCTCTTATATTTACTAAGTTTTAAAAAAAGTGTATTTATAGATTAAATAAAGAGTCAGATTTGTAAAATATTGAATTGACCTAGCAATAACTAAAAGTGATAAAATAATTCTATAATAAAACCAAGACATCTTGTCTGTGAATGCAGGTGCTGTATTCTTGTGGCAAGATATCGAGCAGTGATGTGTATGCGGAGGAGCCCGAGTTTGTGGAGGTCCCCATCCAGCCGATAGAACAGTCACTACTAGAGCGATTCATACCTAGCATCGGGTTTCTCCTCGCTGTATTCGCCGCAATAATAGGGTGTGCATTGTTCTTCAGCTCCTACCAGGGACAATGGAGACAGAACTTCTAATACAAATCAAACTCTACTAGAGCGTTTTGTGACAAGTGTTAAATCCCTTCTTGATACTCGAGTGTTCTTCAGCTCATACCAAGGACTGTAGAGATATCACTCATAACACAAACTAAGCCTATGACCTAATAAGTTCCACAACTGGAAGAAACAAGTTTAATTACACTAATGAATTTGATTTAATTATACATTTTAACCCTAATAAAACTTTAAGGGTGTCAATATAAATAAATTTTGCAATGAAATATATTTTTTATACATAATATCATGCTATTTTTTGTAAATACATATATTAAAAAAATATATATACTAAAGAAAGCTACTATACATACCTTAACTGAGCTAGCTCCTAAAGTTGGAAATAACTGGCTTATAGAAGGAGAGCTTTTGTGCCAGTACGTTTTCTTGATAACCTTTCTCTGCGTTATAGATACATAAAAAATAATTTTAATAGAATGGAGCAAAGATGAATACACTGATTACGCTATGAACTTATAAATCTACATGGTTTACACATTTCCCTTGCTTTTTCAGAACCAATTTAAACAGTTATATATAATTTTCAGTTTTAAAAAGGTAGTTAAATTTTTTTAAAGCTTAACTGAAAAGTTAATTATCAATTTCACCATTATTATAAGTAGCATGACACAAAAAAAGAAGAATATCTGGAAGAGAAAAACATGTATTCTGATCTTGCTCTAGTAGTGCTTCTACATTGTAATATAGGAATGAATTAAACAAATAAAGAGAAATAAATAATATTTTTATATGACATGGTATGTTTAAACAAGGGTTAGAAATAGGGAGGGTAGTTTTAGAGTAAGTGCAACCATGTTGCCGTGAAGAGGGGATGGAATAACAACCCAATGCACCTGGGTTGGATTCAAACCCTGGTCCCTGTTAATGGCATCTAAGTGCATTACGGTCATTGTTGTGGGTTTTGAATTATGTTTATTTTGGAACTGCATGTTTCTAAAAGTCTGAGCTGTCCACATTTAACCATGCAAATAGGGTAGAAATGAGGAAGGTAGAATTTCAGAGTGAAAATGTACTCTATAAGTTAAAGTGTCAGCTAAAATAGTAATAGTATTAAGTAAACTGAATAGAAACAAAAATTTAACTTTATTAAAATTGAGTAATTTTCTACCAACTTTCCCTCGTCAAATATAGAGAATTGTGCAGGGGCCAAATCAAGTAATGGGACAACATGCCACTGATGCTTTATAAGGAATAAATAAATACAAATTTGTTTGGTTTAGGGTTCTAATTTTAGTTCTCTTCAAATATTTACAGAAATTCGAATATCTTATCAACGTTCAATAGGCCAATAGCTAGTACACTAGAAATTATTCCGTCCAAATTTGACGGGACTAGGTCATATTCAAACACACACAATATTTACTGGAAATAAGACATTTAATCATCATATGAAGAAAATTCGGAATAAGATATGATTTTAATTCCAAATAAATACAGAATACCGCAAGCAACTTGTTAAAAGGTAGAAAAAAAAAAAGATGTCACATTAATTTGTGCATTGGATTCATTTCATTCCGCAGGTTTATCTTTCCTTATTTTTATAAATTTTAATTTTTGTATAATCATTTAGCCACATTGTTAAATAAAAATCAACACACCTAAACATCCATTAATTTTTCTCTCGTTATCTTATGACCTTGAAAAGATATAATTATGTTTGGACCAAAAATATCGGAGAGATGAAAGTTTGAAAAGACACAAAATCATATGTGAGGCAACCTTACAATTGTTTATCAGTCTATTTTTGGTTTATAGTCCAGGAAACAGGTGTTCAAAACAATGGCCTGGGGAAATTTTGGAAATTGGTGGGATTAATAGGTCTTGAGGTTTTTCTAGAGGTCACATTTTGCGACTAAAAGTTTTTGCCAGCACAAATAAAAAATTGGCAAAAACCACGTTTTTTGCCAATTTTCTGTTCCAGTGGACTTTTCGAAAAATATTTCTTTATTAAATTAAGGAAAAATAATTCTATACAATTAAGCTTTAGTAAGTGTTTTAGTGGGATGAACAGTTTCACAGGGTGTCTACCTGACTATAGTTTTGAAATTCCAGTATATTTCCAGTAATTCCAGTATATTTTTTTAAAGAAATCCAGTATATATGAACGATACTCAGATACAAACAATCCCTATTTCAAAATCATAAAATGATAGAAAGTTAGGGTAGGCCTAGGTCTATCATAGTTAACAATTTTTACATCAAGAATCAAATGTATTGACGCAAATAATTCATTCATGACCTAAGTTTACTTGGTTGACAGCTCAAAAAGTTACTAGAAATAGTCCCTAATATATCCCTACGCCAACAACTGACATCAATCACTTTTGATAACTGTAATGAAAACAGATGGTAATATGTGAATGTGATAGTTAACCACACTAATTTAGACAAATATTATATATATATTTATTTGAAATCGGACACAAAGCTTATTTATCGTTTTATTCCACTTAAAAAAATTAATATTTAACACCACTTCCACAAAAGTCTAACGAAAATATCTTCAAAATGACGACTGACGAATTTAAACCATGTGTTTGAACATGACGGAAACAAGCTTTTTTACAATGATGCACCCACGCAGTGGATAAAAAATATTTTATTCAGTTAAATATTTTGAAATATGATAAACTATTCATAAAATAATATATTATATATAAAAAAATTACAAGTATTTTCACTTTTCCAAGTAAATACAATGCCTGTATTAAAAGGTATTGAAGTATGCACTATATTGCACTTAGTCAATAGCGTTCCAAAACGAAGAATAAGTACTTTTAATTATGTTTAAAATATTGTTTCGAATTAGATAAAAAGAAATTATTAAAAGTAATAAAATAGTATGAGAAAACTTATATTTACATTATTTTAAATGTAAAATATAACAGGTAATTAAAAAACTTAACATTCATAACAAAACAGTGATCTCTTACAAGTGTTGGCAACCCAAAACCTAAACATATAATTTTTGAACTGTCATCCAGGTAAAAACTATCATGAACAGACTCTATATTCTAGTATATACTAAGAATGGGACCCTACAACCTACAAGGAATATTCATGGATTCAAGACTCAAAATAATCATAATTTTTTAAAATAGGTAATAGATTTGAATTATTTTTTAAAGGTATTAAAATAGTTAAATAGTTTCTTGTGATTAAAACCAAAATAATGATAGGAAAAACCTAACAACTAAACCCCAGATTATTAATTTACCATTTAATGTAAACAAAATCAAAAGTGAAGGAAAAAAATCCTAGTTATTGGGAAAGTTAAAACACTTATGCTTACAATATTTTCTAAAATTCAAATTTTAATTAGGGATGTGATGGAAAACTGAAGTTTAAGATTTGAAAAAAAGTGGATTTGACCCATCTTTAATGCATGTGTGCTCACACACACACACACACACACACACACACACACACACACACACACGCACACGCACACACACACGCGCGCACACACACACACACACACACACACACACACACACACACACACACACACACACACACATTACATTTTTTGGTCTTGGGGTAAAGTGCTCGCCTCAGGACCCGATGTTTGTGGGTTTGAACCCAACAGAGGCTGAAGGCTTTTTCTTGTCCAAGAAAAAAAATCATAGCTCAACATCTATCAGAGAGGATGTAAAGCTGTCGGTTCCATGTGTCATGTAAAAAACCCTGGAAGGTATGTGAAAATACCTTTCATGGCAAAATTAGTAGGTCATTTCACCTCACTCGTAGAACTTTAGAGGTACAAGTAATCAACCTTGGTGATGCAACTTTAAAGAATGATTACAGCCAGGGAGTTTACTCTTACCACACCACCCTTTGACAGTCGATACTTTCCACAAGTTATATTTTTGATAGTTAATTTATTTAGTAAATATATAGTAATAAAGATACAGAATCTTCAATGAAAAATAACCAACAAATAGTATGTTGATAAAAATTACTTGGAAATAAAGATAATTGCAGTTACCTAACATTATTAAAAATTAAGATGATAAAACAAAAAAAAAATTTTTTTTTATAGAATGTAGACAAAAGTTAAAATTCACTCAACCACAAAACTTTTTCAATTTGTCGCATTTCGTGTTCTAACACTTCTGCCTCTTCCTTTGCTTTCTACAAAACTGTTCTTTTCACTTCTAATTTTCTTATTTCTTCAGATGCTGTTTTTCTTTTTTGACTTAGGTTTACTTCAATCTTTTTCTTCTTTTCAAGCATCTTTCCTTATTCCTGATGCATTCCTCACAGCATGAATCATCTTTTTTGAAATTGTCCCCCGGCTGCAGTGACTGCATCATAAGTTACACATTGAGCAATAAGGCTGTCCTCATGTAGGTTTTCAACCAGATATTCTTTATTCACAGAAAATGGAAGAGAACAAGAATTTTTTTAGTGAAATATTGTAGTTCCTGGGATGCATTTACTCTAGAAAAAGTATTGATGAAAAACTTATCAAACTGGTCACCACATGAAGTGAATTGTTTAACTTCTTGCTTTAATACAAAGTCCAAGTAGTCTCTTTTTACAACATCAGCTTGCACGCTAGATAGTTGTTGCTTGTTTAGTAAAACTTCTAATGCTGAAGTTATCCTATAGGTCCTAACAGATGGATTGAGCAAGACTGCAGGAGAGAGACAACTAGCACCCTTGACAATTTTGTAGGAGAGAGGACACTTATGTAAAAGTTTGTTGCAAAGCCCAACTAGGAATTTTTGACAATCTCCTCTGAACTGAAGTATCTTGATGTCTTTAATTCCTTTCAAAGCAGATGCTGTGAATCCAATATTTACAGTAAGGAGTGATTTCATGTTGGATTGTTTCTTTAAATCAACGGCTAACAATTTTTTGGAAGTATTTGCTGAATTCATTACATCACATTTTACAATCCCGTTCATCAAGTGCTCAAGTAGTTTATTTAGATCTGCAAACATAAATTGCAATAGAGGTTGATTGCTCTGATATTCGTTGTGAAATTGATCCAACTCAAGTGAAAATGACAGCACAAATCCCAACTTTGATGTCAGAAGTTCATCCTTTACAAAATTGCTTAATGTTTGAAAACTATCAGATTTTGGAGGATGCTTGTTAGAATAAAAATACTGTTTTAAATAAAGCAGCATTTACATTGCTATCTCTAACACCCTTAAGTTTTCTACCCATCTAATAGAACAAAACTTAATTGGGAAAAGAGATGATCCTGCTATTCTTTGATAGTTTGCATGTCTTGTTGGAAAATCTTGAAATAAATAAAATAGTGAGTGCCAAAACTAGTTAATAGTCCAATTAGAGTTAGCAAGTGCTGTTTTGTTCAAATTTTTTCTCTATTCCTTCCTCTTGTTCTTCGTCGAAATTTTCCAGATCAACTTGTTAGTTAATGCAAACGTCGTTACAATTTGTGCAAATAATGGAGCACATGCCCCCCTGACATCCTTTCTTGTATTTGCAAGAAATTATTTTTAGCAAACTATCAAGAGTTGGGGGATGGAGGGTGGGAACAGGAACTAACCCATCTTTGTTTGTTTTCCATCCACATTCCTGGATTTTTCGAGGCTTCATACCAGCTCTGGACCTGATGGTATGTCCAGAGTGAATGCTCACATGCTGCTGCCTCAGTCAATGGTAGAGAAGCGATGTTAAACCTACTTTTGTAGGCTGCTATGATGAACGCTCTTAAGGTGCTAATGTAAACCTTCCAGAAAGAAATACAGTTTTGGTTCTTTAAGAAAGCCAGAACATGGATAACTACAATGAACTGGAGCATAATGGGGGATTTTCAACCTGTCGAAGAGCACGAAGAACCTTGCATAGATGAAAATCAACACAAAGAACCTGACATATGGGTATTGCGTGCTCCCAGGAACTATGAAGATAACCTTCTTGAGGCTGATGTACCACTGACTTGACATTGTGATGTGTAGTCCTGATGCAAGGAAATGGAAAGTGGTAAATGATGAAAAATTGGATGCCCCTTGGGGGGGTATACATATGAGATCTAGTACCCCTACCTTCTTATAAAAGAAGTATTGGATCTTGATGAGCAAATCCAACATTACAAAGCAACACTCATTGCTAAGGGATTTTCACAAATTGAAGTAGTTGATTACTCAGAAACTTACTCTCCAACAGTAAACCTTGGTGGCCTTGAGGTAAAATGCTCGCTCCAGAACCTTATGTTTGTGGGTTCAAACCCAGCCGAGGTTGATGGATTTTTAATAAGCAGTAAACATCCTTAGCATAACTTACTTCGGAGGGGAAGTAAAGCCGTTGGTCCCATGTCAATTGTGGCGGCATGTAAAAGAACCCTCGGAAGTATGTGAAATACTTTTCCCGGCAAAATTGGTAGGCCTTTCGCTTAAAGTAATTATTGTGTTCTGATATAATCAATTGGTTCAAAAAGTGAAAGTTAAATACCTTGAAAAAATTAAATAAAAAAATCATTCCAACAATATGATTTGATACAATTTGTGTTTTACATTTTACTTTCCTTGGTTATAATAAGAAACGTGAAGATTTCCCAGTTTGATGTAAAAACCACGGCATTTATTTACAGTGAATTGGAAGAATAGGTCTATATGGACCTTTTTGATGGTACAATGGAACCCACAAACCTGGCGTGCAAATTTGTCAAGCTGACAAATGTGTCTATAACGGCTAATTTGAGAACATTTCAGTTCTTCTTGTCATTTATCTAGATGATGGTTTCATTTTAGCAGAAGATTTTAGAAGAGCCTAACAAAGGTGATGAATGAGTTGAAACTTTCCTTATAAGTAAATGGAGGTGAATCAGGCTATTATGTTGGAATGGAGATAAGAGATACGAAAGATAGATGAATCTTCATTTACTGTAAAAGCTACATAGATCAATTACTCAAGAGATTTAACCTGGAAGATGTAAAAATTAATTAGCCCAGTAAGCAGGTACTTTTTAGCAGAAAAAAAGTTGGAGGGTTGCAAATTTGTGTACTTTAGAGTACTAAATGACATACTAAATTTGCAACCTTGAAATTGTGCCGCTTGTGGTTTTATACTGAAAAAATATACAAAAATGTAAATTTTTAAGCATAGCTTGATATTGGATGACTGTTGTGAGAAAAAACTATGGGATGTATAAAAAAATAAATTAATTTACGACTAAAAAAAATACAGATAACTTCCCTTCTTACATTCATATTCGTAATATATCATCCAGCTCTGAAATAGGCTAGCTCATTTGCAAGCAGACTCTATGATCTCGGGACTATTTTTTTTTATATTTACAACCTTCACATTAAAATATCTGACCACTTTGACCTATCAGGCCAACCATCACAATGCTCCACACCTATTTATAGATCTCAACTATAAAAAATACAGACAAAAAAACACAACATACAAACAAAATATCTTCAACAATGCAAATAAATATGTTACCTTGAGATGATGTATCATGTATGAGGGTAAACATTTAATAAAGAAATTAAAAAACAAAATAGTTTCACTTGCTTGTCTTACATTTTCAGAAGAATTCCCTACTACCCCTCCTGTGAAGCTCCACTTATACTCTGGAATTAAAGCAATCATATAAGTTTAGAAGAAACAAAATTGACCAAATTTATGGTACTATTTCACTTGACCAGAAGCAGATTATTTTGAATAAATATAACTACATTTATATTGTTGAAATTGGATTATAAAATCTGACCATTCTTTAACATAATAAAATAAATTATGTTATAATTTAGACCATGAAAGGTATAAATAAAGGTTATGATATGCACAGTTAAGGTTTCAGTAATAAAAAAATAAATAGTCTTTATGTGTTTCCATGAAGGACAAAATGCCCCAAAAAATATGATGTTGAAAAAGTTTAAATATTATAACTAATTATTTTGAAGTATAATTTCCTTAATTGTCGAATTGATTGAGTTAATGGTTCCTGTGGCTTGCATTTAAGGTGCGGCAAAAGGGAGCCCGAATAATTTTAGAATTTTTATAGCATGACATTTTTTTGGCCAAAATAAATAAAATATTTCTCCAGTAGCAACATAAAATTTAGTTTTCTGCACGTGCTGATGTCAACAGATCTTGAATATCTGTCAAGGGTGTCCTGGAATTTTGTCAAAACATTTTCTCTTTATTTAAAAGGTTTTGACAAACCTTCAGGACACCCTTGACAGCTATTCAAGATCTGTTGATATTAGCATGTGCAGAAAACTAAACTTTATGTTGCTACTGGAGAAATATTTCATTTATTTTGGCCAAAAAATGTATATTCTATAAAAAATGTAGAAATACTTTCGCTCCCTTCGACCGCACCTTAATGTATGTTGGCTCACTGATGGTAGTTGATTCCTGTAAATCTAGTTTAGATAAATTTGATGTTACAAAAATGAAAAAAAATGGCTTCTTGAAAAATACCTGGAACAATTCTGGTGAAATTTTGTCTGGAGTAAGTTATATGAAATAGGAATGGGCAGCTCCCACCTTCATTCCTGTAGATTCCTCACACCTCACGTTATTATTTAAACCCATTTCCAGATGTGAGGCATAATCCTCACTCGTAATATGTTCAATTTATATTTCCGCAGATGAGAATTACACAATTATCCTTCAAGATGATAGCTTTCGAACCCTCCCATCTCTGTTTGAATTCGCCGGGTCACTTCCGTCTCCCGTCATTTGAAAACGTTCGAATTTTCCAAGAATAGATCTTCCAAAACAAAGAAGAATCCACTTCAAAGAAATGTTTGTTTGGAAAAAAACAACTAATATTTTTAAATTACCTGGTAATCCTTAGGAAATTAAGAACCAAGAAAACAATTATATCAACATATGCTAGAGGCTCAATCTGGTAGCGTGATTTGGAACTTGCTGACAATTAGTTCTAATTGTAACCACCGAAGACGACACAATGGTCATTTGTTTGTATTCATTTCTAAATAATAAGTGTTTGCATTTTAATATTTGGTAAAATGAATATTATTGTTTTATACACAGGTAAGACCAAAATATATGTATATTTTAAAATTCTAATCATCTTTTGAGTTTTATCATGTTTAAGAAAGTTCAAAGTTCTTTTAGTTGGGAAGTGAAAATATATAAATTGAATGTTGGCACAACTTTATGTACATCAACAAAATAAGAGTAAGTAAGATGTTTTGTTACTCGAATTAATTGTAAATTAGTGATGGGTCGAACCAGCTCGTTGACGCGAGCTAGCTCACATAAGCTCGCTCACTCTAAAGAGTCGTTCATATGAGTCATCTCGTTCACCGCATGGCTCGCTCGCTCGCTCCCAAACCCTTCACCCCTTCGCCATCAAGAGCGAGCACTAACTAGTTATCACAATTCCCGTTCTGATCGTGCAAATCTGCCCCTTCCCTTTCAACTTATAAACGACATAAAAGATTTGTGTAATTTATCCTAAGCCTATAGAGTTTGATTCTTTAATTTTATTACTTACAATAATTAACCTTAGCATATAGACTTTAGTGGCTAATTCACAGAATTATGTCTATTGATGTTAAGAAAAATAGTTTAATATTGTAGGCAGTGCTGCAATCTAGTAATAATAGTAAGCATCTATAGTTGATTTTTTTTGTAGTAACGAACGAAGAACGACAGAAGAGTCGTGAATGACAAACTCTCCTGACTCTTTCTAATGTAATATGTAATGGCGGCATGAACGACACGCTCGCGAATTGAGAGTCGTTCGTTCACAGCTTTCGTTCAAAAGTCATTCAATTTGAATGACTCGCTCACGAGCGACACATCACTATTGTAAATATAGTTTTTAATTAAGGGAGGGGGAGGATGTTTTCTTTGTCACACTGTATATAAAAATCAGTTATGTAATAAAATTTATATCATTTAAGGTTCTAAAAAAAAAGTTATATTAAATTTTTACAAATAACTGATAGTTTTGGAGTAGCAAAGATGTTTAAATGAGTGGCTGGAAGGCGGCGTGGCCTAGCACTGACCCAACCTCACCGCGCACCATTTTTTTATCACCTGTCTCCACACTGGATTGAGATTTGAATCCTTTGATAATTGAAGGATATATTAATAACAAAAACAGTGAAACAGAATAGATTTAATTTGATAAAATATATTGAATAAATTCTATTATTCATTCATAATTACACCACAAGAAGTAATTTCATAACTGTTTTTTGAAAAATGTTTTCAGATGTACCTCTATCTTCAGTTAAATGACATATTAAAACAATTCACTATAGTGATGTATCAGAGATAGGTGGTTTATTAGGATCAAACATTGAGGGGCTTGGGGTACAGTCATCAAAATGTTCAATATATATATATTTTCATCAACTTCTGTTAGCAGAGAACCAAATACTTCGTGGCACCTTTCTGATGTAGCAGAGGTATAATTCATTGGGGTTAAATAATGAATAGCTTTGACAACTGCCATCACTTTCATTATCGTGATCATGTATCTCTTCCTCAACATTGTCTAAAAGGTGATCAGATCCATTATGGTATTCTTGTCCCATACAGTAGCCACAGATATCGGACCACTTACAGTCCTGCTTTTCTACATCCACAAGCAGGCCTGCATCTTTTCTTGCGATTGCATACAATATATTTGAGCAGCTTTGTTGGAGTAGGATCTTGAAGAATTTGCATTGGTGTGATCCCTTTAACTTCTTCACCAACCCCATCGCAACAGATTCTTCCGTAAACCACACCACTGTACACTCGCATACAATGATCTTGAGAAGCCGCTGATGTAGGGGATAGAGAAGCTATGTTTAGCTCTAGTGCCATATATTCTAAAATACAAAGCCAGTTAGAAAACTTTCACCTGCCAATGTGATTGCATCACGGTTAATCCTACATCTGCATTTTAAGCTGCCTGCTTCACTGTAAAGCCCGATTTAAAAAGTTTTTCATCATTAATGTAATGAAACAACTTTTGTTTTGATCACTAGAAAGAAAATTATTTTGTGATGCTGTAGGATCCAATGACTCATCAAACATTATAGGAGGTAATGTGATGTCCTGTCGCACTGCCACCCGAACCATAGCAGCAAATAGTTAACTACATATCTACCCCCACCTCGTCTATGGTCTCTTGGATCCCGTCTTACACTGAAAATATTAGTTTTACCTACACATTGATTAGAACATGTTTTGCATGCTCTTCTTTTTTAATAAGAGCTCTTTAATCTCTAAAATTAACCAAAATTAAGATATTTGCATAGTTTCATTTTTTTGCATAGTATTATAATGTTTTCTAAACAGAGGGCACAAGTTTGAGGTTGCAAAACTGATATGTTGTTCAAACCACAAACTAAAACAAATAACCAATTTGCAAATCTCTGACATTTTTTCTCTGCAAACAGGCTGATTTGTTATCCTGCCGACTGGATTAAATGGTTACTAGCTTATCCACATGTTGTATTGACAGATAAAGTAAAATATGACAGTCTTGAAGAAAAGTTGCTCTAACGTGAAGCCTATGGCTCACTAATGTTTGCAACCATCACTACACTCCCATCATAATCATAATCATCATAAAGTTTCCAAGCACTGGCCGGGTCTGTTTGGAATATAAGTATATCCAACATATCCTTTTCCCCCATCATGACCCATTCTTCTCCTCTTTCCTCAACACTTCTCTGCACTCCTGTCAGCCACCTGACTCTTGGCCTCCGGCCTGCCCCCCCCCCCCCCCAACATCTTGAGAGAGGTCCAATGTATCGCATCACAACATATCCTGGAAATAGGCGCCTCCTTCCTACTGGCACATGGTAGCCCTGTGCCCCATGTTTGCCAACATGTTAATCAGGGGTGTCCCGATGGTCGGCCGCTCTTGCGTGCCTCCGGTCCTAGACCTGGGTATGCAACCAGTGAGGCGTACCACTGAGGTGGTCCGTGGTTGACCGTACACAGTCCGAAGACCAACTCCCGGCCCCTGACGCCGAACCCCGACCTTACAAACCCCATATATATATGTAGACTGGATCCCACCAACACAAAAAAATATAAACTCTCCTTACAAAGATCAAATACAATTTAACCATCCATCAGAAGGTATAAATACCACTATCATTCTAAGCCCCCAACATTATTGGACTCAAAATTCTAATTTACCGCTCCCAACTGTCTGTCAGGTAAATATGAGTACACTAATAACCAGCTTAAGTATTAAACATAAATATATCAATTACATAACTATAACCCCTCGCTGAAACAACAATATGTACATAAAATGTTCGGCTCATTAGGTATCATCATACCGGTAGTGCCATTAAATAAAAATATAAATGCTCAATCTAATCCTATTTGACATCATATAAATTGTTCCTCAACACATTACCACATAGCTGTCCATTATAGACACCAATTAGTAACCTAATACTGTGTAGGAAGAAGGTCGTTATCATAATTAACCCTTAACTTAATCACTGAAAAAGAGTTTTTATAATATTACACAGCCTCACCTCACGCCAAGTAGTTTCCCCCCTTCCCGATCGGCCCATTATTTCACTAAAATCCCATTAGAACGGGTACAACTATGTAAACATTACCAAACTAAAACCACTCAGAAAGTTGAAATAGATCGTTCATATGATAAAGATTAAATAGTAAGGATAGGTTCACCTTACCCCTGCCACAAAACTTCGCTCCAAATCCTCCTCCTCTGAGACAGAGGGTCAACACCTGCCAGGCTTTCACGTCCAACCCACTTACACTCTTGAGTCTGTCTCGCGGAACACTCACTCCCCCTCTTTCATTGAGTAAGTTCTCACATAGCCCACGGATGATAGTTCATAGCGCTGTTGGATGAACCGCAGCGCCATGTGGCGGGAGTAGGCACCGTTAACGTCCGCGCATCACCGGAAGTATCCGACCCCTGTGGGCATAGCTTCCACAAGATACCAAACATAAACTTAGCGGGCCAGGCTAAATATCGGATGAGAAGTCCGTGTGACGGGAACCGTTACACCAAAGACATGTTTAACTAAACAAAAATCACCAGCGAAGAGGAAGCGAAAACCAACCGCTTCGGAATCTTCAAGATATTCCGTCCATGGCAAACCAATTTTGTTCCGTTCGGACGTAGCGTTTCCATTAAAGTGCGCAAGCCTCCATTGAAATGCATGTAATCAATAATTTATGACGCATTCCATTCTGATTAGGTATGCGGCAAGTTTTACTGGTTCAGAACCAATAATTATAACTACAGATGGGATTATACGAAATAATATTAACAATTAATTACTATTTGTACTGACTATTATATTTTTTCTTCCTCTTATCTTCATAATTTTTTTTCAAGATTCAAAGGTTAATTGGAAATTTGGGTTCATAAAATAGTAGATTCGACCCAACTGTAATAAAGATTATTTAGTCCAGGTATGTCAAGCTTGTTTGAACATTGTCATATTAAACATTGAAAATAATGAATGGGTCGCATTAAATCATTATCATCAACTGTTTCCAGTCTGTGACTGGGTCAATTTAGTATAATGCTTCCATCTTCCTCTATCCTTCCTCCTTTAATTTCTTCCATTCTTCTCCTATTCATTCCTGATCTCACCGTCAAATGGTGTACCCTGGATCTGAGTAGCCTGGTGGAGGTTGGGTTGAACCGCATGTACTCGACATAGCATGTTTCATTCTAATAATAGTTCTCATTTAAATGTCTTAATCACATTCCTGGAAAAAGTAGGGAACAAAGCCTATAGTTTATTGGTCAAAAGTTTTATCATGTCTAGGTGTTTATCTATCGTGTTCTCCCATGATACTTTTGAAATTCTCTTTCACACTGCACACCAATATTCAAACATAAAGTAAGTTTTATTAGTTCAGAAAGAATAATAATTGTTTTCTGTCTTGATTCTCTTACAAATGAAGTCCGTGAAAAGGGCTTTTTCTTTTTGTAGCTTTTTGCTAGTCAAACTGTATTAAGTGAAATGCACTTTCATGTAGGCTTACTTCTGAGTTTTGACTAACACCTAAAAGAATTTCACTGCCTTCAAGATTGTTTTTTTCAAGGGATGTAGCTGGTTTGACTCCTGTCTGGTGAAGCATTTTGGATACAACATAATATTCTTCTTTGTTATTAATATGAAGAATTTACATTCCTCTGAATCATGCCTGGATTTTTCCCTATCACAATCATTCTTAGGCGGTAAAGAGCATTCAGTAATGTTCGATATTCATTCAAACCGTCTCTAGTTCGAATATGTGGAAAAAAATGGTCAAGACTGTCTTGATTGGGTCGATGTGTTAGAATGTATGTCATGCTATACAAATCCCTTACATCCTTTAAGAGATTTGACTGAATTAATTGACAGCATTATACCCTTATGAAATGGTTGCAAGGTTTTATTGCCAATACATCACATTTCCCCTACTATTTAATTCCATCTTCATAAAGACCAAATGCGCACTGTTGTTATTTTGGCATTAGGTCAAACCAATCGTTAACTATAATCATGAAATTAGCTAGATTTATTGCTGCTTCTTTGTTTTTACCAGGTTTATAATGAGCAAGAGCTTTTACTGTTGAATTCGACAGAATTTGGGCAGCTAAACAAATATTTTGTCCTTGAGCTACTTGCCATTTAACAAGAATGTTCTTTAGTTTGTGGCAAACCTAAAATTCATGGTCGTTAAAAACAAGCAAATCATCTAGAGGAGTTTTGTTAACTTGTATTGTATTGGAGAGATAAAATCCTGAATCAAATAACCAATTTTGAATAGGTTTGAGAAGATGTTGAGTGTCAATGAAGAAATAGATCTTCCTTATTTGGTAACCAACTGTTATTTCCAGCTGTTCCATAAGCCTAAATTGCTTCCTTCCATATCAGACACACAGACAAGCTGTTCCTTACAATACTCAATAATAACATGTTAATATCTCTGAAATCTTATAATGTTCAGGTACATGTTGATGCATAATATTAGCTTTATTTTGTAGTATTATTATTATTATCACCGCGTCTTACTACCAGTTCGGGTTATATGTACTTACGCTAATGTGTAATGGTAGGTGATTGTGAGATGAAATGGAGGACCTACAGTTTAACGTGGGATCCGAACCACGGTGAATGCCTGGCATTCCACATATTCACAAATTGTGATTAATACACATCTTGTCAGAGGTGAAGGAAGGGTTTGGCAATCAGATAAATCTGTGCCGGTAGACCAGTTCTTTGTAAAACACTTATTTTGCATGTCTTTTATGTAAATTTTTTATTTTTATGGCAACCATTTGCTTCTATGTCATAGATAATAATAGTTGATAAGTTTATATTTTAGAAGTCCAACAGCACTTTTTGAGATAACTTTAGTAACTAAAACAAGGCCATTACACACCGGGCATAGCGTGCGTACGCTATAGATCATTTACCACTTCTTTGTTTTACATGACAGCTACAGATGCTATCAGTAATGCCAACATTGTCTGAAAGTCATTTTTATTAACATATTTGGAAATAATTATTATTTGCTAATATTACTATTATTAACACTAAAAAATATTAACACTTTTAACAATACTTACCTAAGGATATGTATTTTCCATAATCAAATTTAAGAAAAAAAAAGTCTAGTAAATTCATTCTAGTATTTCTTTTAACTCTTGTGGCAATTACAGGTTAAAGAGAGTGTGAAAGTATACATTTAATGGTATTATATTAAGTTATTTATATTTTTATAACCGGCCTCACATATCTGTTTTGTGATAATAATGAGTAAGAGACATACAAAATGTTTGTGAAATAATATAAAGCTTAAATTTTGTAAACACGAGCATTAGTACCATTTGGCATCCAACTGGCAACAAAGTCGTCTACATCAACAATTGGCAGCACAGCTTCTATTCAGTGGCCATATTTGTTTTTTTTTTGCATCTAAGGCTACTTTTAACAAGCTCTTGCTTTTAATAATAAATTTGAATAAACAGCAAACGCAAACTTCAAAACTATACCAACAACCAACCAGTTATTCTTATAGCCAAAATTTAACAATTTTAAATAGACATTATAACAGTGAATTATTGTATAAAATACAATTAATAAAACCTGTCTACAAGTTGGAGCGAACAAAATATTTTAGAATTGAGTATTTAGGCGTGTGTTAAGTCACGGTTAATAGTTTTATTACAAATTTTAATAATAGTGTTTTTTTTTTAAATATTAAATCGGCTACTTAGTAATTTGTGTGTTCTTTTGTGAATATTAGTTCTGTGTGTGAGTGTGTTACCGTTTCAAAATAAACATATTTTTAGTGATCTTGAAATAATTATTCATCCAATATAATATTGAAGCGTGTGATAAAAAAAATAGCAAGTGTTTCTCAGTGATCAATATATCTATTTGAAAATTCAAGTCTGTGTATCAAGACTATAAAATATATCTTAACCACAAGATTGTGTTGTGTTGACCTCTAAGTTAAACCTCAAGGTCTAGGATTCTTATAGTCTTCCAAAAAAATCTGTGAAGTGCAATAAAAAATATTAGTGAATTTTTCTACAGTGTTGATTAAATAAATACCAGCCTAAGACTTCAAGTTATAAGTTAATTAGACTTTATAACTGTTTATGAGTAGTAATTCTGAAATAGATTCTTTAAATTAGGATATCTTTTGATTTGTCAGTAGGTCCTAGTGTATTTTTTATTTTATAAGCCTAGACATATTTTCTAGGATATTGATTTTTGTCTTTTAAATTGACCATTGCGAGAAACTTATTAACAAAGTTTAGGACCGGAAGATGAAAATGGATGCATGTGAGACCCACCCACCTATCATCATTAACATGGCTGAGGACACTGATAAGGATGATGATGAATATGATGATGTAGGAGTTCTTGTGACCCCGTTGGAAAACACTTAAAAGGTACAAACCAGTTCATAACGAATGACTTATTTGTTGTAATTGTGTTTAAAAGGTTTATACAGTTTTTTTTCTCTGTGTAATACAACATGTCCAGATTTTTCCACATTTATAGTGTTAATAATAATACTACTAACATATAATTATTTATAGATTAAAAAAAATTGACTAGTAAAAATAATTTAATAATAATAATAAAAACTAATATGGAATTAAATGCTAAATTTTTTTAAATGTTCAATATTGCAGAAAAAATTAATAATACTAGGCCTAACATCAACATCAAGGTCAACAATAAACAATAAATAAATGTGTCATATATGTTTCTTGTGTAAATTTAAATTTCTGTCAAAAGTGACAGCTGCTAAACATTTGTTTATGCAGATCATATGGTTCGGCGTAGGGATGCATAATTTGGTCTGGTAACTTTTCATAGCTGTAGCTGTCAGTCAGCACCAAAGAAGTGGTAATGCTACTGTAGCTATCTTTCAAAATATTGTTCACCAGCTTAGTAAATGGGACAATTCACACCAGCATCGCCGACTAGCGCTATGTACGCTATGTATAGCAAGCATACATCTGCTGACTCCCACACCAGTCACCTGCACTGCAATCCATCGAAAACCACATGTCAATGAATCCCAGAACTTCAAATTTGTCTTTACTTAATCATAAATATGTTTTTAATCTGTCATCATTCAGTTAAGAGGTCGCACATTAGTGTGTAGTATTCAACAACCGAATCCCTCTTATTTATTGGGTGAATCCACTTTGTTCTTTTTGTTGACAAGTACAAAAATGCCAGTTCATTTCGTTATTCCTATGAACAAGATTGTGGCTCAAATATATTTATTCAGATTAATTTGAATATTCTGATATTTTACCTTGTAAGTATTTACTAAAACTCATGGTGTAATTTTTTTTATTTAAGAACTATTATAGTCAATCTTAAAATATATTTTTAGAATCTAATGATACTTATACCAAAAATGCTTGACTAAAACAACACAATTATAAAAGTTGCATTAGACATAGTTTTTTAATTCACATTATATCAAAAATCTTATTCAACACTTGTTAGAAAAATTATTAATCTTTTTATTCGGAAAACTTAGCTTTAAAAATAAATTATTATATAAATATTGACGGGGTATAATTTTTTCCTTTAATTCTATTTATTTACATGATTACGGAAGGCTTATTTTTTTGTTCATACCATTTACTGCAGCCAAATCAGAGTTTTTGGCTTTTTTTTCTGAATATTCAAACTATTTTTGACATCTGCCACTATATTTAGCGCAATTGAAACTATATATTTTTTTTATTGGAATGACTGTGAAAGATAAGTTTAGGCTAAAATTACAAATTTAAAAAATATACATAATACTACTGTAGAAAATTATTTTTTCCAGTTTCCTCTCCAGTTCTTGCAGGAAATTGTTATTTCCCGAAGTCAAAATGTCGTAACCGCACAGGACTACTTATTAAGCCTTATTGTATTACAAGATTAGACACCTATTTTTGTAGAGATGATAAGTCTGGTAGTGGATAGAAAAGTTTATTTCTTAGATACAAATAGGTTTGTTTTCCTAAATATCGCAATGTAATAACTACTGAAATTTCTTCACTCGTCCAATTAACTTTTTTTCTTCTGTCAAGCAATATATTCACCTGTTTACTTGTAAAAAGTTTCAGTAATTTCACTAGTAGCAATGACTCAGACAGTTTTACTGATTTTTTTTTATCTGCAGAATACAGATATGATTTTGAAATCTGAATTTTAAGGGATTTACTTTTGACTAAATGGTCAAACTTAATAATTTTTGAACGTAGAGTTTCATTTTTAAATATCAATCTTTTTTTTTAACTTTAGATTGATTTTCATTGAGAGATTGTATATTATTTTGGCAAATGCTTGAGTCCGAGTATCTTGTGTGATCAAATCACCCATCATTTGTTTATCAGGTCATTATTTGGCACCTAACTGATCTTTGAAACACATTTTCATGTGTAACAGTAATACATTCATTATGTAATTTTAAGTAAGATATAGCAATCAATTTTAGCTTTTGTTTTTAACTCAAGTTGAGAAGTTCAGATTTAATATCTCGCTCATAATCCTAATTCTACTCCCCATCCCTCCTACAAGGGTGTTTTTTTTTTTTTTTTTTTTTTTTGCGAATTTCTAGATCTTTTGGAAAAGAATGATTAAATTAATGGTTTCCCATTAGTTTATTTTTGTATTTTAGTGGCTATTATTGTGCAACGCAACTGTACATTGTTTCCCCAGCATTTTGGTTAGCCCTTAAATATTGGTTATATTACAGTGTCAAAACAGAATATTCAGCTAGTTATACTATTATTTACATTTATAAAAACTACTAATATATCAAAAACATTCTTCTTTAGAATCCCATCCGAATGAAGAAAAATCAATAAATAAAGTTTAAACAAAGGGAACTATTAACAATATTATCAACATTGATAATTACACTCAAGTACACATAATTTATTTACCACTGGACCCTCGTCGCTAAGCTGCAATATAGTCATCAGACTCCAGAGAATAACTATAGTGACAATTTTTAAAGAGGCTGCTAAGGCTGCATGACAACACAACAATAATCTCCAGTGCAGATCAATGATTGGCGTCAACATTAAACGACAGATTTTTCAATCAGTTTAACTGCTTGTGCTAATGTCGGATAGGTGATCAAGATCGGCCCAGCCTTAGCTAGTAGTATAAATTTGTGTTAGTTTTTAAATTCTCAAGCACAGTAAAAATGCTTTCTATAAAATACAATACTACTGATTTATATGTTAAAAATATTCTACAAGAGCTATATACAAAATACATTCAAGGTTTGGTTACCAAGCAAATTAATTTGGGAAAGGCCTACTCTGGTAATTATTATTTAGTTAAGTAAAATAAGTAGAAAATAAGTAGTTCTTAAATTATTATACAAATTTAATTACACATTTTGTGACTATAGATAACCATTTAATTTGGTGCGTGAACAATTATTTCATGACCACAAAACTGAGTATTTTATAGTAAAGGAAATTGATTGAACTAAAGGGAAAATAAACTGCTAAGAGTAAATTTGATGAAGAAAGCCCACCTAGGGAAAGAGGAATAATGTGTGAAGAATCCAATGCACAAAGGTGACATCTTCCTTTCTTCTGTCTTCTATAGTAGAAATAGTCACACACACATTTTAACACAAATAGAGTAATATTTCGGCACTGTTACCCAAAACCTTCTTAGTTCACCCCAAGAGTCACTTTCAAACGACCACCTAATCGCCACGATATTCTAGTCCATCCCAAACTTCCTGACCCCAAGAGAATCCGAAACTACCAAAGGTTCATACCCCTGTGGTAGCACCCTTGCAGCACATGTGGAATCCACCTACCAGCTACATCCTTCAACAGCAAAGTAACCAAATTGGAATACAAAATCCTGGTTCATTACAATAGCAAAACAAATAACTTGATATATCAACTACAGTGCAAATCATGGATGCAGAGTATATAGGCCTTACTACAGGTTCTCTCAGACAGCGAATGAACATCATTGTTTTGACAATAAAACCTGTACCCATTCCCATGCTGATACCCACAACCAGGACTTTCAAACCTGCTACACCACCAAAATATTAAGAGCATTTACCAAAAGTGCAACAGTTCTCAACTTAGAAGTGGGAACTGGCCCACCAATGGATTACCACCAGGCCTCAACAGAAGATAGTTTCTTTCTTTCTATAGATTATAATTTTGAAATATAATTTATTATTATTATTTATTATTAAATAGGGGTCTATAAATACTAACCATAGCTAATGAATTTATCTATACTCCCAAAAACAGTTGGCACAATGTGTTTCTAACAGTTCTTTAAATTCAAATTGGAGTAATCCATGTGTGTGTTATTTGTACTCTCTTCTTTGTGTTTGATAAAGGCAACAGTGCTGAAATATTATTCTATTTGTGTTAAAATGTGTGTGTTACTATTTCTACTATAGAAGACAGAAGAAAGGAAGATGTCACCTTTGTACAATGGATTATTCCCACATTTTCCCTCTTTCCCTAAGTGGACTTTCTTCTTCAAATCTACTCTTAGCCGTTTATTTTTCCTTTTTCTTTAGTTCTATCAATTTCCTTTACTATAAAATTATTTAGCCACTGGACCACCTCATTTTTATACAAAACTGAGTATTTATAAGTGTTAAAAGTATTTTATTAAGCATTGTTTTAAACTCAATTCCTAGATATCACAATTTCAGACTACACAAAAATCATAAGTTTAAAGCAAATCTTTAAAAAAAAAAAAAAAAAACTTTGATATTTGAATTCATGGATAAAATTAAAATTCTAATTTTAACAGTTTTAGGTTGATCATTGGTGCCAGAGGCAATAAACTCATACCTCATCTCCATTACACAGTGTAAAGTCTAAGAAATGTGATCACCATAAAGGTATGAACTAGATGTTTCTCAAAGGAGATTAGGCAGCATTTGAAAAGTTAACACAGTAAAAACAGTGACTGCAGCCAAACCCTCCATACAAGGACATACAAATAGATATATATTTTTAATGTTAGAGTATTGCTGGATATTATTTGTTCTCTTCCTTAACCCTTTTGCTGCGTTAATCGGATATATCCGATCTCAGCATTATAGCCATTGACTGTGGAAATCGACTTTAACCCACGACGTGTAAACTTTATCTACCTTTGCTGCAACAGTCGGAAATAGCCACAAGTGTGTTAGAACGCTGAATTTTCATACTAGCATGCCCGTGCACTTCTGACATCTGGTGATAGTTTTGAGAATTGTCAATTACCAGCTGCTAGATCTTAACAATAGAAGCGCTTGTTTACTTCCACATTTCACTACTTGTAGCACATGTGCATATTTATGTGGCAGTAAACATTGTTAAGGGATTTATTAGTTTAGTATTTGTAATATTTACCCGGTTATTCTATGTCCATAATATTTAATTTATGATTGATGAATTCATGCCATGTGAAGTGTAATAAATATAATATTTGGTTAGTATGGCAATTGAAAATTCAATAATTTAGTGAGTTTTAAAATTTATTTTATTTATTCTAACTGCTATTTTATCTTTGTTCTTTACCTGATTCCTATTTTGAAACTATGCCTTACACAAATAATGATCTTATAGACTACACTGAGGAAAGCACCAATGTAGCACAAAATTGTCCAAGTTGTGTTGATGTAACCTAATTTTCAAAAGTTTTAGTTTTATTAAATAAGGCCTATATGAGGTCAATATTAGGCCTGTCACATCCTCATTTAGTGATTGGTTTGACACTATTGTGGGTTGCTAGTAAAATAAAGAATGGTTCTGATAGCAGAATAACACTGCATTTGGGTAAAATGTGACATAAATTTTATCGACATAAAATATATATGCAATTTATAGACAACGTGGTGCTAAATTTCTTTTAATTATTATTATTATTATTGTATTAGCACCGCGTCTTACTACCCGGTCGGGTTATACGCACTTACGCTAATGTGCAATGGTAGGGTGATTGTGAGATGAAATGGAGGACCTACAGTTTAACGTGGAATCCGAACCACGGTGGAGGCCTGGCATTCCTCACATTCACAAGTTGTGATTAATACACATCTTGTCAGAGGTGAAGGAAGGGTTTGGCAATCAGATAAATCTGTGCCGGGACCGAGGATTGAACCCCAGACCCCCAGCACAGAAGTCTGACACCTTACCCCTAGACCACCAGGTCACCCAAAAAATTTTCATATTTAAAATACATTACTAGTTGAAAAATACATTATTTAATAATAATAATTATCATTGTGCAAATTTTCAGATTTTGAATTTTAGACTTATAATTTACATTTCTGAAGGTAAGAAGTAAAAATTAAATATGCAGCAAAAGGGTTAACAAGATTTTCTTCTAAAATAAACATTGTTGTGGATCTTTTATAATATTTTAATTGCTATAAAATTAATTACTAGAATTTTTTTTGTCAAGTGAACATGAACTATGACCTTACATGATAAGCTGCACCATAGTGGAAGCAAGCAAGGCAAGCTCGTTAAATTTCAGGATTGAACTCTGTGTACACAACACCAACGAATGACAAAAAGTACACATAAATATATATTTTAGGGATCAATATTTTTATCAGCACGGCTGTGAAGATCAAAACTGGTTGATTTTAAGCCAAGTTAAAGCCGGTGAATATTTGAAGTGGAAGTTTTTGAAGCTTTTTACACTCCTGGTTTTAATTATTTATCCTTAATAAATATATTTAACTTGTTTTAATAACAATGAAAATTTTAAGGTAGGTCTCCAACAATAATTATTGTAAAGCAAAAGTTTGTTAGTCAAGAGAATACAAGTGATTTCCCAACAAATAGAAAATAAGTGTAAGACCATTAAAGATACTCTTGAACACCTTTAAAAGAATAAAAACATTCGGTTTAAAATGCGACCTGAGTCTTAACAGGAAGATAACACAGAAATAAGCTAATAAAGATGATCATAATGGAAGCCTGAGATGAGCACAGCTCAATTACGCCATCAATATTATCCCCAGGAGTTTTTATTTGGTTCAGTCATGATAAACTTTGGTTGCATTAAGCTCCAAAATAGCATTTCGTCAATACTTATGAGGTATTCAGTGTATGTAGCTGAAATCTGGATTTCCACAATAAAAAGTTAAACCATATTTGCTATGCAATATAAAAAAAGATTATAAGAATTATATAATTAACTTAATGAATAACTATGTTCAATAAAACACAGATTCAATTTAATCAAAGTATTAATTAACCCCTCATTCTTTATTTTGACAAAGATGTGTGAGTGAAATCTAGTTTGCATATTATATGTATTGTCATTAAGAATGTGTGTGTGTGTGTGCATATTTCTCACAAATATTTTACAATTTCCCAACTATCTTGGGTATCAATAATTGAAACATTTCCATACTCACAACTTATTCTAGATGAATTTTAAAGTATGTCTGTACTGGCTGAACTGAAAACATTTCAGCTATAATTTAATACAATTAACACTTTGGTTTAATTAGAATAGCTATATTCTTTGCCAGCTAAAACCAAACTAAAAGTTTTAAATAGCAAAAACATCATTTATCACACTCAAAAACTTATTTCACAAATGAGAACTTTACCTACCAAAAATACACTTTAAGTAAAAAAATGTTACCAAATGGCAACTTTTGTTGTTACATTATCAAAGTAGGTGTTTGGACCCTAACTACCTGTCCTCTTTTCAATGTTAATAAACGTACACTCTAGGCAGTTATGAAAATAAAATAAGAACATAAAAATAAACAACGTCTAAACCACAAAATAGCTAATAAATTTAATCATCAGAGGAATGGTTTTATCTGTAGGTAATTCACAAAAATAATACAATGTGCAGACACATCAAAAAAATTGGACAAACTATTATTACTCATCCAATATTTGTATCACATTGTTATTTCCCGAGGCACACGTGTTCTGATCAGTCCCACATCCCACTTGTAACACATTCAGACACACACAGTTAAGGTGTTGGCAGAGATGAGACAAATCACAAAACTGTTTCAAGGGAGGATTTCACAAACCGTTTTCAAAACAAACACACAACTAAAATTATATTTTATATTCAAGAATGATGTATTCCAATAATTTGACTGTGAGCTCTCAGTATAAATGGGAGGACCCTTGAATTCCTAAGAATATTCAAGATTCAATGATTTAAAAAATATTAAATTCAGATTTAAAAAGTATATGTTTTTTTAAAAAAAATATTTTGAATCAGAATGTATCTGACACCTTAGCTCAGTCAGTAGAATGTCCACCTACTGAGCTAAGTGTGCCAGGTTCAATTCCTGGCATGACCGTAAAATTATTTATCATTGGTGAAATATGGGTTTACCCTTTCACATCGATAAGTTAATGGCTGGGAACTAGATGTAGTGCCTGTCCTAGTCTTCAGTTAGATTATAATCTATACGAAGCTATGACTGGCCTAGCAAGCCGATAGTGGAAAAATATATGACTTGAATAAAAAAGATCCAGACCATAGAATGGAAAAAGTAATGGATGTAGAAAAATCAGAATGTGTTTTAAAAATGTAATACTGATTATTGGTTACTAAACTCCATCATTATAGTATAAACTTAATAACTAAAACTAAATCACATTAATTTAACACTTAAATTGAATGCATGAATGTTAAAATGAATGCACTATAACTAGAGCTGGAGTGAATTCACTATTTTACAAATCTGAATCTTGGAAAAAAATTACGAAAATTACAAACAATAGCGGAAATATAAATATAGAAGAATGATAGATAATACAAAAAAAAAAACACTAAATTTTAACGATTTTTTTTTTCATAGCCGATTCACTATAACATTCATACCTTCAGTTAAGTGTCTGTTCTGAGGTCTGGTTGTTAAGTTCATCCTATAATTATAAATGGTTTTGAGCCACCATTAAACAGTATTAGAGCTCTAAGACAAATTTCCCTTAATTTTTTTTTTAAGGATTTGCATCTCTAAACAGAAATTTTCACGAATAACCTTAAAGAATTGAGATTTGAAAAAATTTAGAATTAGACACTGGATTTCTTAATAATTTTTTCTTCAATCTTTCAAGTGAAATTTGTTTAGTAGTTATAATACTGCTGCTGATTGGTGTTTCAGAATCAATTATAGCTATAGGAGGAACTTAACAACCAGATCCTAGAAGAATATCTATTTTAACACTTAACTGAATGTATGAATGTTATAATGAATGGATTGTAAGAAAGAATGTTTACATTTAGTTACTATTTCTATTTTCTACTTTTCTATCATATTTATATTTCATCTTAATACATGAGATCAAGATTTATAGGTAGGATTTGTAAAATAGTTGACTTGACCTCAACTCTAGTTTTAACCATGCTAATATAGCAATACCAAAATGACAAAAATACACTGGAGCAACAATGCCAAGATCAACAAGGAAAAAGAGCCAGCATTCAAATATTTAACACATGGATACATTTTAGGTACTGAAAATAAAAGGAACATTATATAAGAATGGATTCTTTGAATACTAAAGGATATTGAAATTAGAAAAAAATGTCAGGTCTCAGATTGAAAAATATAAATTGAGTTTTAAAGGAGAATTTTTTCAGAGCTATATTACTTCCTATTAGTGATTTGGTCCAACATAATTATATAGCATACATGGGCTGTGGAGTTTTGTCTAAAGTATACTAATTAGTCATAAAAATGACGGCAGTAAAATTATAGAGTACTTCAAGGGAAGCTTCTTTGACACTGTGAATTTGTATGGAAATAAATTTGTCAATCCAAATTACAAATATTGGTCCTACAGAATAAAAATGTATAAAATCAAAATGATAAATTACAATATATTGTAATAATATAATAAGTTTTTGTTTTGAAGCTGGATGTGTACATTTTTACCAACTCCAACTTCATACAAAATTACTTTTGACTCAGACTCCACAGCACTGCAGGCATAACTAAACCATTAATTTACTATTCAACTGATGTGTTCACTTTAAAACCAAACCGAGTGTATTTTTACAGCAATTTAAGTATCGGTAAGAACCAAATTATACTAGAGGGCAGGAAACAAATAAAAGTGAACAATGAAAAGAACAACCCAATTCACACTTTACGCTGAATCCAATGGAGATAGAGGTAATGGCTGCCTTTTGAATATATTTTTATAATTCCTGCCAAATAGGTTAGCTCAGGTTTCATCTAATATTTTTGTTGTTGTTGGTAAGATGAAATGTGTATTTGAGCTGTCTAGTCAAGTATATTAGCTCAAAATATATGTAGGTCTGCAAAACTTAAGAATCACTTGATTAACAGCAGCCTTACAAAGTCATATTTTTTTACAATCTATAGCCAACAGATATTAAAAATAATTTGTGCAAAATTCATTGCACTTGATATAAATTTATGTTCAGGTTTTGTTAAGAATGTTTTCTACTATCAATGTGCTATAAATGGTGCTGGTGAAAGGACATTTTAAATTCACTAGATATGATTACACTAAAGAAAATACATCAGAAAACAAACTTTCTCTGACCCAGATAACTTCAAAAGTCTTAGATACATTGAAAGGAATTTGATAAAAATCTCATTAAAAGATTCAAACCACAAAATAGCGCAGGTTTTATCACTGTTTTGAAATGTTATTATTTTCAACATATTCTAAATATTTGTAGTGTGCACAGCATTTATTGTTGTATTATCAAATAGCTCAAAGCTTAAATTCATAATCAACATTCTCTCCTACAAACAGTTTTGTGATTTAAACTAGGGCTGGGCCGATGCCGATTATTAATCCGAACATCGGCCGATTATCGCATAACCGGCGATTCCGATGATCGGTGTTTGAATCTCCGATTATTTATGCCGATTATTCAAAATGTGTGGGTATATTTTAAGTCCTAAAAAAATAATATTTTATCTCTGCTCTCTCGTATGTGATCTTGGAATAATTAGCTTGTTCTTAGTGACTTAGGTCTGAAATAAACAGCACATCCAACATTCCAAACAAAATATATTTATCATAGGTCTTTTTCCAATTTATGCACGTTATTAGAAATAAAAATACTCACAAGTAACAAATCTAATAATCATAAAATAAAATATTAGCAGATTGGTGTTGTTTTATTTCGATTTGTTAAAGATGCCCAAAAAATGAAACATCGGATGTAATAATCTCGCACATACGCACATTTTGTTTTAAATGGAAACAGTTTTTAAAATTATTAAAATTGAAAACAAAAATAATCGGCATCGGTGATCGGCCTAATCGGCAACAAATGATCGGCATCGGACTAATCGGCAAAATAGCTGATCGGCCCAGCTCTAATTTAAACTTAACTTTTATTTGTACAGATGAATTATGTGTGGTCACTGCTTTTCACGTTTGCTGAGTGTCAATTGGATCTTATCCAAAGCGTATTTTAAGTTAGTACCTAGCTGCATACAGCAACCTTGTTCAGCGATTGTGCTGTAGCGGAATGTACGGAAGTTCTTCTCTGCGTCGATGTAAGTGACAGCCATCATGAGCGGGCATAGGATCACCTTCGTGTGGTTGGTGAAATTAATCTGAGGAACAGTTCTCAAAAGTTTAGTAAGTGCTTAGTATGAAAACAAATTTCCTATACTACTAATATAAAGTACAAAACTAATATCGACATTTATGCATATTTTATGGAACTTAATTTAATAATTGCAATGAATTTTTAAGCTAGGGCACACACAAGGAATACACCAGACCCCAGGTTAAAATGGCTTCACTCATTGAGAGCTCTAGTCCTTAAACATGTTTACAACAATCTTCAAATATCATCGACTAGTTACTTGTCTGAAAAGCTTTGGTCTTCAAAAGGGGACAGAAGGGCGAGTTGGGAACTATTGTGTTCAGCCAGCCATCCCTTTACAACAAACAAGTTTGAAGTGAGTTGTTTCACTGAGTTGCTGCAACTAGCACTCCCCAGTGCCCAAGGACTCAACATGGCTCAAGAAGTGTAGAGAAACTCCTATGAGACTGAGGGCCGTATGCAAGAACATCACTAAGTGGACACTAGCGTGGGTTTGTTTGCATCATCACAGGTTAAAAGGTGGAGCGATAGTGTGCTCAGAACCATACTATCGGTCCATTAAGCATTCACTAACGTTCTTGCATACCGCCCTGAGTGTCTGATGCATACCTTGTATGTGAACTAGGGTTACATTGTGTTTATTCCTTTTGTTTGTCCATAAGGCTTGGATATAGAAACATTGGAAATGCAATTTCCAAATCATTCCATGTCAGTTCATTCAGGGGATAAGGCCCAACACCTTAGATTTTGGTGAAATTTGGCACATAGTATCTTTAAATGGTTTTATGTCTGTGTGAAGTGTTGGTAAAATCTTGTTGTGAACGTACAAGTAGATTGGTTTTTATTTATGTAGCTTTGTTTGTATGACCAAACAAAGTAAGCTTTTCAGTTTACTGACATTTTGTTTGTTTTAGTGCAATCATCAGGAGTATTTTGTTAGTAATACACACTGCAGAGCTTATTTTATAAAGATTGAAAAGCTTGTTGGCACATTTAAATGGGCCAAGTGGAAGTGGCAAATAAATATACACTTCAAAGGGTATGAAAAGATGACTTCTCTAGACAGAACCCAAAAATGCCTTGATCTCATGGAAGTGGCCATGAGAGACCAGAAAATGTTGACGGAATGGAAGCGAGACAATGGGCGGGACAATCGCGAGTGCATTGAGTCAACCGGTTGCCGATTTGGTATTGATGTATACTAGCGCCGAGGGTATTTGGGACAAGCTTGTCAGCATGTACATGCAGAGCACCATTCAACAAATGAGTCTGCTGATGACAGAATTTTTCAAACTAGAATGTGATCCTGACATGAAGATTGCGGCATATGTAGCAAAGGTCAAGAAGTGTTTTGCAGATATGAATACAGAACTTTGTTGATGAGGGTCACACGATATACCAGTTGAACTGTTGCATGGACACATTTTTGTGACAGATGGGCATAAATACTAGGAATTCAGCAATGTTTGGGAGTGTCATGATGACAACAAGCACATAATGAACAGCTTACTTGAGAAGCTGTGCACAATCAAAAAAACAACAAGCAAATAAGGCAGAGGCGGAATCGAGTGCTATCGTGGCACATGCATCGACAACGAAGCATCAACCCGTACTGACCAAAGCAACAATAGGTAGATTCGGTGGGTCGAAGAAGTCAACATACAACAACAAAGAAATCCGCAGCTGTTTCTAAAGTGGAAAAGTATTTTCTTAAACATGAAGTATTCATTCCCTTTAAAAATCGCAGTGCATACTAGAACATTAATTCGCAACCTCATTTAAATTTTAAGATTTTTTTTTTCAGGTCAATATATTTTAGAGCATGTATCGACTTCTATAATTTTAAAGAGACAAATCTTTTCTTTTATTTGCCAACAGACTTTAGCCACTATGTTATAAAATGTGATTGCAGGTTACACAGTAATATATAAGTATAATAGACATGTGGGTTGTGTGGGCCACTAGTTTGAAAATACTTCTCTAATGGGATAGGAATAAGGAAGAATTTTAGAGGTAATGAATAAAAAAGAATTTTAGAAGTAATCAACCAGCATTTGCGTGGAAGGGGAGTGAGAAACCTTTTAGGCAAAAACCATCCTCAGTAAACCCGACCGGGATTTGAACCCTGGTCTCTCCACCATCAACAAGCCAGTCTATAAATAAAGTGATACCTTTAGACCATGCGGCCACCAAAGCGGGGAATAGCGACTCATTCATTGATAATGTAACTCAATTTACTAATAATACAGTACAAAATACAATTAATGCTTTACCTCATCACTTCTGCTTCCGCAGAAACATAACTTCAGTAGTATTTATGAATGTCGTCATATTTTAGCGCAGGGCCGCTTGGAATGCTATTCATGTTGACTGCAAACAATTTGTTTATACTTTCTAAAAGCTGCTCCTAGTGCCCATAAGTTTAACTTCTGTTCCCCTGGCCTAAAGTGTATAATCGAGCAGGAATGGCTGATATAGGATAAGAATATCCTCTGTAGCACATCTCTTAACCTACAATACATGTTAAGTAAAATAAAAACTAAATACAGCAATGTGTTTAGTTGGAATTTTAATATTATATGTAATGTTGCAGCTTTATAGGAGTCTACGAATTTAAAATAATTACTTAAACTTATTTAAATAATTTTATTGAATTAACATACTGATTTGACTGCACTCTAGTATACAAGTAGTAAGTTAAGAAGATTCCATCCTGCTGCCCTCTACCAGAAGTGTGACAAAGCTTTCACGTTAAACGTTCCTTCTGTTAAACCTCAAATCAGCCATTTGTGGATTGATTCAGGTTTTCTCTTAAAGGTGTATATTTCAAAACTGTCTGAATGGATACCATTCCGAGTGGATACAATTCCAGTTTTTGTGGATATAATTCAGGTGATACAATTCAGATTTCAAAAGCAGTTTTTTTCAAACTGTTGGAATGGATACAATTCAGTCCCCTCTTTTACAATACAAATGAGTGTCATTAGATAACATAACCTCACTACATATAATCTAGAGAAATATTAATGGCAGGAACACTTTTTTAGCACAAAATAATGATAAAAGTGGCTTTTAAATATTGAATTATGCAAGAAATACACCTTCACAAAACTTATTTCCATAAAGACATAGCTATTACGTAAAGGTTATTATTTGCTTTTGTGAGAGATAATAATAGTTGGATAAACTAATATTTTTAGAGTCAAACAGTACTTTTTGTGAGAGCTTTAGTAACTAAAACATACGAGTTTACCAGGCACACTGGCTCAGTAGAGAAATGTTTTTATTATTCTTATGGACATAACTAGCTCCCTTTTATTTATTCAGATTAGTTTGAATATATTGATGTTTTACTGTGTAAGTAGTTATTAAAATTCATGCCATGAGTTATTTTATTTAACAACTTTTTAAGTCGATCTTTAACTTAATGACAGCCAACACATCAACATGATGGCGTCTGTCCTTTTTACTTGTTAAAATATATGGTAATAACATGTGCATACATTTTATTGGTATACCTTGTATATTAATAAAAGTTTAATGATGTATGTATGCATGTGTGTTATAAAAAAGGAGGGGGGGGGGACAAAGGAATTTCCAGGAAAAGACTGGAAAAACGAGAAATTCCAATAAATATTTTAAAATTCCATGTTTTCCAGGACGTGTAAGAGTCCTGTATGATGTGCTTGCAATCATAAATATAGCTACTTTGGCTAGAGGCGAGTAGTAGAGGGGTGGACATCTGACACAAAAATCACATGTTAAATTTGAAAATTGAGATTAGTATGCTTGACTGGGACAGCTGTAAATAAAATTTGTGTGTTTTCATAAAGAATACAACAGTAAATCTATCAAATTCTCTCATTTCTCCATGGCTTTTCTCTGAACAAGCAGACAACATGTAGACGAAGGTTAAAGCTAGAGCCCTTTTCATCAAGCCTATTCTCATGGTTCCAAAAATAGGCTTGAAAGGTTGTTGAAAATGAGCTGCTACATTTCCACACACATCCCTATTGGAATCTTTCAAAAAATTTTTGCGCAGCCATATTATGAAATGAAGAAGTGTATAGTTAGATATTGCATTAAGAGCAGAACATTTGCACAGCCATTTATAGGTTAGCAAGGTCTCTAATATGAAACAAAGTTAAAAATACTTTCAACAGGCAACTGAACTTTTTTGTAAAAACAAACAAAAAGTATTAATATTAACAGAAAGGTTAATTTTTTTTACGTACTTGTACTGTGCCGTTAGTGAGTTGCATAAAGACGGCGCTGGAAGTCCGGAACCAGTGGTTCATGTAGGGGATCCGACTGAGAACATCACATTCCCTGACCGGAACTTTACCCCCTGCCTTCACCAAATGTTCATTCATGTATCTCTGGAAGTAAGTAAGAAGCTTGAACTTCTTATCCAGCAGTTCTGGGTAGTTGTCCATTGTGTAGTAGTGTTCTGTGCCCTCGCGTTCTATGTAGTGCACATTCCTGCAACAGAAGCAATAGCAAATTTAAGTTTTCTCTTGAGAATAAGTTTTGTTATATAAGGAGGGTTGCACAGCTGAGAGGGAACGAGCACAATATGACTTTTACAGTGAAAAGAAGCGCAGTTAACAGTTCACAGTTCACACTTTACACTGCTAACAGTGGATCACAGAGGTAGTGACTTTCTCTTGAAGAGAATTTATCGTTACCGCCCAATTGCTCCACCTAGGTTTCATTCTATCAGAACTCATCAGGAGAGAATGTTAAATTCGCAACACAACTTCCTATAAGCGGAAACAAAAAAATAAAAACAGCTTTGGTGTTAGAGTGAGGTGCAAGAGCCTGGGTTCACTCCTTGATAGATAGCACAAAGGTGATATTTTTCATAATAAATTACATTAAACCCCTAGTAATGTATCATTGGGGAAATATGAGTTCACTCTTTCACAGTGGAGAGTTAAGGGCTGGGGACTGGATGTTGTGGCTGTCCTAGTCCTGAGTTAGATTATAAGGCATATGAAGCTACGACAGGTAGTGGAAAATATATAGTTTGAACAAAAAATTGACTCAGGCCACATGCGGGAAAACAGTAACAGATGTAAAAAAATACAACTAATAAGCTATGCGAAGCATGCAAACGAGTGTGTGGCTTCAGTCCCAGTTTGTTGAAATGTATATAATCAATATGTCTACCAGACTAGAGTTTTGAAATTCTAGTATTATATGATATTAAGTTAGGACTATGCCTGTCATAGTTAAACATTTTTACTTGAGGAATATACATTTGCATTGATGCATAAATATATATAGAATTCTATACAGATTAAAAAAATACTATGTGTGAATTATTTTTTAAGGATATTATAACAGTCACTAGTGGTTAAGGCCAAAATAATGATGGAGAAAACCTACAACCAGATCCCAGACCATTGATTACCAATTAATGTAAACAAAAGCAAAATGAAGGAAAAAATCCTACCAGTGTGATAAAGTTAAACACTTATGCTTATAATATTTTCTAAGATTAAGATTCAAATTTGAAGCTAAAATGAAGATTCAGATTGGAGAAAAGTGGATTCGAACCCTTCCTTAGAAAAACAAACACACTTTATGTTAAATTTGTTTGAATGGCCTGCCACCACCCGCTGACAGACAATCCTCTCCACACCACGTCATATTTTTAATAATGATTTTGTTTAATAAATACATAATAATAAAGATACAGAATCCTCAATTACAAACAAACAAGAAATATTATATTAAGAAAAAATTACTTGAATACAAAGATGATTGCAGTTACCTAACATGGTTAAAACCTTCAAATAAAATCTATTTTAGGATGGAGACAAAAATTAACATTCAATCACAATCACATTTCTTGTTCTAACATGTTAACTGTCTGCAGAACTGTTCCTTCTTTTCACGTCTAATTTCCTTCTTTTGTCCAATGCTCCCTTTCTTTTTTGATTTAAGTCTACTTAAACATTTTTCTTCTTTCCTTATTCCTGATGCATTCCTCACAGTATGAGTGATTTACTTTGAAAATGTCACATTTAGAAGTCCTCCAGCTATAGTGACGGCATCATAAGTTGCACGTTGAGCTATAGGAATGTCCCTGTATAGATATTCAACCAGACATTCTTTATTTACAAAAAATTTAGCCTAACGACTTGGACGGCAGACAATTATTTCTTGTTTAGTAGGACTAATGAATCCTAACAGACACGTTGATCATGACTGCAAGAGAAAGACAACTGTCCCCATTGACCATGTTGAAGAAGAGCGGACATGTATAATGTAATATATATATATAAATAAATAAATAAATAAATAAATAAATAAAATCATATGGCATTCTACTACTCTCTACTTCCACTCTTTTCCAGATAACTCCATTCCTAATCTTGTTTCTTCTCATGACAGCTAACATGCTCCCAACAAACTTTATTTCCATGGCCTGCGATAGGTACAAAGTACACCCTGTACAACACATCCTTATACTTCAAGGACACTTCTCTTCTCCATAACAGGTATCTTACAAACCTATAGAACAACTCTCCCTACTATCCTCTTCTCATTAAATCCTCTCTACTTCCACCTTTCTCCTCAGTCACGTTTCCAACATGTTTTACTTTATGTACTTTTTCAGCCAACAAGATAAAACATAACTATTCAAAAGTTGACGATTGCTTGGATTGTAAAAGTTGCAGTATCCAAATTACTTTCTAAAATATTAATAACCCTATTTTTTTTTAAAACTCTCTAAGTCTTATCTGAGATTTCTGTTCCTGTTACTCCTTTCAGTGTTCCAGTATATAATGGGGATTACTGGAACCTTAGTTATCCGACATGTTTCGGTTCTCGATGGAACTGTAAAATTAAAATTAAAGACTTAGGAAAGAATATTGGATAATATGACAGATTGAGTGAAATATAGAATGTAACCCATAACATAGAAAAAAGAATTATGTAACAATATTTAAACAAACAAACTTGCGTCGTTAGGTGATGTACCACGACTCGTAGATGTAAACTGACAGGGTGTGGTTTAGCACAGATTATGTGTAATGGAAAATTGCAGTGTTAGAAACGAAATAGGAGGTATAATTGGTAGACCAAGGTATACATGTGTTGGTTTGTGAAATGATGACTAAAAATAGTGTTCGTAAACTGTGAAAGGCTGGAATGATAAATGGATAGGAATAAGGAGAATATGGTTCTAAACTTCTCGACTCCGGCTCGAACGGGTCTTTTTCTATGCTGGAGGGTAGAGCTGGAAAGACGGGGTTTATAGAATTTTAATATTCTTAGGTAAATGTTTTAAAGTGTTAATTAGGGTTTGGTTTGATGATTGTAATTGTTCATTTAGAATTTTTTTTGTGTGAAAAATAGCATCTTGAATGAAAAAAATTTCAGCTGTGTTTAATTTTGTCCCTTTGTGAGATATGAAGAGGTTTCATACATGGTTCGATCAGTTTTGGTTGGTGGTTTGAATATTTTAGATGTTCTGCAAATTTTGATTTGGTTCTATTAAATTTAAAATCAGAAGTGTTCTTATATATTTTATACACAAGTTTGTGGTGAGAATTCTTAGCGATGTTAAGATCCAGATAAATGATGCTGCTATTATTCTCATTTTCAATGGTGAACGATAATCTTGGGTGGATGTTATTGATTATATCGATGATGGAAGAAATGTTGCAATCATTGTCGAAGACAATCAAGATATCCTCTACATATCTACAATAAAATTTGATTAAGTAAATTGTTTAGGTTGTTAAAGATGATAGGGTTGTATTTTTGTAAAACTATTTCGGACATTCAATTTTTTTTTTTAATATTTGGAATCACTATGGGCTAACACAACTCATGTTATCCACATACATGCTTTCAAATCTCATTAAAACTCCTCCTTCCACTTGGGCCTCCTCCATTGTTAAGTCTATTGTAGACCTTTGTTCCCTAAATCCGTGCTGTTCCTCTCCCTATCTTCCTTTCATTTTATTTCTTATTCTCTTTTCCAGTATCTTCTCAATTACTTTTTTACAGTGGCAAATCAGCGTTATCAGGGTATCTAGCCAAGCTATATTTTTCCAGAGCAAATATGTTTGTTTTCCCATACAACTATACATCACTATTAATTATATTTATAAAATATTTTTCTTCTTCTTCTAGATACACACACTTTCTGAAACTTTGTTAATGAAGGGGTTCAACGATTGCTACCCAAGGCCATGGCCTAGTGGGTAGCTCAAAATAGATTTCAGTAAAATCAAATTAAGCCATTAAAGGACTGCCCAGTGCCAAAAATGGCTTAAAATAGTTGTTACAGTTATTTTTAGTTCCTTCTTCCTAAAATATAACCAAATTCTCATGCATGTACATAACCATTGCACAACTTCGACCAGAGACATGTGGAAGAGGGGTGGGAAGACTACATGAAAATCACATGTTAATCTTGAAAATTGATATTAGTCTGCTTGACACAATAATCTCTATTAAAATAGATGCGCGGTGTGGATTAAATGGGGTGTTGGTGGTGGGGATTGTAAATCAAAATATGTGTTTTTTTAGACAAATTTTAAAAATTCAATGGATTCGGTAAAATTCCCTGGTTCCCACATCGCTGGACACCCTGGTTATCCCCCTATAATTTATACACCCCTCCCTCTCTTGAAAATAGGTATTATAGATACCTTGTTCTCCTTCCGAATCGATCTCAGCATCCTGTATAACCATTGTATATTTACTTCTCCTGCAGCTTTATCATTCCCACTCAGTTCGTCCCCACCCGGTGTTTTTCCTTGTTTCATCCTCTTTAATACGTCTTCCACCTTTTCTCACATAGGACTTCTTTCCTCTTCTGCTATTTCTTCCTGCTCCTGTTTCACTCTCCCAGATTGAACATCTCATCCACAGTTCCTTTTTTTCTTTCTCCATTCATCATTTTAACTTCTTGTCTTTTCTCTTTCCTGTTTATTACCTGGCTATATAACACCTCACTTCGTTCCAAAATAAAGAATATTATTTCAACAACCACCTTTTAATAATGAATTGTGGTCTCCCCCATTATTAAAATTATTTGCAGCTTGTGTTGATATTAATTGAAATTTGCTTTAACTAGAATCTTGTATTGTATACTTGGCAGCATAACAGCCATCCCTAGTCGCAGAAGGCTGTGGTATCTGATAGCTAGGAATACTATTGAACGCTCAATTGAAGCTGATGATTTCAACAGCTCCATCACAGACTCGACCTTAAACTATGAGTATAGAATGGTAATGAGCTAAAAGCTCCCGGGTTAGATTCATGTGTGCAGGTGAAATTTTTCAACTAATTCAAATTATTGAATTGTGGCCTCCTCCATACAGATGTACTAATACTAATATTAAATAGTGAATAGTGTTGGATACTATCTTAAAAATTATTGGGCGATTTCTATGTATGCTAGTAATTGGGGTGTAAAAACCTTGAGTAAATATGTGTTGGACTGCTGTTAAACGAACAAGTATGATGCATATACCAGGTCTACCACCAATATATTTTAAGTAATAAAAAAACTTGTAAAACACTGTTAGATCATTTTTATCAAAAAATTCAACACACAAGAAATATCTTCCTTTCCAAATGCATTGTTCACAATGTTGAAGAGATTTTTTCTAGTTTCTTTATCTTCAAATGCAAATGCAACCACTTTACAAATTAGTTTAGACTTTCTCGGCAGTAAAAATACGATATATTATAACCATTTGCCTAGTTACAATTTCATAAGTTGATTCTTCTATTATTATGGTAGATATTGAGGTTTTCATTGCACATGTAACATTTTTCTGGGTAAATTAACCGAGATATTAGAGAATCATATAACTTGGTTTTGAACAAGAACAACGAAATTTCTTGCCAATGTCATTATCTATAAATATTTGTGTAACTTAATTTTATAAAATTATCGCTTAGTTTTACTTGTAGGTTATTTTTACACACAAAAGTTCTGCATCAATCACATTAATATTTTGTTGGGTCACGATGTTTTACACTGTGATAATCAGTTGTTTTTCATGGCTTCTAAGCTCCTTTATGCCTCCTATGATTATGTCTGAATCAGAAGTGCATATCCTGCACTTAGACGAACGAAAAGTAATTATTTCCTTCCCTACCATTTTAGTTCTCTTTCCCATTAGGATTATTACTTCTGGAAAAAAACACACACACAAGTTTATTGTTCATCTTGTGTGATTATTAACATATAATTTATAAATTGAGAAAAAACAGATATAAATACAGGCTTTAATCTTAGTGATGTCAAATTCAGTATTTCAATATCATTCACCTTTGATTGTTACAAATACCAATATTGAAATAATCGGTGGTTAAACTATATTTAGATCAAAGATGGCCACTTACTGCAAGGTCCATACATATGTATCTTGATTAGACCTACTGTGCAAACTTTTAAAGACTGAACATAAAGAATCAATTTGTTATATTTTTTAGCACCGTGTCTTACTATTTGTTCAGGATCTACACTTATGTATTAATTATGCCAGTAATTCATTTCTATAAGGAAAACCTCTTTTCACTCTATGAGGCAATTGTATTATATTTGGAAGAAGGTGAGTGGTGGTAAGTTAATGTTGAGGTAGGTTAGAGGAAGTGCACCCATATTTGCATGTAGGGAGAGCAGAAAAACACTTTGTGAATTAGGATTCCATGCCTATGTGGCTACTAAAACAAAATACAGATCCCGCCTCAATGCAGAGTCAGATATTCAGTTGCAGCTGTTCCAATTTCAACCAGATATAGCCACAATGTTCAAATCAAAACAACTTCCCATTCCTCTCATTAAAATCTTAGTTGCGGTCTATCCGTTATCTTTCTTTTTTAATGCCAAGTTAATTTTTTTAAGCTATGAAAATAGTTTTGATTCCCATATTTATGTGGGTGGCATATTGTGGATTTGCAATACCTGCTTTGAATTTGTTATTAAATGTGCTACTATGTTTTTGTTGTTTTTCGTTTATGTGGTAGAGTGAATTCCTTATTTCTCTGAAATTAGTGGAGAAAATAAAATTTCAATTGAAATAAAACTTTATGTTTAATACACCCAAATGCTTAAAATTTCGTTTCCATCATGAATACTGCTGTCACTTAGTGAAATTATCATTGCCTTCGTGCCAAAGACAAGTATGTGCAAAATTTATGTTTTGAGAAAACGATATTTAAAGTTCCAATTTTCAATGACTTTCAATGGGAAAAATTAAGTTGAGATCCAAATTTAAGATATTTAAAACTTAAAAAATAAACTGTGCTTTTGATATACAATAAAATATTGACTAACTACTTTAAAAAGTAGTTAGGTACATGACACATAAAAAGTTAAAATCAAATCAATTTTATGTGTTGTACATTATGTACCTATTATGGATATTGTCAGTGAGAATAACGTGTTTCAACTTCTTGCGCAAAATGTGCATCGTCTTACAGGACGATGTATTACTAGTAAACAATACATCACTGGATTGCATTACTAACATTTTATTTATACATAAAATTTAAGACATGAAACATCAACTGCTGTATTTCAATGCTTAATTGACTATATTATTTTATGGTTTATGATTAGTGATCAAGTTTTTACTGGCAGTAATCTAAAACCAGAAACTCGAGAAGGTTTATAAGACACCAGATCACAACTATTGTAGATCATATCATAGGTCACAGGATACATATTTTGTTGGTTATATCATTGATCATAGTGTGTGTGTGTGTATATATATATATATATATATATAGAGAGAGAGAGAGAGATGACCATATAGTAGATTAAACAGCATAATAGATAATGTATCACGGTAAGCAATGTATCATGGTAAATAATGTATCACGGTAAGCAATGTATCATGGTAAATAATGTATCACGGTAGACAATGTATCATGGTAAATGATGTACCACGGTAGACAATGTATCATGGTAAATGATGTACCACGGTAGACAATGTATCATGGTAAATGATATTGTGGTAGATGATAGGCAATTTTTTGCGATTGATCTGTTATGACGTGTTTGTACCCTTCAATAGTCCCTCCCCCACAACGATGGAGTACATTCTATCTCCCCAACAGCCCCACCCTGTTCATGTTGAAGCCGGGCAGGCAGGCGAACTTTGTTCCTGGCAGAATGTCGATATAAGTGACATCCCTAACCCACTCCAGCCAGGTGTCCCCTGCATGCCATTGAGGAGGGATGGTTAGCAGGCCATGCACATACTGTGCTAGTTTTATAATTTTTTAGTACTAGCTTTTAACTGCCCCCTTAGCCTATCCTTAGCTTGCATTAATCTAAGAACACAGGATGAGAAAGGTATATTTTCAAGAAAATAAATGTATATGCCTAAAAAGAGGGTAAAAAACTTTACCAATCACAAAGAATGAAGCAAACATGAGCACACCTTTATAGGATTCAAAATGAGTTTCGAACTTTCGGTAGAGAGTCCAGCACGCCAGTCGATCTCCCTGGCAGTGAGAAACCTATGCTTGTCACTATGTCTCTTCTCAATTTGATATGATTTCTTGTTGTAGGAAGGAGAGGAATTCCAAATTTTTAAAATATATATGATAACATGATTTATCAGAAGCTAGCGCAGATATATGTGTTTCTGTTTTAAAATAAATCTTTGATTTGACACGAGGCAGATCTTGATCATTGAGGTGCTATAAATATGAACATGTCCAACCCCTTTCAAACATTTAGGTTTGAATCTCGGTGTAATGACAGAGTAAATAGGGGGGATATCACATCCTAGGTGCCAAATAGGGTACTTGCCACCTGAAATCAGTCCTCGTGGTTTAGTGGTCAGTGCACCTGGCTACGAAACAATGGGTCCAGGGCTCAGTTCCCAGCAGGTACCAAGGGTTGGTAAATTAGGCTCACACCCCTATGTTCAATAACATCACTTCGTCTCATTGTGGGTAAGATAGAGACATCCTCCATAGGAGTACCCCGGGCAATGCTTTGTGCCAACAGAGTGGTGAATCTAGATACATGTTCCTCCCAGTCAGTAAACAATAAGTTGTTTTTAAGTGCCATGTCCTGGCTATCAAAATATTTACTCTATTGAGGTAGACATTAGGACGCTATAATGTAGAGGAAAGGAGCCTGCATTTATACATAAAGTGATAAAACCTTTAGAATAAACCACTTTAGCACAATCAACCTCCTTTATCTATGTCATTAGCAAACTTTAGGGCATCCCACTCTTAAATTGCAGTAGAAATTTTATGGGTCACGCAGTTGCCAGATCTTACCCACTTCAGACATAATGACAAATTTTATATTGGTAATTGTGATAATGAGAGATGTATGCTGTGTCATAATATTGATGTAGATATCAAATATATTTGGAAGAAGGTGCAGGAAAGATATATAGAATCTTAAAAGGATATAAAAGAAACACACAATATGACTTTTACAATAAAAAGAACACAGTTCACACTTTACATTGTTGCCATTGGACTAAATAGGTAATGGCTGCCTCTTGAAGAAAATCAATCATTACCACCCAATCCCCTGACCTAGGTTTCCGTCTGTCTTAACTAATCAGGAGGGAGTGTGAAACATGCAATACAACTTCCTAAAATAGAAAAGCAAAAAACACAAAAGGAAGAAAAAGGAAATTTGTAAACAATGGTAGTAAATTGACTTTTTCTCCCTCTTACCTTAAATGTTTTTTGGTTTCCTCTTTTAGGAAGTTGTGATGTGTCTTTCACTCTCTTTCCTAATGAGTTCCAATAGTATGAAACCTAGGTATAGGGATTGAGCTGTAGCGATTGATTTTCTTCAAGAGGCAGCCATCGCCATTACCTCTTTGTCCAAAGGCAGTAATGTAAAGTGTGAACTGTGTTCTTTTATTTATGTTTCTATACATCGTTCCCCACCTTATTCCAAATCCAAATATAGTAAAGTTACCTCATAAAGCAAAAGTTTTTCATTATCAAGAGGTAGATATTAAATCAATTTCTCAAGATACATCGCCCAGTTCTACTGTGTAGTCTATAAGAAAATATGTTTTGTTTTAAAAAGAACCTATTAAAATTTAAATGGATGGATTATCTTTCTAGTGTCAGAATACATGCTAAATAACATAATTTTGGGAAGTCTTACTCTATCACTTTGCTAAAAGTGCAAAATTAAAAAAAAAAAGAGCTAAGAGTCTTTAATTCAGCAAACCAATAGCAGCTTGGTCTGTAAAGTCATAGGAACATTCGTTGATCATAATTGGAATTAAAAAGAAGAGATGTCTCACTTTGCATTGGAGAGCATGGTGAGTTTGCTGCAGTCATTGAAGACAACTCCCACACTGTCATCAGATAGTTGGTACCCGAACCCATATTTGTCCGAATAGTCCACCCATTTGGCCACCCACACAACGGGCTGAGCAGCGGGGTCAGTTGACTCATCTAGAACAATAGCATTTGTTTAGATATATCGGATAAAATGATATGTATAGAAGAAGGTACAGCAAAGCAGGATAGAAATAAATACAATATGGCTTTCACAATGAAAGTACATAGATCATTTATAAAGAGTTTGAATGGGTGAAAATATTACTACAGGTATATTTACTTTCAAATAATGGATTATTTTTTAAGTAAAAAGTTTTAAAATAACAAATCTCATCTTATATCTGAAGAATAAAAAAATAAGGATGGGTCCCTCAAATCCTTAAGAATATTCAAGATTTGAGGGTTTGAGAGTAAAATCCTTACACAAGTTTTTTTCCCCTTCAATCTTTCAATTTAAATTTGTTTTAAAACTGTAATACTGTCTATTAGTGGCTCAGAATCAATCAACATTATTATAAGACAAACAAAACAACTAGGCACCAGACAAACTGAATGTAGGGATACTAATGGATTATAAGGATTTTTTTAAACATTTATTTACTATTACAATGTTCTATTAAGCACCTATATTTCTAATTCATCTGAGGTTCATAATTTTGTTCACAATTCAAATCTAATATTTGAATGTTAGATGAAAATTCAGATTTGTAAAATAGTGGATTCCACCCAACTCTAGTAAAAATGTACAGTCAAACCGTTATTTTATGAATTTTCAATGTGTATTATCAAGGATGGGACAAAATAAACTACCTCCACTCCTCTCATTAAAAAGGAAACAAAAAAAGGCTGTCCAGACAAAACATTTTTAAAATTTTCTGAATTTCCAACTTTTTCTGTAAATGTCTTATAAACACTATTTTATTAAGATTGCAACTTGATGTAAAAATATTTTTAAACACATACATACGTACATGCTGAAATTGTGAGACACTCTGAAGGGTTACAGCCTAAAGTGATAGACTATTGGGTAGAGTGATCTAGAGTTCAGTGAGATTATATTGAGACATTAAAATATTCCTTGCACAGACACAGTTTAAAAGATAAAGACATGTATACGCCATTCAAGCCCTAAGTTTACTTGGATGACAGCTCAAAAAGTAACTAAAAAATAGTCCCTAAAATATCACTACGCCAACATCTGATATCTGACACTGTCACTTGGAACAGCTGTTATGAAAACATATGGTTATGTAGAGTAATGTGATAGTTAACCATAGTAATTTAGGCCAATATTATGCCTCAAAGAATTTTGAAATTGAAATTTTTGAATGACTTGGTGATCTGTAACTTCTCTTCTTTTTTTCTCCTGGGAACTCATTATCAAAAAAAACACACACAAATCTATCCACAAATAAAAAGAACCCCTTATAAAATTTCGTGAGATTAAAGTTAGATTAAACTTATATTTAAGTTTGATAAAAGATAAAAGTTTAAAGTTAGATTAAAATTAGATTAAAGTAAGATTAAAATTAACCAAATTAGGCCTAATATGTATTCGAACTAAAGAGAAAATATCTGTATACACAAAGTTATTCTTAAAGTAATTAGTAATATGATCTAGGATTAAGTTTTTTTTTACGTTAATACAGAAGCCCAATAATTAAAATAAAAGGTAATTTAACTTAGTTATAAATTATTATAAGTTAGAGTAAGGCGTGGAGCTAACAAACTAGAGACTTAATTTAAAGTTAAAAATATAATAAACGCGCACAGTAATAAATTCTATGAAATATATTTAAATTAAACAAAGTCTTAATATTTATTTGAGGTCGTCCACAAAGCTTATTTATCCTTCTATTCAAGTTAAAATAATTATTATTCCGAGCACTTTCACAAAAGGTCTAACAAATATGGCTTTAAAATGGCGACCAACGAATATTAGCCATGTGGTTGATGATGACGCGGACAAGTTGTTTAAAATGGTGTATCCTCGCAGCAGACGATTATATTTTATTCAGTTAAATATTTCTAAAAACAATAAACTAATAATAAAATAGTTAATCATATATAAAATAAATTACAAATATTTTTATCTTTACCAAGTAAATACGATGCCTTTATTAAAAGGTATTAATGCATGCACTATACAACACATCATAGATAACATTCCAAAACAAAGAATAGGTACTTTTAATATATGTTTAAAATATTGTTTCGGATTGGGTAAAAAGAAATTGTTAAAAGTAATGAACTAATGTGAGAAAACTTAAGTTTAAGTTATTTTAAATGTAAAATATAACATGTAATTAAAAAACTTAACATTCATAACAAAACAGTGTTCTTTTACAAGTGTTGGTAACCTAAAACCTAAACATATGATTTTTGAACTGTCATCCAGGTAAAGACCTATCGTGAATGAATTATAGTAGAAGGATGGAAAGATGACACACAAAAATCACATGATGTTGACTTTGAAAATTAAAATTAGTATGTTCAACTGAGTTAAAGAGATTGTAGTAGTGTGTATTAAATCATTGAAAAATGTAATTTTGACTATTGTAAATAAAATTTAAGTTTTTTTAAATAATAGTGAACATGTGAAAATTCCAGAAATTTATTGAAATTCCCTGACTTTTCTGTTTTCCAGATCATGGGACACCCTGAAAAATTCTTATACAGTTTTGCTATAAGTATAATATTGTAAAAATTATTTAAAATCAGGGTGTCCAGCCAAACTATATTTTAAAATTTACTGCCTTTTCTAGAGCCAATTCCCAACTTTTCACTATATATTACAAACATTTTATCAAGATCGCAACTTAATGTAATACTATTTCTAGATATACATATAATCTGAAATTGTGTCACTCTTTGACGGAGTTAAAGAATTTCAGTTTAAAGCAATGAGCTATTGTGTAGTGTGATCTAAGTTATATTTCAATGAGATCATATTGAGTACATAAGTACAGTTTAAAAGTGTTGCGAGACAAATTATTTTTTAGTTTCTTCTTTCAATAACATAATGGAATTCTCGGACATACACTTAGCCATGGCCCTTTTTTGTCTAAAGACACAAAAATCACATGTTGACTTTAAGAATTGAGATAAGTATGCTCAACTGTATTAAAAAAGATTTGCGTTGACTATTAACTTGGAGAAAAATGTTATTTTGACTATTGTAAATGAAAGTTTTGTATTATTTTTAATAAATATTTGAAAATTTCAGAAATTTGATCAAATTCCCTGACTTTTCCCTGTTAATGCACATACTCATATATATTTATCAAAATTATGACCATAAAAGCAAGATTATGAGAAACTAACACTGCATGAGCTATAGATAGAATATTTGAAATAAAGATAGGCGACTGCCTCAGAGTACATTTTAAAATCTTGTACATACCCCCAAGAGGTGATTTGGAAGGTTTAATGACCTTAATGAGGTCAGTGAGCTGGTCCCTTAGTTTTGACAAATTACGCCAGCAGCTCCATTCGGTAGGGTTTATGCTCATTATGTTGGGGTCTCGAGGGTCCTTGGGCTTCTTGAAGACAGCTTGGCCCTGGATCACATCACCTGCAACAAAGCACACATTCTTAATGAATTGTAGAGTGATAAATGCTTAGGAGGAAATTTAAGTATTCTGTCGTGGTGATAAATCAAAATGTTATCAAAATTATCAAGATCAATATTTTGATTAATAAACAAATGTGCTATTTTTATTTAAGAATTATGATCAATTTTTTTAACTAAAGCTTATACCAGGATGACTAAATATTTATAGATTATGGTTGATTAGGCTTAAACAATTAATTATAAGCAGGAATGCAGGAAAAATATGTCTCTTGTTACATAGTTTTGTCCTTCACAGATGAATATTTATCTTTGGAGAGAAAGGTATCTAATTCAAACATAACATATTCAAATTTGACTTTTTGGAGACTCAATTGCAAAAGATAGTACAAAGTGCAGAATAAATTGGTTTAAAGGATCACCTTTAGCTTGATTAAACTTATTGAACGCCATTTTCATTAGGTTAAGTGAGGTGATTTTCAGGGGCAGCCTGAGGTAAATTTTGCACCCGGGCAGGATTGATTTTTGGCGCGCCATTATATAACGGGAGATAATAACTTAGTGTGAAAATGATCCCCAAAACCAACAACTCTGAACCTAACGTAGCATGACAGGTAAAAAAAGCCAGTGAGGACCAATCCAAATAGCTTCTAAAGGAATCCAATTTAAGAAATTTGTTGGTGGAAGACCACTTCAAATAGCTCCAAGTAATATCTAAATTTAGAAAATGAAATCAAGTGAAGTACATTCTCAATAGATTCTAGGGTACTTCAATTTTTTTTTGGTTTAAATTCTGGGTGAGCACCACTTCAAATAGATTCTAGGGAATCTGATTTATATTTAAAAATCTGTTGAGCACTTTTTAAATAGCCTTTTGGGACATCCAATTTTCAAAAATTTGCCAAAGGAGGACTACTTCAAATATCCTCAAGAAATATTCACATCTCAAACTATTTCAGGGTGGTTGGGGTGGGGGGAGGACTATTCTAAATAGCTGTTTAGAGTCTGATTTTTAAAAATTCTCTAAACGAAGACCACTTATAGGATGATCCAATTTTCTAACCTTATCTGGGGAAGAGGAGGGTAGAAAGTTACGCTACTATTGTATAAAATAACAGTGTTGTTAATTCTTAGGGGTTAGTAGTGAGTCTTTACATCATATCATAAACTTATGGTTTTGACACCCCTCTCCCCCCACAAAAAGAACGTAGCTTAGGTGAAAATAATCTGAAAGGGAAATTCCATAAATGATTATCATACAGTACTACAAACGTTTCACTATGAAAATGGTTAGGTTTTAAAAAAAACCTATTAAAACATGTTTTGTAGACAATGTTCACCTCTTTAATTTTGATATAATGAATGATTTAAGAAATAATAACAAAATACCATTTTGGTGCACCATTTTTTAAGATGGCTGATGTAAATTAACTTTTTAAAATTGGCACTATAGCTCATTTTATTCATCACAAAAAACTATACCCCTTTGTCAAATTTCATGCTAGTATCACCCGGTTCTTAAGCCGCCCCTGGTGATTTTGTTTACACAAATAGAAGATATGGTGGAGAATAGTTTGGAAAGTTATATGTGGCATAAAAAAAAGTAAGAGATTTAACCGTAAAAATCTGAAAACTAGTCCCTTCTGTTATAAAAGGCCTGATGAAGTGAAAAGGTAAAGAAGACAAAATGAAGCACACCAACATTAAAAAAATTAAGATAGGTCTGAATAAAACCAAATAAATTGGTTATCAGTTCAACAGAAAGAATAATAAAATAGATCCTACACTGAAACCAAGCAATAATATAAAGAAGTTACCACAATAAACAACCTGCAAATTCAAGATTAACACATATATGAGTTTAAACAATGTTGATTTTGTTGTATATAAAATGTTATACAGTAATTCCAGAACTTATTACAAGTCAAGACCCTAAAAGTAGTTGAAATAGGGTAAAAAAAAAGGACAAAATAGTGCCTTATTATATAAACACATGCACATGTGCGCGCACACACACACACGTTATAATTTTTAAAAAGATGAAGGAGAGGGGGAGTTGTTGAGACTTAATATGTAATTTATAAGTCATCATCAACACTAACTGATTCCAGCCTGCGGCTGGGTCAATTTAGTAAAATGCCTCCATCTTCCTATATCCTTCCACCATTCTACCTCCTTTAATTGCTTCCATTCTTTTCCTATCACATGCACACTTTCTGTTATCTGCTCCTTCCATCTCTTTATTAGCCTCCATTTTCCTATTCTCTTACTTTAACTGTCCATATTTCTGGAGCATATGTGAAAATAGGGACAAATTACACCCCATACATTACTTTCTTAAACTTCAAGGGAACTTCTCTTCTCCATAGCAGGTCTCTATACACCTTTAGAACAACTCTCTCTGCTGTCCTCTTCTCATTAAATCCTCTCTACTTCCACCTTTCGCCTCAATATTACGTTCTGTACTATTCTCAGCTCTACTCCATCAAACTTTATAGCTTAATTAGCCCCTACCCTCTTCCTTGTTATTACCATCACTTCACACTATGCCATGCTAGATTTTGTTCCACACTCTTTCACTTTCTCTAGCTGTCCCTGTACTGTCTTCCTTCTCACCCCATAACATCAACTAATCAGCAAACATGTCTTTAGTCAAGGAGTTTCCTTGCCACTTTATTAATGACCATTTCCATTACCATTACAATTAAGTGGTGAGAGGGAACTCCCCTGCTAAACTCCATTTTTTATTTGACACCACTCTGTCCTCATACTCTCCGGCTTAAAACAACTTATGTTATCCTCATACATGATCTTAACTCTCATGAAAACTCCTCTTTCCTCTTTGGCCTTCTCCATCACTTTCCAAACTTTATTTCTATCCACGCTAACATATGTCTTTACATAAAAACCAGTACATAGTTGTTTTTCCAAATTCATACCTTCTTTCCATCAACCGTCATACGGCAAAGATCAAGTCTATTGTAGACCTCTGTTCTCTAAATCTGTGCTGTTCCTCTCTCCAACTTCCCTTCATCTTATTTCTTATTTTCTTTCCCAGTGTCTTCTCATATTTTTGTATAGTGGCACATCAGTGATATCCCCCTATAATTTGTACACCTCTTCCTGTCTTTCTTGAAAATAGGTACTATAACTCCCTTTTTAAAGTCTTCAAGTGCGTTGTTCTGCTTCCAAATCACTCTCAGCAACCTAAAACCATTATATACCTACTTCACCTGAAGTTCTTATCATTTCCACAGTCAGTTCGTCCATAAAGCAGTGCTTTTCCTTGTTTCAACTTCTTTAACGCGTCCTCCACCTCTTTCCTCCTTTTCTGCTATCTCTTCCTGCTACTTTGTTGTTACTTTCACCCTTTCCTCTTCTGAGTTGAACATCTTCTCAAGCTATCTCATCCATAGTTCCTGTCTTCATCCACCATTCTAACTTCTTGTCTTTCCTCCCTCCTCTTTCTTAATTGGTTATACAACATATTCTTTCTTCCTCCCACATTCTGTCCATTTTTGAATTCAATCCTCCCTGGCTTCCCATACCACTTCCGTTGCTCTTTTATTCTCCCTGTTTCCTAAAGCATATTCTTAAAATTTCTTCTGAATGTTTTATTCTTCTCCTCTACTGCTTCCTTAACCCCGACATTCTACCAGGGTGTCTACTTCCATTTCCTCTTATCACTTGTCCTCCTAATTATCTCCTCTGCAACTTATTCTTGGGCACCAAGCTTCCTGTCTTTCTTAGGTACAACTCTCTTCTTCATTTTTTAACCTCCACACCCTTTTCTTCTTTTTGTCTCGCTACCTCTCCTACATTCCCATCCCTTTGTGTCTGCCACCAACAACCTGTGGTCACTATCTAAAGACATATTTAGTATAACCTTGATGTTTACAGTCTGACTATTCCTTCATCCATGAGAGAGTAGTCTATCACCGACTGTAGCTCCCCATCCCAGATGTATCTAGTGATCTTTTGGCTCTCTCTTTCCATCTTATAATAGTTGTTTGCCACTTTCATTTTATTTCTTGCGCATAGCTCCAACAGCCTTCTTTCTACCCTCCCTGTTTCTCTCTCTCCACCCTTCTTTCCCCAACACCCACTCAAATCCTCCTCTCTCTTTTCCTAGTTTTGCGTTAAGCTCCCCCATTACTACCTGACACTCATGTTTCAAATACCTTTCTAAATCTTCCTCAAACTTGTCCTCTTCTTCTGCTGCTGCGCACTCACTCCACTGTATCACCTACCTTTATTATCCAGTCATTCGTCCCCATCACCCCCTCAGCCGCCCTTCTCTCTATTCAAATCCTACTCAGTTTCTCCTCCTTTCATAGTTTCCCATCGCATTTCCTTAACTCCCCCATGGCCCTCCCTCTTCATTCTAACCAGATCACTATTTCCCAAAAACACTTACGATTAACTTCAAGCAGAGGTTTCCTGCATTGTGATCCTTGGAGTGAGTCAAGTCTAGGTGCCATAGTGAGGCATGACTCGGGGAGCTGAGCGGGCAGAAAACCTAAACACAAACACAATATAAACATAAGCAATAAAGAGGTACTTTAAGTCACATAATTTTTAATATACGCAACAAGTTTAAATTTAAGAGATAAACTTCAAATTTAACAGAGCATTTAAACATACTTTAACGAATGAAAAACATTTATTCATGACATTTGCTGGAATAATTTGTTAGGTATGAAAGTAGGAAAAATCTATGGAAAACAACAAAAAAATGTATAAAATCTTTGAAAAATTATTTCTAGTTTCTTATACAAACTAAAATATTTGCTAGAATAGGACTTTCTCAAATTAAAATAAGTGAAGCTTTGGCAGCATTTTACAAGCTTAAATTTATCAACATTTTTATCAAAGGATTAGGTCAATTTGGTTTGTCAGTGCCGTAATTCTTCACATAAAAACCAAAACCAGTTAAGTCTCTAGAATGCCAGGCCTCGTTCATCATTTTTAACTCTAAATAATTGTTAGCAGACACATCCAAGGTGGTATCCACAATTTTCTGGACTGGTGACGCCCGCTGGGCAGCAATTGTAGTAGTGGTATGCTAGAATATATGTTATTATCGATTCATCCTAAGCTGAAACTTGATGTTAACAAAGCCACGTGGAAGTCTATGATCTGGTTTGCTATTGAATAGACTTCAAGGGTATCCTTTCACTAAATAGTCCCTCCTTTATTTTGTACTAAACTTGTTTTAAAATGAATTAGAAAATAATTATAACTAAAATTATCCCTTCATTTGACTTAAAAATTGTAATTGTACCCCCCTCAAAACACCCGACCAGGATTCGAGCCCCAATATTTCCCCTCATCAGCAGTTCACCTTAGACAACGTGTCCACCAAAAACAGAGTATAATAAATTTTGTTCGTTAAATACATTGGAGTTTAACTCAGCATAATTAATTTTAAAATAAACCAAAGTAACACAGTCTTCGATAGTTCTTTAGTTTTAGACTCTTTAATCTTGCTCATGATTCAGACACTCTTTGCTTGTTGATCTTGCAAAGATACTACCCAACCACTTACTAAAAACGACTGCAATACTTCTTTACTCTCTCATCTTACTGACTGTACTATTGTAAACACTCCTCCCTCCTCCCTTCCCAACTAACCCAGGCATTCCTAAAGGAGTGGTGTCAACAGCAATTTAATTTATTTCCTACCCAAGCAAGTTCAATGGCTAAATTAGGGGAATTTAGTTGTAAATTTGTCTTGAATATGAACTAACATGATTGTGTAGTTTGTTAGTTAAAAACTGTACAGTACTCCATTACATTACGTTCAAAACCATTAAAATGGGTTTAATGTTCAAAAGAATTGATCAATTGTACTCCATAAAATATGAATGTGGTGTGCGTTTCATATGGCGGGCGTAGCCTGTCTAGCGAGATATGAAGTATTTAAAAAATATTATATGTCAATATTAATATGCATTCTTATTGTGTTTTAGCATTGAATTAATTTACATTAGGCATGGGTTATAAGCAGGGCCCGGATTTTGTTGACATGTCATATTTTTTTTTTGGCCCATCAGAGAAAATGTTAAGTTGTACATAGACTGTTCATGACCCCCCCCCCCCCCCCCCCGGTTGAAGAAATGTATATTTTATAAGTAATTTTTTGCCATTTTAAAATTTTCAAGTCATTTTTCTTGCCTTTTTTTTAATACTAATAAGTCATTTTTAAGCATTTTTTAGAAAAGAAAATTTAAAATTGTTTGAAAATGACTTTAAAAAGATTTTATACATATATACATGAAATATCGGTGGTTTGATCAAACATGAATATTCAATCATAAGATATTTTACCACACACTTGTTGACTGAAGAAGATAATGTATGAGTCCAAATGAACTTTGTGCCTCTTTACCTGCGTGCTTATAAAACCCACAATCCTTGCGAGACCTTCACTACACCTAAGTGGGAAAGGGTTGCAGGGGAAGGGGAGAGCAATTTTTAGAGTTCAAATGAACTTCATACAGTCTTTATTCATTCCTGGTGAGTCACTCACTATACAATGTCTGGAAAGGGCTGCAGGGGGATGGGGAGCTATCGCTTTTAAAGCAGGTATTTGTATTACAATGCTAAGTAGAGCCCATGATTTTAGCTGTCAAAAGATTCTAAATGCATAGTTTTCATTTATAAATTGCACATTATATTTATTTGTTTGCAATCATTTTATGTGTATTTAGAATGCTTTAAATCAAACCATCTAAAGCGAATCATTTGAGGCAAATTATTACTGAATTCGTAGGATATTTTTTCTATATAGTGAAATACTTTTCTGAAAAATATGTGAAGTGAAAAGTGGCTGGCATCAGATAAAAGATTTAACCATTCAAAGGCATATCAGTCGCAACAAACATGTCCGTGGTATCCAGAATATCAATAAAAATAAAACCTCTCAATTATTACTTGCACAAAATACATTCATGAATCAAGAAAATTCACCAACATTTTATAAATATTTGTGTGATGTTCTGGTATCTGCGAACATTCCTCTGTGGAAACTGAGCAATGTTAAACTAAAGGATTTCCTGGATTTGTATACAGGTCATTCTATTCCAGACGAGTCCACAACAAGAAAAAATTGGAAATGGACGTACCAGGAGAGACTTTTTGCTTACATGTATAGTTTATATCCTAAGTCTTGTAATAAATACATCATATTATTGAATTCGAATCAAATTTTTTAGATTTTTTTTTTTTTTTTTTGCAAATTTAAAGTCATTATTCAGAGTTTTTTGCGTCATTTTATGGCAATTATAAGGCCATCAAAATCCGGGCAGCTCTGGTTATAAGTGTTGTGTGCCCAATTGTTGAGCTAATTATAAAAATGGACCAAAAGTCAATGTAGTCAGTGTTCCCAATGATGAAAACACTCAAAGGTATGACTTATGGACAAATTTATGTTATTTTATATTCATACTTAAAACTCCTGAATGCTTTAGTCTTCTCCTCTACTGCTTCCTTCACCCTGTCGTTCCACCCAGGTGTCTCCTTCCACTTCCTATTATTACCTGTCTTACATACTTCCCCTGCCGCTCCCACCAGACTGCTATTAAACTTTTCCCATTCAAACTCTACACTCTGCATCTCATCCTTGGGTATTAAGCTTCTTGCTTTTTCTTAGGTACAACTCTCTTTCCTCTTCGTTTTTAGCCTCCACACCCTTATTCTTCTTTCTTGCCTTACTTTACATCCATTAATCTTTCAGGCCTATGGTCTGGGTCAGTGTTTTATTCAAGCCATATATTTTTCACTACCTGCTCGCTAGGCCTGTTGTAGCTTCATATGCCTTATAATTAGAGACTGGATGTTAGGCACTAAAAAAAAATTCAAAATAGGCAGACAAAATGGCACTAAAAGACGCACTATTTTTTAATTTAGGGTTGAGACTTTAAAAATAAATACCGATATTTTACGGCAATCTAGGCCTATCAAGGACGCCATATCTGTGGAACATGAACATATTTTACAAACAACTTGCTACCAAATGAAATAAGTCTTTAAGTCATGTTTCATTTAATTAGGACAACAAACATGAGTACACACACGTTGATTTACACAACATATAACAAAACTGAATCCAAATAAAATAATACAAGCTTGACATTATGATTAGAGCACTATATCACTGTCAGCACACAATAGTCCTTGGCAGTCGTTAAGACATTTTCTACTTTTAAGTGTTGTCTTCTAACAGATAATATATTTTTCAGTACCGAAAATGATCTTGCCACTCTTACTGATGTTATTGGAGTGTATTTAACCCTTTCGGGACTGCTGTCACGTACACGCATCTACATCAAATTACCCATACAACCTAATGTTGTGTATACACATCTTCAAGTTTTACCGGTTGATTACTATCGTTGTGCTAGCGTGTTACAAATATGATTCTTTCACAAACATGTGCTGCATTCTTTTGGCATCAAAAAGAACTATTAACACTATTGATGTATTGAAGTTTACAGAAATGCCACCATGAAAATCTTGTTACCACTGACCTGAAATTAACAGTCGTGCCTAAACAATTATGGCGGACCTGTCACAGATGTCATCTAGTTTTATTTCAAAGTTTATAGTGGAATGTGTGGTTAATGAAAATGAAATCAATGAAATTTTATTAAATGCGGAATCTGATGATGAATAAAGTTACTATAGGAGAGAAAATTATTCTGAAAATGAGGACGAATTAGACACTAACAGTATTGTTAGTGGTATTACTTTATACGTGAAGAACTACCTTCTGATATTGAACCAAAACTATATATTTCTACACAGACCACTGACAAACCAACAAATCAACTGACTAAACAACAAAAAATAGCCCCAGTAAGTGAAAATGCCTATAATAATTGAGAGCATAACCTAGTCTGACAATGAATTCAACCCTTTCATTCATCATTTTGATGATTCTAGTTCCGGCATACAATCTAATATTTTTATCAGTGAAACTGATTTTGTGGGTTATTTAAATCACTTCTTACACCTGAAATTGTTGTAGTTGAAACTAATAGATATTATGGACAAGTTTTCACCACAACTTATCTTTCACCCGGTTCAAATTTGAACCAATTAAAATCAGCAGATGTAAATTAAATCTATAAATTTATAGGTAACCATGCTTATGACCAGAAAAAAAATAAGACTTTTGTACACACCCATAATTTCTGAAACCATCAGCATAGACAGATACATTAATATTCTCAGTATGCTTCATAACCTAGTCTGTGCATGAATTCTGGTTTTTAGAATGCTAGTACCGAAAAGGTTAAACAGCGCAACATTGTTTGGATCAATATCAGTTGAAACTGAACTGTATTTTCACATCTAAAGGTGTGTATTCACTTGAGCATTTTACTTCAAACGAACAGAACAAGCCGAACACCCCGAATGAGCTCTAACAAACGATACGTCCAAATACTCTGAGCAATTGGACCGTTTGCTGGTGCTCGATTCGTTCTCACCAATTTTGCCACGAACAGGACAAGCACTGAAGCTCAGTCTCATAATGGATTTGATAGTGGCAGCAGGTTCTTTCTTTGTGCTATGTGCATTGACTAAAAAGAATAAAAAGAGGGACAGGAAAATGTGGATAAGGCGGCCAAAATACAAAACTTTTAGGGGGATGAAGGACATTTCTGAAATTTCATCCGAATGTCATCTCAAGACTTTTAGATTTTGGTTAACCTCTTCAGCCATAGAATTACAAAGAAGGACACAAAGTTTCATAAAGCAATACCAGTGAAAGATTGTTTGGCACTAACGGTATGTTTTTTTAGCAACTGGGGACTCATTTGCAAGCTTGCAGTACCTGTTCAAGATTTCAAAACAATGTATTGGTGTTATAGTTATGAAAACTTGTGTCGCAATGAACGAAGCACTCAAACATTGCATCACACGCATCATGTTTTTTAATTTTATCAAAATAAAAGTCCATGTTGAGGGTTCCACAGCACCGGGTTTTCTTCATAGATATCTCTTAACCTCAAATAATCTTCTGCAGCCTTTTCATCGCAGAAAACACTCAGAACAGATGTGAAAACATGTATCCACTGAGCATGGGTGAACAACTGACTTCCTCTGAGCATTTCCAAAAAACCGACAGTTGTTCAATAGCATTTGGCTCGTTCGGTTCCATTCAGCGCGTGTTTTCAGACAGGTATTCACTTGAGCATTTTACTCCGAACGAACCAAATGCGCACCAACAAATGCCAAGTGAATACGCACTTTAAGAATCATCCCGATGTATTTAACTACTCAAAGTCCTGATTATCAGCAAGAACTCGCTCACAATGTTCTCGTAGTTTGGCCTGAAACACCTGGAATCGCTTGAATTCCCTGCACAATATCGTCCACTACATTCAATGAATTTACCAGTGTTATGTTTCTTTCTTCAAGACATTTGATTGCACCTGGTAATGCAGAATAGTTGGCAACAATGAAAGTCAAGTCATTTCACACAGTGTCCTTCAATAGCAACTGTTTCACAATGTGTATCGACAAAGCATAATCTTCATGCAGATTGTTAACAATACCCAGTGTCATGTTAAGTTGCTGATGTTATAGAAAGCTGTAGATAGCCACGTAATTCAACTATTTAATACTGGCTGTTGAGGTAGGCTATTTCAGGGGCAAATTCTTTGAACAACTGAATCCTGGTGGTATTTAAGGAATGTCTTTTTTTTTTTTTTTAGAAATCAAAGCATCTACCTCTGGGGATAGACCACGAGTGTCTTCATAAATTCTGTGCAAAGCATTGTTGAGGCAGGAGGTGACATGAAGCATGTTGGGAGAGAAGACTTAAATAACCTTGCAAGCTTTGTTCATGTAGGCTGCAGCATCAGAAGTAAAAAGAAGAACGTTCTGATGCCTAACTCCATCTGGCATAGTACATTCAGTGCAGAGGGAAACACTCAGGGTTGCCACTATTTTCTTATTACAAAATTACCTGTGTTTTCCAGGTTTTCCAGACACCTAATAGATTATAAATATGTATAATTATAGAGGCATTAAATTTGGTAATTTGTCATTGGAGGCATCTTTTATTGTGCAAGATAAACATATTTAAGAATTATTTGTAAAAAGGATGAGAAATGAATGACATAAATTTTCTAGAAGGAAAAATTGATTATAGTTGATGTATGCCCTAAATGGAATGAAAGAAGGAAAAAAATGGAAATACCAAAAATACCATTTTAATTTTAAATGTGATAAGGGGCCTATCTATTTTTTTTGCAAAAGAATGTATTACTTGATTTAAAAAATATTTTAACCCATCTTAATTATTGTATATGTATTGTATTGACTAAGTAGCCCACACAAATCGTGAATGATAATTTACAATAATAAAATTAACATGGGATTTTTGTCGCTCATTCAGGTGCATTTTCTCTAATAAACTGCCATCCTCGTCCCTACCATATTGTAATGAATATTAAAAAAAACATAGTCAACTCTCAATTTAGCGGGGTAGTGAAGGGCTAATAAACCCCTTTATATCAATTTCCATGGTAAATCTGCAAACCCATTGAAAACTACCAAATACATTAAGTACTTGATTAATAAACTATACGACACAATAATACATAAATTTATCATAATAACTATTATTGAAAAATCAATCAGTAAAATATCCTTAAACAACTTTTGACCACAAACACAATTATTGGGTCTAAGGCCCAATATACCAATTTCGAACCAAATCGTTAGAGCTCATTTTAAAATATTTCAAGTTTTGAAAAAAAATCACTCATCAGTAAACTAGCCCTCAACGATTTTTTTTAACCGAAAAAACATATATATGGTGTTATTTGGGAGGTCAATTGGTCCATATATATTTATTTTAATCAAAATCTTTGAGCCATTTTCGAAAAATATGGAATTCAAAATAAAAAATCACTTATCAGTAAACTACCTTTAATTTGAGGATTAGGGTCAAAATAAAAAAAAGACCTGAGGTATGGTCCATAACTAGATATAAAGTTTTGAGTTCAAAATAGTTTTAATGTCTTACACTTTTACGAGACACTAAACTAGCACTAGGAATGATACGATACCAGTATCAATACTTTTCTTTCGATACCAAGCTTTTGATATTTTACTAATATCAGTATTTTTACCCGGTATCGAAAGATTTTAATTTACCTACTTTTCTCCTTTTACTTCCTTTATTTTCCCGATCATTTATTAAATTTATTCATCTTTTCTTATTATTACCTTTATTTTTCTATCGCTAAATGAAAGTATCGATACTGGGAAATTTTGATCTATTTCTAGTTTATTTTTTTTCATACTCAAATAATGATATTTTAGAAGTATCGCATATACTTAACACTGCACTGAAACTGGAAAGATCTGAGAACAAAGAACTGTGACTTTGGAGAGAAGGGTGGTACAAGTTGGGCTAATCCATTTCATAGGGGGTGGGAGAGCTAAAGTATCTATGCGCGGACACAAACACAATCGGTAATTTTTACAACCATTCTAATTTTATGACAAACTAGCACGCTGGAGGTAATATTTTCATAAACTTTTCACTTTACAGTATACTCAATTTATCCTGGCCATGGCAGCAACCAGGTAAACCCACCTTCGCTAAATTGGGAGTTGACTGTAGTAAACCGGTTAAAACCATAAGATTTAAACAGACAATATTGACACCTTGGCGCAAATTCTAAAAAATTAAAAATAGCCAAAATGGCAAGATAGGTAGGGTAGTCTTAAAACATCACGCTACATAAACACTAATATCGGGATACTTAACTCTTTGACAGGAGTCATCGTTTTTAAACAGACAAATAACCCACCAAAATCCAGAGAATGAGTTCATTCAACTGGTAGCAGAAACACGTGTCAAAGTTGGAGGAGGAGGGTGGAGGAAACTAAACGTTTGTGGTATTGGTGGGGTGAGGAAGGAGCCGAAAAGGTGCGGCATTTGCCAAACGAGTTGTCTCGGTTGCGCCAGGACTTGTCTCAAGCTGATGAGTGCTGGTAAGCATAAATCATCATAAATGAGACGTGTTCCAATTAGACTGCTCAGTTCTCCCGTTACAAATTTTAGTCTATATTGTTCCTACTATTTTGAGCTTGCCCAAATTCACTAACAAATTCCAGTAAATTCTAGCTTTTTGGTGAAATTCCCTCCGGTTTTTTCCAGACATGAACAAATTCCCTGTATTTTTTCCCGGTTTTCCAGGTGCGTGGCAACCCTGACACTGAAGCTACAGTTGAATTGTATGTTTAATCTTTTTTTTTCAAATGGAAGTGAATATATTTCAAAGAGTTGTGCCAAACACAACATTTGCAAGATCCAGCTACAGAGATTTATACATTCATCAACCAACATCCATATTTTCTTACCACTCACTCCTTCCCTAATTCTATTAATTGTATCACAGTAACAATCATTCACATACATAGTGTTTACAGAATGTGCTCTCATTGAACTTGTTCTCTATTATTGGTTCATCCTAACCTGAGACCGGAAGTAAACATTTCCATCACTATGCGAAGGACATACATGATTGGTGGAACACCAGTGTAATATTTTGAATAGTGTGACCATGTATAGTCATTATCATAGCAAAGTAGGTCACTAATATATTTTTATTTTTTAATAATTTTAAATATCCTGTCTTATTTTTAACAAAACTCAGGCCAGACTCAGCGAAACCATAAAATACACTGGAAGAACTCAACACTCACAACAGTCCCTTAACGCTCCTAAGAAGAACTGTCGACTGACAGTTGCTGACTTGACGTTAACATGTGATAAGGACTGTACCACGGGGTCCCTCAATCCTGTGTTAAGAGTTTGTTGGTATTCAAATAGCGTTGCAAAGCTTAGCATAAAGTAGTCTTATCACCAATATTTGCTCCCAACTTAGCTATCTAGTGATATGACTTTCTCTTTCCTTCTCATGCCAGCTGTTTGCTATTTTAATTTCATTTCTTCTACAAATACTTCTGCATTCAGATCCCCCTTTATATCCAACACTCTTTTCCCATATGCCTTTCTAGGTCTTCCTCAATCTTATATTTTTCTTCTGCTGGGCACAGAATTGTATTAAATCCACCTTTTCCCCTCTACCATTTATTGTCATCTACATTATCCTATCATTCAGCCCTTCTCTCACTATAGAGCCTAATATTTCTCCTTCCTTTATCATTCCCCACCAATGTAGAATAAACCCATTCCTTACTTCTCTCCACTTGATCTCGCTTAGGCCCAGGATATCTACTCTTCTCTCGTCCATCAAATCTACAATCTCCTCCACTCTTTCAAACTTAAAAAAAACTATCATATTGTTTACTAGAAACATTATTTTGACAGTATTATTTTTTATTTTAAAGTTTAAATATGAACTTTTACAAGCCTTAAAATTGGGATTGGAATTGAAATACATTTTGAAATAAGATAATTTCTAGCATAAGCCCATACAATGCACATGTGCAACTGCGCATACAAGAATGGCTTTGGAACAGAAGACGTGATAGTGAGCCCTTATTACTTCAAAAATTGCTGTTTCCAGTCTGTGGCCTGAGTCGATATTTTATTCAAGCAATATAATTTCCACTACCGGCTTGCTAGACCTGTCGTAGCTTTATTTGACTTATAATTTAACTTAAGACTAGGACAGGCACAACATCCAGTCCCCAGCCCTTAACTCATCACCGTGAAAGGGTATACCCACATTTCACCAATGATAACTTTTCTGGCCATGCCAGGAATCGAACCCAGGACCCTTAACTCAGTAGACAAACACGCTACGGTGTTTGATCAATCAACTTAGTGATATTGAAGGAAGCCAACCTGAGAGGATAGTTAGGTTAGGCCTAGATAGGGACAAACACACGTCTCTTCATTTCTTTTTATACTTTTAACACTTCCCACTTTTTCACAGCTCTGCAGTTACACATGGCTTTAATTTTTGGAAATATTCCTTTTCATAAAAAGAGAATCACATAAAATACTAAGAAAGATATTATGGGGAACTACATGCTTTAAGAGTTTTGTCAAGAATGTATTTCCCTATAGTAACGTTCTTTGTGTTTTATGTGCTTCTCTTTCTTTGAAAAAGAAATATTTCTGAAAATCTAAACAATGTATAGTAACTGAAGTGTTAAAAGTGTAAGAAGGAAGAAAGAGAAGTGTGTTTGTTCCAATCTAGGCCTAACTTTACTATCATTTACTCTACAGTGTACTGTACAGTGTTTCTACATTGTTAGTATCACTAAGATAATTGTGTGCTATCTATCCCTCCTAATGTTAACTATTAATACATAAATGAACACAATTCCTTGAGTATAGCCCAAACAGGTACTAGAAAGTGATCAAATAAAACACATGATTCCCAGAAAATAATAATAATTAGGCCTGTGCGGAAATGACGTTATGACTTTGGAATATATTTCTCGCGGGATCGAAATGGGAAATATTTAAAAACTAAGTTTTGAATTTAGGCCTTTAAATGTTTTTCAAATATTTAATACTAATCAAATTATTAGCTTTTACATTTATTTGAACTAAACAAATACTGTAGTAAAAATAAAATAACTCTCACTTTAGCGTTAGGTGTTGAGAAAGGTACCTCAACAACCCTAAAGTATTACCATGATTAGTAGGGCTAGGATTTTGATGACCTAGAAATTTCGATAAAATCCATTTACGACCCAAATAGTTTTAGAGAATGCTCTTTGCTCTTAAAAAAATATCCCCCTATTAAAACAAAACCTTAAAATGTAATTTAACGTTTCGTTTCTGTGCCAAACTGAAAGTTTTTTTTTGTCAACAAAAAAAATTCCATATAAAATAAAACAAGGAAAATACATAAATATTCAACTTACATTTTCTGACAGTTTAATTTGACATGACAAACTAAGTTTTTATTTCAAAAGTTCAGAATTGCAATGCACAACCCAAATCATGTGCAGATTTTCGAAAGAGAATGATTTTCTATTATCTGCTAGCAATGCTTTAAACATAGAGAAGCTCCTTTCCACTTCTACTGACACCACAGGAGCATACTTGAAATAAATTACGTCGCTTTGTTCAAAATTTCCTGAAACAAAGAGCATGACATTGTCGTGTTGGATGCCATCAGGCCATATTAAGCTCAAGGACCTATCAAAGAGTTTGCTTATTGTAGAAAAATTCACTTTTTCTAAATGTTCACAATTGATGAGAAAATGTTCAGCAGGGCAATCTTCTTCCATCGTACCTACCAATACATTAGCTACATATCGTCCTAAAGAGTCAGTTGTCTCATCCATAGACAACCATATTTTCTTTTCTGCTACCTTTTGTCATATCTTTTTCATGGTGTTTTCATAGCAATGGCTGACAATCTTTTCTTAGTGTGGAGGAGTCCTGCAATGACTTCCCAGTGTGCTTTTCTAAAAAAAGCTGCACAGTATCAGATTGTTAACTTTGTTCAAGGGAATAGAGGCACAAATGAAGGCTTTGCACAACTCTTCGTAAATGCAGAATGTTTTGAATACTCGCTGGTTTGGCCAAGGAGCATTTGCTGTAGTTTTTTCTCATCCTGGAATCGCTGAAGACCTCGTTTATGTTTCTTTCTCTTGACATGCTGCTGCACAGTAAATTTATTTTCTGCGACAACTCTCACCATCACACATTTTGCAATATAGTATCTGTCCATTGTTAGAGAATACTTTTCCGCCATATTCAGCAACAAAAATTTTAATTTATGTGAGGCACTTTCTTTCACTTTAGGCATGTTGAATGTTAAAATTCACATAAACAACACGTGCAGCTTCCGAAAAATGTAGAAAAACAATGAGCCCCCATTATCTGCAAAACTTGCTCAGACTAGTTTAGACAAGTTCATTTACAGCCCCACTATGCTAAAGGGGAGGGGTGGAATTAGTCTAAACCGCAGTCTTGGCACCACCGTTTGCTATGACGTGTGCAGATGTTCTAATGATGGGCAAATGACTCAAAAATAACAAAAAATTACTTAAAAACCTTAAAAAATGCCATATTCACATAAAACACGGCTACTTAGCTCAGCAAAGTTTCTTATGAAACATATTTGTGTACACTTGAACAACATTCCAGGTTCGAAAAAACACAACACAAAATCATCAAAATCCTAGCCCTAATGATTAGTTTTTAAAATTTTTCCATAATTTATATATTTCGGTGTACTTTATCTTATCTTTTTTCAAAATATTAGCCTTGTTTGCGCTCGCATAAAAAAAAGTTTTCTTCTTCTTATTGTAGACTAAAACAAAATATCTTCAATAAAATAAGATGTTCATAAATGTTTAAAATCGTAATAGTTTTTAAAATTAGTTTAATTTAAAATTATGCTTTACATAGTTGGCAACTTTATTTGCACAGCCTTATCTTTAAAACATGAACGGATAACCACAAACAAAGCAAAATAAATATTTTTTTCTTCTTCTCTACACAATCCCGTAGTTTTACAAAAGTAGAATTCTAAAGAATGATTTAAAAAAAACATTGGGAAAAGGATAATTATATTTTGATTTGGTGAAGATATATTTTTTTATAAATTTACTATCACATTGAGAAACACTATTTAAAGACGACTGATCCCCTTCATGAAAATAAGAACGACTGCCATGATTGTGTAAACAAACATTCGGGATTTACTTTATTACCAGCAATGAAAATATTTAACTTTATTAAGTAATTTTTGCTTTATCCTTTGAAACATACATGATTAATGTTATTTTATTCAATAACTACACAATGTTCATGTAAAAGATGGTATATTATAAAGTTTAGGCCTACTTTGTGCAAACAAACTTATGTAACCATGAGTATGACGTACTAAGTTTTTGTTTTTAGCACAGCGTCTTAATACCTGTTCGGGTCATACACAGTGAATTAAGATAAAAATTGTTGAGACAAGACTAAATGGGAATGTTTTGTGTATTGAAATGCCTCTATTTATTTTTTAAACTTGGTCTTGTTCTTTGTATGAAAATTGTTATTTTTTCCCCGAAAAATCTGGGAAAAATTAATTTTCCACCCAAGTTTGGAGAACGTCCTTTTTCCTGAGGCTCTGGTTCTCGCCCAGGCATAATAATAATAATAATAATAATAATAAATAATAAATAATAATAATAATAATAATAAATAATAAAAGGGGGTTTCAAAGTGGATTAAAAAAAAAAAAAAAGAAGATAATGTCTATACAGATATTTTATTGTTCAATGTGGCCCCTATGACAAGCCTGCAATGGAGTCTAAGCCCAAGCTGTATTAGAGTTTAGAACCATTCTAGGCAATGGTGGGCAAGAAGTTGGCAACGCACCCAACACACGTGTGACCAACTACACATCAAGTTATATAATATAAATAGCAAAGCAATCTGACCTGAGGTGAAGAAGTCGTAGTTGAGCAGTTGTTCTATGGTGGGGCGCATTCGAGGGTCGGTCTGAAGGGTGTTGGTAATCATCTTCAGAGCCGGTGCAGACAATTTAACTGATGAGGGTATAAAGTAGTCACATTTTTTGATGCGGTTGTATGTCTCTTTTAGTGAACTCGTCTCAAATGGAGGCTTGCCAATGAGCAATGTGTACCTGTAACAAGGTTAGAAGATTAAAAACTAGGGACAACATCCTCAACTCCTTAAGGATATTCGAGGATTCAAAAAAATAATTTGAGGTCCGGGGAAAAAAAAATTAAGATTTTTTTAAGCTCTAATACGGCTTGTTGGTGGTTCGTCCCCAACTTAATTATTGGACAAACTATTTATTTAACACTTAAATGAATGTATTAGTGCTATAATAAATGCATTAAAACAAAAGAAATTAACATTTAATTATTACTTAAAATTTTTTTTTTTTTTTCATTTTATTTTCAAGATTTGTATTTGTGGTTAGAATGAAGATTTGGATTATTAGTGTAGGCTCATTTGTAATTTTTTTTCACTAAAAGCAAACACTCACTCGATTTCAAAATAAGGTATAATAAGCCTTATAAAACTAGGGTGGCATTTTTTTTTAACATTATACCTGTACAAAATCCAAGATGGCGTCCATAATGGCTGCCTTTCAGCAGTATTTCTTTGTCTTTGTAAGTAATTATTATTAAACTACAAACAATGTGTCTAAATATATGTTTTCTTGCACAAAAAAAAAAAAATGGAATCATCAAATTCAGAATAAAGGAATTATTAAAGGTTTTAGTATGCAAACAGTTACAATAGATTTTACCTATTAATTACAAAGTATCTGTGTAAAAATGTATTATTTTGATCAAAGAACAAATCTGACTCCATACAGTGAAATACAATATAGTTATTAAAGAATATTTTAGAAAACATTCTAAAAAATGGTTGAAAGTAAGGAATGGTTATAATTAAAAGTTAAGACTTAGATTAATCTAGAAATATATATAAAAAACTAAATTTGTAGATTAAACAGTTGCTAAATTGGTAGATGTATTAGGCGAAAGTAACAAGTCAAAATGTATAATTTAAAGAGTTAAAGTCTTTTTTAATAATAATATTCAAACAATCTAATGAAACTAATAGTTTTATTCATCACAATCCTCAGTTATCCAGGTTTATTGTTGCAATTGAAAACCCAGCATCCACAAATTTCTAGGCATGGAATATTGTTCTTGCGGCATCCACACCTTCCTTCACATCAGAACTTTATCAATTGCAAAATAGTCACAATAGCTGGTGGACTCAAACATTGAACAAAATAGAAGTGATTCGAACCTATGTCAAACGTCCAACCAAATGCATATGGTGCTGGGAGGCATGGGTGATTTTCATAAGCTTTATTTCAAATCATGGCTATGTAATGTGCTCGATAAATGTGCTGATCCAATGTTGGTGGAAGTTATTCTCCTTAGGTTGCACGATTTGAGTATAGGAACCAAGGAGCTCATTTACTTATGTGGATATGTGATAAATACAAAATGCAGACAAAGCGTTCCAGCTGTGAGCATACATCAGAGAGCAGATCACTGTCATTTCCAAGCATTACTAATGAGTCCATGATCTCATCATCACAACCAATGAATGTCTTGAAACACCAATCCTTGGTTCTGCCAGCAAATCTACCAGAAAGATCACACAAAGTCAAAGCATGGAACCCTAAAAGTGCAGAAGCGTACTTTTGTCCAAATTTGTTACATATGTCCTGAACAGAAATATACCTCATTGAGTTCCCTTCCCTGTGAGGATGATTGTAGACTGTTAAGCGTGGATTTGTGTGAACAAGCAACCAAATTCATGCCTGGAGAATCAACCACAAGCTCTGTTGCACTGGAAACAGAGCATGCAAATAGGTGTGTCTGCCTCTTCTTGGCTGTGAGTTAGAAGCGAGTCTGGAATACAACATTGCCCTTTGTGTTTCCCAGGTCACTATGACTTACGACCTTGTCAGCTAGGTTCTGCTTTAGTCCTGCTATCAGAGGAAATCCTTCAGGGAAACATTCTGGATCAAAGAGGTAACTTTCCCTTTCTTCTCTTTGTCCTCATCTGTTCTTTGAATGATGATTATATGTATCTGCCGAACACTAATCTGACCTCATCGTACTTCGCCGCCATGTTACAAATTATATCCAGGAAGGAATCTGCAAAATTTAAACATGTCTTCATTTGACCATTCTTGGTTAAAGAATTTACCACAGCCTTTCCATCATCGAGAATTATTAGGTATGCTGACAATTCATTTGTTGTCTCCACAGTATGTTCTATTATTGTGTGATGGGACCCTCATTTCTTGGTCGTCAGGATGAGTAGCTGCTAGTTGTCTTGTTCCCGTAGTACTTCAATTTCTTGCACATCCCTATCCAACTTCTCAAGATGATGAAGTATCATAAGCTAGGAGGGACCCACCTGAAGTAATCCAGCTTTGTATTCCTTGTCAAAATTAATGTCTCACTTTTGTTAGATCTTTGTGACGTGAAGTACATGTAGACTCAGCAGCATTGGACTTTGATGGTGTTCCTCTTTTCTTATGATTTGCATTACTGAAGCTTCGAGATTTTAGTCCCTTTTTTATTATAGCTGACCTCTGCTTGTGCTATACATGTTTTATTTTTTAAGATCCTTGTAGCACTTCTTGTGGTAGGAAACACCATTCTGTAGCAGTTGGTCGGCAGACAAACCTCTTATGCGATTCTTTAAGGTCGATAACTCAGTTTCTCCACATGAATATCGAACATCAGTTCTTGCGATGATTTTCTCCACTGAGGCCAAAGAGGGTTGAACCAAATTGTTTGTGTAGTCGGTTCACTTACTGCTCACTTGACAAATATAACAAAGTTCAAAATCCAAAGTTTTGACTTTTAGTTAGATGAATAGACTGCCATTTTGGTTCATACCATTTGAGGATTCAAAGATTTTTTTTTGCTGTTTAGTACTTCTTTTCTTGCAAATAAATAAAAAGAATATGTAAGTATACATACACATATACTCCAAAAATTGACAAGAGTAGCCTAACCTAACAATTACACCATATTCAAATACATCAAACTGTAAAATCTGAGCAATCTTCTATTATGCAGCCATTTTGGATTTCAAGCTATTAGATACTTAGAAAAAATTTCACCCTATTTTCTTCTAATGTTTATAGTATTTTAACAAAATCAAGTGAACTTTGCTTTTACAAAAAACAAAAACAAATAAAACTTATATTTCATGACAATGATCCCTACACTATATAATTCAAGGGTAAAATGAAATTTGAATTTAAATTCGAGGGTAAAATGGAGAAATGTATTTTAATTCGAGGGTAAAATGGAGGTTTGGCTTCCAATTCGAAGGTAAAATAGAGATTTGGATTCCAACAATAATAATATTACTTATTTATCTAGACAAAGCGCATAGCCAAAATGTGTCAAATATTTTTTCAAATTAAAAAAAAACACATTCATATCAGATGTCAGTAAAGCGCTGTTAAAATGGTTTTATTTTTGTTTATTCAAAATTATATGTTATCTGTGGTGTTCAAGTATTATTTACATATTGAGACAATGTATACAAAATTAAAATTTATTATTGAAACCTTATATATTTGCTTTAAAATTCTTTGTCAAGTTTGTCTGCATAGTTTACAATTTTGTAGCCTAAAGTTAGCTTACACTACAACAAAATACTAATCAAATTACAGCATGGTCAAAATACTGCTTCATTTCTTCTTAATGTTGTGTTTATTTAAAGATTTTAGTAAAAGTGGTGTTATTTCGTTATATAGGACGTTCTGTAACAAGACAATTTCGTTTTATTTCACTTTTCAAAAACATTGTAAATCATATCTAAAAACTATCAAAGGAAAAATTACTTATATCATCTTTGTGTGGCACTTTTGCTTTATTGCGTCTCAGTATTTTTACAGGGCTCTAAGTGTCAGTTATATATAAATAATACAAAATAATGGGAGAAATGATGGAACGGGGTGGAAATATATTTCCCAATTAATTAAACAGAATTTTGATCCCAAATTAATTATTTTCATTAATAAAATGCAACAAGGTTGCATGTAGATCCTCAATTTAGATCAACTTTTTTGTATTTTTCTGTTTCAACAAACTAATTTATCATATTTGTAAATGTATAAACTTATTCAGTGAAGAATGTTAGCATTTGTATTGTAATAATATTTATGTAACGGGCTAAGCTCATACAGCCCATACATACAAAAAGAAAAAATTTAATCAACTCACTGTGTAAATGTTGCATAATGGTCTCTTAAATCCTGGCCTACCAAAAAAGAATTAGCGGATGTTGCAGTAACACCTTTTCAACTGGGACAGCAAAACAAGACAATGTCCATAGTGCTCTCTTGGACTCGGCCAACTGTAGTTCAGGGTTCTGGACAATTCTATTATGTGCCAGCAAACCCTGCATTCCCCTCCACTCCTTAGATGACAGATTCTTTTTGTATATAATGCAGCAACTCTCGTACTATTTTTGTATTCGATTCCAACAACTCGTCTCATGAGTAACCTACAAGTAGCGGGCACAATGATGTTCCGTCGGTCTCCCCCCCTTGCCGCATATAGTATAGTAACTGTTAAGATTATATCTTTTGTCTGTTACAGACTTGACCTTTTAGATCTTCTTCATATGAGGATCTTCAATGTAGATTAAGTGTAATAGAGTAGTCCCTATGACCACACTTGTTTATTGTTTAACTATGTCCATATGACTATTCTTAAATATTTGGAGGACAGTCTGATGTCCTGTTCTATGTGATAATTTCCCTAATGCCTTTAGATTGGCAAAAAAAAAAGGGTAGATAGGGTTAATCCAAGGAGTCGCTGTATTACCCAATAGGGTCTTTGGCTGTTATCACTTTTTGGTTTGACATTATTGTTGTACCTTAGTACGATGATCACCTCGTGGGTATGCTTCTATCTCAGAGTGGCCCACTCGGTGTTGTCTAGATCTTTCCGGCTCCCTTCAGGCACCGCTTGAGTCTTAAATCTCTAGAAGGTTTTCCATTGTTGTCTCCAGACTTTTGTTGAGTATTAATTATACTATTGGATGATCAGGCAGTAATAATAAAAATAGGCCTGTCAGTTTTCTGATCGCCTAGATTCCTGATCTCTCTTTTCCTATTTGTATCTCTCTTTGTGTCTTTGGAGTTTACTGATTCAGTCAGCAACTATTGCTGTAACTCCTTAAATAGAGACTTCCTAGTTTTAAAAGATGTTCAACGTCATTATTTGATCATGCTTATCATATTCGAGACTTCACTTACTGCCGTAAGGCTGTAATGTATGTTGTGGCTTAACCATAACTTAATTTAATCCTTCCAATTAGAGTTACTGTAGTTATCTGTTTAGTACACTTTCGTTTTAGAACGTGTGCATGTTCTTCTTTAAGGAATCACAAGTTTTTCAATCTTCAACTCAAGCATTGTCTTGAGTGTCAATTTAACACCAAACACGACGATTTTGGTGACAATGCTACTTCTTGTTACTTTGTTTACGCCTAGCATTAAACAGTGGAAAGTATAGAGTGCTATAGTGTATGTGAATATGTTATAATTCTCTTTTGTTTTGAAACCAATCAACTTATTTGCTAACTTGTATTTCACTCTTATGTTTGGCGTGCCTTTATCTTTCCATTTAAATTTCCTTGCGGCTGTGGTCGTCGCTTCTATTACCAAATAGAAGCAATAATGAATTATCTTTAAAAGAGGTTAACCTCTGAGTTTACTCATTTCTTCTTAAACACAAAGGTCATGAGATAAACAAGTGGGATCTGCAGAATACTCACACCAGGCCAAGCTTAGGAACAGTAGTTTTTCTTTTGGATGGACAGAGGGGGGAAGGAGGAGTTAGAGGGGGGATGAAGTGAAGAACACAACAAATACTGTACTGTACCATTGGTATGTCAAGGTCAGGCAGGTACACCAATAGTTTGAAGTGGTGTTTGAACTTGAGCAGTTACTAGTAACTCATCACTCATAATGGTTATGGCTAGAAAAAAGTTTGGTGGGGGGGGGGGGTGGAAGGTGGGAGGTTGGCTGCTAGTGTAGTCAAAACAGTTATTTGTTTCTTTCTCTAGTATGTAAGGGGGAGGGGGAAGGAGGGCTTAGTGTAGAGACTGAGAATAGAAAGGTCAGCAAGTGAGGCAAACATCCCCACTGCAAGGTCAACTAATTGTGTGTCAGAGAATAGAAAGGTCGCAAGTGAGGCAAACATCCATGCAAGGTCAACTAATTGTGTGGCAACAGAGAGACAGAGGGGGAGTAATTGAGGGGTGGTCAAAGTAAAGCTATCAGTAGTCCAAATAATATCAGGGCTCTCAAAATGCTTAATCCAACATTTCACTCAATGTAAAAAGGTTTAACATTTTTCTAGTATCTGATTCAAAATTTCAGTATATTCCAGTATCAAAAATAAAACCAAGTACATTTCCAGTATTGGTAGACACCCTGTTTCATCATGAAAGTTATAAATCTAATGCAATGTGAACTATTAATACTATTACTCACATTATACAACCAATCGACCAGACATCAACTTCATAACTGTGTCCTTTCTTGTTCAAGATTTCCGGCGCTATGTAGTTGGGAGTCCCGCAAAGTGTCCTGCGAACAAAAAAAAAAAAAAAGTTTTTTCAAAATAAACATTAATCGTAAGTTACTAACATTTGACATTATAGCAATATGTTTTATTTGATTGGTTTATTATATATATATATATTTCAGCAAAGAAAATTAGAATAACACTTTTAATACTACCTCCTTATGGATTACTTAATAATTTGTCTTTATATTATTAATTATACGGACTTTTAATGTAATATTTTCATTCACACCATTGTGGCAACATGAGCTACAATAATGCAAAGAGTTATAAATTAAATGTATTAAATTTACACGTTTATATTATTAGAACCAATCACTATAAACCATAAACCAATTATTTGTTTGTAAACCTTATAAATAAAAGATAAAATATTTGTTTCAAATAAAAGTTATTTATTTTTTATACTCTAGCGAATGAACACTATTAGCGTTGGGTATTGGTGTCATCAAAATTAACAGACTCTACCAAGTCGCCATATTGAATTCTTAGTGAAGGCAACCTTTGAAAAAGCTCCACTTTGGTTCTTTAATTAAAATAATGATAAGAAGATATATTTAAATCACAAAAAGTTATTAACGGTTATTTTTATAACCAACATCTATTTTTAAAATATTTTAAAATACTAGCTATATTTTACATAAGTTGAAAGAGTAAAATATACCTCGTGCTAGCCAACAAGATTTAAAGTGTAAGTTTGTTTTTGTATAATTTGTGTTGTATTGATAATTAAAAATATTGGACAAAAATTAACTAGATAGACTAACATATTTTTGTAAAACCGGTAATTTGTTTAGTAAAGGTTACTCTACTCTGTGAGATAATTGTAAAGTTTATTTGGTAGTGGCTACTTTATTTAAATCTTTTTTGAACTTCTTTATTCTGTGTACGATAAATTACAAAGTGTTTGTGTCAGTGATATATATTTATGATACGAGGGTGATCCCAAAAGTAAGGTCTTCGAGGGGCTGAGGGTGTAACGAAACTGTTTTGGTGGCTGTTGAATATCTGTTGTGACTGGGAGTTCCCCCACCCCTACCCAAGTATGTTTGCACCTCCCCGTGACGCTCAGTCTGGTCCTGGCAGCCAATGAGAATGGAGCTCCCATTGAACTTCGCCGCCAAGTGTGAAATCCGCGCTGTTATTCGGTTTTTGAATGCAAAGGCATTACACCTATTGAAATTCATCGCCAGTTGACCGAAGTGTATGGCGAGTCGTGCATGGACATCAAAAATGTTCGCAAATGGTGTAGGTAGTTTATAGCCAGTCGTAATGAAATTCATGATGAGCAAAGGAGTGGGAGATCGCCAATTTTTGACGAGACAGTTGAGAAGATAGAGGAAAGCCTGCGTGAAGATCGACGGGTCACTCTGGATGATCTTTGCATTTTGGTCCCTGAGGTGTCACGAAGCACCATACACAGGATCTTAGCCGAAAAGTTGCAATATCGGAAGGTTTGCGCTCGATGGGTTCCACGAATGCTGACAGAAGATCACAAGCGGCAACGTGTTGATTCTTCCTGCGAGTTTCTTCGCCGCTATGCGGACAATGAAGACTTTTTGGATTCTATTGTCACAGGAGATGAAACCTGGGCATTTCACTTCACCCCAGAGACGAAACAACAATCGCGGGAGTGGCGGCATTCCTCCTCTCCGAAGCCGAAAAAGTTCAAACTAACACAGTCTGCCGGTAAAGTCATGACAACCGTCTTTTGGGATTGAAAGTGAGTATTGTTGGTCGACTTTATACCTCCTGGGACAACAATAAACGCTGATCGGTATTCTGAAACTCTGAAAAAACTAAGACGGGCAATTCAGAACCGAAGAAGAGGAATGTTGAGCAAGGGCATAAGCATTCTCCATGACAACGCTCGCCACCGCCCGTCAAACTGTTGAGCTTCTGAAAAAGTTTGGATGGGACATAATCAGACACCCACCCTATAGTCCGGACTTGGCACCCAGAGACTATCACCTGTTCCTAGTGATGGGCACAATCGAGTAAAAATAATCGAGTAACTCGATAGTGTTGTGTAATCGGGAGTACTCGATTCTTCCGGGATTACTCGAGTAACTTTACTCAATCCGTGATATTCTTTTATTTTCTCTTTTCTTACCAGATAAGTAAGAATCGACCTTATTGGCTAGACTGTTTACCACCTATTTCCATTTAAAAGGTATATTCCCTTAGAGCTCATTTTTCACCAACAGTTTCCGCTGCCACGCAAAAATGACCCTTTATGGTTTAAATGTTGCACATGCGTTTTCAATACAAATTACTCGCAGATGTAAAGTACACAATCGAAAAGCATGCTACTAGCTAAGCGTATCACATTTCCGATTCTTTTCAAAAGTACTCGATGAAAGTTACTCGATTCTTTTACTGCACCTCGGCAGTCTTATTTTCACAATCGCATTGACGAAACTAGATATTGTCTTTCTTAATTATTTTAATTTCTCCTTAGTAAAATATGATTATTTATAAATTGAAACTAATTAGAGTAAGATACGAAACAAAAAAAAAAATTGTTTTCACTTTTAAAAAGGTACAATTATTAACAATTTTTTTAACATGAACGTTTAAAGAAAAGTTTATTTTATTAAAAAGAGCACAAAACAATTTTTATTTGTGAGAATTTCTTAAAACGCATACTTTCATATTGACTGTAGATGTAAAGTGAAACCTGAAAATAATGGGGTGGAGGTCACTGTCAGTGTTGACCGACTACTACAGGAAGAGATTATTGACATATTATTAGTACCGAATTCCATTGCAAGACTCCCGAGTAATGTTGTCCAACCGATTGCCACGGGACGATTCGAGTAGAATGATTCGCTAAAAATTACTCGAGTAATTTTACTTGATTCTTTTTAAAGAGAATTGAGTAATTACTCGATTCCTAGAATTACTCGATTGTGCCCATCACTACCTGTTCCCTAAGTTGAAAGAAAATTTGGCAGGACAGCGATTCAGCTCCGACGATGAGGTGAAAGAAGAGGTTCAACGATTCCTCAAGGACATGGCGGCGAGCTGGTATGACATGGGAATACAAAAGCTGCCACAGCGTCTACAAAAATGCATTGACAGAAATGGGGATTATGTAGAAAAATAGGTAATTGTTCAAACTTTAAATTTTTTAGAGATTATTGCAAATAATTTTTTTAATTAATAAAAAAAATACGAAACCTTACTTTTGGGATCACCCTCGTATATTTAATTTTTAATTTTATGATAATATATTTTCTAAATTTCATATTGCTTATGTATCAAGAAAAGAATAGTAACTGCTTGACTACATTTTTTACGTTTTAATGTGTTTGTGTTGTTAATTTATTGCAGTGCAAGCACATGTAGTTTTTTATTAGCAGATGATTTGCACATATTTTTCTCACCTTAATAATAATAATAATAATAATAATAAATAATAATAATAAATAATAACAATAATAATATATAATAATAATACAACAACAACAACAACAACAACAACAACAACTACCGAGGTCGATTTGCAAGTTCTAAGTGTAAATTGTTGATTGTTGTAATTATTGTGAGTGTATGTACACACACACACACACACACACACACACGCGCGCGCGATGCACACACACACGCGCGCGCACACACACACACACACACACACACACATTCAGGTTATACGTTTATGTACTAATTACTTTAATGGGTTGAGGATGTGGAAGGATGAGTTTTATAGGAAGTGAGCCCGCATTTGGGTCAAGGGAGAGTGGGAAACTATTTATGAAAAACCACCCTTAGTTCATCCGACAGATTCTAACCTCGATCTCCCCGTCCTCGGCAGCCAGGTCCAATACGGATTAGCACATTAGACCCCCCAGTCATCGAGCCCGGTATGAGTATACTTATTTCAAGTATAAGCAAGCATATCAACAATAAACACATAGTATTATAATATATCATCCTTCGATGTAATATATACGCTACAATAGCTTGTTCTCTATGCACCTCCATTGTGTGGAAACAACTGGTTACTGATGATTCACGGTATATGCTGACAAACTGTGCGGTAGAAATAATAATGATAATAAAACTAAGAAAGGCAAGCTTATCAATGAATGCAGTACTTCTTCAAAAGAAATGCTGGAGTTGTGCCCTTATACTACTCAAACCCTAAAACTGATTATCTTGCCACCCGTGTCCCTGCAAAACATGCCCTACAACTTAAAAAGAAAGATCCTGTGTACAAAACTGACTTTAGTGCGATATCTCATCACTTGTAGCTTGGCTATGACAAGTGGTGCGACATGGTATTTGATGTGACATCCAGTAGTGCGATATCGCACCCCTGGACATGAACCTTTGTGCGTTGATATCACACCAATGGATGTCGCACCACTTGTGCATACACGGAGGAAAAAACTCCATACTTAGTTCATCCTCACCATATTTCCCTATTGTTACACACACACACTTCACTTCAACAACCTCCATAAACAGAGTCATACATGCTCTTTTATTCTTAAAACTTTGTATGTTTTCCCCCCCACAAATTCTTAATATTGAATCTTTAAAAATGAATAAAATTACAAAAAATTATGTTATTTTTCACCACATCTTAGTACTAGTTTAGGTTACATGAATACATATTAATTAGAAATGCTAATAGGGAGATGAGGCTGATATATCTTAGAGAAAATGTGCCTACATTTGACTGGAAGAGTGGGAAACCATTTATGGAAAGCCACCTTCAGTATATCTGAGGGAGATTCAAGCACCAATCTCTTGTTGCCGGCTAGCCAGATTAAATATAAGCTTGAGATTTAGACCCAATGCATAACAATATCAGGTTAATGAAAACTAAACAAGTGAAAGAGGAATTTTATTTTGTTCAAGAAATCTGTATCATACTCAAAACAAATGTCTTGATAAAGGTTAGCAGCCATTAAATATAAGTTTATATTCCTTTATAAAATTTGTTACATTATAAAGACACCTAAAATTAATGAGTTTGTACTTGTGATTTTTTTTTTAAATAGTTGAACAAAAATTAAATATGTGCTCCTAAATACACAAGTATAGGATCTATTCTTACAGATTTATAAAAAAAGTTATGATTTCAAGACAAGGCATTAAAATTTGGATTTGAAATTTTATGGTGATTCTTTTGAATCCCTATAATACCATAGGATTCAGGGATTCTTAGAATTTATCATCTAATCTAAAGTAAAAACCCATGGCTTACCTCTTCCTTTCACCATCAAACTCGATCCTGGCAGCCAGGCCAAAATCACCAATTTTCAACTCCAACGTGTCATTGAGGAAGAGATTGCCAAGCTTGAGGTCTCTGTGGATGATCTTCCTCTGATGCAAGTAATGCACTCCTAGAAGGAGCTGACGCATGAAGTAACGGACCTCTGGTTCTGTCAGCGCTTTCCTTCGTTTGTGGAGTTCCATCATTGACTGCAAACCCAAAATTATACACAACTTCACAACATTGAGCTAAGTGAAGTCCAGGGACTCAACCCCGAAATATGTTTGAAAATTGAGTACCCTTAGAATCTATTTTGAGAGGTCCTCATCTGAGAACGTTTTGAAAATTAGACTCCTCTCCAAGATATTTGGAGTAGTCCTCCCTCAGAAATGTTGATACCCCTAAATGTTATTTCGAGTGGTCCAAAGGATTCAAGCATCCTATCTCTGTTTTTGATATAATATGATATATTAAATAAATAAAATAAATAAATCTTGATTGTTTCTTGTCCCATAATGACCTGGATTGCTTTTGATTTTGTAGTACAAAGTCTTAATAACTTGTTCGGGTTATACACAATGTACTAACTAGGCTAATGTGTTAGGGGTGAGTACACCTAAATGGGGTTCAAACTCTGATCTTCCTATCATTGGCAGCCCAGTCTATTGTGAGAATGACTAAGAAACCATGCAAGTTGGTAATCAGTTTATTCTTCAAAGGCTGCTGTTTCAGCTTCTCTTTTTGATGTTAACATATGATTGCTGGAGAAAGTGACAAACCGAAAGGATATTTGTTTCTGTTTCACTTTTAGATTCTCTTAAGATAGACCATTCTACATAGTATGGGAATATACTATTTTAGGTGACAGTACCATGTTTAATGTGTCCTTTGTTTATTCTTAGCTGGTTTGCCATTCTCATGTATCCTCTAGGTCAGTGGTTCCAACCTGGAGGGAGTGAGTGTTTATTCAGGAGGGCATGGAGGGCCCGCAAAATGTGTAAAACCAAAGTTATGTTAAATTAATATGGAAATCATGACATTATTGTATTTTTTCTGTTAGTACTTTAATTTTCTTTCAATGACTTCCATTGGGATGGAGGTGTGACTATCTTGAACCAAATGACTTCTTGGATGGTGGTGTGACTATCTTGAAACCAAATGACTTCATTGGGATGGTGGTGTGACTATCTGAAACCAAATGACTTCATTGGGATGGTGGTGTGACTATCTTGAAACCAAATGACTTCATTGGATGGTGGTGTGACTATTGAAACCAAATGACTTCATGGGATGGTGGTGTGACTATTTGAAACCAAATGACTTCATTGGGATGGTGGTGTACTATCTTGAAACCAATGACTTCATTGGATGGTGGTGTGACTATCTTGAAACCAATGACTTCATTGGGATGGTGGTATGACTATCTTGAAACCAATGTTGAACGTTTCCATCAGTTCACAGATAGTTTTGAATATGCCCTAATGGACAATTTTAGTCTGTATGGTTGGCAACATCTCATCTGTCATTGCACTTGAATACGCTGTTGTCTTGCTTGTTTTCAATGCTTGTGTATTAAAGGTAGTTTTTGTGATGAGGATTAAAATGTCCAAACCTGTGTATAAAAAAGGTGTATAATGGTATATATATATAAAGATAAGGTTTTACTTTTAGTAGGAAAAATAGAATGGTCATGGCCACCCGCAGGGGACTGCATATGCAGACAGTGAAATTTGAGATTTTTTTTCCTTTCTAATGGCTAATAAATATTTGTCTCAGTTATGGTCTATTTGGAAGAGTTCTTGAAGCTGTAATCCCCCTTCCTCTTCCCCCCATACCATCAAGTCATTGCAAACATCATGGCTTTCATTTTCCCTTCACCCAGTTTCCTGCCACTCTATCCATCACCAACACAAATAGTAATAGTGAGAGGGCACTTCCCTGCTTGACTTGGAACCACTCTGTCCACCCTCTGTCTGTATTTACACAACTAACATTACTCTCCTAACCACTCCTCTTTTTACTCCAGCCTACTCCATTGCTTTACATACTTTCTATTCACACTATCATAAGCTTTTTCTACATCCATAAATGCCATCACCAGATCCTTTCCAAACTCATATCTCTTTTCCATCAACTGGTCTAATTACAAATATTAATTCTATCGTCGACCTCTTCTCTCTGAACCCATGTTGCTCCTCTTTCCATCTTCTCTTAACGCTTTTCCTCCCTCTCCTTTCCAGAAATTAAGATTGGTTTGAACATTATGGGCTCATTTCACGTCAAATCACCTAGTGCCAATGTCCTTTATATTTTTCCCCTATTTTTTAGTGCATAAACAGCCTCAGGAGGCCATTTTAAAAAACATATGGCAACCACATTCTGTGTTGCTTCAATTCGGGTTGTAACTTAATTACTTAAAATATTTAGAGTTTAATTATTTATTTACCAATTTTCTTCATTTTGGTGTCAAATTAAAGCTTATGTTTAGTACTTTAAGACACAATTGAAACAATTAACAAATACTATCTAAGACACAATTGAACAATTAGCAATACTATCAAAACACCAAATGCTATTTTATTTTTTTTTATCTATTTTTCTTCTCCAGATATTCGATTAATCATGGATTCTAAACCACAAAATATTTTAAATACAATATAAGAATAACAAACTTTCTTATAAAAAGAAATGAAGCGGTGTGTTTCTCGTGGTTTATGAATTAATAAATATTTAGATTTATTATTATTAATAACTATTGGTGCAAGATTGCATTTTGTGCTTAAGCTATTTGCAGTAAATGGTCATGTTGTATCCTTTAAAAGTAATATAAGCTTTATTTTAAAAACATAATGTATTATGATTAAAAATCAGTAATAAAAAAATAGGGCTGGGCCTATTTGTAATTTCGATGAAACCGGATGGACAAACATATTTAATTATAGATAACATAAAATATCGGGCCACATAAAGTGAGCCGCAGGTTGTGTACCATTACACTAAACTAACCCACGAAGCTTTAACACCCCGCACCCCCACAAGGACCCTCCCTTTCTCCATTACACCTTCCAGCAACAGAACAAAGAAAGAGACTGTCTGCCATGAGTTTAACAGTGATGAGGCACCATTGCAAAATGCAGTATAGACAGACTGTCTGAGCACTATTAACCAGATAAAAATATGAGCTGACAGAAAGTTTGGTGGTAGTAAACAGTTGGATAGTTTGGTTCACAACCCTTCAAGGGTTTCAGTTGATTCCTTAAATATAGGAGTTTGTTGGCATACTAAATACTGTGCAGTGTTTTTATTTCAAGAGCTCAAATTTTAGTTATTTGTTGCTTAAAGGTATTAGTGATTCGTTGATAGTGTAACATGTTGACAAATTAGAATATTAATCTTAACCTAAATGGTTATATTAATTTGTTTATTGATTGTGACTTTTTCTAAGTGTAAATTTCTACAAATAACCATTAAACTTAGAACACACTGTTCTTTTATACGACTGTCATTTGTGTTGTAATAACGTTTGTACTTCTTGTGCTATTATTGGGTAAGCTACACTAATCACATGTACTTGTAAGCCGACACTCACACCATCTCTGTAGTGCCCAGCGTTTCTCTTTTGTTTCAGTCAGTTCTCTGTGCGAGTCGTGTGTTGTACGCTATTCTATGAATAGCCATTGTAACATCACCTTGTATTCTATTTAATTTAAATATATTACTTAACAATTTTATCTAGAAAAACTTAATGAAAGTCGTGGACTAATAGGAGGTTCACCTACTAAAATAACAAAAAGAAGTCACTCTGAGAGATCTACATATTTGAAAAATAAATCTGAGGATAGCAGAGACATTCTCAGAAGTAGCCAGTAAAGCTCCCTCTTCTAGCTCAAGTTATATTGAAGAACATAAATTTAAGTTTATTGACTGTGAAAAGCCCATGGAAAAATTAAAGAATAAATTTAACAAGAGCACTATAAGTGAAAAGGTACAGATTTTAACTAAACACACTACCCAGAATCACGGAGCATATAGCAGACAATCACTTATTTCCAAACCAGTGAATATTTAGGAAAATACTACAAGATGGTGAGATTTTATGCAAAATAGGAAAATGAAAAGGACGTACATTGAGTGAAGAAACTGTGAAAAGAATCCAAGACTTTTATTATGATGATGAAATTAGTAGGATTTCTTCAAATACAAAAGATTGTCTGTCAGTACCGAGCGAAAGAGGTAAACGAAAATTAAAGACCAAAAGGTTAATTTTACATCATTTAAAAGTGTACTTACTATACAAAGAGAATGATCTAAATGAAAAATAGATTTCACAAAGTTTTGTGAGTTGCGACCAAAAGAATGTGTCACTGTAAATAACCATGGTATACACTGTGTGTGCTCATACCATCCAAATGTCAAGCTTATGTTCCAGAGTATCCACTTAAATATTCCATATCAAGAACTACTTCTCAAACTTGTTTGCAATCTTGAATACAAAGAATGTATGCTTCATCTATGTGCGAACTGCCCAAAAGAATTTTCCTTGCGTCACTTTCTAATACAGTTTGAGGTTTTGGAAACCAGGGAAAACGTTTTCAAACAGTGTGTTCACACAGATCGTTCCACACTAGAGACATTAGTGAAATCTGTTGATGAATTTATTGATATTCTCGTAGGAAAAATGATTACTTTAACACATCACATTATAGCTAAGGCTCAAATCCAACACCTGAAGTATTTAAAAAAACAGTTTGAAACAGAATGATTGCATAATATTAGCTGATTTTGCAGATAACTAAACATGTATACTACAAGATGCTGCTAAAGGCTTCCATTGGAACAATATTGAAGCCACCTTGCATCCGTTTGTAGTGTACTATAAAATTGGGAATGAATTTAAATCTTTGTCAATGTGTTTCATAGGTAGTGATGGCCTCAAACATGATACAACAACGTTTATTACATTTCAAAAAACTACTTTGCAGCATTTGCTAAAGGAAGTGCCAAATTTAAAACATACAATTTACTTCAGTGATGGCAATGCAGCACAGTACCAAAACTTTAAGAATTTTATCAATCCATGACATCATGTGGAAGACCATGGGATAACAGCAGAGAATGGAATTTTTTTTGTAACTAGTCATGGCAAGAATGCATGTGATGGTGTGGGTGGTACTGGCAAAAGACCAACTACTCTGGCTAGCCTTCAGACACCCTTTGATAATTTAATTTTAAGCCCACAAGATTTATATGAATTTGCCTCTCAAAATATTAAGGGCATTAAAATTGTGTACACATCTTCCACAGAAGTTGAGGAAACCCACACTACCCTGAAGGAACGATAAATAACTGCATCTAAGATCCCTGGAACACGAGGAAATCACTATTTTGTACCAATAGATCCCTCTAGTATTTTAGTAAAGCGTGTCTCATCGTCAAATAGTTCATTTAAGGCAATTGTTGGAAATAATAGCAAGGAAGACTTGATCCAAATTGTACCGGAAAAGTTTTACGTAGTGGTTTATGATGACAAATGGTGGTTGGGGATGATTTTAGAATGTTCAAATGAAATAGACGCCAAAGTTCAATCCATGAATCCATGTTTGGCCAGTACCTTCTGATACTTGTTGGATCCCTTTTAAGAACATCATTAAGGAAATTCCAGTTCCATGTTCAAGTTCCACCACAGGAAGGAATTATAGATTGTCAGATAAAGAAAACAAAGATATTAAATATTTTGTGACTATGTTTTGAAACAACATCAATGATAGGGCTATGTTATTAAGCCTAAGTATTCTTTACATGTCAGAAAGCAGGTTAGTGTTGTTATACCCACAAATGGTCTAGTTATTGCACACTTGGTGATCCAACATAACTTGTGCTACGCACATGTACGAACACAACCCCTTTTCACGACCTTAGCTCGCACACGCCTTCTTCACGTCTACCCACCGCCATCTCACGCACTGACTGTCCTATAGTCACCAGTCTCGCCAACCTCACGCAATAAGTTTCAGTGAGTTTCTAACACTCGGCCATCCTATAGCACTCATCGTCCTCGATGAAGTCTGTTCCCACATGTAATTTACAAATACACTGTCAATTAATCCTTAACCTATCTTATTACTAGATGATGATATATACACTGTATAGACATTGGCACACAATGTCATACTAATCACAACACTCCGGTGACAAAATCCTTTAGGTACTTGGGCCGACGCCTTTCTCGAATAGGTCGAGTCCTTGGGTTGCCATGGTCTCTTCCAGTTTCATCAACATCAGAACTGTCTGAAGATGTCACAGGACTGCTATCAGGTTTGGTTGTCTTCAGCTCCGATCCATTTGACCTATTATCTTCTGACTCATCACTCACAGGTTCACCATCATCAATCTTGTCTTTGTTACCCCATGACTTGAGTTAAGAAACGTGCTCAGTGGTGGCATAGTGTTTCTGTTTAACATCTCCTGTCAATTGACTAACTCGATAAGTGTTGCCATCTGGGAACACTTCTAACACCACAAGAGGACCTTTGTACTTCGACTGCCCCTTTGTTGGTTCGCCAGTATACACTGGTGAACGTCGCATCATCACCACTTCTCCAATGTCAAAACTTGGATGAGTATACCTTCTCTTATCAAAATATGCCTTCTGGTGGAGCTGTTCTGCCATGATTTTGTTGCGTACTGTTTCCTGTATTTCTGCGGGCGGTTGGTACGTGCTGTTTCCAGGTACGTCGGTGAGACTCCTAAGTGCCCCATCGTGGTGCCGAGGTCGATACCCGTGAAGTGCCTCAAAGGGTGATATTCCCGTCGTCTTGTTGATAGCAGTGTTGAGGTCACGTTGAATCTTCTTCAAACTCTTATCCCAGTCCTTTAAGTCTGCTCGCTGGGACGACACAGATATCATTGGTGTCAAGGTTCTGTTCACTCGTTCTACCTGCCCATTGGCTTGGGGGTGCCTGGCAGAGTTTAGTACATGATATATTCCACGTGAAACACAAAATTCTTCAAATATATGTGAAGTGAAACACGTTCCTCGGTCACTGATTATTTTCTCAGGTAGACCACGCTCATCAAAAAAAAGATCAAGGCACTTCAATACACTTTTGGTGGATGTATCACGCACTGCATAGAGATGCACAGATTTTGTCAGGTTATCCACGATTACAAGTAGTTCACAATTACCCTTTGAGCTTCGTGGAAAAGGTCCTAAATGATCGATGTGCACTATTTGAAAAGGACGAGTGCCTGGAGGTATTGGGTTAAGCAGCCCAGCTTTTCGTCCTCCTGGGACCTTACTCAAGAGGCACTCAAAGCAGTGAGCTATATGATGCTTAACATATCGTTTCATGCCAGGAAACCAATAGTTTTCTTTTATCTTAGCAACAGTACGGTCAACTGCAAAGTGTCCAGACAAGTCATGAAATTTAACAGTAAGACTTTTTCTCATCACTTTAGGGATAACAAAAAGTTTGGATGTCTGCTGATTATGTTTCTCAATTTTGCACACTTTCCCATTACCTTGTTATGCTCAGCTTTATTTCTGTGTTGTTGGGGCAATTTAAGTATGCGCATAATATCCCTTAATTCTGGATCACTATCTTGCATTGCTAGTACTTGATCCTCAACATATAGGGTTAAAAACACCTCACACCTATCACTAATCACTTCTGCCATAGTATCTTGTTCGCAGCTCACTGGTGCACGGCTCATGGCATCCACGTGGGCCATCTTCTCAGCTGGTCTATGTTTTACCCCAAAGTCATATTCCTGTATCAAATTGTACCACCTAGCAATCTGTGGGTTGGTCGTTCGCTTTCCATTCATGTAAACTAATGCTTGACAATCAGTCACCACTGTAAATTTAATGCCTAGCAAGAATTGTCTCAAGCGGTCCATGGACCACACTATAGCCATTAATTCAAGTTTGCTTGAGTGGTAATTAGCTTCCACATCTGTAGTTTTCTTGCTCACACAGTATGTTAAGTGCATACGAGCATCTACACCTTCCTGTAGGAGCATTCCAGCCAACCCCTGAGCACTTGCATCTGTGTGTAGTTCAGTGACTGCATTAGGATCGTAAAGCTTAAGCACAGGCTCCTGGATGAGAGTAGTCCTGAGGTCTTTAAATGCCTTATTCTGCTCTTCGTCCCACATATACTGACAATCTTTCCTTAATAAGCGACTGAGTGGTTTAGCTCTTTCGGCATAGCGAGGTGTGAACCGTCTGAAGAATCCAGTGAGCCCTAGAAACCTTCTTACCTCATGGACAGAATTGGGCTTGGGAAACTCGCTGATTGCCAATAACTTACGTGCCCCGGGTTGTATGGTGCCTTCTCTAATCACAAACCCCAAGTACTCAATGGTCTTCTTCCCAAACTCGCATTTGCTTAGCTTGCATGTAAGGTGAGCCCGTCTCAAGGCTTTGAAGACCAGTCTTAATCTATCTAGCATTTCTGGCCAATGTTTTGCGGTGATTAGGATGTCGTCCAAGTAGCACATTGCTATTGTATTTCGTAATCCACCTAATGCATGGTTCATCACACGCTGGAACTCGGCTGGTCCGTTAGTCAAACCAAATACCATTCTTTCAAATTGACCTGTTTCCTCTGGCGTAACGAATGCAGTCTTCTCCTTCGCCTCCTCAGTCAAAGGAATTTGTAAATATCCGTGGGCTAAGTCAAGTACTGTGAACACCTTGCTAACAGAAAGTTGTTCAAATTGGTCGTCAATGTGGGGTAATGGATATCTATCCCTTATGGTTTGTTGGTTTAGCCATCGATAATCAACAACCAGTCTATTTTCTCCGGTTTTCTTTCTTACCAGTAGCACCAGACTCGCATATGGCGACTTAGTTTCCGTCACAATGCCGTTATCCTTCCATTCCTTGACTATTTCTCTGATAGCTTCCTTTTCTTGTATGTTCGTTCGATACGGTTTGCATGCAACCGGTTTGCTGCCAGGGGCCTCAACTATGTTCATTTTGGTCAAGTCAGTACATCCTAACTCTGACAGGTTGGAAGCAAAACAATCACTAAACTCATTCACCAAATTCACTAATGAAATTATGTCTTGTTCGTTAGCACAATCATTAATAAGGAGGTCTTCTCTCCCGATAATCTTACGCGTTGAGCCATTGTCATTGATATGTTGTGTAGGCCTATATAGATCAACATCCACTATGTTCACTAATTCACCACGACCCACACTGACATTTTTCTTCATGTACTTGTATTTATGATTTGTAGGGAGAACTCCCCGTTCTCATCTGGCTTATAAACAGCGCCACCAAACATTAGCTGGCCGTCTCGAGGTACATTTGACACGACTTGAACAAAATTAATGCTATTCCCTTGCAATTTGTTGGCTGATAGTGTCCGCAGTTTAATTGGTTTATCCTTGGTCAATATTGGTACGGCATTTCCGACAACTAAATGTTCTCCTAACTTAACAAATGCCACACTTGGCAGTTCTGTCCAAGTCCTTCCGATGATGACCTCAATACTTTGTGCATTGTCTGGGACATCCATAGATATATCCAAAACTATTCTACCCAATGAAGTGATCACATTTTCTGTGTTCCCAAACCCATGTAAACTCTTTTTACAAGGTTGAATTGGCAATCCAGACTTGATGGCTGCTGTGGCTTGTATTGTGCAACATGAACTGCCTGTGTCTATCAACGACATAAATGATACAGGTCCTATCTTAACTTCTTTCAGATATTTCTCCAAATCTGCAGTTATGTTCTTCTCGGTGCTAGTGATTTGAATGTATTCTTCCACTTGCCTGTTTGGATTAGTACAGAAACGCCTGGTATGGCCCTCTTGGCCACAAGCTAAACATTTTATAGGTCTTCATGTCTCCGAGCAGTCTCGAGAAATATGTCCATATTTTTGACAATTAAAACAACGTGGCTCCCGTTTTTCATTTTGATAATACACTGAATCTGGCCACTCATGCTTTATTTCACTTCTAGATGGTCGGCCTCTTGCTTGACTAATCTCTTGTGAGCTGGTCATGACACTTCCGGTTTGTAGGCCAAGCCTAGGTTGCTCATTTGATCTCCACGAAACCTGTTTCCCAGAACGATCTTTAACACGTTTTGATCGCTGTGCATTCACTTCTTCGAAATCCCTTATGTCATGAAGGAGGTCATCCAGGTCCTCATGGTGTTTGCTCATGACGAGAGTACTTAATTCACGTTAGCACAGGCCAATTGCAAGTTGTTTCTTAGTGTCTGTGAACTCTAATCCCAGGGTCTTACATAGCCGCACTTTATCGTGAAAATAAAAATGTGTGTTTTCATTTTTGTCTTGCACACGGTTCTTCATTTGATCAAATTTTTCTGGGAGGCTTAAAGTTCCCACAAAAGTCCGTCGAAATTGACGTTCGAATTGGTCCCAACTGACTATTTCTGATAGACGGGATCGATACCAATGTTGAGCTGCACCTATGAGGTGAGTCCTAGCAGATTCTAACTTGAATGGATTCTGCCATTTATGGAGTTCTGCCGTGGTGTTGATTATTTGTAGCCACTCAGACGCGTTCATTCCTGATGACTCGCCATCAAAATAGGGGATGGTTTTCGCTAAGTCAGGCATTATATTATAAGTTGGTTCTGGTATTTGCTGTTGTTGCGATATCATTTCAAAAAGAGTTTGATCACGCTGGCGGTAACTCGTAACTCAAGATACATATATATAAATTATTTAAATGTTTTCCACGCTAGCAAGATGGCGACCACGGCGTACCCACATTTTCAAGTCTTATTTTATCGCTCATCATCCATGACAATTTGTTTATTATTATTATTATTATATATATATTTTTTTTGCAATTGCAACCCGTTAATATTACTATTTAAATTCAAGACATATACTTTAATGAAATTTACGATTGTTTATCACAAACTTAGATAATGCGTCAGGTGTTTTACGCCATTAAGCACAAGGGATACCGGTTACGCGTTTAACGAAGCAATTGATATATTTTTTTTGTGTTCATCCCACTTCTGATTTGTTGTACCCACAAAATGGTCTAGTTATTGCACACTTGGTGATCCAACATAACTTGTGCTACGCACATGTACGAACACAACCCCTTTTCACGACCTTCACTCGCACACGCCTTATTCACGTCTACCCACCGCCATATCACGCACCGACTGTCCTATAGTCACCAGTCTCACCAACCTCACGCAATAAGTTTCAGTGAGTTTCTAACAGTGTGGACATAAATATTATTTTATAATCTATGACAATTTTATTAGTCTGATTATATTTTTAGTTGATTATCCATAAAAACAAATCACGTCTCTGAATAAAGCTCATATCCCACTTAATTTAATGATACAAACATAACACAGGCCTGCAAAATTTGGGTTGTTGAAAATTGTTTTTAATGTAATGGGTGATTCTTATGTTTTTTGGTGTGCTGATTTCAAAAATGATATCTGATTTTCTCTATCACGTAAGGATTTTTCACAAATTGGATATCAAAATATAGAAAAAGGGCTCAGTTTATGTATAATGGTTTAAACTTATTTATTAAAAAAAAATTAAATTATAGTTTTATTTACAAAAAAAATAAAGCTAAGCCATTCTCAACACTTACCAAGACTTAAAAGTCCTTATACTGCCTTTTTCTTTTATCCTCAAAGCTCCTTTTCAAACTTATTCTCTTGTAGACAGCTTTCGGCTCTTCTCTGTACAGCATCCAACAGTAGTCTGCCATCATGTTGATGTTCCATCTGCCTTGGTATCTGCGTTCCATCTCCTTGATGTCTTGATGGAATCTTTCCCCTTGCTCTTCACTCAAAGCACCAAGATTTTCGGGAAAGTAGTCCAAATGAGAATTCAGGAAGTGCACTTTCAAGCTCATCGAACAACCCAAGTCCTTGAATTGATGAGCATGTTTTCCACTATGAACTTGAAGTTGGGGTCCTTATTTTTTCCAAGAAATTTCGTTACAACTTCTCTGAAAGCTTTCCAGGCATCTTTTTCAAAAACTTCCATTTTTGTTTCAAAGACTTCGTATTTCAGAAGTTTCCGGATATCTGGACCAACAAAAACACTTTCTTTCAGTTTCGCTTCTGACAGTCCAGAAAACTTGTTACACAAGTATTTAAAACACTCTCCTTCTTTTGAGAGAGCCTTTACAAACTGCTTCATTAAACCAAGCTTGATATGAAGAGGAGGCAGGAGGACTTTTCTTGGATCAACCAAGGTTTCCCTTACTACATTTTTGCTTCCAGGTTCTAATGTAGCCCTACATGGCCAGTCCTTTTTAACCCAGTGCTGCCTTCTATCCCGGCTATCCCATTCACACAAGAAGCAGGGGTACTTAGTGTAACCTCCCTGCTGCCAAAGAAGCATGGAAAATACTTTAAGATCACCACATATAGTCCATCCATGATCATTGTAATTCAGTTTGGTGAGAATTAAGGCTAAATTCTCGTAGCATTCTTTCAAGTACACAGAATGCCCTACTGGTACGGAAGCATATTTGTTACCATTGTGGAGAAGCACTGCTTTGAGGCTTCTTTTTGACGAGTCAATAAAGAGCCTCCACTCGTTTACGTCATACTGTATGTTAAACCTCACCATCAATCCAGGGACATTGCTACAATAAACCAGGTCACCATCTTGAGAAAAGTATGGAATAAAATATTTTTCTCTGTTTCTGAACCATGAGAAAGAGGTACTTGGAGCCAATAAGTTCTTTTCCTTTAGCCTTGATCCTAACAGTTCTGAAGAATCTTTAGCAAGACCCAAGTCTCTGACTAAATCGTTCAATTCAATCTGTGAAAAAAGTTTGGGCTTGCTGCTCTCTGAAACATCTTGAAATTCTTCATCAAAATCATGGGCCTCCTTATCAGAGTCATCGGGAATCTCCTCTAGTTTATCTAGAGATGTAGGTATGGGTATTCCTGGGCCATGAGGTACAGGACGCATAGCCGACGGAAGGTTTGGATATAAAATGTCTTTCTTATTTTTTAAATTGAACCCCTTAACGTTACACAAACAAAAGTAGCAGTCATCACTGTGATTTTGGGGTTCCCTCCAGATCATTGGGACCCCAAAACGAAAAGATTGTTTCTTACCTTTTGACCACTGTCTGAGTTCTTCTACACATATAGAGCACACTTTATGTGGGGCCCACGACTTATCCTGGTCACAGTTTCACACCGAAATAAGCATAGTACACTTTTTCAACAAAATCTGTAATGTTTCTTTGTTGTTTCTTTACTACAAAGTCCCCACAAATGTAACAAAAACTGTTAGCTGGATTAATACAAGATCTTGAAGCCATTTATCACACTTAAAATCAGATTAAAACCACAAATAAAACTCAACAGCTGATGTAAAAAAACTTGAGCAGTGATTTTACACTGTATGTGACAACCCTGTCTCTCAAAGATTGAGTTGAAACTGAGCAAACATTCAAAGAAATGAAATGAAAGAATGTGGGGAGGGGAAAACAAAAAGGAAGTGAATCATCACGTTATCTTCATCACTGTCTTAAGAAACTCAGTAAACATGTTTCTAAAATTCTCTTTATGACTCATGGCACTGCCACTCATTGTTCCCAAATAACCCCCCCTTCCATCCCTCCTTCCCCTCTCTATTTGAAACCTCTTTATTATAATACACCTTGATCAGATGAAGGCTAATTTTTTTTTTTAAGATATGAAATTTTTTGCTTAGAAGCTTAATACACAATAAGGGTTGAATATTAAAATCTAAAATTTGAGTTTGTCAAAAACTGTTAGGTGATGGAATTTTTTAACTATTTTTACTGAAATCAGCACCCAAAAATCTATAAGAATCAGTGTTTAGATTCAAAAAAATTTTTTCATTGCAGGCCTGTGTAATCGTTTGCAAATTGATTGCACAAACCACTAAAAAAAAATTATTAAAAAAATTATGGTATTTTAGATGATATTTGTCTAAAATGTTTCAATTGTTTCTTAAAGTACTAAACCATCTTTAATTTGACGCCAAAATGAAGAAACTTGGTTAGTAAACAATGGAACGATGAATATTTTAAGTAATGACAGCCTGAATTGGAGTAACACAGACAGTGGTTAACGCATGTTTTTCAAAATGGTGTCCTGAGGCTATTTATGCACTGAAAAATCTGAAAAAAATAATTTTACTCTAATTTGTATATACCTACACAGGAAAATAATATAAAGAAAATCGGAGATGTGAGGGCACATGGCAGTAGGTGATTTGATATGAAATGAGCCCCTAATGTATTCTAACAAATCTTACATATTTTTTAAATTCATCAACCACAAAAAAAACCTTAATTTTTTTTTCTAAGAAAGTTAATGTTAATCTTGTATTGTATTTAGAATATGAAAAGTGAGATTTTTGTGGTTTAGAAGCCATATTTAATCTAAAATCTGAAAAACAATTAATAAAAATAAAATAATATTATGGTATTTTAGATGAAATTTGTCTAAAAGGTTTCAATTGTGTCTTAAAATACTATAGATAAGCTTTAATTTGACACAAAAATTAATAAAATTTGTTAATAAATAATGAAACTATGAATATTTCAAGTAATTACTATCCAAATTGGAGTAAGAAAGACAGTGGTTGACGTAGGTTTTTCAAAATGGCGTCCTGAATCTATTTATGCACTGAAAAAAATAAATAAATAAAAGACAAGAATTGAGGTATGGAACGCATTCTTATTTAACACAACGCACATGGTAATTGTACAACAAGACTATTACATGACGCCAACAAGAAGGGGCAGTTTTAAGAATGTATCATGCGCACACTATTGCACAATCACACTGTTGTTAAGGTTAGGCCTAGACAAGCATGATTTGAAATGTTCGATAATAATATTATTCGAAATTGAAAAATGACACTGAAGGAATCGAACGGACTCTGCTAGTACGCAATGCTCTACAGAGCTATCAGATGCTCGTGCCTGTCATCTTCACTCATTTTAAGCAAGTCATGATGATTAGCAAATCGAGAATAATCTGGTGGAGTAATCCCCTATAGCATAAATAGCTCTGCTATAATTCTTAATAATATATAGTTTTGCTCTAACTCTACACAAGGAAAAAATATAGAGGAAATCGGAGATTTAAGAGCACACAATGTTCTCAAATTAGGTGATTTCACACAGAATAAACCCATCGACACATCAGTGTTATGCCTCTATAATTTGTTCACCTCTTCCTATCTCCTTTGTTGAATATTGGTAATATAATATCTTTTGTCCAATGCTCTGGCACTTTCTTCTCCCTCCACACTGCCCTTACTGCTTTATACCAGCACTGTAGAACCATTTCTCCTGCTGCCGTTATCATTTCCACCGTGAGTTCGTACACTCCTGGTGCCTTTACCTTCATCATCCTTTTCAAGGCCGCTTCTACCTCCTTCTGGGCAAGGTCTGCTAATTCCTCCTCCAATTTCTTCTCTTCTGCTTCCTTCTGTACCAATCCTTTCCCCTCTGGTTTCCACAATCTCTCAAAATATGATTTCCACAGCTTCTTTACCTCCTCATCCCTCTCCATTATCCTTTCTTTTTCATCAATTATTCAGACCTCTTTCCCATTTCACCCCCTCGAATATACAATATTTTCTTGCTCCCTTCCACATCAGTCTGTAGCACTTTTGCCCACTCTTCTATCAATGTTTTTCTCCCTTCGCTTACTATCTTCTTTGCATTTCTCTTTTCTCACTATACTTATTCTCTGTCCCTCTTGTTCTTTTTGTAAACTTTTCTCTAAATGCTTTGTTCTTACCATTCAATTCCTCGTAGAGGCTAAAATCAAATATCTAATGGTTCTGAACTTATTCACTATGTTTGAAATACATGTAAAATCTTTAGACATTAAGATGAAAATAAATAAATTCTAAGCTGAAACAGCTATGTGATTTTTAAATGTAATAATATAAATATATATTAAATATTTTATAAAGTATTAAGGCGATCATATTGTATTCTTTACAATATCATCCATAGCAAGTCATTATGCTAAATATGTAATATCCGCTACTTAAAATTAATAGTGTTTCGAGATACCTAGTAATCTAGTTGCTTAATTAAAACATCAATTTGTTCAAATTAAAATATATTGGAAATAAAAAAAAAATTGAAATTATAACACAGCCAGAACTTGCTATTTGGAGCCAACAGTTCAATTTCAATAAAAAGTTCTGAGACTTCAATACCCTTAAAGCAAAAATTAGTCTATACTTTCCTATTTCTAACTTGCTATACAACCACTAGACTGGGTGCTTGGTCCATTTCCTGCTGCTGCAATGTGTGCCCAGAACAAACGTGATGCGCAAAAAAATAAACTTGTTTAAGTGTATTGTGAAATTAAAAGGTTTTCAAAACACTGTGTTAGACCATTGATGCAGGTCAGGTACTGTTCAACCCAACTATAAATGTAGTCATTATTGCCAAGCTACGTCTATCATAAATATTTAAAGAGGCTTTATTCAAACAAAACGGGTTTAAGTCATATCATATAGCAAGCACTTAAAGATAATAATTTCAAATATTACCTAAAACACTATACAAATATTAAATTATTATTACTAGGGAATTATAAGCTTGAGGAAAACAACACAAATATTTCAGGTGAGAATATGTAAGAACTCACCCTCCTCCTACACAATTCCAGGACTATATACACATTGTTAGAGTCCTCAAAAAACCCATGGAACCCAACAATGTGCTTCTGTTTCAAGCTGCGGTGTATCGAGATCTCTTGGGTCATTTTGTCCTTTTGGTTGTTCTTTACCAACAGTTTTTTGGCGACAATCTTTCCCGCATACACACTTTGGGACTTCATCTCCACAATTTCATAGCATTTTGCAAAACCACCCTAAAACAAGGAATGCAATTGTACATTAGATATTAAATTGGTTAGAAGTTGTTTCCAAACACTAGCCTACATTTACAATACCTACCCTAATGATTCTTTCATTGTCGGTGTTAACCTTGAATGATTGAGTGTTTTTTTTAAAACATGTATGAATTAAAAATAAAATTAATAGTGGAATTCTTCTTTAAACTAAGATTTGAGTTATGTTTGTCATCAAATTATTTACATTATGCTAGGATCACAATTAACTTAATGTTAAGCCTGGAAATACAGTTAACACCGCATTTTATTACCGGTTCAGGTTACACACATACATAATAATTACATTAATGAGTTAGGAATGAGGAAGGTTGAATTTTGAGGAAATGTACCCACATTTGCCCGGAGAGAGTATGGAAAACTATTTAAAACCACCCTTATTACACCCGAACTGGGATTCAACCCTATATCTTCCTGTCATTGCGGTCTAGTCTATTGTGATATTAAATAAATTAATTACTTATAAACATACCTCACGAAAAATATTTTAAACTAAGAATGAGGTAGTCGATTGTTGAGAGTTAAAAATGGAAATTAACTCTTCAACAGAAATAGAAATTCAAACATATCTTTCTTTGGCAATCTAATTTTTTAATGAATCACTATCATAAATTAACATTAAAATTAAAGTGATTTGTTAAAAGGAAAGTACTGGGCAACAAGCTTGTGTTCCCCATCCAATAGTACTTGCAGGGTTCCCTAGGGTCGCATTCAATGCAGCTTAGTCTTCTTGCTTGCATCCATCCACGTGATTTGATAAATATTAGCGGTTCCTTAAAACTTGCAACCTGTTAGTGATGTTTGGTACAAGTCATCAATTAACTTTGTGTCAAAGGTTAACACCAAAATTCACTAAGGTTTTGTCCTCTTGCTAATTAATATGGTGTCAGCTGTTATTCTTATAAATCCCCCCACAGCATCGGGTTTCCCTTCCCATTTTCACTCTCAATATAATGCCTATCAGTTTTTCAACCAAGCTGATACATCAGTTTATTTCAATACCGGCCATCACTTAGAAAGTGCACTGTAGACAAATGTGGTACTGATTTCTTGTATCTATATGGTGTGTTTACAACTTCTACCGAGTCATGGCCATTATTTTCCGTAATTGCCACAAAAGGTACATGCTCTACAGGTCCATTAGTTGATGGTTAGTGGTACCAAATTTAAGTGTGCAGCGTAGCCTGGGGCTTTGAACACTTAAAGTATGCAGACTGTATTTCTGAATCATATTTGTACCAGTAGTCTTATGAAAATTGTAGGAAAGTAAATTATTATTTCCTGCTTCAACTATTTTTTCTTGTGCAAAGATTGTGGTCACCATTGCTTAGTACCTCTGGCAAGTATGGTGCCTTAAATATTTCGTCTATTATAATGTTCCGCAAAGTATTCTACATAAACAAAGTACAATATATTTATCCACCCTAGCCAACATTGGTTATGGGCCCAGTCCAGCTGCACTAATTAAGGTGGATAGTCATGAAATTGGTACATGAACACACATATCCTTAAAAAAAATGTATCCGGGATAACATGGCGGCCAACGCGTTAGACCTCGTTGAAATACTCAGAGGCCATGAAAACTATTCTACATGGGAATTTCATATGAAAGCCCTTCTAAAGTTGGGACGTAATGGAAGGTGCTATAAACTAAGAGGATAAGACAGAAAGGCCCTATCTAAATTTCGTACTTGTAGAAAATAACCCAATACACCCTATAGACATGTATGACAGCAAAATAAGCCTGGGACACTATTCAAACACTATTAGAAGATACAACTTATTGACTTGGAAAGTGAGATTACTAAGACAATTGACCCTAACTCTACTGGATAACTGTAACTCTGTTAAAGAATATGTCAGTCAAATTGTGTCAACAGCTCAACAACTATGAGATATCAAGTTTGACATTTTAGAGGAATGGATTGGGACTTTGTTACTGGCAGGACTCCCTGAGGAATATAAGCAACAAATCATGGCTCTTGAAAGTTCAGATATGCAGACTAACGCTGACGCAATAAAGGTAGTTACTATAAGATGTCAACAGAACACAGCACGCCCTAGTTGTAACAATAACTACTCACATGTAAACAAACCTACAGAGCAACTACCTAACATTCAGAGATGTTACAGTTGTAACAAGAAGGGTCATTTAGTAGTAAATTGCCGAAGAGAACAGAAAAATGGCAGAAATAGTGATAAACGGGCCAAAAAGGACATTGTGCATTCCTAGCGTGTTTAAGTTCAACCACACCAAAAGAAAGTGAATGATGGCATTTAGTTTTGTGCGTGTTATTACACCTCGCAAACAATCTTGAGCTTAAAGAATGCAAATAAGTGTGAGGTGGAAATCTTCACTGCTAATGCTATCAAAACTGAGTCTAGGGAAAATGTGAACATTAACGTTGCAGTTCATGGCAGTGAAGATAGTGTCAAAGCAAAGCAAAGCACTATGCACCAGTAATCATAACAAATCTTTATCTGTAAGTAAATAGTCGAGAAAGGGAACAAAATCTTTTGATGAAGTGGGGCAAGATATGACAATGGTGGAGATCTTACGGCCACAGCAACTGAACGAGGAGGCATTTATCTTAGTTAGACATGTTATCTCCCCACCGGGCTTATACCGTGACATTGCCAAAGGATTTTTGACAGACGATTGGGTCACCCAGATATGAGCACTGGAGTTGAAACAATCCTGAACAATACAGAACCTCGTGAGGCTCCTTGCACACAGCATTGTTTTTTTTCCGTGACCGTGCAAAGCACCGTGTAGGCTATGGCAGGTTCCGGGTAGGCACCATACAAACTGCTAAACAAGCTATAAAAAATATATGGAAGGCTGGGTGGGTCAAGTGGCGACATGACTTGTACCAACTGCTAGACAAGCTCATGTATAGGAGTACAAAGTGATAGACAGCCAAGCGTTCGACACAAGAGAACAAACTGTAAACAGACCAACTGCTAGACACACAGAAACGAACGTGACCAGTGATTGACACAGCTGGGCCATGTGATAACAAGCTCCCATATAAGAGACAAAGTGATAGACAGCCAAGCGGCCGAATTGCTTGCCAAACATCGAGATGAATCCAGTCAAGAGTGGCTCAAGTGACATAAACAGTTATTTCAAAACTAACAATGTTATAAACATGGTTGTAGTGGTTGAAATGACAGTTCTGGACCACTTCTCCCATAAAGTTAACATTGATCCACCACATTGAATGGGTGGGGGGGATCACTTTCTCCTCAGACCTAACCTAACCTAACCTTAACAAGCTCTTAATTACATAAAAATAGCCTTATGTCCCTGTATTTATCGTTCTGCCCCTTGAAGCCCCCCTTCTCCCTTGAATCTAGATTCCAGCCTCCATCCCGTACTCTCCTCCCACCGTCATCCCCTTCTCTTGCCATGCCCGCCAATCGCTCCTCTCCCCTCCTCCCAGTCTCCTACCCCAGCCTTGATCTGCACAACTTCCAGTCCCCATCCTGTACTCTTACCTCCTTTCAGCCATACGACTTCCTGTATCCATCCTGAGCAAGAGGTAGTCTGGCTCGATCATGACCGTGTTGATCCCATCCAGCTCCAATCCATCCTCTTACCACCCACCACGCTTATCAACCGGTCCTTAAACCGTAACAGCTTAGATCTTGTACCTTAAACGATGTATCCATCATCTTACCACCCACTCCTTGATACCTGACGGCTTAGATCTTTACCTTAATTGATATGTCCTTCTGCTTACCATACATCCCTTAACTATTCTGAAACGGTTTGAAACAGTAATAAATAATTATACATCATTCTACACCCAACACCTTAAACGTCGAGACTATTCATCGGGGTATGATCCCAGTTGGGTGGACTGAAGGTGGATTTTCATAAATGGTTTTCCACTCTCACTCCATGAAAAATCGGTGCAGTTCCTCTAAATTCAACCTTACTCATACCTAAACACATTAGCCTAGTTAGTATATAGGCATATAGCCCGAAAGGTTAGGTAGTAACTCTCTAGTATAACACGGTGCTAAAAAAATATGTAGCACTAAATATACAGGTTAGATTTTAAAATTATCTTTTAGAAAATCAATAAAAATCCATTTTATAGTCTCTTATTGCCGGTTACTAATTTTACATAATATTTTAAAATTGTTGTCAAATTTCAAGTTTTAATAAAGGCCACTAAGGAATTTTACTCAATGGTTTTCAACTCTTTCTTAATGAAAAAGCGGGTATATTTTCTCTAAACTATACCCTCCTCACCTCTAATCTATTATTATAAAAATAAGATAGTCCATACGTGTGGACCAGCGCTCACTGTTCTTTAATGTTGCAGCCAGCGTTGCAAAATTAATTGCGACTGTTCAATTCATGATATTCTTTTATAAGTTCATCATTAGTTCGAGTTATTTTCACCTACATTTTTACTTTAGCAAACCCTACCAAAAATATGTCAAGAAGTGTGCGGTTAAGCTGACGCGTTGGGGGAAAAAATTATTTGAGTGTAAATAAAGACAATCGTGTATTGAAATTAACTTTTCTGTCACTTAGCCCACTCTTAGCTGGATGACATCGAAGTTTGTCAAGCAGTTGGTCCTCTCGTGTCGACCGCTTGGTTGTCTATCACTTTGTACTCCTATACATGAGCTTGTCTAGCAGTTGATCCAAGTTGTGTCTGCCACTTGACCCACCCAGCCTTCCAAATAATTGTTTTCATTTGTCTACCGTTGCTGACTATCACATGGTCTAGCTCGTGTCAATCACTTGGTCCACGTCGTTTCTTCGTGTCTAGCAGTTGGCTGTCCACCACTTTGTCCTCTTGTGTCGGCCCCTTTGTTGTCTTTCACTTTGCCTGCTCCCGCCGGGGTACATATAGCTTGGTAATGGCACGGCAAGCTTTCAAGTCACTAAATGACATCAATTAACTCCAGAGAGTCAGTACGGTGAATCGCAGAAGGCAATTACTTTGTAGTCCATTTATTATACATTGGAACCTGACTAATTCGAATTTTAGGGATTCAAAATCCGTGAATTTTATACTAAAACAATGTTAATTTTTTTTTTGATAATTCAAACTTTTCGTAGGTTATTTAATGTAATGTAAAGTAATTTCCTACTTCTAGTTGCGGCGCCGTGTTCTATTTTTGGAAACAAGGGAGGCAACGTTGGAATGCGGTCAGTACTCTTCTTCACGCCCCTCCCACCCATACGTCTTTGTTTACATGTACAGTTCTGTACTCCGTTAGTCAAGGTCGAACCTTTCTAGTGGTTACATGTGAGTTTATTTTGTTTTAGTACATACTGTACAGTATGTGTGTGTGTGGTGTGTGTGTGTGTGTGTGTGTGTGTTGTGTGTGTGTCACTGTCCAAGCCAGAGTCCTATAAATCATTAACTTTGGCCAAAAAAGTAGCGGTGATAAAGGAAGTGGAAAAGGGACTTAAAAATAAATCAGAAATTGCAAAGGCCTTTGGAATTCTCCCTAACACACTTTCAACATTTTTGAAAAACAAGAAATTATGAGCTTGGTTGCAAACTTAATTGTGTTTCTTTTCAATTCCTTTTAAGAAACTTATTTAATTCAAATTTTTCCTTGTCCCTTCCAGTTTGAACTATCCAGGTTCCACTGTATTTACTAATAAAGAAACAACAATTTAGAAAGTGGTGTGTTCATCCTTTGAATGTAGGGTTGGACAGGGTGGGAGCATATGTGACATCGTTCACAGAATCACGAGAGGATGATGCAACATTCTTAGATTATTTTCAGATGTCAAAATGGTAGCTTAGTTCGTGTAACTCAAAATAGGATGCAATTTTACCGAACTTGCAGTTTGGTGCTCAACACAGGACTGAAAAGTGATGAAGCCGATGAACGTGTGAAGGGCTCAATATTCTCACATCCGACTGCAACCAAACTAGTCCAGTGGGAGCCGTGTGAAGGGCTCAATATTCTCACATTCCCTACTGCAACCAGACTAGTCCAGTGGGGAGCCGTGTGAAGGGCTCAATATTCTCACATTCCCGACTGCAACCAGACTAGTCCAGTGGGGAGCCGTGTGAAGGCTCAATATTCTCACATTCCCGACTGCAACCAGACTAGTCCAGTGGGAGCTGTGTGAAGGGCTCAATATTCTCACATTCCCGACTGCAACCAGACTAGTCCAGTGTATAGAAAATAACTGCTGCTGAGATGTGTGTACATGTCCATTAGTCCCTGTTACACCTAATGGTCGATTAAACTCGTGGGACTGTGCCGTGTACGGCCACGGGAAAAAACCGTGTTATGTGCAAGGAGCCTTAGATATGCATTTTGGGAAAGCATAGTGGGCAACCTTTTAAGAGGAGTAAATTTCAGGCCAAAGAACCTCAGGAGGTAGTCTACACAGACTTATCTATGCCTATGGAGACAAGTTTGTTAGGAGGAAAGAGGTATTTCTTCATCCTTGTCGATGACTGCACAAGATACACCCATGTTTATATTTTGAAATCCAAGACAAGTCCCAATTTTTTTTAAATAGTAGGCCTACTACCTATCGTGTCCTGGTGGAAAACCAACTAAAGAAAATAAAATTGCTGCGCTCAACTAACAGGACAGAATATGTCAATTAGAGGATGACAAACTTCTTGAAAGAAAAGGGTATTCGACACCAAAAAACCGTAAGATACTCACCGCAGCAGAATGGAGTCGCAGAAAGAGTTAGCAGGAAAATTGTAGAGAAAGCCAGATGCCTACTGCAAGATGCAGACCTTTGGGTGCTTCCATATCAAATCACCCAGAAAAATGTATTTGGTTGCATGGGCAATTTTGATTTTTTTTATACATTCAACACATAGGTTCTACCATATACTAGGCCTAGTACTTAAAAACAAATTTTATAAAAAAATCCTCTAACTTGTTTATCTGGTACAACCATGTTTACAACATGGCCGACACTAAATTTGATGTAGGACCTATTTTGATGTTTACAAAGACTTAAATATCTTGGTAACTAAAATATTTAGAAACTTGGAACCGGAATAATTCTTCTCTCCTAAAGTGGACTACATTTAATGTCATTGTAAGTTTTGCCTAAATGTAACCTATATGGCTAAAATACAGCTTAGATTTTGTTTAAAAACTGCAGTTTTTAACCTTTTAAAGGTTACAAAGGAGATGAATCTAGGGCTGTATCCGAATAGTCAAGTACACTTGACTTGATAAAGTTACACTTTACATGCACTTGAGATAGACGACTACAAAGACTTTTCAAACAGCAAACTACCCTTTACCCTTCCTTGAGTCTGCTTCCTACCAGTGATCTTAGAAACTATTTTAAACCATCTATCAGCAGGGAATGAAAACGAATAAACATTTTAACATCCATTACCTGCTTCTTTTCACTAGACATTTCCAATAAAACACAAAAAACTACAACAAAAGCAGTACTGGTATAGTTAAAATACTTGATATAGATAACATCACACATCATATAATCTAGCAGACCAAAAATTAAACAGTTGCCAGTCAAACTCTGCATCGACGACAGTGTCAAGGGTACTTCCCTGTCACCCTTGGTCTCAAGGGCTTGTGAGGGGTGCATCGGCACACTTCGTGATTCGGATAGTTCTACACTTGATCACGTGATTGCCGTTGCAACTTTCGAGTGAACGTCAAGGGTCGACAGCGCGTGAAGTAGACTATTCGGATACAGCCATTGAATCAGAAAAATGAGAAATGAGATTTTGATGGGTCAATAAAAGTATAACTTATGTATTATTTAAACGTACGGGTTAGTACCGACTCATGATCCTAAGACAATTATTTAGGTGTGTCTGTATTTTTGATGTTTTCTTTGTTTAAAATAATTATGCTAAGATAAAACACGAATAGACATGATATAAGTTTGATATATTTAAATAAGTGTGAATATTTTAGTGTGGTTAACATTGAGAAGATTGCCAAGAATAAATCTACATGGGAAAGAGTAAAACAAACCTTCAGAATAGTTTGACAAAATTGCAATTTTATGATAGGCCTAAGAGAAATCTCACCTTTCCAAAGAAACGGCCTTTTTTGTAAGTCACTCCAGTTGATGAATCAATAATAATCTCGGGAATAATCTGTTTATCTTCTTCTCTTGCAGACATGGCGGAGTTTGATTGAATTCAGAACAAAATAAATATATCGTTCCTTCTACCAAACACTACTTTAATAACCGTTTCAAATGTCTTTGAAAACGTTATAAATTATTTAAAGAACATTTGCAACCAATAGGAAGAGCGAATGAAATGTGTGCTTAGAAACAGACTAAGACAAAGATATTGATTTATGTGCTAGTAGAGCGCTTGATGATAACTGTTCACACTATGCAAGCGCTGCAAGTAATACATTAAAAAGTAGTATGAATGATTATTTATAGCACGATTTGGTGCTATTTATTTATTTTGTCACTATTCCTATGAGCCTTGGCTCAAATTAGAATGATGCAATATATTTAGATTTAGGGATAATAAATATACTCTCTCTATATATACATATAGGCTAGCTATAAACAACTAAAGGTAAAACAGGTAGGAAACTATATCTAAACAGGCTAAACACTAAAAAAATATATATATATAACCCTCTAGCATTGGTCTCTATAATATTACTGGATGAACATCTGTAGCTGAAATTTTATAACTATCGTCTGCATACATGCATAAGAGAAAAAGAAACTTTGGGTATCTCTTTCTCTTTTACACCCATACAAGGCAATGTGGCCTTTTGACATCGTTCATTAATTTGATTGAATATATGAGACACATCAATGTCTGATTGGTTCAATGAAATAAATGTGATTAGTAGAAGCTTTGAAAGCATAAAAAAGTTGGAAACTATGAGTTTTTTCTTTAAATAAGTTGATGTACGCTAATATATATGATGATTTTTGAAGGAAGCTCGTTTGTAAAGCTTTATCTCGTACCAGAGGTCTACCCTATAGTAGTATTTAGGTAGGATAAAATACCTTACAAAAGTGAATCGTTACGTCCATTCTAAATGGCCGTTTATCCTACCAAAATACTAATATTCTGGTACGGAATAGATCCTTAAAGATTGGGGTTCTTACTAAAATCATGGTTTAGTGAATACCGTGATTCCTACAAGCATATAACCAAAGTATCATTTGAACGTAAGAATTCTACACAAAGTATGTCATTCAAACAGATGTAATACAGTTTTTAGCAAACTTGTTTCACTATAGTTATCGAACTTTTAACATAATTAGTTTTTGAAGGCAATGTACCGAGTATGAGCCAACTTTTTTGTTAAAAAAATGGTTATATTATTATAATAGTTTCTACAAGCCTATAGCCTTTGTGGTAATTTGAACGTATGGCAACTACACAAAGTTTGTCATTCAAACAAATGTAATAAAATTTTAAGATACCTTATTCATTATTTATCGAACTTTTATATAATGTGGTTTCTGAAACCAATTTACAAGCCAATAGCCAATTTAAATATAAGTGTAGTCTTGGCAGACTATAAATAGAGTGGATGATAACTACATATTTAAATATAGTAAAGATGTTATTCGTATTTGTACAGTATAACCTGTAAAACTGAATTGTATATCCTTTAATGTAAATGATTCTTCAGGCAAGTATGGTATAATAATTAACTATTTTCAAATAATAACACTTTTCTACATCAGATACATGTTTTCGCATAAGAACCATTGAAAGAAACCGTTAAATATGTCCCCCCACAATGTAGCAGACGATAAACTTGAGTGTCATGCTTTGGATCATGGAATGCGTATATTTATATCCATCCAGTATAATATAGAAATCACTGCCCTCTAGCAATTTCAGTAAGATGGCGTCCAATATGGTTGCCACAGAACTATAATTTATTTTCTGAAGTAATGTTAACATGTAACATATCATTTTTAATGTTTTTTGGGTCAAGGATTAAGAAAATAAAGTTACTTTTTACATAAAATGAACAGTGAAGGTATTACCCAGAGATAATAGCTACTGTAACACCCTTAACTCACGATACCACGAAGCTTGAATAAAGATTCATGGAGTTACAAGAGAATAACAGGAATAGTTTATTAGATATAAGAATAATAACAGATACAAAATACAATGCATAAAAATACCAATATTGCTTGACGTCATCCAAGTTAGAGAAAAATAAAGAACAAATACTTAGTGACGAATATAACCAGAAATTCCCTAAGCAGACTTTAATGCAAAAGTTAAGTTTAAGATATATTAAATATGACAAGAGTCGTACATACAATATTCTAAGGTTCATGTATATGGTTCATTATCAAGATAATAATTGAAGACATTAAAGCAGTTTGTTATCCTTCCATCAATACAAAAACAAGTTAAGCTCAAATAAGCTATATATATCTGTTAACTTTCCCTCAATACAAAAAAAGTTAAGCTCGAATAAGCTATATATATCTGCTAACATTTCCTCAATACAAAAACTAATTAAGTTTGAATAAGATATATATATATATCTGATAACATTCCCTCTATACAAGAACGAGTTAACCTCGAATAAACTATACACATCGGTTAGCTTAACAACATTGCCCCAATCCATCAATACAAAAACAAGTTAAGCTCAAATAAGCTATATACATCTGTTAACTTTCCTCATTACAAAAACAAGTTAAGCTCGAATAAGCTATAATATAATTATATATATATAATATATATATATATATAATATATATATATATATATATATATTTATATATATATATCTGTTAGCTTAACAACATTGCCCCAACTTCGTATTTTCTAAAAGATATATGAATATACATAAGTCAGAGTGACAATACCAAAATAAAATGAACCTCCCAACCCTAAGCAATTAACATAAAAAACATAGTCACAACCTAATACCCTGACAATAGACCTAACGCCTTAACGTTGCAAGCCATCTTTAAATGGCGGTAAGCGCGCGTCTAAAAAACTGCCGCCTAGCGGCGAGAAAAGAAAGTTCAGTTATCCGAAATTCAATAACTATTTTAAATAAGTCCCAAACGTTAATTTCGAAAAGATTCCTCCCGTCCACATTACGCCGAAACCGAATTTTGATCCATTAAATATTAACTTAAGTATAGAGCGGCGCTCTCACCTAGAGGCCAGTGATACAATGAGTATCTACTAACAAGATACATTCCAATATATAGTCTCAACGAATATCAATGCGTCCACAGAGAGGGGGAGAGAGGGAAGGAGAAACGGAATGGAAAAGGGGGGAGAAACAGCGCTCGGGGGAGACAGGTGGCGGCTCTGGCAACTGCTGGACGTTTGTAGAACCGTCTGGTCCCTGGTTCTCGAACCTTGACGGGTCAAGTTGATATCCCACATTGCTTGTGGGCGGGCTTCCTTCACGATAAGACAGTCGGGTCGTACCTTCATTCAGTCAGTGGGACGGAGAGCTGGAGAGTGGATGTTGGTGGCGTGTGGGCTCTCGTGTTTACATTTGGCGAGGACGAGGGTGAGTGCAAACCCATTTGATAGAATTTAGTTGTTGTTCTTGTAACAGCGTTACACTACAATTATGTTTTTTTTCTGTTCTAGGTTGAACAAATCAAGTACAATAATAAAGATATGGTCAAATACATGTAATTGAAATGCCAAACTCTACTGAGGAGGAGTGCTTTTTTAAGTGTGAAACAATAGACAAGAAAGTAACAGTATGTGCCAAAAGAATCGATCCATAATAGCTGCAATTAAACAGCGAGGAGACAACATTTCTGAGACTTTGGACCCACGTTTTAGAGCTGGACCTAATTTGTTGTTACATTGCTACCAATCATTTGTCTCAACCTACACATCAAAAACTCACATAATCGAGTTCTTATCGAGTTCTTAAAAGATCGCACCTCAATAACGAGGACATGTGCAACAAGCTAAACGACTATTATGCTCAGAAACAGATTATTTTCAATTTTGATCGAGATTGTTTATTTTGTGGAGAAGAGTGCATTGCCCATGACCCAAAAAACCTTGTTCGAAGCATCCATTATTTTATAGTGAGAACAATAGAAATTAAAAATGTAATACTAGATGTATGCAATAAAAGGCAGGAAAAATTGGCTGAAGAGGTAAAATTAAGAATTTTAGCAGCCACAAGTGATTTTCATGCCGCAGACGCTAGGTATCACTGAAAATGCCATGAATTATTTACTAACAACCGTAATATTAGTGCAGCAAAAAATAAGTCACTTAATAACTTTTTTAAATTTAGCACCGCGTCTTACTACCCGTTCGGGTTATGCGCTTAAGTACTATTTACGCTAATAGGTTAGGAATTGGGAAGGTTGAATATAAAGGAAGTGAACCCGCATTTGCGTGGAGGTAGAGTGGAAAACCATTTAGGAAAAACCACTCCCAGTTCACCCGACCGAGATTCGAAACTCGATCTCCCCGTCCTCAGCAGTCGAGCTCAACACGACTAGCGCGTTAGTTAACTATGCCACTGAGGCGGGTAAGTCACTTAGTGATTATATGAAGGAGAAAAATGCCGCTTTCAAAGAAGTTATAAAATAAATTACTGAAAACAGTAACCAAACCTGGAACAGTGTTGAGCTACACTCTTTCTATTTAGCTTTTGGGGGAAGTACTCTATCACGAAGGATATTTGTGCAGAAACTGCAAGAACATTTCGGAAACGAAGTTTTACTGTTTTAGTGCTGTCATCCCCTGAAATAGGGAGTTTAATTTTGTTCAGAAAACATTATACCCTGAAACTTATCAGTATATAAAACGATGAAGATGTCACGTCAGAGCATGTAAAACCCTTAGCACCTATCATACGAAGGGAAACTGCCAGTATCGACGTGGACAAATCCAAATACCATGTTAAAATCAACGTGCAATCGTGATTGTAGTCAAACACTTTTAGATTTTATGAATGAACTTAAAATACTTGTACTGGCAGTAGTTACAATTGGTATTATAGTTGCAAGTTGTCTGAAAAATGTCCCTGTTACACTCCAAGTTGACTTCTCTAACACACTGAAGAAAAAGTCTATCATTGAAGAACCCAGCCATTTTAAGATTACCACTACGTACGATGAATGTAAACGTTTTCGAGCATCTGTGGCAAAAGCATGCAGTGGAAATTATTCATTGAGGGGTATCACAAATGGTGACGAATTAGTCCAAGTATTTGGCGACAACTTTGATGTGAATAGATGCTATTAAAATGGACCACAACAAACTCATTCAATGGGAATGATCCTCACAAAATTTGACAAACATTTTATATGAGGAGCAAGAACAAATCTCGATTCCCAGACTACCGAAAAATAAAGTAACACTTACTCCAGAGTCAGATGTCATAATATCAAGATACAAGGAGCCAAAGAAAATGCCCATGCCTGCAGTTTCTCCAGAGTGTTTTATTCGCTCAATGAAAGTTTTAGCTCTAGAAGTGTACCAAAAAATATCAAAGTTGAATGCACATGACAGGGATTTTCACTTTCAAAGCCTGTTACTTACAGTGATAGTGGACCTGAGTACCATGGTTTCAACACAAAGATAGCACGAGAATAAAGTCGTGATGTGGTAAATGCCACACAAATAATGTATCTACCATTGATTGGTATGCCCCAACTAATCATGACACGGTTTTAACAACAATGCTAGAAACCAAACGACTAACTCAAGAATGTGGACAGCCGTTTTGTTGTGTTCAGCAGATCAAACTATTTACAAAATAGTCGTTGATGTTATATGGCACAATCCTGAACATTTTTCTAACTTAGTCCCTCGCCTTGGTGATATGCATACGCTCATGTATTTTATTGGGTGTTTGGGAACACTCATGGCTGGAAGTGGTATAGTAGAAATTCTTGAATGTGCTCTTGGTAGAGTTTTAAAAATGGTAAGTGGTAAAACATTTCCTAAGAATATGTAAGCTTTGAGATTAATGGTAGAAGAGGTGCTGTGTCCATTACTAGAAGAGAGTAACGTCACCAGTTTTGATACAATGAGTGAGAAATTAGAAGAAAAGTGTGCTCAGAGCCGAACCACTAAATTGTGGGTTTGCTGTCTCATTAAGCCAATCCTGATAATGATGAATTTTGCGAGAGCAGGGAGTAACGTAGATTGGTGTCTTCACATTTTTTGTGTACAATAAATTTTGTCATACTTTGCTGGGCACTGGAATTATTTACGATATGCTTCTGCATATCTTATGTTCCTGGAAAAGATGCCACAGAAGTGCCTAGACTCTTTTTTGAAAAGAGAGCATGTTATGCGACACAAGAATGGTATTTGGAATGGGATATGGTCAGATATGATGATTGAAAATGTTTTATGAGATATGGACATGGTGAACGAGGAACGTCTTCGACTGGTTTGACACTGAGTAATACAGCAGTGAAACGTTGGGCCTTAGGTATGCATCTAACCAGTTAGCTAGAAAACAAACTATGTGACTTGGGGAAATATAAGGGACCTGAAGAAATGGTATTTCATAAATAAGAAAGTAAAGGAAGAATAAGTCGTGATGTCACAGACAGAGAAAAACTAAGAAAAAAACTTGTGTTATGCATACAGCCCTTGAATCCACCAGAGCACCCTGAAGAGTTGGTAAACATTGTGTCTGTAAAAATAGCATCTAAGGATGATAATGTTGACAAGGCATATGATATTGGAACAACTGTAGTGCGCAAGTTTCAAGAAAGTCTTCCCGGTGAGTTCCACGATACAATCCACAAATCTGTAGTGAACATGTCAGAGAGGAAAGAAAGTAGCAAACATAAAATTGAAGGACTGATGGACACTACGCTCTTATCCTCTAGATTCATTGCCCTTCAAGTAAACAGGGATATAAAAATGCCTGATTTGCTAAACACGAACTTGCGCCAGTGCCAACACCTAAGTTTAAAGATGGTGGAAGCACCCAAGAGGCTGTTAACAAGTTTGTTTTGATGAATACTATGGCTGTGTCACACTCAGTAAGAACAAGTAGTACACCTTCACTAATTGTCATTGATGGCTGTGCTTTATTATGGGTGGTGTACTGGCCTTCCGAAGGAACTGTAAATGACTTTATGAATAACTTTCTAGGCAAAGTTGTTGATAAGCTACAAGATCCTATATTAATTTGGTATTTGATCGATACGATGACTTTAGTATCAAGTCATCAGCAAGAGCTGCTTGTGGAAAACAGGCATCAAGAAAGTTCATTCTTACAGAAAAAAAAGACCATTACCTTCACAAAGCGCAACTTTATCCAATAATGATAACAAAAAGCAGTTGATACAATTTTTGTGTAACTATAATGTTAAATTTGTAGCCAATATTTCTTTTGTTTCTTTGTTTGACAAGATCCAATACCACTTCAGATACAAAGAGGAAATGTGACTGTTAGAAATGATCTAAAAATAGAACACGAAAAGGCGGACTTTATTATGCCCCAGCAACTAATAACTGAGGTGAAAGAAAAAGAAGGTGTAACAGTTCATGTTATTTGTGATGGCATGGATGTGTTTGTCCTATTGTTGTACTACTACCACATTTTATTAATGGAAAATAAAGTTTACATAGTATCATTGAAACCATCTCGAACAATAATCGATATCAAGGCAACAGTATTAAAACATGATAATATTATTTCAAGTCTTCCTGCAGCTCACTCTCTTTCTGGATCTGATTCTATTGACAAATTCTACGGCATAGGGAAGAAAAAGGTTTTTAAATGTCTCCATTTAGGTAGACATCTAACAAAATTGGGTTAACTTGAAAGCTGTATGACAGATATCATAAAGGAATACACATAATTTGTTTTGGCGTGCTATGGCGTAAAAGATCCGGTTGATATGACAGGAGCAAGAGTTTCTCTTTGGGCGAAAACAATTGATCAGGCGCAGCTGCGAGCTCCTTCTTTCTCTTTACTTACACCTACTACTGAATGTTTGGCATAAAATGTTAAACGAGCCCACTTTCAAGCTGTTTTATGGTTATCTTCAAATAATCCTTCCTCACCCAGAATATAACCAGAATCACATGGATGGCATAAAAAGAAAGTAACCAAAGAATTTATTCCCATTGCCATTCCGGAGAACACTTCAATCGCACCTGACTACATTTTGGAAATGATGAAGTGTTCCTGTCGGTCTGACAATACCTGCTATACTACGATATGTAACTGCAGAGAAAGTAATATGTCATGCAGCTTAATGTGTCAGTGCTTCCATGAAGGGAAAACATACTGTAACCCTCAAACCAAAATTTCTCAAACAATAAGAGAAAGAGACTTTGAAGATGATTTATTTTAGCTTGCTGAGATAAATTTCACTTCATTTTTTTTTGTATGCTGTTATAGTTATAATTCAAATTTAAATTGCTACCATTACATAAGATTTATGAAATGTTAATTTTCAACACTTTTTCTTATGTTCAACTAGCTATCATGGTGATAATTCTAATTGATTGCTGGTCTATTTTGGTTACTGTAGTTCTTTAAGTTTTAATAAAATAAGTTCGTAATTAATATGTTATTGTAATATTTTTCATTGTTAACTTACTTGTGGTTGATTTGATCAATTAAATAATTATATTTTTGTATTCCTTGGTTCAAAAAACATATAAAATGATATGCCACACATTAACTTTGTAAAAAACTTATCAATGCTTACCTTTTGGCAGCCAACTTGTACGCCATCTTGGATTACCAAAATTGCTCAGCGTTTATAGAGTAGTATCAAATGCATTTGAAATATACATACTATAAGCTATAGAAAAACACTGATTTTTTTTATTCATACCTTAAAACAAGCCTACATGGATATTAGGTATTCGGGACCCGAACTAGTTGTATTTAACATAAATTATAAGCTTTTATTCTCTCTCTATAGTGCTTGTGTGTGTGTGTGTGTGTGTATGTGTATGTGTACATTTGTATATTGTGTAAGTATTACGTTTGTATCATGTATACTTTAGACATAGTTCCAGCCGGTTATGTTTCTTATGACGGATAAGCTGTGTCTTCGGGGGCGGCTTAAGGGTCGTGCAAACCGGGCGGCTGCCCGGGCGCCAGCTCGAGGGGCACCAAACAGAGCAAAACCTAACCTAACATAGCCTGGACGTGAAATGAAAATAATCCCCAAATCTAACAACTCCAGACCTAACATAGACTAGGCGTAATTTAGTGGAGTTGCTAAGAAAAACAATCGTTTCCCTATAATTTTGTGGTAATAAATTAGAATTGAGTTCCACTCTCAAAAGGTTATTTTACATTTGTCATCTTGAAAGAATGGTTCACTAAAACTTTAAAAAAAAAATTATAATGTAAACCGTTCATATTGTCAATGTGTTTGTTAAACTCATAATAAAAAATAGAAGATAACAATATCTACAAAATACATTTTTATAGTTTTATTTGAAAACCTGACCGTTTTTGTATAATTTTGATGTGCAACGCTTAGCGTATAGTTAAAATTTGTGGAGTTTCCTTTTCAGATTATTTTCCTATCATGCCCAGGCTACGTTAGATTTAAATATGTTAGGTATGGGAGTTATTTTTTTTTCAGTTAACACCACTCCTGGGGTGAATGAACTATTTTATCCACCAGTTATAAAGGGGGGGGGGGGGCCACAAAGCAATTCCGCCCGGGCACGAAGCTTACCTTGGGCCGCCCCTGAGTGGCTTTCTTTCCTTTTCACTATAATTTCACAATACAGTATTATTGTATTCATTTAGAATAATTAATTTATATGGAAATTTATGATTACATTGTTACACTCTTATTTTGCCATTAATCAACTCATCTATTTTTAAGCATTCTTCATAATTACTAATTTTTCACTTTATAACATTATAAAAAAACTATATATACTTCATAATATAAAATAACTAAGTAGAAATTTAAAAAATCCTGTATAAAAAAAATTGTTGATGTAAACATCACAGTTCCCGAGTGAGCAAATGCTCTTCGAATTATGTATACATAAACTTTTAAATAACAAAAATGTATACACAATACATACATAACAATTAATTATTAGTTTACTCTTAAGTAAGTCAAGAATTTTTATAACAGCGCCACAAGTGTTGGATCGATCGCTGAGGAAGAGGGAAAGAAACGTCATTGCTATCAACATGCACATTAAGTACAATGGCTCTCAAAAAGTATCTAAGAAAAAAATAGATGACATAAATACATTACTAACTTACATACCTCTGGTTTACCATGCATATTACAACAACCTTCTACCCTCTGATACAGATGATAACGTTGTGGGTTGGACACTTTAAAAAAATCTAATTATTTCATAGAAGATTCTTGTGAGTTTCATTGTGTTATCTAGAACGTTATTTTAACCTTGGAGGTTTTATTTAGATTTTAATTATTTGTTCGTATTATTAATAAAAAGCTATGTTTGAACTCACAAACGAATGACTTTTTCTTGGGGCAGTATAGTGCTAACCATTATTTTATTTTATTTTCTTTATAAATAAATACAAAATTGTGCCGAGGCTATAAACGTCCCAAATGCCTAAGAGTGTTTAGTCAATACCTAAAAGTTATTATTACGTTGTATTTATGAACAGAGAAGACTTTTTTTTATTTCTTGTTAATTTAGATCAACATTTAAAGTCGAATATCACAAAATTAACAAAATGATGGTTGGCACTATGTTGCCCCGACCCCTTCATATGATGTATGTGATAATTTATTACCCTAAACAATCACGTTCTTCTATTGTGGTTATTGCTTTTCTGGTGTGGGCAACTGTGTCGTGTGCCAGCGAGGTAGATAAGGTCATGTATGCAATTTGGCAGCACAATATTAGCGATAGAAGTATTTGTTCCAGTTGAAGCACTTATGCGCATGCGCACTACAACATTATGTAGCTTTTATGTTGATTTAATCTGGGGAATGTACACATCGCTGCTGTGAACATTTTAGAGTTTTGACTATCTCCCTTTTATAACAACTCTATAGAGTTGAGCTATTCGAGGTCCATACTGTCTGTTTGGTTTCAAATCCTCTATATGTCATCCATTTCCCCCCCTATTTTCTCCTTGTGACAGTTAATCCTTTCGTCGCCTGTTTGAGTGGTAGGTATAAACTCCTCCCTCTACACCGTGCTAGCAACAATAAAATACCAAGACACAGAGAGAGTTCGTTTCTCCTATATTTCTCGGTTCATGTCTGGAAGATCGAAGTTCTATTTCAGACTGAAACATAGTTGTAGTGCTCATTCAACACTATTTCAGTCTGTACATGTGTATATAATACATTTACTATCAATAAAAGTATTAAAGTATTTCATTTTTTTTTTTTTGTATTCGTAACTGAAGTGTAGGTCTATATCCTTGACACTCTACAACAAATTAATACAATTACGAATTCAAATTGAAAGTGAATTGATGTAAATCGTTAAAATAAAATGCCCAATAAATAAAAATGCTGTTAAATCTTTTAAATTGTTTTAACGCTAATTTGAAATGGTCCAAAATTTTTTTTATAAAAACAATTTATTCTTACATTATATATTATTACATTATAAAAACGAATTATACTTATAATAGTTTTAAAATAAGATGGTTTGTTTAGAAGAAGTGCACCAACATTCTCTTGATAAGGATGAACAATTAAAAGAAGTGAAATGTCAAACCTATAAGGTGGAAAACCACCCCCACTGCGCTTGGCCAGGTAGATTCTGATTCTTGTAGAATGCACAGTTTTATAAAATACAAACAAATAAATAAAATTAATTGTGGTCAACATTGATAACATTTTACTCAATTATTAATGTTTTTAAAGGTATTTATAATATATATCAAAAGTTAATCATGTAAATCACATTACTTAAGATATGACTAAATCAAAGTAGTTTTACTGACGTTTTCAACTGTCATTTATTGTTCTTCCTACCAAAATTTGAGTACATTAAAATTATATACATTACATACACTCAAGACAATCAAAATATAAACTGTCACCTACCCCCTACCATGGGTCGGATCTGTCAGGATAGCTTTAGGGGAATGGTAATGTTGGTGGCAAGGTAGTTTATTGGGTTTGAAATGATACTGGAGTTTCCGTTTTATTTATTTATTAGTAGCACTAAGAGTTAATACAAAATGTGACGTTAAAGTTGTTATAAGGAAATATAAGAACTTAGGCGTATGCGCTCGTGAGAGAACTGTCTTAATGGTGTGATTTGCTACAACGCGTCAGAGAACCACGTGCGTCTGACGCGTGTTGCTGGAAACACCCAAACTTGAGGAAAGTGCCCCAGCTGACTTTTCCTGGAGGTTCAACACAAAGACATCTTACACGCTGGACCTAGGTAGATGTAATGACGAGTGGCTTCCTTGTGTTGGGCTCAGCGGCCGTCTTCCAGCGCTAGTTATCTTCCTGCTCATTCTGGAAACTCACCCCCCTTTTCCTGGTGGAGGTCCCTTTTTTAATACGTCAGTGCATCTTGTATAAAACAGCCATTCCTCGCTTCACATTTGGGGACAGAAATGTCGCGGGCGTTAGCCGCTCTAAGAATAAACAAGGCCCCCGGACGCGACGGCATCAATAACGCGGTCCTCAGAAAGCTGCCCTTGGAGGCGATTAACTTCCTCGTGGAGTTATTCAACGCCGTCCTGCTTCCGAGTCACTTCCCCGAGCTCTGTAAGCACGCCAACGTCCTGTTTCCATAAACCGGGTAAGGACCCGGCCCTAACTTCGTCTTACCGACCGATCAGCTTGCTCGACTGTTTGGGCAAGTTGTTCGAGAGACTACTACTGACGAGACTGACCAGACATGTTCGCGAGGTGGGCATCTTGGTGGACGAGCAGTTCGGCTTTCGGGCGGGACACGCTACGTCTCACCAACTTGTCCGGCTCGTGGAGCAGGTCACGAGGAACTTCAACATCAACAGGCTGACTGGTGCTGTCTTTCTCAACGTGGCAAAGGCCTTCGACCGTGTTTGGCACGGAGGTCTCCTTTTCAAACTCCTCTCCTTGAACCTTCCCTTCTACCTAGTTAAGATTGTTCAATCTTATCTATCCAACCGGACCTTCTCAACTACCTTTGGGAACGCCACATCCCAGGTCAGAAGCCTCCGGGCTGGAGTGCCGCAGGGTTCCCTCGTGGGCCCAGTGCTCTTCAGTCTGTATGTGAACGACATTCCGAAATCCCCAGACACCAAGTTGGCACTGTATGCGGACGACACGGCTCTAGTAGCGGAGTCGTGGCGAGGACAGCTGGTGGAAAGGCGACTCCAGACGCACCTGACGCAGATGGATGGGTGGCTGACCACCTGGAGAACAAGTATTAACGTGGAGAAGAGCACAGCAGTGCTATTCACATGGAAAAGAAAGTTCTACAAGCCGGCCCCCCTCCGGCTGTTCGGAGAGCATATCAGATGAGCGGACAGTGTTAAGTACTTGGGACTTATGCTGGACACCAAACTGATCTGGCGACTACACTGTACCGAGCGACTAAACAAGGCGAGGCAAAGGCTGGGTATCCTAGGTCCACTGCTTAACAGGCGTAGCGCCCTGTCTACAAACAACGGTCTGACACTGTACAAGCAGTTGCTCAGACCGATCCTCGACTATGCGTGTCCCGCTTGGGGCCACCTGGCGGACACGTATGTGAGTAGGATGCAGACGTTCCAGAGCGTGTGTCTGAGGATCATTATGAACGCACCTTGGTGTGTTAGGAATGAGACTCTGCATCGCGACCTGGATATGCCTACCATCAAGAACCACTTCCGGAAGCTGGCGCAGTCCTTCTACGACAGACTTCCCGGTGACACCAATCCTCTTATCCAGGGGCTTGGGAATTACGTCATCGACCCTGTAGGGTGCCATCGATCTCTCAAAGCCCTGCTCGGATAAGCGAGATGTGTCAACAGTGGTTTGTGAGGCTCTCACCCAGCCCCCCATAGAGTAGTGTCTCCGCACGTAACTCTAAAATCCTTTATTCGGTTTACCAACATACTTTTTGTTTTTCCCCACTAATATTAATAATATGCTTTTCTTTGTTTCAGAAACTTCGCGAAATGCGACAACCCGTCTGTTTTAGGATCCGAAACCACACAGTGTGACCAATTGGTCGGTACGTGTTGGAATTTGCTCTCGTGCTCCCCCTCAGGATGCATTAGAGCATGCTAATATGCGTCTGCATCAAATTTTGTATTCTAGTGTAACGACTCGTCTGAGGAACTGCCTAGAAGTGAACCAAGTACCAGTAGTCTAAGCAAGCAGTGATCACGATGTTCGAGAAATCGGTCTCTCCTCCTCGCCGCAGATGATGTAAAGTCAGTGAATATGAGTACTCAATCTACTAATCTTAGATAGTGCCTTAATGATTGTTTTTCTATGTCCATAAAACATAGTTTTGTATGTCAGAGTTTCTGACTTGTTTTTCTATGCTAATAAGGCTTAGTTTTGAATTTTAGAGCTTTAGCTCTATTTTTCTATGTCCATAAGACTTAGTTTAGTATGTTAAAGTTTCTGACTTTGTTTCTATGTCCATAAGACATGATCTTAAATACCTGGGCAATAACCCGCGCACCCTCACGTAAACTCATTTGTCAAAAATCGCAACAATCTGCGCCACCCTTAGACTACGCACAAACTGCGCGCTTTAACAGAAAATTATTTGATAATCCGCCCCACTCTTAGTCCACTCATAAAATGCGCACCCTCAAGTAAAATAAACTTAATTGTCTAATAGCGCACATACTGTGCCTCTAGCGAACTTCAAACTTTCCATTGTTTACAAACTAACCCCATTTAAAGTTCCTTTCATAAATTGTTTCTTTGCTTATAACTTTGTTTATAAAATTGTTTTTCTTTTTCATGTGAAGAGTCTAATACACCGGGGCCAACAAAGATCCTGTTGACAGTGACACAATCCTACCAACAAATGGAGACACACCCTAGGTGGACCTTTAATCCCAAGCTGAAATTATTGCAGCCATTAGAGAAAGAGGTTGGGTAGTAGCTGACGATGCCGAAGTGAGTTACTTTCTAAAGTAACAGCCGACTACTTCTCGAATTGCGAGCAATCCTCCCATAGTTGAGCATGGGCAGCCCTAACAATCAACGCTGTAGCTAGGTTTTTTTTAGGGGGGTTCAACCCCCCCCCCCTAAATTTTATGAACAAAATATATATGGCTTTATTTATGGTTCAAACATTATCAAAATTAAGATACAAATCTAAATTAGGGGGCTGTGTTACCATAAAAAGCACTTCAGATAGCTTCTAGAGGTGTTAAATATTTAGAATTTTTCCTAGCCTCTGGCAGGTAAGGGGTTATTTCGCCATAAAAAGATACTTCAGATAGCTTCTAGAACTGTTTATCATTTAGAAATTTTTCTAGCCTCTGGCAATTGGGGGATGTGCCCACCAACCCCCCCCCCCCCCCCCCCTGAAATTATTGGCTGGCTACGGCCTTGCTGACAATTAATATATTAAAATAACCGTGAATTTTCCTTTGTAAATAAACATGGTTGGTTGTAATAGTACTTCTTACATTGAGTAGTGTCTAGTGCAATATGAAACTAAGGCAGCTATTTGGGAAGTTATGTGACCTTAATAGACAAAACAACTTCAAGTTACTATCACTATCAAGTGAAAAGAATATTCAATCATCATATTGCTACAAAAGTCACACATCTCTACATGTCAAAAATGTTCTGTTGCAATAAGAGACTAATGGTTTGTTTTGTGATTGGTGCTCAGACCAAGTTTCATTGGTTGTTGGGTACCACAGAAACAGCTAGAGGGAGGCAGGGTGGGGGTAGAGGAAGGAGGGAATGCTAAAAGCAGGGATACAAAGGGCATATAAATCTGCACCTAGCACCATTTTAGTCATTCAGAAGGATTTCGAGTTTCTAGTTCCACAACTGAGCCTCGACGTGATTCTGTTGGTGCTCAACCATATTACTACAAAAAGGTAATTATTTCAAATTAATTTGTAATTATCTTGATAATCCAAACTATTTTTTTTCATTGCGTCTTAACACTTATCCAGTCTATGGACATAGGGTAGGGACGAAGAAGGTAGAATTCAAAGGAAATATACCAGCATTTGATTGGAGGGAGAGTGGGAGAAAATTTAAGGAAAGCCACCCTTAGTACATCTGGCCAAGATTAAAACCCTGACCTCCTTGTCACTGGCAAACCAGAATAAGCCAGCTTTGTGTTTAGTTTGCGTGTCTACCAATGCAAGTTCATCTATTATTCTTCGTTTTATATTATTTATTTTATACTTTTATAAATTAAATAAGTATATGTATATTAGGGATAGCACAAGACTTGGAAATATCTCAATCAGACGAGAAAATAAAATCTTGATCTTGTCTCGAAATTAAAAATGAATCTTGAAAATTCAGGAAATTTGAGAAAAAAAAAGGCCCAAAGAAATTTACAAACCCAACAGAGAATTTACGATTTCTAATAATACCATACAGACCCAAAAATAGGCAGCACTTTTTCCCCAAAAAACAGCCTTCATAAGGAAATTTTTTTGTTATAAATATTGTTTTTTAATATCAAACTTTGACATAATAAGCTGTTACACTACAAAATTAAATATAAATGGTATACTTTGCAACTATCAACATATTATTAATTGCATTTAAAATGAGTAAGAGTTATTCTTAAGGGTTTGAATGAGATTTTAAATAATCCAAAACAAGTGCCAACACAAATGTCAAAAGGAACTCTATAAACTATAAATTTATTTTAATGAACATAATTTATATTAATGTTCTTTCAAAGAAAGTTTTCTAATATTGTTCTCAATTTTTTTTATATTCTTGTCTCGATATTGTCTTGAATTGAAAAAGTGGTTCTCACACATCCCTAATATACATAAATAGCTCTCAATAAAAACAATATTTAACAGGATTCGGCATCTAAAGTGCATCAGGACAATATTTTAAACAAAATATTGTTCTTATAGACAACCCCTTAACTTAGATAGGAAATACAGCTCAAACCAAACATCACATAGGGGTGAAGTTTTCTGTATTCAACTTTAAAAACAGCGGAACTGAGAGCAGTGAAACTGTTTTATCGTATCTAAAAAAAAATTCAAGTAAATATTTTAAACGTAGAAACTAATAAATGTATCCCAATTTGTTGTTGTCAAGTGAAGAATGCTGAAAAATCACACTCTGATATGTTCGAGTGTGATCTTGTAAATCATGTCCTGGTTAGTAAGCTGTGATACAGGCTCTAAAGGCACAATATTTATTGTTTGTTAGTATCTGGGATATCATCTTTAATTAAGAATCATACTGAGTGATGGATCATCACACGTCCCCAAATGAGATTTTAACACAAAACACGTGGAGATGCACAGATGTTAACTATTTGTCTGGGTATACCTGTCATAGTTTAATACAAAGTTGTTTTAACATAATTTAGCGTATATTTGTCTTACTACCCAAATTTTATCATTCTTAGCACTTGGGTTTGATGTGCGAATTTAAAGTAAGTTCTAAATTCAGCTAGTTTTTAAGTTCTGTATATTCTAATAAAACTGTGTTTAAAATGTTCTTATTTGTTAAATAACTATATTAAGTAGTAAAACTGAGGTCATAATATTTTGGCACACCTGATAACTTATTTTAATTTAGTTTTAGCACTGCGTCTTACCACCCGTTCAGGTTATACAAATGTATATTAGCTAATGTGTTGGGGATGAAGAAAGTTGAATTTAGATGTAGTGTACCCACTATTGCGCGGAGGTAGTGTGGAAATCCATTAAGGTAAAAACACTCTCAGTACACCTAACCGAGATTCTAACTGTCGGCAGTCTAGACTTTAGCGAGAGTGACGCCTTATAAACAGAACACTTATAAAATACCTTCTTTGTATTGATGTTTCAGGTAACCATGATGTGTGGTACATGGCTCTTGATGATTTCCTTTCTCTTCTTAACTCCTGTCTGGTGAGTTTAATAATTCATAGTTCATTGTCACTCCTCACACAATACTGCAAATATTTTCTTCCATACAGTCAAATAGTGTCAAATCAAGATATTAATAACTATGATAAAACCCTGGCATCCCTGTCAGAGTCAAGATAAAACTCTGGCATTCCCTGTCAGAGTCAAGATAAAACCCTGGCATTCCCTGTCAGAGCCAAGATAAAACTCTGGTATTCCCTGTCAGAGCCAAGATAAAACCCTGGCATTCCCTGTCAGAGCCAAGATAAAACCCTGGCATTCCCTGTCAGAGCCAAGATAAAACCCTGGCATTCCCTGTCAGAGCCAAGATAAAACTCTGGCATTCCCTTCAGAGCCAAGATAAAACTCTGGTATTCCCTGTCAGAGCCAAGATAAAACCCTGGCATTCCCTGTCAGAGCCAAGATAAAACCCTGGCATTCCCTGTCAGAGCCAAGATAAAACCTGGTATTCCCTGTCAGAGTCAAGATAAAACCCTGGCGTTCCCTGTCAGAGTCAAGATAAAACCCTGGCATTCCCTGTCAGAGCAAGATAAAACTCTGGTATTCCCTGTCAGAGCCAAGATAAAACCCTGGCGTTCCCTGTCAGAGTCAAGATAAAACCCTGGCATTCCCTGTCAGAGTCAAGATAAAACCCTGGCGTTCCCTGTCAGAGTCAAGATAAAACCCTGGCATTGCCTGTCAAAGTCAAGATAAAACCCTGGCGTTCCCTGTCATGGTCAAGTTAAAACCCTTGGCATTCCCTGTCACGGTCAAGATAAAACCCTGGCATCCCCTGTCAGAGCCAAGATAAAACCCTGGCATTCCCTGTCAGAGTCAAGATAAAACCCTGGCGTTCCCTGTCAGAGTCAAGATAAAACCCTGGCATTGCCTGTCAAAGTCAAGATAAAACCCTGGCGTTCCCTGTCATGGTCAAGTTAAAACCCTTGCATTCCCTGTCACGGTCAAGATAAAACCCTGGCATCCCCTGTCAGAGCCAAGATAAAACCCTGGCATCCCCTGTCAGAGCCAAGATAAAACCCTGGCATTCCCTGTCAGAGTCAAGATAAAACTCTGGCATCCCTGTCAGAGTCAAGATAAAACCCTGGCGTTCCCTGTCATGTCAAGTTAAAACCCTTGGCATTCCCTGTCACGGTCAAGATAAAACCCTGGCATTCCCCTGTCAGAGCCAAGATAAAACCCTGGCATTCCCTGTCAGAGCCAAGATAAAACTCTGGTATTCCCTGTCAGAGTCAAGATAAAACCCTGGCGTTCCCTGTCAGAGTCAAGATAAAACCCTGGCATCCCCTGTCAGAGCCAAGATAAAACCCTGGCATTGCCTGTCAAAGTCAAGATAAAACCCTGGCGTTCCCTGTCATGTCAAGTTAAAACCCTTGCATTCCCTGTCACGGTCAAGATAAAACCCTGGCATCCCCTGTCAGAGCCAAGATAAAACCCTGGCATCCCCTGTCAGAGTCAAGATAAAACCCTGGCATCCCCTGTCAGAGTCAAGATAAAACCCTGGAATCCCCTGTCAGAGCCAAGGTAAAACCCTGGCATCTCCTGTCAGTGCCAAGATAAAACTCTCCTTTATCAGAACTAAGATATAATTTGTGCATCCCTTTACCCTGGCATTCTATATCAGAATCATCCATCCAACTTTTTTTATATATAAGCCAGTTCTTTTAAATAATTAGAACCATTTATCCTAAAGTAAACAAATTAAAATAAATCCACTCCTCTATATAAATTATGATCAAAATGTTCATATAAAGAGCCTTATTTGTCAACTAGAAACATCCACTTTCCCGATCAAGATGTTCTCTTATAGCACGGTCGGTCATGGGGTTATGGAAATACATCATAATACCAAAAAATTGTGCTATAAAAAACATTAGTTAAATGGGAAAATAAAGGTTAGGGGGTATTATATATACAAAATTACAGAATTAGTGGTGGAGAAACAAGGCACTAGCGCAGGGAATCGAAGAAACCCCACACTAGTACACATGAGCCACGCAGAAGTAGTGGTAAGAGAGAACTGCAACAAATGCAGAGAATCACAGTGGCCTGCTTTCGAAAGTCACATAGTAGCCATCTCAGAACCGCGTTATCGAGTAAAACTACCCCTATTTTGCTGATATCGATACATCCAAATAGCAGAGTAAAAACATGTGTAATAGGAGAACTACCTGCATTCATATGTCAAATTATGTTATAACTAGTTGTCACTTTTGATAAACATTACCAATACCTATAAAATAACACTAGACTTTTATTAATTAGTAAAATGTTATTTTTGTTGACCACAAAAATATATGTTTGTATTTTTTAAAAGGATCTTTCCATCAAAATTCCACTATAGTTTGGCTATATACATTTGAATTCAATAGACAAATGATGAGACAGATTGTATAACAAATTAACTACAAACACATGTTCCAGGACTAAGGAAGAAGGCCAATGTTCCTGTGCCCTGTTTGCAAACCAGAACATTACTGGGATCGAGTCTCTCCTGTCCAAGGAGATACCTTTGAACATAACATGTGGCACTGTGGGACAGGCAATCTGCAACAGCACTTGTGTTTCTTTGGTGGGTATCACGTGCTAGTGAATACAAGTAGGGCCTAAAAACATGTGCAGTAAGGAAGATTATTTCAATTAATGGAACATCTAATTATACTGTTTACAATAATAGTACATTTTTACTAGAGTTCAGAGCCTTATTTGGACATCTATTAAAGTTACTATATCTAAATCACATTTCAGCTATCAAGTCATATGATCTAAAAGTGTTACTCTTGATAGATATTATCTATAGGCCAATTTATCAAATAAAACCAGTAAAAGGCAACTGGAAAATTAGTTTGTTTTTTCTAAAAAGATATTTTTATGTAAATTGAATTACCTATTTTGTTCAATCTATTTGTTGGCTTTAATGTGTTGTAAAGTGTTTTTTTCCCCAATGATACATGAATTAGGCCTCATTGAATACAAATAGAAGGAATTACTTGTCTGGATTGATGGTACATTGGCTCCACTTTGCTAAAAACAAATTTTAATGTCCAAGTTTCACCATTATTTTAAAAACCTTTAAACTAAATATTTGATTCAATTACCAGTTAATGTTTCTTGAAAAAAATGTCATGAACCAAAATACAACTCTTTACTGGCAGTTGTTCGAAGTCTAAGCTCAGTTGGTAGTTTGTCTGCCTACTAAGGTTAGGTTGGGTTTGATTCCCAGCATGGCCTAAAGATATATCATTGATGAAAGTGAGGTTTTTTCCTTTCCCAGTGGTGAATTAACGGCCCGGTTGGGCTGGATATTGTGTCTGTGCTGGATTTAAGTTAGATGTTAATTCATGTGTTGATATAACCAGTCTGTTCAGAAAGTGCACATTTAATACCTCAAATAAAATTAATGGCAGTGAAAAACAATGTTTTAACAATAAATTGTTTATAATATGAGTCAAGACTTAGATATTATCTTTTATAATTTATAAAAGTATGGTTCAAATTAGATAATTGATAAATGAACTATTGCTAATAATTGACATTATGATTAACCCTTACAGGACGTTAGCAATCAAAGTGTTAACTATTTACATTTACAACGAGTGCTGTAATATGAATCAAATAAGTACAAACCAATAACACGACATAATACACTAAAAATATACCACTTAATTAAAATGAAAATAAAAGTCAAACAGTTATAACAATAACGAACTAGTTGTAAAATTAAATATAATATGTAATATCAGTCGAATAGGATTAACTGATATACTATTAATTACAATTATTTAAAATGAAAGTAAAATTTAAACAATATGACAGTAACAAACTAGTTATGAAAGAAGTTTGACTTTGGGACAATTTGAAACAACCATTTAAAATAAGTTATACAAAATTGATGAGAGGTTTTTTGTGAAGAATAGCTGCTTGAATAAAAAAGTTTTCAGCTGCGTTTAATTTTGTTCCTTTGTGAAAAAAGTGTAAAGGTTTCATACATTGTTCGATCGGTTTAGGTTGGTGGTTTGAATATTTTAGATGTTCTGCAAATTTTGATTTGGTTCTATTAAATTTAAAATCAGAAATGTGTTCTTTATAATGAGTTTTGAAGTTTCTTCCAGTGTTACCTATTTAAATGCTGTTGCATTCACAGGTAAGTTGATACATTCCATTTTTCTTATATTTATCATTTGTATTCAAGTTGCTATTACTGGGGTTTTTCTTAATATTATTGTTGGTGGTGAAAGCGATATTAGGATTGTGTTTCTTGATGATGTTGGTGATACGATGGGTTTCAGGACCAATGTAGTTAAATTTAATCAAATTTAATTACATTTTTTCTGCTCAGTAGTATTATTGTTTTCATTTATGAGTGTAGTAGAAAAGTTATCTGACTGTAATTTCATTTCTTTTTTTTTGTTTTGTAAAATTTTGTAAATAGTAGAATGGGAATATCCATTATTTACTGCAATTTGTTTGATTGTATTGAGTTCGATTTTATAGTTAGATTTGTTGAGAGGGATGTGAAGTAATCAATGGATTAGACTGTTGAAAGTAGCGAGTTTGTGAGAGGTTGGATGGTTTGAATCGTTTGGTATTATTGCATCAGTATGAGTAGGTTTTCTATATATTTTATACACAAGTTTGTGGTGAGAATTCTTGGTGATGTTAAGGTCTAAATAGTTGATGCTGCCATTATTCTCTTTTTCAATGGTGAAAGATAGTTTTGGGTGGATATTATTGACTAAGTCGGTGATGGAGTAAATGTTGTACTCATTGTCAAAAACAATCAAGATATCATCTACATATATACAAAAAACCACTTCTAAATGAACAATTACAATCATCAAACCAAACCCTAATTAACACTTTAAAACATCTATCTAAGAACATTAAAATTATATAACCCTTTCTCTCCTGCTCTACCCTCCAGCGTAGAAAAAGACCCGTTCGAGCTGGAGTCGAGAAGTTTTGAACCGTATTCTTCTCCTTATTCCTATCCATCTATCTTTCCACCTGGTACAGTTCTCATGGATACATTTTTACATCACTTTACAACCCAACATATGTACACCTTGGTTTATCAACTACACCTCATATCACGTTGCCAGCACTGCACGTTTCTAATTCTAATTCTGCAACAAGCCACACCCAGACAGTCAACATCTACAGGTCGTAGCAACACTTTGTGTTTCATCTCCCAAACGACATAAGTTTGTTTGAATATTGCTGCTTTATCTATATTTTTTATTCTATGGATCCCATTCATCTTTTCACTTTATTTTAAATTTGTTTCAACCTTTATTCTTTACCAAGTCTTTAATTATAATTTCAGTCTCATGATTAAAGTCCGACGTTTGTAGTATCGAAAAATGTCAGTTGAATAACGTTCCAGTGATTCCCAGCACATACTGGAACACCGAAAGGAGTACAGGGACCAAAACATCAGATAAGACTTAGATAATTATCAAACTAAATTAAACCTTTGTAGAAACTTTTTGAACACTGAAATGTTACAATTCAAACCAATCATCAATTTTGTATAAATTATTTTAAATGGCTGTTTCAAATTGTCTCAAAGTCAAACTTCTTTCATAACTAGTTTGTTACTGTCATAATTGTTTAAATTTTACTTTCATTTTAAATAATTGTAATTAAGAGTATATTAAGTTATGTTATAAGTTCAATCCTATTTGACTGATATTACATATTATATTTAATTTTACAACTAGTTCGTTATTGTTATAACTGTTTGACTTTTATTTTCATTTTAATTAAGTGGTATATTTTTAGTGTATTATGTCGTGTTATTGGTTTGTACTTATTTGATTCATATTACAGCACTCGTTGTAAATGTAAATAGTTAACACTTTGATTGCTAACGTCCTGTAAGGGTTAATCATAATGTCAATTATTAGCAATAGTTCATTTATCAATTATCTAATTTGAACCATACTTTTATAAATTATAAAATACAATATCTATGTCTTGACTTATATTATATTCGTTCACTCCTTACAAAAAGACCAACTAAAATGTTTTCTAAAATGTTGTTTAGTAAATTGTTTGCTTGTACTCAATAAAATGTTTTATAAAGTCATGTTTTTAAAATGGCATGTCTGTAATTCCAGGTGCAAGCAGTCAAAGACAAGGGCCCCATCATTTTGTGTGGGACCCTCAAGGGACATAATGTGGGACTTAAAGTGAGTTCATATTCTAATATACAAAGTTATTAATACCTATGTTAGTGTGCATTTTTTTTTTGATGCTTCAGTGGCCTAATGGTCTAACACTCTTGTGTTAAACTGGCCTGCTGGCTGGTTAAAATAGGGAGATCAGGGTCTGAATCCAGATTGGTTCTACTGAGGGTGTTTTTTTTTTCTAAATGGTTTCCTACTCTCCTTCCACCCAAATGCAGGTAGAGTACCTGTAAAATGCTTCCTTCCTTATCCCTATACTATTAGAGTAATTATCATATGTGTGAATAATCTGGATAGGTGGTAAGACGTGGTGAAAAAAAAATGTGATTATTCATTGTAATTATCTATTGAGGGTGAATCTTTCTCACAAAAAAAAATCTTAGTTTCATTGTGCATTTTAAAGTCAATATGACTTGAAAATGTCCGCTAACATTCATATGAAATCTTCATTTTTATGAACGTGAGAAAGATACCCAAAAAATAATATACTCATTGATAAAGCTATACATTTTGTGATTCATTGTGTGTACAGGGATTCATTTAGCGTTATTTAAGAACGGCAACTTCCAATCCTTCAATAATTTGTTGGACTTTATCACCTTTGACCCAAAATATCAACATTCACTCTATAGAAGCTGTGCTGAGGCCTGGTTTTCCACTCTCCTTGATATGAATGTCAGTGCAATTCCTCTCTTATCTTCCAGTTGCAATCTATAGTTTTGGGTTTTTGATAGTTTTACTAGTGGATCATTTCATTTTACTTAGTTCCACTCCCTAGTTGCCACATTATGTTTCTTGTAAATACCTCATACACTCACTTCCACTATTTACTCATTGCTGAACCATTTCATGTTAAAGCGTGTCTCTTTAACAATAAACAAAATAATGATATTTGTATTGATTCTGTTTTTAATTTGGAGCTTATTATAGATATACTCTAATAAAGAATCAAATATCCAAAGCTATTATTACTGATTTTAGTGAGGATTACTCTATAAAGATTTCATATTCTGAAAATGAAAAATGACACCTGGACACGGGAATCGAAACCGGGACCTTTGGCTTAGCATGCCAATGCTCTAACCACTGAGCTATCCAGGAATCGTCCTGTGCCCAGGGTCATTCTTAACTCATATTTTAAGGCAGAGTCTATGATGGACGTGCGGAAATCGTCGGCTACAAATATGTCATTTTATTAAGATCACGCGCTATCAGATAACGCAGCCATCTTCGACTTGGTAGTTGGCTTATTGCTGCCACTTGTACAATTATATAATTGTAAGGGATTGCATATTTAAGAATCAAATAGCCATGTTCACGTGTCATTTTTCAATTTTCAGAATATATTTATATGGAGTGATTCTTTCTAAAAGCATAAATAATAGCTTTAACTATTTGATTCTTAAATATGCAATCCCTTACACTTATAATAATTTTACAAGTGGAAGCAATAAGCCAACTACCGAGTCGAGGGTGGCTGCTTTATCTGTTGGTGTACTAAGCCAAAGGGGCCGGGTTCGATTCCTGTGTCCAGGTGTCATTTTTCAATTTTCAGACTCTAATAAACTTAATTCTTAAACAAATCTGAACTACTTGAAAAACAGGCCATAAAATATAAAAACTTAATTTTTTTTGTTACAGAAATCTCAAAAAAAAAAAAAAAAAAAAAAAAAAAATTACTCAAATATTAGCAGGGATGAATTAGAGTACACAACTAAAAACTTGTTTTCAGAGTTTATTTTGCTTAACTATTATAATGGCCTCTTTTTTTAATCATAAAATAACTTTAAAAACGCATCAAAACTTTTAACGATATTTTTTTTTCTGAGAATTCATCTTAACTAAAACAATCTTAATTTTGATGAACATTTTGTTTTAGTAAAGAAAGTTTTAAATATAAATAGTAAGAGAGAATAAGTTAGACTGCTAACTTTTTTTAGCACCGCATCTTACTTCCTGTTCAGATTATACACACTATGTACTAATTATGCTAATGAGTCAAGGATGAGGAAGGTTGAATCTATAGGAAGTGTAGCCAGATTTGTGTAAAGGGAGAGTGGAAAATCATGCTCAGTACACCCAGCCAGGATTTGAACCCCAATCTCCCTGTCATCGACAGTCTAGTCTATTGTGAGAGTGATGCCATTAAAGCAAGTGTCTATTTTAAATCTTATTATTTCTTACTATTCATAATAAAACCGTCTTAAATATGATTATCAATCATCTGTAGTTGTGTGTTGATGGACAAAGGTGTTCGTCTCGCCTTGATTAGTTTGCCAGTACTTGGGAGGTATATGTTTGAATCTCAGCCATGTATACTAATGTGGGATTTTTCCTAAATTGTCTATTTTTTTTCTCTCTTTCTCTCTAAACAAATATGGGTACACTTCCTCTAAAACCTTATCTTCCCCATTTACTCGCTATAAGCATCATCAACTGTTTCCAGCCTGGGTTTGTTTAGTGAATTTCTCCATCGTCCTCTTTCCTTCCACCATTAATCTCCTCTCACTTGCGCATTTGTTATTTGTTCCTCCCATCTCTTTCTTGGTCTCCCTTACGGTCTTTTTACAACATACTTCATCTACATCATTCTCTTTGGTATTTCTTCCTTTTACATCCTCATTACATAACCATACCATCTCTAGGGCTGGGCCGATGCCGATTATTAATCCGATCATCGGCCGATTATCGCATAACCGGCGATTCCGATGATCGGTGTTTGAATCTCCGATTATTTATGCCGATTATTCAAAATGTGTGGGTATATTTTAAGTCCTAAAAAAATAATATTTTATCTCTGCTCTCTCGTATGAGATCTTTGAATAATTAGCTTGTTCTTAACGACTTAAGTTTGAAATAAACAGCACGTCCAACATTCCAAACAAAATATATCAAAATAAATATATTTACCATAGGTCTTTTTCCAATTTGTGCACGTTATTAGAAATAAAAATACTCACAAGTAACAAATCTAATAATCATAAAATAAAATATTAGCAGATTGTTGTTGTTTTACTTCGATTTGTTAAAGATGCCTAAAAAATGAAACATCGGACGTAATAATCTCGCACATGCGCACATTTTGTTTTAAATGGAAACAGTTTTTCTTTTAATGCAAGTACAAAACTTTCCACTGGCAGGGAATTTGTTTCGCTCATATTTCAACATGAATTGAATTAATATTTATTAATATTTAAATTTTACATTTTCTTTAATAATAAATTAAAATAAGTTTTAAAGTATTTCTTTAAAAAAACACGAAAAATAACTTTCGTTGCACATTATGTTATTTATTATTTATTTTATCATATTGAAATAGAGATGGGCAAAATCGTTCTTTTAAATGAACGATTCATTGTATCTGGTTCAGTTCAATAATCCGTTCATTTTGATCCGTTCACCGTTCATTCAATTTTCTAAAGGTAGTTTTTATTTAAATGTAGTTAAAACAATGTTATTTTTCATTAAGATTATTTAAATTGTTAATAAAAAGATCGGATTACTGTTTAAAAATGGTGATGCCTTTTAATATACTTTTTTTTTAAAGAAACCACTTATTTCTATACGATATTAATATTTAGTAGTTAAATTATGATGGAATGCTTTGTAGAATCACAAAAACTTATGTTATGATATATCTAAATCACAATTCACAAAAATATTACGATTGTTAAAAATTGTTTAATATTGAAACCATATTTTAATAGACATTGGATGTAAAAATTGCTATTTCATATAAAAACAAAATAGATGTAGGCCTATTCTCTTTGTGTGCAAAAATATGTGTGCCTTGATTATTTTTTATCATTAAAATTAAATTTAAATTTACTGATTATGATTTGTCTTTGTCTAATGAAAGGGTCAGTAGTCATATTTAATCATAAATGTGAAATCATATTTTAATTATCTAACATGTACCGGTATATTGGCTATTTATTAATGTGATTTGTTTTTGTTAAATGACAGGTTCACTTGTACTAACAATAACAATATAAAATAATAATTAAACAAACATTACATTTTAAAAGTTTCTATTTAAATGTTACTAAAACAAAACTATATTGGACATTATAAAACTGGTAAAAGTAACTTTTTTTTGCTTTAAGGGTCATTTTACTTTATACACTTATTTAAATTAAAAACAAAAATAATCGGCATCGGTGATCGGCCTAATCGGCAACAAGTAATCGGCATCGGACTAATCGGCAAAATAGCTAATCGGCCCAGCTCTAACCATCTCAGTCTTGCTTCCTCTACTATCTCATGTATCTCCCTCTATGCCAGATAACTTCATTCCTAATCCTGTTTCTCCTTGTGGCAGCTAACATGCTCCTCATAAACTTCATTCCCATGGTCTCCACTTTACTTACATTCAATGTCCATGTTTCTACTGCTAGGGTAACTATGAGTACAAAATAATTAAAAAAAGAAAAAGTGTAAAGCTAGGATGGATAGGATACAGAGCACAAACTATCAATCTTGAAATTTCAATAAAATAATACATTACTAATAATGTTTAGATAGTGAGACTTTTGTTTGAACCTTAAGGGGGTCGAAATCTTGTTCTTATGTGGTGTTAAAGTGGGCATTCAGTGAGTCACACACTAATATTTGCACTTCCTTTTAAAGTGCCTATGAATATAATAATCAAAATATATAATGACAGAGTTTACAATTTAGTTAGTGATCTGAACTACTAATAATTAAGTAACCCCCACAGCCTTTCACCTGGCCAGTAGCACTAAACAGATTTGTGAGCGATGAAACAAACATTCCCCTTACAGAACTCTATTTATGTAAATATGTACTTATTACAACAAACTTCTCAATATACAGTGAAGCTCAAGTAGGCTTTCTGCGGATTTTTTTTTTTACCTTTTCTCAAATTTTCAGTAACATTATTAAAAGGAGATTAGATAAGCTAGCTTCCTCACTTATCTAAGGTTTGTTAATTGGAGAACTTGTTGCACTCACAGATAGTAACACAAGCCAACAGAAGGCACAAGATGTAACTTGACGAAAGAAGGCTCTCCTTGGATAATCTAGTGTTACAATGTGTTTATGTTAGCTGACACATCATAACATAGATCATAGTTATGTTACATAAGATTTAACTTTAACATAGGTATGGTACTTAATGTCATGTACCGCTAAACATTAAAGTGTCTTAAAACTATCTGAATTTCAAGTATTTTATTGTTTATTTGGAAAATTTTGGAGCTTTAGACAGTTACTATGGTTTGCTAGCCTGTTTTAATCTCCTTGGAATTTTTAACAACACTACTGCCCAAACAGTTTTATTCCGATTAATACTTATTTGCATCAAACCTTTCAACAACTTCACACAAAACAAGTAAATATTGTGATGTGTGAGAATGTTAACAGTGATTGTTGAAAATGTTTGATTTTGTTTTCATATATAATTTATTATATTTTTGTATCAGTGTGTTGGGGGAGGGGGATAGAGAGTGTGAAGCTTAAAACTTCCTCTTAGCTTTGAAAAAAAGATCATCTGCGACTTTACTTTGAAAAAAAAAAATCCGGCTTCAACAATTATGAAGCTTCTTCAATAAAAATATTGACAATTAAAATACTCTATGTTCAATTATTGCCATTCTGAGCTGTTATGTACATTATAACTTAATTTTCATGGGAATAAATCTGAAGTAATTGGCTTGTAAGTTGTTTTACTGCATAAATTTGTAAATAAGCACAATATAATAGTTTTTCAAGTATAAAATACCAAAAAATAGTCATGTCTTGATTTGACTTAGAGAATATTTTATACAAGGGTGTTTTAGTAACTAAGGTAATGAGACATATATTCTATATTCTTAATACTGAGACCCCATCAAATAATGTTCAGTGGGTGTGTCTGTCAAGTCAAGCACGCTAGTGCACACACAACACTGCCTGTCACATCAACCTTGATTGACATAAAAAAAAAAGCTTCACTGGTCAAGTGGTCTAAGGCATCAGTCTCGCAATTAAATTAACTACCAACAATGGGGAGATCGGGGTTCGAATCTCAGTTGGGTGTACCTAAGGTGGTGTTTCACTCTCCCTCCATGTAAATGTGGGTACATTTCCTATAAATTTCAACCTTCCTAATCCCTAAAAATTAGCATAATTAGTACATATGGATATAGCCCAACGGGTAGTAATATGTGATGACAAATAATAATAATAATAATAATAATAATAATAATAATAATAATAATAATAATAATAATAATAATAATAATAATAATAATAATAATAATAATAATAATAATAATAATAATAATAATAATAACAACAACAACAACAACAGTAACAATTAGGGGCGCTGAAGTAGGTCGGGCGGGATTGACCCTTTCCCTGAAAGGTTTAGGGCGGGGAAACAAAACATAATAATAATAATAATAATAATAATAATAATAATAATAATAATAATAATAATAATAATAATAATAATAATAATAATAATAGCCTTTATTTATCTGGCGAAGTTAAGGCGTTAGCCTTCTCTTCCACTTAACCAGTGTTGAATATAACATACACTATTACATTTATTGAAATACAATTTAATAAAGGAATATTCAAATAAGAATAAAAACATTCACTCGCTCATTCATACACTCATTTAAAGCTCAAGTAGTTTCAAGAACTCAGTTTAGCTTATTAGACAAGATATATTGCGTGACCGCACGCTTAAAGGGAATTGTGGATGTTAGGTGACGAGTCGAGATATCTAGTTTGTTCCAAGCCTGTGATGCCAGGACAGTGAAAGAACGAGCATAACTTTGAGATCTATGTATGGGAATAGACATCTGTAGAGTGGATTCTGATCTAGTGGCTCGGCTGTGTTTATCTTTAAGAAATAGGAACCGTCAGGATAGGTATTGAGGCTGAGATGTTGATAATATTTTATGAAGCAATACTAATAAATGTAGCCTTCGCCTTTGATTTATTCTTAACCAACCCAGTTTTTTAAAATACTTAGAAATATGGTCATGCCGTTTTAAGTTAAATATGTATTGAACACATGTGTTTTGTAGTCGTTGTAGTCGTTCTGCTAGATCATCTCTTTAGTCATTGTATACTACGTCACAGTAGTCAAAGTGTGGCATTATTAAGCTCTAGACAAGGATAATTCGTAAAGTTTCTGGGATAAAAATTCTTTAGTCTTCTCAGTGAATGTAAGCAGGCATACACTTTTTTGCAAATCGAAGTTACATAGTGTTCCAGGAACAAAACAAAAGGCGCGGACATATGTTACAGCAGTTACTTCTGGCTCATCACTCTTTTGTAGACAGTCTTCTTCTTTGTTACTTATCAAACTTGGTGGCTTGGATGGGAAGGAGGTTATTTTACCACTTGCTGAGAGACAAATAAGTTGGGAGGCGTGTGAATTATTGTGCTCTGTCTATCAACAGTTATTTGTTAGGTTCAGCAAGTGAAAGCTTGAAAGATTTAGAGAAGGACAGAGGTATGTTCTACTATCTTTTGGGGTGTGGAAATGAAAGGTAGGGGGGAAGGAAGTAACTTGCCAAGGTCAATCATTTATGAGGGTTCAGCGTGTCTGTTGTTGGCGAGCCAGACCAGGTATAAGAGTATAAGGGGTGTAAACAAGCACCTTTAAGGAGTGTCCAACCTAGAGAGAACATTCAAGGGGTATTGAACCTAGATAAAATTTAAGGTGTTTTAATAAACCTAAGAAACTTTTAAGAAGTTTCATACTTAGAGCACAAAAGTGCCAAACATTATGTTTTGTAGTATTTTTTGAACTATGCAAATAATTAAATATAAAACACAACTTTCGAAAGAAATTAACTGATAAAAATAATTTCCATCAAAATACAATAAAATAAAGTATTTTATTAATTGTATTATTAGATATTAGTTCAAAATTTTGTTTTTTTATTTGACAAAAAATGCTATTCATGCACACTTCTTTTTATTTTACTCTTTTTTTTTTTACCTTTACCAATGTTTTTTTATCACCGCGTCCATTACACATTACAGTTATACGCCTATGTACTAATTACTCTAGTGTGTTAGGAATAAGGAATATTGAATTTAGAGAGTGGATAGAGTGGGAAATTATTTAGGAATAACCACCCTTAGTACACCTGGGTAAGATCAAACTAAATATCCCCGTCATCAGTAGTCTAGTCTATTGCGAGAGGGATGCCTTAGATCATGCAGCCACTGAAGTGGGTATTAATAATATCATAACTTTAACAAGTCTTACCATATTAGTTTGGAAATCAATATTTTTAAAATATAAGATTATTTATAAAGAGTAATCTTAAAATTTTCCGTCCCGAATCCCGATATTTGGACTCATTTCCCGTCACAAAATAAAAAAGTCATTCCTGTCCATCCCTAGTAATAAACATAATAATCATCAACATAAATCAATTTGGAGCTCAATTCACAAAGTGAAAAGTTTAAGTATAAAATAACAATTTAAAATATGAGACTTTCAACGTATGTATGAATGTGTCATTTTAGCCCTTCGTGTTTGCCAAGGCATGCACCACAGGCAAGTGGGTGTACACAGGCCTGGCGGGCAAGAAGCCTATATGCTGTCACGAGGGAAAACCTCTCCCTTGCGCCTAAAACATTGGAGCAGAGCTTTCTACACCAACAATGATTTATTTGTATACTCCTAGCAGTTTATAAAACATTCTTAGTGGTTGGAATGGTCTTAAGACATAGGAATAATAATTATGTTGGTAGCTATGTACTAATGTTGAGTTATTAGTGGGGGAGTGTCTTTGATCATTGTGTTATCTATTCTTTTATTTTTATTGGGTCCAGAAATTTGGTGTATTTTTCAATGTAAGCATTTGTGTTGGAACACAAAATTAACATTATTGCTCAAGAAACTCACATTTCACACTATTTCTATAATTATTTGTGTTTAAGTATAGATGAATTGAAGCCGATATTTCTTGAATTCGAATTTGAGGTTTCGAATCTTTAAAAATGTACAATTTTAAAAAGAATGTAATAAAATTAAAAAACAGAATATGAAACTTAGTTTTGTCTAGGAAATTAGCAAGATGCACAAAAAGGATGTGAACTTTCAGGCATACAATTTTGTGTGTGTCTTATCTTGTCCTTCTAACCTCCTTTTCTGTTTATTTATTTAATCCAGCTATTTGGCACAATGTTTTCCTTTGTTTATAGAATAAAATGAATTCAGGTTTTATAAAATTGTGAAACAATGTACCTTATATCAATGTAACAAAACATTTATATAAAAATAAACACTAACAATTAAAGTATAGTTTATTTAGCCAACCCTCCTTAAGTGTAATATTACAAAGAAAGCTGTGTGAGGCTTTATTTTAATTTTGCCATATATTATATTCACTCAATATTTATGTAGTGTGTGCATATGTATGTATATATTCACACACACACACTCGCTTTGCCCAGTGAGTTTTCTTTGCAAGTGGATGTAAACTAATGTAATTCCAGCGTTGTTTTGAACATAACTTAAAGTTACCGATATTGTATTGTATTTTTCACACATTATTTTTGTTTTTCCATACTTATAGGGCAGCAAGAATCATCAAATTTGGCATGCTTTTGGCATATGAATGTGCCAATATGCCTGCCAAATTTTATGATTCTAGCTGTTCCATAAGTGTCAGAAAATTAAAAAATGTGTGGAAAATGTGAAAAATTTACCTGAAATCCAAAAATTTAGCTCTATTTAAGGTATAACCGATGGAGATACGTCAAAAAGTAATAGGACCAAACTTGTGGATCTTGCCAAATCCAAAGCTGCTGGTGTAATCCGTTTTTTGATAGGTCTTAATGTTTAGCCACAAGAGACCTCCAAAGAAAGGTCCGCACAGACTTTAAAGTTGCCCCACCATTTTGAATATTTTTCAGGTGTTGAAAATTAAAATTTTTAACTTTTTGTAATATTCCTGTCGGTTACAGACTAGAAGCTATAAGTTTGCTAAATTTCAAGTTTCTAGCTCATCTGGAAGTGGATAAACATTAACATCAGTGAGTGAGTGTGTGAGTCAGCCATGTGGCTTTATAGTAGTATAATTAGGGCTCTGGGAGTACTCATATTTCAAGCTCCGAGACAAGCTCATCACTTAAGCTCGAGATTGAGATCGAAAGTTTTGTAGGCTCGTCATTTTCGAGCTTCCATTTGATGTACTTGATGATCAATTTTTAAAATGCAATAGTAAGCATAGTCTATTTAATTGGGATAATATCAGCATTTCCACTTATAGATCATTCGGTTATTTAACAAATTGTTAAATATTAATTTCAATTTTCCCATTAATAACGTAATAGCGCTTTAAAACCAAGTTCGACCAGTAAATTTATTCAATATTGTCGTCCATTTTGAATTATACTTGATTGAAGTTGTTTACTTGTATTGCCATGACAAAGCAATGAAAATAAAAATAGCTAAAAAGATTACTAAATAATTTAATGATTCTTTTTACTATTTTTACCTGGGTCCCTTTCTAAAATAATAATTAATGTTAAATTAAAAATGTAATATCAAAAATATATTGTTATATTAAATTTTTTTCAAACTTAAGATATTTAAAACTCGTAGTAATTAATAAATTTAGCCACAAAACTAGCTCTAGTTTAGTTAATATTTAGTTATAGAATCATGTTGGTTATCCTGTTTAAAATCAATGTTGATCTTATTTATTGCAATACAAATTTTACCAAACTTATCACGTTTATATTTAAAAAAGCTCTACTGTTTCATATTGTTTACTAGAAATATTATTTAAGTCATATTATTTTTAATTTTAAAATATCAGCATCAACTTTTATAAGCATTAAAAATTGAATTGAAGTAAATTTTTCAATAAAATGTTTAATTAGAAGCCCGTACAACGTGCATATGCAAATGCATATAGAGTAGGGATGGGGGAAAACTGCTCCTTTAGTGGAGCAGGAGCAATCTGTTACTGCTCCACCAGTGGACCTGTTCCTTTTTGTCACAGTAACTATATTCGAACCTACTCTTAGCCTAGTAGCACTTATCACGTTCCTTGCTTGTGCCAGCACAGCAACAGCACAATTCTTTGGACGAGCGCCTAGGGATAGAAATTTAAATGTCGAAACGAGATATAAACTGAGTTGTGCGCATGCGTGAATCCGGAATAAGTGTTTTGTTTCCATTACACCATCCAGAAAAACTATAAATTATTACACTTAAATTTTTTTTTAACGTTGGTGTCTATACTATTACCTATACTTGCTTAATCTAAATTTACCGGTGACGTATTCAAGACTAAGCTAATTTCTAAGCTAGTTTATTTGTCAATGTTAAAACTTGTCTGCTTGAATTGGCATATGTAGCTGTTCATTTAGATTGGTTTCTTATTCAGCATTCGCACATGCGCACCATGTACACTTGTATTGTTATTTTTCTTCTTTCTTGCTCTTTCACTTTGCCGGATCTACGCTCCTCTTCGAACAAGCTTGCTGTATTGTCAGCTGGTTTGATCTTTTCGTTTAATAGCATAGGAACTAGGGATGGGAAAAACTGCTCCTTTAGTGGAGCAGGAGCAATCTGCTACTGCTCCACCACTGGACCTGTTTCTTTTACCTGCTCCTTTTTGTCACAATTCCTATATACAAAACTACTCCAAGCCTAATTTTTTTTAAGCATTGTGTCTACCGCCCGTTCGGTTTACAGCCATATGCACTAATTACGCTAATTTGTTAGGGACGGGGATGGCTGATTTTAGAGGAAGTGCACCCACATTTGTGTGAAATGAGAGTGGAAAACATTTACGTAAAACCACCCACACTGCAACCAACCGGGATCGAACCACAATCTCCCTATGTTGGCAATTCAGTCTATTGCAAGAGTAACGCCAGAGACTAGGGGTCTGTAACCTTTTTGATATCGTGGGCCATATGTGTTTAAAAAATAATAATTGTTGGAACTATTCGAAAAAAAAGTTCAACTTTACATTTTTCATGTGGCAATTAGTTATTAATTCTATTGAACACAATTGTTTTGGCTGTGAATGTGACGTCAGAGGAGTAGTGACAAAGGAGCAGGTTGTGATTTCACAACCCATCCCTAATAGGAACCCGCTTCGGTGGCTGTTTGGTCTAACGTGCTGCTCTTTCAGACTAGACTGCCGATGATGGAGAGATCGAAGTTCGAATCTCAGTCGGGTGTACTGAGGGTGGTTTTTACAACATGATTTTCCACTCTCTCTACACGCAAATGTAGTTACACTTTCTAGCTTCCTATTTATATAAAATTCCTAATTCTTGAAACCATTAGCGTAGTTAGTACATGGTCATATAACCTGCACGGGTAGTAAGATACATTGCTAAAATTTTTTTTAAAAATATAGCATAGGTAGTAATTTTAATATTGTGGAAGAGTATGGTATTATAACGTAAGATAGTGAGAGTAAATAGAGGGACGTGACAGATAGAAGATGGGGGTGGGAGAGGGAAGGAGCAAATGTTCAGGTAAGCGAAGGTCAAAGGAGGCTAAACTTTTGCTGATTTCTTTTCAACATGCTAATTTATTTTGACTTTACTAATACTAACGGGTAGTATAATATTCAGAGTTATATTTACATTGTACATTGTAATTATAACAAAGAGGCGAGAACCTAAATAAAGTAATATTTAGGATTTACAATAATAGCATGTTTATGAAATGACTTAGATTAGACACGGGAGTTGAAACTAGAACGTTAGAGGGGGAGTAGGTTGGCCGGAGAAGGGGAATAAAAGTTATAGGGAAGGTTTTAACTCATGCTTTCCCCATTGCCTATCCATATGTATGGTGTGATTCTAGTAAGAAGAAAGCTTTACAAAACACAAACATATTTTTTTGTCAGTCAACATTAATAACATTTTATTATATTATTAGTGATATTTTATAGGTAATGATAATGAATATCAAAGGTGACAGCTGCAGCTGCTGACTGGTCGTATGAAAATGGTTTTAGTAAATTTTCTAACAAATCATATAAAACAAGTTTATTCCTATCAGAATTTGACGTCGATTAAATAGGTTTACAATATCTCGCTGGAAAATATATGCCTGACCAAAAACTCCCCTAACAGCTGTTTGTGTGTGTGTGTGTGTGTGTGTGTGGTGTGTGTGTGTATATATATATATGTGAGGTTACTTTTTCTAATATTATGATAACTGTTCAAGTATTGAGCTAAACTTTTTTTTTTACACTAGTCACTTTTCCACAGAGTTAATTATTATGCATAGAAGTTTTAAAAAAATACTACTTTTCAGTGAATTTAGCATTGCAATTTATAAAGATAAGCTGTTTCACTTTTTCGGATGTCAATCTAGTACGTCTCTCATTTAATATTTGGCCAGTTTTTGAAAATAAACGTTCACAAGGAACTGACGTCACCACAGTGCCAAATTTTTCTCTGACCACCTCACTTAAATAAGGATAATTATATTTGTGTTCCAGCCACCACTTGAGAGGATCTTCATTTCGAGGAAGCACATCATCTTCTAAATAGCGTTGTACTTTTATAATAGCTCTTGATTGTGCGGTCCCACTTGGTTTTACAGACGCAACTTTTGTGTCGAAGTTGCTCCAAATAGACAGCTCTGCAGAAACATCTTTATCACTATCTCTTCTTTGTCTACGTATGATATTTGAGTTGCAGGACAATTATTTTTCAATTTGTTTGCAACAATATTTGTCACCAATCTTTTAGCATGCTCAGCCACGTTCTCACTAAAGGCAATATTTTTAAAACGAGGGTCTAGAAATGAAGATTAAAACAATAAAGTATTACTTTGCTCTACATTTCCAAATCTTTCTGAAATACCAGTTTTGAGTGCTACAATCAACATTTTAGCCATTTCTGAGACTTCCTGTTGAAGTAGACGGTGGTACACGTCATCGAGGCTTTTGTTAAAATTATTACAAGCGAGGCTGTTACGTAACGCTCTCCACTAATTATTTTAGTAACACTTTCGAATGGTTTAAGCACCTTTACCACTTCGCTTGCCACTTTCCAGTCCTCTGTGGTTAAGACTGTTAAGTCTTTGTCAACCAATGCCACCGTATTCCGGACAGCATCCTCTAGCTCAACAAATCTTTCAATCATATAAAATGTGGAGTTCCACCTAGTGCAAACGTCTTGAATTAATTTTTTTGAAAATCTGTAAACTTGGAATTAAATATTGCACTTCTCTTAAAAAATGTTACAATAGTTTTAATTTTTTCTATAAAGGTTCATTTAGTTTCAAACCATTCTGAACAATTAAATTGATTGTGTGCACAAAGCAACCAAAGTGTTTCCAATGTAACATTTTGGATTGCGTTTTTAATGTTGGATGCTTCGAACCACCAAATGTTGCTTCATCCATAAAACTATGCACTTTAGCTTAGTGGCTAAATTTGCGCTAGTATGCCTCTCATTAAATGAGTGGCATTCCAATAAAATTGATTGGATTTCAAATGTTGAATCAATGAAGTGAGCTGTGACAGCTAAATACTTTCATTATTGAGGGATGTCCAGCAGTCAGTAGTAATGGTAACAGAAGTTATGTCCTTTACCCTTTCCTTAACACCAACGAGAGTTTTTTCGTAAAGAGCTGGAAGCATAGATTGGGTTATTGTCTTTCTACTTGGAAGAACATAGGAGGGATTTAGAGCAGATATGAAAGAGAAAAATCCGATATCCTCAACTAATGAAAATGGCTGAAAGTCTTGTGTGAATAAACTCATAAGACAGTCATCAAGTTTTCTTTATGCACTTACCCCTATTTTTCTGTGAAGATAAGGAATAATGCTGTTTTTCTCTTTGTCCTTAGTAGGGATTGATTGTAAACTGCGTTGTGGTTCAGAATGATGCTGTGATTTTGTAGTGAGCTTTTGAAGTTTAGAGCAAGAAGCTAAAGTTTCATTTTCGGTACTTGTAGACTCTAAAGGTAGCACTTCCAATTTGTCAGGCTCATCAGGGTCAAAATAATCGGTATGAGGCTTGCTAATATTTTCTGTACGAGGAGCACATTTACCAGGTGAGTCAGTGTGATTGAGATTAATTAATGGATGTTTGCATACTATGTGCTTTTTTAAGTTAGACACAGATGTTTTATAAGAAATTATTTGTTTACATAAATCACATTTAGCCCTGGAATCATTAACCATTGAAAAAAATTCCAAACTGGTGCAGTTTTTCTATTTTTACGTCAGCGTTCATTTTGATTATAGTTTAAATGATTAATGGTCCAACAGTTAAAAACTAGAGCCACAAAATTTTAAAAAATCGGTAAACTAATTCAACCAAATTAATATGACACTACACTTATATACCGACACTGTCACTGCAATCTTGTAAGTTGTAACTGTTATATGTCAGACAGGAAAAAGAAGGAGGGATTGGTAGAAGTATCTAACAAGTCAGCTTTTCTTTAATATTGTCAAAAATGTTGGCGTTGCAGGACTTGGAGGGGCTTATCTCGTTCCGTGTGCTAAGAACAATAATGATATTGTACTGTCTTCTATATCACCTTTAGCAAGATTATCTATAGTGAGATTCTGGTAGGAAGACCAGTAATTGACAGTCACAAACACTATTGAAACTTCTTTCATATATTCATAACTTAAGTCATGTGATTTACATTTTTAACTTTTGATAGATACTATCAATACCTATAAAATAACATTAATAATTAATTATAATGCTTTCAATGTTGACCCCAAAAAATTATGTTTGAAGTTTCTAGAACTATTCTTCCTACCAGAATTATATTATAGCTTTTTTTTACACCGCGTCTTACTGCCCGTACGGTTTATACGCATATGTACTAATTACGCTAATGTGTTATGAATGGTGATGGTTGATTTTAGAGGAAGTGCACTCACATTTGTGTAGAGTAAGAGTGGAAAACAATTGGGGGAAAAAACCTCAGTTCACCAGACCACGATTGAACCCCGACCTCTCTGTCATCAGCAGTCTAGTCTATTGCGAAAGTAACATGCCTATACCGAAGAGGGTATCAGCTTTAATACGAGTATATTGTTCTTGATACCATACTGCACGCATTCTATTAATGATACTTTTTATGGCTTGTGTCACCCTCCCCCCCCCCCCCCCCCCCCCCATACAGACACACACACATACACACACACACACACACATTGACTCAGAGAGGGACATGTTTCCCCTTGTAGTTACGTCCTTGATGCCATCAAACTTTATATTATACCATATCACCAAATAAGCATTTTCAATCCCACTCCATCAATGTTTTATAAGCAACCTGTCTTGGCACCCCCTCGGGTTGTACGCTAAAATACTAGCTACACTAATATGCTAGGGATAGAGAAGGTTGAACTTAGAGGTAATGTAGCCACATTTGTTTGAAGAGAAAATGAAAAACCATTTAGTAAAAACCACTATCATTAGGCCTACAACCAACCAAGATTTGAACCTGGAACTTTCCAACATTGACAGCCCAGTCTATTGCGAGAGTGACGCCAGGGACTAGGGTCCAGCAACTTTTTTGATATCGTGGGTCTTATGGGGTTAAAAAGAATTTTTGAGTTGATGTGAAAAAAAGTAGAGCAAAAAAATTCCAACTTTATATTTCTCATGTAGTAATTAGTTATTAAGTTTATTAATAGAACACAATTGTTTGTTTGCTAAATATTTTGTGGGCTAGATAAAATCAGTGGGCCGTAGGTTGCTGAACCTTGCCTTAAGCCATTTGATCATTAATCGGGTCCCTTCAATGTTCATCATTAACGTAACAATATATTGTGAGAATACATCATATACTTTGCTTGTATTGTAGAAATAGCGTTTTGTACTACGAAAGATTTCCCCCTAAACTAATTTATGACTCCCCAAAACAACTCTAAATTAGGCCTATAAGTAAGGTTGTGTTGTGAAAAGAACACAAAGAATCCACTTACGACTGCTCCAAAATACCCTCGAAGCATAAAGGAACAAGGTTGCTCCGGACCTGTTCCAGCGCTGTCTGTGACAGAGAGACCAGCAAGTTTACTCCGAACCTGTTACAACGCTGCCTGTGACAGGCGAGGAGCAAGGTTGGTCTGAATCTGTTCCAGCGCTGACTGTGACAAACAAGGAACAAGTTTACTGTGGACTTGTTACAACGCTGCCTGTGACAGGCGAGGAGAAAGGTTAATCTGGACCTGTTCCAGCACCGCTGTGACAGAGAGACGATGAGGAATGCCAATTGCCAAGCATTGATAAACACTTCTATTACGTAACTAATTTGTGCTACCATCTACCGGATAACTTGTAACGATGCAGCCTTGACAGTAGAAGCTCGGAGAAAACAAATTGGAATACAATACAGTACATAGTGGTAGAGTAATAGGTGGAACGTTTCAAACTGGCCTGTGACAAGAAGGAACAGCTTCTTTCGTCTGTCTGGAACATGTTGTGAATGTGACGTCAGATGAGCAGTGACAATGGAGCAGGTTGTGATTTCACAACCCATCCCTAGAGCAGGAGCAATCTGTTACTGCTCCACCACTGGACCTGTAACTTTTACCTGCTCCTTTTTGTCACAGTCACTATATTCGTAACTAATCTCAGCCTAGTTTTTTTATTACTCCGTCTACTGCTCGTTCGGGCTGTATGCATTTATTCTAACTATGCCAATATGTTAGGGATGAAGATGGTTGATTTTAGAGGAAGTGCACCCACATTTGTTTGGAATGAGAATTGAAAACGTTTAGGAAAAATCACCCTCAGTGCACCCAACCGGAATCGAACCTTAATCTCACTGTCAGTCCAGTTTAGTGCAAGAGTGAAGCCAGAGACCAAAGGTTGGCAACCTTTTTGATATCGCTGGTCATATGGGTTTAAAAAATAGTTTGGCTAATTTGAAAAAAAGTAAAGCAAAAAAGTAGAGCAAAAAAAAAGTTCAATTTTACATTTTCCATGTAGTAATTAGTTATTAAGTCCATGTTTTGAACAAATTGTTTGTTTGCTAAATATTTTGTGGGCTAGATAAAATCAGTCAGTGGACCGTAAGTTGCTGACCCTTGCTTTAAATCATTTTATCATCAAGCGAGTTCCTTCAATCCTGATCTCAGCGCTGTGACAAGAACACAAAGTATCCACTTCCTTTCTACTGTATGACTGCTCCAAAATATCTTCGGAGCATAAAGGAACAAGGTTGCTCTGTTACAGCGCTGTCTGTGATAGAGACGAGGAGCAAGGTTACTGTGGACCTGTTACAGCTCTGTCTGTGACAGAGACAAGGAGCAAGGTTACTGTGGACCTGTTACAGCTCTGTCTGTGACAGAGACAAGGAGCAAGGTTACTGTGGACCTGTTACAGCTCTGTATGTGACAGAGACAAGGAGCAAGGTTACTGTGGACCTGTTACAGCTCTGTCTGTGACAGAGACAAGGAGCAAGGTTACTGTGGACCTGTTACAGCTCTGTATGTGACAGAGACAAGGAGCAAGGTTACTGTGGACCTGTTACAGCTCTGTCTGTGACAGAGACAAGGAGCAAGGTTACTGTGGACCTGTTACAGCTCTGTCTGTGACAGAGACAAGGAGCAAGGTTACTGTGGACCTGTTACAGCTCTGTCTGTGACAGAGACAAGGAGCAAGGTTACTGTGGACCTGTTACAGCTCTGTCTGTGACAGAGACAAGGAGCAAGGTTACTGTGGACCTGTTACAGCTCTGTCTGTGACAGAGACAAGGAGCAAGGTTACTGTGGACCTGTTACAGCTCTGTCTGTGACAGAGACAAGGAGCAAGGTTACTGTGGACCTGTTACAGCTCTGTCTGTGACAGAGACAAGGAGCAAGGTTACTGTGGACCTGTTACAGCTCTGTCTGTGACAGAGACAAGGAGCAAGGTTACTGTGGACCTGTTACAGCTCTGTCTGTGACAGAGACAAGGAGCAAGGTTACTGTGGACCTGTTACAGCGCTGTCTGTGACAGAGACGAGGAGCAAGGTTAATGTGGACCTGTTACAGCGCTGTCTGTGACAGAGACGAGGAGCAAGGTTACTGTGGACCTGTTACAGCTCTGTCTGTGACAGAGACAAGGAGCAAGGTTACTGTGGACCTGTTACAGCTCTGTCTGTGACAGAGACAAGGAGCAAGGTTACTGTGGACCTGTTACAGCTCTGTCTGTGACAGAGACAAGGAGCAAGGTTACTGTGGACCTGTTACAGCGCCGTCTGTGACAGAGACGAGGAACAAGTTTACTCCCGACCTGTTGCAGCGCGTATTTTAACCGTGGACCAGTGACAAAAAGGAGCAGCTCCTTTCGTCTGTCAGGAACAGGCTGTGAATGTGACGCCAGAGGAGCAGGTTGTGATTTCACAGCCCATCCCTAATATACAGGAATGGAAATGGAACAGAAGACATGATCATGCACGATTACACTAAGGAATAATAAACAAAATACGAAACACTTCAAATTTCTAATTGTTCATGATTCTTATGATTTCTTATAGGGTAAATTAAGTTACTGAAGCATATTTTGGGGAAATATCAGCTTATTAAAACGTAAATTTTGTTAACTTTTGATCAAGACAGTGTAGAAACACTCTATAATAATGCAAAGTGCTAATGAAGGACGCCAACCTGAAAGGATAGTTAGATTATGCCTAGATATAAACAAACACACTTCTTTATTTTCTTTCTACATTTTTACACTTCCCACTTCTTCAAGCTTCCACAGTTGCACATTGTTTTGAATTTTTGGAAATATTTATTTTTCATATAAAGAGACTTTAATGAAAAAGTAATATTCCCGAAAATTCAAACTAATGGTCAACTGTGGAAGTTTTGAAGAAGTGGAAAGTGTAAAAGTTTAACAAGACATGAAGAGAGAAATGTGTTTGTTCCTATCTAGACCTAACCTTACTATCCTTTCAAGTTAGCTTCGTTCACCATCACTTACTTTACGTTATTGTACAGTGTTTATATACTGTCTTGTTAAACATTTCCAAGCCATCATGTAATTATTCATTTTATAATTATTAGTGTAATTTTAATGTCCTTAAAGACATGAGTGATGAAATCATTTTAATTATTTTTTATTAGATTTTTATTTGAGTGTTATTCTTATTTTTAAATTGTGTTTTATAAGTGTTATTTCTTATTTAAAATCAGATTTTTTCAATATTTAACTTTTTTTTTTCAAAAGTATTTATTATTTATAAAAATGAGTGTCCTTCATATTTTAAGAATATGTGTTTTAATATAGGCCTACTTTTTAACATTTTAAAATTATGAATATACTCAAACTCGACTCAAACTCGGGAGTTTTTAGAAATACTCGACTCGAATAAAAATACCCAAACTCGCAGACCCCTAATATGTATATGTATTTAAGGGAATTTGAATTTTGTTCATTAAAAGAAAAAATACATGTTGGAGTAACTGACTAAGCTACACGATCTAACCACTGCACCAATCACGAAAGGCGCTGCAGTAGCGCGAGTATCAAGAGTTAACCAATCACGCACTTTCACTTTCACAGTTGTTTTTCTCCTTCAAACCAGACCGCGTCATTCTGTGCTCACGCTAACCTTATTTGTGTTAATTAGCCCATTAAGTGTATTTGTAGATAGTGTTTTTTGTCTCGGACGTTGACTCTTGTGTACCCGACTTTAACCTTTGCTAACAGGTTATGGGCCCAGTTTCGTCGCGATAATTTTCGTGTGACCGATCGAAGATCGCGAAGCACGTAACTCTAACGGACATTGCGCCATATTGAGTCTCGAAAACTCGTTAGTACGCCACGAAGATGAACGCGACCGGCGTAAAGTTCGAAGTTTTAAATAAAGAGAATTATGAAACATGGAAGATACAAATGCGTGCAGTTCTCATAAAGAATGATGCATGGGGCTATGTGAGTGGAACAATCGTGAAACCAGAAGCGGTTACAGCCGAGCCGGCGACGATTGAAGCCGAACGACGGTGGAGAGAAGCCGACCTGAAGGCACAATCTGACATAGTGCTCGCCATGAACCCGTCGGAAATTAAACAGACTAAGGGCTGCGAGACCTCCCGGGAAATTTGGGAAAAATTAGAGGGAATATACCAGTCCAAAGGGCCGGCGCGGAAGGCTGCTTTGTTGAATAATTTGATGTCCTTGAAGTTACAAGATGGCGGCGACATGCATGAACACTCTCGATGTTTTTTCGACATGGTGGATAGGTTAGCAGAACTTGAGGTTGACATTAATCAAGAGCTGTTGGCAGTCATGTTTTTGCGCAGTCTACCGGAGAGCTACGAAAACTTTCGTTGCGCCATATCGTCACGTGATGCATTACCGCCTCTGGAGATGCTTCGAATCAAAGTTGCGGATGAATTCGATGCGCGCAAGGAAACGAGCCGGAATTCAGCACAAAACGCGATGTACGCGGGAAAGTCGGCCGGAAATAATAAACGGGAAAAACACAGATGGGAGAAATTGGACAAAGACTATGGTGCAAAAAAGGACTCGAAAATGAAATGTTTTAAGTGCAATGCGATCGGACACCGGGCGAAAAACTGTCATAAGACAAGGAAGTCGAACGAACAATCCGTGAAAAACGTCGAAAGCGTGTGCCTAGCCGCGACAGACACGTCCAACAATGGTGCATTTCGAATCGGAAATAATGCGGATCGCGTTAGCTGGTGTTTCGACAGCGGGTGCACGTCTCACATGTGTGGGAATATCGAGTCGTTTGCACAGATCAGTCGGAACTTTGATCACGGAAAGCTAAATCTCGCGAACGGAACATGCACAGACATCAAAGGAATCGGTACCGTGTCAATCGGGACGAGCGCGAGCGGTAATAAAAAGGTGATCGAATTCAAAGACACATTGTTTGTACCGGACCTACGCGCCAACCTTGTTTCGGTCGGGAAGGTAACCGACAAGGGATACAAAGTGATTTTTAGTGAGACGAGGGCTGAGGTCATCGATCAGGATGACAACGTTCTGCTTATCGCGAAACGGGAAAACGGACTATATTATTTCCCAGAATTGACAGACCAGGAATGCAGGAAAATCTCAGGCCCGGATGACGCCGTACTTACTCCAAGGAAGAATTCCATTGAGGATTGGCATGCTCGCATGGGACATCTTAATGTCAAATCACTTCGCGAGGCCATCAAGGCTGGATCGATTCGAGGAATCAATGTCGAGGGCATCAACGATGATTTTCAATGCAGTGTTTGTCTCCAAGGGAAGATGTGTCGCACTCCATTTCCAAAGGTTTCGAAGAGAGTGTCAGTACTGGGTGAGCTCATACATTCCGACATCTGTGGTCCAATGCGAGTAGCCTCACATGGAAAGAAGCTCTACTTTGCTACTTTCATAGATGATTCTTCGGGATGGTGTGAGGTGAGATTCATCGAGCAAAAGAACCAAGTGATGGATGAATTTGATAGTTTCAGGGCACTTGTGAGCACCCAACAGGGAAAGGCGGTCAAGTGCTTACAGTCGGATAACGGATGCGAATATGTCAACAAACAGTTTGACGAGCTGCTCCAAAGACATGGCATCTTGAGGCGTTTGACCGTACCTCACAACCCGCAGCAAAATGGAGTTGCTGAGAGGAGAAACAGGACACTGATGGAGATGGCACGCTGCCTTCTAATTCAGTCCGGACTGCCGCCGACTTTTTGGGCGGAGGCCCTCAACACCGCAAACTTCATACGCAATAGGTCACCAACAAGTAAACTAAAGGGAAGAACCCCATATGAGGTTTGGTTCGGGAAGCCACCGGACGTGTCCAGCTTTAGGATCTTTGGGAGCGAAGTCTTTGTCATGGACAGAACGCCGGGCAAGGGGAAGCTGGAAGTACGATCGAAGAAAGGCATCTTCGTGGGGTATAGCTCAGAGTCAAAGGCGTACAGGGTATGGCTACCGGAGCAGAGGATGATCGAGGTATCCAGAGACGCGATCTTCATGGACAGGACTCCGATCCAGTCAACGAAGAGGTGGGAGGACTTTCTACCGCAGGACGACAAGCCCCCAAATTTGTTAAGTTCATCAGTTGACGTTAACGCAACAGAGAATGAAGATCAACACGTCATGATCAACCTTTCTAACGGTCAAGAATCGCATCATCCGATCGAGGAGCCATTACCAGAGGCACGTCCTGACGAGTACGAAGACGGCGAGGGCTTTCAAGGTTTTCCCCCAGATGAACCATTGAATGCTGTAAGAAGAGGTCCAGGAAGGCCAAGGGTATTGCGGACCGGACGTCCCAGAAGACCCCCCAGAATCTATGCAATGGCGAATCATGTAGTCAAGGATGACTTCGCTTTTCTGAGTGAAGTTCCAGTTGCTCGAGCATTGACAAGTAAGGACTCAACCGAATGGATTATGGCTATGGCTAATGAAGTGGAGTCAATTCTTGCAAAAGACACGTGGGATCTGGTGGACAGGTCAAAAGCGTCAAGGGTGATCGGCAGTCGTTTTGTGCTACGAAATAAGTATGGCACAAACGGCGTTCTGGAGAAGCGCAAAGCCAGGATAGTGGCGAAGGGATATGCTCAACAGTACGGCAGGGACTTCCATGAGACGTATGCGCCAGTTGCACGCCTAGATTCAATACGGTTGGTTATTTCATTTGCAGCCCAGAACAATATGCACATACGACAGTATGATGTGGAAACAGCGTATTTGAACGAGACACTGGATGAGGAGGTATACATGGAGGTACCAGATCGATTTGAAGAAGTCCTTGAGCACATAGTGAGCAAGAAAGGATACATGGATCAGACTGTCAGCAGGGCGAGGGCCACACTCAACAAGTTAGCAGCAGGTAACATGGTCTGCTACGTAAAGAAGGCTCTGTACGGCCTAAAACAAGCTGGTCGTGCCTGGAACAGACGTCTAGATGAAGAGTTATGTGCCATGGGTGCGGAACCCACCAATGGGGACCCGTGTGTTTACATAAGACGTTGGAATGAAGAGATCATGATCATCATCATCTACGTCGACGACATTCTGATAATATGTCGTGACCCCGAAGAAACCACCCGTTTTGGAGACAGACTTGGAAAGATGTTTGAGATGAAGGATCTGGGTGATCTAAAGCGCTGTTTGGGGATGGATTTCTCCAGAAACGGCGACGGGATATTTGTAAGTCAAAAGACATACATAAAAGACATCCTTCAACGCTTCGGTATGTCAGATTGCAAGCCTGTTTCAACCCCACTAGACGTTGGAACGAAGTTGGCAAAGGGTGGGGCATGGTCAACTTCGGATGGTGAAAAACCCCCATACCGAGAACTAGTTGGTTGCTTACTGTATTTGTCAGTGGCTACACGTCCGGACATAGCTCATGCAACAAGTGTGTTAAGTCAATTTAATGACTGTTTCAACAGTACTCATTGGGGCGCAGCAAAGAGGGTACTTCGGTACCTCAAGGGCACTGCTAACCAGGGAATCTCATACAAGTGTGGGGAAAGCTCGTTAACGGGCTACGTAGATGCCGACTGGGGAGGATCACTTGACGACCGGCGTTCCTTTACAGGATATGTTTTCGTCATGAATGGCGGTGCGATTGCCTGGGATTCGAGGAAGCAACAGACTGTCGCATTATCTACCACGGAGGCTGAATACATGGCACTGAGTGAAGCAGCCAAGGAAGCCGTGCACCTTCAGCGTTTCCTGCTCGAGCTTGGAAAGGAGGAATTTGGACCGCTTAAACTGCTCAATGACAATGTTGGGGCACAGAGACTGGCGACCAATCCTGTCTTCCATGCACGAACAAAACACATTGACATTCGTCACCATTTTGTACGGGAGACTGTTGAGTCGGGTCAAATAGTACTGGGACACGTGGCATCGGAGGAGATGCCAGCCGATGTATTAACCAAGGCTTTGACGAAATCAAAGCATGGGCACTGTGTCGAACTCTTGGGACTGATCGGGGCACCCGATAAGCTTCCAGTTGTTATCTCGAGGGGAAGTGTTGGAGTAACTGACTAAGCTACACGATCTAACCACTGCACCAATCACGAAAGGCGCTGCAGTAGCGCGAGTATCAATAGTTAACCAATCACGCACTTTCACTTTCACAGTTGTTTTTCTCCTTCAAACCAGACCGCGTCATTCTGTGCTCACGCTAACCTTATTTGTGTTAATTAGCCCATTAAGTGTATTTGTAGATAGTGTTTTTTGTCTCGGACGTTGACTCTTGTGTACCCGACTTTAACCTTTGCTAACAATACATAATACAATAGATTATCAAATATCCAAAACATCAATAAATTATCCAAGCTGTGCTTTAATAAAGTAAATATAAAGTATCATGGTTATGTTAATATTGTATCCCAGAGTATGCCGAAGTTGGTGAGTTGACAACTCTAAGTTCTCACCCCTTCCCTCTCTTCTTTCAACCTTTGTTCACAGTATCACAGAAGTTAACGTTAACAGAGCTGTGTCATGGTCTAACACACTACTCTAAGAATAGTTGTAAATTTAAGATAAATTTGAACAAAGTATAAAAAATACTATTCTTACATGCATAATCCATTTGGCCCACAAAATTTCATGACTTTTTAATCATGTTCATGACCAAAATCTTGTGTCATGACTTGTAGACAACCTGTATATAACCCACAAATGTTCAATAGTAATTTTTTTTTAAACTATGTAGATATTTTTCAGTAATCCTAACAAATTGTAAAGCTTAACTATATCTGCTCCCAATAAGTCGAGATTATCAACGCTCTACTGTCTCAACATGTTACTGAGTTTTAAGATAGAAGGGATGAGCTGCACCTTTCTGTTGATTTCAAAGGAACTTTGTCTCTCCCCTTGAGAACCTGTCATTTAACAACTGTGCCTTCTTAAATATGGCCTTCTTCTGTGCCTCATCAAACCTGTTGGCCTGCAGGTCAACATCTCGGTCAAACGGCCTCCTCTCCTTGGGTTTTCCAGCCTCATCTTGTTTCTATGAGGAAAAGAGAAACATTTAATACAGTTCATCACAGTGAAATTCAAATAATATATTAAATCAATACTGATGCAATTTAGAGGGGTCTGCGAGAACCAGTTTTTTCATGGATAACAAAGTCTAGAAAACCACCTAACCTAAATATTCGTTAATTTCAACCCAGAGACTACACCAGCACCACCTACCATCCATAGAGTAATAGAGAATCATTCAGGGAATTTCAACTCCACCAGAGAAGTTTTCATCCTTACCAATCAAGTTGGCATCATTGAAGACAACACCCTGTCCAGTCTAATTACTACTACGTCCTGAGGAAGATGCTATAATAGCATCGAAATATTGAAGTGTGTGTAAATTGTGTTAATGTTTTTACTTTTATTTGTGCTCTACCATTTTCCTAATATTCTATTTATTACATATGAAGACATTCAAAGTGTTTTATGTTGAAATTATTATTTTTTCACATAATTAGATAACTTTAAGCACTACATATCACTTATAAAATGTTATATTGTAAATATTATTTGCATAATCCATCTTAAGCTGATAAATCAAGATATTATCACAACACATAAATTTAATTATTTTAGATTTTTGTCATATGATAATTAATTAGTTATTTCTTAACAATGCTAAATGACAGAAATTGAACAAAAATTTGTATATTAACTTTCATTATTTGTACTAGCAAAGCTTTGAATGGTTGAAGGTGGAATATTTTTATTCAAATCAAAGTTGAAAGCTTAAAAATATTTGAATCAAATCCAGAAAGTTCAAAATGTCGCACACCTCTTCTTCAGAGTAATATAATATTTGCTTTATCTAATGTGTTTTGATTAACAATATATTGTTCAAAGCAGAAAACTTTAATGCTATTGATATGGCCAAAAGTACCGAATTATTTGATATGCTACAAATTACAGTTGGGATCTTGACTTATGATTTATTTGGAAGGAAGGCTGGTTAGAAAAAGCCACCATCCAAAGGCGATTGGGGCTTACTTAGTAAAGACCTGCAGCACACTATGGTCAACTGGCATGGAATATTTTGTGACAAAAAGTATCATTTGTGAGATTAATCACAAACCCCAGCCACTAGTCAAACAGTTTTAGAAGAAAATGAGCTGATCTGTTGGTACAATAGTATTTTTTATCACTTGTAGACTCATGTCAGTGCTGCTTATCAGTAGATTAATATGTTTTAACATCAGAGATGAGAGTGAAAAATCTGATATTCTAAGAGCTACACCAGTATTCATCTAACCCGCTTCAGTTGCTGCATGGTCTAAGGTACTAATCTCGCAATAGACTAGATTGATGAAGACGGGGAGATCGAGATTGGATCCCAGTCTGTTGTGCTAGGGTAGGGTTTTTTTCTAAACGGTTTTCCACTCTCCCTCCACACAAATGCGGGTAAACCTCCTCTAAATTCAACTTTCCTAATCCCTAGCACATTAGTTTAATTAATACATAAGCATATAACTTGAACGAGTAGTAAGACTTGGTGATAAAGGAAAAAGTACTAATTTGGATAGAGTATAAGAACAATACAGTGCAGACAATCAGAATTGAACCTCTTGGGACAAAGAGAGAAGTTATAACTAATTACTTAGACGGTCACACCTTTTTTTTATTTAACTCCCTTTGGTGGGCTTCCAGCAAGGACTCTTGCCGGTTTTTACTGCTCGGGTGTTTACGTGACAGTTGTTCCATTTCCTCGTCACGGACCCTCATGGTCAACTGATGCATCTCACTTTCAGCGTTCTTGTGCTCTTTCTAGAACAAATGTAAACATCAAACAATGTATTGAGAAGATGAACAATGCTTTATGCACTGTGCAAAATCATAAAGTAGGCCTACTATATTTATAATATTGGTTAAGAATCAACTACATGTTGCCAACATTAAGTGGTTGTTATATTTTGACACCATAATATGTGAAAGTTCACACAATTTTTGTTGGACATAACTTGACAGAACTTGTGTGGGCTATACACACGTTAATTATGTTATTGAGGTAGGGACTGATTGTGGAAGGTAAAATTTTAGAGGAATTTTAAGGATTGATAAATGGTGGTCTCACTATGTCTTTTCTTCAATGATTATATTTTAACAAAGCAGGGTATGCTAAATGAATATAGCTAGGCCTATTTTATCACCTTCAGAGGTAAGGAATTCACAAATGATCATGCAGGCTAAAAGCAACTATGCACTACAATTGATACCTGAGAGTGTTTCTTGTTGAGTCTGTCTGCTGGGGTGTCAGTCCATACAGACTTATCTCCCGGATCTAATTTTTCTTTTTTGCGAAATTGGCGTGGTCCCAGACCGAACTCAGTGGCTCTGTCTGGTGGCAGCTCCAGCATCCATGACTCACGCTTCAATGCACCATCGTTGTCATCCTGTAAATAAAATGTATGCTAGAATTAATTTCACTCTAGATCACATGAGATTTAGGGCTTCTTAAAAATGTATAACATAAAGTGATAGGCCCAAATATTTTGTTTGGTTTTTTATTTGTGAAATTTAATCTGCACTTCCTATACACAAAGTTCTATCAGTAATAGTTTACCTCTCCTGCAAGCTTTCGTTTCATCTTCTGCGCACATCTTTCCAGCTCTCGCTGGATGTAGCTGTCATCAGCTAAGCCTGTTTCTGTTGGAGGAAGAGGGCCCACTACCTCTGCATCACTGTCCTCAGAATCTGTAACTGTGGTGCTGGGTTTGAACCCTGGGGGTAGAGTTGGACCAAGTATGGCTTTACCCCCTATCTCTCCGAGCCTTGGTGGTAAAGCCGGGCCATACATGTCGTCATCACTAGCTCCAGAACTGTCTGAATTTTACTTGAGGATTGAAAATGAGTAGGCAGCTCTGGTCCAATACCAGATGTTTCAGGATGATCAACAATATCACCTTTTGAGTTGGGAAGTAGTCTGGATCCCGCTATTGGTTGGGCAGGTAGTTTGAGACACGCAACAGATATTTCCGGGTGTTTCCGAACATCAGTTTGAGCAGATGACTGTGTATTTTCTGTCGTTTCAAGATCTGTATATTCCTTCAAGGTAGAGGATAAAGAGTTTTTACTAAGATGTTGAGATAATATAGGACCAATAGTTATGTCCGCATCACCGCTAGTGTCTTTGTTGATGTCCTGGTGAGGCCTGGAGTTGAATCCTGGAGGAATGAGTGGTCCAATACTTGTGTTCATCATCTGTTTAACATTGACTGTTTCCCCAATAGTGGATCCAGCCTCATCTTCTGTATCCGAGAATTTAAGCAGCTTTTTCTTTAAATGTGGTGGTAGCACTGGTCCAACAAACTCAGCCATCCCTCACTCTGCAAGAGATTAAGCCTACCTATCTCAGAGTCTCCTGAAAAATGCACATTTTAAGGTACAATATGCCTATTGGGGTGCTGTACTTTTCATGGTGAATTAAAAATTTCTGTTCGAAAATATAACAAATATCAATTATTTACTTTTTAGTTAATTAGGCCTTATTCTAAATAAAATCTAAACTATCTAATTTACTCAATGTAGTCTTTAAACTCAAGCGCTGTGACAAGAGACACTTCATATATATTTTTAAATTATTTATAAAATTAATGTCAAGGTGGTCAAACAAACTTTTTCCAAAGCTTTACTTATAGGCCTACCATAAGCTTTAAGCTTCTACTTTGCAAAGGCTAACTTCTACCTTTTTTGACACCGTGTCTTACTAAGCACTCGGGTTGTACACCTATAGGCTTATACTAATTCTGCTGGTGTGTTAAGGTGCGGTCGAAGGGAGCGAAAGTATATTTACAGTTTTTATAGAATTGAAATTTTTTGGCAAAAACAAATCAAATATTTCTCCAGTAGCAATATAGAGTTTAGTTTTCTGCACATGCTAATATCAACAGATCTTGAATATCTGTTAAGAGGGTCCTAAAATTTTGTCAAAACATTTTAAATAAAGAGAACAAGTTTTGACAAAATTCCAGGACACCCTTGATAGATATTCAAGATTTGTTGATATTAGCACGTGCAGAAAACTAAGCTCGATGTTGCTACTGGAGAAATATTTGATTTATTTTGGCCAAAAAAAATGTAATGCTATAAAAATTGTAAAATTACTCGCGCTCCCTTCTGCCGCACCTTAAGGAGCTGGAGGATTGCATTTATAGGAAGTCTACCTGCATTTGCGTGGAGGGAGAGTGTAAAACTATTTAGGAAAAACCACCATTAAAACACCCGACCTGGATTCGAGCCTGATATCATCATTGGCAGTCGTCTATTGTGAGAGTGATGCCTTAAATCAGTGTTTTACAACTTGGGGGTCACAGCATGATTCGAGTGGGGTCACAATGTTTATTGAGGTTAGAGCTCTGTGTTTACTTTTTAACATAATTATAATGACTATAGGAAGGTGCCAAATTCAAACTTAGGCGAATTTATATTTATAATCAAAATACAAGCAAATCGAACATATAGGCTTAATGTCACGCTTGTTTGGTTTGACAGTGATGAGGTAAGGATTCAAATCCCAACCGGGGGTGTCAAAGGTGATTTTCCTAAATGGTTTCTCCTTTCTCCCTTGATGCAAATAAAGGAAGAGTACATTTACCACCCAAGTTTACTTGGATGACAGCTCAAAAAGTTACTAGAAGTAGTCCCTAATGTACCCCTACACCAACAGTTGACATCCGTCACTTTGGATAAGTGTAATGAAAACAGATTGTAATGTATGCATGTGATAAGAGCTAACCACAATAACTTAGGCCAATATTCTTTATATTATTTGAGGTCGGGCACAAAGCTTCTTTATCGTTTTATTCGACTTAAAAAAATATTATTCACAGCACTTTCCCAAAAGTTCTAACAACTATAGCTTCAAAATGGCGATCAATGAACGTAAAGCATGTGATTGATCATGACGCAAACAAGTTCTTTACAATGATGCACCCACGTAGTTGATAAAAATATTTTATTCTGTTAAATATTTTGAAATACAATAATAAAATAATCATAAAATATTTTATGAGGCCTAGGCATATAAAAAAGGACAAGAATTTTCTCTTTTACAAGTAAATATGACGCCTTTATTAAAAAGTATTAATGTACTGTATGCACTATATTACACATTATCGATAACATTCCAAAATGAAGGATGAATACTTTTAATTATGTTTGAAATATTGTTTCGGATAGGATAAAAATAAATTACTAAAAGTAATGAAATAGCCTAATGTGAGAAAATTTAAGTTTAAGTTAAGCCTACTGTATTTTAAATGTAAAATATAACATGTAATTAAAAAAACTTATCATTTATAACAAAACAATGATTATTTACAAGTGTTGGCAACCCAAAACCTAAACATATGATTTTTCAACTGTCATCCAGGTAAAAAGCAATGGTGACTCTAGGTACATTTACTCTCTACCCTACAAGTGTAATTAATGTAGATAGCCTGGGAAGATAGTAAGATTCAATGAAAATAATAATTTAAAAACCAGGATATATGAACTTTATAGATTATCAGGGGGTCACAATGGTCTCAGAGACAAATTATTGGGGTCAAATCCTACAAAAGGTTGGAAACCATTGTATGGGTGCTTAGCATACAGATTACAATGCTTGCCATATTGTCAAATCTAAGCAATTTCACTCAGATACAAGAAACAGTTTGCGGCATGACAATGGGATGATTTTAATAATAAAATATGAACATTTATGACTACTTAATAAGTTTTAATAATCACTTTGACATTTTTAGTCCAGGCATTTAACCTGAGCCACAGACAAATACCATACCCAGACACTCAACCTCCAGGTTAAAATGGTTGCGCTCCCTCTGCCAGCTTGAGTCCTTCAACACTATAATCGCAACGTTCAGTCTTATTATCACCCAGCAGTGACACTAGCAAAGCTCAGTGTTGAAGAACTCAAGCTGGCAAAAGGAGCGCAGAAAACCCCCCGTCAGGTTGAGAGTCTGAACTTCTTACTTGTCTGTGGCCTAGGCCTACAATATTTTTCGATATAAAAATGCCTTCACATTGATTTGAACATTTTATAAATCTTCTTCCCACTATAGCGAAAACTTTTTACTAAACCAGCAGTGAGAATTCCTTTAACACTTTGTCCTAAACTCGACTCCCAAACAATATCTTTAATACATCTAGAAAGGATTTGTCCACAGTCTGGATCATATGCCATAGCACGTAGGGTGTCTTCGGTGTCCTGCCGAAGTTTACTGCTACCCTTGTTCCAGAATCTAACCATGGCCCTTTGAGGAGCTTTGGGAAGCTGGTTTAAGTGGTGATGCCGAGCTGTTGGACTCGGATCTTGACAGCAGTCTTGCTTACCATCATCTGAATGAATTATATCAATATAATCACTTAATGATTTAATAACTGGTGCATAAAGATCATAAAACGCATTGATTTGAGGAGTGACAATGTTTTGAATTTTATTTTTATCTTCACCAAATATCATCCGGAAATCTCCAGAATATGACAGGGCAGTGATGGTCTTGTAGAATTCCTCCTCCGTGAAAGTTTCTGGTAACATTAATAGAGCAGCATGTACAGCGCTATGAAGATTTTGCTGAAGGGCAGAGCGAAGTTCTGAGTCGGTTGTCTGTTTGATTATTTCAACAGGCTTATGAAGTCTTCCTGCCAAATAAAGTTCACTCCAATCTAAAAGATCTGTTACAAGAGCCGTATGGGAGATAATGCCATATTTGATAATAGCATTCTCTTTTTCTATGGGAACAAGGGTGTTAAAATAAACCTTCGCGCCCCAATGTTCTTGGTAATTCGCAACGGCATTGTGGCCGAGCCACCGTAACCAGGAATAGTGTTTTGGATTGCTTTGAATATTCTCACTGTGCCATTCATCGGGGGTTTTAACAGTAAATATTATGTCTATCATGTTCGTACTAATATAATTTGATCCAGCTTGTTTAATAGCCCCCGATCCATAAGCAAAACAGAACTCGAATTTCTGAGGAAAGATACTAACAAGTCTTTGGTACAATGTGGGAATAGCTGCGAGACCCTTGTTAGCCATGTCTCAATATAAAATTGTTTAGAGGTAAAATAAAACTTTATGTACTGACAGTACAGTATAATATGTATAAATGTAAACGCAAATATAAATAACATAACCTAAAAGTCGTAATACATACCAGCAGTCAGTCTAGCTTGATTACAAAACTGCCTGATATAGAAAGCATTTATCGGAAAACAATAACAATAAATGTTGATAATTAGTATAGTCGAGGGATGGGATATCGGAAGCAAAATATCGATATCGATATGAATATCGTTTACTAATATCGATAACAATATTATATCGGTAGGAAAATATCGATATTTGATAACATCGAAAGTTTTACTAAGATACTGTCGTTTAAGGTCATTCGACAATTAAAATTTTATTGCATTATTTTAATAAGTGTATAAATATAAGCTATAAATATTGATTCAATGATTTCAAATCATTACAGTTCTCGAGTCAAACTTACTATTTTATCCATTTTACGTACTAATTTTAAGGTAAAGTAGTTAATGTATGGGGATTAAATTTATTCTATCTAGACATGCATATGAAGTGTATGCTATGAAGTACTTACAATATTTAAAATAAAATAAGTTTTTAATTTATAAGCTATTAAATAGTTGTAAAATTACATAATTTTTGATCTTATATAAGTACTTTTCGTTTTATACCACGATACTTTGATTTTTTTATCATTTTGTAGTACATAATGTCATTATTTCAAATTTGTTTGGTTTATTAGTCTAATTCTACTCTTTTATTTTATTAATTACACCGCGTTGATCAATGCAAACGTAAATTTTCTATGTCCATTTCCTGAAACTTCTTGCTTTGACTGTACCTACTAATAACACTGACCAACCGACCAAGGAAGGGTCGGGCTACCCCGGTCTCCGACTAATTACTCACCCCACGTCTTACTACCTGAGTGACGAGTTGTGACATTTATTTTGTCTCTTTTTCCTTCCTCTAGTAATTTGGCACTTAGATAGTATTTTTACTGTGTTAGTTTTATTATTCAACTCAAAGTGTCAAAGGAACTATAGCTAACTTTGTACATTGTTCACATTTATATTTATTGAAAGCATTTTTCTCCATTGTAAAATACATTATAACCGGTGTTTCAAGTTCAATAAATTATGTGTTCTTTTATAAAAATCAGAAACTGCTTTGCTGAGGTTGTTTATGTGTTTTCTAATAAAAATGTTATATATGTCTTATCAACAAAAAAGGGTAACGTCGAGATGAATAAAAATTTATGTATTGGGCGCCACTTCTAGAAACTAGGAGAAAGAATAATAAAAAAATAAAAAATACAAATAAACTTTAGCTCGACTAACTTGGACAAAGGCACGATGAATCTAAGAAAACTCGAGACCACTGGGTGTGCTCGGGAACGTTTATCTGGATATTACAATGTCAATGTTACAATGGTGTGCTGTAAGTCTCTACAAGAGTTGAAAGAGTACTTAAAAAAATATATATATGAGCAATTTAAATAAAATGAATCATTAAAACAAAATGTACTCATTTAGATTACAATAAAAAAAATACAATTAATGAAACTTTTGTGGTTTATTATTATTATTATTATTTCCCTTTTACTACATCCCAATCCTACCTATGGAATTCCGAATAAATATAATGCTAATATGACAAAATAAAATATATGGTATTACATAAATTCTTTAACAAAGTTAGTCAATTAAAATAACAATCTCTGAACAGGATTAAATTTAGGAGTTTTAATATATATAATAATAGAGTGAAAGAAAATAATATATATATAAGGCTAAACTTTTATAGAATATATAGTTTTGAGTAAGACAAAAAAAATGGTATTGTTGAGGAAAAAGAAAAAGAAATCAATAGAATTAATATTTTTAAATAAAATAAAATATTAATCAATTCTCTGGAATAGATAGAGTCTAAATGTATTTAGTCCTTTCTGAAAGTTTTTGCATAAATCCTGGTAGCTTGATAAAAAAAATGAGAAAGAAATATATTTAAAATTGAAGATTTGGCTGGATCTCACCAATGAATTCGTCCATGTTGAAACAGAATTTCTGAAATCTGTTTCCTTTTATTTATTCCAACTCGTCCACAATTTGAAGAAATAAACAGTCTCTAGTTCGTCCCCAGACACTTAACTTTCCATTTGTGTACTTGCACTTTACTTTCCAGCCATTGTTCCACTTTAAAATTAAATTTAGTTAGGAGCCATACAGATTTTGCTCCATGTTAAAATGACACTCCGGAAAAAGACCCTAATCTTCTTCAAATGATGTTCTAAGAATCAAATTTAAAAACGTTATATTTTCTACCAAGTCCAAAGAGAAAACTAATACATTAAAACAAAAGATAAAGTGTTGGCTATGAACTGAATAATATAAAAATAAAAATGCAAATTTAATATAAAGATTCAAATATATGTCAGTGTTTCTTAAAAGAATTAAATGTTTATTTTAATCTGTCAAAATTGAAATGCGCGCTATTTTGGAGGTATTTACATCTCGTCTTTTTTTTTCTTACTACTTTTACATTTGCGAGACCCGTCACTCACTTGTTTACCACATCACGCATGCGTTGAAATAAATCATGGCCGACATTCAAAATAAATAGAAGAGTCAACAGACCTCTTGGAAGGATATTAATATGTTTAATTAAAGGTAAGTGTTCTTCCTTAGGTCAAAATTAATTATTTAAATTATTCAAAACAGTGTTAGATGTTCTTGCTTCCGTCCTTTTTTTTTTTTTTTTTTTAATGGACGTAAATAGTATTATTTTTCACCTGCAACACAGCTTGTTAAGCTGCTGCCGAACTTTGAAATGCATAATTTAAAATGAAAATAAATTTGAAACTATTTACAAGGATTGGAAAAATATAAGGAAATAAATGGTAGGGTGGCAAATAACGTTACAGTTTCAATACCTTCAAATATCATATATTTAATATAATATTGAAATTATATGAGAAGAAAACTAGTGAGAAAATTTCTAAAACAAATTTAATATTTTAAGGAGAGGTTTATTTTCATATTAATTTTTTGTTACATTTTTTTTTATAATGCACGCATCTATTAATAAGAATTACACTGCTCCTCTAGAAACGGGTAAAATCGTCAGTATTGTCTTTTCTTATTTTACTACTACTTCTACTTTTACTAAGTAGTTTAAACCACTATCCACATAAATGCAGGTACATTTCCTCCAACTTCTACTTTGCTGATATTGATCTTCACAGTAGGGCCTATAAATATATGAATAGCTTGTAAGAGCAAAATATGTGTAGAAAGATTACTAAGTATAACAAATGTATATGATATACATATCAAATTATAATAACTTTTTTTTAAGTACGTTGGCTTCAACTTTACTGTAAGAGATGTGTTTATCCGGGGTAGGGGGAAACTACTCGAAATAACTTTTAATATAGTTCAATTTAACCCCTTAGCGTACTTTGCCGAGCCGTACTCATCATAACATGATATGCAACACCAATACAATGACGAGCAAGGCTCTCACTTGGTCTTCTTGCTTATATCATATAGATGGCAGGAGCGGTATGAATAAAACTTGTCTCTTCTATTCAATATATTTCAGGTCAAGATTTTCTCTATGATTATTATGTGCATACTTTATTTGCAGTGAAGATATACAATTACTTTAACTAGTAGATGATTTGTTTGTGAAGTTTTGCGGGCCTCAACGCCACTACAGGTTTACCAGTGTCCTAAAGTCAAATACATTTTATATTGAAGGTATGTCCAACCATAAAAATGTTAGTTAATAAATTATATAAACATATTTGGTGTAAAGTAGTGCCCGAGGGATATAAAACCCATCAAAGTTCAATTCTTCAATAAAACACACTATATATTGAAAGTGTGTCCATCCCAAACCATTTTAGTGAATAATACCATCTCCATAATTTTTAGATTCGTTGTGCCTGGGGGGAAATAAGCTCCCCAACATTTAGATTTTCTCAGACAACACTTTTCTATAGAAAGTGTGTTCACACCTAACAATTTTAGCGAAGAACTCCCATCTTTATCTTTTTTAGAAGAGTAGTTGTGCCTGGGGGACATACAAAATTGAAAAAAAAAACTCTCTCACTAAAAACATTTCAGAATTATGGTTGACCCATTTTATGAATACTGGTGAAGAAATTACCTCTCTATCCTCGATAGATTGTAAAATACAGAAATATCCATATGGAGAGGGGGCAAAAGCCCCCCTTCTAAAAATTACATCATGCGAGAATTTTAAGGGACTTTCCCACAGTAATAATGGTGTAAACTGACCATTTATATGGCTTTCCACTTGGGCAGGTGAGAGCAATATCTCTTTTCCTTATTTTACACCCCCCCCCCCCCTTTTTGGTCACAGAGCTACAGCTCGGGGATATAAAAGGGGTTTTCCCTGAAAAAATAAGCTCGTTAAATTTATACCCTCCCCTTCCCAAACCTCCCCCACACATAAATAAGTTTCCCCGCTGTTGCTTATAATATTTCGCAAGTTACATATAGTTTATTTTATTGCTTGATTTTTAATTAAAAACAAAAACTAATACTACATTTTGGTACATGAAACATGTAATAATGTACCAATATGTATTATTAATAAACTATTACATAATAGGTCGTTTTAATTACGGAAGTGTTTAGCTTAAATGACGACTAATGTTGCCTTGAGATTATTTTGAAAGGCCTCTTGGATTTTGAATTGCCGCCAAAACTTGCTATACTTAGTTGATAATTTCTTAAAGTTGTGCAGTTTTTATGGACTTTCACTTTAATATTCGTATATTTTAAGATTTCATAAAAATTAATTATATAATTTATTTAGTTCTAAATGCATACGTAATTAACGTGTAAAATTCAGTTTTCTCCATAAGAAAAGCATTGTAGGCTCTGACGTCATACCCCCACAATGGCATACTGCGAGTACTCATTATATCTAGGTTATTCTAGTTTTTGTTTTTGTTTTATTTTCTATTGCCTTCTTGGATATTCGCACCGCCTTAAGACGGAACGGCTAGCGAGTACTCATTAAGATTCGGATGGACATATCGAGGTTTTGCAAATCTCTCTTCCAAGCAGTTCCATGTATTATCATCTCACCAGAGGTGCGCTGCTGTAGTTATGGCAGTCACCACAACGACCCCTCTCACCCCTTCTATCTTACCTCCCTTTCAGAGTGTCCTTAAATCCCACAGGCAACCCCCCCCCCCCCAATCCTTTCAACTTTGTTGCTTGCTACTCAACAAAATACAAGCTATCACCGTTATTCTCTCCAAGGAGTAATGCCGGGTTTTGAGCCGAAATCTCGGGGTCTTTAGGATGACTTCCAAAGTCAAACGACAAGGGCTATAATTCCTGTCAAAGTATAATTTTTTTGATTTGACTTAGGAAATCATTATTCACAGTAAATTGTGACATTTTTATATAGTTTATCTATTACTGTAAGAATATATACAAATATATTTTCTTCCCCATATTTAAAAAAAGAGCCATTTCTTTTTCTTTTTTCAGTGACATCGTTTTTACTGTCACTACTTACGCTAATTATTTAAATACATGGTATAAAGAAGTTAGAATTAAAATAAGTGCACCACAATTTGTTTGTACAGAAGATAGAAAAACCAAAGCGAAAACACTCTTTGTTCTAGGTGATAACCTGATAAAAAAATGGGAAATATCTTTGAAAAAATTAATGAATTAGAAAAGGTGGGCAAAGTTTCCAAAAAATTGCATTTAAAAAAAATTCATTTCAATTAAATATTATTTGTATTCTGTATGCCTACTTTACTTTACAAATAGGCCCTAATGTTAACTTTTTTGAACACCATACTAACAAGAATATTGTATTCTATGATCTAAAAAAAATCAGAATTAAATAAACTCGCTAAACCATGTTTCCATTTAGAATCATTAATTTATTATTATAATATGATTATAACCCCTCTAAAACCAAGTCTTTTCTTTTTTATTGCTACGTTCAGAACACATGTTATTAACGGCTTAATATGATTGAGTAGAGATAAGGAAGGTAGCTAAGAATAAATGAACCCGCATTTGCATGGAGTAAAGATGGGAAAACCAGAGTGATAAATCACTTGTGGAAAACCGTTGAAGGTATATCTTAATGTATATCATTCTTCTGTACGTGTGTATGTCACTGAACTCCTCCTAAACGGCTAGACCGATTTTAATGAAATTTTTTTTGTGTGTTTGAGTGGGTCCGTGGATGGTTTAGATTCACAATTGGACCCGGTAGGTGGCGCTGCAATCGGGTTATAGGGATTTTTTATTTTTTAGGGAATTTTTTGGAGGGGATTTTTTTTTTAGATTTGTTGCATATCAGAACATGTAACCTCAAAATTTCACCACCCCACCACCCCCCTCCAATATTTATAATAATGAATATAATATTAATATTAAGAATTAATAGCCAGAGCTATTATTTATGCTTATTAGTAGGGAATTACTCCACTAGATATCATATTCTGAAAATTGCCAGAGGTCCCGGGTTCGATTCCCGTGTCTAGGTGTCATTTTTCAATTTTCAGAATATAATATTAATAATTGACTTCTGAGGGGTACATTCATTTGCGTGATGCTATTGTCGGTAACGTAGATCGAACCACTAATATCAATGACATCGGTACCGCATATATTCTTCCATCATCACATATTGGTAGACCACGTCATATGCAAGAATACATTCAAGACGCCCTGACTATCGTGCGCACGTACGGCCCACTAGATTTGTTCATTACATATACGTGCAATACTAACAGGGATGAAATTGCAATTTTGTTATTGCCAGGTCAAACAGAAATGCATCGTCATTATATCACTGCACGTGTCTTCAAACAAAAATTAAAATCTTTGATGAACTTGATTAAACATCACTCTGTATTCGGCGAAACACGTTGCTGGCTGTATTCTGTTGAATGGCAAAAACGAGGTTTGCCACATGTACATATTTTGATTTGGTTCGTCGACAAAGTACGGTCAGAAGAAATTGATAACATTATTTCAGCAGAAATTCCGGATAGGAATATCAATAAAGAGTTGTTTGACATTGTTACCGCTAACGTGATCCATGGTCCATGCAGTGCTCTAAACATGACGGCGCCCTGCATGGACAATGGAAAATGTACGAAACGTTCCCCAAAAGAGTGTATAAACGATACTGTCACTAATATCGACGGTTATCCATTGTATCGTCGTAGAGACACAGATAATGGTGGCCTATCATATCAATTTCGCATGTTGAACGGTTGACATTGACAATCGCTGGGTGGTTCCGTATTCGCCATTGCTGTACAAAACCTACAAAGCTCACATAAACGTTGAGTTCTGCAGTTCGGTGAAGTCCATAAAATTACATTTGCAAATACGTTCATAAGGGCAGCGATATGGCTGTATTTGCTGATCAAAATGTAAATGATAACGACGAAATAACACGATATCAAATGGTCCGATACATTAGCAGCAATGAAGCAGTTTGGCGCATTTTGAGTTTTCCCATACACGAAAGAGACCCTGCTGTTATACATTTGGCCGTGCACCTTGAAAATGGACAGCGTGTTTATTTCCTGTTGAATTCTTGAATTCACTGGATTTACCGGGAATGCCACCACATAACTTGCGATTAAAAATTGGCTCACCAATCATTTTGTTTCGGAATTTAAATGCACCTAAGCTATGCAATGGCACGTGATTGGTCATAAAAAATTATGGCCAATGTTCTTGAAGCTACTATTTTAAACGGCAAGTTTCAAGGTGAGGTTGTTCTCCTGCCACGGATCCCAATGATCCCTTCAGACTCGCCCATTCCATTCAAACGCCTGCAATTTCCAATTCACTTGGTATTCGCAATGACTATTAATAAGTCACAAGGCCAAACAATGTCCATTTGTGGGTTGGATCTAGAAAATCAGTGCTTCTCATATGGCCAATTATATGTTGCGTGTTCTCGCATTGGCAAACCATCAAGTTTGTTCATTAATACACCTCAGGGATCGACGAAAAACATTGTTCATCAACTCGCATTAAAATAAAAACCAAATAAACGTTATTGATTTTGTCGGACAGTTTTTTATAACATTACAACCTTAGGTATAAGAGGGGGTGAGGTTTCTATGCAGCTGACTGTACGTATCATCGAAATAGTATGTACTTCGTACAACAAGTACCCTCCGTCGAGATTGTAAGGTAGCAACCCATTGGCTCAGCCCGCGCGGTATGCTATACCTCCTCACATGACTGCAAAATAGTTTGCCTAGCTACGCCCGAGGATGGAATTAGAGAAGGCCTTAAGTTCTTAAATCATTTCTTGACTGTTGGGAAGAAGTGATGGGGGAGGGGTTATGTCTTTTAGCGATGCCCTAATGAGTTGATTTACTAAATTAATTTTAATTTACTGTTCTGATCATGATCAAATCAATAATTATTATTTACATACTTATTTAATAAATTATGTTTGCTCTCATTTTTTAGCTATTAAAAATTTAACCATGTCAAACGTTATTTTGGCAATGTTAACCACATTGCTTGCTCTTACATGGTAACATAAAGCAAGTCTCCCCTTTTCCAGAATATTCATTATTGTGTATAGCTAATTATGAATTTATTAATGATTAATTATTAGATTCCACACATGTAACGTAAGTAACAGATTAACCCTAAAAGATTTTTATTTTATTTGTAAGAAGCCGAGCTTAATTTTTTTTTCTGTAATTTAAGGGTCCCAATACTGATTTAAAATATTTTATATTATTTCCAGGTGGACAAAAAAAAAGATATTTGATAAAATCTTATCCATTGGACATATTTTGGTTATAAAAGTGAATTTATTTGTTTCTTCAAAGTTATTATGACCGTGTATAACTTTGTGGGACCATAGTTCGATTCCATACTTTATTTAATTTTAACATAGGGGCTACAATATAACTATTAGTAAAAAGCTTTAGTAATTAATACTTTGATTGAGAAATGGTGTAGTTTATTAAGTTTACGTTGATTATCATTTTCTAATAAATTTAATCTATAATGGTGATTATTATGTGTTTAATTTTGTTTATTTTTGTGATTACTTATGTGATTATATTTGTAAAATCTGTTTTTTTACTAAATAAATTCTGGAAATCCAAACAATAAAACTGGCCATGTCGTAGGCAAGTATTAATACAATATCAGAGTAAGGAAGTTTAAATAATAATTGAAAAGCAAGGATAAATATTGTATTTGGTTTACGAGCTTAAAACCTCTTTACATGATATATCTGCTTTTTTTAAGGTTTGGAATGTAAATATATTTAAGTAAAAAATATTATAGTTCTGTACTGTTTTTAAGAATGTATGTCTATAGCCAAAGATGCCTGGAACTTCATAACTGATTGCAGTGCATTTATTTATTTCAATCAGGATGTCTGCTAAAGGAGGCTCTCGCATACATACAGTCAGGGTTTGATATTCCTTTAAAGATACGGCCGGATTTATTTATATCTGTAACTTAGGATCTCTGGAAACACTTAACCAATTGCGGTGCAGTTTTTACTTTTGTACTGAACCAATATCGAGGCAGGTTTTAGCATGATTTATGTATAATCAGGTGTTTCGGTGTGAGTCCCGGTGAAGAGGCAAGCCGATTACTTGTATACATTTATGGAACCACACAATTACAGTGGGGTAGTTTTATTATTCTGTAGAGTATTTATCCAGGCATTTTTTATTATAGTAATTGTGTGTTTTGGTGTGAGTCTTGGTGAAGTTTCAGCCGGATATGTGTATATTTCTATGGAACCACTTAACCGATTGCAATGTAGTTTTTTTTAGTAGAATATTTATCCAAGCAAGTTTTAGCATGATTTAATAATGTTTTGTGTTGTGAGTCTCGGTGAAGAACCAGCCGGATATTTGTGAACAACTAATTCCGTAGTTAATTATTTTCCGTAGGATATCAATCAGGCAAATTGCAGCATGATAGACTTAGATTTTGGGGTTCGAGTCCCTGTTAAAGTTTCGGATGGATGTTGTGTATATAGATCAACGTAGTTTTTATATCCAGACAGGTTTTAACATTAGTTTAATCAGGTGTTTTGCTGTGAGTCCCTGGAAATACTGACAGTCCTATCTATAATGGATTTTGTGGGTCAGCTGGAAGGGGAAATTCCGTTCTTCCGCGAAGAGGATAATATAGTCCAGTGTGAACTATAGGAGAATATTTATATATAACATAATATTACCTATTTCAACCATCTTTACTATTAATTTCTGGGGGATAGTGATGAAAAAGATACAAATTAAAGATGATGTAGCCACATTTGCTTGGAAGAAAGTTGGGAAAAAATTTAGGAAAACTTTTCTCAATATGCCCGGCCAGGACTAGAACCCTGTTTCATTCATCACTGAAAATGAACCATATGAGAAATTTTCTGTCCGCATGGCTACCGATGCAGTAAAATATAAATTATTTACCGTATTTCCTAAAATATTTATTTTACTTTGTAATTTTGTTTAATATAAGATATTAAATATTTTATTGTGTGAGTGTTTCGAGAAGATATCACACTGGTCTATAATCTATGATTAATTTGGGGCTTTCTTTTTTAAGTTCAATCAATAATGTCTTTATTACAATGAGATTATCAACAACTCACAGACCCACCCCGGTGGTGTAGTTAGCTAACGCACTAGTTTCCTGTTTAGCTTGAATGATTTGGACAGGAAGATAGAGGTTCTAATCTCGCTCAGGTGAATTGGGGTAGTTTTTCCTAAATGGTTTTCCCCTCTCCCTCCACGCAAATGCAGTTTCACTTCCTCTAACTTCAACCTCTCCAATTCCTAACACATTAGAGTAATTAGTACTTAGGCGTATTACCAGAACGGGTAGAAGACGCGGTGCTAAAAAACATATAAAAAACCCAACCCTCAACAATTGTTTTAAACTCTCTTTCCTTGTCATATTGATTTAAGATTGACTTTATGAAGGTTATCTGAGAAACAGTGAATTTTTCCTGGCACTCAAACATATTAATAAATAGCTCAAGATGTGTATTAATCACAACTTGTGAATGTGAGGAATGCTAGGCCTCCACCGTGGTTCGGATCCCACGTTAAGCTGTAGGTCCTCCATTTCATCTCACAATCACCCTACCATTGCACATTAGCGTAAGTGCGTATAGCCCGAAAGGGTAGTAAGACGCGGTGCTAATAATAATAATAATAATAATAATAATAATAATATAATAATATATAATATATAATAATAATAATAATAATAATAATAATAATAATAATAATAATAATAATAATAATAATAATAATAATAATAATAATAATAATAATAATAATAATATAATAATAAATAATAATAATAATAGCTCGTTCTGTGTGTGCTTGCTGGCCGTGAATGTCCGCGTATAGCGTATAATAGTTAAATGGCGCTTGTCTAAAAGGAGGATGGATCACATTATTAACTTTATCAAGTAATGCACTAGCAAAATACTGACAGTTTCTAATGCAGTTAACATTCATACATCTTCTAAACATTTATGTTTTGCATTAAGCCAACAGTTATTACTTTTTCCAAGCTAATTTCAGGACCAAATAAATTATGTATTTCGTAGTCTGCGCTACAAACTATATGTAAAAATCTCATACTCTTCAAATAATGATTGGTTACCTTACTATTATTATTATAAATGCTTTCTAAACCAAGAATCCAACCAGAGCACTATTTACAGATTTATTTAGCTTAAGATAGTGTGACAGATTAGCTCAATCGATAGCATGTTTTATTGATAATCCAAGTAAACTAGGTTCGACTCCTGCCATTGTAAAACTTTTATTTTTAGCGAAAGATTTGTTTCCCTTCTAAAGTGAGGAGCTAATGGACGGGCATGTTGTGTCTTTTCAAGTTTTAAAATAGTGTCAAAGTAGTGTGCTGATTTTATCAGTCAGTTCAAAAAGTACACGTCAGATACCTAAAAAAATTGATGAAATGAAACCTTAGGATGATACGCGTCTCTCTAAGTGAGATCGCTTATGACTTATTGAAAAAATAAGAAAATTAAGGTGTACTCTTTTATATTAAATATAACTTTAGCTTTATCTAGAAACCAAAATAGTTAGTAATCAAACTTTCAGCAATATCTTAATGGCTTAATAATATGCGTTGTTTGGCTAGTTTTCATTCTTTATGTATCTTTAATGTATGCATTACTATGGATCAAGTGTGCACTTGGTGCAGGCTATTTGGATTTCGTGCCTAGGCCACAGAGAAGGAAAGAACAGATCCCCAGCCGCTAGGTTAAACGTGTTGCACTCCTTTTCGAGGCTTTACTCCCTCAACGTTGGGATCGCTAGGTGCGATCACCAGTGACTACAGCGCAGTCAAGTGAGCATTTTTTAAACGACTCACTTTAAACTCGAATTTACTAGAAGGAAGATACAAAATATGAGCTCTTCGAGTTAACCTGTCGGCTGGCGGTCACCGAGCAAGCTTCAGGTAGCATCCTCCCCCGTCCCTCCACCCCTTACCTTGTCGCTAAGTAACATAATCCTGCCACACAAATAAGTTTACTCTGACTGCACATTACAAAGAAAACTTTAAATACAATGAACCTTTTTTTTAACCAAGGGACTGGCTGTCAATGGCTAATATTTGTTTAAAGAGCACTGAGGAGAATTGCAGACTTCTAGAAATACCAATTTATTTAAGAAGTGGTTAGATATTTTTTAATATTGTTTTCACCAAAATGAGGGTGAATGTTCTGACCAGTTAAATAGTTTAAATTTTAACTATAAAGTGGTTTTTAAATGGTGATATCTTATATAGAACCGTATAAAACAATCCCACAAATTGTTACCCTATCAAAACATGAGTATTTGATCAAGGAAGGCTAAATACCATACCGCATGACCACTAATGCAGGTCTATAATAGATATTTTAATGCTATGTATTTAAAATAATTAATGTATACTTGGAATAATTTAAAAACTGGTATTTTCCCGGTGTAAATTAAAATTCACACACTCAAGTTATTAAAGTTAAAACAAAAATAAAGGATAGTTTTAATAATTCTGAGGGTTTCTGTTATTTAAAATTACGAAGTAAACACTAAAGTTAAACTATTGTATTTTGTGAGAGTACATGGACGCAGGCCGGATAGTAATATAAAGATATTGCAGACAAACGGGCCGGTCAGCTTGTCTCATGGGCCGTTTGTTTGTGAATCCTGCCTTATCACTCGACCTTGAAAGGGGGTTGTCTGTTAATAAACGTTAAATCATTTCGAAAGTTTAATTAATCATTTAAGGCTCATAAGCATAGATAAAATTATGTACAGTTTATTGAAACAATTATTCAACATATTATATACCCTACACTCCATTTATCTTAAAAGTTAGCAAGCTTTATTTTATGAATTACTAGCAATCCCGCATGACGTTGCCCGTGATCCACTGTGTTATAAGAATTATATAAGCACCCCTTCCCCTCCTCCTCGTGCCCGTACCACTGAAACGTAATTCTAAAACAGATAGAAAATATTTTCTTCAAAAATTTGTTTAAAATAGTCTAATTAAAAAGATAATTGAAAATTTAAAAATCCTGCTTCGAGGTGCATTCGGACCTTCCGTCCACCTATGTTAAAAATTTCAGATCTCTGCATGCCGTAGATTTGACTGGGCATCGCACACAAACAGACACACACAGACAAACACTTCCTTTTATTATTATAGACTATGTTGTAGCATTGTGGTTTAAAAATACGGCCTTAGGCTAGTCTAGTCCATTAAAGTATTGATGTCGCCTTTCAGTGTGATACGATTGTAGGCTACATAAATATTATTTTGATACGTGGGATATAAAATAAATAGGTATCTCAAAATGCTTTCCTATTTACTATTTAACATATTTTGTTATTAAATGAATGGTATTTTAAATAGGAACTAATGAGTATGAAAATACACATACAATTTTAACGTTATTTTATCATCACAATTTAATATTAGATACTTATTGGTTTTACTGTTCGATCTTTTAAATATGTTGTTGGCTATCTTGCATACAAGATAGAACGAATTTCACAGTAAACTGCATGAATACATTAACAAAGTGTGATACCAAAATGAAGTCTTGACATGATTATTTAATTTTTCATAGAGCATATCTCAATAAAGGGCAAGGTGACTTAGGGAATCTCAAATCCCCTACAGATATGTTCACACGCATATTCTAGAAACATTTATTGAGCAATTTCCTTATGTGCAACACAAAGAAGGTATTGTACATATAATGTTAAGAAAGGCATTGAAGAAAATAAGGATAATATACCCTCTTTGGCTTAAACAATGCAAAAAGCACAAACTATTTTGCACAAAGCTACCTCCTTAAAGTTAGAATCCACAATCACTTGCTGTGGACTGCAAACGAGAATATTTAATGTTTAGGGAAACCGACGCAGAAAATATGAAACGTATTACACCAATAATCTCATCTCGTTGAGTGGACTTTGGAGAGTTGAGTACTTGTGACTTTAAGCTGATTTTGATCCCAATTAAATGTAATAAATTAACTGTGTTTTGACATATTTCTATGAATCTAGACTCTTGTCTCAAAAGTAATATTTGTAGCATGTTCCATTTTGAAACGTTGAAATAATGTAAGAATGTATACGTAGTTTTAATGTTGAATAATTGTGGTTTTTTTACAACAACAAAAAACAGCTGTTTGGCTTAAGATTTAGGTTAACAACTTTGGCTTTTAAATAGTAGGTTTTTATAAGAGGTATGTTTCAATAAAACACTTAAGTTGTTAAATGTGTAAAAGCTCAAATATGTATCGGTATCTAACAAAACACTCTTCATAAGACTGTCTAACTATAGTTGATAGGTAAAAATAAATACAATAATCAAATAATGGGACATTATGACTGTATAAACTCAAAAACTTACATAAGTGGCCAATGTAATCTTTACTACTTTTTGCTTCTTAAATTGTGATTATTTTACTCCATAGTGTCATTGAGCCCTTAGTTGAAATTAGTTTTAAGAAAGTATAGAAATGTGCTTGCACCGTTGGAGCGTATAAGACTATGATTTGTGCTCATCTAGGTAAATAGACAATTTTTACTTTCTCTCAACACCTTGAAGAGAAAAGTACTTTGCTCGTAAAAAAAAGTCCAAATTTTGACAACTGTCAACCCCCCGAAACCTAAAAGGTGTTGTTTTTTTTGACGATGCCTTCTGCCTGTGTGTCTATATTTAGGCCTAGAGCCGACACCATTTTACTGATCAGGCTAAAACTTGGTACATATGGTTTTTATAAGGTTCCCCAGAGGAGTTTTTGGAGTTAGATATCCTACCCTACAATTGAGGGTAGTTACTACAGGTAAAAAAGAGAAAAAACAATCTATCTCGAAATCCGCTAAAACGATTTTTATTAAATTTCGTATCTGGCCATTGTTTATCATTATAAACTAAATGTCCGTTCTAATCATCCCATGAACATAATTTTAAGGGTAATTTATATAAGCAGATATTGCCAATTTTAATTATATCTTTGCAAGTATTTGATACACGAAATAACTCATTATTGTAAGGTTGTAACAAAATTAAAATTAAAAAACCCTTTACTTGAAATATATTTTTATAAAACCAATAGGGGGCTGTCCATAAATTACGTAAGGATTTTTTTTCATTATTTCAACCCCGCTTCCCCCCAAACCTCCCTACTTAGGGGATCGTAAGATTTTTCGTTCCCCCCTCTCCCCTTACCGATCTTACATAATTTTCTTAAGATTTGGTAAATTATATTATTTTATACAAAAGGATTGGTGATGTGAAATTATAGAATACTTATAGCAGTGAAATTAGGTATAGCACATCATAAATAAATGACATTTTATAGCTATGTATAGCTGTATACGTCTATAGGCTACGCTTCAGCGCCAACTGTCATCGTTAGGTGCAACCTTTTTGACCGCGCGTCTGTAGAAGTGTTTTTTTAGATTTTGTCTCACCATAAAAATTGATAAAATCCTTAGTTAATTTAAATTCTACCCACCCCCATGAAAACGAAAGAAATTACTGATCATCCCTACCCCCAAAAAATTCTTATCTTCCGAGATATTGGTAAAAAAAAATTAATTGAGATCTCGGAAAGCGAGTTTATTATTATGCTTTTTGATGAAAATATGTAAAATCTGTAAAATATGAATAATGAACAATAGGTTTCTTTCATGCCTCTTTGTGGAATATGATGCTCTTTTTTTCCATCATGTTTCTGCAAAAAATATATATAATCTGGTTTCACAAGTCTTACGAGTTTTAAGTAAATGTTTCCATTTTTAGACAAAGGAGAGAGAAAGTCTCTGTGGTGCACCATACCATTTATTTATTGAGGTAGGCCTAGTTATTAGCCTTAATAATATGGACACAAGTTAATATTATACAATTTACAAACTTGTTTGTAGTTTCGTCTTTATTGAAACATTATTTCTCACTTAGTGGATACCAAAACTGATATCATAGAAGAATCATCTATTGAAAACATTTATCTACAGCTAATTTCGACCAAATATTCCATTCCAACCGCAATTTAAAAATAATATATCTAAATATTAGAGGTATAAAGCACAGAAATGAGGATTTGTTAGGTTTTCTCTCTTATATTAAACTAAATATTGATTTAATAATATTAACACGAGTGTGGATATACGGGTATAAGACATTATTGCTTAAAATTCCAAACTACAAGGCCAATTTGCCTTTAGAGACAATAAATGATGTGGGGGGGATCGGGGTTTGTGGTTTTGTTAGAAGATCTTAATGGTTTCAAACATGGACATTTGAAATTTTTAGTAAAAGTTCCTTTTTGGCTCAAGACCAGAGACAGGACCGAATTTTGTGAAATTCATCAACCTGTACGAGATGAAAAAGGGGGTTCAAAAGTTTTCAAAATTCACAAACCGTGCATTTTTTTGAACTAGTGGACATAGAGCCTTGAAATTTAAAATGAATGTTTCTTTATAGAATTGAGTGAGAAATTTTTAGTTTTTTTTTTTCAAATTTAATAACCCAAAGGGGTGCAAAGGGGGTAAAGGGGCACTAAATTATATGTTCTCCAATCAAGATGAAATTTGATATATGGGGGTTTATCGGGTCGCAGATTACTAATACGAAATTAATTTATGTACGGCATCCACACGATGGGTCCCAGAGGTGCGTTGGTAAAAAAGTGTGTTCAAGACTACCAAAACTAATATAAATAAGTAGGCCCTACTTTCCAGGGTGATAGAAGATAGAAATTTCTCAGACAACCCATGGAATACTCCAAATAATTATAAAAGTATGAACATTTTTGTTTAATAAGTGGGACCCTGGGACATAGGGAAGGGGATATAAACAGAATAAAAGCCTTTTATGTGTGCTAGCAAATTTAAATTTGACAGTCGTTTAGGGGGACTACTCCAAATAACCAAATAATCCTTAAAAATGAAAATTTCTAAATGATAGTTAGAAAAATGAGCTTAAATATTTCAAAACTAATAGAAACAACTAATTCCCAGTGTGGTAGAAAATTTAAATGTATAAGTAAAGTTAAGGGACATGTCAAATTACTATAAGTCTGTACATTTAAAATTTTAAATGGAACCCCGGGAAATAGGGAGGGTGTAAGGGTTTATAAAAATAAAAACAACTTTTAGCGGTGATAGAATATTTAAATTTGGCAAGTTGGTAGAATGACCTTTCAAAATAACCAAATAAATCTTAACATTTGAAATTTATAAGTGGGAGTTGAAGAAATGTTAGTGAAAGGGGGCGGGCTAGTCATTTACAAAAAATAATACATCAACTACCTCTCTGTGTAGTAGAGAGCTTAGATTCGTTAGATTATTCTAAATAAACAAAAAAATGTAAAAATTTTAAATTTAAACTATGAGAAATGGGGGAGGGGGAAGTTACAGCTAGAAATAACTTTTGAGATGAGGTTAAAAATTAAAATTTGAAAGACAGGTAGAAATGAAACTTCAGATATCCAAATTTAAAAATTCTCAAAGTGGATTGGAAAAGTGGGTTGAGTAGTTAAAAAACTTACAAAACTACTAGAAATAACCACTTCTAAGTGTGTTATAAAACTAAAATTTTGCATATAGGCAAAAATACCACTCCAAATAACTATAAAAGTCCAAAATTTTTAAAGTTTATGATGGGAGTCCAGGAAAAAAAAAGGGAGTTTACAAAAATAATTAAGTATGGTAGAAAGTCTAAATTTTGCATGCTGGTAGAGGTACGACTTCAGATAACCAAATAAGTCTTAAATTTGAGATTTTGAAGTGGGAGTTATAGAAATAGGGAGGGGGGGGCAAAAATTTTCAAAACCAGTGGATAAACTACTTGTATGTGTGGTATAAAACTGAAATTCATCAAGCAGAGTTAGGGACAACCCAAATTAACTATAAAGGCTGAACATTTTAAATTTCAAAATGAGACTACAGGAAATAGCAAAGGATGTGGTGGGGGAGAGGATAGGGTGTACATGTAGGAGGTAGAAAATTTAAATTTGTCAAAAATGTAGAGGGATAACTTCAAATAACCACAAACACATTTTAAATATTAGTTGTTTTTAAGGAGGCTGATGATATAGGAGGTCTCAAATTTTTACAACTCTAAGACTAAACTACTTCTCAAAGTGTTAGATGATTTACATAAGTCAGGTGGGTTTAGAGACCACCTAAAACGATATCAAGGCCTGAATTATTAAATTTAAAAATGAAGGCTTGGAAAATAGGGAGAGATGGCCTCCTCAAAATGTTTACAAAGCTATATAAATGCAATTTTTTTTAGATATAAAAGCTTGAAATGTTGTCATTCATTTTAATAATAAAACAGGTTTGAGTCGCTAGACAGGGATACATTGTTCACGTTAATTCATTTAAAAAGTTTCTCATCTAATGCTGCTATGCTCATGACAGATATTCAACAACTGTTGATATCACCTAGGGAAGGAAATTAATCTATATATTTCTATTGGAGCTATATTTATTAATTTTGGCCAAAATATTTTGAATAAAAAACTGCAAAAACATTGGCATTTTCTCGCGCTTCCTACACTCTTGAACAAATGGAATTTCAAAATTGAAGCCCAGGAAACGGTAGCGCTTAAAATGTATACAACCAAAATAGAACATTATTTACGATGTGGTTAGGTTAACATTTGGTAGCCACGTAAAATATCATATAAGATAACCAAATAAGTCTTAAAATTACAAATTGGAATTGTGGAAGCTAAGGAGGGTAAGGGAGACAGATGGGTTTGGAAATGAGAGTAAATTGACATTTTCCAAAGAAAATATACTTTTATGCATGTAAGAAAATTTAAATTTGCCAATTTGATAAAAGGACCATCCCACATAACCATAAAAGTTAGAAAGGTTGAATTCGAAAATTTACTGCTGGCCTCTAAAATTTCCTAAGCTATAAAAACTCGATATGTTCCAAATGCGGGTACACTTTATACTAATAAACCTTCCCTCGTCTCTAACACAATAGCGTAATTAGTAGTACATAAGGTATAACTCGAACGAATATTAAGGTACGGTGCTAACAAAAATAACAAAATAGAAAATGTTATTGATGTTGACAGCAAAAAAAAATCTACTTTCTAAAAGTCTCTTTTTATAAAAATAGGTTTGTAGTAAGACATTTGGAACACTAAATTTTTAAAGGCAGAGTAAAAAAGTTTAAAGTACTAAAAGTAAATCAACACACAAAATAAATCCTATCTTAAAGTGGATACATTGATTTACAAACACATAGCTATTTACGCATATCTAGGAGCGACATAACAATTAAAATAAACCAATCTAGACGACATAACTTGGATAATAATGATGCTTCATATGTTTCTGTAAAAGAGTCTATTATTTAATTTATGCCCGTTGGTGAAATGTGATGCTCTTTTTTCAAACATGTTTCTATGATCGTGCTTAGGTAAAGTTAGCATTGTCAATGGAGTGCGACGGCCGCCCTGTAATTGCGCTCGTTTAAGCACTCAGATTGTAGACTAGGTAATATTTTATTTCTAAGATTTTTTTATTTGTTAATCGCCATAACTGGTTTGGGATTGCCATGGTTAGCTTAGGATTGTACATGTAGGAACTTTCAAAATTATGACAGCTGGATGTTCACCAATAAAGCAAGAATGCTATAACGAAATACGTCAAAGCTCGATCTAGTACATTACGAAATCAAAGTGACCAGAATATTATAAAATATATCAATGTTCAAACTTGTTTGACACATATTTTAATTAAATTTATGTTAAATCTTATTTATTTATTATTATTGTATTGATTTTTTTTATAATAGTGATCATAATTTAGTTTCAAACCTATCCAAACTACATAATCAGAACTTTTTTTCTTTACTTTAGTAGATAATTTTTATACCAAACACTTAATAACTATAGCTGTGATTAAAACAATATTTGGGTATAGTTAAGAATATATATTTTTATATACTTTGTATTGTCAGCAATTTTACTCACTTTAATAAACTCTTTTATTGTGATATAAATATTTATTTTTTAAAGAAAATCTGCAATTATTGATTGTAAGAAAATATTGTTCTATTATAGTAAAATAATCTTATACTGAAAGATATTTCAGTGTACATTTTTTTAAATGTTTATTTCTATTCGCCTTAATTAAAATTAAGAGATATTTAATTTTCCATACAGACACGAGAAGGTGTTGGACAAGTGTAATTGGGCAAAACATTATGAGCTTTTTGTTATGTAATCCTAAAGCGCGTTTAGGGAGATGAGCTTCATTTTCAGACTTGATTTTACTATAAACTGATTTAAAGCTGATTTGTTAACTCTCATTGCACATTAATATAAAATAATAATACTAATACTTAGTACCGCGTCTTACTAACCGTTCAGGTTATACGCTTACGTACTAATTACGCTAATGGGCTAGGATTTGAGAAGGTTGGATATAGAGGACGTGAAACCACATTTGCATGAAGGAAGAGTGAAAAACCATTTAGGGAGCCCAGTTAAACCAAGCGAGATTCGAACCTCGGTCTCCCCGTCCTCAGCAGTCTAGCTCAACAATAAACTAGTGTGTTAGCTAACTATGCCACCGAGGCGGGTATTAGTATAAAATAATTTTGAATATAATCATTCCAGTGTTTAAAATAAGGGAGTATTGCCGATACTAAATATATACTTAGAAAACTCTTTTCATTGTATTTTCCATGCTTTTAACTTTTTTTAGTTTATAATAATAATAATAATAATATTTAGCACCGCGTCTTACTACCCGTTCGGGTTATACGCTTAAGTACTAATTACACTAATGGATAAGGAATTGGGAGGGTTGAATTTTAGAGGAAGTGAACCCGCATTTGCGTGGAGGTAGAGTGGAAAACCATTTAGGAAAAACCACCCCCAGTTCACCCGACCGAGATTCGAACCTCGATCTCCCCGTCCTCGGCGGTCGAGCTCAACACGACTAGCGCGTTAGCCAACTACGCCACCGAGGCGGGTTTTTTTAGTTTATAAAGTAGCATATAACTTGTATATTTTGTTTGTATTAATTTGACAACAAAATGTAAAAATAATTGCAACATTTACAACATAAGTATTTAATTTTAATTACTGATATATTTTGTGCACCGTGTCTTACTTCCCATTACAGCTATCCACGTATTTACTCCAGTGGAGAAGAAATGAGGATGGGAAAATGTTTGGGAAATGTGCCCGTATTTGCTTTGAAGGAGAATTATAAGCATATTAGGGAAAAAAACACTCTCAGTACACCCAATCGGGATTCGAACACTGATATCCCAGTTATTTGCAGTTCAGTCTAACGAAGAAGTGAATCCTAAAGAATTGTGACCACATAAGATGGTCCCAAAAATTTAATAATTCATTTACAAGTGCATTTCCAAGACTCGTGTCGCGTTTAAACTGTAGAAGCACTGGTATTGTATATTTGGGTCCAACACACTCAATTGTTTGAAAAGTTTTGGTCAATGAAAGGGTGTTGAGGTGGGGTAAGGGATTACCGCTACCTGGACTATTGTACTCGGAGAGAAGGCAGCTCTCAGCTCTCAGCTTGTCTTTCTCACGAGGAACATTTTGCAAGTGAGTTGTTTCAAAGAATTCTCACTTGAAAGCGTTGTTATCACTGGATATTTTAAGTTCTACCTGACTCGAGGAGCGCAACAAATCTCCCGTAAGGCTACGTATCTGTTATATCCTTGTCTGTGGCCTAGGCTCACCATCCTCTTCTCGTTTATGCGGTCTTGCTCCGTCGAAAGTTGTCGTCAGGTGGCATTCATGAGTAAAAGTACTGAGTGATATTAATATAGACATATTTCGAAAAGTATCATTTGCATATAAATACAATTATTTTTAATGTAAAAAACATATGTTTTAAATATTCCTTTTTTTCAGTTTTTTCCCAACATTTTAAAAATTCAGTTTATGAGACTTTTTTTTAATATATGTATACTATTATATTAAAATATTTTATGTGTATATATATATATATACACATATATATATGTATATATATACATATATATATGTGTATATATATACATATATATATATTTGAAACCATCACGGTAAAAGTTTTCAAAAGTACCCTCACAATTAGGTAAAAATAATAATAAAGCGTAAAATTACTTTTAATGACTCCCAAATTCCGTTATTCGTCTTTTTTCAAAATTGTTACCAACCCGTTCCATGTGGGCACGCTAGCACTTAGCTGCAACCCAAGCTTTGGCTTTATATATCTAAACATTCAAATGTTGAGATCTTTGGAGGACTAATAAAAGATATATAACGTGAGTTTTTCATAAGAGTTCTATTCTTAGTACGGAACCCAAAAAATGAGTTGTAACTTTGAGTTTAACCTACATGTGTTTATTTTTTAAATTCTATCATAACTTCTATAGTTATATTAACATAGTTTAAAACAGTTATAGACCAACAATGTTTTATTCTCTTGAAGGCTATATTATTGTAGTTTATGAGTATTTTAAATTCTTTGTAATAATGATTGAGCTAAAACAAGTAGACTACACGTTGCTATGAAGAATTAGTAGTAGCTTAGACCATTAATTTTCGTCCACATTTTTATTTAATAAGATACATATTGATACAATTTAACATGTATAGGCCTACAATCAGTTACAATAATATTAATATGACAAATAAGCTATAATAATTATGATGGTGTCTAAAAAATTTACAAAAAATATTTCGAAACATTTTCTTTATACAGATTGATATCTTGGATCCTAACTATTAGTTCAAACCCAGCTGAGGTCGATAATTTTTCTTGAACGTTTAAAATATGTAGCATAACTTCATTCGGAGAGGAAATAAGTCGATTGTGGCATTTAAAAGAACCCTGGAAGGTGTGTGAAAATACCTTTCCGGTAAAATTGGAAGGCCCTCTCGCTATCGCTCATAGAAATTCTCGTTTGCTGATATAATCACTCTGTGCATAACGTGCATGTTAAATACCTCAAATAAATAGACTATTAGTTATTAATTACCTATAGGCTAAGGCTCTTTCACAGTGAAGTAATAACCATAAATAACTTTTTTGGTTGGCAAATTTTGTATATTTTGTATACTAATTTATCAAAAAATAAATATTTCTTTGCTTTGCGTCTTATTTATCGTCCGGGAATTACACATTACTATAATGGTGTAGTCAGGAGTAATATAGCGTTACTAGCAAACTAACCCGCACGTGATTAGGTTAGATTTGAATATAGTGGGAAATTATATAATAAAAACCTCCTTTAGTACACTAGACTGGGATTCACCCTGCAGCCCAGGACTCTAGATCTTGAAACGTTTGTGCTGTAAAAATAGGTGACGTCAGACTAGTGACTAGCCAGGCAGTTCTCCCCAGCCGAGCACCTTGCGAGACAAGTATTGTCTGTCAAGCAGGGCAGAGATGACCAACACACGACACTAATGGTACGCAAAGTCATTTTAAGTTCCACCCTTAAGGTCACCGTAGATTAAATAAAAAATAAAGTCTATTACATCAGAAAACAAATAGATCGGTTATTTCGATCAACTGCTAAAATCTGAATAACTTTGTTAATCCCCTATTCCAATCTCAAAATAGGCCTATTTTTTACTGTCCACGATGGGGAAAGAGGGCAGTAGTCAGGTAAGGTTTGAGGTTTTGGGCTATAGTTACAAGCACAATGCCAACAGAGTAGAATGTAGATAGTGGTATGACAGAAAATATTGTTGGCTACCCCTGGACCCCTAATCTTGAAAGTTGCAAAAAAAAACAACTCGCTACTCATGATCTCGCAAATCACAGGCTGTACCAAAACAGAGCTAATTTTGAAAGGTTGCTAATCTCGTGCGAGTTGGTGTGGTGTTGTTTCGCTTGCGAATGAGATTTCAATCTGACAACACTGTAAAACCTTGACGTACCAAAATATTAAAGCGAAAGGATGCCACAATCCGCCATTCTACAAGATGCGTAACTGAAAGTAAACACTATTATTGTATTGAGTGTATCATGTAATTCGGTTTGTTTGGTTTTATTAGGAAACCATCTTCCATTTGATTGCATCTAAATTTATTGTCTCAAAAGTTTCTCGGGTTATATAAGTATGAGTTCAACTTTCAGAATATATTTCATATATTCTTTAGTTCACTTGTTAGCGTGGTTATCTGAATCTCAAAAATTCAATAGATCAATTCTAACTAGAGTACGATGTTTTATTTTTATTTCGGAATAAAAAATCACTTGTTAATAATTTGAATTCAGTAAAACATTATTTTATATTCGCAACTATTTTTAAAACATAAATATGCACTAAATGTTGTTACTATGCAATTAACAATTAGCTTGCTTAGCCTTATTTTTAAATATGTATATTTTTATATCATAAACCCAATAATTGTATTTTTAAATAATCAACAACATACAAAATTTAAAAATTAATGTACTGATCTTAATTTATTACCCTATTAAATTATTTTTAAATAAAAATTTTGTGGTATTCTACATATGTTCAAATACCTTATATACTTCTATACAAAGTTTTAAAACAAATTATATAATGATTAATACAAAAATTTAAAATGAAAGGTTTTTTTTCATTCTGATAAATTTAAAAAAAAATTGAACTTTCAAGATTTGAACACCTGAACTCTAGATAATGAGGATGGTACGTTAACATCTCAGCCAAACTGACAGTTAAAATAATTTGAAAAAATTAAGAATTATACTATTACAATTTCACACAAACAAATATTTTTATTGAAGTATTGAACAAAGTGTCCAAAGCTCTTATTTTTTACTTCTGTAAAGCTCTTTAGAACAATAGTAGGATTATTTCAACAAAATCACTCTCAGAAGGTTTCAACCGAAGAGGGGGATGGCGTCAAAACCGAACGGGTGGTGAGACGCGATGGTGGAAAAACAAATAAATATTTGCCTAAGATCGAATACCTGATACACCACATCCAATAGTAGTTCATGGAATGTTACAAGGCAAACCCATTGAAAAAAAACAATATTTTATATCCAACTCAAGTTCAAACATGATTTCCTAAACCTCTCCCTTGAATAGTATCCAAGAACGATAAATAATTAGTAAGGACCTTATAGTAAAGTGGTGTCAGATATTAACCAGAATAAAGTTAATTTTTATTAATAATCCCTGGTGACCTGGTGGTCTAGGGGTAAAGTGTCGGGTATCTGTGCTGGGGGTTCGGGGTACAATCCTCGGTCCCGGCACAGATTTATCTTATTGCCAAACCCTTCCTTCACCTCTGACAAGATGTGTATTAATCACAACTTGTGAATGTGAGGAATGCCAGGCCTCCACCGTGGCTCGGATTCCACGTTAAGCTGTAGGTCCTCCATTTCATCTCACAATCACCCTACCATTACACATTAGCGTAAGTGCGTATAGCCCGAATGGGTAGTAAGACGTGGTGGTATTATTATTATTAATAATAATAATAATAATAATAATAATAATAATAATCAATAAACAACTATTTTCAAAATAATGATGTATTTCATGTGCGTACTTTTTAACACAAGATTCGAACCTTGTCCTCCACGTCATGATTAACTGGAATACACAGCATGAGAAACCACTTAAGAAATGCCATCTCATCAAACCCAATCAGGATTTGAGCCCTGACCTCCTTGTCACAGGAAAAACGGACTAAATTAACTTGACATCCAAGCTAGTTTATACGTCGTCTTCCTCACACTTTTTCGTATAAGATCCTTCCCTATCGCCCCTCCTTATTTTGACCCTTCTAGAAAATGCTCTTGTCTAATACCTCCTTGACTCTGGAAGCCTAGCCTGTAACATCCAATTGATAACTACACTCTAAACTATCGAAACGCATGGCTGGAGAGGACGTTGCTTGTATTGTGTTTGGTAAATTCAGGCCACGCTGGCCTGTTTAACCACGGAGCGAGATTGGTTTGCTGTAAGCATTTTATGACAGCAAGCACTGACTCAAAGGCCAAACAAAACAAACTATAAAATATCATTTAATAAGAAGACTATTTACGTATAACACGATTCAACCGTTTCGATGGTCACATGTTCTAAGATGCTACCCTCTTAATAGACTAAACTGACAATGACGGGGATATCCGGTTTCACTGAGAGGGTTTTTACTAAACAGTTTTCAACTCTTTCTTCACGAAAATGTGGGCACACTTCCTGTAAATTCAGCCATCTTTAACATTAACTAATTATAGTAAATAGCATACAGGCGTAAAACCCGAATGGGTGCGGTGCGGCACTAAATATATATAAAATATATATATTATTTGATTCTGAACATACATAATGCGGAATTATCTAAACTTACATATTAATATATTGCTTCCTTGAAAAAAAGGAATAAGCACATTGAAATTTTTCTATGCCCCAGTAACTATTTTAAAATATTTATACGTAGTATTAAAAAATACAATTTTTAAAATAACCAATTTAGCGTGAAAAGCCCTACCTAGAAATTAGTGTAGGTCTAAATCAATAAATCCTTACATCTTTACTAACAGGGATGGGATATGGGTGGTGATAAGAATTTTCTAGTAAATTGTTCCCACCTCCTTAATGTAAAATCTGTCCTTGAGCTTATGAACACACTTTTGCCCAATATATTGTAATGTATGGGATTGGGAAAATGGATATTAGGGGCTAAGGTCTGCTTATACAGACCAGCCAAGTGGAGCCAGCCTTTGGGATAAATAAATACACTCTTATGTTTTATAAGATAAAAAATATATAAACGCAAACAATCGATTAGTTGATAAACGAATCATATTTCACGTGTTTAAATATATAGCAATTCTAGTCCAGTTTGTCAATTATGGGGATGTTTGAGCTAGAATCTCAGCTGAGACTATTGAGGGTGTTTATTCACGAATTGTTTCGAACCTTTCCTCCATGTAAATATGGTTACATCCACATTCAATCCGATCTCCTTTACCATAACTTACTCACGTATTATTATGCTTATAGCACAGAAGGGTAGTAAGAAGTGGTTGTAAATTTTGTTTTATATATAAATATGTTCTAACATCTTTTCTTGGCTATGTTATCCCTCTCGCTGTAGCACGGAAACTTGCAATAGAATAAATTGTCTACATTTCTTTAAATGTTTTTTGAATAGAGTATATTTTATTTTTCAATACAATCTCTGAAAATTCCGACAAAGAGATGTGAAGTGGATATAATATTATGATGCTTGTTTGGCAATGAAAGGTTATACGACGTAGAAAACTAAAGAGCAATAACATATGAACAAATGACATTTAGAAATTAAATTTTTACTAACTAATTTAATTTTTACAACCATGTCCTCACTAACGATATAGTTGGTTTTAAAAATACAATCATTCAAATAAAAATATTTCTACCGTCCTCAGAAAATTGTGAACGCCAAACTTTTCACTGTCAGGACTAACGGAACATCACCGGGAGACAAACTTCCAATAGGATCTTGGTTTCAAACCTACTCCACTACCACGGGATGATTTATTACACCTTGCTGCAAACCAGCAAATTACGTCATCACATGTCAGGCCACTTCACCGGGGACTCTCAGCCCAATTCTATTGACATATAAAATCTATTATTGAATAAATGGAATTCCTTCAGATATAAATAACTGCACAAAAATGTGCTAAAATGAACCATCAATATTAGGCAACATAAAAAAATATCTGGTTGGAACTTCTTCGGGGTCACTCCAAAACACCTGATTTATCATGCTAAATCATGTCTGGATTAATATACTACCAAAAAAGAAAAACTACATCACAATAAGCTAAGTGGTTCCATATATATATATATATATATATATATATATATATATATATATATATATATATATATACACAAATATCCTGCTGACACTTCACCGGGACTCACACCAAAACACCCGATTAAAATTATTACACTAAAAATGCTGGATAAATACTCTACAGAATAATAGAAATTACACCATAGTAATTATGTGGTTCCATAAATATATACAAACAATTGGCTGGCCCTTCAGCGGGACTCACACCAAAACACCTGATTATACACAAATAATGCTAAAACCTGCCTGGATATTGGTCCAGTATAAAAATTAGGTAAAAACCGCACCGCAGTCGGTTAATTGGTTCGAGAGGTCTTAAGTTACAGATATAATTAAATCCGGCCGTATCTTTAACGGAGATTCAAACCCTGACTCTATGTATGCGAGAGCCTCCCTTAACAGACATCCTAATGAATATAAATAAATGCACTGCAATCGGTTATGAAGTTCCAGGTATCTTTGCCAACAGACAGATATTCTTAAAAACAGTACAGAACTACAATATTTTTTTACTTAAAGATATTTACTTTCCAGACCTTAAAAAAACAGAGATATCATGTAAATTGTTTTAAAGCTCGTAAACCAAATACAATATTTCTCCTTGCTTTTCAATTATGTAAACCTCCTTACTCTTAAATTGATAATTGTCTAAGATATGGCCAGTTTTAATATTTGGATTTCCAGAATTGATTTAGTGAAAAAACAGATTTGACAAAATTTTTTTAACTTTATACACTTAATTTAATAGAAAATGATCATCAACGAAAATCTTATTAAACTACCATTTTTCTCAATCAAAGTATTTATCAAAACTTTTTACCAATACTTATATTGTGGCCGTTATGGTAACAGTAAATAAGGTATAGAATCGAACTATCGAAGCTATACACAGTCATAATAACTTTGAAGAAACAAATAAATTCACTTTTATAACTAAAATATGTCCAATAGATAAGATTTTATCAAATATCTTTTTTGTCCACCCTGAAATAACATAAAATATTTTAAATCAGGTTTGGTGCCCTTAAATTATCTAAGTTTTTTAAACTCAGCTTCTTATAAATAAAGTAAAAATCTATTTTAGTTAATATGTTATTTGCTTTACATGTGAGGAATATGATAATTAATTATTAATAAATTCATAATTAACTATTCACAGTAATAAAGATTCTGAAAAGAGGGAGACCTGGTTTAGGGTTTCATGTAAAACCAATAAATGTGGGTAGCACTGATGCCAAAATAATGTGTGGCGTGGTTAAATCTTTAACATTAAAAAAAAATCCAGCCCATTTACTAATGAAACAAAACATAATTAATTAACTAAGTATTTAAGGAATAATTGATTTTATTAGGAAGGGAACAAAAAAGTAAGATTTATTTAGTAGATAAAACCATTTTGCCATCGCAAAAAGACATATCCCATCCTCCATCACTGCTTCCAGAGAGTCAAGAAATAGTTTAAGGACTTAAGGCTTTCTCTAAATCTGGCCTTGAGCGTAGCTAGGCAAACTATTCTGCAGTCATGTGTGGAGGTATAGCATACCGCGCGGGCTGATTTATAAAGTTGCTACCTTACAATCTCGACGGAGTGTACATACTATTTCGATGGTACGTATACGGGTAAGTTGTTCTGGTTAAGTCCGCAAAGGTTCTAGACACAAAATAGTATATATTCTGCACTATGAAAATAGAAACAATTAAAAAGTCATTTGACATTTGTCATATTTGAAAGTACGTAAATAAAATAAAATTAGCTGTAAACGGCATACAAATTTGTAAGCAAGCTTCACAATTTTTTTCGATACGGCTGATATTTGTGGAGTTGTGGGCGAAATGCCAAAAATGAAAAGATGTTTTATTTTGTATGTTGTCTTGACAAACTCTGAATTTGTAATATTTGTGTAACTCACTAATTGGATAATAATAATAATATTTAGCACCGCGTCTTACTACCCGTTCGGGTTATACGCTTAAGTACTAATTACTCTAATGGATTAGGAATTGGGAGGGTTTAATTTAAAGGAAGTGAACCCGCATTTGCGTGGAGGGAGAGTGGAAAACCATTTAGGAAAAACCACCCCCAGTTCACCCGACCGAGATTCGAACCTCGATCTCCCCGTCCTCGGCGGTCGAGCTCAACACGACTAGCGCGTTAGCCAACTACGCCACCAAGGCGGGTCACTAATTGGAGTTCATTGTGAATTTGTAATTGTGATGATCACATAATATTTGTTTTATTATCGAAATCAATTATGCCACCCAAACGAAAAGCCAACGTTCGGGCAGGACAACGTCTGTCGGGTCCGCTAGTATATATATATATATATATATACACACACATTTAACGGGAAAACAATCTTCAGTTCACGCAGATGAGATTCGTAACTAGACCTCCCCATAAATGGCGATCAAACCAACGGTAAGCAACGGCTATGGGTAACTAAACTTTGTAAACTAATATTTACTTAGTTTCGACACCTTGGAGTGAAAATATTGTGATCTTCAAAAATTTTAAATCGAGATTTTGATAAATGTTGACGTTTCATAGCCCCCTGAAACAAAAAAAGTTGTTTCCGCAATGCCGTCTGACTGTTTGTACCTTGGTTTGGGCTAGAACCGAAACCATTTTACCGTTTGGACTAAAACTTTGTGTCTGTGGTTTGCATAATCCCTCCCTCCCCCCGCGGAGTTTTTGGAATTAGGTATCTAACACTAAATTTAAGGCTAGTTTATTGAAAGGCAAAAACAGGATGTATCTATTTTCTCAAAACTCGCTCTAATGATTTTGATTAAATTTGATATCCAAACACAGTTTATCATTATAAACAAGATGGACATTTTCATTTTCTCAAGAACATGACATTGAGGCTAGTTTACATATGGGAGATTTTCAAATTTTCTACATTTCTCAGTAACTATTTGTGACTCGTAATAACCTATCATTTTAAAGTTGTAGTACTATTGAATGTAAAAATCTTTTTTTTATATAAAACCAATAAGTTTTGAGCTATAAACAAAAAAAAATATATATATATATATATCAGGGGCGGCTCGCCCCTAAGGCGCGGAGGCGCGCGCCCCCATCCCCACGAATCCCCAGTTCCTTTTAACGTTATTATTCGCACTCTCACGACAATTTTATCTTGCCATAATAGTTTCAAGAAAAATATGTTTTTGGTTTAAGTAATAGCACGCAATGTTTTTAAAATGGCATGCGGTCGGGCGCGAGGTGGTCAGCGCCTGACATTGTGAAACCAAACCTTCCCACCCCTTCACCTCTTGTCTTCAAATGGCATGCAGTCAGGCGCGCGACGGTCAGCGCCATGCATTGTGAAACCAAACCTTCCCTCCCCTTAACCCATTGTCCCCACCCTGCTATAGCTAGCTAGCTAGCTAGCATTGCTTATTCTTCTTTTGAAGGCGCACTCCCTTACGCGCCCTAAGGTTGAAAGCTTGTGAAATGTGTATAGCGTGAACCAGCAATAATTGTTGTCAGTCATCCTGCGTGCTCCTGCATCTTGAGGCTGTGTGTGGCGTGTATGTTTATAATAATATTATGTAGGGTTATTTTAGGATAATGTTTATTTGAGTTATATGTTTTAATATTTTTTGTAACTAGGCCTAATATGAATAGTTCAATTCAGGCGCTTAAGACAACGAATATTGCAAGATTAACTCTTGATCAAAAAAGAGAATTGAAATCATTAGGTAGGCCATGTCCTGAATTTTGTATGGAACAAAGTGAAAAAAAGAAAAATGAAAATCGAGTTTTTATAAGACAGCTCAAGTCCAAAGATGCATACCAAAAAAATGGCTGGATTTGCGGCTGTGATGTGGACAAATCTTTGTACTGTTTTCCGTGTATTTTGTTTTCTCCCAGAAAGAGTGGTGAATGCTTGTGGATAGTAAAGGGCGTCAATGATATAAAACATTTAACAGAAAGAATTAAGAAACATGAAATATCTGTGAATCACATGAATAGTGTCATTGATCTTTCTTTGCTAGGCAAAGTAAACATATCGTCTAGTCTAGACTCACAATACAGAGAAAACGTTAAAAAAACACAATACTAACGTTGACAAAAATAGGCACATATTAAAAAGGTTGATTTCATGTGTTAAATTCTGTGGTGTTTTTGAATTACCTCTCAGAGGTCATGATGAATCAGCATCATCTACAAATCCTGGTGTCTACAGAGGTTTAATTAATTATACTGCTGAGCTGGATTCTACAATGAAAGACCATTTAGAATCAGCCACTGTATTCAAAGGAACATCGAAAATAATACAAAATTACATACTGGACTGCATGCTTAATGTCTGTAGGGAGGAAATAGTAAAGCAGATACGCGATTCTGAATTTGTAGCCATCGAATGTGATGAGACAACTGATGTAACGAACCATTGTCAGATGGTATTAGTTTTTAGGTATGTGTTTGAGGGGTTGGCTTGTGAGAGGTTTTGGGGGTTTCTAATTCCTGAAGGAAGATGTGCAGGCACCTTAGCAAAATGCATAATGGACCACATCAAACCTCTTCTAGACACTTCAAAAGGAAGATTAATAGCACAGACGTATGATGGTGCTAATGTTATGAGTGGCTCTGTTGGGGGTGTACAGGCCAAGATTAGAGAAACATACCCATTTGCCTATTTTGTACATTGTTACGCTCATCAGATAAATTTGATATTGGAAAAAGCAACCAGTGCAAACAGCAAAGTTCGAGTTTTTTTCTCAAACCTTTCTGCCATTCCCGCATTTTTTTCGCACTTATCTCTACGATCTGACGTTTTGGAGCAAGTAGTACAAGTCAGACTACCCAGAGTTGCTACAACAAGATGGAACTACAACATTCGAACTGTTAACGTTGTGTACGAAAATAAATATAAGTTGAAGGAATGTTTCGAAGTTCTTTAGGAAAAGCGCACAAACAAACTTACTGTTAACGAGGCGAGTAGCCACAGAAGAGCTTTTCAGGACCCAAATTTCATGTTCTGGCTAACTCTTTTCCACAAAATTTTACCTCACGTGGATATATTGTACCAATAACTACAAACCAGGAACAGGGACAGTGTAATGTGGCAAAATGACATTTGCATTTTTGAAAATGAGATACAGAAAGAAAGGGGGCAAGTTAATGAAATAGAGAAGCAAATAAATGAAGAGTTCCCTGAACAACCAAGAAAAAGGAAAAGTAATGTTGAATGTAGCTCCAGAGTGGGGGATGCTAAAGAAGTGTGTGATGTTATTACAACTAATGTAAAAGACAGATTCGCTTTTACTGGTCATTTGGAGGCAGCTTCTTTGTTATGTAATGAGTCATTTCCCCAATTTTCTACTTGCTTTCCGGAAGAAAAACTCACGCGAGTAATCCAACACTACCCATTTTAGAAAAAGAAAAACTCCGGTCTGAATTGGGACTTTTATACAGACGACAGGACTTTGACATTAAAGGAGCAATACAACTATTGAACTTCATGGAGAAAAATAACATTATTTCAGTTTTCAGTGAGGTGACGAAGCTTTAAAAATTATCATAACGACCCCAATGACGTCTGCTGAACCTGAACGTTGCTTTTCTACACTGAAAAGAATAAAGACTTTCTTAAGGAATACAACAACAAATGACAGACTTAATGCTCTAGCGATGGTAGCCATAAACAAGGAACTTATCACACAAATGAAGGACTTTGACGACAGAGTTATGGAAAAGTTCATTAACTTAAAGGAGAGGCGTATGGACTTCGTATATAAATAATTTCTTTGTTTATTGCGTTCTAAGTCATTTCTCGCAAGTGTAAATAATGTAAATAATGTGTATCCTACATATTAATGTTGTGAGATTGTGAGGACATTGAACATACATACATATATATTTATGCACATTACACAGCTGCAGTTTCTACAACACATCTACGTTCTTTGGGGTGAGTTTTTTTTTAATCTTTGCATGTTGTTTGTGATATTAATTTTTGAGTTTAACTAAATGAATATTTAGCAAAACATACTCCGAAATTTGTGTCTTCCTTTAAATATATTATTTAGAAATAATTTATTAACTAAACAGGTGCGCCCTCCAGCTTATAAAGTGACGAGCCGCCACTGATATATATACTTTTTAATTAGGGGTGTAGTGGAGTGGAAATGCGGGGGAACGCCGTTCTGGCACTTCTTTTCGTTGAAAAATATTAAAAAAAAATTTTTTTAGTAAAGTTTTATGCTTTGCAATTCCAAGTTAACTAATTGATTTTATATCAATATTATGTTAAAACTTTTTTCAAACTATTAATCAATAAATTCTGATGAAATTTACAGTGCTCTATGCAAATTCCTAGAATTTTAGGGGAAGTGCGTTAAGTAAGTTTCTGCCATAGTAATCATTAAAAGATGCTCCAAATAGCTTCGAGAGGCACTTATGTTTTTGCAAGCCTTTCGCCTACGGTGGTTAGGGGTCCCAAAACCCCCCTTAAACTTGGGGATTGCTACGACCTTGAGTTCCGCCACTGCTCAATTTACGACTACACCACTGTTTTTAATACTGGTTTTAAAAAATAAATTTGATTCTTATGCTCTTTGGTTGACAAAGATGTTTCTCTTTTTCTATTTTTTTTTCTGTAACAGTGCTCCTTGTTTCTAATGCCATAGAGTCGGGGGCGGCCCGAGGTAAATTTCGCGCCCAGGCGGTATTGCTTTTTGGTGCCTCTCTACGTAACCGGTGGATAATATAGTCCATTCACCATAGGAGTGTAGGTAACTAACAGCTAGCAAAAGTTAGCAGATCAAATCTCATGTATCCATTTGCCAAACCATATTATCTGCAATGACCATAATATGTTGATTTATTGTCACTTTTGGCAGTCAAAATTTTCACAAAAACAAATTTATTTTTAATTTGGTTTTTCTTTTGGCAGTTCTTAAATCTTCTTCTAGCTGCCAGCTATCACATTTATCATAGTAATTGTACTCTCGGAAAATATGAAAAAAATTCCCAAACCTAACAACTCCAAACCTAACGTAGCCTGGGCGTGATAGGAAAATAATTGAAGGGGAAACTCCACAAATGTTAAACATACATTAAACGTTTCACTTCGAGATTGTACAAAAACTATTAGGATTACAAATAAAACTATAAGAACCTGTTTTGTAGACAATGTCATCCTCTATTTTTTATTATAAGTTTAACAAACACTTTGACATTATGAATGGTTTATGTTATAATTGCAAAAAAAAAAAAAGTTTTAGGGCGTTATTATTTCAAGCTGGCAAATGTAAAATAACTTTTTAAGAGTGGCACTAGATTCTATTTTACTCACCACAAAATTATAATAATGTGTAAAATTTCATGTTAGTATCAAAAATTGAACGTTTGCTAAACTTAGCAACTCCAGTATCACGTCCTGTCTACGTTAGGTTTGGGGACTATTTTCATATCACGCCCAGGCTACGTTAGGTTTGAAGTTGTTAGGTTTGGGGATTATTTTCATTTCACGCCCAGGCTACGTTAGGTTTGAAGTTGTTAGGTTTGGGGACTATTTTCATATCACGCCCAGGCTACGTTAGGTTTGAAGTTGTTAGGTTTGGGTATTATTTTCATTTCACGCCCAGGTTACGTTAGTGTTGAAGTTGTTAGGTTTGGGGACTATTTTCATATCATGCTCAGGCTATGTTAGGTTCGAAGTTGTTAGGTTTGGGGGTTATTTTCATATCACGCCCAGGCTACGTTAGATTTGAAGTTGTTAGGTTGTAGCCCAACTCTCGGCTTAGAGGGGCCCAAATACAAATAAATGAAAACAATGAAAGGATAAGTTAAGAAAAGTAAATTAGAGTGGGCAGTGAGAGTAATTAATTTGATGATGCTGGACCCGTAATACGTCCCAATAAAAAAAGGAAACACGGTCCTCCTTACAACAAAATTTATATATATATTTGATTAGATAAAAAAGAGAAAACAAGGAGGCGAGGTGCCAGGGTAATATGTTCACTTAAAACTAGGGATAACCTGGATTAACTAAAATATTGCAAGTCATAAATAACATTTTATTATATGTATTAGAAACATTAACAATATGTAGATATTCAGGCGTAACATTACTCATAATAAAAAATATTACAATCTAATGTTATAGATGACCTTTTTCAAACAATCCTTGTCACATTAATTTAGAAATATAATTCGTAAGTCAAATAGTTCAGATTAAACTCACTTTTTACGAATGTCATACTTAGCGCATAACCTTATTAAATTTGGAATATTCTAACATAATGTTCTTACTGAACTCTCCAAAGGTAGATCCTTAACAAGATTAAATGTGAAATATGATTCATAAGTTACATAATTAAGTATAAATTCAATGTTTACAAAAAACATACTTAACGCATAACATTACTAATTTTAGAATACTATGACGTAATGTCCTTACCGAATTCTCCAAAGTAAATCTTTAACAAATTAATAGTGAAATATAATTCATAAGTTAAATAATTCAGTTTAAATTCAATGTTTACAACAAACATACTTAACGCGTAACATTACTAAATTTAGAATATTCAGATGTAATGTCCTTACTTAATTATCCAAAGTAAATCATTAACAAATTAATTGTGAAATATAATTCACAAGCTAAATAGTTTAGTTTAAATTTAGTGTTCAAGACAATGAAGAATAATATCAAACTTTCCTAATTTAAAAAAAATAAAGCCGAAAGAGAATTTTGATTAATTCCAGAATTATCCTTATGCCGAAAATGAATTTCTCCTTACATTTTTTATGAACAAGTCCTTGAAGCCTAAGCTTCGTCCGTCAGCTTCCAGACCTGGCCTAAGAGTGACGCCATAGTTTTCTGGACGGTCTTTTATACGGTGCACTTCATGAACATAAGAGAGAGGATCCACAAAGGAAGGGGGGGGAACGTGCGTGACCATGGAAACATCGGTATTATTCGAGAAGCCGAACTCGTGTATTCTCGAACCAAACATTCTCTTCTTCTGGGGTAAGCGAAGGTTGGCAATATGCAGCGAACTCTAGCGGGGCGTGTCCGAACTCTTGCTTCACAAAGGCAGTCGTTGACCGGTTGAAGTAGGGGCTGGATGTGTTTACGTTTTCTCGACTGCAGCCGGGATGGTGATATTGGGTAAGTAAGATTTTGATGACTCGTTGACTAACATTAGCTTGTAGCCATATGAATGCTACAAATCTCCCCCTCTTGATCAGGTGAAGGTGTGTGGGGGGGGGTTGTGGCATCCCCTACTCTCTCCTGCGCCATGGGTTGAAGGAGGTCCACAGAAGTACTTCCATCGCTTGTTAGACGTCGTGATGATTGCCGGCCATTGCAGTCCCATCTATACTCGGTGGGTCTCAGTAATCAGTAAGTAGCGTCTCTAGCCGGACGCCGCCCCATAGTGGACTGGAACGTCATTCGCCAATGCGCTGACTTGTACTTCAGCTCCCAAGCTGACTACAGATGAGGTTGCTGATGCCTCCTTCTATGTCCCAGAGTTGTTTCCCCTCGGCTATTCATTCGGCCACGCACATAAGAAAGGAAAAAGGTGTATGGAAGATGCCGGAACACAGGAGTTCATGAAGCTGCACATAAGAGACACAAGTTAGAGTTCATAAAACTTAGAGTGACACATTTGAGTCTTAACGCAGGGTCTTCTTAATCTTCTCGAAGATTACCTGCATTCGTTGGCCACATGACTACCTCCTCGCTCTCATACGAGGATGTAAGAAAACAATACTATTGCAAAAATAGTCACAACAAACGGTTTCCTCTTGTACACAGGGTTCATTATGCTTATCTCGCACGAGATTGTGGCCACCATCTTGTATGTCGTCGGACTGGCTTCTCCAAGATATCTTGATGAAGTCCCACACAATTTCATGTCCATTTTTGCCTCGGGCCCGGGCTTGCATCAAAGATAAACTTAAACCTACGAGCTAACTTATAACTAAATATCAATAACACTTAACCTAAATCACACGACTTGCCGTCTGTTATCCCTATTGACTCTTAGGTCAGCGCTCTTTATGTGGCTGACATGAGCGCGTCTTGTCTCGGAAGCGTCGGCAACTTTCTGGAGGAGGACCGTGACAGGGGTGAGAAACTTATTCAGCTCCCATGGTCCACACCACCTGGGACACAGCTTCGCTGATCTTTTGTCGACCGCGGAGCTCAAGGGAAAATTTTTACACAGAACAAGGTCGCCAACTTTAAATTAAACGGGAATCCTACCTTTATTATATACATTAGCCACCCTCCTCTGTGCCTTCCTAAGGTGATCTAAGGCACTTCTACACTTCTCCTCCAGGGATACCTCATCACTATCCTCTAACAACGGGTGGATGTCCCAGATATTAAAAAGGGGGTGAATCAGCTCCCGTCCTAGGAACACAGAAGATGGCGAACATCCGGTCGATTCGTGGTAGGCAGAATTAAATGCCATATTCAGGAAATCTAACTCCTGATCCCACTTCAGTTGATTTTGACTATGAAAAATCGTCAAGGCTATTCCTAGATTTCTGTTAAAACGTTCAACGTGGTTAGGCCCCGGGTGGTAAGGACTGGTGGTGATATGTCTAATGCCCCACTCGAAGCACATGTCATGAAAAGAGACAGATCTAAAACAGGGTCCGTTGTCACTAACTATGGCTCGGGGAGCCCCAAAGAATGCCCACACACGCCGACACAGGGCGTTAACAGTAGTCCTAGCTTTCATGTTACGTAGAGGAATCAACATCACGAATTTAGAGAAGGCGTCAACCAAAACGAGAATACAAGTGTTTCCCAGAGATGACCGGGTGATAGGCCCCACATAATCAACGAACACTTTCTCCCAGGGGCGTTGGGCTACATCGGCCGAATGTAGTCCAACCCTGGAATTATGGGCAGGTTTGGCCATCTGACAATCCTCGCAGCGATTCACCCAATCCTTAACGTCCTGATATTGTCCAGGCCAAAAGAACTCTCGAGAGATTTTCCTAACTGTCTTTAATACGCCAAGGTGACCTCCAAATATAGAATTATGAAAATATTTCATTAACATGGGGCGTACAGCCACAGGAACAACGACCTTCCTGCCTTTCCCTTTAGCCAGGTTGATAACAAGCAAATCCTTCCATATCGAATATTGCCCCACTTGTTCCCCTTTTTGGATCCTATCCATGATTTCACGGCACCATGGGTCACTTCCCTGATGATCCCTGATAGAAACAAAGGACTCGGGGATTGACTTGATCACACATGAAGCTGGCATAACTTCCTCTGAACCAATAGGGTCACGGTCTTCCGCCATGCGTGAAAGGGCATCCGCAGTAACATTGAGTTTCCCGGATATGTGATGGGTCGAGAATCTAAATCGGGACAACCTCCAAACCCACCTTCCTACTTTACCTAATTGCTTTGGATGGTTCCACATCCAAGCGAGCGCCTGGTTATCCGTATACAGTTCAAATTTTCTCTGTTCTAAATAATCAGCGAACCGTTCTATACCATAAACACAGGACAAGCATTCTTTCTCATAGGCGCTGTACCTCCTTTCGGCCTCGGTGAGTGTCCGGCTAGCGAACGCCACCGGCCTGACACCCTCCGAAGTCCTCTGGGACAGCACAGCCCCTAGAGCAACCGCCGAAGCATCAACGTGAAGAAGGAACGGCATAGAAAAGTCAGGCATTCTCAATACCTCGGGTGAGATGAGTTTCTCTTTTAAAAGATTGAAAGCACGAGCCTGCTCCGCCCCCCAACTAAAGGTAACACCCTTCCTTTTTAAGGAGTTAAGGGGCGCGGCAATCTCAGAAAAAGATGGAATGAACCTAGCATAATACGCGCACATGCCGATGAAACGCATGACACCCTTAAGATTCCTAGGTGGGGGGTATTCTACGATAGGGCGGATGCGCTCAGGGTCAACGAGAAGATTTCCAGAACAGATTACATAGCCCAAATATTTAATGGAAGACTTCGCCCACGTGACTTTATCTGGGTTAACTGTCAAGCCTACTCTACGCAATCGACCTAATACTTCCTCTAAATGCTTCACATGATCACTCATAGAGTCGCTGTACACACATATATCATCTAAATAATTAAATACGTACTTAAACTTGATATCAGAAAGGACGTGATCAAGGACCCGACTCAATGCTTGTCCACCTATACTACAACCCAAGGGAACACGATTAAATTCATACTGCCTCCAAGGGGTGACAAATGCCGTATATTTCTTTGATGACTCGACCAGGGCGCATTGCAAAAAACTTGCATTAAGGTCAATAAGACTGAATACCTTCGCTCTACCTAGGTGCTGAAAAGCTGAGTCAATACTCGGCATTGGGTAAGGGTCGAATTGAATTTTTTTGTTTATTTTCCTATAGTCTACCACCAATCTATAACCATCCCCTTTCTTGGGTATAATAAATGCGGGACTGGCATAGGGAGAATTAGACGGACGTATGACTCCTTTGGATTCTAGATCCTCAATCAACTCTCTGAAAATCTGCATTTTGGGGGGGGCACATGTGTAGGGACCTGACCTCACAGGGACGTTGTCCTCAACCACAATCTCATAAGGTAATACATCACATTTACCAAGTCTGGGGGTAATAACATCAGAAAACCTTGAAATAATACCATTAATAATATCTTCGTCCCTATTTATGATGTACATGGAAGAAAACTTAGAGGAGCGACAAAAAGCAATTTTATTCCTTGGGGAGAACCCAAAAGTTAATTCTCCCAGACTCGAATTAATTATAGCTCCAGTTTCCCACAAAAAATCGTTTCCCAATATTATATCGTAGGGGAGGGCCGGTACACAAAACAAACTTCTTTTCCAAGAAAATCCAGCAATTTTAATGGACAAAACTACCTTCTTTCTAGCTAGTAACAAATCCCCATTTCCCACAACGAATGGCTTCGTAACTATCCTTTCAATAGGAATTTTCCTCAACCCAATTATACTATCTAGAAAACTAGAGTTTATAAAAGATCCACTAGAACCAGTATCCAGTAGGGCCGATCCGGTATTTGACCCAATCATAACCACTACAACAGGAGGAAGGGGACAGGTCTGTTTATAATCCTTACGCGAGATGGGCCCCTTTTCAACACCCCGCGTTAAGCGTTTCCCCCTAAACAATCACGTTGGTAGTGCCCAAAACGACCACAACGAAAGCACTTAATATGAGATATATCTGCCCTTCTAATAACACCAATCGGCCTCCGGGACTGCCTAGCTAAAGGATCAACATTAGAGGGAGCAGTAGCTGAAGCCGATACCACCCTATTTTGAGGGGAGTTATTATGAACTCGCGCTGGGTAGTCTTCGAGATATTCTTTTTCTGCTAACAATGAACCCTCGATATTAAATGCCAAAGAATATAATTCTGTCAGGGTGGTAGGTTTGTTTGAAAATACAAAGTGTCTCCTAGTTAACGGCGAAACATTCTCTAAAATTATCTCTACTACTTCTTCCTCGGCGAGATTTAAATTTAATATCTCTGCGGCTTCTGAAATAGCCAGGACGAACAACCGGAACGGTTCCTGGGGCCGCTGAAAGCGCCGTACCATTTCCTTACAAAGTCTCTCCTTCTCTCTCTTAGAGCATAAAGATTCAAGGATGCGGCCCTTTACTATATTCCAAGGAATCCTAATTGTAAACATTCAGAAACTAGGTGTGCTAAAAAACCCGAAGTTCTCCCTAAACATAACGTCAGGAACTCAACATCATCCACTAGTCTAAGTTTAGCAACTCTATTTGCCTCTAATAGGAAATTAAATAAGGCCGAACAAGACTGACCGTCACAAACTTGAAGTAGCTTTAAACGCTCACCTGCCACCTTACTCTGAGTTTTCGAGGTGGCCGTAACCTGCTGATAGTTAACAGAAGCCCTGGGGGGAGTAACTTGCTCACGAGCCCTATTGAACTCTAAAAGATCTGATTTGCCTGGCTCGGAATCTTCCAGAGGGGGCTGGCTAATGCTTTGTCTAATATTAATATTATCAGTGTCGCTGGACTTACTGATACTTTCTGACAGCAGGGACCGCAATACACCAACAGTAGCTTCTGGGGGGAATGAGATGCCTCTCTCCTTGAGCTCCCGGCGAAGATCCACTGAATTCAGTCTGTATACATCTGATCTGCTGTTAACCACGCTCCCAGGTGCGGTGTCCATGTTGGATGATAAGTTCATGAAACAAAAGGTCAAAGCATTAATATTATATTGAACGCACACTTGCACGCACTCTATAGCAGAGTAGCGCAGCTTTGTAGCCCAACTCTCGGCTTAGAGGGGCCCAAATACAAATAAATGAAAACAATGAAAGGATAAGTTAAGAAAAGTAAATTAGAGTGGGCAGTGAGAGTAATTAATTTGAAGATGCTGGACCCGTAATACGTCCCAATAAAAAAAGGAAACACGGTCCTCCTTACAACAAAATTTATATATATATTTGATTAGATAAAAAAGAGAAAACAAGGAGGCGAGGTGCCAGGGTAATATGTTCACTTAAAACTAGGGATAACCTGGATTAACTAAAATATTGCAAGTCATAAATAACATTTTATTATATGTATTAGAAACATTAACAATATGTAGATATTCAGGCGTAACATTACTCATAATAAAAAATATTACAATCTAATGTTATAGATGACCTTTTTCAAACAAATCCTTGTCACATTAATTTAGAAATATAATTCGTAAGTCAAATAGTTCAGATTAAACTCACTTTTTACGAATGTCATACTTAGCGCATAACCTTATTAAATTTGGAATATTCTAACATAATGTTCTTACTGAACTCTCCAAAGGTAGATCCTTAACAAGATTAAATGTGAAATATGATTCATAAGTTACATAATTAAGTATAAATTCAATGTTTACAAAAAACATACTTAACGCATAACATTACTAATTTTAGAATACTATGACGTAATGTCCTTACCGAATTCTCCAAAGTAAATCTTTAACAAATTAATAGTGAAATATAATTCATAAGTTAAATAATTCAGTTTAAATTCAATGTTTACAACAAACATACTTAACGCGTAACATTACTAAATTTAGAATATTCAGATGTAATGTCCTTACTTAATTATCCAAAGTAAATCATTAACAAATTAATTGTGAAATATAATTCACAAGCTAAATAGTTTAGTTTAAATTTAGTGTTCAAGACAATGAAGAATAATATCAAACTTTCCTAATTTAAAAAAAATAAAGCCGAAAGAGAATTTTGATTAATTCCAGAATTATCCTTATGCCGAAAATGAATTTCTCCTTACATTTTTTATGAACAAGTCCTTGAAGCCTAAGCTTCGTCCGTCAGCTTCCAGACCTGGCCTAAGAGTGACGCCATAGTTTTCTGGACGGTCTTTTATACGGTGCACTTCATGAACATAAGAGAGAGGATCCACAAAGAAAGGGGGGGGAACGTGCGTGACCATGGAAACATCGGTATTATTCGAGAAGCCGAACTCGTGTATTCTCGAACGAAAAATTCTCTTCTTCTGGGGTAAGCGAAGGTTGGCAATATGCAGCGAACTCTAGCGGGGCGTGTCCGAACTCTTGCTTCACAAAGGCAGTCGTTGACCGGTTGAAGTAGGGGCTGGATGTGTTTACGTTTTCTCGACTGCAGCCGGGATGGTGATATTGGGTAAGTAAGATTTTGATGACTCGTTGACTAACATTAGCTTGTAGCCATATGAATGCTACAAGGTTAGGGGATATTTTCATATCATGCTCAGGCTATGCTAGGTTGAGTTTGTTAGGTTTGGGGGTTATTTTCATATCACGCCAGGCTACGTTAGGTTTGAAGTTGTTAGGTTTGGGGATATTTTCATTTCACGCCAGGTTACGTTAGTGTTGAAGTGTTAGGTTGGGACTATTTCATATCATGCTCAGGCTGTGTTAGGTTCGAGTTGTTAGGTTTGGGGTTATTTCATATCAGCCAGGCTATGTTAGGTTTGAGGATTATTTTCATATACCACCCAGGCTACATTAGGCCATGTCTAGCTCTGTTTGGCGCCCCTTCAAGCTGGCGCCCCGGGCAGCCACCCGGTTTCCACGGTCCTTAAGCCACCCCTGCATAGAGTAAGTAACAGTGTATATTATTTCATTTCACAAATCCTAACGAGTTTTTAGTAAATGTATATTTTAAGATAAAAGCAAGATAAAGTCTGTGTGGCACACCGTACCATTTATCTTTTATTACTAAAATTTAAAATTGCCTTTACATCTATGTGAGTAGGTTTGTGGACCTATAATTTCTAAAACACTTTATTATTATCATTATTATTATTATTATTATTATTACTATTATTATTACAATTATTACTATTTATAATTATTATTGGAGTTTACCGACGTATCAACACAACTAGAGGTCATGTAACATTATTAAAATCATTCTACTCATGTTAATGTGTACAACAAGATCCATAATTTCTGAACCCCTTTTTTTAACAACCTGTATATACATGTGTGTGTGTAATTTCTCTCAAATAAAAGATGTATTAAACTAAAGTAATTTTATGAATATTTTCAGTGGAAAGAAATAATAGCTATGACACACATGCCCACCCTCCCCTAAGTAAACTCCTGGATGCACCACTGAATCTTAATATCTTCAAAACTAAGTCTGCTGTAAGTGGGAAAAGGTCTTGTTCGTCTATAAAACATGAATAAAACTATTTAGAGAAATCGTTTTCACTTCTCTCTTCTTACAAAACCAATGTTATTCAAATAGGTTTTATCTAATCAAGAAACACTCTTCATGCAAATTATTTATAAGGTAAACATAATCAAGTTTACTCTGTAAAAAACTTTTAACATAGATAATACAAATACATCACAGGGAACATTCTCAATAGCTCAGGTTTGGAGGTGGCAGACAATTAGTGTCCAGTCAAGGGTTTTAACTGAACAGGTTATAAATGTTAGAGGGAAGGGGGAGTAGCGGGGTTTACAGAAATAAAAGATGGAAAGTTAGTGAATGCCAAAAATGAATGCCAAAAAGTGCTTTGGGAGGAGAGGGGGAGATGCTTCCAAAGACAGAGCAATATACCAGGAAACTTCTGAACTTTTTCAACAGTTTAGACATGATTTAATTTGAAAATAACAAATTTTGTACCCGTTATTATATTATAAATATTTGTCGTGTATGATAGAATATTATTTTATTCTCTATAATAATATGATAACTTTAAAACTATATTCTTGTATTTCATGTTTTATTTAATTTTAATTTAATTGAAATTACATCTTATTGTAAAAAAGTAAATATTACCTTGTAACTTTTTTATTAAATTAGTTCATTTTAAATTTACAAGTTTAATATAATAAAATAAAACGAATGTTGTTACTATGCATATTTTCTAAGCAATAGAGTAAACAACTTTATCGTCCTTATATAGTAGATATCCATTCGAATCTTAAGGAATGCAGAAACGAATCAAGATTACTCTAAATTGTTTGATTATGCTAAATTCTGTTAACATAATTGTTTAATTACGCAACAGCAACATTTTAAAAGCGGGCCAAATATTCACGGCGTCACATTTTAAAGACAAGACATTTTAATTATCAGTATCCCTTCTCGACCTTGTTTTAGATATGTAAGGCCTTAAAGAGGGAGATGAATGGAATTATCATCTAAAATAGCCACATTTTAAGGGCGGTGCTTACGTTTAAGGCGCTACAGCGTCGTCCAGAATTTTTGTCACGTCCACAAACGGTTGGTTTTATAAAGAAAACATTTCTCTTCACCCCCCTTCTCATCCTTGTTTTCGAGATATAAGAACTTTATATGAATATTTTTAAGTTTCAACTCAAAACTATTTAAGGCTTATATTATGATAATTCGGGTGAGAAGTGTAATTAAATAGAGTAGTTAGTTTTAAATATGTACTTAATGTATGTAGACCTCTAAATAGCTTTATATCTAATAGATGAAGCAATATATATTGTTTATAACTTAATGTATGAAGTGAACAAAAAACTCCATGGTGTCAGCCCGCAATCGAGCCATATCGACCGAGTGGCTGCCGTCTATTGGTGAAGATAGTGCCAACTTCTGCATACAGAGAGTGTTATGTTTTCAGCACAACAAACTCTTCGGCCGTTAATATCAGTTTTCTAGACCGGAGCCCCTACATTTAACTCTATTAGCCCCTCATATGTTCTCACGAGGCTGAGTTGACTCCATTCAGAAAAAGTTATAATTTAATAGATCACAGTAATTTATCACTTTCAGGATATTCTTTTTTATCATATCTTCATTAAAATTGTTTGACTGACTTTTTGTTGCTTGAAAACCCTAAAACATTTTAGGAAAAGTTAATATTTAGTAAATTAATATATATATATATATATTATACATATAGTATGTATATATATATACTATACCAATAGGCTATTTTAATGATACAAAAATGTAATTAGTTAATTTTTTATTTTATAAGAGCTACTACAGATTAATAAAATAAATCAATAGCTCTAACATCCTCTCTTCGTTGTTCCTCGAGGCACTTCCAACACCATCTGAATTTGAAGATCAAGTAAAGGGTTAAGGGAGATATTTAAGGGGTTAAATTACCACCCACTCTTCAGGAACAAGGGGTGCTAAGAGAGGTTGAAAGACTGGATTGAGTTTATGTGCCAAACAAACAAATCATGTCTCGCAACCCACAAAATGTTGAATATTATTAAGTCAAATTGAGTATATAGGGGACCTACATTTGTTAAAAAATGTTTTTGAAATTATATTAAACAGAAATTTTAACAAGACGAGCCTTTTAATATAGCGTACAATAATTTTATTGTTTTGTTCTAAAAAATGTTATATTTGTTTAAAATACATTCTTAACTTAATTTAAATAAATATTTTATGAAAAGGGCTTGCATTAAAAATGAACATAAATTTAATAACTATTAATTAAAAATCAAAATTGAGGCCACGCTTCAGTTAGCAACAAAGTTCTCAAATCTTCAAGGAAACAGCCTACCTAATTTTGTCACTTACTAAATATCCTCAAACTATTTTTGACTTGCCTAAACAAAGCCAGTAATAATATTAAAAAAAAATATATTTGAGCTATTTTATAGTTAAAGAAAAGGTTCATTTGTTATAATTAATTGAATCTCTGGTTTTTTCACTTTGATATTGTGAGCCAAAAAATGTTGTTAATAGAAAGATTAAGAATCAAGTGGACCCACTTAAGTGGCCGAATGCTTTAAAGGCGTCACTCTGATGTTAGACTCGCCTTCTGGTCGAGGAAAGACCGGGTTTCAAGTGACGGTCGGGCCCTCTAAGAGTGGTTTTCCTAAATTGTTTCCGACTCTCCTTCCACTCCAATGTGGATGGTAGACTACCTATAAAATGCTTCGTTCCTCATCTCTACCCCATTAGAGTAATTTTCAGGTCCCAGACGAATTAAAAATTACCTATTAAATAACTTAAAATTTAAAAAAAACTCTAAATTTATAAAAAAATACATAAAAATATGACCAAAAACTTGTAATGAGTGCACAAGATTAAATATAAAATGCAATTTATAAATGAAAGCTAAGATATATGTATGCAACTATGAGCATTCAAGAACTAAACTCTTGCATTTGATTAATATAACATTGATTTACAAATATATGCTTAAGAAGTAATAGCTACCCCCTCTCAATTCAACCCTCTCCAGTCCAGTTGCAGTGTCTCACCAGGAATGTGTATTTTACAACCAGACGCGCAAAATCTTCTTTCCATGATCAATCAGATCAATAGTTATGAATGATGACTTACAATGAAGTAAAAATTACATACATAAACACCAATTTTCTTACTAATAGAAATAAATAAGATCCAGAACAGATTTTTGGTCACCGGGTTTCACTATCTGTTTGGGCTATACGCATAGAGACTAATTATTCCAATGTGTTAGGGAGGAGGAAGATTGAATTTAGAGGAGGCGTACACCCATTTGTGGGGGAAAGAGAGTGGAAAACCAGTTTGGAAAAGAAATCTCAATACAGTCAAAAGGGATTCAAATCCCAATCTCCCTGTCATAGTAAGTTTAATTTCTTGAGAGAGTGAAGCCTTTAGACCACGCAGCCACTGAAGCGGGTACAAGTGTATTTAAATGCGAGTAGTAAAACTGGTGTAAAAAACAAACAAATAAATAAAAAATAAAAAAAATGTAATTTTATAGTGATTGTGTAATTATTTTAAAACATTGAACCAATAACGCGATCCAGAAAGTGTGAAGGGGGATGAGGGAAGAGGAAGCTGCGGAGAAGAATAAGTTACTGGGATCCCCCGCCAAAACAGCCCCCATCCCAGGTCGTTAGAAGCAGACAACGTACAGGTACTTACTCGCAAATGTTCCTACGATTTACACCCGACGTTATATCCTGTCCATAGCCTGTGTGTTGTGTTTGGTGTTGTTAAAAGTAGGGAAGGGGGATATGTGAGGTTTGTCTTTATATTCGAATAATATCCGCCAGGAGCAGCACAAGCTGCAAGTGAATCGTGAGCCAGGGTTTGGCTGCTATTGCTGAAAAAATTGTGACGTTGAAAAAGAAGAAGCGCGGTTGAATTTTTGTGGAAGATAAAAATATATGTACAAAGATTATCTTTTGATATTTGGATTCTTACGGAATAGTTTTAATGGTGCTCGGGATGCTGACCAAATGTAATCTGGAAGTTTGGAAAATGATGTACCCTTCTTTTACTCTGAATGGTTTTAGGATTACCTTACATGTTTACACTATGATGCACTTTAAAGGATTGATTTACAGTTCAGAGATTTTTAAAGGGCCCGATTAATATTCAAACTTAGTACGCAAAATTGGCCCATTTCATTTTGGTCTGGGTATGTGCCATCCTGATTTAGCATAGAGCCGCATTAGAGGTGAACAAAGTCTGAATGTGAAACCATCCCATACATTCTGGTCTAGGTATGTATCATATTGTATTTAGTATAGCTAAAGTCTAACTATGGAACTACCCAATACATTCTGGTCTAAGTATATGTCATATTGTATTTAGTATAGCTAAAGTCTAACTATGTAACTACCCAATACATTCTGGTCTAGGTATGTGTCATATTGTATTTAGTATAGCTAAAGTCTAACTATAGAACTACCCAATACATTCTGGTCTAGGTATGTGTCATATTGTATTTAGTATAGCTAAAGTCTAACTATGGAACTACCCAATACATTCTGGTCTAGGTATGTGTCGTATTGTATTTAATATAGCTAAAGTCTAACTATGGAACTACCCAATACATTCTGGTCTAGGTATGTGTCGTATTGTATTTAGTATCGAGACGCACTTGAGGCGTCCTAAGTCTGACTCTAAAACTGATTCAAAGTTTTGGTAATGGAGGATCACCAAACGGAAGTTAGGTGCAGTTGGGGACCTTTGATGGGCCATTTAGAGATGGAGCAGTGAAGGGCCACGAGAGTATTTTTTTACCTAATGCAGAAAATACATAGTTTTTTATGCAAATTTTATTTTGGGCATTGATAAATAGTTTTAAAAATACAAAATAAAAATTAATTGCATTGCATTAGAAAGTAATAATTGCTGTACACTACATAATGATTATGAAAAATTAATAGTATTATTTTAATATTTTGTTGAACGTTTAAACCTCCCATAATTTTGCATTACTAACAATTTGTTCAGATTTGTTAGTATAAAGTTGATACAATCTTCACTTTCTCTTTAACATACATCTACTGATAAAATAAGTATTATTTAATCTTGAATTTACAAATTTGTTAAATATATGTCATCAACATTCTTCTTATGGAACTTCCCAAGTATATTCTGACCCCCTTGATAGGCCACCGCAGACCACACTTTGAAAGCCACCGGTGTGATAATTCAAGTTAAGTCTGCTTGAAGCCTTTCGGGCTGTACTGAGTATATAAATGTAGTTTTAGTTGTGAACAAGCTGGTTTGGGAATGTCATCCGTTGTGTGTTTGCTTGTCTGTCTTTCTATGAGATTCTTCAGCGGCTAAATGTTTAATGATACTGCCTACCCATCACAGAGAAAGTCAACCTTTTATGTTATATTAATTTATTTATTTCAATTCTATTTAACTTTGAAATGAAACAAAAAATGTATACAATTTAAATAACCCTTGGCGGATTCAAAATTCTTGCGCCCCTAGGCCAAGTTGTAATTTGCACCCCCGCCCCCCATTTTTTTGGTAAAAGCTTTAGGAAGTTACAGAGGAAAGAGGTGTTTGGGGGAGAGGGGACTGAAGTTATTATACGAGAAAAGATTTCTACGAAAGATAATCAGGCATGTACAGTACATGCCTACAGTAGCTTGAGTTAACATTATGAAGAAGGGGAGACTGAAGTCGGTTACAAAGCGATTGTAAAGTACAGTTATTTAAAAATAAATATCGTCATTCAATAATGTTAGTCAATAATTTCTAAACGTAATTATAAAAAATAAAATAAAAATAAAGTTAAAGATAATATAATTCAAAATGTGCCGCCCCCTAAAGCAGCTGGCCCTAGGCCCGTGCCTAGTGAGCCTGTAGTGTAAATATCCTTATGTAAATAACTAATAACATTTTTGAGTAACACCAAATGTTTGGGGTTTGTATATGTGTGTATTGTTTTTTATTTTGTTTTTTTTTTCGTTTTATTTTGAACTATGTTTACTTTGTTGTTTTGGCGCCAAGAAACTTAGTTTGGTGTCTGTTGTGCGCCTTCTTTTGTTTAACGGTTTATTTATCGCGGTAGTATTTCCGGTCCCGGCAGTGTTGCCAACTGTACGATCTGGATACTACTTTTGATATAATTTCACCACGTGTACAATCCAATTTTAGGATATTTTCTAAAAGTAATATCCTGTGGCCCTGCTATTTACATTAATTATTATTTTTTAATGAAAATTGCAGGGTTTATCAATATAATATCAGAAAGTAGTATCCTACCGGTCAAAATACAATCCATTTCAGGTCCATGTACTATCGCTAGAGACTATATACTTGGCAACACTTGGTCCTGGGCAGCCAGTCTCGTTTTGGATTCCGTCCCGTATACATTGTGTGTCGTATAATATAAACATTCTGTGGTTATGTGATACAAAACTATACAGTCCATTTCCTACCAAACACCAAACATTCCCAATAGCGCCCTACCCCTATTAAAAAACTTAATTTCTGTTTAATGGTATTACAGTAGTTTACACCGTTATAATAACATTCAGTCAATATGTTCCTACATGTACAATAACTTATGTGGGGAATATTTTATTATTATTATTATTATTGAACAAATATTATAAACTAGTTCTTATCATATAAGTATTAAATGTATGTTCATTATTATTAAGTGGTTTAAGTGTAAGAAAAGGCACTGGCCTTAACTTAAACCAAATAAAGAAGATATTATTATTATTATTATTATTATTATTAGTTATTGGGAAATACCTTAAAAAGTTGATACATGTAATAATTAATGGTAAAATCTGTGTTTTTATACAAATTTTTAATAATTGATTTCTCCCCAACCTTAGTTCGATTTTCTTCTCCATCTAACTTGATCTTTATAAAGGTACAAAGAACAACCGTGCCAAGTTTGAATTAAATTCGGTTGATGATTCAAAAGTTATCGTGAGAAATATCCATCACAGAGAGACAAACAATCGGTCGAGTTAAAATAGAGAACTTGCTTCACTCGTTTAGTAAATCAAACCACATGAATATGTTTTTATATTACTTTCCCTGTGACAATATTTCCTGGATCGCTTGTACAGGGAGAATATTACACAAGCGTGCAGGCACAAATTTACTAATCCAATGCTCCCCTTCCCCCCCAAAATCATGGGGCCATGTGTGGCTGCGCCGTTTGCACACCCTTAAGAGCGTACCTGACACTAAACACATTAATTTTATATTGAATTTGGGCTATCTTGATTTATGATGGTTTTGAAAACTGTCAAATAAATTGGGCCTTGGTATCATAAATAAAATAAAATAGTCAATAATAAATATGGCAAAAAATTGACCAAACACATTATATATATTAAAAATAAGAGTATCAATTTATTTGAAATTTAAGTCAACGCCATAAACGGGATGAGGAGTAAAAATAAGTTGTTGATTTTATGGATGTGAAAGAGGCTAAGATACTCACGAGCAAATTTTTATGGTGAGAAGTGGTAGCGCTCAGGCCCTAAAAATAGAAAAGGGGAGTTCTAGGGCTATGCAACTAAGATACAAACGCACACGCAAAATATTGTATACAGAGACATAAAAGATAGTTTAATTGTGATAGAAAGGGCTAATATAAACATATTATTTTACAATTAACGGTCAATATTGAAAAAAATTATTATTGTTTTTGCTATTTTGTAGGTTGTGATATCAACCAAAAGTGAAATTTTCGGATAACATGAATTGACTATGAATAAGTGAAAGTAGATCTAGTGGCTTTTCTACGTTGTCAGATTAGGATTCAATATGCAATTTAGACTGTAATAATACTTTGTGATATAATTTGTAAATGTTTTTGTGATCAAGAAATATTACATGTTCTGCATAGTTTAACTTAACTTTTTTTTTTTTAAATAATTGAGCAAATAAATAGCACATAAGGAATATTTTGTATAAAATAATAGGGGAAATAGCTACTTTCTAAACATTCCAAACCACATGGCCCACTAATAAATTACATAAAGCTTTGTGATTTTTGTTTTAATTTAACATCTTTTGGTTAATCTTATTCGGTGGTCGAATGGTATAATGCTGTTATCCATCCCTTCGGCTTCGGGGGTAACTGGATGATGTCACGCCGATGGTGACGTCGTGGTCAGACACATGTGGGTAGTGGTAAGAAAAAAGTCGGCGAGTGTGTTCCGGTAACGTTAGTCGCGGTGGAACAGAAGGATGTTCCGGAAACGTTAGTGGCAGTGGAACAGAAGGATGTTCCGGAAACGTTAGTGGTGGTGGAACAGAAGGATGTTCCGGAAACGTTAGTGGCGGTGGAACAGAAGGATGTTCCAGAAACGTTAGTCGCGGTGGAACAGAAAAATGTTCTGGCAACGTTAGTCGCGGTGGAACAGAAGGATGTTCCGGCAACGTTAGTGGCGGTGGAACAGAAGAATGTTCCGGCAAAGTTAGTGGCGGTGGAACGGTAGGATGTTTCAGCAACGTTAGTGGCGGTGGAACGGTAGGATGTTCCGGCAACGTTAGTCGCGGTGGAACGGTAGGATGTTTCAGCAACGTTAGTGGCGGTGGAACGGAAGGATGTTCCGGCAACGTTAGTCGCGGTGGAACAGAAGGATGTTCCGGCAACGTTAGTCGCGGTGGAACGGTAGGATGTTCCAGCAACGTTAGTGGCGGTGGAACGGTAGGATGTTCCGGCAACGTTAGTGGCGGTGGAACGGTAGGATGTTCCAGCAACGTTAGTCGCGGTGGAACGGAAGGAAGTTTCGGCAACGTTAGTGGCGATGGAACGGTAGGATGTTCCAGCAACGTTAGTCGTGGTGCAACGGTAGGATGTTCCAGCAACGTTAGTGGCGGTGGAACGGAAGGAGGTTCCGGCAACGTTAGTTGCAGTGGAACGGTATAATGTTCCGGCAACGTTAGTGGCGGTGGAACGGTAGGATGTTCCGGCAACGTTAGTCGCGGTGGAACGGTAAGATGTTCCAGCAACGTTAGTGGCGGTGGAACAGAAGGATGTTCCGGCAACGTTAGTCGCGGTGGAATGGTAGGATGTTCCAGCAACGATAGTGGCGGTGGAACGGTAGGATGTTCCGGCAACGTTAGTGGCGATGGAACGGTAGGATGTTCCAGCAACGTTAGTGGCGGTGGAACGGTAGGATGTTCCAGCAACGTTAGTGGCGGTGGAATGGTAGGATGTTCCGGCAACGTTAGTCGCGGTGGAACGGTAGGATGTTCCGGCAACGTTAGTCGCGGTGAAACGGTAGGATGTTCCAGCAACGTTAGTGGCGGTGGAACGGTAGGATGTTCCAGCAACGTTAGTGGCGGTGGAACGGTAGGATGTTCCGGCAACGTTAGTGGCAGTGGAACGGTAGGATGTTCCAGCAACGTTAGTGGCGGTGGAACGGTAGGATGTTCCGGCAACGTTAGTTGCGGTGGAACGGTAGGATGTTCCAGCAACGTTAGTGGCGATGGAACGGTAGGATGTTCCAGCAACGTTAGTGGCGGTGGAATGGTAGGATGTTCCAGCAACGTTAGTGGCGGTGGAACGGTAGGATGTTCCAGCAACGTTAGTGGCGGTGGAACGGTAGGATGTTCCGGCAACGTTAGTCGCGGTGGAACGGTAGGATGTTCCAGCAACGTTAGTGGCGGTGGAACGGTAGGATTTTCCAGCAACGTTTGTGGCGGTGGAACATAAGGATGTTCCGGCAACGTTAGTCGCGGTGGATATAGTGACCGATAAATCAAATATTTTGGTTGATTTAAATTCCTATATTTAAAAATTAATAAATAAGCATAAATGAATTTGAACAATTATATCTAATCTAGCACTTAGTACAATAATGTACTTACTCAAATGCTATACATGCAGTTTAACAAATCAACAATAAAAACAATTAGGGCCGATTCTTTTTGTAAACATAAAATTTTCACATTTACTGTTGAGCTATTACTTCCATTGAAATTTATAAACGTTGAGTTTTCTTATTGATACTGGTTGATTTATCATTTTATTATATTAAAACATAGTTGTGGTAGAAATGACAGTTGTAGCCCACTCTCTCCCATAAGAGTAACATTGATTCACCACATTGCAAAGTTGGGCTACTTTCTCACATGTTGATCGTTCCCATAGAGCCGGTGTCCTTGTGTAAGAATAGCATTGATCAGTGGCAGATCGGGAAGTATTATTTTGGGGGTTGTTGCATTGATCCTCCTCACTGTGCGTTGGGTCACTTTTCTAATAACAATAGCATTGATAAGTGGCAGATCAAGAAAATAATTGGGGTCGTAAAAGGTGGAAATTGGTTTTCCCCCTTTTACCAACCCAATTATTTTCTTGATCTGCCACTTATCAATGTTATTGTTATGACAAAAGTGACCCAACGCACAGTGAGGAGGATCAATGCAACAACCCCCAAAATACTCCTCCCTGATCTGCCACTGATCAATGGTATTGTTATGAGAAAAGTGACCCAACGCACAGTGAGGAGGATCAATACAACAACCCCCAAAATACTCCTCCCTGATCTGCCAATGATCAATGCTATTCTTACATAAAGGCACCGGCTCTATGGGAACGATCAACATGCGAGAAAATGGCCAAACTTTGCAATGTGGTGAATAAATGTTACTCTTATGGGAGAGAGTGAACAATAACTGCCATTTCTACCATAATAAACATATTTAAGTATCCTTCAGATTTTTAAGAATTTGGAGGGCCCTGATATTTTTTTATGAGTTTAATAAAGTGAGAAAAAGCAGAAAGTGAGCAATAAGTGTCATTTCTACCACTAGTAAACATATTTAAGTATCCCTCAGATTTTTAGAATTAAGAGGGCAGTGATTTTTTTTTTGTCAGTTTAATAAAGTGAGAAAAAGCAGAAAGTGAACAATAAGTCGACATAAAATCGGTAATCAAGGTTATATATCAAACAGTTCATATATACAAAATATCCCAATATTTTGTCAGCCTATGGCAGCAGTTGAGCAGTCATACAATCAGGTTGATCCGATTCCGAGTCATCTTCTGTCTTGGTTTGTGTCCTTGATAATCTCAACACGACAGGAGATCTTAGCTTCCCATCGCCTGCCAGAATCACAACCTTACCATCTTTTTGTTCATAGACTGAAGATCTGTCCAGAGGATTGGTATATTCGTGTTGACCAGGTTTCAGGGCTTTCTTGGGTAGTGACGTTGGAGTGCTGTCACCCACGATTTTGGAAAGTCCGAAAGCACGGTTTGGAAAATGGATGCTCATATCAAGTCCATCACCGCGAAATCTCCGCTGGTAGATATAATATTCTGTCAGCAATATTGCCACAACAAACAAGATTACTACGAGCACAGTTACAGCAGTGTTGCCAAAAGATTCTTGGGTTGATTCTAACCCTGATGAAGCTGTTCTAGTGACAGTGAGCTTTGCATGACACGCGTCTCCCACGTGAACTAGTAGTCCATCAGAACACAGACATTGTGGATCACTCTGTACTTGCACACAAATATGAGAACAGTTCACATCCTCACTTTTGTTGGAAACTAGCGGTTGTCTGGAGATCTGCATGATTGCAAAAATGTCTGTATTGGATGTATGGGTCTTTATAGTCTCGGTCCTGCGAGAGCTTTCGTCCAGTTTGTATTTTATTATCTCCCCGGTTTCCGCCAGCCAATACAGTGATCCCTCGAACAACGCTAGCTATTGTCATGTCTACCACTAATAAACATATTTAAGTATCCTTCAGATTTTTAGAATTTGGAGGGCCCTGATATTTTTTTGTGAGTTTAATAACTCTGTCGGCCTCCCTGATTCCACTGACGAGAGCACCTTGTGTTGTGCCGTGATACCCTTGGAGAGTTGCCTCCCCGGCGAACAGTATTATTGGAGGAGCTTCCCCACACTCCCCGGGGGTGGGCATCCCAAGGTCACGCTGGTGCCCCAAGGTGGAGCTTATACTCATGTAACTGAAAGCCCCACAAAAATACGGGTTCGTGCACCAGGTCGACCTCGATATGGTGCTGGGATACGGCAGGCAAGGATTGCCAGTAAACTTTCTAATGGTTTTGGTTAATTTTTCCGCCACGTCTTCATCTGAACATGTCTCCATAATGGCCGAATCAGGGCCTCCTATCCATGCGCACAACACGTGCTTACTGCCGACCACAGGTTCGATGTGAGTTATCCCTTTCGACCAGTCGGACCTCCTTGCCAGCTCTTCTGTGGACCAGCCAAGCCTGATGGTATCGTCTATAGACACCCAGAATGGTTTTTTGTACTCGAGAAAGATCTTGTCCATGCACCCATAACCAAGTCTGTCAATGGCGATCTGTTTATTATTTGGGAGCTCGGGACAAAACAACTGTTTTGCGGTGTTCTTGAGGACTCCTAATGACGTGGTCACAATGACGTAATCGCACGGGTATTCCTCTCCGTTGAAACAATGCACCTTTGCGCGGGGACCCGCGGTTTCCTCCGCGTCCCACATGATGGACTTTACCGGGTGCAGTACTTGACACAACACTCAGGTAGATCGCGGAGTAGTGGTGCCAGAATTCCGGCGTGGCCTAGAGGGACTCTCACGTTCCCTCCAGGGATGCCGATAAAGCTCCCGTAGTAATCGGCAGAGACAAGGGAGAGGTCGTCACCTTGCCGTGCTCTTATAGAGTGGGCTAATCCGTTCATTACTCTGGACGCATCGTCCCGGTGGAAATCGGGGAACCGGGAAAGCTCCTGGTCCATCTGGCTGGCGAGGAACTCTGACAGCGACATGTGCTGCCTCGCATTGTCGTTGGACTTAAACAGATTGATGGCTAAGTTCTTGATGAGGTGGAATGCATTGGTGGCGGCTATGGAGACGGCGGGGCTCACCACTCGACCGTCCGTGGTGTAGAAGTATCCGGCGCTGTTGTCGGACAGGCCGAGAGGAGGGCGCAGCAGACCCTCCTGAGCAGCGAGGGTGAACACAGGGTTAGATGCGCACGCGCCATGGATCCACTGAGCCCCCAACTCCATGCTGGAATCGTTCAGCCAGAAGGATTGGATGCGGCCGCCAGGTCTAGAGAAACACAATCACTATTTAGATTTACATTCTGGCCATCAACCATGAGATATGCTTTTCTAGCAGGATAAAATCCTGTTTATATGGTAGTGTGTGTTGGGGGAATAGCACAAAGCGAGCTTAGCAAGCCATGACTCCCATCTTCATCAATAGCACGGTCTGGTATTTACTTTGTTGAGATCAGCTTCGGTGGTCGATGGATATAACATGTCTCTCTCGCAATAGACTGGACTCCCGATGACCTGGAGATTGGGGATCAAATCCAGTTCTAGTGTACTTAGGGTGGTTTTTCATAAACTGTTTTACATTCTCTCTTTATCTATATCTCCATGTAAATGTGAGTACAGGTCCTCTAAAATTTGACCTTCCACATTACTAACACTTTAGCAACCCAAACGGGTAGAAAGACACCGTGCTAATAATAACAACAATAACAATGATAATAAACACTTTAGTATTTATCTTTCAACAGGAAACCTTAAGGGTATTATTAAAATATAGAACAATATACCGTAATATGACGACAGCGTTTGGATATTAATAGAAAATAAACGTGGAAACCGGAAGGGCCTTGCAAACGGTGCTTTTTAAAATGTGAAGTGAAGCGCGAAGTGAAGTTCAAGATGAAGTTGAGGACAAAATTTTTGTATTAGTTAAATAATGTTTATGTGTTTTTTTTAACTATCCATAAAATGCATCCTTGTAAAGAGAAATATTTAGAGAGGAAAACAAAATCACGCGAGGTTATTTTATGCTGATACATATACATTTAACTATTCTTGTGTAGTATATGTAATTTAATCACCAGTTGGTGGTAAATTACTATTTAGTAGCTGTTATAAAAAATAACTATATGTTGAAATATGTCATATTTAGTGTGATATTTCAAATATATCGAAGTGTTTTTTGTGTTTTGTCAGCATTCGAGCTGTAGCTTACGCATGTCTATGTAGGATACTAATTAAGATACTATGTGATATAATAGATTAGGTTGAATTTAGAGGAAGTGTACCAGCATTTGAGTAGAGGGAGAGTGGAAAACTGTTTATCAAAAACACCCAAACGGGATTCGAACCCCAATCTTCACCTTTTCAGCAGTGCGAGGGTGACGCTTAAGAACATTCGACCACCCGAAGAGGGTGAAGTTTTCTTCTTCCTTCGAAATGTTTCGAAGATGCGAAGGTTATCGTGGTTGTCGAAGTAAAATTGTAAGAAGATATATTTGCCCTTTCGACTTTGACATTTCTAAACTTCGTACAACCTCCTAAAGATAAGAAACACATTGACCTGTACCTCTCTGTGGCCTCCAGGACGGTAACGTTCTTAATGCCGCATTTGGTGAGTCGGTGTGCCGCGGAGAGTCCCGCTAACCCTGCTCCTATGATGGTTACGCAGGGTTTTGGAATGCAGGGGTCCAAGATGCAGGGCTCGATCAAACTGGTCCCAATTGTGGGACAGATGGTCAGGTCGCTTTTATTACTATACACAAAAGAGGAACGTGATCTGCTTTTTAGTTGCTTAGAACCAATGAAGGGAATGTTGTTATTTACTAAGGATCAAACTTCCAACAGCCTTATTGAAAGAAAGAAAATATTGAAACAAACCCGTATCGAATAAATGCTACAACCCAATATCACATACTCTCTCGTCGATTGTAATTAGTAATATAAAAATAAAAAGCGGCTATCCTCAAATAATTTTTATTAGAAATAACATATTAAAGTGAATAATACATCATACATAATACATAATATATACCACTCTTCAAGTATATACTGTATTTTAAACCAATTTATACTAAAAATTATAAAAGCTAGTTGTAAAATAACCTCAAAAAAATTTTTTTTTCGAGTATGAAAATACGTTCTTATTTTCTTTTAAATTCATTCAAACTATTTTAAAATATTCAAAATTTTCAACATCCAGTTTATATGAACTATTCTTAAATCAATATTTCTCTGGAAGTCAATACAACCTATACAGCATAGAGATGAGTCATTCATGAACGAATATGTCAATATGAACGAAATAGTATAAAAAAAATGAACGATTCGGATCTTGGTTTAAATGAGCCGTTGTTCATTTTTTATCTCTCTATACTATCTCAGGAGCTTCGCTTGATGTTCGGTTCAACTCGGCTAGCCTCGGTTATCAGAACATTGTTTCCACACGTTCCTTCTCAAACCATTATTTTGCTCAGCAGTCCACCAACTCACCAACATTCTCTCATTCTCATTCATTCGTCCAAACAATGGATCAAGGTTAGTTGAGTTTCCCCCATTCATTTACTGCTTTTTCTTCAATCTCGTTCATTTGTAAATTGGATGGATCAACAAGTGACCGGAGAGCTAGTCGTTCATCGGGTATTTTATCATTATCAGTCATTCGTTTATTGAACGAATCAGTGAGTGAGTGGAGGAGCAATCAATCACCATATTTATATTGCTCTCGTTCATTTGTCAACTCTATATTGAAGGGATCATTGAGTAAATGAGTGGAGGGTCAGTTATTCACAATTTTTCTATTGCTCTCGTTCATTTGTCAACTCTATATTGAAGGGATCATTGAGTAAATGAGTTGAGGGTCAGTTATTCACAATGGTTTTATTGCTGTCGTTCAAGCTCTACAAAACATTTTAGTCAGATCTTGACTTGATCTTGGATTCTAATTTAGACGTTTAATCATTGTAATTTTTTTTGGTCAATTGTTTATATTTTTAACAATTATAATATATATATATATATGTGAATTGTGTATTAGGTGTATCATAACATAGGTTTTTTATGATTCTACAAAGCATTCCATCAAAATTTACCTACAAAATACTAATATCATAGAAAAATAAGTGGTTTATTAAAAAAAAAGTATAGTAAAAAGGCATCACCATTTTTAAACAGTAAGCCGATCTTTTTATTAACAATTTAAATAATGTTAAGGAAAAATAACATTGTTTTAACTATATTTAAATAAAAAATAACTTTAAAAAATTTGAATTAACGGTGAACAAGTCAAATGAACAGATCATTGAGTCAAATGAACGGATCATAGAACTGAACCAGATATAATGAATCGTTCATTTAAAAGATCGATTTTGCCCATCTCTAATTACAGCAGGTCTGGCCAACACGTCGATCACATCATTTTTGGTCAATTGTTAAATGTTCAAATATTTGAAAATAGATTTCGGTACTATACGCTTGTTTATATCCGAAAGATCTTTTGCCGTTTATGTTGATATTCAATTGAGTTATGTCACACGAGCGACAGAAGGCAGAGCAACACAGGCATGGCGAAAAACAACGCCTTTCAGGCCCGTGTACTATCACTTGGGATAAGAGAGTTGATGACCCTCATGAGACGTTGGATGTATCAGATCAGTGGTTTGGTGTTTAGCAAATGAGCTGTGCTTCTTAGTTAGTTTGGTACATTCCTCGTTCAACTGCTTTTACCAACGTGTTTGGTTTTTCATAACATTAATAAGGGCCAGTGTCTTACACTCACACTGCACCTTATAACATTAATAACAGATAGTGTCATATGTAGTGAAATAAGAAATGAGCAGTGGCGTATTCTGATAAATTTAACAGGTATGCTGTTCTATAGTATTCGCAAGAAAAGTTTGGTGATCCATCCTCACGAAAAATATGAATTATTGGCAATTTAGAGGTTATTTTTCATGTCCAACAGAGTGAAAATAAAGAGGTGGGGTCAAGATTATCTACCCCCTCTCCCACCCACATGCCAGATTCCCTCCTCCCTTCGCCCCCCCCCCATGACTTCGTTTAATTTATAAGCAATAAACAACTTTTTTATAACTGTAATTAAATTGTCTGTAAGGATTCTTACCTTTTCTGCTAGATGGTGCACCTGTCTTAGAAGAGTGTCTGTTAATATCACTACACTAGAATATAGGCTACAGAGATCAACATAATAAAACTGTAACTATCAAAGAAAATCACTTATATTCACACAAATGATAGTTTTTTGTCCAATTTTATTTGAAAGGGAAGTCCAATATACGAGATTGCATTATAAAGTGGTCAATTACTTTGTTTTTGAAGGGAGTATTCTTTCTTAAATGTTTAAGAAGCTCTTTTTCAATTGAAATCATTGATAGTCCAGTTAATCTTTCCTCGCCTTCTACAGAAAGTTTTTATTCTTTTCAAAGCAGAAAGGGTTCGCTCTACAGTTGCGGTGGTGGACGGAATTGTCCATATTAGGGTAGCCAATTTATACACTTCTGGCATTACTGAGTCTAAATCATTTTGTCTCATGTATGGAACAATTTTCATTGCAGACATATTTTGAAATTCTTTCGAACTATACAAGACGGTAAGCTCATTCTTAAGCCGTATGTAGTCGAAGATAGGACCATATATATCTTTCACCGATATTAAATCACAAAAGCCTAGACAACAATCTAGGATAAAATAAATAAACTAAAAGCGCGACCTAAATTCCAAAACGACCTACTACACGCCCGAGCACTAATTACTTCAGTTCAAAATAAAAGAATCCCTCCAATACTCTCAACTGCTGGGGGGGGGGGGGGGGGGGTGAAAATCATGTTGCCAAATACATGTAGATAAATTATTCTATAGTGCAATGGTATTGCACCGCAATTATTTAAGAAAACTTTATTTTAATGCTTGGTACAAGTAGTAGCTTTTATTTTTACAAATACATGGATTAATTTAATATAATTTTACTTTAATTATGTTAGGCTATAATAATTAATCATAATAATAATTGATAACTAGATTTATTTTTCAACATTTGGCACAAGTGCCTCCTTGTTTACTGTTCGAGAATAGCAAGCCTTTAGTGATAAAACTGTCGGTTCATTGGCCTATGTTTGGGGTTTGAGGAGTGGAGGGGTGGCTGTCACATAACATTGGACAAGGTCATTAGGACCTCTCTTTCTTGAAGTGAAAGCTAGCTTGCATTTCTCAAACAGCAAGCCTTTGGAGTTTGCTGGTAGGTAAGAGCACTTGGAAGAAGAATGATTCAAAACACAATAATATCGGAAAATTAACAAATATAGATTTTCTAAGTATACATCTTTTGCAAATAATTATGGGTATGCGGCGCAGGACTAGCATACCCAAAGAATACGCCACTGCCAAATGAGTGCTTCTAAAAAGAGTAAGACTTGTAATTTTCCCACTGAGTGGGTTTTGATTACTTCTTTCTTATTATAAAAGACAAATGTTGTTGCTTAATTTCTAATGCTTAAGTGACAATAATTTAAAAAAAAGCTAATTTGGTATGCCATTTCAACACGTTTGACGGCAAGTACTAGTTGGAATTCCCACTCAGGTTGGAAACTCAACTTGAAAAAACTCAAACCCAGGTTATCGACCCAAACAATTGATTCGTAAGGCTTGATTTACATTGTTCAACGTAAGTCACCTTCTTGCAAAGAAATGTAAACCTTTGAGTGATGGTGAATTTAATATATTTAATTTATAAATCTTTGCACTATTGTAGCTCATGTTACCACAATGGTGTAAATGAAAATATTACATTATAAGTCCGTATAATTAATAATATAAAGACAAATTAATAAGCAATCCATAAGGAGGTAGTATTAAAAGTGTTATTCTAATTTTTTAGATTAAATATAGATAATAAATCAATCAAATAAAGCATATTTCTATAATGTCAAATGTTAGTAACTTCCAATCAATGTTGGTGAATTCTACTGTTCTTCCTATAAAAATTAGATTACTGGTTACGAGGTGGTCCGGGTTGTAATCACGGCCAAAAGATTTGTATCTTAAATAGTCATACAACTTTACGATAAGTTATTTTGGATCTCAAATAGTTGCGGAGAAATAATGAAATTTGGATAATTTCTCCCATGTAAAGTACCCTCAAATCATTTCATGAGAAATTGAGAGTTGCCTTCTCGTTTATAATGATAAACAGTGTGTATATATAAAATGTAATCAAAATCGTTAGAGCGAGTTTCGAGGAAATCGATTTTTTCACATTTTGCCCTTAAACTTTGGGTTAGATCTCTAATTACAATAACCCCTTCAGGGGACCTTGTTAATAACCCGGATACCAAGTTTTAGCCAAATCAGTAAAACAGTTTCGACTTTAGTTCGAGGTACAGTAGACGGCATCTGAAAACAACTTTTAGTTTGTTTCAGGGGGTCATTAAACATTGACATTTATCAAAATCTCGATTTCGATTATTTTTGACGATCACAATACTTTCTCTCCGAGGTGTTGAGAGAAAGTAAAAAACAAAAACGAAAAATGTGACATGGCTTTCACCCACTGAATTACGAATCCTTCAGATCGCAAATCGGTCAATTCGAGTGAAACGTATACCCTGATTTTGGTTGGAAAAACAGTAGAGCTAATTCAAACATATTTATTTGCGGCCAGCATTGATAGCATTTAAATAAGTTGTTGTTCTCTAGGTATTATTGATGTATATTAAAAGTAACTTGATGTATGAATATATTAAAATTGTTTTAGTAACTTTAGTAACTAATTTCTACTGTTCTTCCTACCAAAATAAGCCTTTAGATTGTCATCAGTCTTACTTGTTAAACACATCAATCACCTCCACAAGATTATACTACCAACCAGGTGAAGTTTAAACTTACGCGAGGTTTCTTACATATATTACACATTTCGTGGTAGAAAGGAAACAATTCCTAAGAAGAGACATATTTAAAATCAATTAAAATTATAAAATGTTTAACTCAAAGAATATTGTGTCCTATGGCACATTTCTAAGGCAACGAATAACAATGAAGTTACGTATATTTTTTTCTTGGAAACGAATTAATTATTTTATTTATTTTTATTGTTTTTCAAGTTATTTTGGACTAAACATACCTATTTTATTTACTTGTAGAACGATTTAATTATGAAACGTGAAATTCTCACTATATTGAAGTCGTTCTTGAACTATGAGCAGTTTATTTATATAATAATGAATATCAATCCCATATTAATTACAAAATATGTTTACAATTAAGGTCGGGCAAAACATGATGACCCTAGTTTTAAGTAATATCACTTGTCTGTGATTACTGTTAGCTTACCTCTTGAACTACAAGTTGTTTTAATAGTCAGTCAAAACTTTGAGGATAGCTAATATTGATAAATATTTTATTTATTTTTTATAACTAGATTCCTGGATTTTATAGAGTTTTAAATGGCGTATACAGATGTACCCGGTGTTTCCCGGGGTAGCCATGCAATGAATTTCGTGTTAACCCCGGACAAATTTTTTCTGTGCTTCAAACAGATAGAAAAAATCTCTTTACTTTAGTTCTTTTGACCTAGTTTTTAATGATATAAAAACATCAAAAAAATATATTAAAATCTCAGCTTCTAGGTGTATATGTTTATACACAGGGCTTACTTACTAGTTTCTGCCCTTTGGGTGTGGTAGATTTCGCGCAATGCTCATGACAGACAAACAAATTATAATTATTAATTCTTGAGTTATACTGAATAAAGTACAGTTCGATTTTCAGAGGAAGCTCTTTCATCAGATGAAAACTGGAAACTCATGTTGCCATAATGGCGGTGAATAAATATTACAATATTATCATCGCATTCACATTCTTAGTCCGTTTAATCAATAATGTAAAGAGAGACTGTACAGTAATCCATAAGGAAGTTTTATTTGAAGCTTTTGATATACATTTCTAGATCAGCTTTATAATTTGGTCATCAAATAATTCCTGGAATGTCAAATTTCAGGGTATATATTTGCAAGTATCGAATTCAATATAAATTAAATCTACAAACACTGGACTTATTTTAAAAGTATATTAACAATTATTTTTTAGAAATTTTATTGACAAATTGGAATGAAATACCTCCACAGATATTTTATTTATACCCCATTTACGGTCGTAGAGGTGGTAGCTGACATCTAGCCGAAGGTACTTTATTGCAAACAATGACTAGAAGTAACTAATGACAGCCCATTCGGAAATAATTTATATTTTCTTGGTATTGTTTAGAATTATTTCCGGATAGTGACTTTCAGCCAATGTTTTCAATACAGAACCTTCTGCTCACTATCACTTATCAATTCTTCTAACGTAGATAGGGTATAACATAAATATATTGATGAATCCTGTGCTTAAAATATAATATTTATGATTATTATGCACCGCGTCTTACTACCCGTTCGGGTTATACGCTTAAGTACTAATTACACTAATGGATTAGGAATTGGGAAGGTTGAATTTATAGGAAGTGAGCCTGTATTTGCGTGGAGAGAGAGTGGAAAACCATTTAGGAAAAACCTACCCCAGTTCACCCGACCGAGATTCGAACCTCGATCTCCCCGTCCTCGGTGGTCTGGCTCAACACGACTGGCGCGTTAGCCAACTATGGCACCGAGGCGGGTAATTTAATATGACAACATATTTTAGAATCAGATTAAAGTATATTTACAAATATTGTATTCAGCACTAGTGGATTGTGCAGAAAATTCTGCCACAATTGACGTTAAATTTTTGCTAGCGTATTTTCCCAAGGTGGTGTAAATAAAGAATGACTGTACATGGGAGATTAAACAGCACATTTTTTTATAAAGATTACGCATTGAAACATACAGTGATTATAACTATTAAAGCGAATAACAAATATATTATACCACTAAACAGAGTAGATTCAATGATTATTGCACATTAAAGACAAACTTTATTGTAAACAATATGTCTTGTAAAGAATCCCTCGTGTCCAGGTATTTGCACGTGACCCGTAGTAGGTTCTATTTTGATGTTTAAATATGGAGCTGAAGAAACAAGGCTGAATGCAATATACAGCTGTCCATGGATGAACACGCATCGATATAGATAGATGACGAGTTTATTTTAAGATCTGGCCTTGGGACTAGTTGATAATCATTGCGAAGGCTAATCGAACCGGGAACTGCTTTCGTTTCAAGATGAATAGAGTATTGCTATCTGTGGAAATGAGTTCAATCCTGGGGAGAAATATTGTCTGTCTCTTGGATTGCTCTGTTATTACTTTCACCTGCAATGTATTTCGGTGCATTTGTTAAGGTCATTCGACTACCAAATTGTTATTGAAATATTTTAATAAGTGTATAAATATAAGCTATAAATATTGATTCAATGATTTAAAATCATTACAGTTCTCGAGTTATAAGTAGTCAAACTTACTTCTTATCCATTTTACATACTTATTTTAAGGGGATTATAGGGATTAAATTTATTCTAGCTTGACATGCATATTAATGGTATGCAATGAAGTAGTTGCAATATTTTAAATAAAATTAGATTTTAATTCATAAGCCATTTAATAGTTGTAAAATTACATAATTTTTGATCTTATACAAGTACTATTCGTTTTATAACCCGTGTGGTGAAAATAAAATATTTATTTTAATCATTATTATTATTCTGTAAATACGAATGAATTTATTTTAACTTACAATGTTGGGCGCGAAATATCAACCACTTTTATTTTGTAAATTACGTAGATTTTTATTATTAAATAAATTTATCCCCATAAACTGCTCAGCGGTAAGACGAAAACCCTTTCTCTCAAGTCCCCAGGACTTTACCTGAAGTTTTAACTCAAGTTAGACACTTACAACCGAAGACTTTCTGAAGCAGATTATTATTCTTGCCCTGGACATCCAATCTACTGAGAATATCTATACATGGGATGCAAGTTCAAAAAACAAAAACAATGAACATTGATGTAATAAATAAAAAAATGACACAATTAAATTTAAAGAGTGATTGATATTATTGTTTTAAACGAAATCCTTAAATAAACCCTACCTAGTAGGGCATGCCTCCTATGTTATAAAATTAATAGAAGTATTGTTGAGCAATACTTGAAAATGTTAAACTCTCACTTGAATTGTGAGGATAAAATAATAATTATTAATTATGACAGAAATATTTCTTTGAATAAAATAATAATAGGATAAAAAAATTATCTTCTATAATATGTAAAAATAATGTTATGATTCTTTAATAAACAAAATATTGTTGTGAGGTTGACAAACTGTAATATTTATGGTTTGAAAAACTGAAATTCTTTACCCTTCTTTAATAATTTTAGGTATTATAGTCAATTAATTAACCACTGAACAGGATGATTTGTTGCATTTGGCTACAAGTGGATAGTCACCCTATTTCACCGTCCCGCCGCCCTGAGCTACGAGCCGCGGAGCATCCCACCAGCACTAGGGAACTTTGTAACAGCACGTTATAGACTGACCGCGGCCGGCAAGGTTCAAACCGCACCCACTAGAGCGAGCCATTACCACACACTCCAAAGAACTTAATCAGTAAAGAGAAATGTTCTCGAAGAGTCCTGTTGGTTGGAGAGTGTTCTCTACGTTACTATTGCCGCGTGCATCCCCTCCCTGTTGTTACCCATATGTTTTCCCCCACCTTTTTCCTATTGTCCAATGTTCTCTGGGTTTCTGCATATATAGTGCCGGCAAGACTCTTGGTCTTCACTCTTGGACTCCACTCTTGGGCTTTACTAGATTAGAGGAGTGGGAAGCTGGGCTTCGTTATCACGAAAATGTAAGGACAAAATTTCATTTTGGTATAAATAATTCTTTAAACTTTTATAGTACATCAAGTTGGCCCGCCACTTTCTCCAAATGAATTGAAATTACTACAGTCCTTTGTGCTACGTTTGTGCTCATATGTGCCCGAAGCACAGCGTTTGTGCTATTTAATTACTCAAATTATAACGATTTTAATGTGGCGGGCCAACTTGATTTCAAGCTGGCCCAGCACATTTTTTAAAACATCATATCTTGATTTTGATTACGCCAGTTTTTTGTGCTCCATTTGTGCTAATATGTACCCAAAGTTCAGCTTTTGTATTATTAAACTACACCCGTGGCGACGATTTTAATGTGGCGGGCCAGCTTGATGTTCAAGTTGGCCCGCCAAATTTTCGAAATAAAATTTTCTCATGCCATTCATTAGTGGTGCGTTTGTGCTCATATGTGCCCGAAATTCAGCTTTTGTGCTATTAAATTACGCCCGTGGCATTGATTTTAATGTGGCGGGCCAGTTTGATGTTCAAGTTGGCCCACCACATTTTCGAAATCAAAATTTTCTTATGCCATTCGTTAGTGGTGCGTTTGTGCTTATAGGTGCCCGAAATTCAGCTTTTGTGCTATTAAATCACACCCGTGGCAACGTTTTAGTGTGGCGGGCCAGCTTGATGTTCAAGTTGGCCCGCTACATTTTCGAAATCAAAATTTTCTTATGCCATTCGTTAGTGGTGCATTTGTGCTCACATGTGCCCGAAATTCAGCTTTTGTGCCATCAAATTATGCTTGTTACAACGACTTTAATTCTGCTGTCCACTGTTGTGAGTCGAAGTCAGGCGGGGTGGATTGCTTGGTTGGATACTGAGGGGAAGATAGCTTTTGCGTCCATTGGAGCGAAGCGGGAAAGCTATCTTCCCCTCAGTATCCAAACAAGCAATCCGCCCCGCCTGACTTCGCCTCACAACAGTGGACAGCAGAATTAAAATCGTTGTAACAAGAATAATTTGATGACACTAAAGCTGAATTTCGGGCACAAATGAGCACAAACGCACCACTAACAAATAGCATAAGAAAATTTCGATTTCGACATGTGGCGGGCCAACTTGAACATCAAGCTGGCCCGCCACATTAAAATCGTTGCCACGGGTGTAATTTAAAAGTACAAAAGCTGATTTCGGGCACATATGAGCACAAACGCACCACTAACGAATGGCATAAGAAATTTTTATTTCGAAAATGTGGCGGGCCAACTTGAACATCAAGCTGGCCCGCCACATTAAATCGTTGCCACGGGCGTAATTTAATAGCACAAAATCTGAATTTCGGGCACATTTGAGCACAAACGCAGCTATAACGAATTGCATAAGAAAATTTTGATTTCGAAAATGTGGTGGGCCAACTTGAACATCAAACTGGCCCGCCACATTAAAATCAATGCCACGGGCGTAATTTAATAGCACAAAAGCTGAATTTAGGGCACATATGAGCACAAACGCACCACTAACGAATGGCATGAGAAAATTTTGATTTCGAAAATGTGCGGGCTAACTTGAACATCAAGCTGGCCCGCCACATTAAAATCGTTGCCACGGGCGTAATTTAATAGCACAAAAGCTGCATTTCGGGCACATATGAGCACAAACGCAGCTCTAACGAATTGCATAAGAAAATTTTGATTTCGAAAATGTGGTGGCAACTTGAAATCAAGTGGCCCACCACATTAAAATCGTTATAATTTGAGTAAATAAATAGCACAAACGCTGTGCTTCGGGCACATATGAGCACAAACGTAGCAGAAAGGACTGTAGTAATTTCAATTCATTTGGAGAAAGTGTTGGGCCTACTTGATGTACGTACTTTTATGTTTATTTTTTTATGTTTTCAAAATTTACTTTTTGGCTATTAATATTTCCTTTTAAATAATAAAGAATTATGAACAGTAGAACATTTTGCATAAATAAAAGGAAATTGAACTTAGAATCGATTTCTCTGATATATATCAATATGAGCTTAAATCCTTACTTTTGGATATCGATTAATTGTATATTGTTTTTTGTTTAGTCTTCGACTAATCGTAATTATAACTAATGATATTTAAGGCACGGGCATATTGTAATATGACACTAAGAATAATAACTGATCATCATTGATTTTTTTTTACTGTTATATGTTAAAAGGGAATATAATAAATTTAATAAATTCCTTAATGGTGGATGAACTTTGTAACAAAATTTATGAAATGTTTCTAATGATACCTTTCTTTTGAGTTACGAGGATAGGTTTATAATGAACGATGTTTTTGGCGAGTGTCGCCTTAGGCTTTTAGTTAGTCTCCATGAGTAGTGGGGATAGCTAGATATTGTTGTCCCTTTCCTGCGTATTAATTAATTCTTTACATTCTACTTTGAATATTATTGAGGTCCTATGATCTTATTTCATGTATAACGCTTTTATCAGCCTGCTCGGTTTTACTCTCTCTCTCTCTCTATACAATATATATTTTTTATATATATTGTTATTTAATTTAAAATCTCTATTTTTGTTGCTTATATGTTCAATTTTGATAGCTTGCAATAAATGCCACTAAAATGACTTCAAGTTTCCTTAATGCCACTGTACCCTGGGGACTTAGTGTCCGTATATGATTTTTTTTTTTTTTTTACATTTAAGACTATTTTGAGGGCGACCGTCAGCTTCTTTCAGCAACCAAGAGTGAGTTGCGTGTTCTGAGTTTCTTATGTCGTTGCTCAAACATTCTAAGCAAGGACTCCAGTTTGGACTTCACAATGATTTGAGTAAAAGTCTTTTCCTTTGGAGATGTCTGTATGAACATGATGTCGGAATATTCCAAATTATTTATGTTAGACGCTAAGTATGACTTTCATAAACATAAAATTTAATCAAAATTTTTCTACCTTTAAATTATTTTTCTAAATTTTCTATGTGTCAAGGATTTACTAGAGAAAGGGCATTTATAATATTAAATTGTAATAATATAAAAAAAGTAATGTTACGCCCGAATATATCATATTGTTAAATTTTGCATACATATAATAAAACATTATTTACGACCTGCCGTTTTTTAGTATATAGTTAAGTCTGGTTATCCCTAGTTGTAAATAGTCATACTACCCTGGCACCTCCACTCTTGTTTTTTTTTACTTAATCTATCTATCATATGTATTTATATTTTGGTTTGAAGGAGGACCGTGTTTCCTTTTTTGCATATTGGATTGGATTGCTGGGGACGTATTTCGTACTCAGCATCATCTAATAATAATTACTTTAACAGCCCTCTCCTATTTACTTGTTTAATTTGTCTTTTTATAACGTTGATTCCCATTATTTGTATTTGGGCCCCTCTATTACTAGAGCTTGGGCTACATACCTTTTAGGTTTACTAGGTAACAATTTTTAAAACTGTTAATTTCTTGTTGATACAATTTATATGTTTCAGTTACTTACGTAATGGTGGTTTTCCAGTTTTGATACCATGAAGAATTATTTTCTATCAACTCATCCGGCAACTCAACGTAATTTATAAAAGTTACCAAGTTGAACAGTTTTTTTTTCTACATTTAATTCCATCAAATCAAAATTTACTACTACCTTAAAACTGCTCTCAGTTTAAACTGTGGTTCCTCTCCTTTCAAACATGACTCCATTAGGTAATTCACTAATTTTCGTTGCTTCACTCAACGCATTAGAAAATACACAAAAATAAAACACTAACGCGAACATTTCGCTGGCGTCCTCGGGAACCAGTGGCGTCTTTTTCGGACGACCTCTCGGCCACACCTCAGCGTCGCTGTCACAAGAACAGGGAATAACTTACCCAAATACGGCTTAACCCTATTTGTGTGAACAATAATAGTGCGAAAGGGTAGTTGCACCTTAATGGTTACCAGTGAAAACACTTCTAATACTAAATAGGGTCCTTTATACTGGAGTTGGTATTTTTTTATCTGACCACGTTTTAAAAATGGATTAGAAAGATACACTAAGTCACCAACTCGGTATTTGGACACAACACTTTTCTTATTATACTGAGCTGCCAAAACTGAGTCATGACATTCTTTTAGTACGTCGTCACGTTTTGACTCGGGTATCACAATGCGCTTCCCATACTTGGTTTCTCGAAAAAGTAAGCCATTAACCTCCTGTAAACTTGGGTTTTTTCTCCAAATTTGATAATAGGCATCTTGAGATTGCTGCTCTATTAGGTCCTCTGGGGTACTGAGTTCGATAGTTCTTATTTTTCTCCTTAGTCCATCAGCATTTCGATGGAATTTTCCTGGTCGATGACACACCGTGTATACATATTCATTAAGACGTAAACTCCATCTCATAAAACGACCGCTAAGGTCTTTTAGACCCAATAACCACTTAAGTGCGGCATGTTACGTAATTACTGTGAAGGGTTTGCCCAGTAGATAGCAACGGAATTTATTGACACTCCGCAAGACTCCTAGAAGTTCTTTTCCATGGTGCTATAATTAACTTCTGCTTGGTTCAGTTGGCGGGATGCAAAAGCAACAGGGTGTTCTTCACCCTCAACCTCCTGAGACAACACACAACCAAGTGGATAATTGCTAGCATCTGTAGACAAGATAAATTGGTTTTTCAAAATCAGGGAAAATTAATACTGGAGACGAAGTCAATGCGTTTTTTAAAGCTTCCATAG